>CM069525.1:19230000-21630000 GCA_035773235.1 Eospalax fontanierii | reverse complement strand
CAAACACCAATCTAAGTTTCCAACAGAAGAACCGAGAAAAAGAAAAGGAAAACAAACCCAAAGGAAGCAGAAAGAAATATATAAAGACAACACTGGGGCTGGACAGATGGCTCAGTGGTTAAGTGGCTGCTCTTGCAGAGGACCCAGATTCAATTCCCAGCACTCACATGGTGACTGACAACTATCTATAACTCCAGTTCCTGACACCCTCTTCTTACCTCCACGGTCCGGCACTGTATGACACAGGTACACTTACACACGTGGAGGTAATACATTCATACACTAAAATAAAAAGAGCAAAATATTTTTTAAAATAATAAAGACAACACCTGGGAATGGAGAGATGACTCAGCCTTACCTGCTTGCTGCACAAGCATGAGGACCTGAGTTCAGATCCCCAGCACTCACGGAAAAGCCAGATGTGATGGCCCAAGTGTGTACCGGTGCTGGGAGAGGTCTTAGACTGGTAGATCCCAAGGGCCTGCTGGCCAGCCAGCCTAGCCAAAGGTTATAGCAAGCTCCTGGTTCAGTGAAAGGTCCTGTCTCAAAAAATACAATAGGGAGCAATAGAGGCTGACACCCACCTGGTGTGGATGTCTGGCCTCCGTACCTACACACAAGAGTGTGTGCACCCTCACACACATATACACACATACATACACCCCACATATACACACAAAGATAATACTATAATCAACTTGAAAACAGAACAATAGAGAAAAATCAAAAGAACAAAAGATTAGGAATGGAATGGGACATTGCTACAGGTTCTGTGGACATCAATGGATAATAACAATTGTACACGCAGGAATTTGACAATTATGATGAAGTATGTCACCTCCTTTAAAAACACAAACTACCACCACAATGAACCCAATATGAAATATAGAGTCTAAACAGTCATATTAAAAAATAAATTTAATTTTGTTGTTAGCTTTTAAGAGACAGGGTCTCACTAAGCTGTCCAGGCTTACCTTGAACTTGCTATGAAGCCCAGGCAGACCTTGAATTTTCAATCCTCAGCCTCCCAAGCAGCTGAGATTTCGGGTGATACCCATTGCACGTGGCTAGCTGTGCATTTCTGAAGGAAACTGATTTTTTTTTTCGGTGATGGGGAGCAAGCCTCATGAATGTTAGGCAAGCACTCCAGCAGTGACCCACCCCCACCCACTCAGCCACAGAAATTGAATTCTTAAGCTTCAAAATTCCATGTGAAATGGTCCAGCCACTTTGGAAAAATAGTTTGGCAGCTCCTCAAAAAGTTATAATATATAATTACCTTGGCCCAGCAATTCCACTTCTAGGTATGTACCTAAAAGAATTGAAAGCAGGTGTTCAAACAAAGACTTGTACATGAATGTTCATTGCACTACTATTTGCAATATCCAAAACATGGAAACAACCCAGATGTCCATCAACAGATGAACAGATAAACAAAATAAGGCATGTTGTTCATGCACAGAAAGGAATGAGGTACTGCCACAGGATGCAACATGGATGAACTTTGAAAACATGACACCGTGTGAAAGAAACCAGACACATAGGACTACAAACTATGTGGCTCCATTTATGTGAGTTATCCAGAATTGGCAAATCCATATAAACAGAAAACATGTTAGCGGTTGCCAGGGGGAAGGGGGATTGGGAATGAGGAGTAAGTGCTTCATGGGTGTAGGGTTTCATTCTAGGGTGATGAAAATGCTCTGGAATTAGATAGCAGGAATGGTTGCACAACGCTGTGTAAGCACTTGATGTCAACTGTGCACTTTAAAATAGCTAAAATGGGGAATATATTATGCCCATTTTACTACAATTAAAAATTTTTGAAAGAGGATTTCACTATGTAGCCCTGGCCGGACTGGAATTTGCTATGTAGACCAGGTTGGCCTCAAACTCACAGAGATCTTTCTGCCTGTGCCTCCCACATGCTGGAATTACATGCATGTACCACCAAGCCTGGTACAAAATCATATTAATTGATTGAGGAAAAGGCATCTGAATAAATTCAGCCAACCATCATTCCTGATAAAAAATTCTTGTAGCTGGACATAGGGGCACAAGCCTTTAATCCTAGCACTTGGAAGGCAGAGTCAGGTAGATCTCTGTGAGATGGAGGCCAGCCTGGTCTACATAATGAGTTCCAGGCCATCTGGGGCTACAGGGAGACCCTGTCTCAAAAAGACCGAAAAACAAAAAATCTCATAAACTAGTAACAGGATTTCTTCCACTTGATGAAGAAAATCTACCCAAAAAATTCTTACAGCTAACACTATACATAACAATGAAAGACTGAATACTTTCTCCCTATAAACAGGAACAAGGCAAGGATGACCCTCTTATCACCTTAGTCAACATAATACTGGATATTCTAGCCAGTGCAGCAAGGTAGGAGATGGGAAGAAAGAAAGACATCTTGATTGACTAAAAAGTAACAATACGGTTCCTTATTTTCAGATGGTATGTGTTTCTCCACACAAAATCTATAAAAGGGCATTGGAGGGATCGCTCAGGCTTTCTGCTGCTTGCTCCTATAGAGGACCAGACCAGCACCTACATCAAGTAACTTACCATGCCTGTAACTCCAGCTTTAAGGGTTCTGACACCCTCTTCTAGCCTCTTTGGGCACCCACACACATGTCACACACATACACACACACACACACACACACACACACACACACACATAAAAAGAAAAACCTAGAAAAGAATTCCTGGAAGCCAGAGGTGGTAGCACATGTCTGTAATCTCGGTACTTGGGAGGCTGAGGCAAAAGGATTAAAAGTTAAAGCCAACTTCAGCTACCTACCAAAACCCTATATTAAAGAAAAAAAAATTTCTAGGGGCTGGAGAGATGGCTCAATGGTTAAGAGTACTTACTGTTTTTCCAGAGGACCTGAATTCAGTTTTTAGCACCCATGTAGGGCAACTCTCAATTGCCTGGAACTCCAGGTCTAGGGATTCCAGTACCTCTGGGTTCCACAGGCTCCTGTACTCACATGCACACACATGCATGCACACCTACATACATAACTAAAAATAAAAGCCAGACATGGTGGCACACACCTTTAATCCCAGCACTCAGGAGGCAGAGGCAGGCAGACCTCTGTGAGTTGAAGGTCAGCTTAGTCTGTATAGGGTCCAGGCCAGCTGGGGCTATAGGGAAACTGTGTCTCAAAAAGACCAATAAATAAATAAATAAATAAATAAATAAATAAATATTCCTAGAACAAACAAGTGGGGTCAACAAGGTCACAGGATATAAGATAAATATCTCAAACCAATTGTATTTTTGTTTTTCTTTTTCTTTTTGGTCTTTTTGAGACAAGGTCTCTCTGTAGCCCCAGCTGGCCTCTAGAACTCATTATGTAGACCAGGCTGGCCTCCATCTCACAGAGATCTACCTGACTCTGCCTTCTAAGTGCTGGTACTAAAGGCATGTGCCACCATGCCTGGCTCCCAATCGTATTTCAGTATGTTAGCAATGAACACATGTGCACCAAAATTTAAAACATGATACCATTTACAATTGCTCAGAAAACCAAAATACTTGGGGTATAAGTCTCATAAAACATATATAGAACTTATATATTAAAAATTATAAAGTCCTGATTCAAAAGTAAAAGAACATCTAGAGAGATTCTGTGTTCATGAATTGGGAGAATCAACAAAGAAAAGACATCAACTCTCTCCAAGTTGATATATAAGTTGAACACAATTACTATCAAAATACTTGTAATTGCCTATTAGATATAGACAAGTTTCTTCTAAAATTTATATGGAAAGAAAATTAATTTAGTTAATACAAATTAATTAGCTGTGTTAATTCTTTTTTTGAGACAGGGTCTGTTTGTATATCCCAGGTTGTCCTGAAGCTTGTTATGTAGCCCAGGCTAGTCATAAATCCACAATCCTCCTACCTGTGCCTCCTGAGAGCTGGATTATAGGCTCATACCATCATCCTTAGCTTTGCTTGGTGTTTTGAGACAGGGTCTCATGTATGTGGTTGATGCTGGCCTTGAACTTACTATGTAGCTGAACATAACCTTGAACCAGGAGGTCCTCCTACCTCTACTTCCCAAGTGCTTGGATTACAGGTGTGAGCTACCATTCAGCTAGCTAAATTAATTCTGAAAAAAAAAAAAAAACAAAGAAGAAAGTATAAGGTATCTGTCAACCTGATTTCATGATTCATGTTTTATTATGTAGCTTTAGTAATACAGATTGTGTGTTGTTGGCACAAGGATAAACATAAATCAATGGAACAGATGCTCAGGAACAGATTCACAGGAATATGCCCAACTGATTTTTTAAAGCGAAGGTGTCAAAGTAATTCAATAGAGAAAGGACAGCCTTTTCAATAAATGGGCCGTGGGGCTGGAGAGATGGCTCAGAGGTTAAGAGCACCTACTGCTCTTGTACAGGACCCGGGTTTGATTCCTAGCACCCATATGGTGGCTAACAATCATTCATAACTCCAATTCCAGGAGGTCTGACACTTTCTCCTGACCTCCAAGGGCACTGCACAACATGGGTGCACTTACACACATGCAGGCAATATACATACACACACAAAATAAAAATAATAAATAAAATATAAAAAAAATGTGCTGTGGCAATTATACATTCATAGGCAAAGCAACAAAACTCAATCCAGCCTCACATCTCAACACATAAAGTTAGTTCAAAATGGATTATGATTTTACATGTAAAACACAAAGTCATTAGGAAAAAAAAAAAAAAACAGGAGGAAATCTTTAACATCTAGGGCCAGGCAAAGTATTCCTACCAAAGTATCAGAGAAAAATGAGTTAGCTGGACTTTACAAAAATGCAAAATATGGCTATGAAAAGACCTTTTTGGAGGAAGAAAAGTCAAGCTACAGATGGAGAGAAAATATTTGCAAAACACATATTTAACAAAGGATCTGTGCCTCAAAACTCAACAGCACAAAAGCAAATAATCCAATTATAGGCTGAGGAAGAGATAGGAACCACTTTTGCCAAAAAAGCTATACAAAAGGCAAAGGAGACGATGAAAAGGCCTCCAATACCATCAGCTGTTAGAGGCATTAGTACATGCCCATCGGAAGAGTTCAAATGAAAAATGATGACACCACCAATTCCTGCCGGGAAATCTGGACACATTGTTGGAGGGAATGTGAAACAGTACACCCACTCTGGAAAACTAAACATGTAACTATCACACAACCCAGCAATTAGACTCTTAGGCATTTATTCTAGAGAGCTGAAAACTGGGGTATCTATACAGGGGCTGCGATGCACTCAATGGCATGAGGTGCTGGGTTCAATCAAAGAACAAGCAAAGAAAAAAGACATGTACATGAACATTTACAGAAACTTTAATTGTTAACAGGCAATTACTGGAAACAATGGCGGGGGAGTGAAACTATGGTATATTCACACCACAGAATACCATTCAGTAATAAAAAGAGAAAAAAAATTAACTATTGATATATTATTAACTTGAATGAACTCAGAGGATTATGCTAAGTAAAAAGAGTTAGTATCAAAAAGTATCTCTATGCATAAAACATTATCTATGTCTGTTCTTATGTATGGGCAGAGGGAGCATGTGTATAGAGGCCACAGGACAGTTCTGAGTAGTATGAGGCAGCCTAGGCTACATACTGAGCTGCAGGGCCAGCCTGGGCCACAGAATAAAACCCTGTCTTAAAGACAAAACAAAACAAAATAAAACAGGGCTGGAGATATAACTCAGTTGGTAGAGTGCTTGCCTAACATGCACAAACCCTGAATTTGATCCCTAGTACCACATAAACTAGGCATAGTGATGCATGCCTGTAATCTCAACACTTGGGAGGTAGAGCCAAGGTTAGAAGTTCAACATCATTCTTGACTAAATATAGAGCTTGAAGCCAGTCTGGGCTACATTGGGGCCTTGCTTATGAGTGGGGGTGGTGATGAGATCAAGACAGAAATCAGTGAAACAGAAAAATAAAGAAAATCAAGGCAACTAAAGTGGTTCTTTAAAAAGAATAATTTAAAATGACTAATCTTTAGCTAAATGGACCACATTTAAAAAATCAATAATGAAAGGCTCATTCCCACAGCAGTGATTCTTAAGGGGAGCATGGCAGTACATGCCTGTAATCCTAGCACTTGGGAGGTGGGGGGCAGCTTGATTGGTGTTTTAATTTGAGTTATTTTATTACTGAGTTGTTAGAGTTCTTTATGTATTCTAAATATGTAAAGAAATGTAATAAAATTATGTGAGGTAGGATTTATACTGAGAACAAAGCTTCCATAACATCCAAAACTCAATGTATAAACGTCAGGGATGCTGCTTAGCAGTAGAGTGCTTGCCTAGCATATGTAAAGACTTTGGTTCCATTCTCAGAACTGAAAAAAAAGTTAAGACCAGGGACAAAGCGAAAGTATCTGCTACTTTCACTCATGTTCAACATTGTGACTCAGGGACATGGCTCAGTGGTAGAGTGCTTACTAGGATGTGCAAGGCCTTGGGTTTGAGTCTCACCACCATCAAAAATTTTGTTCTGAGCCCGGTGTGGTAGCGCATGCCTTTAGTACCAGCACTTGGCTGGCAGAGGCAGGCGGACCTCTGTGAGTTTAAGACCAGCCTGGTCTACATAGTGAGTTCCAGGCCAGCTGGGGCTACAGGGAGATGGTGTCTCAAAAAAATAAAAAGACAAAAAAATTGTTCTGGAGGTTCTAGTAGTGAAGTAAATCAGAAGAAAAAAATTAAAAGCATCCTCATAGGAAAGGAATAAAACTGTCTTTATTTGCTGAAGACGTGATCCTTATATGAAGAAAATTCTAAGAAGTCCACACATATAAATCAAAGAAAAAACCCTACTTGAATCAATAAAGAAATTTATCAGGGCTACAAGACATGAACTCAATATATATCAGGTGATTTTTGTATACAATGTAAAAAAATGAAATTTAAACATTCTATTCATAACAACATCAAAATAACTAGTTAGGAATAAATTTACAAAAGAAGTGGAGAAATTAAAGAGAATGTGAATGAATAGAGAGATATTTTATACTTAGGAATTGGAAGAATCAATATTATCAAGATTAAGGCAGGGTGTGGTAGCACATGCCTTTAATCCCAGCACTTGGGAGACAGAGAGAGGTGGATCTCTGTGAGTTCAAAGTCGCCTGGTTTACACAGTGAGTTCCTCCAGGCCAGGTACATAGTGAATAGTGAGTCTCTCTCTCTCTGTCTCTCTCTGTCTCTCTCTCTCTGTCTCTCTCTCTCTCTCTCTCTCTCTCTCTCTCTCTCTCTCTCACACACACACACACACACACACACACACACACACATTCAAGATGTTAATTTCCTCCAAACTGAATCTAGAAATTCATTACAATGCTTATCTTCAAAGTTAAATGGAAAATCAAGGACTTAGAATAGCCAAAACACAATTTCAAAAATAAAAGACAGGGTTGGAGGTGTAGCTTAATGGTGAGGTCCTAGGTTCCATCCCTAACACGGCCAAACCAAACCAAACAAAACCTATAAAATATGTAAGAAGAAAACAGAAAATATTTGTGACCTTGAAGTAGGCAAAGAATTCTTAGATATGACACTAAAAGCACATTCCATAAAAGAAAACATCCTGTGCTTCATGAAAATTTCTGTATTTCAAAAGATTTTTTTTAATGAAATGAAGGACTAGGGGGTGTAGCTCAGTAGCAGAGTACACTTGGTATATACTAGGCCCTGGGTTCAGTGCCCAACACCAAAAGAAAAAACACGCAAAGGTCTAAGGATGGAGCTCAGTAGTTGAGTGCTTGCCTAGCATATATATCATACCTTTTGTTTGCTCTCCATCAACACTGAGCATAGAGATTAAAAAACCTCAATGAAAGATGGGCTAAAGATTTATATTTCTTTACTTATTTTTATTTTTATGTGCATAAATATTTTGCCTGCTTGTTTCTAAGTGCACTCCTGTTGTGCAATGCCAGCAAAGGTCAGAAGAGAGCATTGGAACCCCTGGAACTGGAGTTATAGATAGCTGTTAGCAGCTTTGTGGGTCCTAGGAACTAAACCTGGGGTCGCAGCAAAAGCAATCAATGCTCTTAACTGCTGAGCCATCTCTCCAGCCACTAGGATTTTAAAATTTGTATGTATGTATGTATGTATGTATGTATGTATTTTTAGTTTATGTATATAAGGGTTTTGCCTGGAACCAGACCCTTTTGGAAGAACAGCAAGTCCCATTGCTCCATCCCCAAAAAAATAAAAAAATAAAAATAAAAAGAGTAAAAGGAACTGAAGGGCTAGATCAGCTGTTAAGAGCACTTGTTGCCTTTGCATTTCATTTCCTGCACTCACGTGGCAGCTCTTAACCATCTGCTAACTCCAGTTCCAGGGTTTTGGATTCTCTTTAGCCAACAAACAAATAAAATAAGAGGAAAATAAATGCTGGGCATTTAGCTTAGTTGCTAAACTGCTTGCCTAGCATTCATGAGGCCTTGACCCTGGGTTTGATCAATCTCCAGCACTACATAAAACGAGCTCCATCACTCTGAAGGTCGAAGCAGGATGATCATAAGTTCAAGGTCACTGTGGGATATATAGTGACTTTGACACCAGCCTGGGCTACACCAGTACCTGTCTAAAAAAAATGTGAAGGAAAAAACAGGCTGGAGAACTGGAGGTGTGGCTCAGTGGGCCAAAGCCCTTGCAGTCCAGCGTGACGACCTGTGTTCAGTTTCTGGGACCCACATGTCAGCAAGAGAGAACTGACTTCTGCACATCGCCCTCTACATGCACACTGTTGCACTTGCACCCTCTCCACAAATACAGAAGTGTTGGGCATAATGCAAGGTGGGCCTAGCCAGGCCAACTGTTAGGAGGAATAGAGGAATGGTTCCTGTGAGTGTGGCATTCTGCTCTGGCTAGTTGTGAACCCAGCATCTGGAAAGAACCTGCCTACCTGGGGACAAACTTACTATTGGCTGTATTTGGGACCCCACCCCATAAGGTCATTGGCTATCCAGACCTATAAGAGCTTGTGCGCCTATTCAGTAAACGAGTTGGCAGTGCCACGTGCTTGGCCTGCTTCCCGTCCAACTCCCGGAGTCTGCAGCTTGATTCTGCGTCTACTCAGCCCCAACCCCTTGGGCTGGCCCCCCAAAGTCCACTCCGGCTGGTCCCGGGTGGTGAGACACGACAGTGATGAACACGACTATACAGAAGTATAAAATGGAAAACACGTCAGGTGACAAAACATTACATATGGTAGGATGACAAGGAAATTCTCTGGAGTGTGAAAATATTCAGTATCTTGTTTGGACTGATATGGATATATGAAATAATCAAACTCATCCAAGTAAATTCTTGAGATTTGTACATTTTATTGAATATGCAATGTATCCAAATAAGTAAACAAAACCTTGTTTAATTCAGTCATGCAAATTCCCACCTGGGAAATGTTTCACCTCAAAGGTTTGTAGCAGATAGAAGAAAACCTAAGAGAACATGAACTATTCATAAAAAAAGAATGATGAATACAAAATAGTAGAAAAAGAAGGTGAGAAAATAATGAAATTAAAGGTATAGAAAAGAAATAGAAGGTATAGAAAGAAATAGAAGACAGGCAAAGATGGCTGAGCAGTTAAGAGCACTGGCTACTTTTCCAGAGAATCCAGATTCACTTCCTAGCACCCACATGGCAGCTAACAACCATCCTTAACTCCAGTTCTAGGGGATCCAATGCCCTTTCTGGCCTCTGCAGGCATTGCATGCATGTGGTGCACTTATATACGTGCAGGCAAGACACTTGTACAGAGAAAAAGAAATAAAGTACAACAGAGGGGCTGGGGAGATGGTTCAGTGAAGAAAATGCTTGCTGTGCAAGCATGAAGACCTGAGTTTGAATCCTCCAAACTCACATAAAGCAGCCCAGTAGTGCTTTTAACTCTAGTATTCCTACAGCAAGATAGGCTGTGGAGGCAAAGCTCAAAGGCCAGTTAGTTCGGCATATGACAGTGACAAACAGCAATAAAGAGACCCTGTTTCAAACAATATGGAAGGTGAGGACATACTCCTAAGGCTGTCCTCTGACTGCTACCTACGCGCTGTGGCACAAGTGTTCCTGTGTGTGTGCACACGCACACACACACATTCACAGACACAATTAACAAAGTCAAAAACTGGCCTGTTGAAAAGTGAATACAATTTTGAAAAAAAACAGACCATGTGGCTAAGAAACTTTGGAACAAACAAGATCATTTTGGATTAGTGCTTTTGAGGATGGAAACTACAGGATTAGTAGGTTTTGTTGGCTTTTCACAGCCCTTTGGAGAAGGTTGATGATTACAAATCATGAGGTCTCTAGGATTTAAAGAGAATTCACAAGGGCAGAGTTCTTGTTTAAGTCTGAAGTACACACATTATCTATCTATCTTTAAAATGCATTCCCAGTTAGTTGAAGTGCCTACTGTGCCATTTTGGACAACACACACACGTTCTTTAAAAAAAAAAAAGAGGAAAAAATCCACTTGTTAATCTTGGCTTTCCCCTATAGTGCCGTTAAGAGAAAATAAAACTGAGTTCTAAGGGCTTGATGCTGAGAGTGATCTGGCCTTTATTCCTCCGAGAGTCCTTTCTTCTTTTTGTTGAGGTGAATGATGATCAATACTGTATGTTGAATTCTCACATCACTCTAAGTCAATATGATTATTTCTTCTCAAGAATTTTCACAAAACACTTTCAGGATCAATGTTTTCACCTTTAATTTTTAACCAGGGTTGAGTCAAAGGTAGCTGGCTCATAGCTTTGTTTCATAATAGAATAAATATATGACAAAACACATTTAATCATCCCCTTGACTAGTATTCACATGATTTACAACTGTTGTCATAATCAATAATGTCAGAATTGATCTTTCTATGTGTATCTTTTAAACATGAGTTTTCCCTTCTTTCTTTTTTAAAAAATTCTAGAGTAGCATCTCTTCTCGTCACCAGAATGCTTCATCAGTTTCAACATTTATTTACTCACTTATTTTTCATTTTTGTGGAGGAAGGGCATGCCATGGGACGAGTGTGGAAGTCAGAGGAACACTTGTAGGAGTTGGTTCTTTCCTTTCACCATGCAGGTTCCCAGGATCGAACTCAGGTCATCAGGTTTGGCGAAAGGAGCCTTTACCCACTGAGCCATCTCACTCATCCTTTTTGATTATTTTTTCTTTGAGGTTTTTTGTTTGCTGAGATAGGATCTCATTATGTATTCTAAGCTGGCTCACTATGTAACACCGATTGTTCTGAACTTTGAAATTCTCCTGCCTCAGCATCCAAAGTGCTGAGACCAGTCCCAAACAGCCCTCTTTAAGACTATACCCATTGCTGTACAATTCTCAATAATAAATACATCCTTACTGGGCTGGAGAGATGGCTCAGCAGTTAAGAGCACTGGCTGCACTTGCAGAGGACCTGGGTTTGATTCCCAGCACTCACATGGCAGCTAACAATCATCTGTAACTCCAGTTCCAGTTGAATATGACTCCCTCTTCTGACCTCCGAGGACATTGCATGACAAAGGTGCACCTGCATATATGCAGGCAATATACTCATACACATAAAAAAATCAATAAATACATCCCCAGTAGCACTGATAATAAATATTTCTTCTTTTTTTCTTCTTTTTATGGTGCTGGGGATTGAACCTAGAGCCTCACACAATGCTAAGCAAGTACTCTACCACTGAGTTACAACCCCTACTCTGTTATTATTTTAAGTCCTTCCTATGTTCCATGCTGGCCTGGAACTCTTGGGATCAAGTGATCCACTCCAGACAGAATCCTGAGTAAGCGCAATTGCAGGCACAGAGTCACCTAGCTTTGTCAAGTCTAAAACAATACTAGATAGGCTGAGTACTCCACAAATGTGTTTTGGTGATTTTTAATTCTTCTATTCTACAAATTGCACACACACACACACACACACACACACACACACACACACGCAAGAGACTTCCCCTTGGGGCAAAGAGACGGCTCAGTAGTTAAGAGCACTTGCTATTCTTTCTGAGAGCCCAGGATCTGTTTCTAGCACCCACATGGTGGCTAACAATCATCTGTAACTCCCATTCCAAAGGATCCAACACCCTCTTCTGGCCTCCATGGGCATTGCATGCATGCCATGCCGGGAAAACACTCACACACATAAAAAATAAGAATAATTTAAAAAAAAATTTTAAGTGATTTCTCCTGTTTTCATAAAGCTAGAACCAGATGTACTGTTTGATAATGTTACTTGATCCTGGGCTAGGCATGTGGCTCTGTGGTAGATGACTAGCCTGGTACTGAGGCTCTAGTTTGATCTCTGGCACCACAAAATGTTAATGGTAATTTTTTATCCCCCAAAACATAGTGTGATTTCCCTAATGCTTACTGTTTGCAAACATTCTCTCATGCAGAAACAATAAAAACATTTGTCTAAAGCAGGCATGGTGATGCACACTTGTAAGCCAGGTACTCAGAAGGTTCAAACAGGAGGACTGTGCATTAGAGCATCAGAGCAATGCAATGTTGTCTCACCCCCATTTTTATCCCATTTCCTTCTCACTGATTTGTACTGTGACGATTCATCTTTCTTTTATAAGTTTTGAGATTTTCTATATATCCTATCATTCTTTGTTCTCCACCCCCAATCTGTCATCCTTTACATTTGTGATATCTTAAGCCATAAATTTTGCATTTTTATGTGTTAGCTCTCGCAATTTTTCTCTTAAGGCTTGGGTTTTTTGTTGTACCTTTTTCACTCCAATTATTGAAAGAACCTTATATTCTGGGTCAAAATTAAATCTTAAGTGCAATTCTTTTTTGTTTTTTAATTTTATTTATTTTTTAATGTGTATGAGTGTATTACCTGTATGTATGGAAGTGCAGCGGTGTCATACAATGCCCAAGGAGGTCAAAAGATGGCGACAGATACCCTGAAACTGGAGTTATGGATGGTATGTTAGCCACCATGTGGGTGCTGGAATGGAACCTGGATCTTCTGCAAGAGCAGTAAGTACTCTTAACTGCTGAGCCATTTCTCCAGCTCCTTAAGTACAATTCTTATTGCATTTTGAGAAAAGTGGAATTAAAACATTTTTAGCACAATAACCTGAAACTCACATATGGGGGGGGGATGGGGATTAAAAAAAAACAATAATCTATCTCACTGAACCACTACACAGAAAGGATGAGAAAGGGTGGAGGGAGGAAATGGCAGTTAGCAGATAAGCAGAGAGAGCACTAGCACTCAAACCTAGGAAGATGCTGAAGCTGCAGACCAACATCAGTTTCACAGAGAACACTAAAGGGTTCATCATGATGGCTAGATTTTCACTCAGTGGTAAGATTACACACATCACCTTGAACTTTAAATTTCAATTAAAGTTCTTTTAAAATTGTACTTATCATTATTTATTGTTATTATTATTATTGTGTGTGTGTGTGTGTGTGTGTGTGTATTCATGTGTGGAGCTCAGATAAATAACGTTTGGGATCTGGTTTTCTCCCTCCACCATGGCTCCCAGGATCAAACCCAGGTCACCAGATTTACTTGGCAAGCACTTTTATCCACTGTGTCATCGTGTCAGCTCTCAATTAAAGTTCCTAAACCTTGGGAAATGGAGCTATGATAGCTATGAGACTGCTAAAAGTCCCGAAAATCCATCAGAAAAACCCACAGAATTAGCAAGGTCACAAAGAAAGCTTCAGAGGTCCTCCCTGGGCCAGGGACAAGATAGCTCTAGTGTCCACTGTCATAGTGAAAGTGATGTGCTTTAGAGGGGCTGGACATTGTAGTGCAAGTCTTTTTTGAGGAGGCCAGCCTGGTCTACATAGCAAGACCCTGTCTCAAAAATGGAAAACAAAGTAAATAACAAAATAAAAGGTAGAGGGTTAGCAGGGTATGCTGGCTCCTACCCGTAACGATCCCAGTGCTTGGGAACCCAAGGCATGGTTGCCATCAGTTCCAGTGAAAGTTTCAGGTTATAGCTGGATATGGGGTAAGACCCTGTCCCCCAAAGAAAAATAATGATAAAGTGAGGGTTTCAGGGGAGGAAGGAATCTGGTAGAAGCAAAGGCTTCCTGCACCCCTTGAATTTGGGATTTTAATTTAACTGAATGACATTTTTCACACTGGGGAATAACTCAGCCCTTAAAATCTCAGATCTACTGTGGCTTTGCAGAGCAGCAGGTAGAATGCTATAATACATTAATTTTTCATTCTAAAATAACACAATAGGCAATCTTGCAAATCGCACCCCCGACGTCAATTCCTATTCTAAAATTATCCCATCACGTGTGCTGTTTATGATACGCGTCACTGAAAACCTAGCTCCAAGAACGAAAGTCGATCTTCACCCCCCGCAGGAAAACAAAAGAAAATGTGTTGAGAGTTACGGCAAGTGGTTTTCGTAAACGGATGTACAGGGAGCAAAGGGAAAGCGGACACGGAGGTGTCCCAATTAAAAGTTATGTGATGGAACAAATCCTGTGGGGTAACGTCTGCACGGGAGCAGAGAACTCCTCAGGAAAAGCAGTGCACGCGTTCAAGCGCACGCGCCAGGAGGAACCAAGTCGCTCCAAGCCGGATGCGGGAGCAGAGAGCTACGGGAGGAGGAGCCTACTCTGTCATTCATTTCAGACGTTGCACGTGGAAGACGCGAGTGGCGCGCGCTGGAACGGTGCCCTGGGACTGGCTCAGCAGGCAAAGTCTAGCAAGAGCAAGGCAGTGTGACGCACGCTATTCTGGGCCCACCCCTTTTTCCCAGCCTCATCACTTCCTCCTTGTTTCAGACCGGAAAGAATCAAATCTCTTGCCTTTTTCAAACATCCGGGTATAATGCACCGCGCAGGCCTGGCCGCGCCTTCATACACTACGGCCGCCTCCTGCGGGAGTCTCCACCTACACTCCCACGGTGTGAGCCGACGCGGCGGGCGAGGAGGGGGGCAGATACCGGAAGTGAGCTCAGCGGCGGAATTGCTGGCCTGGTTCCTCCTCCGCGCTCTGAATGCGCACGCGCGCTGCTCAGCTCGCCCCGCCTTACATCCAACTATCAGAAAAGAACTTTGATGCCCAACTGTTTTGATTACAAAATTGTCTATCCCAGGGCCGAATACTCACATGTCTTGGGATTTTCGTAGAAGTTGTCTTTTTTTCCTGTTCAAAATAGCAAATCCTTTCTCAGCACGGACAGCCCAAGCTGCCTATAAAATGAATTACACTAATTTTACATGTGGTTGTACTCTGTTTGAATGAATGATTTGGATAAAGGTGCGTGCTGCCCGACCTGACAACCCGAGTTCGAATCTAAGGATTCTTAGACCCACATAGAGGAAGCTGTCTTCTGAACAACCCATCATGGATAGTGACACACGCACATATATAACTACAAACACGCGATAAAAAAGTGTAACTTCAATTTTTTAATGAATATTATGCCTCTCAAAAACAACTTTTTTGGATGGGCGTGGTGGTGTACGCCTGTAGTTCCAGGAATAAGGAAGTAGAGACAGGTGGATCTCTCTGAGTTCAGGGCCAGCTTGGCCTACATAGTGTCTTAGAGGCCGGCTGTAGCTACAGGTAGACTCCATATCAAAAAGACAAAAAAAAAAAAAAGCTGAAAATGAGATTATTTGTATAAGTATTGTCAGTTCCACTATGCTTATTAGTGTGTGTAAAGACTTCAAAGTTCAAAGACTAGGACAAAGCCAGAGACAGAGCCAAAGCTACCATATGGGTGCTGTGAGTCAGACTCTGGTCCTCTGGAAGAACAGCACCTGCAGCACCTGCTGCACTTGCTCCTTTCCCCTGAGCCACCTCGCCAGGCCCAACGTGTCTTTTTCTAGAAGATATAAGAGCTTAACATTGGCCTACACACACGGCTCAGGGGTTAAGGGAGCACCCTGTTCTCTCAAAGGACCTGGAGTTCAGTTCCCAGAATGCACTTCACCAGCTCCCAACCTTCAACTCTTGGAACACTTTCCACTCAGGTCTCTGCACAAAACAAACATATGTGCGAACCCACACACGGACACATCATTTAAAATAAAAATAATCTTAAAAAATAGAATAAAAAACATGAAACAAGAAAATATGGTAATTCAACCCTTCAGAGACAGGGTCTCCCTCTAAGACCAATAGGCCTGAAACATGCTGTGAAGACCAGGGTGCCCAACATCTCCGAGATCCTTCTGCCACAGGCACCCAAATGCTGGGATTAAAGGTAGTGTGGTGACACTCAGCTATTTTTTTTAATTCGATTTTAAGACAGGGTGTCAATGTGGAACGCCAGCTAGTCTACAACTCCCTATGTAAATCAAGCTGGCCTGGAACTCTTTCTTTTGACTGAACGCTGGGATTCAGGCCTGTGGTACCTGGCCAATCCTCAAGCAATTTTTCATTTCTATTATTTTTCCGTTTTTTTTTCCTTTTATTTCTGGGGTTTCTGTTTGTTTGTTTGTTTGTTTGACACATGCTCTCCCTGCATCTCCATCTGGCCTGGAATTCACTATGTAGACTAGGCTGAACACGGATTAAAGGAGATCAACCTTTCTCTGCAGCTCACGTGGGACTAAATTCATGTACTACCATGCCCAACTAGCCTGAAGTTCTTTTTTTTCTAAAAGATTTTCTTTACTATATGGGAACTACACCTGGACTTAAGCAGTCATAAGCCATCTGGAACATGTATCAGAATTTAAACTTCGGGGGTCCTTTACAAGAGGAGTATCCTACTTTTAACTGTGCTCTGTCCATCACCTGAACAAATAGCCTAAAAGCCTCACTGAAGTTTCGTGGCCACTGAGATGGCTCAAGGGTGCCAGTTCCTGCTCCCAAACCCTGAGCTAGTCCTCTGGAAGTACAGCAGGTGCTGCACCAGCGTCACTTGCTCCTTTCCCCTGAGCCACCTCACCAGGCCAAACCTATCGTCTTTTATAACCTATAAATGCTTGAAATTGGCCTACACACATGGTTCACGGGTTAAGAGGGCATCCTGTTTGCTCAAAGGACCTGGAGTTCACTTCCCAGCATGTACTTGGCCAGCTCACAACCTCCTACTCCTTGGACTCCTTCACGTCAGGTCACCCAACACAACGGACACATGTGCAAACCCCCACAGGGAAACAGAATTTATAATAAAAAAAGCACATCTTAAAAATAGAACAAAAAACATGAAACAAGAAAATATGGTAATTCAAACCCCCACAGACTGAGTATCTCTGTAACCTCAGTGAGCATTGGAACTCTCTGTGTAGACCAGACTGGCCTGTATCACAAAGAGATTCCTCTGCCACAGGCTCCCACGTGATTGGATTAAAGGTAGTGTAGTGACACTCAGGTTTTTTTTATTTTTTTTTTCTTTCTTAATGAAGACCAGGTTTCACTGCGGACCTCCACCTAACCTGCAAGTCCCTATTTAAATCAAGCTATGCTTGAACTCTTTCTTCCGACTGAAAGCTGGGATTCAGGCCTCTGCTACCTGGCCCATCCTCAAGCACTTTACTC
This sequence comes from Eospalax fontanierii, assembly GCA_035773235.1. Taxonomy (NCBI): domain Eukaryota; kingdom Metazoa; phylum Chordata; class Mammalia; order Rodentia; family Spalacidae; genus Eospalax; species Eospalax fontanierii. The sequence continues at coordinate 21,612,472 of CM069525.1, read as the reverse complement.
AATTTTTTCTTTGGTTTATGGGGTTTTTCTTTATTTGTTTTTTTCATACAGGCTGTCTCCGTACCTCCATTTGACTAAAAATTCGCTATGCAGACCAGGCTGTACACTGACAAAGGGAGATTAACCTCTATCTGCCGCTAATGTGGGACTATTTTAATATATTTTACTATATGGGAACTACAGCTAGACTTAAGCAGTTATGACCCACCTGGTACATGGATTGGAATTTAAACTTGGGGGGGTTATATACAAGAAGAATATCCTACTTTTAACTGCGCACTCTCCATCACGCAGACAAGTGGCCTAAAAACCACCCTGCATTTTAGTGGCCAGTGAGATGGCTCAAGCGTGCCAGTTCCTACTCCCAAACCCTGAGCTGGAACCCCAGGACCCACATTGGCTTAAGACAAGACCAATGCCTTGAAGCTGTGGCCTGAACTCGACGTGGGCCTTGAGGCTCCCAACCACACATACACACAAACACGAAATGAAAAATGGAATTTCAAAATTTTCATGATCAAATATTATGCTCAAAAGTGACATTTTTATTTGTACAAGTGTTTACATTTCAGCATGTTTATTGGTGTGGGTAGAGCTGGGCAAGTTCTGTAGACAATGACAGAGGCAGAGTCAGAGCTGCCATGCGGGTGCTGGGAGGCGAACGCGGGTCTCTGGAAGAACAGCACCTGCTGCACAGACTTCACTTGCTCCTTTCCCCTGGGCCACCTCGTGAGGCCCGACGGGTCCTCTTTTAGAACGTATAAGAGTTAATATTGGCCTACACACATGGCTCACGGGTTAAGACGGCATCCATTTTGCTCAAAGGACCTGGAATTCACTTCCCAGCATGCACTTGGCCACCTCACGACCGCCGACTCTTGGGACTCTTTAGTCTCAGGTCTCCTCACACAACAGACACATGTGCAAACCCACACACGGACACATAACTGTTAGTAAAAACAGATTTTAAAAATTGACAAAAAAACATGAAACAAGAAAATATGGTAATTCAGCCCTCCAGAGGCAGGGTCTCGCTGTGACTCCAGTTGGCCTGGACCTCGCTGTGTACACCAGGCTGGCCTACAAGTCCGAGATCCATCTGCCACAGGCTCCCAAGTGCTGGGAGTAAATGTAGTGTGGGGACACTGCTTTTTTTTTTTTTTTTTTTTTTTTTTTTTACCTTACCGTTTGAAGATTGTCTCACTGTGGAGCTCTAGCTAGCCTACAAGTCCCTATGTCAATCAAGCTGGCCTGGAACTCTTTCTTCTGCTGAAGGCTGCGATTCAGGCCTGTGCTGCCTGGCCCTTCCTCAAGCACTTTTTTGAATTTTTGTTTTTCTGTTTTTCTTTTTCTTTTGTTTATGGGGTTTTTGTTTATTTGTTTCTTTGATACAGGGTCTCCCCGTAGCTCTATCTGGCCTGGAATTGGCTATGTAGACCAGGCTGTACACTGACAACGGGATATCACCCTTTCTCTGCAGCTCATGTGGGACTAAAGTCATGTACTACCATGCCCAACTAGCCTGAAGTTCTTTTTTTCTAAAAGATTTTATCTTTAGTATATGGGAACTACAGCTGGACTTAAGCAGTTATGAGCCATCTGGTATATGTGTTGGAACTTAAACTTGGGGATTCCTTTACAAGAGGAGTAAACTACTTTTAACTTCGCTCTCTCCATCACCTGGACAAGTTGCCTAAAATCCTCCCGGAAATATAGTTGGCAGTGACATGGCTCAAGGGTGCCTGTTCCTGCGCCCAAGCCCTGAGCAGGAACCCCAGGACCCAAATTGGTTTAAGACAAAACCAATTCCTTGAAGCTGTTGTCCGACCTCCTCGCGGGCCTTGACGCTTCCACCCTCACATACATACAAACATGCAATAAAAAAATGTAATTTCAAAATTTTCATAATCAAATACTATGCTTTTGAAATATAACATTTATTATTTGTACAAGTGTTTAGATTTCAGCACACTTTTTGGTGTGTGTAGTGCCCGTGAATTTCAGAAGACAAGCACAGAGCCAGAAACAGAGCCCAAGTTGCCATGTGTGTGCTGGGAGCCAAATCGTGTCCTCTAAAACGGCACCTGCTGTACCTACTGCTCTTTTACCCTGCACAGGCTTCACTAGCTCCTTTCCCGCACCACCTCGCCAGGCCCAAGGGTTCTTCTTTTAGAACCTGTAAAAGCTTAATATTGCCCTAATCATATGGCTCAGGGGTTTAGAGAGCATCGTCTTCTCTCAAAAGACCTGGAGTTCAGTTCCCAGCATGCACTTTGCCAGCTCACAATCTCTGACTCTTGGGTCTCTGTCGCCGACAGTCTCCGCAGAAAACACAGACACACGTGCAAACTCACACACGGATCATGATTTTTTTTAAAAAAGACATCTTAAAAATAGAATAACGCATATGGATCAAGAACGTGTGGTATTTCAACCCTGAAATTATAAATTTCAAGTTTGTTTTAAGTTTTTGTTATCAATTTACTTTCTTACCTGCTGAACAAGTTTTTTTTTTTTTTTGCTTTGTTTTGTGTTATGAGGAATGTCTGGTATTTTTTGATTATCATTTGTAAAAAATGTTTTATTATTTTTATTGTCTGTGTATGAGCTATTTCCTGCATTTATGTAAGTGCACCTCATTTATGCAGTTTCCTCAGAGGTCAGAAGAGGGCACCAGATCCCCTGGAACTAAAGTTACAGGTGATTGTTAGCTGCCATGTGGGTACTGGGAATTGAACCTATGTCCTCTTCAAGAGCTGTCAATGCTCTTAACTGCTGAGTCATGTCTCCAGCCCGTTTTTACTTTTCTATTTTGAGACAAGTTCTCATTAAGTAACCAGACTGACTTTGAACTCACAGATCTTTGCCTGCCTCTGCCTCCCAAACGCTGAGACTGTAGGTTTGTGCCAGCACACCCAGCTTTTTCTCTTACCCGTTTTAAAGTTCCTAGTTTCTGAGTTAGTTTTCTGTGTGGATAATCTTGTATCTTGTAAATAATGTTCTGTCTCTTCAACTACCAACATTTATACCTCATTTGTTAAGCCTCATAGTAAAATGCTGTAGCACTGAAATGGCATTCCTGACTCAATCTAGTGTGAGACTATAGAAACATTCAACAAGGACACAGGTTCATAATCTGGGCATGTCTTTAGTCCCAGCGCTTGAGACACAGAGGCAGGTGGATTTTTGTGTTTGAGACCAGCTTGGTCTATATATCGAGTTCCAGGACAACCAGAGCCACATAGTGAGACCCTGTCTAAAACAAAACAAAGCAAAACAAAACAACTCCCCCTTTTTGGTTTTGTTGTGTAGCTAGCCCAGAGTAAGACCAAATTTACAATCCTTTTGCCACAGCCTCTTGAGTGTTGAACTAACAGAAACAAATCATTACACTTAGCTTTCTTACTTTTATGCAATGTTAATCCACCTATGGCAGTGTCAGATACTATTACTCTTAATATTTCAATAATTTTTATTTCATGCCTTGGATGGAACCTAGGGCTTTAGATATGTACTACGATTCTTGCTCTACCACTGACCTGTACCCCTGGCCCAGTGTTTCATTAAATATGATGGCTCTGACAGTTCTTTGCTTACTATGCTACAAATTCAATTTTCCTTTCTACATTTACTTAGGTTCTTACTTTTGAAAAATTTTATGTGTCTGAGTGTATTGCCTGCATGTACTGAAAGAAAAATGTGGCTTAGAAATATATTTGATACAACTTAAAGTAACTTTAAGAGCGGCTAGAGAGATCGTTCAGTAGTTATGAGTGTTACTGCTTTTGCAGAAAACCCGAGTTTGGTTCCCAGCACCCACATGGCAGCTAATAACCGTCCATAACTCCAGTTACAAAGGATGTGACGCCCTCTTCTGACCTCCACAGGCATTTCACAACACAGGTGTACTTCTATACATACAAGCAATACACTCATACACATAAAACTAAATAAATATATTTTTATTCTTTTTTTTATTATTTTGGTCCTTTTGAGACTGGGTTTCGTGGTAGCACCAGTTGGTCTGGAATTCACTATGTAGCCAGGCTGACTTTGAAAGCACAGAGATCCCCCTGCCTCTGCTTCAAAAGTGCTAGGATTAAAGGTGTGCAACCCCACTCCCACGACACCACACTTAACACCTTTTTTCTTAGTAATGTTTTTCTTGATTCTTTGAGAATTTCATGCAATCTATTTTGATAATGTTCGGACTCACAGAACCCGTCATCCGTTCCCCCCAGACCCACCCTACCTCCCTACTCCACCTAATGTGCCCCAATTATTTTTTATTTTTCATTGAATTTTTGTGATGTTCATACAATTTAATTTGATGGTATTTAGATCCCCTCCCTTATCCCTACCTCTCATTATTGCCCCCATCCACTTTAATGTACTCCATCATATATATATACACACACACACACACATATATATATATATGTATATATATATATGTATGTATGTATGTATGTATATATCTTTTAGAGTCTAAAGTCTAATTTGTGTCCCTAAATGCCGTTCAGTGTGGGTCCATTCGCTGGAAGCTGGTTAACCTACTATGAGTCTCATGTTTGAAAAACTGTCTCTGTCCATCCCAGCAGCTATCTGTTGCCACAACTTCCTTAGATTAGGTTGGAGCTTCTTCCCCATTTCCTCATGTCTATGCTGAGAATCTTTTCTGGTTTGAGCTTGCATGGGACTTGTGCATACTGTTACCATTGTTGTGAGTGCATTATGAGTAACTGACCAGCTGTCTGGAAAGCGCTGTTTCGTCGCAGTCATCTATCCTCCCTGGCTCTTACAATCTTCCTGCCCCATCTTCAGCAATAACTGGGATGGGAGCTTGATATAGGTGTCTTAGTCAAGGATAAGCACTCTGCAGCCTTCTCTACAACGTTGGACTGTTGTGGGTTTCTATGCTAATGACCATCTGTTGCATAAAGAAATTTCTCTGATGGGAGTTGAGAGATGCTTCAATGTATGGGTATAACATTCATACACATAAAATACATTAGCTAAATAGGTATTTTTTAATTTAAAAATTCATTAATGTGTGTGTGTGCACGTGCATGTGCACACGCACACACACATGCCCATAGAGGCCAGAAGGAGATGTAGAATTTCCTAGAGCTGGAGTTAAGGTGGTTGTGAACTGCCTGAAGTGTGTGCTGGGAACTGAACTCTGGTTTTCTGCAAGAGCAGCAAGTGCTTTTTACTGCTGAGCTATCTCTTCAGGCTTTCTTTATTTCAAATTTTTATTTATTTAATTTTTTGTTTATTTTTTTAAGACAGGGTCTTCTTGTAGCTCCAGTTGGCCTTGAATTTGCTATGTAGACCAGGCTAGCCTGGACCTCACAGTGTGTACCGCTTGGCTCTCAAATTTTCATTAAAAAAAAGTTTTTCTTATGTGAATGACTGTTTTGCCTGCATGTATGTCATGAAATGTCCATGGAGACCGGAAGAGGGCACTGGATCCCCTGGAAATGGAGTTACGGATGGTTGTTAGCTATCACATGGGTGCTGGGAACTGAACCCAAGTCTTCTGCAAGGGCAGCCAGTGCTCTTAACTACTGAGCCATCTCTCCAGACCCTCAAAATTTCATTTATTTATGTGTATGTATGTATGTAAGTTTGTATATGTAAGTGCAGGTGTCCAAAAATGCCTGGAGTCCCCCTGGGGCTGGAGTTACAGGCAGTTGTAAGCTGCCCATGGCTCATAACAGCCCAAAATTTGGGTGCTGAGAATCAAATTTAGGTCTACTGCAACAGCAGTATGTATTCTTAACCACTTAGCTATCTCTCCAACCTCTCTTCTGTTTTTTTGAGGCAAGGTGTCACACAGCCTGGGCTAGCCTGGAACATGCTACTTTAGTCAAGTGTGATGGTTAATCTTTATTGCCCACTTCACTGGATTTAAAATCACCAGAGGGGCTGAAGAGATGTCTCAGTGGTTAAGAGCACTGTCAGCTCTTACAGAAGGCTGAGATTCAGTTTCTAGCACTCACACGGCAGTCAATAACCATCCATAACTCCAATTCCAGGGGATGCAACACCCTCTTCTGGCCTCTGTGGGCATTACACACATGGTGCAGTTATAGACATGCAGGCAAAACACTCGTACACATAAAATAAAGAAAAACTTTAGAATCACCACGGTAACGCAGCCCTGTGGTGTCTATGGACATGTTTCCAGAAAGGTTTAAGTGACCAGGGAAGACTCACCCTGAATGTGGACAGCACTACCCTATGAGCTGTGTTCCAGGACTAAATAAAAAGGAGAAAGCAAGTTGAGCACCAGCATCATCTCTGTGTCATGACTATGACAAAATATGACCAGCTGCCTCAATTCCTGCTGCCATGCCTTCCACTGTGCTGAACCATCTCCCCCAAACAGCAACGAGAAAAGTAACTAATATAGAAAATTGGTTCCCATAAGTAGGGCGGCTGCTGTGTGCAAGCAGACCATTGTGTGCTCTTTAGTATTTTAGAAACTGGTTTTCTAAGAGTTAGTTTTGGAGGAATAAAAGCTAGAATGCTGCAAGCAGAGCTTAAATGGCTATCCTGGTGAGGGTTTGGAAGTTTGGAATGTTGAGAGAAACATGAAAGTGAAGGCCCATCTTATGAGGCTCAGAGTGGAACATGGACTCTAGAGGTTTACTTGGATTATATTCTGGTAAAGAGTCTTCCCATATCCTGAAAGCTTGACGTTGAGTTAAAAAACAGCGGAGTCATTTGTTTGGAAGAGGAAATCTCAAGACAGGGTAGTATCCTGGCTATCATCATTCCATCTCTCTGCCTTTCTCCAGGGCTACAGTGACACAGCTAAGGGAGCAAAACATGAAAAACATGCTGTTTGGCCGGGAAAGGAGGGAATTTCAAGTTGCAGACAAGTCTGGTGCTGAGAAAGCAGCTAATTCTAGATTAGCCCCATTAAAGGTGTTACACTGGGACAGTATGAAAGGTGCTCAGAGGGAAATTTCACCTAAAAGGAGGAAGCCTAACCTAACCTGAAAATGCAAAGGGGTTCCCTACTCTAAAGAAAACAACTAGGCACAGACAGGCTGCAAGGACTTTGGTCTAAGGGGTCAGGACACAACTCTATATGACCTGGCAACAGAAGTTGGCAGTGTTGTCCTTGTGGTTCTGGTTTTGCAGGCATGCAAAATGCAAGAGTAATAAGGGATGGGGTGGTATCGTAGAATTGGATGCCAAGGTTCTGGAGAACTGAAGATGAGAAATGTGTATCGGGGTGGGAATCCCCAAAGAGGCCCGGAGAGGCCATTGTGTGACACTCTGGAAGTAAAAAACCCCAGCATATTGGCATTGTCAGGACCATGGGACATCCATCTCCTGAGGAAAGCTGAAAGCATGGACTGGAGTTGGACTAAGAGAGAGGCTATATGTGCTGGCAGGCAGCAAAGCTGGAGGGGCAGGACTATCCAAGCTTTCTAGAACCTGGATGATTCCATCAGAAACCCGAGACGCCTGACAAGGATTTGATGCTGCAGGATTTGATGTTTGTCCTGCTGGCGGGCTCCTTTTGGTCAAACATTTTCTGTTTGAAATTTCTGTTTTATGTGTTTAAGCATTTTGCCTGCATGTATATAGGCAGACCATATGGGTGCAATGCCCACGGAGGTCAGGAGAAGGCATCAGATCTCCTGGAACTGGAGTTAAGAACAGGCTGTCATGTGGGTACTGGGAAATGAACCTTGGTCCTCTGCAAAAACAGCAAGTGCTCTTAACTACTAAGCCATTTCTCCAGGCTCCAGATCTTTTCTTCCTATGCCATATTAGAGGTATATAACTTCTGGGGTTATTTTAAAACTTATGTTTTGCTTGCATGTATAAGAGTGCAACATATGCATGCAATGCCTGTGGAGGTCAGAAGAGGAAGTTCAATCCCTTGGAACTGGAGTTATGGATAGGTGTTGGTCATCACGTAGGAACTGAACCCAGGTCTTCTTAAAGAGCTGTTAATGCTCTTAAACTTGAGAACCCTCTCCAGCCCCATAATGTGTGATTTAATAGGGGCTCAGCTGAAGACAGCCTTGGGTCTCACATGAAATTCTGGATTTTTGCAGTGTTGACTGTTAAAGACCATGGGAACTTTTAGACATGGACTAAATGCATTTTGCACTGAGATGAAAATGAGACTTTAGGGTAGAATGGTATGCTTAAAATGATGTGAGTTAGCTGAGTGTCAAGATGACAAGGTGGAACTGTGATGATTAATTTTTCTTATCAACTTCACTGAATTTAGAATCACCATGGAAACCTATCTGGGTTCACATATAAGCAGGTTTCCAGAAAGCTTTAACTCAGTAGGGAAGACCCACTCTGAATGTGGGCGGCACAAACCCCTGGGCTAGGGCCACCGATTGAATCAAAGGGAGAAAGCAAACGTGAACTGAGCACCAGTCTTCAGTGGACACAATGTACCAGCTCCCTCGATCCCTGTCACCAAGCATTCCCTGCGTGGGCTCCTCAAATTGTAGACTGAAAGAAAGCCTTTAGTTTTGTCAGGTGTTTTGATCACAGCAATTAGAAAAGTAATATACCAAAGATAACCTTGAATTCCTGATCCTCCTGCCTCTACCTTCCAAGTGCTGGGATTTACAGGCATGTGCCATCATGCCTGACTCACTTATTAAATTTTGATATGAATTGTACGTAAACAGTCTTTAGTTTTGTACTGGTTATTGAACCCAGGACCTCACCTACACTAGGCAAGTACTTGACCAATGAGCCACCTTCCTAGCCCTGTTTTATCTAGGGTTCCTTCCATATTTAGGTAGTAATTTTTTTCAATTAGCTTACAAAATAATGGGTTTCACTGGCATCTTCACACTTTATTTGTATTGATCATCTCCTCTCCCACCCCCTACCCCCTTGGCCTAGATTTTGAGGTCCTCAACCTCCCCAGTACTAGGACAAGCAAGTAGCCTGGCTAGGGATCCAATTATTTTTTTAAAAAACAGCTGTATATGATTGTTATGCCTGCATGTGTCTAAGTGCACCCATGTCGTGCAGTGCCTGCAGAGGAGAGCAGATGGCACTGAATTCCCTGAAACTGTAGTTACAGGCGGTTGTTAGCCGCAATGTGGGTGCTGGGATTCCAACGCAGGTTTTGTGCAAGAACAGCCAGTCCTCTTAACCACTGAGTCATCTCTCCAGACCGTGGCCTAAGTATCTTAAAAAGCTAGGATATCTATTTCCTTCTTTCTTTCCTATACCCTATAACAGGAAATTAATGTAGGAATAATCTATTCTTTGAGATTTAGAAAAATGTATAATGAGTTTAAGATTTTTACAGAAGCTGTTTGTAAATAAACCTGTCTCATGAGTATCTTTCAAGGAAAAAAAAAAAACAAAAAAACAGAAAAGACAAGGCTGCCAGGTGTGGTTGTGCATACCTTTAGTAGGCAGATCTCTGTGAGATAAGCAGCCAGCCTGAGCCTGGTCTACATGAGTTCCATGCCAGCTGGGGCTACAGGGAGACCTTATCTCAAAAGACAAAAAAAAAAAAAAAAAAAAAGTTTTTAAAACACAGCGTTTCACTTTAATAGCATGGGATAGCTCTGACTCTTAACCCCCTGCCTCAGTGTTCTGCTTGTGCCGCCAGGCCTGGCTGCACAACCTTAAGAATACCTGCTTTCCCTTTAGAGAAGGAAAAAAAAAACCGTAAAGGTACTCATTTCATTTCACTAAAAGCATGACCCAAACTGATTTTTCTTTTAACATTTTATTTTTATTTTATGTGTATGACTATAGATAGGAACACTCATGTCATGCAATACCTACGGAGGTCAGAAGAGGGCGCTGGATCCCCTGGAACTGGAGTTACAGATGGTTGTTAGCCACCATGAGTGCTGGGAATCGGACCCGGGTCCTTTTCAAGAGCAGCCATTACTTTTAACCCTTGTGCTGCCTCCCCACGTTCTCATTTTTTAAGAAATGGGATTTGGGGCTGGAGAGACAGATGAGGTTAAAATCATGGGCTGCTCTTCCAAAGGACCTGGATTCAGTTCCGGCTTCCAAGAGTATTGCACACACGTGGTGCACTTTAAGACATATGCAGGATGGGCTGGAGAGATGGCTCAGCAGTTAAGAGCACTGACTGCTCTTGCAGAGGGCCCAGGTTGAATCCCCAGCACCCACATGGCGGCTAAAAACCATCCCTGTAACCCCAGTTCCAGGCGATTCGATACTCCCTTCTAACCTCCTCAGGCATTGCATGACACGGGTGCATCTACCCACATACAGGCAATACATTCATACACAGAAAATAAAATATTAAAAAATTGAGACCTTTCAGGTATTATATTCATACACCTTATTTTTCTTTTTAAATTATTTATAATTTGTATGAGTGCTTTGCCTGCAATGCCATTTAAATGTACCCATGTCATGCAATGCCTGTGGAGGCCAGAAGAGGACATCAGATCCCCTGGAACTAAAGTTTTCACCTCCATGTAGGTGCTGGGAACAAAATCTGTGTCTTTTATAGAGTCCAGGCCACTGGTGGCTTTGACTAGAGTGGTAGCAATGGTGGCAATGAAATTAGGTGGACTTTGAAAACATGGTGACGGGAGGCCTGGCATAATGGCAGATACCTATAATCCTACTACTAAGGAGGCAGGAGGACTGCTTCAAGTTTGAGACCACTTGGTCTACATAATGAAAACCCTGTCTTAAAACAACAAAATTCCTCTTGGCTTTATGCAGCTAAGAGGACTTACATCAGTCACATTAACTAACAGGAAGAAGCTCAATCAGGTGCATCTTTTGCTTCCAATCAGTATACTGACTTGAGATTACTTTTAGGCAATAAGGTATATTGTTTTCCTATCTGTATATCCAGTAAATGCTTGAAATTAATTACAAGATATTATAATTTCAGTTCTGACATAAGACTAATTACAATGCCAACATTTTGAGTCTTCTACCAGAATTTCCAATAAAAAATATTTATAAAACACATGGGGATATAGATATGCAATTAACACTTGATTTAGAACCTTGTTTTATTTAAATGAGTTTTAAATGCTACAATACAACCCTTCAGAATCAGTCAAATACATGTCAATGATTCCTCAAAACTTTTAAACCTAAAAACCCAGTCATAGCTGCTAAACTCCTATAAGGCAGCTTCAACACTCTAAAGAGTACAATATAGTAGTAACTGTGGCATAAAATCCCGTTTCTAGGCAAATTAAAAGCTTCCTCAGCAATTCTCATGTCAGCCAGAGTTGGAAATGATTGCTTATAGGGTATCTACCAAAGCAGAAACAGAAGTAGAAATTTAAAAGCACAGCACAAAGTACAGGGACAGGAAGAATAGATTTAGAAACCAAAAGGACTCACTCTTTGCTTTTGAACATCTTTTATTACCTCTTGCAAGGCCCAAAGACCATTAATTTTACAATCTACACCATAATTCTATTAATTAGAAAAACAGGGCTAGCACTAGAGTCAGTGGTAGTCCGCTTTCCTAGCATGCATGAAGATTTGGGTTCGATCCCTAGTTTCACTAAAACAAAAACTGCAGAAGACAAAACCTGGAGAAAACTTTTAAAATTATCTTTAATCAACAATTAAGAAGTAGTCTCAGGGCACCAAAAGAAGGTGAGAACTTCTGGTCCTGACTTCCTAAGTTCCTGTCCAGGAAAAGAACAAGAGGAACGCCAGGTGTGGTGGCACATACCTTTAATCCCAGCCACTGGGAGGCAGAGGCAGGTAGACCTCTCTAAGATGGAAGCCAGCTTGATCCACATAATGACTTCCAGGCTGGCTGAGACCAGGGAGACTTTATCAAAAACAAAAAAACACCCTACCACCACCAACAAAATAAGGGGAAAGGTTCATCTCTGGGAAGGAGCACTCATATTCTAAGAGCCACGGTTACCTGAACCCATTAGTCTTCTTTTCCCTTAGAATTTCACACATAGCACAACACGCAATATGGAGGTCAAAGAGGACTTGGTCTTCAAGCACAGTGTCTTCCAGTTTTTACTGGTACAACTGTCCTTCATCATGGAGCTACTCAAAGATCGATTATGAGAAAGACAAATTTTATTTTAGACAGGTTCATGATTATATAAACATTATTGTGGAATATTTAACTTCAGCTAAAATGTATACATTTATTTGTAGGCCTTCTATTACGAAGAGTTTAAATTTTCATCATAAAAATATGAGAATAGCCTAACATCATGGGTTGTGCATTTAATTCCATAGCACTGCTTTGAAAATATTCCCCTAGATCGTTAACAAAATTCCAAATCCATCCAAATGCACCACTGAAAAGCCTGGATTCTTTAGTCATCATCTACAGTTGGCTTGATGGTCACTCCTCTTCTTATCTGACCCCAACCAATTAAACTGCAAAATGAAAACAGCAGAAGTCATGAGCTTTACCCTCATATCACTAGCATCGCCACACAATCACATAACAAAATTGGTTTTAACTGCCCACCTTCTAAATTCACATTTGTTCCCAAAGTCTGCTCCTCTGTAAAGAAAACTCACACTATTTCCTAAGATTCCAAAACCCAGGTAGGACACTGAAGGCAGAAGGATGAAATGTTCAAGTCCACCCTTTGATGCATACTGAGTTTGAAGCCACCCTGGGCTACATGAGACTTTGTTTTAAACCCAAGGCAACAGAGATGGCTCAGCAGTTAAGAGCACTAGCTGCTTTTGCAGAGGACCCAGGTTCGGCTCCCAGCACCCACATTCATTGTCTTCTGGCTTCCAAATGCATTGTATTCACACGGTGCACTTACATACATGCCAGCAACATACTCATATACATAAAATAAAACCAATAAATTTTAAAAGCTTTTTCTTTTTAGTTTCTAAAAAAATTATAAAATAGAAATAATAAAAATTTAAATACAGGGCCTCATGTATCCCAGGCTGGTATAGTCTTGTACCAGAAAAGTCCAAGTACCACAACGCATAATTATTAATTATTTATTTAAAAGACAACAAAAGGGCTGGAGAGATGGCTCACTGGTTAAGAGCACGTGATGCTCTTCCAGTGGACTTGGGTTCAGTTCCTAGCACCCACATGGCTGCTAACAACTGGCTGATAACTCCAATTCCAGGGGATTTGTCATCTTCTGGCCAATATGGGCACTGCATGCACGTGGTGCTCTTATATATCAAAAACAGTCATTTATATACAGTAATTTGTTTTGGTCTCTTTGAGACAGGGTCTTCCTAAAGCCCCAGCTGGCCTGGAATTCACTATGAAGACCAGACTACCCTTGATTTCATAGAGATCTATCTGCCTCTGCCTCCCAAGTGCTAGGATTAAAGGCATGTTCTATCTATCACTCCTGGCTCACAGTAATTTTTAAAGTATGAAATGATAGTGGTAATAAGACTGCTGTTACAATAATTTAAAGGAAGGGGCCAAATCAATAACTAATTTGGGAACAAGCAAAGAGTCAGGAATTAAAGATAAATGTGCATTTTCTAGCTAGCACCCAGACCTTCCTTTCTAAATATAATTTTTTCATATTAGGAACGAGGACTCCTTAGGGAAACAGTCAATTCTAAAACTGAAGCAGGGAAGGAACAAGACAAGTCTGGAATATCTCATGCCAAAGGACGTAATAATTAAAAAGAACATGGGAATCAGCTTGAAGGGTCCCCATTGGCCAAAAACTGGACAATTTATTTATCAAAATAAAGAGTGAAACAGATCATAGTATACTGAATAAAACTGAACTTCATCCTCTGCAAGAGCAGGCAGTGCACTTGACAGCTGAGCCACCTCTCCAGTCTCCCACAATCACTATTATTCAATCAGTTACTAAGGTTTGATTCAGGAAAGAATCAACTGTGGCTGTTAAATCCAGGAGGAGGTGGGATTTGATCACAGCAGGTTATCTGCGGAGACTAAAGGGTCTCCCTACTCCCTTTCTTCTTTTTCTTCTCTTTGTCTCTTTTGGCTTCTTTTTGTTTTGTTTGGAGAGGGAGTTGAAATAGGGTCTCATAGCACCAGCTGACCTGGAACTTGCTATGTAGAACACACTGGCCTTGATCTCATAGAGATCCGCCTGCCTCTGTTTTCCTAGTGCTGGGATTAAAGGGATGCAACACCACGCCCAACTTATTTTGGCTTCTTTGAGATAAAGTCTCCTTTTAGCTCAGGCTGGCCTCAAACCTGCTATGGAGCTGAAGATGACCTTAGACTTCCAATCCTCCTGCCTCTACCTCCCAAGTGCATAGATTATGGATATTACCACATCTAGTGTCTTAGACCTCTTATAACTGCCCAGGTAATTAGAGTAACTACCAAGTAAAGAACCTGGCCAGCACCTTCACCACAGCAACATAGCTATCTTGAGCAGAGAGAAGTCAGTTATGTGTCTCTGCTCTCTTTCTTAAGACCACATGATTACTTATATAAGAATTCCAGGCCGCCATGGTGACCTGCACCTTTAATCTTTAGCAGACAAATCTCTGTGACTTTGAGGCCAGCCTGTCTACACAGCAAGTTCCAGGCCAGCCAGAGCTACATAGTGAATCCCTGCCAATAAATAAAAGTCGGACATGGTGGAAAACACTTTTAAGTCTCAGTACTCGGGAACCAGAGAGGAAGGCAGATCTCTGAGAGATTGAGACCCTGTCTCAAAAAGACAAAAATAAACAAGTAAATACGTAAAAGAAATCCACTTAAGAATATATAACCTAAATCTAATCATAAATTTCCAAACCATGAGATAAATCCAAATTTAGGAGCAGTCTATAAATCACTCACTATAGTCTTCAAACTTGTTACTGTCAGGTACGAACAAAGAAAGGATAAAGAAGTTCTCAATAAGAGATCAGCTATGAAGCCTAAATGTGATTACAATTCTAGACTGGAGGGCCATAAAGAGCATTATTGGGTCACATGTCAAAACTGGACGCTGGACTGCAGAGTTCACTATTTTACCACTGTTAAGTGCCCCCCTTCCCTCTCTCCACCATTTTAAAAATTACACTTATTTATTTAATTTATTTAGTGTATGTGTGTGAGGTCAGGGCATACATATAGAAGCCTGAGAATAACTTTTGAGAGCTGGGTCTCTCCTTCCACCATGTGGGTCCTGGGGAATCGAACTCAGGTTGTCAGGCTTGACAGCAAAATGCCTTAACCCGCTGAGCCATCTCGTCTGATCCCACCATTTGTTTTTTAGGAAAAGATTTCATTCTGTAGCACCGGCTGGGCTGAAACTCACTTGGGTGTTTACTTTTTGTTGTTTTTTTGAAATATATGCTGAACTATTAAGATATCAACAAGGTCAATATATACATCCTACCACCACTCACATAATCCAGAAAGATTCATATATATAAATAAGTGCATGTGTGTGTGTTTTCTCGGAAAGGGGTATCTAGGAGTTTTCTGTATAATTCTTTCAATGTTTCTGATAAAGTAAAAAATTAACTACAAATAAAGGTTTAAAGTCTGGGACCTGAGCCTTCACATATACACACAAAAATAAATAATGTTAAAGAAAAAGGTAAAAGTCAAGAACAAACTGGAGATGTAGCTTAGTGGTACTGTATAAAGCCCATGGTCTAATCCTACCACCAAGAAAAAAGTTAGACTGGGGTGGCAAAATGGATGGCTCAGTGGATAGAGTGCTTGCCACCAAATTGAATGATTCGAATTCGATACCCGGAACCCACATGGTGGAAGGAGAGAACCAATTCACACAAGTTGTCCTCTCACCCCAACACATGCTGTAACTTATGAACACACACACACACACACACACACACACACACACACACACACACGAGGGAGAAAGTCAGATGATAGAAATATTAGATCTAAACTCACTATTTTGGGCACAGATAATGTCATAAAGAAAGGGAACACATCTGTAATGTCTGGACTAACATAAAGGACTACAAATCAAAGATAGAAATACAGCTTTCAAGTAGGCATGGAAGTCCATGCCTTTAATCCCAGCATTCAGTAGGCAGAGACAGGATGGTTTTTCTTTGAGTTCCTGGTTAGCCTGGTCTACATACGGAGGCTCTTTCTCAAAAAAAAAAAAAAAAGTGTCAACCAAATAAACAGGTGAAAATTTAAAGTCACACAGCAGCCAATGCACACACTACCGAGACTTAAAGAAAGTCTTTAACAGACAGTGGAAAGGCTAATAAACTTACCGCCAGTGTTTTTCAACTCTTCGGCTAAGGGCAATTTTTTCTCCCACCTCTGTGCATACAGGATTAGTCAAAACGATCTTGCCCAGATCAGCCTTGACAGCACTAACTCTTCCTCCTGTTGACAGGGATCCTATGTTGACCATGAGCACTTCGTTCTTAGACAGCTTTTGGACCTAGGAAAATAAATGATAAGGATAAAGAACATGCTTTCCAAAAGGGGTGAGAATCTTCCAAATTAGTCAGTCATTAAAGAAGAAAAAAATGCAACAGAAGTGCTTACCTTTGCTGCTTTCTTGTCTCCTTCAGTGCGCACCCCTAGAAGCCTTCTAAGCAGGAAGTAGGAAATTTCCAATTCTGTGAATATCTCAGGCAAAGCCCCAACTGCACCAAGCACTTGGCCCACCATTCTGTCTGCTCGGCATAAAGTTGGGTCGATTTTTGTTCCAACTCCTAATGTAAAACAAAATGTATACAGACCAATTTCTCATTCTGTAAACCACCTTCAGAGTGAATGACTTACTCAAAAGTCTTGTCAAATAAGCATAAATCTACACACTGCAATTCATCAACCTAACAAAAAATGTTAGCCTGCATAAGCTTAGCAAAATACTGTTTTAATTTTATTTCTTAAACAGGATCTCATGCAACCCAGGCTGGCCTCAAACTTGCTATGTAACTAAAGATGACCTTGAACTTCTGATCCTCCTGAGTGTTGAGATTACATATGGTTTATGCAGAGCTATGGATCCAAATCAAGGCCTTGTGCATGCTAGGCAAACACTGTAGAAATGGAGCTACAATCCCAGCCCCGTATTTTCTTTAAAGAAAAGTTTAATTACATTTATTTACATGCTTCCATGTATATATGTGCATGTACATGTGAGGTCAGAGAACTTGAAGGAGTCAGGTCTCTCCCACTGTGTGAGTCCTGGGGATCAAACTCAGGTTGTCAGGTTTGGGAGTAAGTGCCCTTATCCGCTGAACTACCCTGCTGGTCCTAATTCCTTTCCAAAATATGTGGTTTATCTAAAGAAACAGATTTGTAAACTCATAGGTTCATAGAGTAATTGAGCATAAGTTTCTTTCTTTAAAAAAAAAAAAAAAATTTACGTACTTATTTAATGGGTGTGTTTTGCGTGCATGTACGTTCAGCGCCTATGGAGGCCAGAAGAGGGCATCAGATGCCCTGGAACTCTAGAGATGGCTGTTAGCCATCAAGTGGGTGCTGAGAATCAAACCTGGGTCCTCTGCAAGAGCAGCCAATGCTCTTAAGCACTGAGTCATCTCTCCAGCCCCTAAGAATAATTTTCTTGATGTAAATTCTAACAGCAAACAGAGATAACAACCCAACAAGTGAGTCTGAATACCCTTAATGAAGGGTGAAGACGTAAGATTCAGGAGTAGTTTGTATAATACTTGTATGCTATTTCCCTGTAGGAAGATACAAGGCTACTGAGATCTACTTCAAAATATTTTAGCTGGATGACACGGGTGGAGAGAGGATAAAGCAGGAATGACCAAACTTTCCCCCCAGCGTCATGGATGGAACCTAGGGTCTTGCATGTGCCAGAAAAAGCACTCTACATTCCATGCTCCAACACTGGTGAAATTTTGATAACTGCTCAAGTTGTGGGACTAATACATGAAAGTTATCATTAAAAGCTATCATTAAAGTATTCCATTTTCTATTGTTACATTTGAAGAGCTCTGTAAGTAAATCTCTAAAAAACAATTCCGGTTTTCCTTGGTTTTTGTTTGTTATGGCTCCATTTCTTTTGAGAATGGGTCTCCCTATAGCCCCAACTGGCCTTAATCTCACAGATCAGTCTGCCTCTGTGTGCTAGGATTAGAGCCATGCACTACCACACTCAGCTTTTTATTGAGACAGGGTCTCACTGTGCAACCCTGGTGGAACCTGGAACTCAAGTCTGCCTAATTCTGATAAAGTGCACTACCACACCCAGAAGGTACATCTTTAATTCCCCCTCAGTCTTGTCTTTTTCACAATATAACTCACTAAATTATAAGAGACTATAATACAATCCTTAAATTATTCAGCGATTCTTAGAAGGCAGAAAGGCCTTCTCTTTTAAAGGCTAGAGAGATGGCTCAGTGGTTTTTACTACTCCTTCAGAGGACCCAGGTTCAGGTCTCAGTGCCCACATGGCAGCTAACAACTGTCTCCAGTTCTGGGGGAATCTGATGTCCTCTTCTGGCCTGGTGCAGCCAATGAACAAAGGTGGTGCACATACATACATACATGCAGGCAAAAACACTCATACACATAAAATAAAAAGAAAATGTTCTATTTTATTTGATCTTTTTTTCTCTTTGATTTTTTTGAAAAAAAGGTCTTACTCTTTAGCTTAGGCTGGCCTAAATTCAATTTGTAGTCCAGACTGGTCTTTAATAATAGCAATTCTCCTGCCTGAGCACCCCAAGTACTAGGATTACAGGCACGGGCAACTGTACCTAGCTGGTTCTTGAATTTGAGATGGAAGTCTGGTTATGCTATCTAGACTGGCCTCAAGCACTGGGCTCAAAGCAATCTTTCTGCCTCAGCCTCCCCAGTATGGTAGGACTAGAGGTGCCTAAGACCACACCTAGGTAGAAGTTCTCTTCTTTTATTCTCACCTCAGTAGAAATAGGACCTGATACTTGTAGTGCCCATGGTGGCCAGAAGGCATTGGATCCCCTGGAACTGAAGTTACAGATGGTTGCTAACTGCCATGTGGGTCCTGAGAAGTGAACCTGGATCCTCTGCAAGAGCAGCCACTGCTCTTAACTGCTGAGCCATCCCTCCAGCCCCATGACCTGACATTTGTGAGTAACTATGCAAAACATATATAAAAGCAACCATTCTCTACCTTCAAAACTGTGGAGGCCAAACAGTAAGTATACATCAGGCATTCTAGTATCCCAGCTACTTAAGGACCACTTGGGCAAGAAGCTCAAGACCAGCCTGGGCAATACAGCAAGTCTTGAAAAAAACAAAAACAAACAAAAAAACCATGCTCCCCAAGGAAACAATCCCTTTCACACATACACAAAACCTCCCCAAAATATATAATTAGTTATGTTGACTACTAAGCCATCAAACTCATTTTGTGCCAGATCCAGTTGCACAAACCTGAAATTCCCGCTATGGAAGACAGTGAGGCAAGAGAACAAGTTCAAGATCTGCTTCAAGTGTAAAGAGGGTTCGAGGACAAAGTAAGCAACTTTGTGAGAGGGCTGAGGCTGTAGCTCAGTGGTAGAGTACTTGACTAACACATTCAAGGTGTTGGGTTCAGTCCCCAGTATCTCAAACAGAACAAAATAGCCAGCAATAATTATTTTGCTATTGCTAAAAAGTAGTCACCAAAATAACTTATTTTTTTTTTTAATTTGTATATGTCTGTATGTGCACATGCCACAGCACACATGTGGAGGTCAAAGGACAACTTCCAGTCGTCAGTTCTCTCCTCTACCATGGGATTGAACTCAGGTTGTCAGGCTTGTATGGCAAGCACTCTGACTCCCTGACCAAACCATCTTCTCACCTCCAAAATGTACTACCTACTGTTTCTTAAAAGATTTTTGTTTGATAAGTACCTTTCCTGTAAGTATGTGCACTATGTGCATGCCTGATATCTGTAAGAGGGTGGCAGATCCATGGAAACTGGAGTCACAGTAGGTTCTGGGTGGCCATGTGGGTGATGTGAACTGAATCTGGGCCCTCTGCAAGAGCAGCCATGTGTTCTTCACCAATGAGTCATCTTTCCAATCCCTGTATTCTTTATGTTTAATTTAAATATAATTTCTACAGCTGGTCCATGGTGTGCAAACCTATAATTCCAGGACTTGGGAAGTAGTGGAAAGAAGGTCAGGAGTTCAAAGCCATCCTAAGTTACAGAACTAGCTTGAGGCCAGCTTTGGATACATAAGAGTCTATTTAAAAAAAAAAAAAAAAAAGATTCTATTTTTAAAAAAAACATTTTTTCAGGGCTACAGAGGAGGGGCAGCATTTAAGAACACTGGCTACTCTAGCAGAGGATCCGGGATCGATTCCCAGCACCGACATGGTAGGTAAGAACCATCTTTAACTCCAGTTTCAGGGGATCCAACACCCTGTTTTCACCTCTGCAGGTAATGTATGACACAGGTGCATTTATGTACATGTTGGCAATACACTCATACATACACACACAAAAATAAAATAAAATTTTTAAGTTTTCTTGTTTTAAAACATATTAAACCATATAATAAACTAAAATTAACAGCTTTAATTACACAAATATTTCCTGTCCTACTCAATGACTAAAATACTTAAAAATCTACAATAAAATCAGGTGTCTTTTGTTATGCACCTGCAATTCCAGCACTTGGGAAGCAGAGACAGGAGGATTGCAAAGAGTAAATTCAAGACTATATAGTGAGTACCAGGCTAGCCAGGGATATATAGCAAGACCCTATCAGAAAAAAGAAAGAAAAAAAAAACCAACAAAACAAAACAAACCCTATAACAATCTTTTTGACATTTCCCTTGGAAAATACCACAAATATCCACAAATTAAAGAGGGATGAGAAGAAAATCCTTACCAATTAAACCACCTGGAGCAGCATACTGAAGATCATTATGTTCTGCAAAAAGTGACACAATTTTGGAAAAGATTGGTTTACACATGAGTTTTCCTTCACTATCCTTGGAAACAATACCAGGTCTCACTTCTATCTCCTGGCCCACCTGTAAAC
This sequence comes from Eospalax fontanierii, assembly GCA_035773235.1. NCBI lineage: Eukaryota > Metazoa > Chordata > Mammalia > Rodentia > Spalacidae > Eospalax > Eospalax fontanierii. The sequence continues at coordinate 21,591,556 of CM069525.1, read as the reverse complement.
ATATAATCAGTAATAAAAATTATTGTGGAACAACACATTTACTACTCATTTAACAAATGTTCTAAGAAGATTACAGAACTGAAAAGGTGATCTTTCCTCTAATTTCAAGATTACTATTTTAAAAAACAAGGCAAAAAGTAACAGAGAAAACACCTTCAAAATCACAACTTCCCAGCTGTTCCAAACTACCTACCTGGAAAATCTGTCGTCACAAAATCTGTTCTATGCTCACTAGATACCTATAAATTTAGAGGTCAGACACTCCCAAAGCAAAAAAAAAAAAAACAAAAAAAAAAAACCAAACAAATCCATATTCAATACAAGACATCATGAACAAATATATTTTCCAATTTCAATATTTATACTCCCCTCTCTCCCCATCAAGACAAGGGTGGGCTGGTGAGAAGGCTCAGAGGGTAAAGGTGCTCTCCATCAAGCCTAATGACCTGAGTTTGATCCCTGGGACCCACATGGTAGAAGGAGCAGCAACTTCCATACATTGTCCTGACTTCCGTATGGGTGCTGTGGCATGTGCACAGTCACTCACTCACTCAAACACACACTAAATTAGTAAATAAAGCAAGGAGTGAAAGGAAGTAGTCTAACAGCTTAAAAGACAACAGCAAGACAAAAATTTTTAAATGTAACAATTCAAACACAGTTTACCTTTAATACTCCTTTTAGAATACTACCACCAGCCACACCTCCCTTAAGGTCATCAACCTCACAGCCAGGCTTGTTGACATCAAATGACCTAATAACTAAAGGAAATGTTAAAACAAATTAAAGTCATTGCTACTAACTTTAACATTAGAAGATATATTCTTTTCTAAGAGAATTTTTTCAGAAACAACCTAATGTTATTGCTTTCATTTTATTGCAGCTTTATTTGTGATGGAAATAACTTGAAGGTTCATTAAGAGATGGCATATTATAATATATCGATACTATAAAATAATCTACATGGAATATCATGCAGTTATTTGAAATCAATGTTAAAATTATATATATGTAATGATCTGGACTTCATAGGACTGTTAAGGAAAACAATACTTAAAAAAAAAAAATCACAATGATTCCACTGTCAGAAAGACATGTAGTTTGCCCACCATGTCTAAGTTCTGCATCTGTGTAATTCAACAAAAAATCAAAAATATTTGAAAAATAGATAATGAACACATATAGTCCCCCACCCCACCATCAATCCTCAAGCATTATAATAACCAATCATACAAAATTTACACTGAATTAGTTATTATGATTTAAAGCACACCGGAGAGGACTTGAGCTATACCTCAGTGGTACCATGCTTGCCCAGCATACATGAGGCCTTGGGCTCTATCCCCAGCATCATAAAAACAAACAAACAAAAAAGCTATTCAATCAAGTATACAGGAGGCTGTGTACTGGTTATTGTTATTTCATCTTTGATTTTTTTTTGTGGTATGTGCACTGTTTTCTTTTGATACAAGGTCTCACCGTAGAGACATGGCTGTCCTTGAACTCCAAAATCCACCTATCTCTAATGTCAACTGCTGGGATTATAGGTGTGTGCTACTGACTTATTTCTATATATAGGGTTATTTTTTACAATTTTATTTTTTTAATATTTTATTATTTAATTTTTTTCTGTATAAGTGTACTACCTTCATTTATGTAAGTGCACCTGTGTTGTACAATGCCTGTGGAGGTCAGAAAAGGGCATGGATTCCCTGGAACTGGAGTTACAGAAAGTTGTGAGCTGCCCTGTGGATGCTGAGAATCAAACTCAGGTCCTCTGCAAGAGCAGCCAAGTGCTCTAAACCACTGAGCCATCTCTCCAGACCCATGTAGGATTTCTATATTATATGGCTTCTGCAATGAAAACTTACTTTTAAAAACTATGAAACAACTCTAAGACTATATGACTTGCACTTACTCAAAAGAACTACCATCATTCACATAAACAGCTCCAAATGAAGACTCAGAAGGGTTCAAATGCCTAATTTGAAAAGGCTCCTGCTAGGCCTGGTGGCACACATCTTTAACACCAGCACTTGAGAGGCAGAGGCAGGTGGATCTCTTTGAGTTTGATGCCAGCCTAATCTACACAGTGAGTTCTAAGCCAGTGAGATACTGTCTCAACTTAAAAAACACACACACCTCTGTCCCTCAAATGAAGACTCCTTCATCTCTGAGTAATAATCACAGCTTAGCCAATCAAATTACACTAATATGGGTTCTTCAGTAACAGTCCAGTGACATCATTTATATGAAAATTGTGATATCCTATGCTATTTTTAGAGAATACTGTATTAGTCCAGGTTGATCACATACCATACCATGTACTAGTACTAAAAGATTAAGTTTCCATTATATGCAGATATTAAGTTTCCATTATCTGTCCTCCACCCAGCAATATAATCTTATTCTTTCAAATAACTTCTATGGATATAAGAAGAAATATTAACAAACAATCTTGAAGGGAAATAAGGGAAATGTGGAAAAAGCTAGATTAAAAAGTGGGCTGGACATATTAGCACACATCTTTAATCGCTGCACTCAGAAGGCAGAGGCAGGGGGAGCTCTGAGTTGAAAGACAGCCAGGATAATGAGACACTGCCTCAAAGTTAATTAATTAATTAATTAATTAAAAAATACAGGTGAACCCTCTTACTTACCAATAAGCCGAGGTTCTGAAGTAAAGTCTCTTGGGGGCACTGGTATTTTTTTCACTATATACTCACAGACAACTTCAATATTGTATTTCAGCTGAGCAGAAATTGGAATAATTGGAGCTCCTTCTGCTACTGTTCCTATATAACAAATTTCAGAAATATCAAAATTCTGAAGTCTTAAAGAATACTTGGTCTATACACCTGTTACATAAATTAAGGTTACTGAAATCGAGTCCTAAACATCCCCACACAAATGCCAACAACAAATAGAAAATGATAATTTTATCTAGAAAGATGACAATATTCTATTTTTAATTCATGAAAAGATTCCCTTTAAGGGAAAAATTGGTAAAATCCTATTACTGGGTGCACTTAACAAAGGCAAAATGATAAAAGTTCTAAGGAATAAAATACTAACACTCTTGAGATGGAAATATTTCCAACAACATGTAATTAACCTCCTAATAAATGTCAAGGTAAAATTACAGACTCTGCTAATCAAAGACTGGCTGGCATATATAATATTTACCCTTTATTAATTATATGTCACACAGACTAAACAGAAATAGACCAAGCATAATTAGATTTTAATCAAAATGACATATTCTTTTTCATGACGGAACTGGGTTTATAGGAAAGTAACCTTCCTAACAAGAAAAGGCTAAAAGAAAATCAAATGTCAACAATAAGACCTATCATGTCTTCTCTAAAAATGAAAAAAATTCCATACTACTAGAGAAAGGAACACTAGGAAAACCGCCTCTAATGCTCTGATTCATTTAACTATCACTGAGGACATTTTGCTTGTGGGAGGCAGGGATGTGGACTGAACTCAGCACTCTGTGCATGCTAGGCAGGTGCTCTACTGAGCTACACAGTTCCAGCCCTAGAGACTTTTAAATTTAATCTGATGGATGAAATTTCCAAAATATAACATTGGTTCTAACTTTGCACGACAAATTCAGAAATATGTATTCATAGTTATGCCAGGATGCTGTACTCAGTCACTAACAAACAACAAGTAGAAACAATGTTTATGACCTCTAAACTTACTATGTTTTAGACACTCTACTATATTAGGTTAACATCCAGGCTGGAAACAGTGGCATACACCTTTAATTCCAGTACTCAGGAGGTTAAGGCAAGTGGAAGGTCAGCTGGGGATATAACGTGGACCATGTCTTAAACAGCCCTCCTCATCAAGAAATAAATTAGTAATTACAAATAAAAATCTGGTATAGGGATTAAATACCTTTCAAAGTGATCCAGAATCATTAAATACATCTTCTTACCTTGTACAAACGCGAGAATCTGTTCATATTGCTCCTTAGCCTGACTTTCTTTTACCAGATCAATTTTATTCTGTAGGATCAAAATATGCTTGAGTTTCATGATTTCTATTGCAGCCAGGTGTTCAGAAGTCTGAGGCTGAGGGCATGATTCATTACCCGCTAGTTGGCAGAAAAGAACAAAAAAAGATGCATAAGAATAACTAGAACTATCCAAATCACTCAAATTCAGAAAAAGAACAGATTGTTGGTTGCTAGGGGCTAGAGGGAGGGTAATGGGCAGTGACTGCTTAATGAACAGGGGGTTCCCTTTTGTGCTAATAAAAATGGTCTAGAACTATTAGGGAAGTTACACTACCTACATTGTCCAATATTCTGAACGTACTCAAGCTGAGTTGTACTGCTTAAATGATAAAAGGGTCAATTTTACATTATGCATATATTCTACCACCAACCCTGCTTCATCCAGCGTCTGCATTCATTACAGTCTCCCACTCCTAGTCTGAAGTGAGAAGCTTCTAATCAACAAGTCTGGCTTCTAGAGCTTTTGCTCAGGCCCTCTAGTTCTATCTCATTTTAGATATGTTCTGGTCTAGTCAAGGTCCCAAGTAGAAGTCAGGAGAACAAACTTACTACTCTGCATGGATTTTAATCAACCAAAGGCTACTCCCTAACCAAGGAAAGGAAGAGCACTGTGAAGGCAACCAACAGTGCACTAACAGGCATGTTCTGCTCGGCATATCATATACTGATACCACCTTCCCCAGTGTGATATGCAGGTGCTTTGTACTATATCCTCCTGCATACCTAAAAAAAAAAAAAAAAGAAAAAGAAAAACCTATACCCACAGCAACCAAATCTCCTGACAGCTCACAAACCTTGGCTTTGAAAATATACAGGTTATGTGCTATACTTCAGCAATTATTATGAATGAGGCTGACACATAAATCAATTATATACACATGCAGGCAGATGAGACAGAGAGAGAGAGAGAAAGAGAGAGAGAGAGAGAGAGAGAGAGAGAACATACCCACACCACATGCATATGCTTTACACATGAATTTTAAATGAAAACAAGAAATTACTTTATCATAGATGGAGAAATGCACCACAGATTTTTTCTTTTTTGATACTATAAGAATTCTTAGAAGCTATCAACCCCATGTCTTTCTTGCTTACTCTTTAGAGGTAGTTGGTAGTAGGGAAAAGTTTTATCCTGGATGACACATTCCTGTCCATGTCACCCTTGGGAATGGAGATGGCCCCTAAGGACTTTAGTTCCTCTTAAATGTTCCACTCAGATAATTTGGATGATTTTACCTATCAACAGCAGAGCTGCGTCCATCACTGCTGCACCGTTCAGCATTGTAGCCATCAAAATATCATGGCCAGGACAGTCAACAAAGGACACATGCCTAACAATCGAGAAACAAGAATCAGTCTTAAGATCAATCAACAACACATGCAAATTCTATACTTTCTAAAGTTAAATTACCTAGGAAATAACTGAAGCAACAGAAACTCCTAAATCCAAATAGTGAATAAACCAGAGAATAATGATACAGAGTGTGCACCTAGGAGTTTGAAAGCTGAAGCCTAATGACCCATAAAAATTATGTTAATAAAAGGAGGATTTTCAGGCAGGAGAACTGGCTCAGCAGTTAAGAGCATGTACTAATCTTGCAGAAGATCCAAGTTTGAGTCCCAGAACCTTCGTCAGGTAGCTCTTAAAGGGCCTAGAACTCCAGCTCCAGGGGGATTCAACTCCTCTGGACATCTGTACTCATGTGTACATTCTCACACACAGACATATGATTAAAAATCTTTTTTAAATGACTTTTCATTTGAAAAACTACTACCCAAAACCTTCTACTCTTGAAAAACATGTGAAGTGAGATGATAGCCCTACTTTACTACTTTTTTATTATTTATCTATTTGTGAGTAGTTTAGAAGGAGCCATGGTGTGCATGTGGAGGTCCAAGGACAACTTCCCAGAGTCACCTCTCCTTCCATCATGTTGGTCCTGATGACTGAATTCAGGTCATCAAGGTTAGTGGCCAGCACCTTTATCTGCTCAGCCATCTCACAGGGGTCACTATTTACTTATTTTTGAGGCAGGCTCTCGCTATGTAGTCCCAACTGGTTTGGAACTTGCTATGTGGACCAGGCTGGCCTTGATCTGGGATTAAAGGCATGCACCACCATGCCCAACTTTATTTATAAAAATACTTTTATCTGTATGTATAACGATGATTAAGATGTTTTGGGACAAAAAAATTCAATAAAAATCATACAAAAAATAAGTTATATAAAATCTCCCCCCAATAAATGCAGTCTAACTAAAAAAAAAGATATTTTTATGTGTTTAAGTATGCACAGGTGCATATATGTGTTCAGAGAAGCCAGAAGAGGGTATCATCTCTCCTGGAGTTGAAGCTACAGGTGGTTGTAAGCAGCCCAGCAGGGGTACTAGGAACCCAGGTCCTCTCCAAGAGCAGCAGGCCCTCTTTAGTGCTGAGCTATCTTTCCAGACCCCAAGCTATGATTAAAACAAACAAACAAACAAACAAACAAACAAACAAACAAACAAACCTGCATGCTCACACTGCCATGATCTAAAAGAGGGGTCAAGGATCAGCAAAACTAAGGCTCTGAGGCCAGATCTGGCCCACTAACAAACTCACACATGAACATACTGTTTGTGTGTGCTGTTGTAACAAAAAGAACAGAGATGACTACTTAAAAGTGGGCCACTTTCCTAAGGTGCAAATTCTGAAGGGCCATCAAAAAATTCGGTACTCAAGTAAGTATATCAAACACAGGCCTGCAACCTCAGCTACTTAGGAAGCCTGAAGCATAAGTATTACAAGACCTGCCTGTGCTACATACTGAAACCCTGTCTTAAAAACAAAAACAACAACAACAAAAAAAACCTGGCATGAAGGCGCAAGCCTTTAATCCCAGCACTCTGGAGGCAGAGGCCAAAGGACCTGTTAGTTCAAGGCCAGCCTGGTCTACATAGCAAGTTCCAGGCCAGCTGGGGCTACAGTGAGATACTGTCTCAAAAAGACAATAATAATAATAATAAAAAAGGGGCAGGGTGGGGGAGGGGTCGGAATGTAGCTCAGTGGGAGAGCAGTTATTTGCCTGCCAGCATGTGCCAGGCCCTAGGTTCAATGCCCAGTACTGAAGGAAAAAAAAAATCTAAATCAATACTTGGAGAAAAGAAAATCAAATTTCAAAACAAGAGATACAAGAGAAGCAAGAACATCAGTAACAGTAAATTGGTCTTTATTTCAAATTCTGACTTTAGTGACTCTTCCCTGAGAAGCCCACACCCACAATCTGGAGTGTCTCTTTCTGAGTGCCTCCTCTTAGTCTTCATGCCCAATATCTATACTTAAATATCTTCTATAAAACCCCACCCTGAGGTTGGAGAGATGACTCAGTGGTTAAGAGCACTGGCTGCTCTGACAGAGGAACTGATTTCAATTCCCAATTCCTAGCACTCACACGGCAGATAACAACCGTTTATAACTCCAGTCCAAGGGGAATCCTACACCTCCTTCTGACCTCTGGGCACTGTGTGACATGGGTGCACTTACATACATGCAGGCAATATACTCATATACATAAAATATAAATAAATTAAAAAGAAGAACCCAACCCTTTTTCATTAAAAAATAAAATTCTGATATTTTGTTCATCCTGATTTTCTGCATTAAATTATCAAAGTAGTATTTATCCAGACACCTCCTCCACACCTGTCTTGGGCCTGGGAAGAAGGCATCATTTAGTTTACTCCAGTCTTGGCCCTGCCCCTGATCTAAAATGCTCTTGTGGGCAGAGAGTGGTGGCACACACCTTTAATCCCAGCATTTAGCACCAGGATGTCAGAAGGAGGCCTATTTGTTGAGTTTGAGGCCAGCCTGATCTATGTAGAGAGTTTCAGGACAGTTGAAGCTATAGGGAGACCCTGTCTCAAGAACAACAACAACAACAACAAAAAAAACACAAAAATGTTCCTGTGGTGTGCACACAGTCCAAAAAATGCATAGATGTCAGAAACCAAGTATCAATACCCTGTGGTAAAGAACCAAGATATTCACTCATATTCAGAGAATGGTTGGGGAACAAGTCCATGTGCTTAAAAGAAGCAATTAAGAATGGCTTTGTTCCTTTCTAATCTAACAAGCAGAATTGACAGTGTATTTTTTAATTATTTTTGAGACAAGGTCTCACTATGCAGCCCTGGCTAGCCTATAACTTCTATGTAAACCAGGCTGGCCTGGAACTCTCAAGGATCTGCCAGCTCCTGCCTCCAGTGTGCTGGAATTAAAAGTATGCATCATCATGCCTGGTTCAGAATCAAGTTTTAAAAGAAATTTAGGAAGCCTAGGGGGGGAAAAAAAATCCATTAAACCCAATGAGTTGTGTTTTCTCTTCCTTTCTGCATAAACAATACTTTGTTTGTATAACTTTCTTGTCTTTTGGCTGAATTTTAAAATGCCCTAGCTCTTGTAGAAGGATCCAGGTTCACTTCCCAGCACCCACATAGTGGCTAATAACTGTCAGTTAACTCCAATTAGAAGAGATCCAGTGCCCTCTTCTGACCTCTATGGGCACTGCACAACATGTGTAAACTTACATATAGGCAGGTAATACACATAAAGCAAAAAATTAAAAAAAATATTTGACCTTTCAATTTAATCACCATTACAAATAATAAACACATAAAATAGGCACGCCTTTAATCCCGCACTCGGGAGGTAGAAGTAGAAGGATTTCTGGGAGATGGAGGTCAGCACAGGCTATAGGAGACCCTGTCTCAAAACACCAAAAAAAATTAGTGAACCAGTCAACAATTCAGTTCAGCATTCAATATCTATCTTAAGCACTTCAAAAAACACAAAACCGTGAACTAAATAAAAAGCATGAACTACTTTTAACACCAAAGTTACCTGACTAATTTGAAGTTCCCTTTGGTCCCTGGAATGTCTGTAGGAAACTCATCAGGTGTACCACTTCCACATGACCTGTAACATTCTGGTCGAGGACAACTTGGGTCATCAAGTTTATAAATCTAAACATTTAAATGAAAAAACAAATTAGCTTTGTTACCTATGTAGTAATTAAAGCAAATAGTTTCTAGTTCCACAGTACATAGATCACCTTAGCATTAGCATATCCAAGCTTGATGGTGATGTTTCTTTCTAGCTCATTTTTGAATCTGACAGTGTGAACTCCAGAAATGGCTTTTACCACAGTGGATTTCCCATGAGCTACATGACCAATTGTGCCTAAAGACAAAGTACAAAAAATTAACTCATGCATTCAATTATACCAAGTATTTTTTTAAGTAGTGTTGAGTAGAAAACTAAAAACCGTAACTATAACCACCAATGTCAAATAAAACCAACAGTGATGGGGTTGGTGAGATGGTTCATTGGGTTAAAGTACATTCCACACAACCCTGACAACCCGAGTTCAACCCCAAGAACCCACACCAGGAGGATAGAACTGACTCTTCAAAGTTGTCCTTTAAGTTACATATGTGTGCTGTGGCATACACACACAAAAAAAATTAAGTTAAAAAGATTTTTTAAAGCAACCAGGCTCACACCAAGAGACATCTGGGGACACAAACTTGACTCCATAGGTCTTAACATATATGACAGAATGCATGAAATTCACTGGGGCAGCTATGGGGGAGTGCAGATAAGGGAGGGGGTATGAAAATGATTAAGATGTATGAAATGCACAAAAATTAAATTAAGAAATAAGTAAAAAAAAAGTAGCAGCTTGGTGGCATAGACCTGTAATCCTAGCATTTGGGAGATGAAGGCAGGAGGATGAGGAGATCAAGGCCAGTCTAGTCTACATAGCAAGTTCGAGACAACCTTGGTCTACATGAGACCTTGCCTGCCTTAAAACAAAACAAACAAAACACAGGGGGAGATGGCTCAGAGGTTCAAAATACTGGCTGATCTGGCAGGGGCCCAACCCACAGGGTGGCTCACAACTGCCTGTAACTGCAGTTCCAGGGGATCTGACATCCTTCTGGCCTCCATGGGCAATGCATGGCTTGGATGCACTTACATACATGCAGGCAAAACACTCACACATTAAAAGAAAAAAAAAAAGTAAGCCAACAAACCCAAAAAGCATAACAAAATATTTTGCTGGGGAGCTACATAGCTATATAGTAAATACGAAGTACCACATTAGACCCCAGGATTACATAGCAAGACCCTTTCTCAAAATTAAAAAAAAAAAAAAAAAAAAAAAAAGTAAAATTTTAGTCAACCAATACAACTCAACAGTTCTAGGTGCCAATTAAGAGGAAAATACTACTTAATTATAGCTTACACATAAAATAAAACTTCCATAAGTTCTGTCTTTTCAATAACCTTATATGGCAAGAATACAATTTCACCTCTTAAACTTCTGCTACCATATTACATACTGCCCTGTACTATTAAAGTTTTTCACAAATATATCCAAAAAAATCTAGTAGATGCTTTGCTCACAGGGCCTCAACAGCTTTCTTTTCAAACATGTTGTGGTGCTCAGACTGAACTCCAACTAAACTCCCATATTACTCAAATAATTACACAAAAGGAGAGGTTAAAATTAATTATAAGTTAGGTCTCTTACCTATATTAATTGTGGCTTGTCTGCTGATAACTTCATGAGAAAGTGGTGTCAATTTGGTAACATCCTGCAATTAAATATATTTACAAACATTATAATCAACCAATTTTTCCCTTGACTTTACATTCATCAGGCACAGCTCACCATCCCCTGTATAACTAGCTCTCTTCTATTGCTAAAGGGTCTTTCTACTATAAACCAATCATGTGTTGTTATGGTTGAGAACCCCAGTGTTTCACTATTACAAAAAACAATTCCACTCAGTAAGGGGTGTCTTGAAATCCTGGAGCCTTAGCAGGTTTTCAAGTGTACTATATAGTGGACAGTGTGTAAATATCCCGTTCTCAACCCTTTGGAAATATAAACGTTAATGACTTTCTTTTTTGAAACAGGTCTCACGTATTCCAAGTCTTCCAACTCGCTATGTAGCCGATAATTTCCTTTAATTTCTGATCTACCGGTTTCCACTGCCTAAATGCTAAGATCACCTGCATGTGCTTAATGAGCTGCTGAAGATGGGGCTGTGCGCATGTTAGGCAAGTATTCTATCACGTTACACATCTCCAGACTGCTTAACGCTATTTAGCACCAAGACTTAAAACCCTCCAGGAATTTCAGGACGCACGATCGCTCACCAATTCCGGGACAGGAGGCTGAATAGCATCCAGCTCTGGGGTTCCCTCCCTTACCCCCATGTTCCCTACACCCAGGCATTGCCTCATCCCTATGCCTTCCGAGAGGGAAGGCTCATCTCCACTCCCAAGCACTTAGTGCACTAGCGCCGCAAAGGAAGACCTCACCAAAGTGGCAAGATCCTGTCGGGAAAGGTGCGGCTGCCCGAGCGTCACTCCGGCCTCACCCCCAGCCATGTTGCTCCAAGAGGAAGGAAGGTGCTCGGCGGTCGCCTGACATGACGTAGGCCCCTTGGGCGGAGCGAAAGAGCAGAGGCGGGAAGGCCGACTAGAACCCATGCCTGGAAAAAAGGATGGCAAAAGTAGCACGGTCTCACTGTCTGGACGTCTCTCAATTTGCACAGGGCCTCCCGGCAGGCTAATTCGAGAACACGCAACACAAGATTCGGAATGTATTCATTGCAGCCCTGTTAGGTATTTGTGCAGGCAACGCTGAGGGCAGCCCCAGAAAAGGCCCCTTGAGAGGACAGTAATTAAAGCGACGCGCGCGGCCGAGAGAAGCCATTTCCGTTTCCTGTGGGGCGGATCTAATGAGTTTCCCCGGAATCTGGGGCGCTTCTTACCGGCTGTGTAAAATTAGAACGAGGAAATGTCTCAGTTATGTTATTTTTTAATTTTACCGATTTCTAGAATGTAATTTAAATTGACATTAGCCCGGGGTCCTCTTCTGCCTGTGATGGGGCTCTTGCCCAGGAGGTCGCCGCGTGCTAAGCTGGCCACGCTTTGTCACCGAGCTCGCGGAGCGCGCCCCCGCGCGGAGATCCGAAGAAGTACTCAGTGGTGCGGGGCTGGGAAAAGAAACGTCCCTCCCTAGTTCCCAGGAACAGTTTCAGGGGTTGGCAGAGGTGTTGCGTCGTGACGTTAGATTGCGTCCCGCGTGAATTTAACGTCTGGGAGTTAGGTGTTAGAGCGCCCACTGTTGTTTTTGTTTTTTTAAGCCGACCCAAGGGGGAAAAAAAATTTAGTGGAAGAATGACTGATGTATCATATTTTAAATTTTTTGAGATTTTCTTAATCTGTTTTTCATATGATTTTTAGTATTTCCCATGCGTGCCGGTAATCTCACCACTTGGGAAGCGGATTAAGAAACTCATGAGTTCGAGGCCAGCCTGGGCTGCATACAGATACTGTCTCAAAAAGGCAAGATGTGTAGCTTAGGTATAAAGCGTTTCCCTAACGTGTGAAGATGTGGGTTCAATTTTTCATCACCTCTCCCCCCAAAAAAATGCTCTTTAAAATTCTCTCCTTGCGTTTTTTTTTCTATTCCGTTTTCGTTTTTTCTGTTCCCTTCCCCCTCTCTCTCTCCCTCACTTCTTTCCCTTCCCTGCTCCTTCCTTTCTGCTGGTAGATAATGACCTTGAACTTAAGCCCCTGCCTCAGTGTGCTCCTATTACAAGCTTTTGCTGGAGCACTGAACTCAGGGTCTCATGTATGCTGGGAAACCACTCTACCGCCTGAGCTATCGTCCCAACCTCACCTTGTGTCTCCATATAAGTTTCTGTTTATAAACTCTCCCTTCCTTCCCCCTTCTCATTTTTTTATACTGTCAGCTAGTTATTTCTAACCCCAAGTAAAGTTAAATATGCATTTTAAAATTTACATTTATTCTCTGGAGGGTGTGGAGGTCAGAGGACAACTTGGGTCAGTTCTCTCCTTCCACTGTGTGGGAGTCACCCAGGGATCTAACTGAGGCCCAGGCTTGACAGCAAGCACCTTTACACCAGCTCAGACACTCAGCTGCTTCCCAAATACATAAAAATTTCAATACATCCATTTATCTGAAATAAATTCTGTTTCAAGAAGTGCATACTTCAGTTAAGGCTTGGTAGAAATCATATTATAATGTATTCTGCAGATGTGTCATTTTTCTATTGCTGTGATAAATACCATGATCAAAACAACTTGTAGAGGAAAGGGTTTACTTCATTTTACATGTCTTTTTTTAAAAATTAATTATGGGCTGAAGAGATGGCACAGGGATTAAGAGCACTGGCTGCTCTTCCAGAGGACATGGCTTTGGTTCTCAGCATCCATATGGTGGCTATCCACCTTCCATAACTCCAGTTCCAGGGGATCTGACACGATCTTCGGACCTTTGCAGGCATTGCACCACATGGGTGCACTTAAATACTTGGCAGGCAATACACTCATAAACAATAATAAAATGTTTCTTAAAAATAAATTTTTAATTAACTACTTAAGAGACAGAGCCTCCTGTAGCCCCAGGTGGCCTGGAACTCCTGCAGACCTTTGTGGCCTCAATCTCACAGAGATTCCCCTGCCTTTGCTTCCCAGGTGCTGGGATCCAGGGCATACACCACCAGGCTGGGCTTGTTTATTTTTGATTTATGTGCATGAGTGTTTTGCCTGTGTGTGAGTGTACCTGTGACATACAATGTTGATGGAGGCCAGAGGAAGGCGTGGATCCCCTTTACTTCCAGCCATCTCTCCAGCCTCCTCATCTTACACTTCTAAGACACAGTCCATCAGTGAGTGAAGTCAGGGTAGGAACTTAAGACAGGAACCTGGAGGCAGGATCTGAAGCACAAACCATGGAGGAACACTGCATACTGCTTGTTTCCCCTGGCTTTCTCCCTTCCCTGGCTTGATCAGTCACTCTCTTTATACAGCCCATACCCACCTGCCCAGAGATGACACCGCCTACAGTGGACTGGGCCCTCCAGCATCAATCAACGATTAAGAAAATGCCTGGAGGCTGGAGGGTTGTTTCCCTGGCTAAGAGCACAAGGTACTGTGGCAGATGAGTCGGATTCAGTTCCCAGCACCTATAATTCCAGTCCACGGACATGATGCCCTCTTTTGGCTCCTGTAGGCATTGCATGAATGTGGTGCACTTACATACAAACAGGCTAAACATTCATGCACATAAAAATAAATGAAACAAATTTTTAAGGGGCTGTAGAGATGGCTCCACGGTTAAGAGCATTAGCTGCTCTTCCAAAGGACCCAGCTTTGGTTCTCAACACCCTCATGGCAGTTAACAACTGTCTGGAATTCCAGTTGCAGGGGATCCAGTGCCCTCTTCTGGCCTCCCTGGGCACCAAGCACACATGTGATGTATTTATATACATGGAGGCAAAACACTCATACACATAAAATAAAAACAAATAATTGTTTTTAAAAACTTTTAAAGAAATTGCCTCATTGACATGGCCCAAGACCAATCCTGTGGAGGTAACTCCTCCACTGAGGTTCCCATTTTCCAAGTGTCTAGTTTGTGTCAGGTTGACAAAAATCAGCACAATGTATTTGTTTTTATTTTATACACAATTTTTGTTTTTTGTCGCTCTCTTTCTCGTGGTGGAGCAACAGACACCGGCAGGTGCACTCCCTCACCAGGTCCTCTGTCTCCCGGCCAGCAGGAGAGAACGGCAAGGGGAATCTGGCACAAGTCTCATGTCCTACTTCCCTTGGACTGCCCCAGCCCCCTCCCCGAGGTAGGAGAGGGCCTTTACGGGGAAGCAAAGGGATGTCCGGTGTGACAGCCTGCCCGTTCTCGGCCTCCTGGCCTGCTCCAGAAGACAATCAGACACGACTGGGGCCCCCCCGTCTGACCAAAGAAGCGTGCAGCTAGCCAGCTCTTATGATGATACAGCTTTATTAATGTAACTTCTTCAATGGTATCGCAGGAAGCCATTTACTGAACTTATCAGACACATTATAAAGGTTTAGAGTTACAGGTATTAGCATGCAGTGGGAAGTTTCTACCAATCACTTTACTGGTCACTCTGATCATGCTTTTACTTTACATAGAGGCTACTACTGTCCACTAGCTGTTCACGAGGGAGGAGGTAATTTTCCTCCAATGGCACTTAAGTCCCTAGTTCACCTAATTAACATGGTATGTGTGGTATGTGCCTATCTCCTCTGGCTGGTCTTTGTTTTAGCTCCTCTCAGTGCCATCTTGCCCAGGCCACAAGGTGCCAGCCTGTCAATTAGGATTTCTTAAGGCCCAACATGTCCCCCTTTTTTATTTTATTTAAATGGAGTGCAAGTAGGTCTGTCTTAGATCATCAGGAACTAATGCTACCTTACCTGTCATTGGCATATTCAACCCTTATCGCTGAATACCGTGTCTTAGGTTGGTTAGGATAATTCCCAAAGTTTCCCGTCATTGACCATACTTGCCAACCTGATTTTCATTTTGAGGTTTGAATGACTCTAGCTCTTTTTGGGGAACCAAACGTCTAATTCTGGAAGCAGGTGTCCTCCCCCAGAGTACATCATTTTTGGTCCTCAGCTCCTGAGTCTTTGACTCCAGGTTCAGGTACGGGGTCATATTTCAACCTCAGGGCCATTATTTGTACATCTTGTATCTGTGCTTTTACTATATTAACCAGGCGCTGGAAAATACATGGTCCTACAGTCAAGGCTAACAGTAAAAGCAAAAGTGGTCCCATTATCGTGGATATCAAAGTTGTAAACCAAGGGGATGTTTCAAACCATTGTTGAAACCAGAAGTTCCTACTCCAATTCCTTTCTCTCTGATTCAAATCTTTTCTCACAATATCTAGTAGGTTTTGTAGCACCTTCCCAGAATGAGCTATATAAAAGCAGCATTCTTCTCCCAAAGCTTTACATAGTCCTCCCTCATTTAAGAATAGTAAATCTTCTATTTTGCATTGTGACTTTGGCTAGGGATGATAGGGATTGCTGCATTAACCTTATGGATGCCTCTAATTTGTCCACATGTGAGTCCATTGTAGCTTGGAGGGCCTGTAATCCAATTTGTGAGGTTGCCAAAGAGCTAGCTCCCAAGCCTGCCCCTGTTAACCCTAACACTAACATTACTCCCACTGTCATTGCTTTTTTTTCTTCCTATAGTTGCTGCTTTCATTTCCTGTTCTGAAACATAGTTTAACTTTGGTAGGACTACTACTAATACACAGGAATCATTTTCTCTCTGAAAAAGGTTTGCATTAATACATGGTGTTAGGCCTGTTATTGTACATTGTTTTAGTCTCCTGGGGGTTTAGGCATTCTGCCCCGCCCCCATATCTGTCCAGTCACCAATGTCCCAGTTCCCTCTGGTCAAGTCACAAAGATCCACATACAGGTCAGGCCATCATGTGTCCGGTGTTGTGAAGGCGGTTGTCTGGTTGGCTATCTGTGAGGTGGTGCCGGACTTGATTCTCCATTGGATCGTAGCCTGTTAGTTGGGGTTGGTCCTGTCCAATTCATTATCATTATCCATAGTAGGTCTTTGGCAATCATGGCAACCTGCGAGAGAAGACATAGGCCTCAGGGGGGTTTGCCTCCTGGGCTAAGGGATTAAATTTCTCTCCTTCCTTTTTTAGTCCCCCTTGGTCTCTGGTCTCATAATATTTTAAATTTCTGGCCAGGATCCAAAAAGGCTGTGGCTCATCCACAGGAAACACAGAGCCATGTACCTCAGATTGCTGTTCTTGTTTGCTCCAAAGTCTTTTCATTTCGTATTTTTGAAAATTTTAAACAATGCTAGTTGGGGCTGAACGTGGGGTCTCAGGCTCTCTATTCCCCCTTTTTGTTCTTGTAATTGTGCTTTGATGTTTTGGTGATTGTGCTCCACAATAGCTTGTCCCTGTGGATTGTGAGGTTTTTAGTTTTGGGGGCAAGCCTAATGTGGCAAAGCATTGGAGAAAGTGAGATTGTCACCAATCAATATTTTTAATACAAAAACCAAACATATATTTGTTCTTCAGAGCATCCAAACCATCACCTCAAAAATTCCAAGATTTACATACATAAGTTTCTCTCACCTTTTATACATTACAACACATTGACTCAGACTTTCAATCGTTTGCATAGACTTTTTCATTTTTTCTTTTCTAGTCTGGAATTATCTAGTCATCATAATCTTCCTACATAGATCCTTCTTAGTAAAATATTTTCATTTTTATATTTTTTAAATATCTCTGTTTACCTTTTTATTTTTTTCTTAGTATTATGAGATGTAATAACATTAAAATTGTCTTCCTGGGTGTACTAAGCAATGTTTATTTTCTTTGGAAGGTTCTAGTATCAAACCGATGTTTGATCATATTAAAGTTCACAGGTATATAGGTGACCAGAGTGTGGCTAATTTCCTCCCCAAATGTAGGAGATCATTTGTGATTAGGGTGAAATTACATATAGCTGATGAACTTTTGTAAATAGACACAGCTGAAGTCATGAGAATGGCAGTTATTTGACTCAGGAATGCTGTGTAACATCATCTTACTAAAGAACATGGGATGTAAATCACACACATAGGATAATGTACATTTTACTTTATAAGTTCCTGGTAAAACTTTATAGCCTTTACTGGGAACAAGGATTGCTTGATATTAAGACATTACCTCACTTGATGTTCCTAAATCTTATAAATCCATGGGTATTTGGCAGTGAGTACCCAAGATCAAGAAGGACCAGGCTGATAAAAGTTTTTGCCTTTATCATTGTTAGACCTAAGTTTCTCTCTGGCTATATTTGATGTATTCCAGAGGCATGAAAACTTATACAATTAGTTTGTAGTATATTTTTAAGCAATTTTATTCTTTTAATTTTCCTGTTTAAGCTGTTTTGCCACTAGGTGTTGCAATGCCTGGAGTTCTTCTAATTTCCCTGTTTAATTTGTTCTGCCACTAGATGTCGCAATTGAGTTTTTCTCAAGTGGAAGAGGTCTAATTCCCCTGTTTAGCCTGGGCTGCCTGCACATACGCCATAAGCCACGCCCCCACCGCCGCTGCTGTGCACCAGGCCGCCAAGGCCCGCCAAGCACTGCGCTCCGAGGCTGCCGGGGCAGCCATGTGCGCACACACCTGCGCCACTCCCTCACCTCCTTCCTCAGGCTGACCATATGGCGGAGGTTTGCCTGTCGAGCAATCTTTTCCCAGGGTTGCTCCTCCCTTGGCGGCTGCCTCCCCCTCTTTCGGGCTGGCACCCGCTCACATAAAGACACACTAGCATTCACCATAGTCGCAGCCTGTCCTGGCCCCTCCCCCGCCTGCTGCTCGGTCACTGAGGCCTCTGGTACCTTTGCAGCCTGCAAAGAGCCGTCCTCCTGGGCAGCTGCAGGGGAGGCATAGGTCATCACCCATAATGTATTCAATCCAAGGCGGGGCTCTCTCCCTCTTCAGAGTTCC
Organism: Eospalax fontanierii; assembly: GCA_035773235.1. Taxonomy (NCBI): domain Eukaryota; kingdom Metazoa; phylum Chordata; class Mammalia; order Rodentia; family Spalacidae; genus Eospalax; species Eospalax fontanierii. Next base: position 21,573,139 of record CM069525.1, on the reverse strand, counting down.
CTGGTGCTAGCTAGCATCTTTCCTTGCTCCCAGGTTTGTGGCTGGAACAAATTTGCTTCCACTACCCAGGGGGCTTTGATTAAAATATTGTTCCAAACTTTAGCTGCACTTAAATCAGAAATCTTCAGCCCTTTGCTTTTAAGCATCAGCCGTAAGGCTTTGAAGGCTGGGTCCTCCTTTGAGGACATGGTGTTACCCATGGTGGCAACCCGTCCAAAAAGGCACTCACCTTCAAGTTCCTGATTACCCTTTGTGAGAGGAGAATCACGTCGCAGGTCACCGGATCTGTCGCGAGCACTCTCTCTCCTGGCGGATTGACAGGCATCAGCAGGCACAACCCCTCACCAGGTCCTCTGTCTCCCGGCCAGCAGGAGAGAACTGCAAGGGGGATCTGCCACAAGTCTCATGTCCTACTTCCCTTGGATTGCCCCAGTCCCCTCCCTGAGGTAGGAGAGGGCCTTTATGGGGACGCAAAGGGATGTCGGGTGCGACAGCCTGCCCATTCTCGGCCTCCTGGCCCGCTCCAGAAGACAATCAGACATGACTGGGGCCCCCCGTCTGACCAAAGAAGCATGCAGCTAGCCAGCTCTTATGATGATACAGCTTTATTAATGTAACTTCTTCAATGGCACCGCAGGAAGCCGTTTACTGAACTTATCAGACACATTATAAAGGTTTAGAGTTACAGGTATTAGCATACAGTGGAAAGTTTCTACCAGTCACTTTACTGGTCACTCTGATCATGCTTTTTACTTTACATAGAGGCTACTACTGTCCACGAGCTGTTCACGAGGGAGGAGATAATTTTCCTCCAATGGCACTTAAGTCCTTAGTTCACCTAATTAACATGGTATGTGTGGTATGTGCCTATCTCCTCTGGCTAGTCTTTGCTTTAGCTCCTCTCAGTGCCATCTTGTCCAGGCCACAAGGTGCCAGCCTGTCAATTAGGATTTCTTAAGGCCCAACAGTTTTTTATTTTTATTTTTATGTGGATGAATATATTGCCTGCATGCATGTAAGTGCACCTGTGTCGTGCAATGTCCATGGAGGTCAAGGTGCCAGATCGCCTGGTACTAGAGTTATAGATGGTTAGCCCCTGCCATGTGGGTTCTGGGACTCCAATTCAGGTCTTCTGCAGAGTTCTTAACCATTAAGCCATCTCTGCAACCCCTCAATTTTTAAAATTTATCTTACATTCTAAATAGTTATAACAGCCAATTAAGAAAACACATTGAGGGCTGGGGCTATAGCTCAATTGGTAGAGCATTTGTTCAGTTCAAAGTACCAAAGAAAGAAAGGATGGAGGGAGGGAGACAGCAATGAATTGGGTATAATAGTTCTCATGTATAGTCTTAGCATCTAATAGGCTGAGACAGTAGACTTACAAGTTCAAGGCCAACCTGGACTGTGTAGGGAAACCTGTCTCAAAAACAAACAAACAAAAGGAAGAATGAAATGGTCTGGAGTTACACTGCATGTCCTTTGTGAATATTCCAAAACCCAGATAATTACACGATTTAACAGATTGAATCTAGATAAGTGATTTGTAAGATAATAAACATTTAAACTCATTTATGTGCAATGGAACAGAATATGCTTTATCATCGAAAACTTTGGGGTAGCAAAAACATCATGGGGATGGTGGTGGTGGTAGCCAGATAACTCAGCAGTAAAAACACCTGTCACTAAGCCCAAGAACCTGAGTTTGTTCCCCAGAACCCACATGATCGAAAGATACCCAACTCTCACAAACTGTCCTCTGACCTCCACATGTGCACCATGGCAGGCACATAACTCCACCCCAGACACAGTGGCACATACCTGTAGTTGCATCACGTAGAAGGTGGAGACTCTTAGGGCCTGAAAATCGAGAATAAACCCCACGACTCCACTATGTTGCAAAAAGGAAAATATATTTATATTATTTGGCAAACAGCAAATATAGCAGGTAGCCGGGCTGCAGTCCCTCAGGCCAGATTGGAGAACTGCCACCCCACCCAAGGGTGCAGTCAGCTTTTATAGATTCAGTAGATGTGTGACTCTGTGGGCTGGTCCAACCTTGGAATTGGTTGGTCCAAAGTCTGTTTGTCCCACAGGGATTATTTGTATTGGACAATTCAGACTTCACTGTCTGTTGAAATGTTAGTGCCCTGGAATGTAGCAGGGCAGGGTGATTAAAACTTAAGAGGTCTGAGTGGAAATGGCCTCTTCTTTGTCCCTACATTTCCCCCCTTGAAATGGTAACTGGATTAAATCTTTAAGCCAAGCATTTTACAGAAGCAGAAAGAACAGTTAGACGGTCCACTTCAGGGGAGAGGGGCAGTAGGTTGGGGCAATTCTATGTTCTCATAAACATAGCCATCCAGGGATTGACGGAGTTGCACATAGTGAGTGCACAAGACCATAAGCTGGATGGCCTACATTCTGGTTCTGATAAAATTGGTGAGTGCATTTAAGATGTAAGGACCACAGGTAAGTGCCACGAGGAATAGTAGAGGCCCAGCTATGGCAGTGACAAGGAAGTTAGCCAGGGGGATCTTGCAAACAGGTACTCATACCAATTGAAGTGATACCTGTTATTTTTATCATATTACCCTCTGAAGAGGTCACCCAATTGCCAATAGGGAATTGGGGCGCTGACTGCTCTGGCTTCTTAAAAGCTGAACAGGGGACGTAGGTTGTGGCAATTTGGGATACCCCTTTAGTAAGTCTGTTTAAAAGACCCCTGAATTGCACAACTGTAGGGAGAAAAGGAAGTCCTTGACTGATGCCTGGAAGATGGAACAAAAACAGTATAAGGAAAAATTTAAATGTCCAATTCAAAGTCCATTAGAATTTTTGCTTAGGACTTTCAAGACCATTTATCTATTGTATTCCCCCTGGTTTTTCTTTTTGGCTGTTATGGCTGAATTTGAGAATCTTGAAGTCAGAATTTGTTTTCAGGCACCTTGATAGCTTGCTGGAGTGACTAGAATCAGGGTAAATTCCCTCCCAAATGGCTTCTAGACGGGGGAGAAAATAAATTAGTTATCACTTAATTTTTAGGTTAGAACAATGGTGGGCTTGCCTATCTTGGCCTCAGATATGTACTGCAGTGTTAAAGTGGGCCAAGATTTGAAGTCTTATATCTGAGTAGCATTCACTGTTTAGAACAAAATCATTAGTGCTTATATTCACTTAAACCTAATGTCTTGGAAGTATAACTCCTTGTATTCTTAAAGAAGTATACTAATCACTTTAATTTTTGGTTATATTGTCCTTTTGGGTATTTAAGATCATACAATTGGCCCATATAAATCAATTTGGTTTTCCTCTTAAGGTCAATCGAGTATCTGTTCCTCAGGGGGGTCACATGGGCTTCAGAGGAGCCCCTGGCTCCCTAGACCTTTCTTTTACTAGTTCCACCTGTGTGAAGATAAGTCAGAAAGTCTTGCTAGACCATGGCTTCATTTAGAAGCATCTAGGAAATGTTTTCCTGTGCTGACCCTCCTCTTTGCAGACTGGACACTGGTTTGAGTCCTTCTAATGGGGTCTTCACCACCTCCCTGAACAGGTGGACAGGTTACATCATAGTTACAGGACATTTTGAGAGATGCCCCATAGTCCCCTGGAACTTAGTTGACCTTGGAGGGAAAGAGACAAAAATTGTCCCTTTAAGTCCCTCTGACTGGATTAGTATAGGCCTCTAAATATGGTTGTTAAACACCCAAGAAGGTTAGTTCCACCAATCTGATACTTTTAATTTTTGTATGCTATGTGGCTATAGGATTTGCTTGGGCAAAAACCAAACATTCTTGAATAAACATTGACTAGAAGTATATTTTTTCTACAGATTATTTGAACTATTACTTCAGAAATTTTAAGATTATTTATATTTTTTTTCATCTTTTATATTCCGTAACATATCGACTCAGACCTTCAATCACTTGCACAGATTTTCTCATTTTTTCCTTTTCTAGTCTGGAGATCCTTCTTAATAAAATATCTCCATTCCTATAACCTTCTAATATCATTGTTCACCTTTACATTTTTTTTCTTAGTACCATGAGACATAATAACTTTGAAAAGTTAATTTTCCCTCTATTTAGAAAATTCTCTTTTTGGGGCTACTAAGCACTGTTTATCTCCTTTCTAAGGTTATAGTATTAAACCAATGTTTGATCACATTAAAGTTCACCCTGGGGATTGAATGACTTTACTCATACTGATAGGCGAGGTATTACTAACAGGTATATGAGTGACCTGAGAGTTGTTGCACTGCAAAGTCTTTATCCAGCATGAATGTTGACTTTTCTATAACCTCATGGGTTAAGTCCTCTCTTTTATCCTTTTTCAGATTTCCTCCCCAAATCCAGGAGACCATTTGTGATTATGGCAAAATTACATACAGCTGGCTGGACAGAGAAGCTGGATACTCAGGTGAGGGTCCAATGACCCTGTTTACTTCTCCCTCAGTGGAAGAATACAACCGTTAACAAACCCAACTATGATGAACTTCTGTAAGTAGGCACAGCTGTAGTCATGAGGATGGCAGTTACTCAGAAGAGTGCTGTGCATCATCATCTTCATAAAAGAACATGTAATGCAGATTACACACATAAGATAATCTAATGATTATTAATATTAATTAATATTGCCTTATACACCCTGCAATTTACAAGTTTCCAGGTAAACTTTAGACCGTTAAAATTCCATTAGTTACTTTTGTTATAAACATTTTATACCATGAGATAACAATAACCTTTGTTGAAATTATCCCTTGTTATTCTCAGTAGTACAATGCCCTTACTCTGAGGCTGTTTTGTTCTCCTTTTCTTGTTACAGGGTCAGGGGGCCAACCTGAACCTGGACAAGAGTCTTGAAGAACATCCTGAGATAACAGGCTTGAGTCTGAAGTGGGAGGGCAAATCCCATCTACCGAGTCAGCTTCTCAGTGAGTTCAAATAGCACATGACAATTTACCAACATGATCTACATAAAAAGGCATCTGTCCTTATTATAACCTTTATACATTTGTTCAGGCAGGTGAATCTTTTCATCTACTGGGTCCTTTATCCAGAACAGGGGTTGATTAATTAAAACAGAACATTTAATATTAAGATATTATTTTACTTAATATTTTTAACTTTATGAAGCCATGGGTGCTTGGGGAATGCCCAAGATCAAGCAGAACTAGGCTACCAGTAGTTTCTGTCTTTATTATTGTCAAACCTGAGTTCCTCTCTGGCTATACTTGATGTATACAAAAGGCATGAAAATTTATACCCATAATTAATTAGTTTGTCTATTCATGTCAACAACAACCTGAAAGATTTAATAAGTACTCCTTAAATATTTTAACCTTTTTAAAGTTATGACTTATTTATCTAACTTTTTCTTTAACTAAACAAGAGGCAAGACTATTAGCTCATAGGGTAGTTTCTTTTAAAGAGGGCTCCCAGTTTGTCTGAATCATAAAACCATATTATAATTTATCATACCTAATTTTGAACTAAATACCCATAATCTAAAGAATAAGGAACATGGAAACATTGATACCTAAAGGAACCTGTAAAGAGTTGACATGGAAATGCCTTTTCTTTTTTAGTCTGCCTAGGACATTGTAACTAGAAAGTGAAAATCAGCAGTGTCCATCCAGGGAATGAAGGGGCAGAAACAAAAGCAAGCTTAGAGAACAGCTTGTCTCTTGTAAGGTTTGGCCCTGGAAAACTGCAAATTCACGTGAGCTTCCCAGATTTAGCCATAACAAAACATCAGTTCACTTTGTACATGGCTAATCTTGGAGGCCCATGCCTAGAAAAATCTTAAGTTCCCTTAGAAACTGACAAACAATGTAAGATTTTAAAAGTCACTTCCAGAAATCAGCAAATATATCATATCAAAGATGTTAAAATCCAAAATCATTTCCCTTAAAACAGATATAGATGTCATGTAAACAATCAGAATCCAAAATAGTTCCTTGTAAAAACTTTGAACAGTCATTTTAAGAACCTGTAAATATACCATAAGAAGTTAAAATTCAAAGTAATCTCCTTTAGAAACAGAAAATACCACTGTGGAGGCCTGATATTACTTTCCAGTTTGATATAAAAATGCACCAACATTGTTACAAAAGACTGTTAAGACTCTCTTGCATTCCAACCCCTTCTCTTGTTGCTCGCTGAAGACCATGCAGATGCCCCGAAGCAGAGTGCAGACTGCTGTAGAGAGTCCACCGGTCCCAGGTCTTGATCAGGCTGAGTGAGGCCCAGCTCAGGTGGACAGAAGGGATTGGGTCTTGTACTCCCACTGCCTCCACTTGCCCCCCCCCCCCACGCCACAGCACTGCCTTTCTGGGACTTGACAGTGTACTAGGGGGATGTGGTGGACGATGAGGGTCTCTCGAGTCAGCTTTGGGGAACTATCCATTCTGGAAAGTTTGAACAAAGGCATCAACAGCACCAGACACTGCCCTTGGAGCCCAGTGGGGCAGAACCCATTTCATCAGGAGAGCTTGGCACCTGGCTGCGGCCCCGGCCTTGTCCTAGTCCCTGCATGCAGGTGGCGTCTCATGCCTTCCAGTGTCACGTGCAGCTGGCGCTCCCGTGCTCCCCCCAGATCCGCATGCATTGGTAACGCCCGGTGCCCCCTGCAGACGTGGCCCAATGGTCCAGCCTGGGCTGCCCTCCTGCCGCCCTTCTGCTGGGCGCGTTGGTTCGGTCTGCTGGGCCTGGGCTCGTCCACCTCCCCAGCTCCAGCCGCATTGGTCACTGCCTGAGTCACGTGCAGTGCTTTTCTCCAAGCTGAGTGGCCGCACTACAGCGCCACCCCGCACCACCGAAGTCACTGGAACACGAGAAGCCCTAGGCACAGGCTGCCAACTTTGGGGCATTTCCTTTTGTTCTCAGTACTGGGTGTTAGGGTCAGGAGAAGTAAGATAGGAATATGATAGCAGGGACAGAGCTCGGAAAAGAGGGACAAGTGAGCTCGAGATGGCGGATCCCTGCTAGGGGAACCGAGAACCTTGCAGTGCGCAGAGTCGGCTGAAAAGACGGCTCCTGTCCCTGTTCCAAACAGGTCTGGCCAGCCTAGATTTCACGTCGGGAGGGACACAGACTTGGGATCCCGTCTGCCTGGATTCCACATCAGGCTTGTCTTCGAGGAGTTGGGGCGGCCCCTGTGCTCTTCGGGCTCTGAGGTCCATGGCGCATCCTCCTGATCTCCTCTGAACCCCAGATTGTCTGGACTACTGAGAAAAACAGAGAGAGAAAGAGAGAGAAAGGGAAAACAGAAGTAACTGGTGATACTCACAGAGGCCAACTCCATTGGTGTGCTCATGGGGGTCAGGTTTTATGCTCCGGAATCTTGGTGGAACCTCCAAAAGTTAGGGTCCGAAAATCGAGAATAAACCCCACTACTCCACTATGATGCAAAAAGGAAAATATATTTATATAATTTGGCAAAGTGAATCTAGCAGCTATCGAGGCTGTAGTCCCTAAGACCAGGTTGGGTAACTGCTGCCCCACCCAAGGGTGCAGTCAGCTTTTATAGATTCAGTAGCTGGGCTACCAGCTGGTCCAACCTTGGAACTGGTTGGTCCAAAACCTGTTTGTCCCACAGGGATTATTCATAATGGACAATTCAGACCTCGCCATCCATGGGGTCTTGGCTTGGCACCAGAATGCATGCTGAAATGTTAGCACCCGGAATGTAGCAGGGCGGGGCAATTAAAAATTAAGAGGTCTGAAACTGCCTCTGGTTTGTCCCTACAGGGACAAGAATATCAACAGTTCAAGGTCTTCTCTAGGAGAAGCCTGACGTGCAGGAGGCTTAGGTTCAATTCTCAGTACTGAAAAAAGAAATAATAATATTTATTAATAAAAATAGGCAGCCAGATGTGGTGGCACACACCTTTATTCCCAGCACTCAGGAGGCAGAGGCAGGTCGATCTCTGTGAGTTCAAGGCCAGCCTAGTCTACATAACGAATTTTAGGCCAGCTGGGGCTACAAGGAGATCCTGTCTCAAAAAGACCAAATAAATAAATAAAAAGGATCTCTGTGAGTTTGAGACCAGCCTGGTCTACATAGCAAGTTCCCAGTTAGGGCTATATAGTGAGATCTTCTCACAAACGTTAAAGACCATATTTAAAAAGTAGAAGAGATAGCCAGATGTGGTGGCACATGTCTTGATCCCAGCATTAGGGAGGCAGAGGCAGGTAGATATCTGAGATTGAGACCAGCCTCGTCTGCCAAGCCAGCCTGTGACTACAGGGAGACCCTGTTTCAAAAGACCAAAACACAAAAAAAACAAAAAAGGATAGGGGGCTGGAGAAATGACTCAATGCTAAAGAGTGCTGGCTGCACAGGTTCAAATCCCAGCAGCCATATTCACAGCTAACTCCAGTTCCAGGCGACCCAACACCTTGTTCTGACCTCCCTGGGCATTACACAACACTGATGCACTTACATACATGCAGGTAATACACTCATACACTTAAAATAAAATAAAGATAATAAAAAAAAATTTAAAGCAGGAGAAGGACTAGAGAGATAGCTCAATGGTTAAGAGCACTGGTTGCTCTTCTAGAGAACCTGGGTTGGGTTCCCAGCACCCACATGGCAACCATAACTCCAGTTCCAGGGGATGTGATGCCATCTTCTGGCCTCTGCAGGTACCAGGCATACACATCCTACACTTGAATACATGCAGGCAAAACACTCACACATAAAATAAAGATAAAATATTTTTTAAAAATTTAAAAAGCAAGAGAATCACATAGTCTCAAAATGAAATTAACATCCCCAATTAAACATGTTAACTTTATTTGATCCTCACAACAATCCCAAGGTAGATAGTATTATTCCTATTTTACAAGTGAAGAAATTGAGTCCTAGAAATATTGAATTAGTGAAGACCCAACAACTAATAAGTAGCAGAACTGGTATTCAGAGCCAAATATGAGTATATTCTTACCTTTTACAAAACTTAAATCTTTTGTAAATTGTACGTATGTATATACGTACATATGTATACCTGTATGTATTAATGGATATGGAGGTCAGAGGACAGCTTACTGGAGTCAGTTTTCTCCTTCCGCTGTGTGTGAGCTGGGGATTCAACTCAGGTTGTCTTTCTTGGCACCAATTGCCTTACCTATTGAGCCATCTTGCTGGCCCCTTCATAAATTTTTATTTAATATTTTTCCCCATGACAACAAATTTTTATTTCTTTTGGTAAATTTCTAGTTGTACACTTGATGAGTTAGATGGTAAATCCATGTTTAGTGTTTAACATTTTGAGATACATTTGAACTGTTTCCCAAAAGATTGCACCATTTCACATGCCTACTAGCAATGCATGATGGTTCCAGTTTCACCACATCCTAATCACCACTTAAAATTGTCTTTTCTAGAGCTAGTAGATGTAGTGGTACATGACTTTAATCCCAGCACTTGGCAAGCAGAGGCAAGTGGATCTCTGTGAGATTGAGCCAGCCTGGTCTACATAGCGAGCTCCAGGTGAGTGGGGCAACAGAGAGACCCTATCTCAAAAAACCAAACAAAAAATAGTCTTTTTTGTTCTGTAGATAATAGTTATTATAATACATATGGTTTAAAATTGCATTCTTAAATGACTAATGCATACCTAACCAGTGTGTGTGTGTGTGTGTGTGTGTGTGTGTGTGTGTTGGAAGTACTGGTGATCTGATCTGTCCCAGGGCCTTGTGCATACAAAGCAAACACTAGCCCACTGAGCTATACACCTAACCCGAAATTCTTTACATGTACTCATTCATACCTCTGTTTAGGTGGGGTGAGGTCTGAGACAAGGCCTCACAGAGCCTAGGATGATCTCAAACTCACTGTGTAGGGGAAGCTAGCTGACCTTGAATTTATTCACCTGATTCCATCTTCCAAGTTCTGGTAACAGGTTTATTCAAACTCTTTCTGCATTTTAATGCTGGAGTATTTATTTATTTATTTTTGGTAAAGGGCATTGAACCATGTAGGGCTCTGGCCCCCCTGCATGCCCTTCTCTCTTAGTGCTAGGGCCAAGAGCTAGCCAGATCTTGTCAATTGCAAAGCTCAAGTAAACAACTTGACCTTTAAGCTAGCCCAACCACAACTTCTTTTTTCCTGTGTACAGGTGTGTCATCAATAGAGGATGTCTCCTGAGAACCTGAACTTTTACCCTCCTGCAAAGCCCTGCCTCAGGATATATAAGGCTTGCTGCCTCTCACTAAAGTCAGTCAGTCATTCTCCTTTCCTCCTACCTAGTGTGTGTGTGTCTGTGTCTCTGTCTTATGTGTTTCATTCAATCCGCAGCCCTCCGCCGATCCGGACTCAGACAATGAAGGTAGCACGGGCACTACAGCTGGAGGTTCCACAGAGATCGGAGAGGACTTGCTGATGGATCACTCAGGAAGGTCGGTGGGCAAACGTAAGTATTTTTGGGCGTATTGGACAAATGGGTGCTTCAGGCTCTCATGGTCTTTTCACAGATCAATTGGTAACCGTACTTAAGAGACAGGATAGGTAGAGATTTCAGTCAGTGTCTAATCATTTATGTGTGCTCTTTCTGATTTTTGATGTAGGCATTCAGAGCTTTAAATTTCCCTCTTAGGACTTCTTTTAAAGTGTCCCCGAAGTTTTGTTGTGTTGTCCAGAAAACTTTTATTTCTTTCCTAATTTCTCCTTTGACTCGTTCATCATTCAAGAGTGTGTTGTTTGGTGAGCTCAAGGCCAGCCTGGTCTACATAGTGAGTTCCTGGCCAGCTGGGGCTACAGGAAACCCCGTCTCAAAAAAGACCAAAAATAAATGGATAAATAAATAAAATATGTTTTTAAATGAATAAAAATAAGGTCTGACCTGCTGGGTATGGACCAAGAAACCCAACATTTGGGAGGAGGGGGATCAGTAGTTAAGGCTATTCTTAGGTATGTAGTGGGGAGGGGCCTGGAGAGATGTTCAGTAGTTGAGTACACTATCTGCTCTTCCAGAGGATCTGAGTTCAGTTCCTAGCATCTGTGTTGGGTGACTCACAACTGCCTGTAATTCCAGATCCAAGGGATCTGACACCCTCTTTTGGCTTCCACTGGCACATATACACATAGGCAAATATACACACATAAATATCTTATTTATTTTTATTTTATGTGTGTGAGTGTATTGCCTGCATGTATGTAAGTACATCCGTGTCATGTAATGCCCACAAAGGTCAGAAGAGGACGTTAGACCCCCCCTGGAACTAGTGTTATGGATGGTTGTTAGCCATTATGTGGGTGCTGGGAAATGAACCTGGGTCCTCTTCAAGAATAGCCAGTGCTATTAACCACTGAACTATCTTTCCAGTCCTTCTCTCCAAAAGATAAATCTTAAAAAAAAGAAAATAAAATAATTTAGTTTGGGGACTGATAACCCCAGAAACTACATTCATTCTTACTCCTAACCTAATTACAGTCCCTAAACTCTTAATTGCACAGAAATTACCAGAGTCTTTTTTCATTTCCTTCATTGTGCAACATTATATAGCAACTCTATTTATTTATTTAAATAAAAATTTTTTTGTGTATGACTGTAATGCCTGTGGAAACCAGAAGAGGGCATCGGATGCCCTGGAACTGGAGTTATGGATGCTTGTTAATCGCCATGTGGGTGCTTGGAATCCAATCTAGGTCATTTGCTCGAGCAGCCCCTGAGCCACCTCGCCAGCCTTCTTGTTCTCTTGTTTTTTTTGTTTTTTTTTTGTTTTTGTTTTTTAATTGAGGCAGGGAATCACTATGTAGCCTTGGCTGACATGGAACTCACTATGTAGATCAATTTGGCCTCGAACTCACAAAGTTCCACCTGCTTCTGTCCCCTGAGTACTACGATTAAAACGTGCACCACCACACCCCACCATATAGCAACTCTCTATGCCACTACTCCGCTCAACTCTGATGCTTGGTGCTTGAGTGTGTATGTGTGTGTCTGTGTGTCTGTGTCAGTGTGTCTGTTTCTTCTACATCTGAAATGCAGTACTCATGAATACACGGTTTGTATTGTGAGGCTTTTAAAGTCTAGTGTTATTTTTCATTAATTCATAAACAGCTTCAAAACGATTGACTTTTGGGGAGATTGTTCTTTTTATCATTTTCTCTTACAAGAGGCGCATTGTCCAAGTTGTTTTTCAAAGTAAATACATTCAGTTAGAATGACAACATTCATTTTGCTCTTCACTGATACTGAATGTTTAGTGAATATAGCACTTTTCTACCCTACTTAATATAATGTGCCTTTTTTCTTCCCTTTATCTCACTGGCTACTCTTTCTGTGTCTCCTTGAAGCTCCCTATCTTCTCCCAGAGAATGCCTCAGGGTCCAGTCTGTTCCTTTTGTATTTAGCCCCATGCTAATCTCCTAAGCACTAGATTACAAGGCTGGAATTTTGAGGCCCTGAAGGGTACATTTGTTATTATCATTGATTCATAAAGAACACAAAAAGCCTTTATTTTAAAATTTTGTTCCTTTTGATTTTGTCTTGAGTTTAATTTTTAAAAAATTTTATTTGTTGTATGTGCTTGCATGTGTATCTAGGTCAGAGGAGAGCTTACTGGTTGTCCTTTCCTTCCACCATGTGAGCCCCATGGATCAAACTCAGGTTATCAGTATTGGTGGTAAGCACCTTTACCCACTGAGCTCTCTCTCCAGTCCAACCCTGTTTTGACTTTTTGAGACAGGGTCTCACATAGCCCAGGATGGCCACCACCTAGCTGTTTAGTTGAAGATGACCCTGAACTCCAGATGCTCTTGCCTCAGCCTCCCTAGTGATAGGATTACAGGCATGTTCCACCAACTCTGGCTTGTTCCTTTTAAATATTTCAGTTACGAAAGGTCATTGTCTACATTATGTTTCAAAGTTGGATTATTCATGGCAATGGTTATTGCATTTTTATTGATAGTGGATATAGTTTTTTATTTATTATTTTTATTTTATGTGATGAGTGTATTGCCTGCATGTATGTAAGTGCATTTATGTCAAACAATGCCTGCAGAAGTTAAAAGAGGGCATTGAATTCCCCTGGAACTGGAGTTATGGATGGTTGTTAGCCACCATGTGGGGTTCTGGGAACTGAACCTGGGTCCTCTGCAAGAGCAGCTAGTGCTCTTAACTGCTGAGCCATCTCTCTAGCCCTGGATATTAAAAGGCTTACAGTATCTTTTTTTATTTTTGAGACAGGGTCTCAGGTAGCCTACACTGTCCTTGAATTCACTATGTAGCAGAAGGTGAACTTGAATTCTTGATCTTCCTGCCTTCACCTCCCAAGCACTGGGATTACAAATGTGGGCCACCACAGCCAGATCTTTCCCTCAGAGACAGAATCTCATACTGTAGCTCATGTTGGCCTTGAACTCGAGGCACTCCTCTTGCCTTCAGCTTCCTCCCCCAAACCCCAAGTCCTTGGATTACAGGTGTGAGCCGCCACACTTGTTTTACAGTAATTTTCTACCCAGCTTGTAGCAGCCACGCTGTCTCATCTTCTAAATTTTATTTATTATTATCGGTGTGTGTGTGTGTGCGTGTGTGCAAGAGAGAGAGAACTATTAATAGGCATGTGTGTGTGTGAGAGAACTATCAGTGTCTGTGTCTGTGAGAGAGAATTATCAGTGTGTGTGTGTGAGAGAGAGAGAGATAGAGAGAGAGAACTATTAGTGTGTGTGAGAGAACTATCAGTGTGTGTGTGAGAGAGAACTATCACTGTGTGTAAGAGAGAACTATCAGTGTGTATGAGAGAACTATCAGTGTCTGTGTGTGAGAGAGAGAACTATCAGTGTGTGTAAGAGAGAACTATCAGTGTGTGTAAGAGAGAACTATCAGTGTGTGTGAGAGAGAACTATCAGTGGTGAGTGCGAGAGAGAACTATCAGTGTGTGAGGGTGAGAGATAATTATCTGTGTGTGTGTGTGTGTATGTGTGAGTATGTGTGAGAGAGAGAGAGACAGAGAGATGCCCATGTGCCACAGTTCAAGTATGGATGTCAGCAGACAACTTTGTGGTATTGCTGCACTTCTTCCATCTTCATGTGGCTTCTGGGGATTGAACTTAGGTCATCAGCCTTACCTGGCAAGTGCCTTTACCCACTAAACCAGCTCACCAGGCCCTGTCACATCTTAGACCAGTTCCTAGTGATCCCCTTGACAGCTCTCTACCCTTGGCAGGCCCCTGGGCCCAGTCCTTGCCCTTTTTCCTTTTCTCCCATCACAGCTGCTCCTCTTGAACTCTTCTTAATCTTGTAAAATATGATTACTACATCCTTCCACTTGCTCTGGTCAGGAACCTTGGCATCATCCTTGACTTTTCTCTTTCCTCTGTCCCTACATACAGGACACCCTATCGGCTCTCCTAACTCCTCCTCCCACGTCTATGCTTGTCCACTTAAATTCTATTATTTACACAGAGGTCTGAATGTCGAACCATTCTGCTTCTCTTTTCAAACTCTTCCAATGGTTCCCAGTATCTCAAAGGTCAAAGATCTTACAATGGCTTACAAGGTTTTACATAATCTGGTCCTACATCTCTTTCAAGTCAAAGCTCAAATGACACCTTCTAGCCCCATGATCCCGGTTAAAATTGCAGTGTTCTATTCCTTCCCACAGCACTCATTATATCCTAACTGGTCACAGAATTTGCCTATTTATTTTCTTTATAAACTGACTTATGTCAACTCTGAGAGGACAATGACCAGGGTTACATCAGAACACCCCATGTTGCCTATAACTCTCTCTCTGAGGCCAGGTCTCAATGTTTTTGAGTCCTTGATGGCTGTCTACAGGGCCTGTGCAGTGATTCTGAAAAACGGGCAGGAGAGAATTTGCTTGCTAGACTTTAATGGTGGAAGTGAGACTAAGGGTGTAAGTGACTCCGCAGTAGAACCTTTACCTAGCGAGGCCCTGGGTTCAATCCCCAGCCTCCCCCAACCCCCACAAAAAAGGAAAAAAAGTCCTAGGTAGAATCTGAAGAGTCGAAGTTGAGGAGTGAAGCATTTGTTTAATTTCAGAACAGGTCATGTTGAGTCCTCTTCATCAGTTCAATATAAGTCAAGTTGGTAGTTCATTTTCCTTGACTAAATCCCTACAGTTTTGAAATAATGCAATATATACAGTTCTATTTCTTGGGGGGTACTCATGGTGAGTCATTCTGGCCATGTAGATGGAAGTGAAGTTACTTATTTACTTTCCTTGAGTATCTCTCAGTGTTTCTGAACTAACACAATGTACATATTTCAGAGGCCTTCTGTTTCGTGGTGCTGCATAGATCATGCTGAATCATCCTGGTCTTATAGCTATAAGTCAGGTTACAATTTGTTTTCCTGCTGGAGAACCCTATGTTTCTGAAAAAACAAACAAACAAACAAACAAACAAACACCAATGTACATAGTCCAGGAACTACCCCTTCAGGTTGGTTTTGTCTTTATATATGTCTTTGGAATGTTTAAGGACTTAACATTACCCCCAGATGGATCCAGGGGAAGGATTTGGGCCTCATGAGATGGGAGAAGAGAGGTAATTGTGGAGGGGTGCAAATCTTGAGACCCATCAAATAACTGCAGATTTGACTTAAGAGACAGCAAGTGAGGAAACCCCTGTATAGAGAGCTCTAGAGGCAATGACCTGTTTAAAGAGGCAGAGCTTTCTATGGGATTCCCTTATGTTTTTTAGTTTTCCTAGAAAAGTGGGTCAGGTTCATGAATTGAGAGAGAGAGAGAGACATTGAGAGAGAGAGAAAGAAAGAGAGAGAGAGAATGAATATGAACATGAATATGAATATGTAGAGAAGTGGTGACAGAGCAGAAGTCCAGTGAAAATAGGAAGGAAGTTAAAAGGCACGAGTTCAGACTAACCAGCCACGACCAAGATACTTAAGCACGAGTCAGGAATCTGCCAGTATTCATATAGGTACCAATTTCCCATTAGTCATACTACATAAGAGCTCAAGTTATTCTTTTGTTTTTAGGAGACAGGATTTTGCTGGGCTCAAATTCTGCATGCTTTTGTGACTTCTGACACCACAAGTGCACATCACCACCCATGGGCTTTCAACTGCTTAAAACAAAACAAAACAATGAAGCAAGGAAGAAGAGGGACTACAGTCACTTAAATCCTCACATCCTCCAGGTGAAATCTTCCAATTCTAACACCATTCCCAAGCCCTGGACTTTCAGATACCAATAGACTGAGGAATGTGTATTGTAATCTTAAATACTTAGGTTAGAGAGCTAAGAAAAGACAGCACCCCCAGGGCATTCACACCTGTCAACCCAGAACATGAGAGGCAGAGACAGCTTCTAATTGCCTTCTGGGGTCTCTTCTAGAGTAAAAGAACTCCAGTTACTTTCTAACACTTGATGAGAAAAGTACAGTTATGTGCTCTCTCTAAGGACATTGTTTCAGGGTCAGATATGTAGCTCAGTTTATAGTGCTTGTCTAGCATGCAAGAGGCTCTGGATTCAATCCCTGACACTGCATAAGCCAGATGTGGCATAATTAATTCCAGCATTTGGGAGGTGGAGACAGAAGGATCAGATGTTCAAGCTCATCCTTGGCTATATAATAAGTTCAAGGCCAGCCTGGGGATACATGAGACCCTTTTTCCAAAAAATAAAGTAGGTTGGGGCCAGCAAGATGGCTCAGAAGTTAAAGGTGCTTACTGCCAAGCCTGACAACATGAGTTTGATTCTCAGGACTCACATGGTAGAAGGAGGGAGCTAACTTTTGCAAGTTGTCCTCTGACATTTCCATGCATGCTGTGGTATGTGTCCCCCCAAATAAATGAAAAACAAATAGATAAAATAAAAAGAGAGCATATTGTTTCAATTTCAGACTGCACTTATGCTTTTCTCAAAAGATTATAATGGAGCTGAACATTTTCTACTGCCTTTTCCGCTGCCTAGTGATATCATAGCTATCCTAACATGGTAGTCCTCCACATTACTCACATGTGTAGTGATATTGATGTAAATAAATCTACTGTGCTGCCAGTCATATTAAAGAATAGTGTATTCAACAACCACACCTTGCTTTTTTATTTTATGTGTACAAGTGTATTGCTTGCATGTAGGTAGCTGTACCTATGTCATGAAATGCCCACGGAGGTCAGAAGAGGGTGAGCTCTTACTTTTTTGTTTTTGAGACGGGGTCTCATTAGGTAGCTCTAGCTGGCCTGGAACTCACTATGTAGACCAGGCAGGCAGGAGATCCACCTTCTGCCTTTGGAGTGCTGAGATTAAAGGGATATGCTACCATGCCTGACCTTTATCTGAGGGCATAAGAATGAGATTGCCTTCAGATGCATTTCTCAGAATGTATCACTGGTGTTAAACAATGCCTGGCTGTAACTGAAGACAGGAATTACTACTGAAGGTGTTAGTTAATTTAGATGATGGGGTTGCACTTTCCTTGATATTAAAGGACTAGACCCTTCCACATATATAAAACACTATTCAAAATGAGTAAGAAAGACTGAGGGTATAGTTCAGTGGGATAGTGTGTTCAGTATGCATGAGTGCCTAGGTTCCATCACTAGCACCAGAGAGGAAGAACTGAAAGTGGAATTATCTGTTTTTTTTTTTTTGGGGGGGGGGGCGCAGGGTCTCCCTGTAGCCCTAGCTGGCTTGGAACTCGCTATGTAGACCAGGCTCGTCTTGAACTCATGGAGATCTGCCTGCCTTTGCCTCCCAAGTGCTGGGATTAAAGGCTTATGCCACCAAGCCCAACCTGTGTTTTGTTTTTTGTTTTTAAATGTACATGAGTGTTTTGTCTGCATGTGAGTGTACCCACATTGTGCAATGCCCACGGATGCCAGAAGATGGTGTCAGATGCCCTGGAACTGGAATTATGGACAGTTGTTAGCTTCCATGTGGGTGCCAGGATCTGAACCCAGGTCCTCTGCAAGAGCTGATAATGCTCTTAAATGCTGAGCCATTTCTTCAACATCATCTATTTTTTAAAATGTGTATTATTAATTAATTTATGGTGTATATGTGCATGATGGGGAGGGGTGTGACATAGTATGCATGTGTAAGTCAGGAAAACTTTGTGGAGTCTATTCTCCTCTTTCCACTATTACATGGATTCCAAGAATAAACTCTGGTGGCTGGGCTTATGTGACAAGCACCTTTACTCTCCCAAACCACCTCTCCAGTCCCAGCATCATTTACTAAAGATACATTTGAGGGAGGCTTCTACACAGCAAACATATATATTGATTGAAAGACAAATTCAGTTTCTGGGATGGAACACCCTCTTCTAACCTCCTTGGGCACCAGGCATGCACAAGGCACACAGACACACATGCAGGCAAACACTCATACACATAAAAACAAAAAAGACAGTCCAGTTTCAAAAACAGTAAAATATTAAAAAAAGATTTTGAGCTAGGCACATGGTAGTATACCTCTCTAATCCCAGCATTCTGTCTAAAAAAAATTTGGATGGAATAAAATACCAGATGACAAATGTCATAAAAGGGTGTATACTGATCATAATGTTTTGTGACATCACTCACTGTATATACACACTACCCAGGACACACAAGTACTTCAGTTTTTCTCTAAATCAGAAGCAGAACCCTCTAGACAGATCACTTACATATGGGAATGTACAGCTCAAAATGCATCTGTTAGCTAAAAGTTCAATGTGTTTAGCTAACCAGTCTCAATACACAAAACTTAAATATTCAAACGTTGAATATGTGTGATTTTAAGTTAATTGTACTGCTTAATTTAAAAAAAAATGTTTTAAGGTAATGTATTCTGAGGTAATCATGCAATAACATACAAATATGGCAAGCTAGGATTTAAATTTTTTTTATTATTACAATTTACTTATTATGTGTGTGTGCACACACTCGTGTGTTTGTGTATATGTGGGTATTGCATGACACGGTCTCTGTGAGAAGATCAGGAAACTACTTGTGAGACAGCTCCTCTTCTTCCACTATGTGCAAGTGGGGGGACAGAAAGGGACTGTGGAAGGTGGGAGATGGGGGTGGGGTGTTGGACGGAGGTACTCAGGATTGGTGGCTTGGTGGCAAGCACCTTTACCAACTGAGCCATCTTGCTGGCCCAGCAAGCTAGGATTTATGTATTGATTGACTGATCAGATCTCACTATGTAGCCCTAGAGGGCTTGGAACTCGATATATAGACCAGGCTGACCTTACAGATATCTGCCTGCCTGTGCCTCCCCAGTACTTGGCTTATAGACATGCACCATCAATGCCTGGTCCTAGGATTGTTTTGTTTTGAGACAAGGTCTCAGTGTAGCCCCATCTGGCCTGGAACTCTGTAGACCAGGCTGGCCTCCATCTTATCTGACTGCTTCTGCCTCCAAGTGCTGGGATTGAAGACGTGCACCACCTCGCCCCGCTTTGGGTAGGATTTTAAAATAAGAAACATAAATACATTAAAGGGACAACTGGAAAAGACATGACATATGAATTTAGAAACTTCAGTGTTTGGATCAGAAAAGAGCTTATTTTCCTATTTCCAAAACACTAAAGTGATTCTCTAATTTTCCATAAAAGTAGTGTATTTCAGCAAAACAGTACACCGTGTGCTAGTTTGGCCTCTTGGGAGACACGGCATATTCAAGTTTGCTAGAAAGAAATAATGATAGCTTTTAGTCACACATCTCACGGAAAGTTCTTGGGGTTTTGGTGTAGAGATAAAATGGCGACGCGGGGGGGTGTGGGGGAAGTAAAAATACTTAAATTTAAAATCAGATAAGGGTAATGGATGACCTAATTTAAGCCTGGTTGTAGAACCATTGGTTTCCAGCTGTGTCTTTCTGTCATCTACTTTCCCCACTGGCCACCGTAATAAATTTACAAAACACTCTTAAAACGTATTTTCCATGTTTTGAAATCAAAGTGATATTTAAAAGGCACTAGCCAGAATTACATAGCGAAATTGTTAACAAAACAAAATCAAACACTTGATGTCTTTTGAATATTCGTTCTCACCTATTTTGATGCAAACAAAATCGCTTTTTAAAATCGGGTAGTGGTAAAACATGCCATTTTCTATGACTTTTCCCACCTCTCGGAAATTTACAGGTGAAATCTGTAATTGCTATGCAATAAGCCAAGTGGAACTGTGACGCAATGATCCACTGCAAATTGCCTTAAAGAAAAATGATGTCATTTGGCGTTGATCTAGTCACTTTTATAACAGGTACCTATGGAAAAGCTCTCCCTCATTCTATCGTGTGCAAGATGTAAAAACCGCATTTTTTACGGGTTTCCCAGCCCTCAATTTGTGCAAAGTGGGTTCGCCGCAGCGCCTTGGGGCCCGCCTCCAGTGCTGGCGGAGAGCGTCTGCCGCGTGGGGAGGTGCCAGCTTAGTTTTCTCCAGCCCCGACGGCTGTGTTGTAAGGGGAAGCTGCATGGCGCGTGGTCTGCTGCGCCCGGCTACCTCTTGCCCTCAGAGCCTCCCTCCACTTCACCCGCTACAGTGGCGGACCGGCTGTGCAGGCGCCTCGCGCGAAGGGCGCGGGACGACCCTCCCTTCACCGGGTTCCCACACCCGCTCCCGCTCCGTGGCGCCGGAAGTGACGCGCACTAGGCTGAAAGATGGCGGCGCTGGCGCTAGATCAGGGGGAAGGTAAACACCCGGCAGGCCGTGCGCTGGTCCCCTCGGGGCGCCAGCACAAGCTAAGGGGCCCTTGCGGGCTTGCTCTCCACCCCAAGGCTTCCCGCTCCCCTACACCTTCAGGCGAGGCCCGCTTCCGCGTCTTGGAGACGGCGCCCAGGGCCCCCCGCCGGCTGGCCCCGCCTTCTTGGGCGGGCCCCGGGCGGCTTCCGCGTCCCGCAGGGGGCGCGAGGCCCCCGAGCGGCCCCTGGCTCCTGGCCCCGGAGGCCCCGCCCCTTTCCCGCCCCTTTCCCGCCTTCCTCCACCCCCGGCGTGGGTGATCCGGAGGCTCGGCGCGCTTAGGGGCAGAAGCCCAGAGTCGCCGTCGTCGACGTCGCCCCTGCCGGCGCTTCTGCTGCTTCCCTCTGCTCCTCAGCCCTCTCCCCGGTCCGTGGCCCTAACCCAGCTCTCCCGCCGAGCCCCGTGGGGCGCTGCGAGCTCCCCTCACCCCCCCGGCATTGGCAAGGCCGGCCGCGGCCCCGACGCCGTGCCGCCTCCCGCCTAGCCGGGCTGTTTGGACTCGCCACTCAGCGCTGTCTTCTTTCTCAGGACTGCTTGTGAGGGGGCCGCAGGTTCGCACGCTCGCCCCGCGCCGGAGCGCTCCGGCCGGGCCAGGGAGCGGCCCCTGGTAGACGTTGGAGGAGACGGAGGTTCGTCCCGGTGCCCTACCGCCCCACCGTTCGGCCCGCTCGCCCGCTTCTTCCTGATGCAGACTGCCGTCCACTAGAGGCTGGACAGGACCCCCGAGGTACGTAGCCGCCCCTGGCCGCCGGCCTGCGGAGCCCGGGCTTCGGTCGCGGCCCCGAGGAAGGCTCGGGTTCCGGGGCCCTCGGTACCGACCAGACTCGAAGGTTTGGTAGACGCCTGGACCCAGTTTGTCTTTGAGTTTACTTAAATTGTTTGAAATGTAAATTTTTTTTTCAGGGGGAGAGAGAGAAAGAGAGAGAGAGAGAGGAAAAAAAAGGAAGAAGCATAATTCAGCCATTTTTTGCAGCACAGAGCTGCAGGTACCATGATTATTTTTCCCCCTAACCCGTTCCTTCCCTTTCAAAATCCTATTTGTGCTTGAAATAGAAGTGTGTGAAATGCGAGGCATAAAGCGTGCAATCGGAACGTGTGGGTCCCACTGGGTGGCTGGGAAATCACGTAGGGAGCCTCAGCATCTTATCTATGCCATGTAGCCGGTGATAGCCACATTCGGAGGCTAGTGAGGACTCTATGAGGTCATAAATGTGAAAATGATCTCTAACTGGAAAGTGTCGTAGAAAATGTAAGGCGGCTTTTCAAGTCACCTTTGCGAGAGTGGTTAATGGAGTGGCTAACTGTTGCTGTCTCTTAATTTCTAGATTATAAGTAAATCAGTACGGAATGGCAAAGCAGTGAGGTGATCGATAGAAAATAGTCACGTTCCTTGGCCTTTCTTCTAGGACGTAAATGCTAACTGCTTATTTAAATAACCGTATTTAATTCAAATGTAATGTTACTGTAGGGCTTTGCTTTTCATCTTTTAGGCCGCTTAGGCCCTTTTCTTCCTCGGAATATTGTAACACCTTGCATTTGCTTAGCCTTTTTCCTATCTTCAGACTTTCTCTTCCTTTGTTAATCCAAGTTGTAATTTAATAAGTGTTTTTAAAACGTATATGCTTTCATTTTAATGCCTGCTTTTCATATCTAGGGAACAGGATGACTGCTTCTCTACCCATTTGAGAATTGTTTTTGAAGAGCTTGTCAAGGCATTCATGGTTCTGTGGTTCTTAATAGGTCTAGAAATGTATAGGAAATTTCAGCTTTTTAGCTCTAAATGTAATACTTGTGTAATTCTTGTTTTTAATCACAACACTCAGTAGGTGCTATGAGTGTTAGTTTGTCAGTGGTAAACGATGTTAATTTAAACTTCACTGCTGGTTAATTTTGGGGGAAAATAAATATTTGTGGTTTGAAAATAGAATTTGTTTGCCCAAAATTCAAAAGTGTAGTATGTTTTGGCTTAAAAATAGTCAACAAAAAGTAAAAGAAGCATCTTGGGGGTATATTATTTTTAGTTAATGGTTTTTCTGAGTAGTTAGATGTTTTATTAAATTTTTAATTTCCTACTCCTGCAGCAGTTGTCTTTCAGAATATGCTTTTGTGTTTTGTAAAAAACCCCAAAATAATGTAAGGCAGGCAGAATTAAAATTGGAAAAGGAACAACCTTCTTCAAAGTGGCTGCTTTTTTTTTTTTTTAACAATGGATTTATCTCTTGTCCTGAAGATAAAAATTTGGCAGCTTACTGCTTTACTAGGAATTTCAGTGATTGGCCTTTTTGCTTTGATTTGGGTTTGGGGCTGAAATCATGGAAGCAGGGCTGGCTTGATGACATGGATGTTAAAAAGGGGATCCCATACTTGGTTTAATAATGTGTGTAAACTGGCAATAGAAGTGAATGGTAAAATTTGTGCTAATATTTCTAATTTTTATTTACTTAGGACAGCATCAACAAATAAACACAGCACAGAAAATCAAGAGAGATGAGCAAAAGGAGAAAGCTTTGTATTTTAATATCTTTAACATTTTCCCCCTTGATTTTGACCTACTCCCCTCCCTTAAATGGATGGCCCACTTTCAAGTTTGGGCTTTCACATTAGTCCCAGCACTCTGGAGGCGAAAAGCAGGAGGGTCTCAGTGACTTTGAGGCCAGCCTGATCTGGCTACATACTGAGTTCCAGACCATCTAGGGATACCTAGTGAGACCCTGTCTCAAAACAAAGGAAAAAAGTTTCATGAATGAATGTTAAGTGAGGAGAATAAGTCTTGATCTTGGAGTAGGGGTGTAGATTAGCTTACATTTCCTCTGAACTGGAATGCTATAGCTCCTTTGAAGCAATGAAATCCTGCCATTGGTGAGGCATTGTAGGAGTAATGGTTAATTTGGAAGATGCAGAACTCAGCAAACCCTAGCTCTACAGCTTATTAATAATCTTAGTCTTGGGTAAGTGACTTAACCTTACAGTTTCGGTTGTGAGAATTGCATTTGTCTGCTCACCAAGTATTTATTAAACACTTATTATGTGCCAAGCACTGTTGTAGCTACTGGGGATACAACAGTTGGTGCTAACAGAATTTTTTTGTTTCTGATTGTTCTCCCCTCCCCCACAGCCTCACTGTTGCCCAAGTTGTCCTCAAGCTCAGGGTCATCATCTTGCCTCAGCCACCCATGTGCTGGAAATACAGGCATGTAGCCTGACACAAAACCAAAATTTTTTGGAAACAAAAAGTTAATAAATAAAACCAGGCATGGTGGTGCCAGGCATAGGATGCGGAGGCAGGAGGATCAGAAGTTCAAGATTATCCTCAGCAGAGGCAGGCTGAGATATATGAGACCCAGTCTCCAAAAAAAAAGTTAATAAATAAGTCTACTTCACCATTAAATATACCACAGAGAAAAATTGAAGCAGAGAGTGGAGATAGAGATTGTCTGGTTGATGGAGTAGATGAGTTTTACAGTCTTTAAGAGGAGTTTTGGGTAAGGTCTCACTGAGTTGACTCTAGAGTATGGACATAAATGGAGTCATACATAAATTTATGGAATGATCCAGGTAGGCAGAGAGAATAGAACGTAGAGGTTTAAGGTGGAATATGACTGGTTTTCTAGGAACAGCAGCAGCAAGAGGAAAAGCTTTTGGGCAATTTAGGAATCATCAAGAAAGCTCCCATAGGTCATTGTTTCCATAGGTATACCTTGTATTCCTGCTGGGTCAAGAGTAGGTGACCTTTCAGAATTAGAATTTCAAAAAATTTTTGATGGGGTGTGATGTCCCATACCTTTAAAAATCCCAGCACTCAGCACTTGGGAGGCAGAGGCAGGTGGGATCTCTGAGGTTGAGGCCAGCCTGGTCTACATAGTGACCCTGATTCAACAAGAAAAAAAATCTTAATCTTTTTTATGTCTCTGTGTATTGTGCATGTGTGTGTGTGTGGGGGGGTGCATGTGTGGAGGTCAGAGGACAACGTGGAAGGATCACAGTTTGCTAGGCTTGGTGACAAGCACCTTTATTGGCTGAGCCCTCTCACTGGCCCAGAATTAGAAATTTTAATAGTATATGTTGGAGAAGAGGGTACTGAGGATTGAATTCCCTAGGGTTTCAGATGCTAGACAAATGCTCTAGCACTGAGCAGTGTGCTTAGCCCAGAAGTCTTAATTGTTAAATAAAATAGAAAAGGTAAAATACATTCTTAGTTTTTCCCCCTTTCTTTTTTCATTACTGGAGGTTGAATCCAGGTTCTTGTACAATCCAGCAAGAACCCTACCTCAGTTATATCCTGAACCCTTCCATTTTCTCTTTCTGTCCCTCTCCCTTCTTGTTTTCCCTTTCTCCCTTCCTCCCTCCACCTTTCCGTTCTTCCCTTCCTCACACCCCTTCCTCCTCCTCTTCCCTCCCTCCCTTCCTTGTCTTCCCCCGTCTTCCTCTCCTTCTCTCTCTTCCCTGCCATCTTTCTCCCCCTTTCCCTCTCCTTCCCTCTCCTCTCTCCTCCTCAGTCCCTACCCTCCCTTCCTCTTCTCACTCCCTCTCCATCCCTTCTCTCCCTCCAGACCCCCTACTCACTTCCTCTCCTCCCTCTGTCTCCCTCTCTCTCTTCCCTCTCCTTCCTTTTCCTCCCTCTCCCCACTTCTCACTTCTTTACCTTCTTACTCCCTGTCCTCCTTCCTCTTTCTCCCTCCCTTCTCATTTCCTCTCCTCACTGCCTTTCCCTGTGCTCATTCCCTCTCTTCTCTCCCTCTACTCTCTTCCTCTCTTCTTTTTGTGCATGTATGCCCTACTAGGACTGTGGAGGGCAGAGGACAACTTGTAGGAGTTGGTTCTACCCTACCTTGGGGATCCCCAGGATGGAATTCGGGTCATCAGGCTTGGAGAGGAAGCACCTTTACCCACTGATCCATCTCAGTTCTCTTAGCCCTGGCTAGCCTGTAACTAGCCATTCAGACCACGTTGGCCTTGATCTCACAGAGATCCACCTGCCTCTGCCTCCCGAGTACTGAAATTAATAGTGTGCACCACCACACCCAGCCCAATTTTTGCTTTTAAGAAATATATGTTTAAAATTTATGTATGAATTTGTGTATGAGTGTTTTGCATTTATTTATGTATGGGCCTGTAGAGGCCAGAAAAGGTTATCAGATCCCCTGGAACTAGAGTTACAGAGGGTTGTAAGCTACCATGTGGGTACTGGGAACTGGACCTGGGTCCTTTGCAAGAGCAGCAAGTGCTCGTAACCTCTGAGCCATCTCTCCAGCCCTAGTTTTTCTATTAAACATAAGATCTTTGAAGCTTGCCTGGTTGGGGATGAAGTATAGTTCAGTGATAGAGTACTTGTCAAGTATAAAGCACTGGGTTCTAACTCAACTCCAGCATTGAAAGGAAAAATATTTAGCTGAATCATTGAAGGAAATAAGAACAGATAGAAAAAGTATCTTTTGTCCTTGATAATATCTTTGAATTTAGTTAACAATTCTGCATCATGAACTTATAGGAAATCTGTATCATAACATCAGAAGCTTCCAAAAGATTTATGTTAGTTATATAATTCTTGGGGGAGAACTAAAATGCAAACATTACAGCATTTGTGATTTCATGTTAGAATGCAACTTAGAAGATTTGGGAATTTATTCCCCAGTAGAGGCTTTTCCTAGAATTCTCACTGGATTTGGTCTCTAAAGGCTAGGGAAGCTGTTTTCCATGATATCACTTTTGGATTACTTCTTGTAAGGAGTAAGTAGAGAGCATTAAATTAAGTTTTTCTCATGAAAAGTAGCAGTGAAGCAGGGTGGTTTTTCTTAACTGTTTTCTTGTATTATAGGGTGACTAACTGCTAAACAGACTTGTAAAGGTGAAATAATTTGGATCATAGGTATCAACGTGGAGGATGGAGGACCAGACCTTTCTTAGTAGTTTAAATTGTCATTTGCATTTTGGTACCAAGTTCGAAAAATATTTTGATGACAGAGAGTTTCAGTATTAAACAAATATGCAGCCCTTTCTCCCATATTAAACTTGAGTTCTCTCAATTTGAGTAGTGCATCTGAGGGTAAAATTTTAGACTGCTACTAGGGCTAAAGGATCCTGCTTTGAAAATTTTTTCATGATCACTTTTGAGACTGTTGAATTTAAAATTAATGGATAGGTTATAGAAACTTGAGAAGTTTTATGATTTAAAAGTTAATTCTATTTTTTATACATAGTAAGCCTTACATTCTCTTCAATATAGAAGCATGGCATTTCCCACATAGGCGTTATTTTTGGTAGAATGATTTCAGGGTGAAGGCAGTATGAAGTCATTTGCATTTTTCATTAAGGATAAACATACTAACTTTTGAGAGTCTAGCTTTTGTACTGAACAGCTTAGAGTTTTGTATGAATTTTCAGCCAGCTGTGGGAGGAATGTGCAAGCAATAAATTACTGCTTATGGCAACATGAAGGTTAGTTAATTTTGAAACATATTATATTTAATTGTCTAGAATTTTACCTTCAAATCAGAGTGGCAGCCTTCTAACTAAAAGGAAAGCATTTAATTTCTGTGCCTTTAATTTCCTGTCCAATTTTACCCCCACCAGACTTCTTTCTTTACTGGTCACTGGAGAGTTTGAACTGATAGAAATTTCTGTGATATAAATAGCATTAACAATCTTCCAGTGCAGAGGTAGGAAGAGGCTGGTGTGTGTGTGTGTCTGTTTGTGTCTATGTGTGTGTAACTTATCTCTTGCCTTCATTGATACTTGAGTGGCCCCACAACCTTTATAACTTTTAAAATTTATTGAGAATCTAAGGAACTTTGTTTATGTAACCTACACTGATTTATGTAGAAATTGAAACTAGGAAATTTAAAAATACTTATTAAATTTCAAAAGTAACCCCATTAAAGTTTCTTAAATTGAATTTTAAAAATTGAAAATACCTGTCTTCTAGAAAAATTTAAGAGCATGAAGCCAGAATGTGGTAGCTCGTACCTGTAATCCCAGCAATTGGGAGATTGAGGCAGGAAAATTGCTGTGAGTTCGGTATCAGACAAGGCTATATATAGCAAGTTCCATACCAACCTGGGCTTCAGAGTGAGGCCCTGTCGAAACAAAAGAAAACCTCTTAAGAAGATTAGTTTCCTTCATAGTCCCCCAAATCTCTGATCTCTGTAAGGTCTGGTTTAACAGAATATGATGGGCTTCTACATTGATATTGCTTGACAACCTCTGGAAATCTCTGAGAGAGTAAAGGTAAAAGATAATTTGGGGGGCCCTGAGGATTGAACCTAGCTTGCTAGGCAAGTGTGTTACTACTGAGCTACATCCTCAGCCCTGTAAACTATTTTCTTGTTATCTTTGTAGCTTTAAAATATTTTGAAAATAATTTTGACCTTGACACGTCTCCACAGGTGATTGGGACCCTAGTTCTCCCTGGACCAGATTTTTGTATCCTAATCCCATGCCCAGAAGGATGCAGCTCCCGCTGCTCTGTGTATGTTTGTACTGGGAATTGAACCCTAAATCTAGAGCCCTCTGCCACTGAGCCATGAGTGACATCCCTTGCTTCTCTTTTTCTTCTTTTGTTAGTGCCAAGTTATTCATCAACAAGAAACAATCTTCAGTATTTCTTAACTAGTTCTATAAGATTATCTTATAATTTACTTTTAATTTGAGTTAATTCCTCTTTTGGAAAAAATCTATTTAAACTCTGAAGGCCAAGCATAGTGTATGTACATATTAGGTTTATAACCCAAAGTTGCCTTAATTTGATAATGTATTTTGAGAAGTGAAGATGCACAATTTCTGAACATTGAACATTTTATATGTCAGTATCTTTTTCAAAATTTATTTTGTGTATGAATGTTTTGCCTGTGTATATGTAAGTGCCCCACATATGTACAATGCCTGCGGAGGCCAGAAGAGGGCTTTAGATCCTCTGGAGCTGGAGTTAGAGATGGTTATTATTGCCATGTGGGTGCTGGGAACTGAAGCCCCTGGTCCTCTATAAGAGCAGCCAGTGCTCTTAGCCACTGGGCCATCTCTCCAGCCCCAGTAATATCTTTTCTCAAAGCCCCTTAATGGATTTTTTTCTCAGCATGCATTGATCATATAATTTAATATTTGGGTTTTGTGTTATAATTACTACCTAACATTACTTACTAGTTTCTTCCTAAAATTGGTGTAATTCTGTGTAGAATTTTTATAAAATTTTGTGTATTTTCCTTTTTATATTTTTTATTTTACTTTTCCTAGTTGTTTTAAAAAATCATTTCTATGTTGCTTTTCCTAGTTTAAAATTTTGTTTCTATGTGTATTTTTGTGTTATAGTTTTCTTTTTTTCTTTTTAAGCTTAAACCTTGCCATTCTAAGTCTTTTTTTTCTTTTCTTTGTAGTGTCGAGGGTATGGATTGTGAACAAGTTGGTTTTGTTTCACGTGTTCATTTGTAAGTTTGGTTATTTGATGCCTTAAACATTGATGTTATAAACCCATACTGTTCAACACAATATAATGCCAGTCACATACGCAGCTTTAAATTTTGTTAGGCACAGTTTTTGATTAAAAAGTAAGAAACAGATGAAAATTAATTTTAATATATTTTTTTACCCTCCATTTCAATTATTGAGCTACCCCCACCCTTTATTTTGACTCAGGATTTCATTATGTAGCTCATAGCTCAGAACTTGCTATGTAGACCAGGCTTGCCTCAAACTCACAGAGGTCCACCTACCTCTGCCTCCCAAGTGCTGCAATTAAAGGTTATGCCACCACATCTGGCTTCATCCTGTCTTTTTTAAACACTTAACTGGTTGTGTGACTGTGAATAAGTCATTTTATCTGTAAACCTTAGTGTCTTCATCTGTGAAGTTCTATCTGAGTTCTCAGAAGATGAGCTGTAGTTCAAAATGCTAGGGAGAAAGGTTTCTATGAGGTTTGCAGGGTTAGATTTATTATTTAATTCCTGTTTGTCAAGTTTAGTATTGGGCTCCAATAGGCACCAAGTGAAAGGGTGTGATAGTAATAGCTCTACTGTGGTGTGCTTAGTTGCCATGCATTATGATAAATTCTTTACATGCATGAACTAATTTAATTCCCAGAGCAACCAGTAAAGTAGATTCTATTGCTTTTAATACCCTTATTTTACAGATGAGGACTTTAGGCCACAGAGAAGCTAAGTATCTTGCCATAAGGTCACAGAGCTAATAGAGGTAGAATCAGAATTTGATCTCTTGAGTGTGTGACTCTGGATCTGGACTTTTACATACACATTCATTGAGAGACTATATCGTGTTGGTTAGTTTGTCATGGAACATACTGTTTTCTATATCCGTACATGCTTCCCATACAAGTGTAAGTCCTGTTCTAAAGCTATTAGTTATATTGATAAGTATACATGCCCCAGTTACCACAAATTTCTTTAAGAAGTTGATTTAGATCAGTAAACTTGACATTTGTGGGACTTTAAAAGTAGCTAGAATTTATGTAGTATTCATATGTATGTAAGTACAGTGTATATCTACAAAATCATAAAAAGCAGGAAAACAAATGAGAATATTATGACTTAAAAATTCAGATTGTCATGTCTACTGCTCTCCTTGTTTCAGAGGCAGAAAAGACCAAGAAAGTTTAAGTAACTTAAAGGTATTTCTTCTGTTCTAAGACTATTAGTTAGGACCCTTGTTTATAAGTAGAAGTCACCTAAGGTACTAGAAAGGAAGACCTTATTCCAAGAATGTAAGGATTTCTCTAAGAAGCCAAAGGCAGGCATAAAGCTGGATCTGGGGATTGGAAAATGAAGGTGTTAAAGAGTACTCCTTGTCTTCTTGTCTTGACTTGCTTCTTTCTCAGTTGACTGCCTTTCAATGATAATTAGTCCACATGGCAGGCACAAGTGGGTGCTTATAGCTTGTCTTTGACATATTGCAATTATAATGTGGTAAGGGCACTTCTATTTCCCTTTCTTTCCCCTGTCTTTCCAAAATTCTTGACAGAAATGGTGTTCATCTTGATTCCTATCTTCTATATGTGAATGGGGCCAGAACCAAGAGTGGGAGCCTACCTGCTAGGAATTCTGGCAGGCTGGGTACACAGAGGAAGGCACTGGGCACTCATGTCTTTGGAGTCTTCTGATCAGGAGTTTTCCATTCCCCTTCCATTACTTCACTGCCCTATGATATTTCTGCCATAGTTAAATGTCCGGATTACTTTTTTTTTAAGACAAGGCTTCCCTGTAGTCCCAGCTGGCCTGGAACTCTATGTAGACCAGGCTGGCCTCATTCTCACAGAGATCCACCCGCCTCTGCCTCCCCAGTGCAGTGACTCAAGGCCTGTGCCACCACACCCTGCTTGGATTTTTTTGTTGTTGTTGTTGAGATTGGGTCTCACACTAACTTGTAATTTATAGCAGTCTTCCTGCCTCAATCTTCTGAGTAGCTGGGATTATGACATAATCTACCGTACTTCGATCTGGGTTACTTTTTTTTTGAGAAAGTATAATGTTTCCTAAAAGAGGATCATAAGTTTGAGGCCAGCCTAGAGTATATATCCTGACTCCAAAACACCAAAAAAAAAAACAAAAAACAAAAAACAAAAACACCCTTCCCCTCCACCCCTCAAAGGAAAGTATAATGCTTTCTTTATTTTTGGTGTATAGAGTTTGAACCCAGGGCCTTAACATACTAAGCATGTGTTCTGTTACTGAATTGTGTCCATGATTCATGTATTTCCATTTATCTATCCATTCATTCACTCATTTAGGTTTTTTGAGACAGTGGGCCTGGAACTCCTAGGTAGACCAGACTTGGCCTCAGTTTCACAGAGATCTGCCTGTCCCTGCCTCCTGAATGCTTGGATTAAAAGTGTGCCCCACTATGCCTTGCCTCATGTATTTCCTTTTAAAATTTTCAGATAATGTTTTTTATTTTTCATGGTGGTGAACATTAGTTGCTTGAAACCTTTCTAGATATCATTAACTGTTGAATACAATGAATCACTTTTCTTTTTTCTGTAATTTTTTTAAAGATTTCTTTTTATGTGCGTGAGTGTTTTGCCTGCATGTATGTAAAGGTACCATGTGTGTGCAATGTCCTGAGAGGCCAGAGGATCTGGAACTGAAGTTAACAGATGGCTGTGAGCTGCCATGTGGGGCTTGTGAATTGAACCCAGGTCCTCTGGAAGAGTAGCAAGTGCTCTTATTCACTGAGCCATCTCTCCAGCCCTAATTTTTTAATTATTATTTTTTAAAACATTTTATGTGTATGAATGTATTGCCTGCATGAATGTAAGTGCACCCTGTGACATGCAATGCCTGTGGAGGTCAGAAGAATGCATTGGATCCCCTAGAACAGGAGTTACTGGAGAACTGATTGTTAGCTGCCACGTGGGTGTTGGGAATCGAACATGGATCCTCTGCAAGAGCAGCTAGTGCTCTTAACCCTGGGCCCAAAGTTAAAAAAATATTTTTAAAATTTCATGTGTATGAGTGTATTGCCTGCATGTATGTAAGTGCATCTGTGTTGTGCAGTGTGTGAGGAGGTCAGAAGAGGATGTTGGATCCACTGGAACTGCAATTACAGATGGTGGTTAGCTGCCATGTGGGTGCTGAGAACTGAACCTGGGTCTTCTGAAAGAGCATCCAGGGCTCTTAACCACTGAACCATCCCTCCAGCCTCCAGCCCTAATTTTTTTTTAAACAATGTTGGGCATTGAGTTCAGGGTTTTGTGCATGGTAGGCAAGTCCTCTACCATGCCCCATTCCCACTCCTTAGAGAGGATCACTTTGACATGAAATATAATAATTAAGGCAGTGTCAGAATATCAGATTAATGAAATAGAAAACTATTAGTATGTAGATGGTAATATCTAGGATTCTATTAAATTTTCATTCAATATGATTGGTACATCTTATAAACTAGAGTTTTAATTGGTGACCATGACCCTGTGAAAACAAATACCAAATTTTTCATCCAGCTTAATTTATGGTTTTATATGAGAATTACTTTGGAAATTGATTAGTGTGGCATTGGTTGTCTTCTACTAACTGAATGAATATTTTATTACCCAGACATTACACTGTGAAGTTACTTTTGTTCCCAGTATGTATTGTGTGTTGACCTTACATCACTTGGAAAATTCTAAGCTAGTTAACGTTATCTTTAAAAATAATTCAGAGGAGACAAAATTGATAGCTATAATTTTATTTTTGAGATAAGGTCTCAGTAAGTAGCCTAGGTTGGTCTCAAACACTCTCTGCAACTAGGCTGTCCTCAAACTTAGAATCTGTTTATTTCAGCTTCTAGAATGTTGGGATTCTAGGGGTGTACCACCACCTGTGGCCCACTTACTTTAATCTTGAATTTTTGAATGAAATATTTCTGATAAGTATTGATTACTTTGTGTGGAATATTTTTCCAACATTATAAGTGTCCTGTTGTGTCCTAGTCTTTTCAGATAAAATTGTGTATTTCTTTTGAGATGGGGTCTGGCTATATTACACAAGTTGGTTCAAAAGTCTAGGGCTCAAGGGGTCTTCCTGCCTTGTCACCTGAATAGCTAGAACTACAGTTACACACTAAAACACCTCATTAAAATTGTATAAGTTTTACATGTATAGGTGTTTTGCCTACATATGTGTGCATCAAGTGCATGCAGAGGCTATAGGAGGACATCAGATCTCCCTGGTACTGTAGTTACAGATGGTTGTGAGTCACCATTGTGGGTTCTGGGAACTGAATCTGGGTCCTCTGCAAGAGCAGCAGCTGCTCTTAACCCCTGAGCTACCTCTCCATCCCCAAAATGATACAGTTTTTAATTAATGGCATATAAAACATTTTAATCTTATCATCTGGTACATATGTTGTTGTCTTAGATAAGTGAGCTTTTAACATAGTAGGATCAGTAGGACTTAAAGATGGGTTAATAGACTAATAGAACTGGGAATAATGGCTTATGCCTATAATCGTAGCACTCAGGAGGCTGAAGCAAAAGAATTACTTTGAGTTCCAGGCCAGCCTGGGCTATAGAATATGACCCTGGCTCAAAACAAACAAACAAACAAACAAACAAAAACAAAAGACATGGGGAAAAGGGACACCTATAAAAAGAGTCAGTCTGTCTATCTGTCTGTCTCCCCCCCTCCTTCTGAGACAGGGTCTCCCTGTAGGCCCCAGCTGGCCTAGAACTTGCTGGGAAAACCAGGCTTGCCTCAGACTTACAGAGATCCTCTCTCTTCTGCCTTTCAAGTATAGGGATTAAAGTGTGTGCTGCCACGTCCAGCTCGAAAAGGTGAAAAATACAAAATAAAGAAAAAAATAATTAATTAGGGGTAGATAGAATTAGAGTTCTGCTTAAAAATGTTGATTTTTGAGATCTCAAAATGGCACTGTCCCCAATAGGACATACATAAGTGTCTGTAGTTACGACTGACTTGGAGTCAGGATTGGAGATAGGAACGACTGTCAAGGTATCAGTGATATTCGATCTTAGAAACTGTAAGTTTAGGTGAGATCATTTAGGAAGACAATGTATAGAGGAGAGAAAGGGGATAAGAACAGACTTGCAGGTCACACCAATGGTCAAGGGGTAGCTTAAGAAAAAGGAACCTATGAATGAGAATGCAGAATGAGCAGCCTAGGAATAGGAAGAGAATCAACAATGTCATTTTGCTGAGATCCATGAGTCAAGACCCAAGTCATGTTGCAGAAGGGTTCAGGAAAATAGGAACTAGGCAGTTAGGGTCTTTTGAAGATTTTGTTAACAGGTTTTTGTTAAAACTATTTTTTAATTGTAGAGACATTAGGAAACAGATTAGTGGATAGTAAAACTGCCTAACACTCCACCATGCCAAGATAACAATTTTTAATATTTTTGGCATATTATTCTTTCAGACATTTTTTTCCTCATGTACCCCAGGCTGGTCTTGAACTCTCTTTGTATCAAAAGGTGACCTTGAGCTCCTCATCCTCCTGTGTTTACTTCCTAAGTGCTGAGTTTATAGACAGATGCCACCATACCTGGTTTAGCCTTTTATTACCACATTCTTTTGTTAAATGTACTCAGGCTGGGATAAATACTGATTTAAACAAGTTAAAATGTGAAGAAGTTAAAACAGTGTTGTAGACAATGTATTGATGGAACAGTAGGGAATCCAGAGATTTGTCTACTCATGAGAGTAGAATAGTGCCCTTACTTTTTGCCTTTTAGCACTTGAGGGTTTAACCACATCCAGTGTACAGAGAAGATTCCTGATTGGCACACAGGTTCTCTTCCTTTTGCTAAATAAAGGAGGAGATTCTGGTAATAAATAGAGCAGTGAGATTGGCAGGTACTGCCTCCTGATGAAGGAGGTAGAGCAAGTGACAGGAATCAGATGTATGTTGCCAGTTCCTTTGCTGGAAAGGCTTTTGGTTCATTCTTACACCCAACCAGAGGAAGGAAACAACTGAGATTGGGTTCCAACATTGTCATTTGGCAGGAATTCAGAGCAACGAATGTTGGCTGCCACATCTTTTGATTGTGTTCCTCAAGGCTGGTGTGATCTGTGGGTAGTGTTTTAGCAGATACCTTAAACATAAAATTCCAAATCATGAGGTGTTGTAGACAATGTTTTGTTTTTACTTTTAATTAAAATTTTTTAAATTTATTTTTATTTTACATGAGTGTTTTGCGTTTATGTATGTAAGTGCGTGTCATTGCCAGGTGGAGACCAGAAGAGGGTGTCAGAATCCCTGGAACTGGAGTTCTGAATGGTTGTTAGCCGCCATGTGGGTGTTGGGGACTGAATCCAGGTCGTCTGCAATATCAATCAGAGCTCTTGAACTGTCCCTAGACAGTGCTTTTTGTTTTACTTTGTTAGAGAGGAGCTAGGAGCTGGGTGAGAATTTGAGTAAAGAACAGAATAGATGGCCTAGAGTGGGTGTTAGTGTGAAAAAGAGAAAATCATCTTGTGATTTTTCTGATACTTAAACAGTGTAATAGACTGAATTTTTAAATTTTTTTTTAAAATTTTATGTGTATGAGTGTATTGCCTGCATGTATGTAAGTGCACCTGTGTTGTACAATGCCCCCAGAGGTCAGAAAAGGGTGTTGCATTCCCCTGGAACTGGAGTTACTGGATAACTTGGTTGTTAGCTGCCATTTGGGTGCTGGGAATTGAACCTGGGTCTTCTACAAGAACAGCCAGTGCTCTTAACCACTGAGCCATCTCTCCAGACCCTCTTTTTGTTTTTTTTTGAGACAGGGTCTCACTGTGTAACCTGACTGGCCTGGAACTCACAGAACTCTGCCTGTCTTCTGCTTCTGCTTCCAGAGTGCTAGGATTAAAGGCATGTGCCAGCACACCCAGCTCCCTAGAGTGTTCTAAAAGTGGCTGTACTACCCGATACTGTGGTACACTTAGGAGTCTGAAGCAGGAAGATTGTTGTGAGTTAAAGGCCAGCCTGAACTACTGAATGAGACCCTGAAACCCTGTCTCCAAACAACTCCTCCCCTGATGGCTAGAGTATTCCAGAGGTTTGTCCAGATTTGTCCTTAGTTTGGTAACATCTTTAATTGTGTAGTAGTACACACTGGCAAGGAATGGTCTCACACCAGTTCAAAGACAAAACTGCCCACAATCTCTGAAGGTCTACCTTAAAAGTAAAAGAATGATCAGCGTAGTTTTTGTTTAGCAAGAAGGTATGTAGGACCAGCAAAGGGACAAAAGAAATGAAGGCCCTGGTAAGAGTGGTTGCTGTGCTCTGGGAAAGTTTAAGATGGAAAAAGATAAAATTAAGATATGGTGTAGCAAGTGAAGAAAGAGGAGGAAGGTCACCAGGTATGATGATGGGGGCTTGTGATCCTAGCACTTAGGAGGTAGGAGGACTGTGAATTTTATATATATATTTCTTAAGACTTGAAAAAGGGAAGAGAGCTTAAGTTGACATTTGTATTTCAGCTGTGGATCAGTTTCTGAATGAGGGCAGAGTCGTAGGGATTTGGGAATAGGGTTTGCAGTTGAGTAAGGGGTGTATATAGGAGTTGAGGTTACACTGGGAGCTGAGGCTGGGTTTTTTTTTTTAATTCACTGTATTTTGTAATGGTGAATAGGTATGGATAACTCAGGCAGGTGCCAGTCAACAAATGTGTGAGAGTGATTATCAGGAGGTGTGTATATGAGACAAGGAATTGCAGAAGATGGATTTTTATCTCACCAAAAGTCCAGTGTTATTTAGGAAAAGAATGGTAGAGAGCTAAGAGAAGGCTTAGAAAGCTCTGTAAGCATTGGAGAGTATGTTTTTCTATGATGGGGATAGAGGCAAGAAACCTGGAAGCTGGGAATTTGAGGAAAACTGTCTAATTTAGATGAGGAGGAAGAAGGAACTTTGTGGATCAGCATGTACATGTAAGGAAGTTTGTAGAGAAGCAGGCCATATAGCAGAAGCAGTTTAGAAGGGGATTCAGGAATGGAGAAATCATTGGAAAGGAGCTAGGAGCTAGGTGAGAATTTGAGTAAAGAACACGATAGATGGCCTAGAGTGGTGTTAGTGTGAAAAGGAGAAAATCACCTTGTTTCATAAACAGTTTAATAGACTGAATTAGTTTATTCTGTTTATTTAGGCCCAATTTATTTTTTATATTTTATATTTTTGCGATGCTTTGAAATAAACATGCATTCTACCTCTGAGCTTTATTCCTAGTCTTAGATCGAATTTTCATTACACTCTCTTAGTTTCATTCTTTGCTGTGTAGAAATTGTTTTAATTTCCTTAAATTACATATTTTAAATATAAAAGCTTTCATCAACTATTGCTTTTCAAACTCAGGTTAATGAGGTAAGTATAAAGGAAAAGAAATGTTTCTCAAAACTCAGCATCCAGGGTCATTTTGGTATCTGATTGCAGACTTTTGCTCAGCTGAACAAATACATGTGTATTTCATTTTTGTAGGTATACTTGTTATATCACAGTGTACCATCTACTAAATACCCTTTGTTGGAAAAGCCAGATTGCTATTGCCAGTCTTAAAGTTATAATCACCATCAGACAATCATATAATCTTTTGTCAGATTTTTTTAAAAAGAATATCTTGTTATGTATCCCTGCTAGCCTGGAACTTTCTATGTGAGCCAACCAGGCTGGTCTGGAACTTACTGCAATCATCCTGCCTCTGCCTCCTGAATGCTTAGATTACAAGTGTGCTCAACCATGCCTTAAAAGTGTCAAACTTTTTAGTCATTTCTTTCTAAAAAAAAAATACTGTTTTAATTTTATGTATGAGTGTGTTGCCTGCATGTACATAAGTGCACACATGTTGTGCAGTGGCTGTGGAGGTCAGAAGAGGGTGTCAGATCCCCTGGAACTGGAGTTCTGGGTGGGTGTTAGCTGCCATGTGGGTGCTGAGAACTGAACCTGAATCTTCTGAAAGAGCTTCCAGTGCTCTTAGCCACTTCAGCCCCATTTTTTCTTTCTTTTATTTCTTTGAGGCAAGGTCTGTTTGTAAAGTCCAAAACAGAGGCTAGTGTGGAACTCAACTGTGTAGCCCAAGCTGGCCTTGAATTCTCAACAGGCCTTCTGTATTTCCCTCCATTTATGCCTCCTTCCCTCCTTTTCTCTCTTCCTCCATCTCACTACATTGCTCAGGCTGGCCTGGAACTCCTCTTTTTTTTTTTTTTTAAAATGTGTATGAGCATGTTGCCTGCATGTATATAAGTTCACCTGTGCCTTGTAATGTCCCTAGAGGCCATAAGAAGATATTGGATCCCCTAAAACTGGAGTTAAGGATGATTTCTAGCCACCATGTGGGTGCTGGAACTAAACTCTGCAAGAGCAGCCTGTGTTCTTAATAGCTGAACCGTCATTCTAGCCCCTGGCCTAGAACTCTTATACTCAATATCTTCCTTCCTCAGCCTCTTGTGTAGCTGGAACTGCAGATGCCTGCTACTGTGCCAGATACTTTATAGTAATGCTAGGAAGAAAAATTTTGTACGTATAACTTGGCATATTCAGTTTTCTTTTGGTAAATTTCTAGGAATTTTTGGTGTAATTTTCTATTTTTTGGCCTTTCCCTAATTTTTTATTTCATTATGAAATCTTTTTATTGCTAATTTTGAAACGTGTATGTTTGATGATTAGTGTAAAGTCAGTAAGATATACATTGTTAAGGTGATAAGTTACCATTGTTTGATAGATATATCTTTAATAGAATCTCTTCCCCAGGTAGGAAGCCTAAAGCATTAGTCTGAAAACTTCATAGAAGGTTGTCTTCTCTCTAAGGGTTTGTACACTTACGTCTTTAACAGTAGACTTGAGATATAAAATTGTTAAAACTCTTAATAATATCTTCTGAATTCATGGACATGATTAACGCCATTTTCTTCTTTAATTACTTTTTTCCAGGTGATTCATGGCAGGGGACGTGGAAGGATTCTGTTCCTCCATCCATGACACCAGTGTCTCTGCTGGGTTCAGAGCACTGTATGAGGAGGGATTGCTTCTCGATGTCACTCTGGTTATTGAAGATCATCAGTTCCAGGCCCATAAAGCACTCTTGGCCACCCAGAGTGATTACTTCAGAATTATGTTTACAGCAGACATGAGGGAACGAGATCAGGACAAAATTCATTTGAAAGGTCTTACAGCTACTGGTTTCAGCCACGTTCTTCAGTTTATGTATTATGGAACTATAGAACTGAGTATGAATACTGTTCATGAAATTCTCCAGGCTGCCATGTATGTCCAACTCATAGAAGTGGTGAAGTTCTGCTGCTCTTTTCTATTAGCGAAAATCTGCTTAGAAAATTGTGCAGAAATTA
Organism: Eospalax fontanierii; assembly: GCA_035773235.1. Taxonomy (NCBI): domain Eukaryota; kingdom Metazoa; phylum Chordata; class Mammalia; order Rodentia; family Spalacidae; genus Eospalax; species Eospalax fontanierii. The sequence continues at coordinate 21,533,710 of CM069525.1, read as the reverse complement.
TGAGACTCTTAGATGATTTTGGTGTTAACATCGAGGGTGTCAGGGAGAAGCTGGATGCCTTTCTGCTAGACAACTTTGTGCCACTCATGTCCAGGCCTGACTTCCTGTCCTATCTGAGCTTTGAGAAGCTCATGTCTTATTTGGATAATGACCATCTGAGCAGGTTCCCAGAGATAGAACTGTACGAGGCTGTGCAGTCTTGGCTTCGGCATGATAGAAGACGCTGGAGACATACCGATACCATCATTCAGAACATCAGGTTTTGTTTGATGACTCCATCCAGTGTTTTTGAGAAGGTTGGTGCATTTGAATGCAGTAGACAGGACTCATCATTTAGTTAAAGCAGATGCATTTATAGATAAGTTTCCCAGATTTGGTCAGGAGTCAGAGTAGTTTATGAGAATAGTTGATACCTAAGAATCTGAGTTTGTTATATCTTGTACATTTAGTTTTTTAGATTTTTTTTGTCTTTTTGAGACAGGTTCTCCCTGTAGCCCCAGCTGCCTTGGAACTCGCTATGTAGACCAGGCTGGCCTTGAACTCAGACCTGCCTCTGCCTCCCAAGTGCTGGGATTAAAGGTGTGTACCACCATGCCCGGTGCATTTAGTTGTTTTAAAAATGCATTTCATAGTTGAAAGGTAAACCAGGTAGGTAGTAGAATAGTTCCATTTTTATATTTAATATTTTATAGAAAATATTACAAATTTGCTTTAGCTTTTCTTAAATACGAACTGGGTTAGACTATTTTTAAAAGTTAGTAATACATGCTAGAAGTTGACATTGAGGAGTTTTACAATTCTGCATGATGCATATATCTTAATGCATTAAATGCAGTCAGGGTACAAACAATAGCTCTTGAGAAACCAATAGGCCACAGTACTGTTTTCTTTCATGTTCTTGCATGTTTCTGTTTACCGGATTTCACTGTGAATACTAAATTTAACCATGAAAACATGTTATATGTCTAAAAACATTTTGACATTTCTAAATTAGTGGACCATAAATCCTCTGTGTACACTCATCAGACATCCCTGTGCACATTTTACTATGTAAAATGGTTCTCTCTTAAAAATATTCCTTTTCTAAAATAGTTTTTTTGTTTGTTGTTTGTTTGTTTGTTTGAGACAGAGTCTCCCTATAGCCCCAGCTGGTCTGGAACTCCCCATATAGACCAGGCTGTCCCTTTGAGATCTATCTGCCTCCTGGGTGCTGGGATCAAAGGTGTGCGCCACCAGGCCCAGCTAAGCCTTGGTCTTTTTGCATGTAAGCATTTTCATTTGTATATCAAAGTCTCACTTGTGATCCATTTGTGCCCAAAGGAGAGAGAGCAGCTTCAGTAATTGCTTAACTTAATTGGTTTCTAATCACATGGTTACCTCTGAGGCTCTGTTTACCTCTTGCATCTTTCTTTCTAGAAAGCACAGAAAGCTTGGTCAACACAGTTCATGTTAGAATGTTTCCTCAGTTTTAGTTACCAGACTTTGTGAAAAAAAAAATCTGGAAAGGAAGTTTGTTTATGCCATGTGAAAAATAAACAAATAAGCACCTTTGAATAACACTCTCAGCAGCCTGGCATGTTTTTCTTTTTCCTTCTAAAGTGCTATGGATTGTTATTATCTTCTACTTTTAATAGAGAATTCAATTTTATGGGATTTATCAATATTTTCAGAATGTATTGATATGACAAGTAATTGAAACTAAAACTATACTTAATTGTTTATCAGGAAGAGTCAGCCCCACGTCAATTATTTAAATCATTTGTTGCTTATATTTTGAATTTTCCCCCACTTTACTATTGTTTTTATTGCTCTCTTTCCCTGGGGATTCATGTCTTGTCTTTAAACATTAAATGCATATGATTTCTCACTGTTAAACCAACTCTTTCAATTTCAGTGTAGATTGAAGTAGAAAATATTTGTGAAATAGAAAATAATTTCCCCTCTTGTAGGACAGTGATGGTTAACTAATAGCAGTTAAGTGATTCATAAGTACTGAGCTGCTAAGCTGTCTTACTTTTCAGTTATCAATTCAAGGGAGGCAGTTGTGGCAGGGGCTAAAAGGTGCTGTTTGATAGTTTTTTAAATTATAGAAAGCCAGCTTCCTAATGATTTTCTTTGGCATCTACAGTGAAACAGTGGTTATCACCTTACCATTGGCTACAGAGTGAATTTATTAGAATAAAAATGTTAATAAGGCTTCTTTCTGGAATTAACTTTCTTAGGGCCTAGTCACACAGAAATCTTTCATTTTTCCCTATTTTTTAGTTGAAATTTTGTGCATTTTATCCAATACATCTTAATCATATTTAAACCACCTCCCCTATCTGCACCCCATCTTTTTTTAGTATAAAATCTTCACTTCTGTTTGAATAATACTTGTAAGTCAAGTAGCAAATAGGCAATGGTTCTTGCCTTAGTAGTGTTTGAGATTTAATTTTATTATAATAGATTTTAAATGTTGAAGTAATTGGGTTAGGCAGATTTGAGACCTACCTAATCTCTAGAAATAAAACACCAGAAGCCAAACTGATATGGAAGATTTGGTTGAAAAATAAGAATTTATTGTATGTCTTAGTGTTTTGAGTTTCTTGACAGTAGTACCCATCTGTTTTTCCTGTACTTAGAGCATTCCAGGTCTCAAACAAGACTATTTAACATCCATTGTATATGTGTGGCCCCAGAGTGGACATAAAATTAAAGTTAAGTTATATTCATGCCGATCTTCTTTTAGTAAGAGAGTCTCTGGGGCAGGAGGGGGCGGGGAAGAATAGATATTTGATTTATGGTTTTATCTTTTGCAGAAATTTAGAAAAATGGACTTTTTTTCTTTAGCTATATCTCAGGCTAGCCTCAAACTCAGAGATATTTCTCCTTCAGCTTTCCCAAGTGTTGAGATTACTGGCTTATGCTACCATATCTGGCAGGGAATTTTGATATACCTTTATTTTCAGTTTTACAGATTTTAAACTTACAAACTGAAAGAATAGAATGACCACCCAAAAACATAACATGTAGGCTAAATAGCTCTTAACATTTTTCTGTATTTGCTAGATAGGTAGAGATTCTGTAGTTGTATTTTTTTCTTACCTAGTTCAAAGAACATTGCAGACATTGTGACATTTCATCCCTAACTGCTTCAGCCATCATTGGCCAAGAAAGAATATTATCCTACATAACCAAAATACTATGGTCAGACCTAAGAGAATTAGTAACATTTCTTCAAGGTCATGTAATGTCCAGCCCGTTTTCTGTTATTTCAAAGATGTCTTTTTAGTTGCTTTAAATGAACTAGAATCTGATTAATTAGCGCATTTGGTTGTCTTTTAATCTGGAATTGTCTCTCCTTTTTCCCATTTGTGATATGGATGTTCAAACGTAGAAAAAGTTGAATTAGTAGTATAATGAACATGAGTATAGCATAGAGCTGTTACTTGTACTCAAGAACTTATATTTGCCATATTCATTCTCTAGCCTTTGAAAATAAGTTGAGAACACAAGATAACTCTTAAATAATATGCTTTTCCTATCAGTAAGGACTTTTTCCTACCTAACTACAATACTATTGCAGTGTAGGAACCATCAACACTAATATCCATCATCTAATTGCTGATGCACAAATTTTCGTAGTTGTCTTGAAAATCCATTAGAATCCAGTCAAGGTTTATGCCTGTCTAAGACCCCCCCTCTTTTTATTTTTGAGACCCAGTCTTTCTGTAACCCCAATTGGTCTGTAACTCAGTATGTAGATCAGGGTGGCCTTGATCTCATAGAGATGCATCTGCATCCCTAATGCTGGGATTAAAGGCATACCCCACCACACCAGGCTTTTTAAAGCTCCCTTAATCTACATCAGTCTCCTACTTTTTGTTGTTGTTAAGAAAAAACAGCCGGCCTATTGTCTCATTGTGATCCATATTCTCAGTATATCTGATAATTTCCTTTGTTGGTGTTAACTTAGTTCCTCTATTCCTTTTATTTTCCATTAATTCATCTACTTTTTAGCATCATGTTTTTCAGGAACAATTACAGGAAAATATTGTAATGCCAGAGGAAAAACTTGGAAAACTACTGAGTGGCGATCATCAAGCTTTGAAATAACCATTTATTTTGTATTACGAGGCCAAGTAGCCCATTTATGTAACTTATATCAAGTTTATTCAGTCTATTTTGTGTTTAGTCTTTTAGTGTCATAAAATTCCCTTTCTAAAAAAATTAGAAGTGTAAGTTTATTGGGTTTAAAACTATGTGAAGTGTCAAAATTGAAAGATTCCTCTTTATAAAAAATCAGTCTGTGGTTTCAGGATTCAGGTACATATGGAAGAGAATGGGCTTATAGTATGTATAAGGTCCTGTGTTTTATCCCCATCACCTCCCAAAAAAAAACAGTGTGTAGCTATGACAGAGCTCTATTGTTTAGTACAGTTGCTTCTTGTGGATATTTAGCACTTGAACTGTTGCTAGTCTGAATTAAGACAGAAAAGACTAAGAAAACAAAAAGGATGTTAATTCTCTTAAATTTACTAGTGATTAAATGCAGGATCTTATGCATGCTAGGCAGTCTACCACTGAACTACATCCCCAGACAAGTAATTTGAGACTGTTTACATGTTGAAATAGCATTTTGGATATATTGAGCTAAATGTGTTAAAGTCAGTTTTAACCTTTTTTGCTTTCTAAGATGTTGCTTACTAGAATGTATAAAATTACATCTTTGGCTTGCATTTATGGTTTGGATTGTATTTTTATTGCAGAGCACTGTTCTAAAGTTAAGAAAATGAGTTTTCACTAGCAACTCTAAACTCTAAATATGCATTAGTCAACTGCCTTTCTCACATACTTAACTCCTCTCCCTAATTCCTATCCTTTGGAGATAGTTATGTATAGTTAGTGTTAAAGATCCCCCCAACTTAACAATTCCATGGAGTGATGGATAAGGATTAACTGTTGATGAGTACAGCATATCTTTTTCTCAGGAAAATAAGCAACTGTATTAGGGAAGGGCCTTGTTCTTCCTTTGATAGTAGCCTTCACATCTGAGCAGTGGTATCATAGTGGGGAGATACTCTGTTTCTCCCTAAAGAAGAGCCTCCCTGCCCCAGTCCATCTCAAGAATCTAGCTGTGTTGAAATCATTAGGTTTATTCTACTGCTGTATCTTTCCCCTTTGGATTTTCTCTTCAGCTGAACACAGTCTCAATTGATACTGAAAACTCTGTGTAGCCACCACTTTATAGGCCAAGGCTTCCAGATTTCCTGAGTTCCTCAGAGGCAGTGATAATATTGATTGGAACTCCCACACACACACTGTGTTTTGTGTGTGTGTCAATTTGTATACTAAGTGCTTTATATATAGGTAAAGTCTAAATGTTATCCCCATTTTATGGATAAGAAAACAGGTTCAGAAAGGTTAGGAATCTTATTTCAGAGCAAGTATAGTGTCCAGACTGAAATCCAGATCTGTTTACTTCTCACTTCAGGGTCTTTGTTAATAGCTGCTATACTGGGGAGATCCCCAAAAGGTACAGAGTATGCTGTTTACCTATGATTCACCTTGAATCATTTAGAAGCTAAAGAGTAGTGAAAATTCAAATGTGCTTGCATGAACAAGACAAAACCTAAGAAATTTAATGACACTACAAGGATGTAAGATATAAATGTACAATTTTCGGGTTTGCCCGCTGCATAATCAAAGAAATCTGATCTAAGAATCTTTTTTTCTTTAACTTTTGCGATGCTGGGTGAGGATTGGACCCAGGTCTTTGAATATGCTGAGAAAGTACCCCACCACGGAGCTACATTCCAGGCCAGATCATGTCCTTTTTGAAATGTGGTTGCTTAAGTTCTTAGGATTTGTTTTTGTCTTCAGTGGATTCTTAGTTTTAAAACTAGATTATAATTTCAGTTTTTACTAAAGCAAATATCTTTGGCATTTATTTTTACTAGCTTTGATGGCCTTTGCATCTGTTAACAGCTAAAGCCTTGATGTCACTGTTTGATTAACAATTTAAACCACTTAAACTATGCTGTTTGTTTGGGGGTTTTTGTTTTGTTTTGAGACTGGATCTCATTCTTTAACCCAGGCTTGGCTGGAACTCACTCTGTAGTCTAGGATGGGCTAGACTTGACCTTGTGATGATCTTCCTCTCTTAGCTTCCTGAATACTTAGATTATGGTAGTGAGCCATGGCTTGGTCTTTTGTTTTTATTTCATTTTTTAAAAAAATGCTTTTAAAATTTTATGTGTATGAGTGTATTGTCTCCATGTATGTAAGTGCACTTGTGTTGTGCAGTGCCCATGGAGGTCAGAAGAGGCCGTCGGATCCCTGGAACTGGAGTTACGGGCAGTTGTTAGCTGCCATGTGGATGCTGAAATTGAACCCAGGTCCTCTGCAAGAGCAGCCAGTGCTCTTAACCACTGAACCATCTCTCTATCCCCTGGTCTTCTGTCCATTTGTTTTTTTTTAAAAAACAATTACTGGGCAGGCAAGATGACTCAGTGGATAAAAGCACTTGCTGCCAAGCCTAATGACCTGAGCCTGATCCCCAGGACCCACATGGTAGAAGGAGAGAATTAATCCTACCACTTGTCTTCTGACCTCCACATACACTCTTTGTGGCATGCATATGCCTACACATATACGCAGACACACATAAATAAATGTAATAAAAAATAGTTAAGTAACTGCATATTTGACAAAATTGTACTTTACATAGGTCATAATTTTAGCAAAATTATTGATTAGAACACCCGTTTGTTCATTTCTTTGGTGTAATGACATAACAGGAATGGTAGCTTACTCCTGTAATTCTAGTACTTGGAAGGCTGAGGCAGGAGGATTGCTGTAAGTTTGAGGCCAGCTTGAGCTACAGTATAAGTTCATGTTTCAAGAAATCAAATAAGAATAATATATTGGCATTTTAACTTTTTTGTGTGGTGCTAAGATTTGAGGTAGTCCTCACACATGCTAGGCCAAATGTTCTACAACTTAGCTATACTCTTGAGTCCACATTTTAAACATTTTTTTGAACCTGGGCTTTTTCATAAATCATAAACATGCATAAGGTAAGACACAGTGTGCATTGATCCCCTTAGATACTGTATTAATATGAAGTATCTTTGAAATTATTTCAAATCATATGAGGATAGAAAAACAGTTCAACTTTGTATTTAGGATTTTGTAATTTATTTGATTGGCTGTTTATTAAGGAAGCAGATTATATAGATGTATTCAACTTTAAATTCATCATGCTTATTCCAAATACTTTGATAAACTAGCCCATGATCTTCAGACTCCATAATGTGCTTTTCTCTCTAATCTGTTAAGCACAATTTATTATATTATTCCAAAATTGGATTTATCTATAAAGTTTAAAAGGATTTTGGATGCTAGCATGCCCAAGAACATGTGTTCTACCACAGCCATACCATGCATTCCTACAACTTTAAAAGTATAAACTGTTTAAGGAGAAAAGGCCATAATTTGTATCTATTGTATATACTTGGACTTAAAATAAAATAGAACTTTTCTGTCACTAAAAATATATTGAATTTACTACTTTGGGCTAGAATGGTGGTTCAGTGGATAAAGGTGCTTGCCTGATGACTTAAGTTCAGTCCCTGGGGACCTCCATGGTAGAGAGACGTCCTCTGACTTTCATACATGTACCATGGCATGCATGCACCCACATACATACAAGAAAAAAAAAGATACTTACTACTTTGATTATGTGAATAGGTTTAAAAAATATACTTCATTATTAGTGAAAATTAATGCAGGAGGCAGTGAAAATAATGATTCAGAAAAGCATTCTAGTACTTTTTGATATTTTGAGATAGGATCTCACTCTAGCCCCAGCTAGCCTAGAACTCACTATGAAGCAGTCCTTCTTCCTCAGCTCTCTGAATGCTGGGATTACAGGCCCGTATCACCAGGCCCATGTATAGTTAGTGGTTTTAAAAGTTATACTTCAGGGTCAGGGGACATCTCAGTTGGTAAAGTGCTTGCTGTGGAAGCATGAGGATCTGAGTTGGATCCCTAGAACCTGTGCAGGGGAAAAAAGCCTTCCATGGGAACACACTTAAAATCTTAAGGGGTGAGGAGGTAGAGATAAGCAGATCTGGGGTTTGTGGGCAGGGTAGCCTAACCTAATTTGCCAGTTAAATCCAATTTGAAATTCTGTTTAAGAATCAGGTAGAAAAACCTGAGGAACAAATGCCCAAGGTGACATGTGTACACATGTACACACATATCCATTTATACTGAAAAATAAAAGCTACATTTTAAAATGGGAGATAGGCATTCTGAACTCACTTAGAAATTGGTAGAATTCAAGGATGATAGTTTCAGTATTGAAAATAACTTGAAGGTAAGAGCTCTCACAACTGTTGTTCACCAAACACTAATCTTCCAAATAGTTTCCATGTTGGCATAGTTGGTCCATATAGCATTACAGTGGAAATTCACTGTTCTCAAGCTCATGCTTGGGTGTTATGATATTCTGACTCTTTGGAGTACAACTCATGTGACAAAGTGTAGGTGCTGTTGTGGTCCCCCTGGAAGCCCTTCACGTAGGCACTGGAACACGCAATGACCAATCTACTAGTACTTGCCTGATACAAAATTTTCAGCAAGCAAACTATTAACTGTAGTTTTACCACAGTTATGTCAAAATCTCTTGAAAAGACTGCTTATATTTAATGACTTCTGTTAGACCCAGATAGATCTAGAATAAGTGGAAATTTCCCTCTAACCCTCACAATTTTAGAAGCACATGAGAAACAAGTAGTGCTATATTTGACAGTAAGAATATTCAGAGACTATATTGTATGCACAGGTGTGTGTGTGTGTGCATGTGTGCCTATGTTGCACACATCCCAGTGAGCTGCTGGGATCTGCTTGTATCTGTCCCACAACACTGATGCTCAGCTTTTACATGAGTGCTGGGGATTTGAACTCTAGTCTTCCTGCTTTCTTTCATAGCACTTTTACCCTTATCCATAGAACCATCTTTCCAACTCTGTAAAAATGCTTTTAAAGAAAGAAAATTAGAAATTTGACTAGGATTTCTGATAAGCTTCAGATGTCCTTGAAAAAATTTTAAATCCTCTTTATAAATTAAATAATATTTATATAGCTAGAACTTGAAATTGCTTGACTGGACAATTAACTCACTTGGCCCTTGCAGTGAAAACAAAGATGAATAGGTTTTCTGTTGGAAACTAGGCCGATGGGTTAAGCCTGTTTTCTGAGTTAATGTTTTCTGTGTATCAGTCTCCTTTTTGTTGACCCTTCCTGCCAGGCCCCCATAGACTTGGATGATTGTAATTAACACATGCAGTTCTTTAAAAATCACTCAAGGTATTTTTACCCTTTGAAGCTTGCTTCTGTGTAAACACAGAATGCTTTTTTTTTTTTCCTATCTTCGACTTTGATTCACTTCTGGCTCACAGATTCCCCAAGAACACTATAAGATAGGAGAATACAGACAGCTACATTGATGTATAATAGGAGAAACCCTTTTTAATAAATTGGGAGAGAGGAGAAAAACATGATCAGAAAATGAAAAGGATCAAAGGGAAGTGGGGGTGCAGTGTCGTAGCATAAAGGAGGCCGCGGGTTCATCCCCAGCACTTTGAAAAACAAAAGCCAAATTGACTGGAAAAAAGGTAAGGAACCAGGAATATTAGGATTTTAGTCTTTGAAGTCTTAATTTTAAAATTTGTTTCCTAAAAAATGCACATTTCCTAAGTAAGCATTACTCAGTTACTCATTCAGAGTTAGTTTCATTTGGCTTTCCAGCTCTACGATATTTGTAAGTAAAATATGCACATAGTAGAGAGTATTTCAATAGGAAAAGATTTCTTCTTAGTTGTGAATTCTAGAACTTAGTCTTGCTGTTTAAATATTAGTATAATCACAATAAAAAGTGTTAAGTAGTTTTTTCTGTTTTTGTTGTTGCTTTGGAGACAGGGTCTCACTATGTAGCCCTGACTGGCCTGGGACTTGGTTTGTAGACCAGGCAAGTATTTTTTAAAATACTTAATTTTCTACCCTGAAGCTTTATGTGCTGTTTCTGACAATACTCTGTCAGTGAAATTGGAAGGAAATTAGACTTTCCAAGGACATTTAGTTTAATTTAAAATAAATTTTTTATTTAATGTGTGTATGAGTGTATTTCCTGCATGTATGTGAGTGCACATGTGCAATGCCCACAGGAGTCAGAAAGGGGTGTCAGATTCCCTGGAACTGGAATTATGGATAGTTGTTAGCTGCCATGTGGGTATTGGGAATCAAACTCAGGTCTTCTGCAAGAGTAGCCAGTACTCTTAACTGCTGAGTCATCTCTCCAGCCCTTAGTTTTAATTTCTAATTTGTTTTTGAGACAGAGCTTTTGTTCAGATTAGCCTCGATCTTGCTATGTAGTTGAGGATGCCCTTGAACTCTTACTCGTGCAGGCATGAGCCATTATGTCCCAACTGACATGTATTTGAATTAACTAGAACTTAGCAAATTTCCCTGAAACACTTGACTGTCATTGAGGTGCCCTCCTTGCTCCCATTTCCTCTGGTATCTTTTCTTCAGAAGTTCAGGATAGTACCTTAAGATTCCTGCTTGGAGAGGGGAAGATGGATGCATTCTTACTAAAATTTGTCCTTGCCACTTGATATTTGACTATATAGTTGGCACTGTCAATCTGTGTCACCCACAAGTTAACAAACCTTGTATTGAATATATTCCAATGTGTGAGGTTTTTCTCGTCATTGTTTCCTATAAAGTACCAGTTTAATGGCCCTTACATTGTGGAAAATATTTTAAGAAATGTAGAGATGACTTAAACTATGATAGAGCATGTGTGCCATCTAAATGTTAACCCTGTACCATTTTATGTATGAGATTTGCGCTTCTGTAGGAGGTCCTAGAACCAGTCCCTCTCAGATATCAAGTGCTGAATAATTGCAGTATTGTTGAAAGGATTTACCCTAGCATGAACTAATTTTTCATTACCTTATTTTGGTCATTAGTTTTTGAAGGACAGAGGAATTAAAGGTATTTTGCACCTAGCTTTAAAAATATTTTATTCATTATTTTTATTATATGTGTATGAATGTATTGCCTGCATGTATGTAAGTACCCATGTGCAATGCCCATGGAGGTCAGAAAAGGGCATTATACCCCTGGAAATGGAGTTACAGATGGTTGTTAGCCACCATCCATGTTGGTGCTGGGAACTGAACTTGGGTCCTCTGCAAGAGCAACTAGTGTTCTTAATCACTCAGCCATCTCTCCAGCCCCATACCTAATTTTTTAATGATGCTTTTGTTCTTATAAATCAATATAAGTTTTAGCTCTGATTATGATTTATTTTTTTTCTACTTGTAGTGGGGAAGCTCAGGGTCTTATGCATGCTAGACAAGGACTCTGCCAATGAATTACACCTACTTCTCCCTGAGCATGATTTCATAAAAACTCTTTTTTTTTTTTTTTTGAGACAAGTGTCTCAATTTGTAGCCCTGTCTGGCCTGGAATTCACTATGTAAACCAGGCTGACTTCAAACTCACAAATCCATCTGCTACTGCCTCTTGAATGCTGGGATTAAAAGCTTGTGCCTTCATGCCCAGCAACAAAGACTTTTAACTTGGTAGTTTTCCAGTATAATATAAAGACTGCCCCGCATTTTAGTGAGAATCAAAATTGCATCACATGAGCCAATGTGTTTACACATACCTATAATTCTAGCACTTGGGAATCTGAGATAGGATTCCCACAAGTTCAAGTCCATCCTGGGCTGCATAGTGTGTCCCAGAATAGCCATGATTACATAGTAAGACCCTGTCACATAAAACAAAAACCAAAAATTGTATCAAATGTGGTTCCTAGAGATAAGATTTTGTTTTAACATTAAAGCCTCTAGATTTTCTCTTGAGAAGATTGGGTCACGGTAGAAAAGGGAGGATAAAACTGACAATGAGGATTCAATCTTTCACATGATACTTCCTTATATCTTTCTGAGAATTGGGTTAACATTTTAGATGTGGGAAGGGTCAGAAGTGTCTGTTCATACAGCTAGTATTTTGTATAGGGAATAAAATAGAGAATTCTGGCTCATAGTAACACACTGAAGGATATATTAGTACAAAACATTTTCTAACCATTTTCTTTAGAAGTACATTGGACATTAAAAAATTATTTCAGGATTGGGGGTGTATAGCTCAGAAGAGCACTTGATTAGCCCCAAGTTTAATTAACAGGACTGTTCATAAAGCAAAACGGGGCTGGAGAGATGATTCAACGGCTAAAAGCATTGGCTGTTTTTGCAGGGGAATCGGATCCTTTTTGGCCCTCTCTGGGTACTTCATGGTACGAGTGCACTTACACACATGTAGGCATAACACTCATACACATAAAATAAGAATAAATTTTAAAAAGCAAAGCAGCTGATTTTTGTCAAAGCCAGTAAGTTCTGTGGAAATGCCTATCATATTACAAGTTCATTTCACTTCTCAAAATTAGAGATAGTATAAACAAATTACTTCTAGAACTTGCTTGTTTAATGTATGTATTGTGTAATACTTTGAGAGAAAATAGAATTTTTGCTCTGTGCAGGTGGCTAACTATTATATTTTTAAGGAACCAGAATCAAAATCTTTTCTCACATTTCCTCTGCTAACTGTATGTGTATGAGTATACACACAGTTACATTAAAGTAAAAGAATTTTTAAGGAGGAAATGGCCAATTAAAAATTTGAAGTCAGTGTTTTTAAGGGTAATATATATGTTATAGAATTTTGTATTCAGAATAAAACAAAAATACTATTTTCATACTACAATTCTTAAGATATCCCAAGTAAGAGAAGGGATGATTTTTTTCAAAGTTTTAAAACAAGACAGCTTTTTTATGTCTATGAAAGGAGAAGGAAAGTAATTTAAAACAAAAGGAAATGTCTTTCTTTCTGTATATCTGTCTTGTTTGGTTTCTTTGATGCGGGGTCTCCCTGTAGCCCCAGCTGGTCTGGAACTTGCTTTGTAGACCAGGCTAGCCTCCATCTCACAGAGATCTCCCTGCCTCTGCCTCCTGAGTGCTGGGACTAGAGGTGTACATCGCCACACCTGGCTGTATCTGTCTTTGGAGAGCATCTGCTAGCTACAGATAGCTAAACTGTTATATAATGAGGAATGACGGATGGGAGAAATGTGTCTGTTTTTTGTTTTTTTGTTTTTTTTTTGAACCACCTTCCTCTGCCTCCCGAGTGCTGGAATTACAGGTGTACATCACCATGCCCAGCTGAGAAACACTTTTTTCATGAATAGATGAGTCACATTTGTTTTAGGGTAGCTCTCTTCCTTAATACATTTTAAATGATTTCTTTCACATGGAAGCTTCAGCCCTGTGCTTTTTGTTTTAAAGAGGAGTACGTGTGTGTGTGTGTATAATTACTTAGTCCAGGATTTAGTAGAACCAGTAATTCCATTTCCATAATGAAAGAAGAAATTGGCTATGCTTATTGACACTGAGTAGTTTTAAGGAAAAATCACAGCAGTAAGTAGCTTTGGGAAAGGGGCAGAGCAGATCTAGAATTAGCCTTGGCCGAAAGAAATAACGAAATTTCTTCTATTGGAAGATCTTTGAATTAGCTGGTATCTCAGAAGGCATGAATTCCATTATTGGAGGCTTAGAGGCAGAATGCTTTGATTGGACTTTAACATAAAATTGAAGTGACTCTTATAAACTCTTTGGAACCAGGTTTTAAAGGAGCACAATAGAATGAATGGGAAAAAGGACAAAGAAACTAGACGACTGGATGTAAAATGAAAGGCTAGACTAAAATGACTATGTGAGCAGTTAAGTTGGACCAGTTTAAGGAAATCTGTAACAGCTAGGGTTGGAATGTGAAATGTGCTGACAGGTCATATAGACTTGTCCTCTGAGACACTGGAATCCCTGTCCAGGGCTCCTCATGGTAGCCACACCTGAACTGCCTCTACTGGCAGGGGCCTTCTTGACTCAGAGGCCCAGTAGTCCCTGATACAGGGGAAATAGGTATCTTTTTACTGATGATTACAAAAGAGGGATATGACTTCTGTTAGAAAACCATACTGATCTAAATACTGACCTATATAGAATCAAAAAAAGACCCCTAATCTTGTATACTGCCAACTGTAAAACAATTCATTTTTATTTTTTAAGAATGTACTGTTCTGCAGTTTTTCTCATTTAACATTTTTCAACATCTGTGTCAGTACATAAGGATTAATTTTATATACAATATACAGTCATTAAACATATATACCAGAGTTTGTCCAATTAATGTTTTATTGATAACTGAGTTCCCAGTTTTTTGTGCTCTTATAAATAATAATGTAAATGACCACGCATTATCTTGACAGTTTTAACTATAGAGCTTTATCTTATACTGACCTAAAATCTTCCTCCTAATTTCTACTGTTGATCCTGAAAACAGTTGCTATATTTCTCCTGAGTCTTCTTGGATTGGAACCTTCCTCATCTGTTTGACCATCCTTTCAGATCCCTTCATTGTCTTCCACATGTGATCCACTTTGTCAATGTCTGCTTTAAAGTATAGCAATGGAACTGAACACTCTCCTACTTGTGTTTTTTTACTGGAATGGAGACAGTGAGATTGTGTATGAATTCAGTCCATGATTTTGTTAGTTTCTAAGGCTGCCATCACATTGCCTGTTCAGATTGAGGAGAAAGTCAGTTCTACTTTAACATTTAGAGTTTGGATTCTTACAGCTTCTGTTAAAAACTGGATTTCCTGGGGCTGGAGAGTTGACTCAGCAGTTAAGAACACTGGCTGTTCTTGCAGAAGACCTGGGTTCAAATCCCAGCACCAAAAGCTAACAATGGTCTATAATTCCAGTTCCAGGGGATCCTATGCCCTCTTTTGGGGCACTGCCTGACATGGGTGCCCTTACACACATGCAGGCAATATACTCATACATACAAAAATAAAAGTAATTTTAAAAACTGAATTTCCTACTATTGTACCTTCCAAATGCATTAATATACAACAATTATTGTTATGATTCCATGTGAGCTCTTCTTGTTTTTTTTTTTTTTGTCTTTTTGAGACAGGGTCTCCCTGTAGCCCTAGATGACTTAGAACTTACTATATAGACAAGGTTGGCCTTGAACTCACAGATAACTGCCTGCCTCTGCTTCCCAATTGCTAGGGTTAAAGACATGCACCACCACACCCAGCCAGTTCTTGGTTTATTTTCTTCTTCCCCATTCCCTCACCCCTCACCCACAAGCCTCCCGAACATCTAGGACTGTGTAGTTCATGATTAGATTTTGTTGGTTTTACTCTGTTGAATTTATATGTTTTCTAATTGTCTACAGTGCTGCAAATCATCAAAACTTGAACAAGAAATAGTCTATGCTACCTCTGAGTGTGTAGTGCTTTGCCATTTTAATTGCTATTGTTTTAGCAGCCCAAGATGAACATCAGGCTAACAAGTCTGTTGGAAAATCTGACTAGCTTTTTAGTCTTCTCCCATTTGTCAAAGTTCACCCAGATTACAGAAAGCATTTAAACAGCCTTATCTGTAATGCCCCTTAGGATCATAGGATTTGATCTATGAGATCAAATGATTTGAATTTGTCTTAGGGTTAAGTTTCTTCTCAGTAATTGCATGTGATCTTCAGATGAAAGAAAACATTTTTTGTCAAGAATGAAAATAAAATAGGAGTGAGGCTATTTGTTGCTTGTTAATATTACATTAACCATTCCATGGGATGCAGATTTTACTTTTTCCTCTTTTTACTGTAGCCTCTAAAGTTCTATTTGTTTGATAGCTGGTACTTTGTAAAGTACAGCTTCTGATACTGGAATTGATCTAAATTTGCCTTTGAAAACTTGAAATGTGCCTATCTAATATTTGAAACTTTCTCCTTTCTCACTCTCCAAACATGAACAATTATGTTTTACTAGTGAGGATTAGATCCAAAGTAACAATTTCTCTCATTTCTCCCTTAATAAAGACTTTTAATGTAGACCAAGAACATGTTATTCATTTAAACTGAGTAAGCCTCATTCACAGCTGTCCTCTGGCCAGTAATAATAGCAAATAGCAACTGATTTTTTTGTACATGGGCACATCAAAGACACAAAACAGACCCCAAACCAAATCTTTTGCACATGGACTGTCTCACTCATCTCCTGTCTCCAGGTTAGGAGGTATGGGTGCTAATGCTATCCCAATAATAACAAGATGAGGAAATGGAACTAAGGACCCAAATTGCACAGTTTAATGTGTACCCAAATCAGAAATTCCCTAAATCGAGTTTTCTGGTTTTTCTTTTTTTAAAGACTGGATTTCCCTTTAGCCCTGGCCTGAAACTCACTATGTAGGCCAGACTGGCCTGAAACTTAAAGAGATCTTCCTGCCTCTGCTGAGATTAAAGGTGTGTACCACTATGCCCAGCCTAAATCGAATTCACGAGATTCTATAATTT
The DNA here is from genome assembly GCA_035773235.1 of Eospalax fontanierii. Classification (NCBI taxonomy): domain Eukaryota; kingdom Metazoa; phylum Chordata; class Mammalia; order Rodentia; family Spalacidae; genus Eospalax; species Eospalax fontanierii. The sequence continues at coordinate 21,517,229 of CM069525.1, read as the reverse complement.
GGAAATTTGTGTAGCTTTCAGACCACTGACTGTGCACAGTAAACAGTTAAATATGTAATCTGAGGTTTGTGATTTTTGTTAATTTTTTTTCTTTTTAAAAAAGTTGAGAAGTCAGGGTTTCAATGTAGGTCAGGCTTATGTCCATTTGCTATGTAGCTGAGGATGACCTTAAACAGTAGTTCTCTTAAGTGATGGTTTATAGGCATACATCACCATGATTGAGTTTTGTTGGTTTACAGACTGGCCTTTTAGTTCTAACAAATCAGTAAGAAAATGATAAATGAATAAGGCACACTTTTAGACGATTCGTAGAAGAAATGAATGGAAAAAGAAAATACAAAAAATCATGTTTTACTATTGAAATGGATTTTAAAATACCTTATCTGTCTTTTTGGAGACAGGTCTCACTGAGCAGTCCAGGCTGGCCTCCACTCAGTTCCTCCTGCCCTAGTCTCCTGTAGACTGGCATTACAAGTATGTGCTACCATGCCTTGTAATAGACTTGATGGCTTGACCTTTTTTAGGTACTTGGAATCAAACTCAGAGCTTACATGTGCTAGGTATATCCCCAGCTCTTCGAGACTCATTTTTAAAATGGCAATAACTTTTTTATGTTTATAAATATGATATATCAGAAATACAGAATTCTTATTTGTAAATTTCCAGAGAATAGCTACTGACATAAGCAAGTATACATAAAATTTTATTTAATATAACACCAGAGTACTGTTGCTCTTCAGAAATCAAATACTTGAGGGTTGGGGATGGGATGGCATGATAGTGGCCTGGGTTCAATCCTTAGTACCAGTAAATATTAAATAAATGATTGAATATGCTGTAAGCGTTCCATGTTAATAAAAATAATGATATCCTTAGTAGCTGAATGGTATTCCATTGTTTCTCAAAAGAGACTGAAACTCGTTTTTTTTTCCCCTTTGGTTCTTAAACTTTTTAAGTATGTAAAGTAAAGTTAGTAAAGGATAAGACCTTGAATATTTCTCATATTTTGCTTATTTTATTGCCATCATTTGTTTAAAGTTAATTTGATGATTTATTCTGTACTTATTTGCTAGAAGGACTGAGCTGGATGTGCAATCATTGTCATCCAAGAAACTTTTTTTTTTTTTTTGAGACAGAATTCAGGCTGACTTCAAACTTGGCTGTGTAGCCAAGGATAACCTTGAAGTTCTGATCCTCCTGCCCCTGCTTCCCAAGTGCTGGAATTACAAGTGTTCACTACCACATCTGGCATGACTGCTTTTGTTAACAATTATACTATCTTTTCTTTGAGAGGAATCATTAGGTTTATTTTCATGTTAAGTATTTTTAATAAGTGAACACAGCATTTAAAGATTTTTAAGTTTAATGGAAGTTGCATTCTGAAATGCTAACAATTGTATGAGCTTTGTAGAAAAAATTTTCCAAGTTCAAAGTCAGATCCTAGATCTATCAGTTTTAGCTATGTCAATAACTTTAGTAAATCACTTAATATCCTATGCCTGCATTTTCTTATCAGGAAATTAAGAATTGTTACTGCTCCCTTAACAGAAGGAATATTTTAACATGAGATACACATGTGTAGTACCCAACACAGTAACTGTTAGTTTTTTTTTCCTACATAGTTAGGTAAGAGGTTCTCAACCTTTTCTGTGCCATTTACCCCTTTGCTAGTTTAGTGGAGCTCTTAGACCCCCCCCCTCAACATCAGAATGATTTTATATGTACAAATGAAAGACTTGGGATTACCACGGAAACTAGTTATATTGAATACAGTTATGAAAATACTTAAATTTGAGTGTTTCCTGTTTCAACTCTCTGGACTTAGCTGGGGGAATGAATGACGGGTTGGACTAGTGAAAAAAAGAAAAATGTAAGAAAGGAGGAGAGAAAGCTCATAATAAACATATAATACCTGGGTTTGGCCATTTTTTCAAGCTGTTACTTCAGACTTTCAACAGACTCCAGAAAGTTTCCTCCGTTAGCACCCTACCAGCAACCCACCCTGGCAGGGAAGTCGAGTACTACTCCCAAGCTGGCTGCTCCTTTCCCTTTCCACATTGATAATCCCCACTCTTGTCTATTACCTCAAGTGTAAATCTACAAATCTCATTTCAGTTGTCACTTTTTCATTCCATTCCAATGTCAAATTAGTCATGGATATCTGTAGAATTTTTTTTTCCAGGCTGAGGATGGTACCCAGGGCCTTGCCACATGGTTGCCAAGCACTCTATTGAACTACATCTCCAGCCTTCATCTTATAGATTCTATCTTCACAATGTCTCCTTTCTCCTATCCAAATTTAAGACCCTCTTACCACATCTTTGTCATTAAGAAACTGGATTTTCCTGTTGGTCTCCAACTTCTTTCAAAAAGTATTCTTCGAGTGTTTTGGGGGCAGTTTGAAATGCGCTTGTCTGCATCTAAAATGCTGCAACACAGAGATGTGACATTCTGCTTCATGCCTAATTGTTAACTCACTCTTGGTAAATGTACATATATTCTCATTTTCCTAAATATTCTAAGTTCTTTGAGGAAATGGGCCATTTCTTAACATTTGCCTTGTATCTCTCCATAGTGCTTAATACAACTCTGTTTTTTAAAGAAAGATTTTATTTAATATTTTATTGATTGGAGAATTTCATACAATGTATTTGGTCATATTCAGACAGTCCCCCCATCTACCGCCCCCTTTCTACCTCTCCATCTTCCTGTCCTTATTTGTCTTTTTGTAAAATATTCCTATTATTTTTAAATTATGTGTGGGTTTGTGCACATGTATTCAGTGCTGGAGTTACAGGCAGTGTGAGCTGCTTGATGTGGGTACTGGGAATCAAACTTGGGTCCTCTGGAAGAGCAATATGTACTTTTAACAGCTGAGCATCTCTATAGCCCCTTACCTTTTTTTTAAAGGCCCATCATGTCTAATCTGAGTTTCCTAAATGCTCTTGGGTGTGTGGTCTACACCTTGGGGTCTGATCAACCCACCAGGCATCACAGCAGTAAAGAAAACTTACTCTTCCTTCCCCACTATTTGTCATTTGCCAGTAGATCCTCAGCAAGGGCTGGGGCTTCTGCCCACCTCCGCATTCATGCTGGGCTCCTAGCTGGCTGCAGTTTGCATAGGTCTTGTCTATGATGGGTTCATATGAGCAACTGCCCTTTGGTGCCAAGACAGCATAGTTTCTTTCTGCCCTCTTTTCTGCAGTGATCTCTGAGAGTTGGAAGATTTTATTTCTTTCTATTTTATGCTTGTGAGTGGTTTCCCTGCATGTATATAAGTGTACTGTGTGCATGCCTGGTGCCCATGGAGGCCAGAAGAGGACGTCAGATTCCCTGCAATTGGAGTTAGCTGCCATGTGGGTGTTGGGAACTGAACCCTGGGGCCTCTGGAAGAACAGCAAGTGTTCTTAACTGCTGAACCATCTCTCCAACCCCCTCCTCCTTTTTTTTCTTTTTGAGATAAGGTCTTCCTATAGCCCCAGCTAGCCTAGAACTCACTGTGGAGAGTGAGTTCTCCACTCACTGTGGAGACCAGGCTGGCCTCGAACTCGCAAAGATCTGCCTGCTTCTGCCTCCCAAGTGCTGGAACTAAAGGCGTGTGCCACCATACTCCGCTTCCCTTAGTACAACTCTTAAAAGTGCTTCATAAGATCTTAATAGTCATATTAAGTTCCAAAAACCATAAAGGAAAGTTAACATATTGTCTCCTGCATTATTAGTATAGAAGTTGTTGATGCCAAAAAAACCCTCAGTAACTCAGTACCATAACCCTCTAAATTATTTAATCACAGTTTTATGGTGGTGTTATCAGTGGTGGTTAAGAAAACTGCAAGTGTGGTTTTTTCTGTAAAGCTGTTTTTGTCTCTGATCCCTACTTGTAATCTAGGGCCTGACATGTAATAGGTGCCTACTATTTTGAAAAAAAATAGTTTGTTTACTTATAAAAGCTTGGGAAAACATGTAGATGATTGAAAATGCAAATTATAAAAACATGTAAGATTAAAAAGGTTTGTAGAGAACAGAAAATAGTCATTTTACCAGAAAAAGCAGTTTTAGCAAAGGAATCTTAATCTCCTAATCATTTTAGTGAGCTTTGATATTTTGTTTTCCATTTATGCTTTTTCTTTTGGTTAAATTCCTTTACTTGTATCCCTAGGTTAAAACATCAGAATTTTATAGATATTCTCGACAGCTGCGATATGAAGTTGACCAAGCATTGAATTACTTTCAGAATATTCATCAGCAGCCCTTGTTGGACATGAAGTCAAGCCGTATTCGTTCTGCCAAACCCCAAACTACAGTATTCCGAGGAATGATTGGACATAGCATGGTTAATAGTAAAATACTTCTGTTGAAGAAACCAAGAGTCTGGTGGGAGCTGGAGGGCCCCCAAGTACCTCTACGGCCAGACTGCCTTGCTATTGTCAATAATTTTGTGTTCCTGTTAGGTGGAGAAGAACTGGGTCCAGATGGCGAATTCCATGCTTCTTCTAAAGTGTTCAGGTATGATCCAAGGCAAAATTCTTGGCTGCGGATGGCAGATATGTCTGTACCCCGTTCCGAATTTGCTGTTGGCGTTATTGGAAAGTTCATTTATGCAGTGGCAGGCAGAACAAGAGATGAGACTTTCTACTCGACAGAGAGATACGACATCACCAATGATAAATGGGAATTCGTGGATCCTTATCCAGTTAACAAATACGGACATGAAGGGACAGTGCTCGGTAACAAGTTGTTTATCACCGGTGGAATCACCTCATCTTCTACATCTAAACAAGTGTGTGTGTTTGACCCCAGTAAAGAAGGGACCATAGAACAGCGGACCAGGAGAACACAAGTAGTCACCAACTGCTGGGAGAATAAGAGCAAGATGAATTATGCTAGATGCTTTCATAAGATGATCTCTTACAATGGCAAGCTTTATGTCTTTGGTGGTGTCTGTGTGATCTTGAGGGCCTCTTTTGAATCTCAGGGCTGCCCTTCCACAGAGGTGTACAACCCAGAGACTGATCAGTGGACCATCTTAGCATCCATGCCAATTGGTAGAAGCGGCCATGGTGTGACTGTGCTGGACAAACAAATAATGGTTCTTGGAGGCCTTTGTTATAATGGTCATTACAGTGATTCCATTCTCACTTTTGATCCAGATGAAAACAAGTGGAAGGAAGATGAATATCCTCGGATGCCCTGCAAGCTGGATGGTTTACAAGTGTGCAACCTACATTTTCCAGACTATGTACTGGATGAGGTTAGGCGTTGCAACTAATAACATCTTTCTTCCTTAAGGCAAATAAAACATTTGTTTGTAATAAAGTAGTTAAAAAGCATAAGAAAAACCTCACCAGTTTTACTATCAAAGCCATTGGTCTAATCTTGTAAGAATTTTTCATTCTGTGCTAGCATCTTCTTTTTCTTTCAGTGGCCTCAGATTCATGCAATAAGTTCAGTCTAAGCGCTAGCTCTTGAAACTACTTCCAAAAGCAGTTTACTGCTCCACTTACCTGGGAAGCTAATTTTCTGCTTTAGATATTTCTTTCAGATGTTAGTGTAGGATTCATGCATCTTCTAAGAGAAGACCCAATAAATGTCACTGAATGTGATACCAGTCCCCCTCTATCTGAACCCTTTTGGACATTAATTTCAGTCTGTTACATGTTTTGGTTTTATTATCTAAAAGTTTAAAACTCTGGACCTTTTTTGCATGGCTTTTTGCTGAAAATGCAAAAATTTAAATTTTCTACAAAGTTTTTATATTCAGAACACTATTTCTAAGCTGCCTTCTCTTATCCGCATTGTATTAGTGAAAGCATATCCACTCTTGCATACACCCTATAAATATATAAGGCACACACCCACGCGTGATTAGGATTCTATATTTTTAAGCTAGTGCGCTAGCATACACAGTTCGCCATATCTGTTGAAATTTAGATGTAACGTCTTTTCACGTACTGATGTTTTTAGAAAGGTAACTGGAGTCCTCATTTGATATCAAAGTAGCCTATCGTCAGTCCATACTGATTTCAGTAATATTTGAACTTTTTATATTCCTGAAGTATGTATGGATTTATGAAAACTAATACTTTACATTTTGTTTTCAAAAGTAAATGTCAGTGTTCCTTATCAATGTCTTTCCCTTTCTGAAAATGTCTCTCTTTGCAGTCTGTTTAGCGTTACCCTGTTTTAGTGAGAATTGGAGTGGTATGTGGCAAGTTCTGACCCTGCAGCGTGCAAGCACTTTTAAAGAGAAGTTAGGTAATACCAGACTCCTAAGTAAAAGCCCCTTAAGAGTAAGTGCAACTCCCATTCTTTACATTCAGTAAGGCTGCTGCATCTGTTGAATAGAGGGTAGCAACTCTTAGAAAATTTGAGCTCAGTTCTGACTTAGAAATGGGTAAGAAATGGAATTATGTTACTGATGGTTTGTCTGACTGATTATTTTGTGGCATTAGGGAGAAAAATCAGCCTTCAGCATTTGTATTTGCTGGAAGCCCACTGCGTAAAGGAATAGTGACCACAAAGTTTGCAGTGAATCAAAAATAGCTGTTTAAAAATATTTACAATTAATGTTTTATGATAAGTTGCACCTTTCAACTCGAAATGCGAAAGAAGAAAATGTAGTTGGTAAAATTAAGCAAGAGTGACCTGGAGTGGATCATTCAGGTTGATGCCATTTTCTCATGAGCAGTCTATAGCTAACTAGAGCTTATACTGGCAGAATTTGCCAGATCTTTGGATATTGGTGCAATATTGCAATGCCTTCTATATGGCTTCTGTTGTATAAATTTTTCTAGGTACAGTGTTTTTTTTTTTTTTTTTTTTTTTTTTTTTTTTTTTTTTGCTGCTGGCACCGTTGAACACAAAACAGAAGTGTTAAATCATGGAATTGGGAAGACCTTGCTTTCTTTTTCTTTTTTTTTCAGTTCAGTTAGCTATAGTGTGAAACAAATCCTGATTTTAAAACTCCGAAACTGGAAGAGTTTAAGAAAGTATCAGATGCACAAATAGTTTTTTTCTTTTAGAAATCAATAACAATGGCTTCTTTTTAAGTTTTTTTTTTCGGTCTTTTTCGAGACAGGGTCTCCCTGTAGCTCCAGCTGGCCTGGCACTGGCTATATAGACCAGGCTGGCCTCAGTCTCACAGAGATCCGCCTGCCTCTGCCTCTGGAGTGCTTGGACTTAAGGTGTGCGCCAGCATGCCCGGCAGTGGCTTCTGCTTTTATATGATGCTTATATTTCCACTGGGTGGTCTTTCATTTACTTCCAGTTTCTAAAAGCAAAACTTGGTATTTGAGTTTCCTGTAGAATATTGGTAAAGTCTTTTTTTTTATTTTAAAAATAATTTTGGAAACTAGCAATTAGGCTAGTCATATTTAGGATTTTGTATGTGTTGCTTAAAAAAAAATAATGTCATTATTTTTCTTGTTGCTGTCTTTTGCTGGGAATGACCAAAAGAAAAAGCAAGGCGTTAGGCAGGGTACCCATATCAATGGCTTTACATGCCAGTGGCGGTTCTCTTTAATTGATTAGATACAACGTCATAGCCCTGTGTAGGGTAACAGCCAAGCAAACTATTGAATATTCTTGGTCTTCCATTTTGAAGACACAAGGCCAAGGTCAAAGATCCTGTTTCAGAAAACTCATGACATCATAACTTGAACTAATTCTGGGTTCAGCTTCACTTAAGTCATGTCTGACTGTAATGTTAGCTGTAATCAGTTTTGAGCTTTAAGAATTGTTGCTGTTGCTTGGGTTCTGAATTTATGAGGAAACTTTTGTTTGTATGTAGATCTAATTTAGATTATAAATCCATGAATTACATTCCCTTTCAAACTTAGGGTTTATTTGCTGCAAGAGATTTATTTTTGTTATACTAAACTATGGAAAAAATTTTCATAGAATTTTTTCAAATTTTCGTGTGCTTCATTTGGAACCATTTTTGTTTCTATGCATTGTATACGGTCAAGAGTGTCGTTCTGAAAAAAATACAGTAAGATTTGAAACTATATGGTGTAACTGTTGTGATCTTTATGTGCTATGTTCCACTTTGCATTTTAAATGCCAAACTTCACAAAAATAGCTGATCTTTAATTTCATTTTTATTGGCACCATTTGTTCTCTTACATGTCTTTGACCTTCTAAGTTTTGATGGTAAAGAAAATCCTTGCACTACAGCCTTTTCATAAAATACAAGATTCTCACATTGAAGGTTTTGTATTAGAAGAAATGCTACTGGTTTCTAAAAGGCAAAACATATTAGAACGATTAGCTTTTCTTGAGATAGCTTTTTCTGTGTCCTCATTGCTCTGCCCTGTGTAAGTGTTACTCTAGTATACTGACTGAGCCCTTTACTTATGTCTTTTCTAAAGCAGCACCTTTGGACACCTCATTCTGGGAAGCCTGCTTGAGTCACAGTAAAGGACACACACTTGTGTGGGGAGAAGTGGTAAAATGGAGAGTTTTGTCTTAATTACATAAAACTAAGCTTTAAATATTTTATAACAAATTATTTGAGCTGCATAATCTAAACATGTCAAACATTCTGTGGGACTATTTTTATATATGTATATGTGGGTGTAGGTCATAACATTTCAGTTTATAATATAAATTGTTATTTCAGTTTATAAGCTACCTCTCAAAAGAGACTAGCTCTTTTGAGAATACATAATTTAAAGTTTTAGACTAAAGTAAAACAACATAGATAATAGTGTAAATTAGCTATAATTGAGGGCTATATGGCAGTGAAACTGCTAGTGCCAGTTTTTTTGTTTGCCTACTATTCATTTTTGAGGTTTTTTTTTATTCTGAACATTTTTAGAGACCATACATTTGTTCAGTTGTATTTAGAGTCGGTTTGGGAATAAATATCTTCTAAAAAGAGATTTATCTTAAAAATTAAAGTCCTGAAAAATTAGTTTATTGAGAGTTTATAAAGTCAGATATTCAATAGGCATAGACTGGATAGCTAATTCATGGAAACCGTATCCTTTCAGTGTACCAGTATAACTTCAATATCACACGTATAGTGCTGAGAATGCCATCAGCTTTGTTCCCAATTAAAATTCTCAGATTTTCTTTTGACATCTTTGGGAACAACTGCATTAAAATTTTACTAATCAGTGTATCAGTAAGGATTAGGTGTTTGCTTTCTGAGGGAATGTTCCTAAGTGGTGATCAGAAAGGTTATTTTCTACCTAATATGTATGTGCCCTATACCTCTTGGGCATACTTTGTCTATAGAAAAATATTTTGACCTTTAGGTACATTTTGGGCCAGTAGTCAAATAATCCTAGGGCCAATATAAAAATCTTAGACTAATTTAAGGTTTGCCTTTTATACCTGTTTTGAAAGCCTTTACATTTTTTGTCAGGTAATTTTTCCCAAGCCGTGGATGTAATCTATTCAAACATGTTTATGCTGTCCATTCTGTTTTTAAATTGAAAAAAAAAATGTTAAAAGTGTTTATGAAGAAAAGTTTAAAATAAAATATTTTTAATCTTTAAAAAGTCTTTGTTTCTGATTATTTAGTCTTCATGTAGTCCTTTGTGTTCAGACTCAGTAGTGACTTGATAAGCAGCAGTATAAGTTTTATTTGCCTTCAACATGCCAAGGATGTGCTAGGAAAGTGCAATTTCCACCTATCTTTAGCTGTAGATTCAAATGAGAGCATTAGAACAGAATTATTTATAATCTTCTGCACAGCTGAAATATATAATGAGGAACTAGAGAGAGGCCTCAGTGGTTAAGAGCACTGGCTACTTTTGCAGAGGACCCGGGTTCTGTTCCCAGCACCTACATGGTGGCTAACAATCATCTATAACTCCAGTCCCAGGGAAACCGATGCCCTTTTCTGACCTCTGAGGGCACCGCACAACACAAGTGCAGTTACGTACATGTACATACATGCAGGCAATACATTCGTACACATAAAAATAATAAAATATTTTAAAAGAAATTATATAATGAAGCCAAGTAATTAAAGTTGCACTAACAAAGTTTTTTCCGTCTATAGAATAGAAATAATAGAATCAAGAAAAATCCTTTGCAGTCCTGAACCTCTGTTGGTGCTTTTTAGATTTCCTTTGGCATCTTCGTCTCTTCTTCTTAAAGGTATCTCTGAACTTAGGAAACAGGCAGAGGTCTTAGGTGTGTGTGGACACACATGCCTTCTTTCACATAGACTCTAAGAATCCCCAGCAGGATTCCCAAGGACCTGGATTACTCAGGTCACCTTTCCTGCCAGTTTCCCCCGATCACTTCCTTCCTACACGCCATTCCTACTTTCTGTTGCCATCTTTCAGTGTGTTCATCTCTGGCCTCAAATTATTTGCCTTTCTTTCCCTTTCCCTGCCTATCCAAATCTACTGATTTTTTGAAACTGAATTCCATGCTCCCCTCCCTTCTTGAAACCCATATTTCTTCCCACTGAATTAGCTACCTCATCACTCCACACATTTGTACCTCTGATTTTATTCATTTCGCATAATAACTGAGGACAAATTTCTTTGTCCGTGTTTAGATCATAATATCCTTGAGTGAAAGCCCCTTTCTCACCCTCTTGAATGAAAGGAGCCTCCTGGCTAGCCTGATCCTACATTTACAGTGGACCCTGAGTTCAGTGTTCATTGCAGCATAATAACAGATATCATGTAAGTTCTAGGCAGATGCTGTAGGGAGTCAGATGAGGGAGAGGTGTCAGTTCCCCAGGGTATTCTTAATTAAAAATATTTTATGTGTATACATGTTTTGCCTGAATGCATGTAAGTGCACAAAGTGTATCCAGTGGCCATGGAGGCCAAAAGAGAGTGTCAACTCCCTGAGCTGGAGTTATGAACAGTTGTCAGCTGCCATGTGGGTGCTGGGAACTCAGGTCCTCTGGAAGAGCAGCCAATAATCATAACTGCTGAGTCATCTCTCCAGCACTCGTCCCCAGGGTTTTAGCTCTGCTGTCCTTGTCATCCACATAATTTCAGTCACACCACAGCACCTGCCTCTGACACAGCTTTAATTCTGATACCTGTCAAATCTGCATTCTCAACTCAGAGTTCCAGCCAGCCCCTAAACATTCTTTAGGTGTTTCATTGGAGTATTAAACTGAACAAATGCAACCTTGAATATATAACCTCCTCCACTCACACCTGGCCCACTGTTCCCCTGTGTTATATGGCTCTACCACTGTCTGTAGTAGTTTAAAGTAGAAATCTGGGATTGCCTCTCCCTCTTACCCAACATGAGTTCTTTTGTCACCCACCGCTATTTCTTTGAGACAGGGTCTCGCTCTGTTGCCTTGAATGCTGGGTGATCCTACTACCTCAGCCTCCCTAGTGCTGGAAATGCAGGCCTGTGCCACCACACTGAACTCTGCCCCCTTTCAAGTCTCAGCTGACTCAAGCTATAACTGCCTAGTTCAAGTTCTTATCGGTCTTGCTAGACTACCGAAGCTAGACTTCTTTCTGATCTGCTTCTATAATTTACTTTCTACAATGCTGCCAAAGAGCATTCTCAAAAGCTAAACCAATTCTGAGGTTGGACACTCTTCAATAGTTCCCCTTCACATTGAAAATAAGATGCCAATTCTAGTGTCACACAGGCCTTTTATATTCCCTCTCTCCCTTCTTCTCTGTTGGGGATGGAACCTGGCACTTTCTAGACAAGAGCTCTACCACTTAGCTGCACCTCCAAGCCCCATTCAGTGTTTTATATCGTGTTCTGCAGCTATGCAAGCCACGTGAGCATTAAAATGGGCCATGTTTTCTCAATCCTGACTGCTGTCGGACCCACTCCTTCCCTCATCCTCTCTTGGCTCACCCTTCCTTGGTTTTCATGAATCCAGCTGGGCAACGAGCACTTTCTCGAGTCTTTTTACCTTCTCTTAGTCTTACCATTGCACCTTGTAGGTCCCCACACCCCACCTTCCCTGACACGGATAACTGCATTCTTCGTTGCACCCATAACTGTATGCCAAGGGCAGGTACTGTGTCTTTTTTATTTTCTAAGAACCTGATTGAATATCTAGCACATGGTAAGTCCTCCTTAGACACGACCCAGAAACTTGGAGGGTTTATCAATGGAATGCTCCTGGTAAGGAGGGGTAGCTGCATTAGAGCACTTGCTTGCCTGGAAGTTGACTTCCCTGAGGAAGACCCCTCCGTTCATTTCCACTACCACTGCTCTTGTGTCTAGAAGGTTGATACATATAGAGCTATCACAGTTGTCAACAAATACATCCCTTGATAACCTCAGTTTTCTGATCCAGGCTAAAAACACCAAGTACAACAGACCAAAAGAATAGTTTGCATAATATTCTCACAAAGTACTCTGTGGGAGTGGGGAAGTATTCAGGGGTCACAATCTTGGGAAATGGTACATGCCATTTCTCTCAGAGAATCTCATCATGTTCTCATCATTAAGGGCTCTGAGGAGATGTGATGTTGACTCATTTTGATTTTCATGTATCTCTGCTTATACCAAACATTTGACCACTCTTTAAAAAGTCTAGCTAAAGAATTACAAAGAACATTAGTATATCCTCTTATTTGGGCACTCTGGTTTACAAAATAGGACCTACCTCCTGCAGGTCCGGTCAGATTCCAGGCTGATAGCAACATTTGGCCTGTATTTGGAGTTTCATATCACAAGGAAGGTCCTATGTCGATCTAGGAGAAGAATCTTTATAACTAATTTGTACAACTTGTATGATTTAAATTGGATTTCAGAATAGCCAAACAAGGGGCTCAGCAATGATAAAATGGATTTGTCAAAGCATTTAAGACTCTAGAAATTGACTAGAGGCCTGAACTAAGTGACATTCATTTCTTTAAGAAAATCTGAACATGGGGGCTGGAGAGATGGCTCAGCAATTAAGAATACTGGCTGCTCTCAGAGAAGACCTGAGTTCGATTCCCAGCACCCACATGGCGACTAGCAAACATTCTTAACTCCGCTTCCAGGGGAATTCAACTTTCTATTTTGACCTCCTCGAACATTGCATGGCATGGGTGCACTTCAGATGCATGTGTGCAATACACTTATATACACAAAATAAAAATAAATCAAATATTTTAACTAAGAAAATGTGAACCATGATGAGAGCAGGGGAAGCTGATGATGTCTACTGTGGAGCAGCTCCCATCCCAGCTCCTTTGCTTCACTGACCTGTCACGGAAATCCTCAGGGCTACGGGACGTAGCTCTGCAGCGGAGTGTGGAGAACCTATACCTCAGTGGCAAACACTGCAGCTAACCTGGGGTCTCAATTAGGGTTGAGACTAAAAACAAAACATCAGACAGAAGCCTGCAACTAAATTGAGATATGGGGAACAAGACTGTCAAAGGGGCCTCAATAAGACCCAACCCTAACCTTTGTGATCTGAGAAGTGCCAATGCACAGATCTGTGTGCATCCAAGGAGAGACCAGTGTCCGAGCAAGTTCTTTGTTCCCAGCTGGATGTGAAGCCTTGAACACAGAAAATAAACACTCCAAAAGACTTAGGAGTGAGCCCTGGGATTCTGGGGTTAATAAAAATAGGGGACCAGAGAGATGATCCAGTGGTTAAGAGCACTGCCTGCTCTTGCAGAGGATCTGGCTCGGTTCCCAGGACCCACATGGCAGTTAACAACCATCAGTAATTCCGGTTCCAGGGGATCCAATGCCCTCCTCTGGACTCCGTGGGCATTGCACACACGTGGTACACTTACATACAGGCAAAATACTCAAGCACATAAAAAGTGAAAAGTTTAAAAATTAGTAAAGAATAAAAGTGAGCTGGGCACAAAGACACACACCTGAGTGCTAGCTCCCAGGGGACTAGGGTGGGTGGACAGTTTGTGCCTAGGAATTTTAGGCCAGCCTCTACAATAGAGTGGGACCTAGTCTTAAAACAGAAAGGAAAACAAGAATTTTTAAACTGGGCAAAGGGGCTGAAGAGACGGCTTAGGGATTAAGAGCACTGACTGCTCTTGCAGAGGACCGGAGTTCTGTTCCCAATACCCACAGGGCAGATAACAACCATCTGTAACTCCAGTACCAGGAGATCTGACACACTCTTCTGACCCGCAGGCAATGCACAACATGGGTGCACTTACATATATGCAGGCAATATACGCATACACACAAAATAAAATAAAAATAATAAAATAGTTTTTAAAAACTGAGCAAAGAAATGAGGAGGAAAATGGGTAGGAAGCAGACGCTGCAGAAAGCACAGACAATCCGAAAACCCAGCACCCTCCGCTTTGCGGGAGTTGAGTACCAGAATCCAGAGTTGGAGCAAATGTCTAAAAGAAACAGGAAAATGTGGCCCATATGACTTGCTATTGAAGGATCGATAGAGAACTCTCATAGGAATCAGTGTTCTTGAGCACAGTGTATAGTTTCACATAAAATTTTATTGGAAGCAGTTTCCTAAAGCCACTAAATTTCTTTACAAATATTTTTCATTGGTTTTTTGAGACAGGGTCTCACTATGCAGCACTGGCTGGCCTTGAACTCAAAGAGATCTGCTTCCCTCTGCCTGCCAAGGGCTGTGTACGACCACACCTGAACATCTTTTTAATGACTATTGGATGTTCTGTAATATAGGCATACTGTAATTACACAATCTTGCCCCAGTAGTAAGAAGAGACATAGAACACTTTAGAGTTTTTCATTTGAGGCCTGGCAAGACGGCTCAGTAGATAAGGGTTCTTGCCACCAAGCCCAATGACTTGAATTCCATCCTCCCCAGGGCCCAGAGATGGAGAGAACTGACTCCTACAAGTTGTCCTCTGACCTCCACATGTGGGGTGTGTCATGTGCATTCCTCCATACCCCCAAATGTCATACATTTTAAAGTTCTTTTGATTTATGTATGTATGTGCATGTATATGCACATACATACATTATATATATATATGCACATGTATATATATATATATATATATGTATATATATATAATTTAATTTTTGTGTGTCTGAGCATTTGCCCACATGTAAGTGCACCCATATCATCCAATGCCTCGGGAGGTCAGAAGAGGGCATCAGATGCCCTGGAACTGGAACTGGAGTTATAGGTAGTTGTTACGTGGGTGCTGAGAATCAAGCCCAGGTCTCTGCAGAGCAGTCCATGCTCTTAACCATGGAACCGTCTCCCCAGCCCTGTATGTATATATATTTATAGCATTCTGATTATTCCCTTAATGTAGCTTTCTGAAAATGGAACTTAGAACATATTGTTCTATTATTTTTTGCAGGGCTTGGGATCAAACCCAGAGTCTTATGCATGGTAAGCAACGGTTCCATCACTAATCTCCACCCTCAAGCCCTCAAATGAACTACTTAAAGTCCCTCACAAGTATTGCTGGATTGGGCTCCAGCAAAAGTTGTAGAACATTATCCTCGATTAGTATTGGATATGAATTTACTGACAAACCTCACTGGACTGTATGCTTCATAAAAGAAGAAATCATTAAACCCCCTAATAGGTCAACTTTGCATTTTAATTCTATTTATATTTTTCTTTCTTTCTATTTCTTGTTCATTTGTTTTTTTCTGAGACACAGTCTCACTATATAGGCCAAGCTAATTTGGGGTTATGTTGCCCAAGATGGCCTTGAGATCCTCCCGCCCCCTGCTGGGATTGTAGGTGTGTGCCACTGTGTCTGCCTTCACTGTGACCTTTGAAAGGAGTCTTCATCTATGCTTGATCACACTTGAGTACAGTACTTCAGACAGTGACTAAGATATCTTTAATTATTGAGACAATTTTTAATAATGATATAATTACATTTCCTCAACTGTGGAAAATAAGACTACTTAGAAAAAACAGAAAGGATGGAAAGTATACTGATGGATCAAAATGATTAAGAATGAAATCTGAGAGAGGGGGAGAAGCTGCTGAAGACCCTGAGAAAGGCACGGTATGCATTACAGATTCGAGAGGACACCTACTCAAAAGTTAAATTTCCACTCATCTGGAAAATGAGAAAATTCTTTGTAGCACTATATTCTGTGTAATGGAAACATATGTTAATGTGTCTGTGTGTATGTGTGGGAGCATGTGTGTGAACCTGTCTGTGTAGGTGAACGTAAAGGCCTGAGGTTAACACTGCGAATCTTCTTCAATCTCCACCTTATTCATTGAGGCAGTCTCTCAGTTGAACCCAAAGCTCATCCATAGGGCTAATCTAGCCAACTCCATCCGGGATCCCCTGTCTCGATATTCCAAGGCCTGGAATTATAGGCAGGCTGCCACACCCACTGGACATTTACCTTGGGTTCTAGGGATCCAAACACTGATCCTCACAATCCTGACTTGTTTGCTGCAAGCACTTTATCCATGGAGCCATATTCCCAGCCCCCATTTAAATTTTTACTGAGTAACTGCTATATGGGTGCTAGCTGACATGAAATCTGGTGGATGGGATGGGAAGCTCCCCGGTGTGGCAGGCCTGCGCTCCCAGTGACTCAAGAAGCCGAGTCAGGAAGACTGTGTGTTCAAGGCCTGCCAGGGCTGCAGAGTGAGTTCCAGGCCAGCCTGAGCAACTTAATGAAACTCTGCCTCAAAAAGTTAGAAATGATGGGGGCCGGATGGAGAGATGGCTCAGCAGTTAAAGAGCACTGGCTGCTCTTGCAGAGGGCCTGTGTTCGGTTCCCAATACCCATATGACAGCTACAACCATCCATAACTACAGTTCCAGGGGCTCCAGCGCCCTTGCCTGGCTTCCACAGGCATTGCCTACATGTGATATACTTACAAACATGCAGGCAAAGCACTCGTACCCGCCCCCCCCCACAATAAAAGGTTAAAGACTGGGGATGTAGCTCAGTGTTAGAGCACTTGCAAGAACTTGGGTTTGATGCAAGATTCACTTTACTTTCAATCTAATGAGGGAGTGTAAACAAGTAAAAATCACTGCAAACAAAGCAGAAGGTGCCAGAGGAGGGGCTGAAGTGATGGCTCAGTGGTTGAGAGCACTTGCCGCTTTTACAGAGGACCCAGGTTCAGCTCCCAGAACCCACATGGCAGCTCTGTTGCCCTCTTCTGGCCTTGAGAGCACTGCACACACGCACCAGGTACACATACATATAAACAAGCACTTATACACCTAAAAGAAATAATTTTTTTAAGTGCTAGAAGAAAAAACAGCATATTGTATGAGCTCAGGGGTTATAAACACCATTGAGAAAATGACAGAAAGTTCTAGGGAAGAACTGACTTTCTATTTGGCCATGTGGATTAAGAAGGATGTCTCCACAGGGAGAATATGGAAAAGGCACAAAAGCTTGGGGGAGGTCACATACAAGTCAGGGACTCCTGACCCAGGCATGCACCTAGACCCCATGAGTTAATCCTTCTAGTGAACATGGTCAGTCTTTGATCCCACTGTGTTCTGGCACTGGTCCAAATAAAACAAGATGTCAGGCATGGATGGCGTACACCTTTAATCCCAGCCCTAGGGAGGCAGAGGCAGGCAGCTCTCTGTGAGATCTGGGCCAGTCTGGTACACATAATGACTTCCTGGAGGGCTGGGAACAGGGAAACCCTGTCAAACCACACACACACACACACACACACACACACACACACACACACAGTCCCCCTCCACAACCAAATATAACATGACATAATGCTGAGTAAAATTTTTTCATAATGAAAAAAAATGTCTGAAGATTCGTTTTAAAAGAAAATGTTCACTCCAAGAATTTCAAAAACTTCTGATGATGGAAAGAAAATACTGCAGAGTTGGTAAAAGTCAACACAGCAAAACTGACAGTGGGTAAATGTCATCAAGATAGGTTGTCTATAAGCATGAAAACTTCAAAGGAGAAATTAAAATTTTTTTTTTACTACATTTTTTAATGGACAGTGATAAAAACGTTATAGAATTGCATTTACAATCTTAGTTTGGACTCCTCTGTGGAGAAAAGAATTAAAGTATTAATAATTTGAGAGATCACTCCAGGAAGCAAAGGTAAGGGAGTGGGACGGAAGACAGAATAAGAGGAGCTGGACAGATGGCTCAGTGGTTAAGAGCACTTGCTGTACAGTCATGAGGACTGGAGTTTGGATCCAGCACACACATAATAATCCAGGCTTTCTGTGCATGCCTATAAACCCAATTCTTTATTTTATTTTATTTGTATGACTGTGATGCTTGCATGTGTGTCATGCAATGCCCTCAGAGGACAGAAGAGACGTCAGAGCCCCTGGAACTGGAGTTATGGATGGTTGTTAGCTGCTATGTTGGTGCTGGGATTCAAACTCTGGTCTTCTGCAAGAATAGCCAATGCTCTTAACCACTGAGCCATCTCTGCAGTCCTGGTATAACTCCAATTCTGAGTGGGGTAGAAACAGAAGAATTGTTGGGGCTTGCTGGCTTCCAGCTCAACTTTGATAATTCCAGCCTTAGGTTCAGGGAGAGGTTCCCATCTCAAACAAGTAGGCAGAAAGTGATGCTGGAGGATGCCTGATGCCCTCTTCTGCCCTCCATTCGAATGCTTAGAGGTGCACATACACATACATGCCCACAGAAATAATTTTTTTAAATGTATATATTTATCTGTGTGTGTCAATACTAAGAATAGTTTACTTGCACTATATAGAAAATTGACATCAACAAATCAAATGGCTTTGAGGTTACACAGACAAATGCATTCTTTATAAAACTGTATCCATGCTGGAGCCCAGCATGGTAGCACATGCCTGTAATCCTAGCATTTGGACAGTTGGAGCAGGAGAAGGAATGTGAGTTTGAGGCTAGCCTGGGCTACACTGTGAGACCGTGTATCAAAAATAAATTCATACATGTTGGTACAATGGAGATTGTATTCATAAAAATGGAGTCAGACTGGGTGTGGTAGTGACTACCTTTAATCCAGGCAGAGGCAGGGGCAGGGGTAGAGGCAGAAGTAGAGGCAGATGAGTCTCTGTGAGGTCCAGGCCAGCCTGGTCTACATAGTAAGTTCCAGGCCAGCAAGGGCCATATACTGAAATCCTGTCTCAAAAAAATCCCCTCAAATTAAACAAACAAAAACAAAAAAGCAAGCAAGCAAACAGAAGCCCAGAGTGAATGTCTTCAGGCTCCAAACGAGGGGATGCTTGAAACATCTTGTTCTTGAATTGTTAAAGGCCAAAAAGGAAGAGGATCTGTGCCAAGGGGAGTTGCATGGGTAAATGTGGAATAGAAAAGCATATGGGTTGCTTTGGGAATGATAAATTCCTCACCGACAGAACGATAGGAGCAGATGTCAAATAACAAATCACATTCATGAATATTCCATGGAGTTGCAGATTACTTTGTTAAAAGAGGCTAAGAGAAAAATTGGATTTTACAACCCCCAGTGAAATGCTTGATAATTTTTCACTAAAATATTCCATGACCTTATAGGAAAAGAAAAAAAAAACATCAAAATAGTGACAGTGACAGCAAATAGTGTGAGATCCTGAGCAGCCTTGAAACTAATTTTAAGACAAATGGAGTTAGACTGAGATTAACAGACCCACAGTTCATCTTATAGAATATTTCATGAAAGAAAATACCTGGCGGAAGGGTCTGTAAGGTATATGGCTCCGGCTCCAACAACTGTGCTCTGTCTCCAAGATGTGGACCTTCATCGGGCAGAGGCATTTATCATTTGGTTCCAAGAGTTTCTAGCAGTTTTGTCCCTTGTTTGCACCCCATCCTATCTACCAGCTGTGTTTTACATTGAAGCAGAGAAAACAGACCCAGTGACGAACCAGGTGGGAAGTGAGGACATGCCAGTGTGCACTGCAGCGGAAAGTGGATCCTCCCATTACTTACTCAGGGGTAGAAAGAACTGTCCTCCATATTACCACCCGGCTTCTGGTACCAGAGAAAGAGAAGGGGAAATGGAGGAGACGCCACCGGACCACAAAGAGGTATAATTAAGGGAAAGTGGGTCAGAAATGAAAATGAGGTCTGGATGTGCTC
Organism: Eospalax fontanierii; assembly: GCA_035773235.1. NCBI lineage: Eukaryota > Metazoa > Chordata > Mammalia > Rodentia > Spalacidae > Eospalax > Eospalax fontanierii. The sequence goes on along the minus strand of CM069525.1, from coordinate 21,497,301 downwards.
CCCTCATTTTGGAACATAGAACAATTTGGAAGACTCAGACAATATTACTGAAAATTATTTACTTTTAGAGTCAGAAGAAAAAGCCAAAACTATGCTACTTCATGTCTTTGAAAGAGTGCCAGTGGGGCGGGAAAGTTGGGAGGGGCGAGACATTGGAAGATTGCTCAGCAGGTCAAGAGTGAATGCTACTGGTCCAGAAGACCTGAGTTTGGTTCCCAGCACCCACCTTGGGTAGCTCATCACCTATAACACCAGTTCCAGAGGATCCGACATCCTCTTCTGGCCCCAGTGGGACATGTGGCATACACTCACACAGACAAACAAACACACACATACACAAGAATAAAAATAAATCTTGCCTTGACATGTGGACATACACAAAATAAACATTTAAAATGTTGCTAATAATCATCGCCTCTGTGCATGAGAAGCAAAAGGCTAAAAGTAGAAGAAAAAGATGAAAAGGTAGATAATTCCAACTGTAAGAAATTCCAAGATCAAAAGCAGAATTAAAACCCACACTGCAAGAGGAGAGATAAATAATGCTTAGCTAGTCGAAAAAAAAACAGAGGGAATCATATTAGTCCAAAAACCTACTAAAAAATTACACATACAATATCCCTACATAAGTCCATGTGTACAGCTGAAGATATACATATATAACTTATATACACATAACAAGAAACAGTGCCAGACAGGAGAAACATTCCTTTCAGTTGTTGGCTATGTTAGTCCAAGAGACTCACAAAATTATACATGCTATTGCCACAGCCCTTGATTGCCTCCCCGAACTTGAAGGTATGACATTATTGCTCAAGATTAGACATCCTTCAGAGACTGAATTTGGATCAACAGATCTAGAACTGACCTGGAAGCCACTTCCCCTGAAGGCTGGCTCTCATAGCTCTGGAGAGCACTGTGCAAGCTGCTAAGGGAGAACATCAATCGATGGCCCAACCCCAGCTTCAAAACCTAATAACCACATCAATGACTGACACATCAAAAGACGTTGGTGCAGTAGTGTTACTTTTACCTTGGGGGTAATCAAAATCTACATAATTGGACTTAAAGTCCACTCAATGGGAGGAAACTCATGTGTGGTCTTGTAAACATAGCCAAATACACATAGCTGGGGGTGTCATAGATCTTAGGGAAAACCCCAAGGCTGTCACATCCCTAGACTAATGTAATTTCTTACTATGTGCAAAATATGGATTCTTATATTTACGGGTAAGTATCCCAGTCACCACTCATCAAAGAAGCTTCTTTGAACCAGATGGAGACTACTACAGAGTTGCACCGCTGGTCACACATAGGCCCAAGCCTCAGGGGCACATCTACACTGCAACCTCTATACCTAAGGCTCATGAAACATAGACCAAGGGGTAAAGAGAACACTAATGCATCTCTCAATTCTCATCAATGAAGTTCCCTCATGCAACAGAGGGCCAGGAGCACACAAGGTCACAAATGGCCAAAGTATAGAGAATAAGAGTCTGCAGAGTGTGGATCCTTGGACAGGACTCCCATATTAAACCCCACCCACCCAGGGCTCTCGGAGATGGAGGGAGATGGAGGCCAACCTGATCTACATAATGAGTTCCAGGCCAGCTGGGGCTACAGGGGGACCCTGTCTCAAACAAACAAACAAACAAACTAACTAACTAACACCCCAAACCCATACCACAGTGAATAAAGAGCAGAAAGGATGCTGTAGAAAAATCCACTCATTGATGCACAAGACATCCTTGCAACACTTTCTCCAAATGTGGATGAAAATGATGAGACAATTCAGTTCTTCCCTAGCTGCTTAGTGAACACAGACTGTGTGCCAGTCACTGCTAAGTGGGAGACACGAAGGCCTCTGCAGCCTGCACCAGCAGAGTGGACAGGCATCCCTTAGACTCTTAAGTGAAGGTTAATATCTAATTGCAAATGGTGATGGTGGAGCCACATGGGAAGCAGCACTATCAAGGCTTCTCAGGAGAAGCCTGTTCTAACTGTATTCTTAGGGAAGGTCACAGTAAAGGCAGAACATACAGCTGGGGGCATCAGGAAGTAAAAGGTGACCAAGTACGAGAGAGAGGTGTGGGGGTACGTAGCACAGTAGCAGAAGCAAGCTTGGGGCAACCGAGAAATCCAAAGGTGAGGTGAAGAAGGTGAGAAATGTGGCACAAGATACAAGGAAAGGTCATCGGGCCATGTCATTCGGCCCCAGAAAGGGTCAGGAGGGATTCGTATTTATTGATTGATTTAGCTATTTAATGTGTGTGAGTATTTTGCCTGTATGTATATCAGTATAACTTGTGCATGCAATGCCTGCAGAAGTCAGAAGAGGGAGTCAGATCTCCTGGAACTTAAGTTACATATGGTTGTTTGTCGCCACGTGTGTGCTGGGAACCGAACCTAGGTCTTCTGCAAGAGTAGCCAGTACTCTTAACCACTTAGCCATCTCTCCACCTCCAGGAATTTGTATTTTAAGGGACTTAAGTCATTGAAGGGCACTGGCAAGATGGTTCAGCAGATAAAGGCGCATATTTTCAAGCACGATGTCTTGAGCTGGAGTCCCAGGACCCACTTGGTGGAAAGAGAGAACTGACTCCAATAAGTTGTTTCCTGGTTTACACATGTATGCTATACACACACACACACACACACACACACACACTAAATTTAAAAATGCAATAAAAAGGAAGTCAATGAAAAGTTCTAAGTAAGTGACTGATAGAATTTGTGTGTTTGTTTTTTGTGTGTTTGTTTTCTTGTCTCTTCCTTTGAGACAAGGGTCTGGGTATGTTACCCAGGCTGGCCTCAAACTTCTAAGCACAAGTGATCCTCCTGTCTGAGGCTCCTGAGTGGCTGGGGCTACAGGTATATATAACCATGTCTGGCTTGAGATCTATGTTTTAAAATGTTAAGGGGCCCATGAAGGAGATAAGGATTATGTTGGGAAGTTCATTGGAGGGACCAGGGCAATGTGAAAGGTAACAATGCCATGGGCAGTGGTAGTATCTAACACTGTACAAAAAAGTGAATGAAGCCAGGACATGTTCTAGAGGTTTAAGAATGGTAGAAGGTTATGATGGATTAGACATAGGAGATGCTGGGAAACTCCTGGGTTTCCAACTGGAGCATAAGACAGATGCTTCCATTAATTAAGACGGGGCTGAGATATAGAAGAGAAATTTAAAATTTTCTGATTTGTAAGTATTCAAACTTGATAAAAGTAAATGTTATAAGCTGGGCATCGTGGCACATGCCTTCAATCCCAGACCTTAGGAGGCAGAGGAAGGCAGATTTCTGCAAGATCAAGGTCAGCTTGACCTACATAGAGAGTTCCAGGATAGCTGGGGCTACAGGGAGACGTCATCTCAAGCCCCTTCCCCAAAAAAGTAGATGCTACGGTTTGGATGTGGAACGTTCCCCAAGGGCCCATGTGGTAAAGGTATGGTCTACAGTTTGGGGTTCTTGGGAGGTGAGGCCCAGTGAGGGCCCTTAGGTCACTGAGCACCTTCCCTCAGAGGGAGGTGTGGGATTCTGGGCTCTTCCTCTTTCTCTTTTTCACTTCTTGGCTTTTTCACAAGGTGAGGGCTTTGCATTGGGAGGTATTCTCTGTTCTTCCAGTTAGCTTTCTGTTACTGTGATAAAAACACTGACCAAAACCAACTTCGGGAGGAAAGGGTTTCTTTTATCTTACATCTTCCAAGTCACAGATCCTCCTTGAGTGAAGCCAAGGCAGGAACCTGCAGGTAGAAGATGAAGCACAGACCATAGAGGCACACTGCTTACTGGCTTGCTCTCCTGGCCTGAGCGCAATTGACTTTTTTATACAACACATGACCACCCAGCCAGGGGTGGCACCACCCACAGTGGGCTGAGCCCTCCCACATCACTCAATAATCAGGAAAATGTCCCACAGTCATGGCCACAGGCCAATCCAATGGAGACGATTCCTCACCTGAGGCTTCCTCTACCCAGGTGTGTCAAGCTGACAACTGAAGCTGTCCAGCACACACCTGTGTTGATGTGTTGCCTTGTCCCAGTCCCAAAAGCAATTCAACTACTTAGCAATATACAGAAATTTCTGAAACCACGAGCCCAAGTAAACTTTTTATAAGTGGATTATCTCAAGTATTTGTGATACTAATCCAAAGCCAACTAACACAATGGACAAAATAGTCTAACAAATCTCTCCACTACCCATCATGGCACAAGTGACTTTTTGTTCTAAAAATGTTCTCCTACTGAGAAATATCTCATTAATTAGTCCAGCCTGACTTTCCTCACCTCCAAAGTGGAAATCTTGGAAGCTATTCAGGGGAGTCATGGTGAGTTTAAGATGAGATCAGCCAAGCCAGTGATGTACAGTGACCCATGTGTGTCATTGTTGGGTATAATGGTGACTCCATCCTGGAGAAGGAAAACATGCCAGAATTAGTGAGTAGGAGCAAAGCGAAATAAGTATTATAAATCCAGGAGAAAGTAGTTAAACCCGTGATTCTCATGCAAAAAAGAACGAGCAGAAGCCACTCAGATAGCTATGGTAACTTTGGGAATTCTGAAAGTGAGGGAAGCCAAGGACACAGCCAGGGTGGAACTGGGTAAAATTAAAATTTCAGTGAAGTCTGAATTGTGCTTTCAAGATGCCTTAGGTCCCTGGCAAGCGAGCATTTTTTTAGAGAACATCATGATGTGAGGGGGAATTTCCCCTGAAAATAAAGTAGTAAGGAGAGAGTGGCCCGTGGTGATCTGGTCTACTCAGGAATTTGGGGTTTCTACTGTAAGGATCTGGATGGGAGGAAAACAAGGAGGGAGAGTGGAGCGGAGCCCGGGCGCCGGAGCGGAGCTTCGCACACTTCGATGCTCACGCCGTCCGGGCCGCCGCAGATGCGCTTCTTCCGAAGCGGAGGGTCTGGGGAGGGCAGCGGAGGGGGCGCCCGCCTTTCCGGCCACTTCCCGGTGCGAGGCCCCTGGCGCTGCTGCTCTGAGCAGCCGGGGGCGGTGGGATCCCGCGGAGCTGGGCTGCTCCCGCCCCACCACGCGGGGAGTCTGTGCCAGGCCGAGTCCGTGCCACACCGCACTTACCTGGCTGCGCCGCTGCTAGAGACAATGGGGGCCGGGAGCGGCCCGCAGCCCTTCCCGCAGGTGTGCTGGAGAAGGGAGCCGGACTCGGGAAGCCAGAGACTTCGATTCCTCCTGGGCCTCACGTGGCCTGGGAAGGTTGGGCCAGCACAAGGAGTGCACCGCTCTAGTGATTAATACTTTCGCCCAAGGCCAAGCCCCGAGGAACTGCAGCCTTCCCAGGTCGGGGAGAGAGAATTATGAGCGAGATGAGAGATACTGAGAACAGAGAGCGCAGCACCAGCTCAGATAGGGTACTTGCTGTTCCAGCCAAGAGCGGAAATAGGGACAGTTTACAAAGAGTTCCCTGAGCTTCTGGAAGATGGTATCTCCAGCTTGAAAGAATGTGCGCATTTCGAGGAGAATGGACTACCTACACATAGTAAGTGCATCAACCACACAATTTTTTTTTTTTTTTATGGGCCAGCAAGATGGATCAGTGGGTAAAGGAGCTTGCCACTAAGCCTGCCGACCTGAGTTCAGTCTCCCAGGACTCACACAGTGGAAGGAGACAATCCAGTCTGGCAAGATGTCCTCTGACTTACACGTGTGCACACACTATACACATGCACACACGTGTGTGCATACAAAATAACTGAAAAATTTTTAAATTAAAATTTTTATTATATTTAATGCATTTATGTATATATTTGTGTGTATGTTTTGGGGTATGGGTACACACACTATAGCACACGGGAGGGGTAAGAAGACAACTTGTGGGACTTCTCCCCTTCCAGCATGTGGGATCCAGGAATTGAAGTTAAGGTTTTCAGGTTTGGGGGCAAGCACCTTTATCCACTGAGCCATCTTGCCTGCCCATCATTTTTTTTTTTTTATTTCAAGGGTAAAACAGCCTGTATAACAAGAGAAAACGATAATTTCTGAGGGGCTGCCTTGAGTCACGTGGCTACTGGGTGCTTTTGACCGATTCTCTTGTTGCACCCTCACAACAGTGCTGGCTTTGAAGCTGACTGGATTCAGGAACTCAACCCACTGTGCTGGTGCTTAGCATGTGTCATGGTTGGCTTCATTTTTCAACTTGACACCCCTGGGAAGAAGGAACCTCAACTGGGGAATGTCCTCTATCTGACTGGCCTGTGAATATATTGTGAAACATTTTTTGGATTCTTGAATGATGTGGGAGGTCCCATCTCACTGTGGGTGGAGCCACCACTGGTCCTGGGTTCTATAAGAAAGCAGACCAACAGGGCATGTTGACACATACCTTTAATCCCAACACTAAGGAGGCAGAGGCAGGTGGGTCTCTGTGAGATCAAGGACAGCCTGGTTTACATGGTGAGTTCCAGGCCAGCTGGGGCTACAGGGAGGCCCAGTTCCACCGCCCCCCCCCCAAAAAAAAAACAAAAAGAAAAACAAAAATCAAACAAAGAAAGAAAGCAGTCTAAGGGGGCTGGAGAGACGGCACAGCGGTTAATAGCACTGGCTGCTCTTGCAGAGGACCCGGGAGGGTTCAGTTTCCAGTATGTACAAGGTGGTGAACAATTGTTCAGAATTATAGCTCCAGGGCATCCAATGCCCTCTCTGTCCTCCACGAGCATTGTGTCCATGGATGTAGTTACATATATGTAGGCAAAACACTCATACACATAAAATAAAAATAAATAAATTCAGAGAGAGAGAGAGAGAGAGAGAGAGAGAGAGAGAGAGAACAAGCAAGCAAGCAGGCAGGATGAACACAGGCCAGGGGAGCAAGCCAATAAGCAGCATTCCCCCATGGTCTCTGCTGCAGCTCCTGCTGCTTCCTTGAGTTCCGCCCTGGCTTCCCTCAGTGAGGGATTATGACTTGGGAATGGTAAAATGAAATAAGCCCTTTCCTCTCCAAGTTGCTTTTGGTCAGGGTGGTTTATCATAGCAACAGCAAAGCAAACTATGAAACAAAAACCCTGTTTCACATGTCTGGCACCCCAGTCCCAGACTACAGAGAGGCTCCTTCCAGAGAGGTACAGGCAGCTCTGGAGTCCCAGAAAAGGATAATGTGTCATCCTTGTGGTTCCCCCACAGAAGAACAGAACAAAAGTTACCAACACAAGTTTGCCTGGGTTTGGAATTGATGCAAAGGGTGATGCAGAGAGTGCAAATAGAGTTAAGACCTTTGGTGACACCTTAGTTGTGAACACAAGACTCCTACATGCTTTGGCAATGGGGTTCCCACATTACGGAAATAACACGGAAGGTCTCAGCTGTGTGCTCAGTACCTAGATCCAGCACAGCAGCTAAAAGAGCAGAGCAAAAAGATAGTTGACCGGGGGATTGCGGGCACTATGATCGGAAATCCCACCAGGATTAAAAGATTGATGTGAGAAACGAATGACCAGACACAAAAAAGGCGGGAGGATGGTTTGGTCAACAGACTAGCAGGGAGGCCTGTGAGTTCCTACCTCAAAGAAGATGACAGCCATGATTAGAGAGATCAAACAACTGCTCTAATGTTACCCATCTAGTAAGGTGGGGGTAGTATGCAAACTAAGGCAGGCCAGCCAGCTCCGGAGCTCCTAGCTACTCTGCTAGAAGGAAACAGAGCCAGTTGCTTTCACAGACTGCTCTGAAGAAAATGGAGCCACAGCTAGGATTTTGGGGGAAAAATGTTAAGTGCTGATTTGTATGCTCCATCAAATCATCTTTCACAATTTCATAATAGCTAACCAGTTTTAGACATATATGTGTGACAGGCACTGCAGTAAGTGTTGGTATGTGTGTTGAGTCATCTGATCACTTGGCTAACAATCCTATCTGCTAGGAATTCTTATTATTCTTGTCTTACTGATGAGAAAGCGAAGGTCAGGGAGGTGATGTGACTGAGTTATCTAAGAGGTACTAGGGAGTCAGACAGCCTGATCTTCTAAGCCCATGCTCTGTTATATTGTCAGGTTAAAAAACAACATCAATACACATGCCTTGAAAATAATCTAGTAAAAATATACTGCAACAATAAAGGATCAAAAACCCAAATAGCTGAAAATCAGGGAAGTCATGTGAAAACTACAAAGGCAGATTTTAAGAGTCTAAATAATTCATCCATATCTAAATCTAAAATTTTATTAACAAAGAGGGAGGAAAGTAAATACACACTCCACTTGGCTGAATCACAAAGAACTAAAGGTTACTCTTTCATTTTGAAGACGCTTCAAGCAAGCAATACAGGGGCCTCAGAATGCCTTTTTATTATTATTAATTATTGTTGTTCCGAGACTAAAGCATAGCTCCATGGCAAAGTTCATGTTTTAGCATGTGGGTCTCTTGGTTCCATTGCCAGCACCAAAAGAAAGGATTGTTGCTCTGATTAGATATTTTATTCAGCAGTTTTTCAAACAGTTTGTGCTATGAATTCCTCTAAAGGAAAACGACTACGATTTTTTTTTTTAAAGGTAAACAACAAAGTTTCCTTTTTTGGTAATAGCGTGAGCTCAAAGATTCATGGTGTATCTTGGTCCCCTCCAGTTAGCCACCGTCATATTTTTGCAGCTGTGGCCGGTGGAAACTTCTTCCTGGTGACTCCAGAGACATTTTGCCATGATCTTATAGGTTTTGATTACCTTTTTGCTATCAAAATACTTCCATTGGGTGCAATCTCACCACTCACAGTGCTGAGGCAGGAGAACTGCAAGGTACATGCAAGCCTGGACAATATGGCAACACTCTGTCTTAAAAAAATAGGACCAACCAGAGACATAGTTTGGTGGTTAAGAGTACCAGCTGTTCTTGCAGAGGACCTGAGTTCAGTTCCCAGCACCACATGACATCTAACAACTATAACTCCAGTGCAGGGGATCTGACTTTTTCTAACCTCATCGGGTATCGCACAAAACAGGTGCACTGATGTACATGCAGGCAATACACTCATACACGTTAAAAAAATGAAACAATAACAAAAAACCCAACCAACCAGAGCTGGAGAGATGGCTCAGTGGGTAAAGCACTTGCCACAGAAACGTTAAGGACTTGAGTTCAAATTCCTAAACCCTAAAGCCAGACGCATATGTAGTGGCAAACATTTGAGTGAGGTGGAAGATGAAGACTAACAGCCATGAATCATGGCACATGAACACCCACATTTATGTACGCAAATATGTGCACACATGCACACACACATAAAAAAAATCACAACCAACCGACTAGTCAATAAAGTTTACATATGGTTTTCCCCAGACTCTGCTCAAGGATCATACTTACCTAATGCTCAAGGTCTAAAAAGGAGTATCTATGGCCACTGAAGCAATGAAGATAGTAAAACAAAGGGAAAATTCAAAAGAGAAAAAATAATCGCACATCAAAGGTCAGGGAGTCATTTAAATTAGCAAAGAAACAGATGGAGCATAATAAACTCAATGTAGTAGTCCCAATGATAAACATAAATGGAATAGACTACCTTAGTTAAAAATAAAACCTTCCAGAGTATATTAGAGAAATCAGTTCTGTGTTATTTGAAAGAATCATGTAAGAGAATGGAAAAATATACAAAGCAGATGCAAATTATGAGAAACCAAAGGTCAAAATACTTAAATTGATAGACTTTGAGACCAAAGCAACCTGAATAAAATGGCATTGAAATGTACAAAGGCAAAACATGATGGGATTCACTTAATAATATGGTTAGCCAGTCTCATTTAATAGCTTCTTTGAAAAAAACACGTCTAGCAGACTATATGCCTTTTTTTTTCTAGTGGCCTTCAAATATTGACAAAAATATAGAGCTGCGCTTCCAGAGGCACTTAAATAGCTTCAGGCCAGGTGGCCTAGGTTGGTGGCCAAGCACATGCTTAGCTTGCACAAGGGTTCAGGTTTTGCACCAAAAACTCAAAGCAAGCCCCCCACCCCCCAAAAAACCTTGAGCTCACTTGACAAAGAAGATGTAGAAGATCCCAATTGTCTATACAGAGAAATGGCACACTATAGTATGAGGGTCAGACTAGATGTCCTAACAGATGCTTCCCCACAAAGAGTCTGGAAGGGGGCCAGATGTGGGCTCTTCCCAGGTTTGCTGTCTGTAAGGGCCAGGCCACATGGCTCCTAGATCAGGACCCACTGATGTGTGCAGAGGACACTTCAGAAGTGGAGATTGAAATGAAGTCTTCGCTGAGGTCATGTGTGTGTTTCTGGTCATGTAGGCAGATCCCTGCTGCAAAACCAGCAGATCTCCCTGGAAGGAGAGGCAGATGGGGGTAGGGGACAGCTCATCCAGTCCAGGTGCAACTTTTCAATCTCATTGTTATCAATAAACAATGCTGACAAGCTGGGTCGAACTGCCCTGAAACTGTCCGGACTCCAGGGTACATAGAGACACCATTAATCAATACCCTTCATGTTCTGAGCAGGGAGGCAGTATCAAGCAGGAGCCTTAACCAAACAGCTCAGGCTAATTGCAGCTTGCCGTGATTAACCATTACAGCACAAGAGCAAGCCACTGCATCCCAATCATTTCTCAAAGCCTGAAACTATGCAAAATCCATCTTGGAACCATAACTCAAAAAAAAAAATCTACCCTGAATAAATACAATGAATAAAAAGTAATAAAAATGCAAATGAAAACAGGGTCCTCCTTTCTTCTCCACAATGTAAATCTGATGAAGGAGAATAAGAATGTTAATCCCAGTGTCTGGAAGGATGTCGGGGAACTAGGCGACTGTATTTACTGCTGCTAGGAACACAAATCTGCAGAACCTTTTTCAGGTCTGTCTTTGGACTCTGTATCAAAAGCCTTTAAACAAAAGCCCATTTTCACTGCCCCCAAATGACATCTTTGGCATTTCAACCTGCAGAAACATTATAATTAGACTGCAAGCATAGGAAACAAGTTCAAAACCCAGAAGTCTGAGGCTGTTTCGGTGTTGTGTTCACATGAGACTCTTCAAACTAATTTTGTAGATGTCTATGTAGGAGCACAGCTTGCTAGTGGTACATCTCACGCCCTTGCCTGCATTCTAGGCTAACCGTATCCAGATATTGTTCAAGGCAGCAATATTCGCTGCTCTGGACACAAAATTATGGCATCTTCTTCCCACTCCCCTGGCTTCCCTTGTAGTCCAGAACACACACACTGTGAAATAAGTTTAATGTTGACTAGAAATGCCCATGGAGGTCAGAACAGGGCATCGGATGCCCTGGAACTGGAGCTACAGACAGTTATTACCCATCATGTGGGTGCTGGGAATCAAACGCAGGTTCTCTGCGAGAGCAGCCAGTACTCTTAACTGCTGAGCCCTGTATCTCTCTCTTTTTTTTTCTTTTAATAAAAAATATTTTATTAATTGTTTTTATTTTATATGTGTGTTGCCTGCATACTTGTAAATACACCTGTGTCATGCAACACCCATGGGGGTCAGAAGAGACCGTCAGATCCCCTGGAACTAGAGTAAAGAACGGTTTTTAGTTGCCATGTGGGTGCTGGAAACTGAACCCAGGTCCTCTGCAGGAGCCGCTGAGCCATCTCTCTGGCCTTGACTCTGTATCTCTTATTGACATCCCTACAATGTAGGACCCTAGTAAAGATACTCATCTGTTCTGTCATTCTGCACAGATGCGTTGTTCTTTCGGTGATTTCTTCAGGTTTATCCTTGTGGTGATCCACATATATGTGCAAGAATACAGTCTTTCTCCTTTCCTTGTTAATCAGTACTTGTATGAACTGGGTTTTTGGATGCAGCCAAAGAGCCCCCACAGTAAGTCAAAGGGATCAAAGGGGGCCCTCTTTCCCTCACACATGAAGCAGGAAACACAAAGTGCAGCATGCTCAGGAATCCATGTGGAGAAGGCCCACCCAGCTACTGGAGCTGAAATAAACCACCTGAGAAAGCCAAGCATGGGCTTGCTTCCATGGGTGTGGACAGACTGAAACCTCTGTCTCTGAAGGCCAACAGAACCCAAGTGCCGAAAACAGAGTTCAAGGTGCTCCTTCGGGATGCCCACATAAAGCTGCTAGAAAGGAGACAAGCGGAGAACTCAGGAGAGGGGCCGAGGTGGGAGCTGGGCGTTAGAGATATGTACTGTAGAAAATTCAGAGATGCATATTCTAGAAACTTCAGAGAATCACTGTAAAGTAAACTGGGTGTGGTGCTGCACACTTTTGACCCCAGGTCTTGGGGGTGGAGGCAGGAGGATCAGGAAAGTTCGAGGGTTACATAGGGAGTTTGAGTCAGGCATGGTGGGCACGTGCCTTTTTTTCCTCAATATTTTATTGAGCTTTTGTACATTTCATACAACAGTTCTTAATCAAATTTAGACCCCCCTCCCGCATCCATGCCCCCCCGGACCTTATCCATTCTACCATACATGTTAAGCCCTATCCAGTCAAGCATTTTACCCAGATATCATTCGGTGCAAATGCATCCACTGGAGTCTAGTCAGCCTATCTAGAAATTGTAAGTAAGGTCCACTCTCCCTCACCTAGTAGTAAGTAGTCTCCAACAGTTCCCAGGCTAGGGAACTCTTGCTCCATTCTGGGACCTTGTCTGATTGAGTTGGCATTGGTCTTGTGCTGGACTCCCCCACTGCTGCAGATGCACCTGAGCAAGTTTCCAATGGTCCAAAAGGCTCTCCTTTCCTATGTTCATGGAACAAGCCTGGCTCTTAGAATCTTTCTGGCCCCCTCTTCCGCAATGGTTCCTGACTGTTGGGTGGGTGAGGTTTAATATAGGAGTGCTATCCAGGGACACACTCTGCAGACTCTAAAACTTGGCCTGTTGTGGTCTTCTGTGTGCATTGCAATCTGTTGTATGAAGAAGCTTCTCTGATGAGAGTTGAGGGATGTATTTGTATTCTCTCTACCTCCTGTTCCTCTGTGTTTCATGAGCCTTAGGTGTAGAGGTTCCACTGTAGATGTGTCACCTAGAACTGGGCATTTCTCAGGTGTATATTCTCTGTGTCTAACCAGTTGTAGAACTCTGCAGTAGCCCCTATATGTTGCAAAAAGAAGCTTTTTGGATGAGTGATGTACAGTATACTTGTCTCCCAGATAACAGACCACTACTGCACCAATAGAGTTTTCTGTGCCAGTTGTTATGGTTATTAGGCTTTAGGCTGGGTTGGACCATTGAATAATTCTATCTCTTAGAAGCTTGCATAGTACCCTGTAGAACGATGAGAGCTAAACTTCAGGTAGAAGGCTTTCAGGTTAGTTTCTGCTCCATTGCTCTAAGTCCTGTGTCTGAAGTATGTCAAGTCTTCAGCAGTAGGGTCTGATTTCGAGTTCTGGGAGATAACCAAGAGCTTCAGCAACAGCTTGTGTTATTTGGGAGTCTCTCGGGCTACTCTGACCAGCCTCTTGAAGGGAGGTCTCTGGCGCTGTGTTCCTTGCCACACAGCACTAATGTTCAGATACTGTATGTGCATTTCTCAAGGGGTTCCCTAGCCAACACATTTCCTTCTGACTTCCCTGGCCCCCAAGCTCCACTTATCTCTCTCCTCTCTACCCTGGTTCAACCTCCCTCCCCATTCTAAGCACCCCTATTTTCCCCACACTCCCCCCAATAACACCCAACTCCCTCCCCGCCCCTCTCCCTCTCCGCCCCTCTCTCTCCCTCCTGGTCCCTCTCCCTCCCCGCCCCTCTCCCTCCACACCCCTCCTCTCCCTCCACGCCCCTCTCCCTCCACGCCCCTCTCCCGAGTTCCCTTCTCTCTCACCACTATCATGTCTTTAATCCCAGCACTGGGGAAGCAGAGGCAGGTGAATCTCTGTGAGATGGAGATTAGCATCATCTACACAGTGAGCTCCAGGTCATCTGGGGCTACCCTGTGCCCCCCCCCAGCAAAACACACATACACACAAAACAAAAACAAAAACAAAACCACAACATAGTGAACTTGAGGCAGGCCTGGGCTATATGGAACTTGGTCTCAAAAAAACAGTAAAACGCAACAAAACCAAAACCAGATATGACTTCCCCCCACTTAGAGTACAAAAGGGAAGGAGTACTTTGAGGATGTGGAGAAAAGGGTACTTTTGTACACTTACGTTTACTACAGACATTAGGGAAAACAGTATGGGTTCCTTAAAAACTTTAAAAAAACAGGGACTGGAGAGATGGCTCAGCAACTAAGAGCACTGGCTGCTTTTGCAGAGGACACAGGTTGGGTTTCCAGCTCGCACAGGGAGGCTAACAACTGTCATTAACCACGGTTCCCAGGGATCTGATGCCTCTTCTGACCTCTGCAGATATTGCATGACATGGGTGCACTTATATACATGCAGCCAATACACTCATACATATAAAATAAAAATAAAAATAATTAAAACAAGATAAAAAGAAAACCAAAACAAACACCCCCCAATGAAAGAAAAACCAAATCAAACAAAAAGCTCCCAGAGAAATAATGAATATTGTACTAGTAGATAGGCCTTCCTTGCTTTGACACTATACAGTGACACTCCAGAAATACGTACAAGTTAAGGTTTAAATTTTAAAATATTGTGGACAGGGAGATGGCTAAGCCAGTAAACGCACTTGCTACCAAGCCTGACACCCTGAGTTCGATGCCTGCGACTCACTTGGTGGAAGGAAAGAACTGACTCCTAACAGTTGTCCTTTGACCTCTACACATGTGTCCTGGCATGCACCCATGAAAAATAAATATAGAAAAGTTTAAAAAGCAGTCAGTACAACTCTAACATAAAATCAAAAGAGAAGAAGAGGGGGGAAAAAAAACCCTGAAAAAGTAAAAAAAATGCGACTTGGTATTGAAGATCACAGTTTTAATTCCATCACTTGGGAGGCAGAAGCAGGTGGATTTCTGTGAGGAGAACTCCAGGTCAGCCAGGGCTACACAATGAGACCTTGTCTCAAAAAAAACCCTAAAAACTAAATTAAAAAAATAAAAGCATAATGCTAATGGACTAGTGAGATAGCTCAGTAGTTAAGGGTGCTTGCTTCTCTCCCAGAGGACCTGAGTTTGTTTCCCAGAACACACACCAGATAGCTCACAACTGCCTGTAACTCCAGCTCCAAGGGATCTGATACCCCCTCCTGGCAAGCACACACATATACACATAATTATTTTTAAATCATAAAAAAATACTAGGGCTGGAGAGATGACTCAGCAACTAAGAGCGTGCACTGTTCTTGCAGATGGCCTGAGTTTGGTTCCCAGCACCCATGTGGTGCAGCTCACAACCACCTGTAATTCCAGCTCCAGGGGATCTGACACACTCTTCTGGCCTCCAAAGGTACATGAACACACGTTGCAGACACACAGACAGACACATACACATAAATAAAAATGAAAATAAATCTTTAAAATGTAAACAATAGAAATTATAAATGAGTTACTCAAAAGGACGCTATAAGCAGCAAATAGAACTAAAGAGAAAAATTGGATAATTGAAAGATAGTTCTAAATAAAATATCAACACAAAAGACAGAATGCTAGAAAATATTAATTAGAGGTTAAAGGAAATGGGGCATAGTGTGAGAAGGTCCACTGTATCTTCCAACTGGAGTTCCAGAAAGACGGAGCAGGAGTGACGGAGGAAAAGACGATGTGCAAAGAAATAAGATTTCAGAAATTATGAAAAGACACTAGTCTTAATTATTTTTACATTTATTTATTGTGTGTGTGTGTGTGTGTGTGTGTGAGACCTGAGATACAGCACTCATGTGTAGGTCAGAGGACAGCTTGAGGGAGTCGCCAGCATACCTGCCTACCAACACAACTAGTCACTGCTGTGGAGCACAGTTTTAATCCCAACACTTAGGAGGCAGAGGCAGGTGGATCTCTGTGAGATCAAGGACAGTCTGTCTGGTCTACATAGCAAGTTATGAGCCAGCCAAGGCCGCATAGTGAGACCCTGTGTAGAAAAAAACAAAACAAAACGAGTAAAAAAATCAATTGCATTTTTGTACATTGGCAACAAGCCATTGGAATCTGCAATTAAAATATTTTATTTTATTTAATGTGTATGCATGTATTACCTGCATGTATGTAAGCACACATGTGTCATGAAATGCCTGAGGAGGACAGGGTACGGCATCAGAGCCCCTGGAACTGGAGTTAATGGACAGTTGTCAGCTGTCATGTGGGAGCTGGATTCGAACCTGGGTCGTGTGCAAGAACAACTGGTGTTCTTAACTGCTGAGCCAACTTTCCAGTACTGGAACTTGAAATTTTAAAATACTACCATTTGAAATAACGCAGGAAATATTGAATCTTCAGACATAATTCTTGCCAGGTGTATACAAGATCTGCATGCTAAACACTATAAAAGTTTAATGACAAGCATAAAGATGACCTAAGTAAATACACTGTGTTCCTAAACTGAAGACTCATTGCTAGGATCTCAGGACAAATAGCTTAAAAGTTGACTCCCATGACCCTGCCTTCTGGGTATTCATATCCTTATGTACGTTCCAATCTTTAAGGGTGCACCGGATGCAGGCATGCACCTACAGTAAACGGAACAGGCAAAAATCCTGGACTATCACCTCCTTGGTTTCCAGAGAGTCTGTGGTCAGAGTCTGAGCTTGTTCTTAGGCATGCACTCTCTCACTCTCAGGCTCTGAGGTAAGTTAGCTGCCGTGTGAGCAGCTCTACAGAGAGGCCCAAGGAACTGTGGGGAGGCTTCCAGCCAAAAATTAGCAAGGAACCAAATCTCTTTTTAAGATTTATTTTAATTTTGTATTCATGTATGTGTGTGTCGGTGTGAGAATATGCCATGTGTGTGCAGGTGCCCTTGGAGCTAGAGTTATAAGCAGTTGTGATTGAACTGATGTGGATGCTGGGAACCGAATTCTGGTCCTCTGGAAGAGCAGTAAGTGCTCTTAACAGCTGAGTCATCTTTCCAACCCTAAGGAACCAAATTTTGCACACAACGGGATGAGTTTGAAAGACCCCATTTGAGTCTTTAATGGAGCTGTGGCTGACAACTTGCTTGTGGCCTTGTAAGTGAAAGATTGAGATCTTGAGGTAGAGGCACTAAGCTAAGCTGTTCCCAGATTCCTGATCCATAGGATTTGTGAAATGATAAAATATGTCAAGTTGCAGGCTGCAACTTTGAGCTAATTTGTAATATAGTAATAAAATGTCAATTCTCCCCAAATTTGTCAAAAAGTTTGTTGGAATCCCAAACCCAAATCCTAAAAAGAGTTTTTGTAGAAATTCTCAAGCCAGTGCTAAAATTTCTGTGATAAACCAAAGGAGTTATAATAGTCAAAACAATTTTGAAAAAGAACCGAGTTGGAGACCTCACAATACCTGACTTCAGAATATTTAAGGCCATGTGATACTGGCAAGAAAATAAAACCCAAAATGATCCTTGCAATAGAGCAGACAGGGCCGAGTAGACCCACAAGTCAGCGGTCAGTGGATTTTTTTTTTACAAAGTACAAAAGCAATTTTTATTTATTTATTAGTTTGTTTGTTTGTTTGTTTGTTTCTCTTTGTTTTGAGACAGGATCTCCTTGTAGCCCCAGCTGGCCTGGACCTCACTGTGTAGACCAGACTCGTCTCTATCTCGCAGAGATTCACGTGCCTCTGCCTCTTGAGTGCTGTGATTAAAGGTGTACACTACCACATCCGGCATTTATTTATTTGTTATGTGTTTTGTCTGCGTGTATAAGGGTATATAAGAGGGGCACAGATAGGGGAGAGGGTCTAAATATGATCTAAATAAATTATATAGAACTCACAAAAATTAAAAATAAAATAAATAAAATCTTTAAAAATTTTTACATTTTTATTTATTTATGTGTGTATGTGTGGGTGTGTATGCCATAGCATGTATGTCAAGGTCAGAGGACAACTTGCAGAAGTCGGCTATCTTACCCTATATGCATGTGGGTCCTGGAGATCGAATCAGACTTGGTGGCATGTGCTTTTCGCTGCTGAGTCATCTCACTAGCCCTCAGGGCAATTTTTTAAAAAGATAGTATCTTCAATGTGTATTTCTGGAGTTACCGAACATTCCAAGAAAAGGACACCAAAGAGACTTGCTGCATACACATCATGTACAAACACGAGCAAAATATTTCAACAAACATGAATAAATGTGATAAATGTCTTTAATGGGTCTGGGGGGTAGATGGAGATCATTTTCCCTTTTCATAACTAATTTAAATAGTACACAGTTTCAAATTTGGAAATAAAAATTAGAAATTGGACAAATTAAGAAAACAATAGTAGAATAAAAATAATGTATAAATCTTACAAGTCCTTTGAGAAAAATAGAGCTCAGGAAAAATTCAAAAGTCAAAATGGGAAAAGGAAGTGGAGCATTTGAATGTACGAGGCACAGATCTGAAGTAAGCTGGGGCTGGAGTGATGGTCAGTGGTTAAGAGCACATGTTGCTCTTGCAAAGGACCTAGTTCAGTTCTTAGCACCTACATCAAACAACTCATAACTGCCCATAATTACAGCTATAGGGGATCTGACACTCTCTTCTGGCCTCCTCCGCCACTGTATATGCACACACACACACACATACACACACACACACACACACACACACACACACAAGCACACATACACAGAATTTAGAAATTTTAAAAACCTAATAAAAATTTTTTTAAGGAAAAGAAAAAAAGAACAAGTTGTCACAATAAGACTAATGGACAAAATTTCTTGGGGCTGGAAAGATGGCTCAGATGGCTTAGAGGTTTAAGAGCATGGACTGCTCTTGCAGAGGACCCAGGTTCCACTCCCAGTACCCATGCTGGGTAGCTCACATCTGCCTGTGACTCCAGCCCCAGGAGATCCAACACCCTCTTCTGGCTTATTTAGGCACCTGTGTTCATGGATACATACCCCACCAGGCCAAACATAAATTAAAAACCTTTAAAATTTTTTAGTCTTTAAGGGTTTATTAGTTTTTAAAAAGTGTGTGTGTGTGTTTGTGTACATGAGTGCAGTGCTGGAGTTACAGGCTGCTGTGAGTCACCTGATGTGGGTGCTGGGAATCAAACTCAGGTACTCTGGAAGACCTGCTCAGGTTCTTAACCACTGAGGCATATCTCCAGTCTAAAAAAATCTTTAAAAATGGAATTTCTTTCTTTCTTTCTTTCTTTCTTTCTTTCTTTCTTTCTTTCTTTCTTTCTTTCTTTCTTTCTTTCTTTCTTTCCCTCCCTCCCTCCCTCCCTCCCTCCCTCCCTCCCTCCCTCCCTCCCTCCCTCCCTTCCTTCCTTCCTTTTTTTCGACAAAGTAGCTCAGGCTATCTTAACACTCAGGCTACCTTCCTGTTTTAGCACCTCCCTGACTGTGTCACCACTCTTGGTTTAGATTTCTTCTTTAAAAGATGAAATGTGGACCTGGAGAGATGGCTTAGTGGTTAAGAGCACTAGCTGCTCTTGCAGAAGATCTGAGTTCGATTCCCAGAACCCACATGGCAGCTAACAATCATCTATAACTCCAGCTCCAGGGGATATAACACCATCTTCTGACCTCCATGGGCACTGCATGATATGGGTATATTTACACATATGTAGGCTATACCTTCATACATACAAAATATTAAAAAATAAAAGATGTTTTCATGTTGAGCAAAAAATTACTGCTATTTGTTCTCTACCAAGACACATTAAAAGTCTGGGTATGGTGGCACATGCCTGTATTACCAGTACTTGAAAGTTGGAGGCAGGAAGATCAGGAGTTCAAGGTCATCCTTAGCAGAGTAGTGAGTTTGAGGAGAGCTTGGGCTACCTGAGACACTGTCTGATATAAAACATACACACACGCACACACACACACACACACACACACACACACACACACACACCAAGCAAAGGTTACAGATAAAATCTGGGAAGCAATACCAAGCAAATTCTGGCGAAAGAAGCCTTATGGATATTTTTTTGTAATAGATAAATAGAATTCAAAATAGCAAACATTTAATAAGATAAGTAGGGACATTTTGTCATCATATAATGTTTAATTCATGAACCTTTACGTGCCCTCACCAGTAGCAAAATACAGACAAAAGATTAGATAGAAGCATGGGGAAAAGAAAAATCAGAAAATGCTTTGTCAAAACGTTTCCACTCCAGCGGACAGAGCAAACGCTTTCTGTTCATTACGCATCAAGAACATGCTATTAAGGCGTTTATAGTGATGGGTAATTTACATTTTGCTGGAAATTTATACACATCAATGTGTTTACTGTCCTAGTTTATATATATATATATACATATATATATATATATATATATATATGTATATATATATATATATATCCTTTTATGTGCTGGGAATTGAACCCAGGACCTTATTCATATTAAGCAAATGCTGTACCACTGAACTACATCCCTAGCCCATAGAATATTTATATGTAACAAATTAATATAATTAAAATGTTGTATTTTATTTAATTTTTTACCTTATTTTTATTTTGTGTATATGAGTGTCTTGTCTGCATATATGTAAGAGCACCTGTATTGTGCAATACCTGTGGAGGCCAGAAGAGGGTGTTGGATCCCCTGGGACTACAGTTAGAGACAGTTGTTTACTGCCATGTGGATGCTGGGAACCAAGCCCAGGTCCTCTGCAAGAACAACAACTGCTCCTTAACTGCTGAACTAGCTCTCCAGGCCCATATTTTATTTTTATTTTCTGGGTATGAGTGTTTTGCCTGCATGTATGTCAGTACACACGTGTGCTGTGCCCATGGAGGTCAGAAGAGGGCAGTGGATCTAGGAATTGGAGTTATAGATGGTTGCTACCTGCCATGTGGGTTCTGGGAACTGAATCTGGGTCCTCTGCAAGAGCAGAAAGTGTTCGTAACTGCTGAGCCATCTGTCCCACCCCAAGGAGTTTATATTTTAAAGTACTTACAGCTTTTCTCATGTGGCTTAAAAAACTTTTTGCCATGTTAGTGAGCTGGGGAAAGGCAAGGGAAGAAGTTTGCTTGGTTTGCAGGTCCATCTGCTTTGCTCATATTTGTGTGCTAAGTGAGGCCTAAAGGGCTAGCAGAATACATGAGTCAGGTCCCTTTCCGTCTGCATCCCTTGTCCATTCCTCTGGGGCAAGACAAGAGTCAGCATGATGCGGTGAACAGGCCAGGAGAGTGGAGGGTCTAGCCCCAGCCTCGCTAAGTGGTTTATACGTCTATCCTATTGCCACCTGGAAAAATGACAGCAGTAGTCAAGAATCTAAAAGCAGCATCTGTTATGTTTCTTCTCTCTCTTATTATGACACAAACTCACAGAATTAAAAAAAAATTTACCTTGGAAGAAATCTTACAGGAAGTGGCAAAATAGTGCAGGTTGCTCTCTGCATTCCTCACCCAGGTTCCCACAACAGTGGGCTCTTATATAGACACAGTGTACTATCAAAACCAGAAACTGAAAGTCACTGCTAATTAAATGACATTCAAATTTGTACTATTTAAAACTTTTTATTTCATTTTGCTTTTTTGAAACAGGGTCTCTCTGCAGCTTCAGCTGGCTTAGAACTGGCTGCCCTCCATCTCACAGAGATCCCACAGCCTCTGCTTCCCTGGGACTAAACGTGTGTGCTACCACACCTTGCTTTAGTTGTTTTCTTATTTTAGTTTTGAAACGGGGCCTTACATAGCTTTGGCTGGTGTTGAACTCAGTATGTAGCCAAATATGGTTTTGAACTCCTAATCTTCCTGCTTTTACCTCCAGAGTGATAGGGTCACCACACCTGGTTTACTCTTCACCTTTTAAACTGCAATCATTTGTGTGGCTTTGTGATCAGACGTTTTATCCCATGTGTAGATTTGTGTACTGAGCATCACAATCAAGACACAGAACTGTTCCATCATCACTAAAGACTACTCTTTGAGAACTTCACATTTGCATATAGTTCCCATTCTGGCTTCCTGTTCTTGTTGCCTGGCAACCACTAATTTCTTCTCCACTTCTAAGGTTTTGTTATTCCAAGCATATTATATGGATGCAATCATACAGTGTATAACCTTTTGAAATTAGCTTTCTGCACCGTGAATAATGAACTGGAGGCCCATGCGAGTGGTTGCTAAAATATCAATAATTCATTTTTTAAAATTATGAAATAGTATTCCATTCTATGGATGTGCCAAAGTTTGTTCAATCATTCACCCACTAATATACATTTGGGATGTGTCTAGCATTTTGCTATTACAAGGAGAGCTGCTTTGAGCATTTGTGCACAGATTTTTTCTGGAGTTTTCTTCAGGATAGATAACAGTGGGATATTCAGTTGCAGGGTTAGTGCATGTTTAGTTTTGAAGAAACTACTAATTCTTCCAGATTGGCTGTACCACTTTATGTCACTACTATTGAGGAAGGAAGTGATCCAACTCCTCCACACTATTACTGGCATTTGGTATTATTGTTATTATTATTAACCATCCTGATGGTTGAACGCTGATGTTTCAGTGTGGTTTTAATTTGGCTAATGATATTGAACATCTTTTTATGTTTTTAAATTTTTAAATTTCTTTTCATGTTACATGTTACCCGCATGTATGTAAATGTACCATATGGGTGCAATGGCCTTAGAGGCCAGAAGAGGATGTTGACTCTCTGGGAACTGGAGTTATGAATGGTTTTGAGCCACCATGTGAGTGCTGGGAACCAAACTCCAGTACTCTGGCAGAGTGGCCAGTGATCCTAACCAACGAGCCATCTCCCCAGGCTCTCTTTTTATGTATTTGCCATTTATGTACCCTTTGCAGTGAAATTCCTATAGATTTGTTTTATACTTCTAATTCTTTTCTAAAACTTTTTTTTATATATTCAGAAAACAAGTCATTTGTTGGACGTGGTGTTTGCAAATATTTTCTCCTAGTGTGCAGCTTGTATTTTCATCCTCTTAACAGGGTCCATTTATAGAACAAAAGCTAATTTTCCCAAAGTCCAATTTATTGACTTTTATGGATTATCCTTTTAGTGTCTTAAGAATCCTGCATAGTTCTCATTCCTGAAGATTTTCTCTTAAGCTTTCTTCTAAAAGTTGCAGTTTTATGTTTTACATTAAAATTCCTATCTATTTTAGATTCCTTTTGGGGGACAGTTAGGGTTAATATTTTTGTATTTTTATTTTGCCTATGGCCCACCCATCAGTCAAGTGACATTCGTTGGAAAGACTATTCTTTGTCTATTGAGTTGCTTTTATACCTTTGTAAAAAAATTATTTAGTGTGCTTGTTTTGGTCAGTTCCAGATTCTATTCTGCTCCTTTGACTTATGTGTTATTCCTCCACCGACATCACACTGTATGGTTTACTGGAGTGGCATAGTACGCTGATACTAGGTGGCATAATTATTCCCAATTCATTTCTCTTTTTCTTTGTCTTGCTGTAGCCCCAGCTGGCCTGGAACTGGCTACCACAGGCTGACCTGAGAGCTCTGCTTGCCTCTGCCTCCCTCGTGTTGGGATTAAAGGCATGTACTACCAAGCCTGGCTAGTTCCTCCGTATTTTTTCACATAACTTTTAGAATAAGCTTGTGTAAATCTACCAAAAAATCCTGCTGGAATTTTGATAGGAATTATGTTAAATCTGCTTGGAGAGAATTTATATCTTTACTGAATTTGCCAACTCAAAATTAGATTCTTTTCATCAACATTTTAAAACTCTCATATGCAAAGCCTATGTATGTTTTGTTATACCTAGGTATTTTTTTAAAATAGTAATTTTGGGGGGCTAGAGGATGGTTTGGCACTGACTGCTCCTGCAGAGAACCCAGGTTTGGTTCCCAGTGCCTACATGGCAACTAATAACTGTAACTCCAGTTCCAAGGGATCCAGTGTCCTCTCCTGTCCTCTGTGGACATTGCATAACATGGATGCACTTAAATACATGCATGCAACACATTCATACACATAAATTTAAAAAAATTAAAATGATAGGTTTTAGGTTGTGGTTTTTTTTTTTTTTTTTTTTTTTTTTATAGACAGAATTTCATTATACGGCCCTAGCTGGCCTGGAAAGTTCCATCTAGACCAAGTTGACCTCAGACTCACAGAGATCCTCCTGGCTCTGCCTCCTGAGTGCTGGAATCAAAGGTGTCAGTCACCAGGCCTACGAAAAATAGTAATTTTAGGGGTTGGCTCAGAGGTTAAGAACACTGGCTGCTCTTGCAGAGGACTCAGGTTTGATTCCCAGCACCTACAAGTGGTTAGCAACTATCTGTAACTCCAGTTCCAGAGGACCCAATGCCCTCTTCTGACCTCTGTGAACATTATACTTGCATGCAGGCAATACACTCACACACATAAAATAAAAATAAACAGTAATTTTAAGTAGCATTGTGGGTTTTGGGTTGGTGTTTTTTAGATTTTATTGTTTTTAATTATGTGTTTGTGTGTAAGTGACCCGGGGGGATAGAGACCCATTGGGTCCCCTTGAGCTGGAGTTCCAGGCAAGTGTGAGCTGCTCATAAGTGATACTGGGACTTGAACACTGGTCCTCTTCAACAGCAGTACACAAACCCGGCAACTGAGCCATCTCCTCAGTCCCAGCATTATGTTTTAAAATTCTACTCCCCTTCCCCTCCTCCTTCTCCTTCCTCCTCCTCCTCCTCCTCCTCCTCTTCTTTGTTCCTCTTCTCCCCACCCCCTTCTCCTTTTGGAGATAAAGTCTTAGGTATCCCAGACTGACCTTGAACTCACTGTGTAACCAAGAGCCAAGGATGACCTTGAACTACTGATCTTCTTGCTCTCACCTCCCAAGTGCTAGGATTAACACGCATGTCCCACTACACATAGCTATTTTAAAATTTTCACAAAGAAAAATTTCACATGCTCAGCTCCGGTGCATACAAATCTGGCTGGCTTTTGTGTTTTTCTCGCCCACTGCAATCTTGCTGAACTCATTATTCTACAAGCTTTCCCCCCCAGTAAATTCCTGAGGATTTTCTATAGAGGCAATTCTGTCATCTGCAAATAGGGATCATTTCTCATATTTGTTTCCAATCTGTATGCTTTTTATTATGGCATTTCATATTTTATTGTAACCTTTGGAGCTCTTGGTGCTATGTTGAATAAGAGTGATTATTAGAGGAATCTTAGGGGAAAGTGTCAGTCATTTTTGTTTCTGTTTTTCTGAGACAGGATCTCCCTATAGTAACACCCCCCCCCCCCGGCAGCTGGCCTGGAACTTACTATGTAGATCAGATTGGCCTGATCCCACAGAGATCCACCTGCCTCTGCCTCCTGAGTGCTGGCAGTGGCACTAAAGGTGTGTGCCACCATACCCAGCCACGTGTCAGTCTTTTAGCACTGAATGTGATCTTAGGTTGATTTTATCAAGTTGAGGACGTTGCCCTGTATTTCGAATTTACAGAGTGGTTATCATGCATGAGTACCCAGTTATTTTTAAATATTTTTCTGAATTAATTATATCATCATGTGATTATTCTACTTCATTCTATTGCTATGGTAAAGGACTACATTGTTTGGTTTTTAAATATTAAACCATTATATCCTGAAATACACCTCCACTTGATCATGGTGCTTACAATTCTTTTTATATATTGCGGAGTTTGATTTGCTAACATTTTATTTTTTAATATTTTATTTTTATTACCTTTTTATGTGTATGAGTGTATTGCTTTCATGTATGTAAGTGCATCCATGTCATGCAATGCCTGGGGAGGTCAGAAGTGTCAGATCTCCTGGAATGGTTGTTATCTGCCCTGTGAGTGCTGGGAGTTGTACCTGGATCCTCTTTGAGAGCAGCCAGTGTTCTTAACCGCTGAGCCATCTCTCCAGCCCTTATTTGCTAACATTTAAAAAGAATTATATTGTCTTGCAGTTTTGTTTTTTATTTTAGACAGGGTCTCACTCTAACCCCAGCTTGCCTGGAACTTGCTTTGTAGATGAGGCTGATCTCCATCTCACAGAGATCTACCTGCTTCTACCTAGAGTGCTGGGATTAAAAGTATGTGCCACAATGCCCAGCACCTTTATCTGCTTTTAAAAAATTTATTTATGTTTATGTGTATGAGTGTATTGCCTGCATGTTTGTAGAAGTACAGCCCATATTGTACAGTGTCCATAGAGGCCAAAAAAGGGTGTTGAATCCTCTGGAACTGGAGCTATGAATGGCTGTTAGCTGTCGTGTAAGTGCTGGGACCTAAACCTGGGTCCTCTGGAACAGCAGTCAGTGTTTTTAACCTCCGAGCATCTCTCCAGTCCCCTTTGTCTGCTTTTGATATTAGGGTAATAGTGTCCTCATGAAGCGAATTGGGAAATATTCCTTCCTCTTTAATTTTATGGAAGAGTTTCTTTAGAGTTGGTAATAAAGCGCACAGAAATGTAAAGCTGAAAGAAAACCTTGAACTCACAGAGTACTGACTGGAACTTGGATTTGACTCCAGACTCCAGAGACTCGATTTTTTTTCTCTCCAGGTATCCAAAACCAACTATAGATTTTTGAATCTTAGGGGATTAGCTGAGGAATCAAATGACTATTTTTGACACAGACTACAAAGAAGACAGATCCAGAAGGAGCTGAAAAGCCGTTTCCTAACAAAACTGACATTTGCTCTCTTCGCTGCACCGTAAACCCAGGAAATGGCAAAGTCAAAGGCCGAGGAAAGAGTAAAGCGAAGCAGGGAGGGCTGGAGGGTCTTAGGCCGGCTTTCCGCAGAGGCAGAAATGCAGGCAAGGCTGTGACACCAGGAGAAAGTATGAAAACAAAGCAAAACCCAAACCAAATTCCCCAGCCCAGAGAGGGTGTGTGTGAAAACTGTAACCCCCGTGGGGTGGGCGCCTTAAACTCAACTGGCTGGGAAATTCTGAGGACCAGTGTAAAGCTCACCCCACCAGGCAGAAGGACCTGGATATCTCCACCCCAACTTCTCTCAGGCATAGAGTGAGAGCTATTCCCTCGAAACCTCTGGATCTGTAACCCGTCTAGCCTGCTTCCCCAATGGCAGGAGACTGCTCTAAACAAAGATGCCCAGGGACTGGGTTTTGAGAAGTCAGTTAAGTGGTAAAGTGAGGAGATACAGGTAGGCGGCCCACAGCATCTGCCACAGTAGGGTCGGGCAGTTCTGTTTTGGACAGTATAAGAGAGAAGTTAGTTTCTAGAGAAATATTTGCATGATATTAGAAGAAAAATATGAATATCGTGATTTAATCTATTATAAGATTACTTCAACTATGGAGATATATTCCAGGGAGTGACTCTATAAAATTTTTGTTGAAAATAATATTCCTTCTAGGCACAGAAACACGTGCCTGAAGTCTCCGCTACTTGGGTAATTGAGATGTCCAAGATATTGAGGTCAGTCTGAGCAACATGATACCTGTCTCAAAAAATCCCTTCAATGTTGTGCCTTCATAAGTAATTTGTGAAGGGTAAAAGAGACTGGCCGGCATTGTCGTTAAACAATGCTACCTGACCTTATTCACTCTACAGTGTTAAAAGAATTACATTAATTGATTCATACAAAATGACAAAGTACCCTGAATAAGAAAAAACAACAATGGATTGAATGCTAAGAATAACCTATGGATTAACATTTAAACTTTCTGAAGAGATGATGTCATAATAAAACCCTCTGAGACAGATAGCCTAATGGCATTAGTCATAGATTTTCGGAAATGCTGATGCAACATTTTTTAACACTGGAAGCTTATTTATAGAAATCTGTAATAATTATTGATCCAAAATATGCTTGGATTGTATTTGAGTCTTTTAAAAATTCCACGATGGAGTGGTATTATGTTTTGTTTTTTTATTTATTATTTTTTAACTTAGTATGTTTTATTATTTTATTTTATGTGTACAAATGTGTTGCCTGCATGTGTATAAGTACATCCATGTCATGCAATGCCCTTGGAGGTCAGAAGATGGCATTTGATCTTCTGAAACTGGAGTTATGGATGGTTGTTAGCCACCATGTGGGTGCTGGGAATTGAATCCAGGTCCTCTGAAAGAGCAGCCAGTGCTCTTAACTGCTGAGCCATCACCCAGCCCCATGTTTTGTGTTCTTTTTTTAAACGCTTATGTACTATTTTTAACTCTGTGGTGTGTGTGTGTGTGTGTGTGTGTGTGTGTGTGTGTGTGTGTGTGTTCCAGTGCCTCAAAAGGCTAGAAGATGGCATCAGCTGGAATTACAGACGGTTGTAAGATGTCTGAAATGGGAACTGGAAACAACTCCTGTTTCTGCAAGAGCAGTACAGATTCTTAACTGCCAAACCATCTCTCCAGCCCTGTTTTGTATTGTTTTTACTGTGACCCATAACTATCATATCTTTTTATTTTCTCTTTCAGAAGCTTCTCATATCTGCAAATGTTGGAGAATTTTGAAGGATGTAATTTGACAGGTTAATTTGAATGCCAAAGATTGTCATAATTTAATAGCACCAAGGAGAAATGAATATTCACTTTTCCTAAAATAGAGAAGGAAATGATTTAGTCTTCGAGAACTTTAAAAAATGATATACACGAACATTTTAAGCTTAATGTCATTTCTATGAATCATAGCTGAATATAATATGGTAAATTTATAGACTAGGGTTGAAAATATTTGGATGTTGGGCCATTTCCATTTTTACCCATACCTTTCCTAACCCAGGAATCTGGCCCTTTCACCTTACTTCCAAGCAAAGATTCAACAGAAGAGATGAAAAAAGTTCTACTACTAAAATGTCATTAATTTATAAACACACTGTATATACTCACCAGTTTGATGTGAAAATAAACCATAAGCCAATTTTAAATTAAGATACACTTGGGGGCTCAGTGCAGTTAAGAGCACTGACTGCTCTTGCAGTGGACCTGGGTTCAGTTCCCAGACCCACATGGCAGCTAATAACTGTCTGTAACTCCAGTTCTAGGGCACCCAATGCCCTCTTCTGGTCTCCATGGGCATTGCATGACAGGGGTGCACTTACATACCTGCAGGCAAAGCAGCATTTATATACATAAAGTAAATATAAATAAATAATAAATAAATAAATAAAAATTAAGGTACACTTAAAAACCCCCAGAGGTCTATGTCCAAGTGAAGTTTATGAAAAGAAAGCCTCAAGCTTTGATTTGAAGTGAATCAACATTTCTTCAGGTTGTCAGTAATATTCTAGAAATAATCAGCATTATTGTTCTAGTTTGCTCTCTGTTGCTGTAATAAAATATTGACCAAAATCAACATGGAAAGGAAAGGTTTATTTCAGCTTACAACTCCCAGGTCACAGTCTATCTCTGAGGGAAATCAGGGCAGGAAGTCAGGGCTGGAACCTGAAAGCAGGAACTGAAGTGGAGGCCATGGAGAAAGGCTGCTTCCTGGCTTGCTCAGCTACTTCTCTTATATAGTCCAGGCCCATATGCCTAGGCATGGTACCGCCTACAGTGGGCTGGGTCCTTATTCATCAACCAGCAATCAAGAAAATGCCCCACAGAGAGGCCCACAGGCTGAACTGATTCAGGATGTTCCTCAGTCGGGGTTCCTCCTTCTCAGATATCTCTAGTTAGTGTCAAGTTGACAAAAACTAATCAGCACAAGTATTTAGGGAAGCTGTATTATCAGATCACTGTAGGAAAAAGTTACATAGGAATCCACATTAGAGAACCTTATCATTCTATACATTCTTTTTAAATTAAGGCTGTGATTATTTAGCAATAGCTATGATATTCCTGCTTTCCCCTTTAAAAATCCCTAAACTGAATTACCAAAAACCACTCTTTGGAAGCTTGCAGTCATTGTCAGTGGTACTTGGTCAATGCACTGTTGAAATCATCCTTGAAAAGTAGACAACAGATTCTGTGTAAGTGATTATGCAGCTAACAATGTCTTGAAGGAGGCTTTGCTATATTATCTCTTATTGGAAGTGCTTTGTTAATTATGTATTTTGCACATAAGGCAAAAAAAAGAAAAGATACTTCTTTTTTCTGAACCTTGGGTCCCAGCACCAGCCCCCTGTCTCCTCTGCCCTAAGCCCCATCTGCCCCCAAGCCCATGGGAATCTTCTCTTGAATCATCTGTTTTATTTGGTGAAGGATGGGGGTGCTTGCTGCAATGGATATAACTTCTCTGTTATCTCTGGAGGTGTGTGCCCCCTGCAAGTCCAGACCCTCTGCCCAGTTCAACCATAGCAGATGCTGCATGCCCTGGAGATGGGAAGAAGTGGTACTCAATTGCCAAGGAGAGTCTAGTGCTGAGGGGCTACCTCCATCTTAGCTGCCTTGTCAAGGGGTCATATGAAAGATGTCACAAACAAATAAGGAACCTGCCAAGCCAGACTGGGTACGAGCTCTCCTTCTAGTTCTCTTGTCTTGGGTTTTGAAATAGAGTTTTGTTCTATGGCCCAGATGTCCTGGAATTCAGTAGCCCAGGCTGGCCTTGAATCCACAGTGATGCTCTCACCTTAGCCTCCTGGGTGCTGAAGTTATAAGTGTGTACCACTACTTCTGGCTAGGCCTATCATTTTTGGAGCTGTCTCCTGAGTTGAAGACTGTTACGGTTTGGAAGTATCTTGCAAAGGCTCATATGTTAAAGGTTTGCTTCCCAGCCTGTGGCACTCATGGAAGGCGAGAGAACCATTAAGAGGTGGGGCCTGGTGGAGGAAGTTATATAATTGGGTATATGTTATCAGTTGGGGATATTGGGACCCCGTTTCCTTCCTTTGCTTTCCAATTTCCTTAAGGTGAGCAGACCTCTTCTGCCACACAGTCCTGCACACCCCAAAGAGACAGTACCAAACAACCATGGCCTGAGATCTCTGAAATGGTGAGTCAAAGCAAATCTTTCCTTCTTAATAGTTGACCAGCTCAGATATTTTGTCACAGTAATGGAAAGCTGACTAATACAGAGACCAGGCGAATGTTATAAACTGACCTATAACAATTTCTTTCTCATGAAGGTTCTGTCAAGTTATCTGAAATAATGGTAATCTTTTTAAATTATTTCATATTTTGTCCTTTTCAAGTGTATAATAAATACTGAATATATTTGATAAATTAATATTTTGATTATTGTCATTGTTTTTAATAATAAAGAATGAATTTGCAGATCCAACTACCAATTTACAGAAAATACAAAGGAAAGAGGAATATTTCAGATACACCACTGACATTCAAGCAGCAAAATCTGGATACCAGGAGATGCTACAGGATGAATGAACTAGTTAAATCAACAAATTGTAAGGATGAAAAAAAGGTAGTCAGGGAACCTCTAGATGAAAAAATAGTAAAGACTATATAAAAATATGAGACAAGAGGCTGAAGAGATGCCTCAGTAGTTAAGAGTTCTTGATGCTTTTGCAGAGGATCCTAGTGCAGTTCCCAGAACCCATGTGGCGACTCACAACCGGCTGTAACTCCAGGTCCACAGGATCTGATGCCCTCTTCTGGCCTCTGTGGGTACTGCATGCATGTAGTGCACACATGCACATTTGGGCAAGACCCTCATACCCATAAAATAAAAAGCTTTAATAAACTATAAGGCAAACAAACTGCCACGCATGTGGATGCATGCTTAGGTGACGAAACAGTAAAGCAAAATTATGACCATCAAAGTAAGAAGTATGACTACTCTCAGGAGAAGTGGGTAGAAGGTAGATGGCCTCTGGAGTGGTCAGTTATGGTTCTTCTGACGTGAGTAGTAATTACAAAGATATACTCTCTTGTGGCCTGCCACTGCCTTTGGGGCAGGAGGGGCAGCTTTCAGGCATTCAGCTTTGCATTTGGGAGCCTCTGACATGAAGGCCATGATGCTGAGAGAAGTAGGGGAAGGACCAGGACAAGCTCTGGAGAAGGAGAACCAGCATGGATGCTCAAGGTGACACCGTCGCTACCAGGACCCCTAGCAGATGGGGCTTATGACCATGAAGAGCGAGTATGGAAGGGTCCTCTGTGGCTGCCACTGCCCATTAAAATGTCTTCTGCTCTGAAGAAGTTCTAGGACTGCCATATATAGACTGGGAAAAATTAGGTCCTGAAATGCAAATAAAATCAAAGAAATTTATGAAAGAGTAAGTTTCAAAGTAAAGAATTATTACACCAGGGGCTAGAGAGATGGCTCAGCAGTTAAGAACACTGCCTGCTCTTCCAGAGGACCTAGGTTCAGTTCCCAGCACCCACATAGTGGCTAACAACCACTGGTAACTCCAGTTCCAGGGGATCCGACGCCCTCGTCTGACCTCTGTGGGCATTGCATGACACGGGTGCACTCACATATATGCACGTAATACACTCATAAAGATAAAATAAAAAATAAATAAATGAAACATGAAAAATTTAGTGCAGGAGGACCTGGGATCAGTTCCCCACACCCACGTAGCAGAAAACAACCGTTTATATCTCCAGTTCCAGGGAATCCAACACCCTCTTCTGGCCTCTGCTCCACAGGCTTGCATGCATATGGTACACTTACATACTGTGTTCATGCACATACATAAATTACATCCATATACATAAAATAAAAACAATTTTTCTTTCAAAAAATAAAAACTTTAATATATATTTCTCATTTCCAACATGACATTAAAACCGGATGAAGAGATGCCTTGTAGCTCACCAATGTATCACACTTCTGTCATAATTTGACAGTAAATGTAAATGATAGTAAATACAGAGATCATAGCAAAAAAGTAATCATTTGAAATAACAAGTTTCCATTTGGAAATATAGCTCAGTGGTGGAGCACATGCTTAGTGTGGCCAAGGCCCTGGGTTTAATTCCCAGCACCAAAAGACTGATGAAGTTTGAACAGTGAAATCTGTGTTTTTAACATAGTTTACTTAGTTCTAAGTTTTTGCCATTTAATCTTTTAATAATGTTTGTGCTTAACAGTTAGCACACAAAGTTCCTGAACACTTAACAACTAGTTTGAGCAAACTAGCAGTCTTATGTGCATCCTAACAATACAAACCGTTCTCCTTTCTTCTATTTTTAAAATAAAATGCATACATGTGCAGAGGTGTGTGTGTGTGTGTGTGTGTGTGTGTGTGTATCACAACACATGTGTGGAGATCAGAATTGCAGAATTCTCTTCTTCCAACAAGTGAGTCTCAGGAATTGAACTCAGGTAGTCAGACTTTGTGGAACGAGTCTTTCGATGGTGAACCACTTCACCAACCCCATGTGCAGAGTTTTAAAAGTCAGATACTTCTTGGCCAGTGAGATGGCTAAGTGGGTGAGGGTGATTGCCACCAAATTGGACAACCTGAGTTCAATCCTCAGAACCCACACGAGAACTGACTCCCACAAGTTGTTCTCTGACTTTCATGTG
Source organism: Eospalax fontanierii (assembly GCA_035773235.1). Classification (NCBI taxonomy): domain Eukaryota; kingdom Metazoa; phylum Chordata; class Mammalia; order Rodentia; family Spalacidae; genus Eospalax; species Eospalax fontanierii. Next base: position 21,464,056 of record CM069525.1, on the reverse strand, counting down.
TGCTCCTTGGCAAATGGGTGGATGTGCGCACGCATACATACACACACACACACACACACACACACACACAGAGAGAGAGAGAGAGAGAGAGAGAGAGAGAGAGAGAGAGAGAGAGAGTAAATGCCAAGGGTTAGAGAGATGGCTCAGCAGCAGCAGTTAAGAGCACTGGCTGCTCTTGCAGAGGACCCAGGTTCGGTTCCCAGCACCCACATTATGGCTAACAACCATCTATAGCTCCAGTTCCAGGGAATCCAATGCAGGACTTCTGGCTCCTGTGGGCATTGCTCAACATAATACAGTTACATAGTCAGGTAAAGCACTCATACACGTAAAATAATAAAATAACATGACTGCCTATTTTTTTTAAGGAAAGGCACTCCTTAAGGCTGGAGAGATGACTCAGTGGTTAAAAGCACTGGCTGCTTTTGCAGAGAACCCAAGTTCGTTCCTAGAACCCATATGGCAGCTAACCTCTCTCCATCCTTAAGTCCAGTTCCAGGGAATCTGATGGCCTCTGCGGACATTGCATACATATGGAGCACTTAACATACATGTAGGCAAAACACTTTTACAGATAATATAGAAATAAATTCCTGCAATTCTTTTAAAAGCAAAGAGACTCCCAAGAGCTCACTTGCTGCTTTGTGACATGAGAGAATACAGAGAAAAGGCAGCTACCTATGACAAAAGGTAGGCCCTCACTAGACGCTGAATAGGTTGCTGCCTTGATCTTTGACTTTCTAGTCTCCAGAACTGCAAGAAATAAATTTCTGATGCTTATAAGCCATCTGATTTCAGATATTCTGTTATAGCAGCCCAAATAAATCGATAGATGCCATCTATGTTTTACCATTATGGGCAATACGGATAGAACTATATTTCATTCTCTCCAACTATACCTGTACAGATTCCCTATCCCTCCAGGCTTCCCATATGGTTATAGTCTAATTTTGGTTAGGCCAGTAAATGTGAATGTTATTTAATGCTCAAATATATACTATGATCACTCTTCTTTTCTTCCAAATCTTTACATTTTTTTCCTGAAGTTAATAATGGTCCCATTTTTTATGTATTTGGGGTCTGCAGTACACTGTCAGACTTTCAGTAAGTAAACTTTCATATTCATATGCATTAGGTTAATGTTTTCATCTTGTAAGAAGTCTCTCCCACAGCTATCTGATGACGCTGATCTTGACTTGTTTCTTGAGGTCTGCTCCATGGCTCCTATTTTGAGATTTCCTTCACTGTCTTAAATATTTCTTTCACCTCTCTTCTGATAGATCTCCTGCTTCCTGGATACTGTGTTCATCTTCCTTCTTTGTTCATGCTCCTGCATTAGTGAAACAATATCCTCCAGGGTTGCTTGAGAAAAGCAGACCGGGAGGTAAAATTTCTCTCCTTGTATGACTGAAAAGAATGTCCTTCTGTCTTCCCTCAGTTGAGAATGTGGCTTGTTTAGGACACTAGGTAATAAATGGTTTTCCTCAAGATCTTAAAGTGATTTTTAAAATTTTTATTTTATATGTATGAGTGTATTGCATATGTATGTGTATACACACACACACACACACACACACATATATATATATATATATGTATGTATATATATATCCATTTTGTGCAATGCCCTTGGAGATCAGAAGAGAGCAGTGGATCCTTTGGAACTAGAATATGGAAGGTTGTTAGCTGCCATGTGGGTGCTGGGAACTGAAACCGGGTCCTCTGCAAGAGCAGCCAGTGCTCTTAACTACTGAGCAGTCTCTCCAGCCTTTGGTATTTTAAAGACATTGCTTTATTGTCTTCTAGTTTCCAGTTTTAGAATTGATGCTTATCTTAATCTTTTATGTGAAATTGTTATCTCCTTTCTGGAAATTTGTGGGACTATTACCTGTCTCTTTGTCCCTAGTATTCTAAAACATTACAATGTTGTGTTTGTTTTTTTGAATCAAGGCCTTACTCTGTTGTTTAGGCTAGCCTCAGACTTGCAATCGCCCTGCCTTAGTCTCCCAAGTAATAGAGTTACCACCTTAGAACTACCATTGCTTGACTTGAAACTTTACATTGTGTTTTATTTTGTGACAGGGTCTCCCTGTAGCTTCAGCTGGCCTGGAACTCACTATGTAGACCAGGCTGGCCTCCAGTGCTGGGATTAAAGACATGCACCACTACGCAACCTCTGAAACTTTGAACTTTTGATTACTCCTGGTAGAGTACTTTTTTAAAAAATTAGAAAATCTTAGACTGGAGAGATGGCTCAGTAGTTAAGAGCACTGACTACTCTTGTGGAAGACTTTGGTTCAAATCCCAACATCCAGGGTATCTGACGCCCTCTTCTGTCCTCCTCGGGCATTGCATGATACATGTGCACTTACATAAAGGTAGGCATAATACTCATACACAGAATAAAAAAATAAATCTTTAAAAATTCTTAATCACATTTAAATTTTTATTTTGTGCTCTCCAGAGTTATGAGAGCTAGCCTTCAGTGGAAGTGGCTTCCAGGTCAGTTCCAGCTTCATTGCTCCAAATCCAGTCTCCGAAATATGTCCTGTCTTTAGCAATAGGGTCTTACCTTCAAGTTCTGGAAGGCAATCAAGGCCTGTGGCAATAGCCTGGGACCCTGCTCACATGAACCTATAGCAATGCTGTTGGCGTGCTCAAGACCCATGCAAACTCAAGCAGACTAAAACCCAGCATGACACTGGAGAAATGGGTAGCAGACCCCAACCTTTGCTTAAGAAATACTGGGAACTGATTACTGTTGGGTGAGGATGAGCTAGTCTTCCTAAAGCAAGGGACTCTGGGTAGGCTGACTAGACCTCAGTGGATGAACCTTCACTGAGGTAATTTGGGGACACTAACCTGACACAATAGACCTTAACCCAGAGAAAGAATGTATGGATTCCAGTCGGGGAAGTTCCAGTGGGAAAGGGGATATAAATATGATTAAGATTGATTGAGATGTTCTCTATGACAAATGATTCAATAAAAATATTAAAAATAAGAAATAAAATTATTTTGTGTACATATGTTTATGTGTGTGGGCATGTGTGTGCCACAGGGAATGTGTGGAGGTCAGAGGACAACTTGTGAGAGTCAGTTCTCCCCTACATGTGGTGAGAGCATCTCAAGTGGTCAGGCTTGACCGCAGGTGCCTTTACCCACTGAGTCATCTCACACCTCCCTCCTTAGAATTCTTGAATTTCAAATTTAATCATTTAAATCCAAACTTCTCATTCATATATACATATATGATCATGATGTCTTATTTTGCAATGCAATATCTTTTCCTTATCTCATTCATTATCTCTTTTTAAAGGCCTCTGCATTCAGATTATCTATTTTCTTCAAGGGTTTTCTTAGCCTTTGACTAGATATAGGTGTGTCCAATACTGTAGACTGCACGTGGCCAAGGATAACTATTACTGTGACCCAACAGAAACTGTAAACTTAAATTGTAAAACTGCAAAATAAAAAAGTAAAATTGTAAACGTAATTGTAAAATTAAGATATCACAAGTTCATTTGTGGTTTATATTTGTTTTTTGTTTTGTTTTGTTTTTGAGACAGGGTCTCTCTGTAGCCTCAGCTGGTCAGGAACTCACTACTTAGACCAGGCTGACTTCAATCTCACAGAGATCTGCCTGATTCTGCCATGCCCAATATGATTTATAATTGTAATTTGATTATGTGGCTCTTCAGTGTGAACTTTGTGGAGAGCACTGTCATGTTTCGATGTTGACAGCTAGCAGCTTTCTTTAGTTGCCCGGTGATGCTCAATTCTCTGTGCTTATTTAAGAATCAGGTACTCAATGGGTGTGGTGGTGTACAACTTTAGTCCCAGAACTCCAGTAGCAGAGGCAGGTGGATCTTTGTGAGTTCATAATGAGCCTGGACTACATAGTGAGTTGCAGATCAGCCAAGGCTACATAGTGAGACCGTCTTTTTTTTTTTTTCTTAATTGAATCATGTACTAGAAAACCAGATGAGCATCTCCATGCCATGCAGCTGTTTGCCTGTGGCATCCATGTATGGTTGGGCCATTAGTTGTCTTCTTCCATACTAGTATCTTGAAGCCTTTTATCTTATTGGTCACTTTCCAGAGAAGTGTGGACTAAACTTCCTGGAGGATGTGATTCTAGCTACCGGAACTGTGCAAATCTGGCTGGAGAGAAGGCAGGGGCATGATGTTCAGTGAATGAACCTGTACTTGGTCCTTGTTTCATACAGTGCCCTCACCTTTGGCTGTACCTTCTTTTCCAGGCAAGAGAACTTTTGTTTAGCCCTCTCCAGGCAAAAAGTCTACCCTTGTGTCCAAATTAAGGAAGGGCAGCTGCCTGACTTAGGATGGGTACATTGGTTCCCTGGAGAGGTTATAACTCAGTGCCCCAAACTGGTTGGTCTTGAATAACAGAAATGAGTTGGATATGCTGAAACATGCCTATAATCCTAGCACCAGAAGGCTGAGGCAGGAGGATGTGAGCTCCAGGATAGCCTGAGCTACACAGTGAGAATTTGTCTGAAATAACAATTTTCCAGTAACCCCTCACCTGAAATAGTATCGTCGTAGTTTTGGAGGCTAGAAATTCAACTTCAAGGTACCTGTGGATCCAACACTCCCTCTTGTGTTTGGTACTCTCGGTTTCCAGCTTCGAAACGTTAACCTTTCACCGGAGCCGCTTCTATCTCTATAGAGCTCTCTTCTCAGAGGGACAACATTGGTACTGGATCGGGGGTCCATTCTTTCCAGTATGAGCTCATTTCACTCACTAATTACATGTGATTTGAAAATACTGTTTGGTGGGGAAGGTCACAACTCAACCTCTAATAGTGGGGAAGAACTATGGTATTTTTTGCAGGGTGGGGGAATCTTTTTGAGCCAGGGTCTCCCTGTAGCCCCAGCTGGCCTGGAGCTCGATATGTAGACCAGGCTGGACTTGAACTGACAGAAATCAGCCTGCCTCTGCCTCACCAGTGTTGGGATTAACGGCGTGCACCACCAAGCCTGGCAAGATTTATTATTCTTAATTACCCCCCGTTTCATTGCTGCTGGAGGTGGACTCAAGGCTTTACCCATGCTAAGCCAATGCTCTGTCACCGAGCTGCGGCCTCAGGTGTTTCATTTTTGTGCTATAAAATTACAATTTGAAAAAGATTTATTTTATTTTTAAAATAAATATTTTTATTTTTATTTTAAATTGTATGTGTGTCTGTATGTGAGTAAATTCATGTGAGTGCAGGTGCCCTCGGGAGATAGATGTATAAGATCCTCAGAAGACAGATGTCTCAGATCTTCTGGAGCTAGTGTTACAGTCATTTGTGAGCCACCTGACATTGGTGTTAATCAGCTTTCTGTCCCTGTAGAAATACACCATCAACTTATCAAGAAAAAATTTATTTTGGAAACTTCTGTCTATTGTCGACTGACTCCTTGTTTTAAGCCTTTGGTGACATCATGGCCATGGGAAACAGTGAAGTAAAACTAATCACTTCACTGTCTAGAAGAGAAGAATAGATGAAAAGAAGCTTTGGGTCCCATTATTCCCTTTAAGGGCACCCCCAATGCCTTGAAGACTTTCCACTCGGCCCCAGCACTTATGGGGCTTTGGACTTGCCCTCTTGACTTAGCTTCCCAAGTACCAGGATTCTGTAATCCTGCATGCATCAGTATGCCTGGCTTAGGTCTCACCTCTTAGTTAAAAAATACTTGTGTGCATGTGTGTGATGTGTGTGCATGTGTGTGTGTGTGCATATGTCACAGTATGTGTGTGGAGGTTAGAGGACAATTTGCAAAAGTCAGTTCTCTCCTTCCATCATGTGGGTCTGGAGGATCAAACCCAACTCACCAAGCTTAGTGGTCCGAGTCCTCCAATTTAAAATATTCTCTTGCCAAGCTGGAGAGATGGCTCAGCAGTTAAGAGCACTGACTGTTCTTGCAGAGGACCTGGGGTTGATTCCTAGCACCCACCTGGTGGCTAACAACCATCCATAATTCCAGTTCCAGGGGATCTGATGCCTTCTTCTAACCTCCTTGGGCACTGCATGACATGGGTGCATTTACGCACATGCAGGCATAACACTCATACACATAAAATACAAATAAAGTAAGAAAATATTTTTCAAAAAGCACTTGCTGCTTTTGCAGAGGATTCGGGTTTGGTTCCCAGCATCTAGATGGTGGCTCACAACTACCTGTAACTCCAGTTCTTAAAAAATTAAAAAAGGTTCTATTACCTTCCAGTAGTGCTAACCTGGGACCTACCCTTTTCCACATGGGCCTTTGGGGGAACACTTAAGATCCAAAATATAGCACAGAATTATGAGGAGAAATTGTCAAATCCACCACCACAGGAGGGCATACACAATATATACCTTTCTCAGTACTAAAGGCACACAGACCAAAAATTAGTGGTATAAATAATGTGATTAATGTACTTGATCAAAAGGAAATACGTAGACATTTGTGTTCAAATGTATAGAATGCATGTCTTTCATAAAAATATGGGCCAGAGAGATGACACAGTGGATAAGAGCACCAGCTGCTCTTGTAGAGGACCTGGGTTCAGTTCCCAGCACCCACATAGTGACTAACAAACCATCTATAACTCCAGTTCTAGGGGATCTGGTGCCCTCCTCTGGCCTCTTCAGGCATTACACACATGGATACAGTTACATACATGCAGGCAAGACACTCCTACTCATAAAATATAAATAAATAAATTAATTAAAAAATTTAGCCAGACATAGAAGTGTACACCTTTAATCCCAGCACTTGGGCAAAGACAGATAGACCTCTGTGAGATTGAGGCCATTCTGGGATGATCTAAAAAGTGAGTTCCAGGTCAGCTGGGGCTACATAGTGAGACATTGCCTTAAAAATAACAACAACAAAAAGAATAAAAGAGTACAAGAAACAGGGAATGGAGAGATGGCTCAGTTAAAAGCAGTTAAAATCACTTGCTTCTCTTCTAGAGGGCCTGAGTTCTATTCCCAGTAGCTATGTTGCTCAGCTCACACACTTGCAACTCCATGTATAGGGGATTCGACACCGTCTTCTTGCCTCTGCTGGCACTGTACTCATGTGCTTAAACACACCAAACACATATACACATAATTAAAAAGGAAATCGAATCTTTTTTAAAACCCATAAGCAATAAAAAAAAACAGGAAAATATATTTTAAAAAATAGATGAGGCTGGGGGCTGGACAGATGGCTCAGCAGTTAAGAGCACTGATTGCTTTTGCAGAGGATCTGAGTTCAGTTCCCAGCACTCACCTGGCAGCTAACAACCATCTGTAACTCCAGTTCCAGGGGATCTAATGCCCTCTTCTGGCCTCCACATGCACTGACATGGGTGCACTTACATACATGCAGGCAAGCCACTCATACACATAAAATAAAAAATAAATTTATAGAGGCAGCCAGATCTCTGTGAACTCAAGGCCAGCTTGGTCTACATAGAAAGTTCCAGGTCAGGTGGAGCTACAGGTAGACCATGTCTCAAAAAAAAAGATAAAAAATAGATGGGGTTGGAGAGATGGCTCGGTGGATAAAATGCTTGCCATGCAGACATGAGTACCTGAGTCTGGATCCCCAGCTTCCATGCAACCAGGCATGGACGTGAGTCTCTAACTCTAGCACAGGGTGGCAGAGACATGAAAACCCTGGGAGCTCTCCAGTCAGCCAGCTTAGCCGAAATGTGGAGCTCTAGGTTCAGTGAAGAAACCCTGTCTCAAAAAATAGTGACTGAGGAAGGCATCCAACATCAACCTCTGGCCTCCACAGGCACATGCACAAGCGTGCACTCCCATATATATATATATATATATATATATATATATATATATATATATATACACACACACACACATACACACGAACATACACACATGCATGCATCATATACACAAGCACAGTATATCACTAAAGGAATGAAGACTGTGTGTAAATATGTATACCATAATGCTAATTTCCTACAGTAGTGAAAACTCAGATTAAAATATCCTTGGCCAGGTGCAGTGGTGCATGCTGGTCATCTCAGCACCTTGGGAGATGATGGCAGTAGGATCAGAAGGAGTTCAAGGGCTTCTCCTTGGTGACATAGTGAGTTGAAGGCCAGACTGAGTTACATCTGAGCCTATCAAAAGAAACAAATTTTAAATAGCCAATGAATGCTAGGAGTGGTGTCACATACCTGTAACCCCAGCACTTGGGGGACTGAGACTGGAAGATCACAAGTTTGAGGCTAGCCTGGGCTATATAGAGAGTTCTGGACCAGACTGGGCTGCCTACTGAGATCATATATTTTAAAAATATCCAGTTAAATCTGTAATAATTACAGAGTTCCACAACCAGTCATACACAAGAATTGTCTGTGAATTGCTCAAGACTAAGGGGTACATCTGCAAAGCAACACCTAAGGTTCACAGAACATAGAACAAGGGGTAAAGAAGACACTAATGCATCTCTCAACTCTCAACAATGAAGCTCCCTCATGCAACAGGGGGCCAGGAGCACACAAGGTCACAAATGGCCAAAGCATAGAGAATAAGAGTCTGTAGAGTGTGGGTCCCTGGAAAGGACTCCCATATTAAACCCCACCCACCCAGGACTCAAGAGACTGTTGCAGAAGAGGGAGCAGAAAGACTGTAAGAGCAGGGAGGAGGTGCATGACCATATGGAAATAGAATCTTACAGGCTCCTGGGACCTTGCTCATATGAATCTACAGCAATACACAAGACCCATGCAAACTCAAGCAGACAAAACAAAAAACAAAACAAGCAAAACCCAGCACAGCACTGTGAAATGGGCAGCAGACCCATTTACCAATAATTCTTTGTCAAAGAATTATTGACAGCTGATTACTGCTGGGTGAGGAAGAGTTGATCTTCTTAAAGGGAGGGACTCTAGATAGGCTGACTAGACCCCAGTGAATAAAATTGTATGTCTGGGGACGCTAACTTGACTACATAAGTCTTAACACAAGTGGCAGAATGTATGAATTCTGGGGGGGGGGCTATAGGTGCCAGTGAGGAAGGGACTATAAAGATGATTAAGATGTTCTGTATGAAATACACCAAAATGCAATAAAATTTTTGGAAAAAATCCAGTTATATGAGTATGCCTAAGCATATTGTAGTTTGTTGACCCAAGGAGCTACCATGTAACCTTTAAAATTATTCTTTAAATGGATTATATATAATAGTAAGTGGGAAGTTTAAACATATACATGTTACTTATGATCACAACCGTGTGAAAAATTTATAAGCAATATCAGGGAAATATAAATGAAAACTTCATTAAGATTCTATCTCACCTTAGTCAGAATGCCAATTATTAGGCAGGACATAGTGGCACATGCTTTTATTCCCTGTACTCAGTTCTCATAATAATTGGAAAACAGAATTTTAAAAAGGAAACAAAAAGCAAGAAATATTGGTGAGGAATGTAAATTAATTCTGCCAGTAAGGAAATCTTTATAAAGGTTTCTCATAAAACTAAATGGGCTCTATCACATGATCCAGATCTTTTACGAATATATAACTTTTACGAATATATCCAAAAGTTAAACATTGGTATACAATAGTTACACCTGTATGCCCATGTTTTATCATACTGTTACCAACAAGCTATAGAATCAGTCTTGATGTCCCTTAATGGATGAATGGATAAAGACATGTAGTATATACACATAACAGAGTTTTATTCAGCTATAAAGAAAAAAGGGTCTGGAGAGAAGGTTCATAGGTTAAGAACACTTGCTGCTCTTGCAGAGAACCCAGGCTTGGTTCCCAGCACCCATAAGGTAGCTCCTAACCACGTATAACTCGAGTTGCATGGGGCGCTTGTACACTCTTCTAGCCTTTGAGGGAACCGTGTGCATGTGATGTACATACATACATGTGGACAAAACACTCATATGCATAAAATAAAAATAAATTTTTTGTCTTTTTGAGACAGGCTCTCCCTGTAGCCCCAGCTGGCCTGGAACTCAGACCAGTCTGGCCTTGAACTCACAAAGATCTGCCTGCTTCTGCCTCCCGAGCACTGGGTCTAAAGGCGTGCACCACCATACCCAGCTAAAAAAATAAATACATTTTTAATTAGAATGAAATTATGTAGTTTTCAGGAAAATGGATAGAACTAGAGGTTATCATCATCCAGACTAGACTTGGAAAGACATGTATCCACACATGCTTTCTCTCATATGCAAAACCTCAATGAAGAAACTCTATGGAAGTGGAAGGGGGACTATTTGAGAAGAAGGAGGGGACCCGCAGGAAGGGAGGTGAGGAGATAACAGAGCGTTAATATGCTCAAAAGCTATTATATAAGCATATGAAAGTGCGTAATGAAAGCTATTATTTGTACAATTAAAATATACTAATAAAAATATATACAGACATTTAGGCTGATTAGAAAAGTATAGGCAAATGAAAGCCGTTGTTATATTATGGACTATGTAATTCTGCTTTTATTTTTAAAAATGATTTATTTATACTTATAAAAGTGTTTTGATTGCCACTATATATGTGTGTAGTGCCCTCGAAGGCTGAAAGAAGGCAACAGAGTCTCCTTGTGGGTGCTGGGAATTGAACTCAGGTCCTCTGGAAGAGTAGCAAGTGCTCTTAACCCCTGAGACACATCTCTAGCCTACCTATAATTCTGCTTTTGAAGGGCTTTCTGTGATGTGGCTGCATTGTTTAGTGTGTGCTATGATGATGCAGAAATTATAGCTAATGAAATATGAGAGGTGGGTTCCCCTCCTGTTCTTCACCTTTCCACGTGGCCCCGTCCCTAGCTTTGCTATCACATGCAATATGGATGGGTCGAATCCCATATTAACTTGACCAGATGAGGGACTGATTCCCAAATTATCGGATGAACGTATGTGTGATTCACGAGGACAAATAGATATTTTTCTATTCAATTGGTGTCTAGTACAAGCTCTAAAGAGAAGGGATTACCCTTCTTTTTCTCAATAGCAAATGAGGCAACATTAATTTTGAAAAGTGAATTTTTATGGTAAATATATTCTAGTGGGAATCACACATATTTCCTCCAATATTTGTCATTTAAGAGAGTACTTTAGTAGAAGATGAGACCCCTTGGCATGCCAGAGTAGCTTAACAATCAATCTCTACATTTTAAATGCCGAGCAAAATTAAAAAACTACATTGAAAAATTCAAAAACTACTGGGTATAGTAGCACATGCTTTTAATCCCAGCACTTGGGAAGCAGAAGCAGGCAAATCTCTATGTGTTTAAGGCTAGCTTGATCTACATAGTCAGGCCAGTCAGAAACACAAGGTGAGACCCTGATTCAAAAAAGTTCAATAAACAACGTAAGTTTATCTCAGACTCTGATAAGGTTTGATATGATTCAGTAGCTTGGATCACAGGAGAAATCAGTAATTTGCTCTTACCAGGAATGTGAATTTATCAATTTAAAATGAAATGGAGAAATATTATTTGAAAGCCTCTATATTTGAAAAATATCCAAAGTAGATGACATTCTGTCTCAGGTGCTTATGATGCTCGATAATGCTTAGGTATGTTATGTTACACCTACTGTAGCAACAGACCAATTAGTGTTTTATTATCATTTAGAGTAGGTCATTTCAAAGCCATTCTGTAAAAACAACATGTAACTAAAAAAAGTTAATAAATGCTGACTCAAGAGTAGCTTTTTATCCCATGAATTTAAATATTTATGTTGAACCAAGCGAGGTGGCACATATCTTTAATCCCAGCATTCACTAGGCAGAGGCAGGTGGATCTTTGTGAGTTTAAGGCCAGTCTGGTTTAACATATCGAGTTCCAGGTCAGCTGGGGCTATAGGAAGACACTGTCTTAAAACAAAACAAAACAAACAAACAAACAAAAAAACAACCAAGTATTTACGTTAAGTGTGGCCTGTTCGAATATTTTCTAAATTAAAAAAAAAGGAATAAAAGTTCCAGGGACTAATTTACTTATCATTTCTTATTTTTTAAAATGTATCTTATGTGTATGAGTGTTTTGCCTACATATATGTAAGTGTAGCCATGTCGTGCAGTGCCCTCTGAGGCCAGAACAGAGCATTATATTTCCTGGAACTGGAATTGTTACCGCATGGGTGCTGGAAGGCAAAGTCAGGTCCTCTGCAGGAAGCAGCCAGGGCTCTTAGCCACTGAGCCATTTCTCCAGCCCCTATGTATCATTTCTTGAATAAAACTGTATGTTACCAGTTCCAGGGTATCTACTGGAAGCAATCTGTTTAAAGTCTTGTGAGTAAAACCTGTCACATCAATGATAGTATAAAAGAACTTACAAATATGTCATGCATTTGCTTAAGAAAGTATACCAAAGAAATGTTTATACTTGATTGCCTATTGTTTATAGACAGACATGAATATTGTTAAGCAACTTTGGTTTTCTGACAATTAGCTGTGTGTCAAAATAATGAATGATGGTTAATATACAGATCTTGATACCAGGCAAACAATTCCTTCTTTTCTTTTTCCAATTTTCTGCTCTCTTTTCTGGATTCTTTAACTGCCAAAACTTGAAAGGATGGTGTATGGAAGATGATCTTCTTCTCCACTGTACCTGGTTTGTCAGCTTCTGGTTCCTAGGTAGAATGATAAATAAAAGTAGAAAATGTTTTATATTTGCATTTTACTACTTTATATTTTATTACTTATTTTTTATTTAGTCTCATTCTCCAAAAATTTACAGTAGAATTTTTTTTGTGTCTTTTTGAGACAGAGTTTCACTATGTAGCCTCAGCTGGCCTGGAACTCCCTATGTAGACCAGGCTGGCCTTCATATCACAGACATCTGCCTACCTCTACCTCCTGAGTACTGGGGCTAAAAGCATGTACCATCATGTTTAGCCTTAAAAGCTATATTTCACATTTTTATTTGATCTCTCTGTGTGTGTGTGTGTGTGTGTGTGTGTGTGTGTGTGTGTGTATACATGTGCTATGGTACACATGTGGAGGACGGCAGACAACTTTCAGGGGTAGGTTTTCTCTTTCAATCATGTGGGTCCTTGGGGATTTAACACAGCATGTGGAGCCACAGTTTTTCCCCTTTTTCCTCTCTCTCTCTCTCTCTCTCTCTCTCTGCCAGTTTCTCTGATGTGGAGCCAAAGCAGGTGCCACTTATCAGAATAGCTACTAATACTATTTTCAAAAAGTATTTTTCTTTATGTTTATGTGTCTATCTGTGTGAGTGTATGCCATTTGTGTGCAGATGCTCACAGAAACCAGAAGAGGATGTAGATCCCCCTGGAAGTGGAGCTACAGGAAGTTATAAGCTTCACACTGTGGGTATTGGGAACTGGACCCAGATCCTCTGTGCTCTAAACCACTGAGCCATCTCTCCAGCCCCATAGTGATATTGTTTAAGAATTCTTTTCTTTTTTTTTTTGAGACAGGGTCTTGCTCTGCAGCTCAGGTTGGCCCTGAACTTAACATTTTATACCAGGCCACCTTCAAGTCATGGTCCTCTCATGTCTGCCTCCTGAGTGCTAAAAAGTGTGTGCTACAAGGCCTGGCTGTTTGGGAATTGAAAATGTGTGCTGCCAGGAAGAAAGCAGTCTGTATTACCCAATACATTGTGTGCTAAAGGCATTGCAGCCTTGATCTTGGGCCTCTTTCCTATGCAAATAGATTTACTTATAGCAGTTGAATATTATCCAAAATAATAAATGAGTTCAGTGCAAGAACTTAGTAACCTTGGAAGGAGCCTTTTGTTCTTTAGGTAGCATATAGGCTTTTCTCATTTTTTCAACTTTCTGTTTAGCTTGCTTGGATCGACGACCCAGATGTTTCATTTTGATTTGCTGTTCCCGGGGCTGATAAAAAGGACCAATAGTTGTAATGCATGGACACCTAGAAGATATTTGTATAAGAGAGAGAAGAAAAAACCAAAATGTAAATACAAGGCAAATTCTAAACCTTACGAAAGTGTTCTCTTGATGACAGAGCACAGATGGTGGAACAATTGTGCGTGTGAGTTTTTAGGTTTAAGCTATCATTTCTACTTGACTTTACATGGCATTGGTCTTTACCTGACACTCGTGGCAGTATGCGGGTGGTAGCATACAGGTGATGCTGGTGTTGACCTTATGATGATGAGATGGCAAAAGCTTCTATCAGTTTCAAGTAAGTCTTCTTGGAAAGTACTGTGCAGTGGCCACTGTGCAATGAATTTTTTTTTCAGACAGGGTCTAACCATGGAAACTAGGCTGGCCTCCAATCCAGAGATCCTCCTGCCTCTGCCTCCCGAATGCTGGGACTAAAGCTGTGCACCACCATCCCTGGCCATGAATGGTTTTTAACACCATAACTAATTCTTTAACAGTTGAAAGAGCAAGGTATTTTTAAAATTCAATTTAAGGTTAACACACAAGCTAATGTGTTTTATCATGAAGGTATTTTGTGTGTGTGGCACGTGTGCCTATGTGTGTTGTGTGTACATGTATGTGTGTTCACATACATGTGTGCACATGTGTATGTGCAGGTGCATGTACACCTGTATGCTCATGTGTATGGAGGTCTGAGGTTTACATGGGGTGTCTGCCTCCATCACTCTTCAGTTTTATTTATTGAGCCAGGTTCTCTTTCTGAATCTGAGCTTTCCATTGGCTAGACTGGATAGCCAGCTTGCCTCATGAATACCCATCTATGCCTCCAAAGTGCTGAGATTACAGGTGCCCACCATACCTGCCTGGCTTTTTATGTGGGTTCTGGGGATCTGAACTCTGGTCCTCATGCTTGTGCAGCAAGTACTTTATTCACTGAGCCATCTTCCCAAACCAATGAAACTGTTTTATTAAAGCAATGTTGGGGTCAGACACAGTTGGTATCATGGACTCAGTCCCCTGAGCCTTACCATTATGGGGAGATCAGCCCAATATCCACCTGCCAGCATCCTGAGAGTTGCCTTTCAGAACAAGAGTCCAAATGTAGAGAAAGTTACAAGTACATGAGAAGTAGTACTGCTCCTGCCAGCCAACACTGAACCAATGACTGATGAGGTAGGGATGTGTGGATGCCTGACTCTCTTGACCACCATGGGATAACTCTGAGCTGTGTGTTCTACACTTCTCTGATATTCCCTGGAAGGCACTAAGCTCCTGGCACCCACAGTGGTAACTGGCTTGCTAATATATACAGTTTTGGTTATCTTCCCTTCTGTTTCACTGTTATACGTCTCAGCAGTTCTAGAATCATCTTCCAAACCAACTGAACAGACTCAATTCCTTGTCTTGGGATTTGCTTCTGGGAGCTCCTTAGACTAGGACTCTATCCAAAGATGCTTTTATGAAAATATTTTTCCTCTTCAGTTGATTTAGAAGTTGGCTTGTTGTTTGGCTCTTAAGTGACTCATTCTTGGATAATCAGTAGCATGAATCCAGATAACAGGGAGTCTGAAGTTATATATGCTGGCAAGGAAAATTTGAATATCATTTACATGACCTTGGTTGCAATAGGGATAAGTGCTATATTTAATGCTCATATGGGTAAGTTAAGGAAAATCTACTTCATGATGACAGACTGTGCCCTGAACTAGGTTATCTGTCTGGCAAGTGGCCAGCCTTGACCATAAAATAAATGTGTTAAATTGTGTTATTGGGTCAGCATCTCTCATCTTTACTCCTGGAAAACCTTAGCATGATTGCTTGGCAGTGGGTCATCAGTGGCTTCTTCATGGCCTAAAGGAATTTTTTTTCATTTCAAGTATATGTGTGCACATATATATTGAAAAGAAGTCTTCTTCAGTCTTATCACTTTCTTTTTCTTAAGAAAACCAGCTTCATTATGAAGAAGATGGGTTAGCTGTGTCTTAGTAATGAGAATAAATAAAAAGGAATATAATCGGAGCAATCGCATTCTGTCTGCGTCATTTCAGATCATAATTCATCTATCTTGCCACAACATGCATTTCCACAATGCAAATTGGTTCATATGCTACTGATAAAGAAGGGAATAATACCACTGTAATTCATATGAGATTCATCCTAGGCAAGGAGAGCCAGAATGACAAGAGTACAATTATGGCTTTCAAATGAAAAGGAAAAAAAAACTTTAGTTCTGTGCTGCATAGGCGATGGGAGCCCTATTGGCTGTATGTATGAAAACAAAAGTTAGCAGCTGCACCCAGGCCTCTCAGCCCAGAGAGCTACACTCAGCCACCCTGATTCATCTTCATGACTTTCACCACTCCCTGCCCAGGATGGCTCTGGCTTCTTGCCAGCTTGCACTGTCTATGTCCTCTTAAAAGGCAGCCATGCTGGCCCAAAGCTTCTCCTCCATCTGTACCACCTCTGTGGCCACCATCTGCTCTAATTAAAGACTCGACAGCATTTCCCTCTACCAGTGGACAGTTTTTATATGTGCCAGAACAGCCTCTTGTCACCCTGAGCTGCCCACTTTGTGGTACAAGGTATCTCCTTGGGCGCCAATTGGCCTTTTTGTTAGTGTTTTTCTTATGAAGTTGCATACGTTTTTTGGGCAACCTGCCCCAACCCGATTTTTCCCACAAGTCTTATTGTCATATTTAGTAAGCTGTAAAGGGAACGTTTTCAGGAATGCCTTTCGTGCTGAAACCCCAAGAAAAGCCCTCTTTTACCTAACTTTAGAGACAGCCTCCAGCTGCTGCTGGCGCATCTCTTCTGACTGTGGTTTCTGTACCAGATACTTCATTTCTTTTTGTAAACGGCTTGAGATCACTCCAGTCTCTGCATAATCAACTATGTCATACATCATCATTGTCTTGGGAATGCTTCTGAGGTTTAATCTTCGCCAGAGGTTATTCCTGCCACCAAATGCTGCAGGGGTCTCATCCATAAGACTGCAATACTGCACGGGAAAAAACAATGCCGACCGATTGACTGTGGATGCTCTATAATGGTTTTTGACTCATCCCAAAGTTGCCCTTAAATGTCACTTCGTCTAAAAGGCATTCCTTGATTTCATCTCCAAACCTCATTGACATCTCTTTTCTGTGACTCGAATTACCAACTAAATGTTTCCGTTAGCTATATACATCTTATCTCCCTTACTGGAAGGCAGAATCCAAGTCAGGCAGTTTTAAGCCACATAGTGTCACACTCACTAAATGGTCATCTAATGCATAAACATTTTGATGGCATGTGTAACTCAGATAAACTCAGGAAGGCCTCACAAATTGATAATAAGTAGTTGCTTGCATATCTAGTAGTGCCCATTTATGACATGCTTGAGTTGAGAATATCTTGCCACACACCATTTTAGAAATGATGAGCTAATCTCTGGTGCTATGGAGATTTTCACTATCTTCATTTGGAATATTTGTAGAAATGTCATTTTACTTTTTCCCCCAATTTAAAATGCTATCAAGTTAGCAATTAAAAAAATAGGAATGGGGGCTGGGGAGATGGCTCAGTGGTTAAGAGCACTGACTGCTCTTGCAGAGGGCCTGGGTTCGACTCTCAGCACCCATAAGGTGGCTAACAACTGTCCATAACTCCAGTTCTAGGGGATTCATGACCTCTTTCTGGCCTCCTCAGGCATTGCATGACATAGGTGCACTTACATACATGCAGGTAAAACACTCATACACATAAAATATAAATAAATAAAAATTAAAATAGGAATGTATAATCAATTTAACACTATAAATGTGCATGTAAGAGATAGGTATAGAGCTATAATGCTAGGCAATGAATTAACAGTGAGGCCTTTGGGGTCTTACCCCCCCACACACTAAGAATTTCATGTAAACCCGCTCATTTGCACACTCACTCACATATGCACACAAACACATACAGGCAGTCCTCTCTCTGCACCATTTTGGCATGCACAAATGACAGTTACCACAATTTTGTTGAGTAATACCAGTCTTTCAACAAGAGAGTGCCAATTTTGGTTCCCACAATATAACTGCAAGCATTTGCATTAACTACAAACTCAGCTGCTCTATCTACAATTCATCAATCACTATATTAATGACAAGTGTGATGGTATCCTTTAAAGTCTGCCAGTGTTTGGTCACTGTGAATCTTTCACTCAGTTGACATGCAGACAGCAAAGCGTGTAGTTATGTCACTTCTTTGCCTCACATAGACAAACTCATGTGACATTTTACAGAAATGCATACTCAAAAGAGGGAATTGGGGACTAGAGAGATGGATGGCTCAGCAGTTAAGAGCACATTCTGCTCTCAGAGTGGACACAAGTTCGACTCCCAGCGCCCATGTCAGGTGGTCGTGTGGGTGCTGGGATTCAAACCCAGGTCCTCTGCAAAAGCAACCAGTGCTCCTAACCGCTGAGCCATCTCTCCAGCTCCTCAATTCAATGGATTTTAATGTTTCACAGTTGATAAGTTTTACAATGAAACAAAATACCTTCATTTTCAGTGTTTCTAAATGTTTAAAATTATACTGTACTAAGTGGATTGAGTTTTTCTTTAATTTGTATTATAACAGAGAGCTCTTAATGTTTGCTTTTATTTTTGTTTTGAGACAGGATCTTACTATGTAGCTCAGGACCGCCTTATAGCTCACTATGTAGCCCAGGCTGCCTTCAAACTTGAGATCCTCTTGCCTCAACTTCCTGAGTGCTGGGATTACAGGCATGTGCTAGCACATCCAGTTGTTTTTAATGTGCCAACCAAATATTTTAAAGGTCATGGGACAATGAAAAATTTCCCCATTGATTAGTAAGTCGACTTTGTATGGGGCTGGATGTGGCTCAGTGGTAGAATGCTTGCTTAGTGTGTGTGAGACCCTAGGTTCAAGCTCCAGTCGCCTCCTTCCCCCCCAAATCAAGGCAAACTGGAAAGCACACAGCCAGGTGTGGCAGCACACACCTGTAATTTCTGGACTTGGGATATCAAGATTGGAGGATCAGGGAGGAGTTCAGGGTTATTCTTGGCTACATAGCAGGTTCAAAGTCAGCCTGCTGTATATGAGATCTTGTCTCAAAACAACAAAAATGTGAAAGTTCTTTGTATCGTTTTAGCTTGCATTGTCCATTTTTTAGTCCTACACGACCATGCACAGTGGGAATAGGTACACACTTCACTGTCCGGGAATGGAGTAGTATAACAAACATCTCAGACCTGTCAATCATCTATTCTGCCATTCATTCACTGCGGGACCTGGGGCAAGTTTTTTGACCTTGGTAAAACTTCACTTTTCTCATTCATAACGAGGGTCTCAGTCAGTACTTACAAACTATGAAGAGTAAAAGAGATAATATACCTGTAAATAGCTTTTTAAAATGCCATTCACTACCTTAATAAATAGCTACAACCAGATTATCTGGCTCTTCCAGTGTAAATATTTGGGAACTCCTTTCTATGACACCAATCCTTTACATATTCACAATCTGCAAATTAGCAACTCATGTCCTTAGCAAAGATACTTGGCATTCCTGGCTCCACTTGTGTCTCGGTCCAGTTCCCTACTCTCATATGTTGTTTCTAAAAGAAAGGCAACACAATCAAGAGTTTCTAAGTGCTGCATTAATTTCATATGTCATACTGAAGTAACTGAGTGGAGAAGTTAAGGCCTCATATGTTATTAGTTATTATAGTTATTGTGTATTAGTTGTCCAAATCTTTGTAACCCTTGTTTATTTTTAATAATTAAAAATTTGTTTTATGTTTATGAGTGTCTTGCCTGTGTGTATGTAAGTGAACCTATGTATGCAAGCTCTGAAGGCCAGAAGAGGATCCCCTGGAACTGGAAATACAGAAGGTGGTTAGCTGCTGTGTCAGTGCTGATACCTGAACCCAGATCTTTTGCAAAAGCAATCAGTGCTCTTAACCACTGAGCCATCTCTCCACAACCCTCTTGTTCTTTTAGAATTTGTGAAATAAGGGTAATAACAATGCCTACCTCTCTGGATTATGAGAATAATGGGAGTTAATGTTACAGAAACTCTTCCTCCTCCTCCTCCTCCTCCTCCTCCTCCTCCTCTTCTTCTTTTTCTTCTTCTTCCTTTCTTTTTCTTCTCATATCTAGCCTAAGTGCTCTGCTTCAGCACTGCTCTCTCTCCAGTTATGCAAACTGGAAGTCCAGGAGCCATGCCTGACAAATTCTCTCCCTGTCTGTCACCCAGACCCATGGTTTTGACTCTATCTCTTGCATCTATCTCCAGACGCACAGTCTTAAACAAAGCTACCTCCAGTTCTCCTAAAAAATCAGGAGACTGAACAGAGGACTCTTGCTGCTTTCTAATATTTTCTGTATACTGCAGCCAGAGGTATCTATTCACTCATCCTTTTACTTATTTATTTTTATTTTATGTGTTTGAGTGGTTTGCCGGCATGCATTTACGTGCATCCATGTCATGAGTTCCTGAGGCCAGAAGAAGGTGTTGGATCCCCTGGAATTGGAGTTACAAATAGTTATTAACTGCCATGTGGGTGCTGAGAACCAAACCCGAGTCCTCTACAGGAGCAGCCAGTGCTCTTAAACATTGAACCATCTCTCTAGTCCCTGTCATTAGTTTTTTAAAAACTACATTCTATTCATTTAGTGTGTGTGTGTGTACATGCACATGCACATGCATGTGTGCCACAGTATGTGTGTGGAAGTCAAAGAACAATTTGTGGAATTATCTCCTTCTAACGTGTGGATCCTGGGGGTCAAACTCAGGTCGTCAGGCTTGGTGGCAAGTGCCTTTCCCTGATGAGCCATCTTGCCAGTTCCCAAAATAGTAATTATTTTTCTTTTTTAAAGAATAAGCTTTCTAGCTCGGTGTGGTGGCAAATGCTTTTAATCCTAGCACTCAGGAGGCTAGGTAGATTTCTTTGAGTTTGAGGCCAGCCTGGACTACATAGTGAGTTCCAGGCCAGCTGGGGCAACATAGTGAGACCCTGTCTCAAAAGTTTTTTCTTTTCCTTCAGGGTGTGGCAGCACACACGTCTAATCCCAGCAATCGGGGGGCAGAGCTAGGCAGATCTCTGTGAGATCAAGTCCAGCCTGCTCTATGTGGCAAGTTCCAGGCTAGCTAGGGTTACAGAGAGACCCTGTCTAAAAAAAAATAATTAAAAAAAATTTTGGAGACAGGGTCACATTATGTAGTCCTGGCTGGTATGGAACTCTGTGTAGACCAGGCTGGTCTCGAATTCACAAAGCCCCAATCAGCTCTGCCCCCTGAGTTACTGAGATTAAAGGTGTATGCTACCTTGACTGGCTTTATTTATTTATTTGGTGTGTGTGTGTGTGTGTGTGTGTGTGTGTGTGTGTGTGTGTGTATGTGTGCATGCCATGCCCTCAGCGGTCAGAAGAGGGCATTGGATCCCCTAGAGCTGGAGTTACAGGCAGTTGTGAGTTGTCCACATGGGTGCTAGGAACTGAACTCAGATCCTCTGGAAGAGCAGCAATTGCTCTTAACTACCAAGCCATCTCTCCAGTACCCCAAATAGCAAATTTTATGTTGTCTGTATTTTACTACAAAAAGTATGCTTATTTCTTCTTGGAGGGTAGGATCAAGAAGGCCTTTTTTGTTTGATTTCTCAACATTCACTCCAAAATTCCTTACTTGCATGTAATCTTGCCCTGTGACGATATCCATATCATCAGTTACTTTGAACTTCTGGAAAAAACGCTCATCTTCCATAATTTGTTGATAAAATGTCCTTTTTCCCATCATCCTGCAAGCATCAGTCACTGCCTATAAAGATAGTAAAAGATTTTCAAAATAATATAATGCTTTATTCCTTTCTTAAAAAATATTTTCCATTATTTTTAATTTATGTGTAGGAGTGTATTGCCTGCATGTGTGTAAGTGCACCCATGTCATGCAATGCCTGTGGAGGATGAATTGCCCTGGAACTGGAGTTTTGAATGGTTGTTAGTTGTCATGTGGGTGTTGGGAATCAAACCTGGGTCCTCTGTGAGAGCCATCTCTAAGCCACCTGTCCAGCCCTGTTTTTTTCCTTTTTAAAATTACATTTTATTATTTATTTGGGTGGCACTCGTGTGGAGGGTCAGAAGACAACCTAAAGAGTTAGTTTCTCTCCTTTCACCCTGGAGGCTCTGAGGATTGAACTCAGGTCCTCTGGATTGGTGGCAAGCACCTTTACTCACTGAGCCATCTTGTTGGCTCAAAATAGTATAATACGTTTAATCACCAGAACACTCTTTACATATTTTCTGACAAATATAGCAAATATATTGCTCTCTCTTAGGATGGTGCTATTAATAGAAAAGTTGCAGTTACAAGAAGAAAATTATATAGCTTATTTTAGGTGGGGAGGTGAAGTTAACAGGTCTCAATCTGTAGTCCAGGCTGGTCATGAACTATGCCTAGCTATATAGGAATTTTGCTTTGTTATAAGACAGGGTCTCATGTAGCCCATATTGGTCTTGAACTTGCTATGCAGTCAAGGATGAATTTATTTTCCTGGCCCTACCTCCCACTCACTGGGATTGTAGGCATGGATCTACATGCCTGGCTTACATAAGAATTTTTGTTTTAAATTTATGTGTATATGTCTGTATGAGCATATGCCATATGTGTGCAGGTGCCTGTGGAGGTCAGAAGAGGCATCAGAGACCCTGAAGCTGGGGTTCTAGGTGGCTGTTAACCACCTGATGTGGGAACTAAATGTGGATCCTTTGGAAGAGCAGCAAGCTCTGTTAATCACTGAGCTAGCTCTCCAGCCCTTATATAAGGGCTTCAAACCACTTGAAATTTATTCCCATACCCGTTACAAATTTAAATAAATCGTATCTACAGTTACAGTTTACAATCTTCAAAAACCTGTGTTTAAAATTTTTTAAGTTATTTTATTTATGTTTGTTTTCTGTTGTTTGTTTTTGACAGGGTCTCCCTAGTCCCAGCCCACCTGGAAGTCATGATGTGGACCAGGCTGGCCTCAATCTCACAGAGATCCACCTGCCTCTGCCTCCCCAGGCCTAGGATTAACGGGGTGTGCCACCACAGCTGGCATACAAAATAATAAGTTTTATAAAAGATTTTTTAGATTTAATTATATGTATATGGTGGGATTATATACATGAAAAGAGTGACTGTGGAGGCCACAAGTGGGCATTGGATCCCCTGGAGCTGGAGTCACAAGCAGTTGTGAGCCACCTGATTTGGGTACTAGGAGCCAAATTCACATCCTATGCAAGAACAGTATGTGCTCTTCACCCCTGAGCCTTCTCTCCAGCCTGGACTATAAATGTTTAACACTTATTTATTTGTATTTTATGTGTATGGGTGTATTGCCTGCATTCATGTAAGTGCACCCATGTCTTGCAATGCCTGTGGAGGCCAGAATAGGGCATTAGATCCCTTGGAACTAGAGTCACAGACAGTTATTAGCTGCCATGTAGGTGCTGGGAACTGAACCCAGGTCCTCTGCAAGAGTGGCCAGTGCTTTTAACTGCTGAGCCATTTTTCCAGCATCCTGGATTATAGATTTTTAAATTCTGTTTTTCTCTTTAAAATATTCTTCTCATTAAAAAAAGGAAATTATAATCTCATTTGTGCTGTCAATCAATGCAGAAAAAACTCACCTGGTGATTAAATAGGTTGCCTTGGGAACTAGAATGAAATGTATTACTGGAAGTCACTCTTTTCTGTTAGTTAATTCATCCCTTCCAAGTGGAAACATATATGTGTCAGGTTGCTTAGTTCTCCCTCCCCTTCAGAGTTCATTTTCAGTAGCCACAGAGAAGAAAACAAAGGATTTTTCTTCCTCTGTAAAATGTCAACAGTTCATATCCAAGGAATGTGTCTGAGAGCTCAGAGAGAAAAACCATGGAAAGCGCAGAGGCTTGAATATTGTCTGGGTCTACTCACACCATATCCTTCCACATAAACCTAGCTTGCTAATAGCTATACATACTGGTAGGGGAGACTTAAGTGCTTCCAAACCTCCACACATATGTCTTGTCTCTTCTAACATATTTATGATATGGATCTTTGCTTCTGGTCACAAAGGGTTTGCTTAGGTGGGGGGAGGCAGATGTAGAAAAAAAAATCAAGTATTTTTGATTCTAGGTCAGTTTTTCTTTCCCTCTGTAACGCAGAATGTTCTACTTTTGAAAGGGTGGGCCCTTTTTTAATGCTTAGGAGGCTGTAATAGAATGTTTGGGGCAGGATCAAAACCCAGAATTTCGGGCAAGGTGGCACACAACTTTAATCCTTAGCACATGGGAGGCAGAGGCAGGAACATCTCCGTGAGTTCAAGGCCAGCCTGGTCTCCATAGCCAGTTTTACACCAGCCAATGCTACAGAGTGAGACACTGTCTCCAAAAAAGTTTTTCTGTGGGTTGGGGATGTAGCTCAGTGTTAAAATACCTGCCTAACATGCACAAAGCCCTGGGATCAATCCCCAGTCCCAAGGGGGAAACAAGTACAAAAAAGCAGAACATCCCAAAACTTCCGTGCTTTTTAACACACAGCAGCTAGCCTTTACCTAGTTTCTACTCCAATTCTCATTTTATTTTATTTCCTGTGTATGACTTTTTTGCCTGCATGTATGTAAGTGAACCAAGTGTATGCAATGCCCATGGAGGCCAGAAGAGGAATTTGGATTTTCTGGAACTGGAATTATAGCCATTGTTAGCTACCACATGGGTGTTGGGAACAGAACTAGGTCCACTGCAAGAGCAGCCAGTGATCTTAATCATGAAGCCATTTCTCCAGCCCCTCCAATTCTCATTTTTATTATCCAGAATATTCCTTTTATATTTTCTAAATTCCAAAGTTTTGGAGACACATATGGAACATTAAAGAGGAAGAAAATATTCCAGTGGTTGAATTTATTTTTATTTATTTATTTTTCTTTTGAGAAAGGGTCTCTCTGTGGCCCTAGCTGGCCTAGAACTTGAGATGTAGACCAGGCTGGTCTAGATCTTGTAGAGTTCTGCCTGCCTCCACCTCCCAAGTGCTGAGGTTAAAGGTGAACGCCACCATGCCTGGTTTCTATTTTATTTTTAATGCACTCAAGTGAACAGTTAATTGAACAGACGAGAAGGAGCTTTCCTGTGGGTAAATTTTGTTTCTTATTTTCATTTCACCAATTTCTTTATGCATTATGCACCTAAAGAAAAGATGGTATCGCGGAATCTCGCTATTATGCTTTTTTACAATTGATTTCTTGTGGGTTTTAATTAACCAGCTCTAACACACTAAAGGTAAAAACAAGTCATTGCACACTGAATGGTTATGAAAACCATGTAATTTCTGCTTTAGGAATTTCTTTAGGAAGAATTATAGTTTACTTTAGCTCAAATTACCCGGAAAAGATATTTGTTTTCAGTTCCCCTCTCTACAGCCTCACTCAGCCACTACTACCAATCTCTCTAAGATTCAGTTTCCATATTCATTTAGTGTCTCAGATATATTGGGTCCATTCCAGTCCCTTGGTCAAAGAAAACCATGTCTAGAAGCATAGAACAAGCTCTCTGCCTACTTGTGAGAGGGATTTTAAAAAGTGTTATACCAAATGGCCAAGATGCTCTTTGTCTGGCTTCTGTCACATATAGACTGATTCAGAAATCCTCACAGGCAGCAAAAGCCAAAGAGCCCTGGCCCCCCGGAGAAAAATGTTGGCCACAAACCAGGCAAGAATTTCAGGATACCAGCCAACCAGTCAAATGATTGAAAGGGCCAAAGGTGGGGCAATGCCTAAACATAATACTTCTCATGATGCTCAGCATTATTGTGACCAAGACGTCCTCACAGCCCTGTGCGTACTTGCTGACCAAGAGTCATGCTTTGGCTTGCAAGGCTACTTTACTATCTCAAAGTAAGTTTGCCTATCCTTGCTGGAAATTTGTACTCATGAAAGTAGTGATAACTGGTATCCTTATACTAGAAATTTCTTAGTTTGGAATAATTAATTATATTCAGGCACACCTGTAATCCCAGAATTGGAGAGGTGGGAGGCAGAGTGATCAGAAGTTCAAGACCACTCTTGAATACATGAAACTCAATCTTTTCAATGTTTTGTTTTAAGACTTATTTTTAAGTGTATGATTGTTTTGCCTGAATGTATAATGAGCACCATGTGCGTGCCTGCAGAGGCCAGAATAGGATACAGAATCCCCTAGAACTAGAGTCACAGGAGGTTGTGAATGGCCATTTGGGTGTTAGGAACAAAAGCCAGGTCCTCTGTAGAAGCAGCAAGTGCTCTTAACTGCTGAGCCATCTCTCCAGCCCCCATGAAACCCCACCTTTAAAAAATGAAATAAGTAAACAGATTGGATCAGTTCGTTAAATTTTATTCAAAGAGCAAAAGAGTTGACTCAAAATTTGAAACATTTCACTTGTACAAGTTTTCTTTCAACCACAAATTCACATATGAGCAGTTTGTTTTGAAGCGGAACAAAAAGGACAAGGGCAGCCCGAACTGTTCTCTTCAAGTTGGATATGTTCTGCTCATTAAAAACCCATTAGAATGCTTAGTGAAAAATCCAGGCTGAATAGCATGATAACATCTTAATAACAAGAACAAACAGAGTTATAAAATGTCGTTTCATGGGGGAAATGAAGGATACATAACAAACTATTAGCACTGATTACTCCAGGAGCTCGGCAGCTGCAGCACCCTGAAAAAGGCATAAAGGTACATTGTCTTTTTCTTTGGCACAGTTCCTAGCATTTTAACACTGAAATGTGTTTTGAAAACATATTTATAGGTCATTAAACAAGAATGTAAGTAAGTACAAGAGAACTTTGTCCACAATGATTTCTGCCAACATACTTGTCAGTTAAGAGCTCCCTTCTGAGGTCAAGACACTGATGAAAAGATGCAAGTCCCAATGATCATTCAGTTTCCACTAACAGAGTCATCTGAACACTGAACACAGGTTAGGTCCAGTTTTTTACTTACATTATTATGAGTGAATGTACACACCTATAAGCTAACTCAAATTCTTAGGAACTTCATGTGAAATCCCTTAACATTTTGCTTCAGTAAGCTCCATTTCAAGTCCAGTTTATGTGATTCAAATGGTCAGTGTCTCAGGTTAGGTCCAGTTTTCTCCTTACATTATTATGTGTGAATGCACACACCTATAAGCTAACTCAAATTCTTAGGAACTTCATGTGAAATCCCTTAATATTTCGCTTCAGTAAGCTCCATTTCAAGTCCAGTTTATGTGATTCAAATGGTCAGTGTCTCAGGTTAGGTCCAGTTTTCTCCTTACATTATTATGTGTGAATGCACACACCTATAAGCTAACTCAAATTCTTAGGAACTTCATGTGAAATCCCTTAATATTTTGCTTCAGTAAGCTCCATTTCAAGTCCAGTTTATGTGATTCAAATGGTCAGTGTCTCAGGTTAGGTCCAGTTTTCTACTTACATTATTATGTGTGAATGCACACACCTATAAGCTAACTCAAATTCTTAGGAACTTCATGTGAAATCCCTTAATATTTCGCTTCAGTAAGCTCCATTTCAAGTCCAGGTTATGTGATTCAAATGGTCAGTGTCTCAGGTTAGGTCCAGTTTTCTACTTACATTATTATGTGTGAATGCACACACTATAAGCTAACTCAAATTCTTAGGAACTTCATGTGAAATCCCTTAACATTTCGCTTCAGTAAGCTCCATTTCAAGTCCAGTTTATGTGATTCAAATGGTCAGTGTCTCAGGTTAGGTCCAGTTTTCTACTTACATTATAATGTGTGAATGCACACACCTATAAGCTAACTCAAATTCTTAGGAACTTCATGTGAAATCCCTTAACATTTCGCTTCAGTAAGCTCCATTTCAAGTCCAGTTTATGTGATTCAAATGGTCAGTGTCTCAGGTTAGGTCCAGTTTTCTCCTTACATTATTATGTGTGAATGCACACACCTATAAGCTAACTCAAATTCTTAGGAACTTCATGTGAAATCCCTTAACATTTTGCTTCAGTAAGCTCCATTTCAAGTCCGGTTTATGTGATTCAAATGGTCAGTGTCTCTGTCTGTTGTGCTTAGTTGACGCTGTCCCACCATTTCACATGCTGCACCACTGGAAGGATCTGTACTAAGGGGCTCCGTTTGCTTCCTCTGCTCTCCCTGCCTCAGTCTAATAGTCCTCTAATAGTCCTCTAGTCACCTGTGGCTGGAGACAGAGTTCCTCTTATGCAGTTATCTTAGTCTCAGTGACTCTCCTCAAAGGAGGAGGTTGGAAGGTCATCTATGAAGACCTCAGTGGGACCCAAGAGAATGGTCCCTTAGATTCCTCCAGGGAGGCCAGGCTCTTAGCAGATGTTTGCTTCTCAGGAGGATTGGATAAGGGATCTTTTAAGAACTGGGAGCTCCAGCTGGCATTATCCAATCTAGTGAAGACCATTCTGAGGGATTGGCCTGGACTGTGGTTGGACAACGGATCATTGGACTCAGTGCAAGGCTGGGCAGAATTTGGACTGCTGTGTGGAGGCTGTTGTGTAACACCAGACACTTCAGGTGACTCTTTTGATTCAAGTACAGTGGTACTAGAAGGAGATGGCACAGCCTGGGGAGCCTCCAACACTGGCCTTTCAATGCTTTTCTGTGGTGATTGGCTGATTCTCTGCTTCTTTGGGGTATTCTGGATAATCTGAATAGGGACCTGGACATTTTTCTCGACTACTACCATGAGGCTGAGTTGGGTATCCTGGTCATTCGTATGTGTTGCAGGATACAGGTAGGATTTTTCAGTCTCTTCAGAACACTGGGCTGGTGACTGACTGTTAAGCAAGTGGAGGGAACATCCTGTACTTTGCTCTATCACGTTCTCACTGAGAGCTGGGTCCTGGCCATACTGCTCAGATGCTAGTTTTAGTGTGTTGGGGGCATCCATGTTCTGCCATTTAGCTTTCTCAAGAGGTAAGTAGACACGATCAGGGTCATCTTTGGGAGGTACTACCTGGCTCACGGTTTCCTTGTCATCTTCCTTGATTGGCGATAGATTAGTGTCAATATTTTTCAGGATGAATTTCCTGTTTACGTGGATGAACTTTGGTCTGCTTGGACGTCTCACATAGTCACCAGAATGTGTCAGGTCCTTCCAATTATGGTGCTTCCTCTCTTGGGGTTTCTTGGGAAATCTGAGGAGGAGAGCTTTCCTCTGTTGCTCTAATTTCTCTCTCTCTTTTTTATCTTTCTCTGTCTCGATCAAGGCCCCAGGGCCCCGGGAATTCTGGCGCTTTTGTGGGTCTTGGTTCTCCTTTACCTTCTTTAGGTTCCAAAGCTGTGGTGTCATGGCACCATCCCAACACTTGATAGGACATCTTTTGCTTCTTGAAGTGTGTCCAAAGGCCCCACAGTCTCTGCATTTCAGCCTCGGAGTCTCTTCTGCTGGTGAGGGGACTCTGTAGCCCACTGGTATTCTCTGCTTCTGTACACTCTGAATGCACACAGTATTGTCACATACAATCTCTATGTCGCAATGGATCTCCTGAGCCATGATTCTGGAGTGTTGTCGGTTTCTTCAGATGTTGATTGGGGATTCCTAAAATCTATCTGTCTTCGTCCTGTCTACTAGCAGGTTCTCAGACAGGTGGGCGATGGGGACATGGAAGGCACGTGATTGCAGCTAGCTTTTCAGGATGCTGGGGGGAAAGGAAGTCACATTTTCTTTTTTACATTTCTGGGTTATTATATTTGCTCCCCCACCAATAGTTACTTCAAAAATTAAAGATAAATGTTTGGTTTCCTGGTTCTGGAAATCAAAAAACACCCTAATAAAAGACAAGGAAGTAGCCCAGGCATGGTGACGCACTTGGGGGGGAGAGGCAGGTGGATCCCTGGGAACTTGAGGCCAGCCTGGCCTGTATAGGGAGTTCCAGGCCAGCCAGGGCTATACAGTAAGACTCTGTCTCACTAAATTAATGACCCTATTATACAACATTCTAATGAGTTTTCATATATACTCTGATTTCTAGCGACTTCCTGCCTCATTTTCTCAAGCCTGAGCATACAGGGCTGGCTGAAACTGACTCCAGAGTATTTCAATTCTCAGAAAAGTCTGATTTTATAATTGTGGAAACGAAACAATTGATAGTATTTCATAGGTACAACCTTAGCTTATCCCACAGATGAATATGGTATGAATTTATCCCTCAAGTGTAAAATAAAAATATACTTTCCCATCTGATTCTTATTTATATACTGAATTCTTATTTAAATACTGATGTTTTGGAAACCCCGTATTACAGAATAAACATTTGTAGTCCATTTGCTACATTTATGAAATGGAGTTGATTTTTCTCTAATATTACTTAAAGACACAAAGTAGCTCATTTCTTTTCTAATACTCTTCAGAGACTCAATGTTGCATTTCCTGGATATAATCAGAAGGTGTCAGGCTGAACACATTCTAAAACTCTTGATTTCAGATGGGCCATACTTTTTGTGTAAGATTATTTTATTTATTTATTTATTTGTTTTTATTTAATGTCTATGAGTGTACTGGCTGCACATATGTAAGTGCACTGGTGTTGTGAAATGCCCATAGTGGTCAGAGGAGGGCATCGATCCCCTGGAACTGGAGTTAAGGGTGGTTGTTAGCCACCATGTAGGTGCTGGAAACTGAACCCAGGTCCTCTGCAAGAACAGCCAGTGCTCTTAACCGCTGAACCATCTCCCCCCCCCCACTTTTTTCGGTCTTCTTGAGGCAGGGTCTCCCCATAGCCCCAGTTGGCCTGGAACTCACTATGTAGACCAGGCTTTGAATTCACAAAGATCCTCCTGCTTCTGCCTCCTGAGTGCTGGGACTAAAGGCATGTGCCGCCACTCCCGGCTTAAATAACATAGGTTGTATATGTCAAATGCAATGTAGATATCACATAGACGTTAAGAAGCTACATGAATATTAAATATACATCATGAAACATCACCTCACTTGATGGTTTTAATAAATTTTTCCCGCTGAAGTACTTGGAACCATGGCCATCATTTCGAAAAAAAATTTTAAACACGATGAAAGGTGGAAATCTTTCACCACTAAATCTGAAATAAAGATGAAAAATTAGTCACATGGCATCAATTTGGGGGATCCATTGCTTCTTTCCCATGTACTTAACACAGCTCATTGTTTCTTGAATACAGGATAAAGAACATGTAAAGCTCTAGTAAAGAAATGCATCAGAAGATGAAAGACACAACTATTCTCATACCTGTGCCAGACTGGACATATCGGAGATGAGACCTCATGGCAGGCTTTAGACAAAATCATACCTTAGCGTCTTCACATAACAAGTGTAAATAGCTCAAATATTTACTTTGTAATTTTGTCCTGGAAATAATGAGGATCTACAAAAAATTTCATCTCTATGATGTCTCCTCTGCGAAATAAATCAGCATAGTCACATTACCTGAATCTGACTTTACACTTCATGCTAGGATCTTTAACAAGTGCAGCCTCTATGGGGCTTACTTTCTTCAGTAGTTCATGTGCCACACAATATTCCTGAAACAGATGATGGCACTGTAAACAGAAACCCTGGCCAGATGTAATTTACTGATTATAACAAAGCAGGATGGGAAAATGATCAGTACCCAGAGAGAGACTGGGGTTCTGAAGAGGTGGAGCTCTACCTTGACTCCTCTGCTAATCATCTATGTAGTCTTGAGTAAGTTATTTGAGTCATCAAATTTGAGTATCTGTCCCTTTGAGAGCACAGGCATTGTTTTTTCCTTATGACAAGTTTCACTCTATTTATAAACTTATCTGTGTTTCCAACTAGACAGTATCATGAAAGTAGAGACAGCATCTTTCTGCTTTACAAGTATATTTCTAGTATCTAATACAGTGTCTGGAACACATAAGAAACTTAAAAGTGTTTAATGTTGAATGAATCACTGTAGTATGGGGGTAATAATGGTATTAAGTAACTAGCTTTGAAGCATCTCCTTTAACCCCATATACTATGTTGGTGTCATGTTCATATATATATATATATCTCCTCATTTAACCTTTACAACAGAACTATTTTTAGAATATTATAATTCTCATTTTATAAATGAGAAGTTTGGGGTCAGGAAATTTGTGTAATTTATACAACAGTATATAGGTAGTAAATGAGGAAGGACTTAAAATTAGGTCTGTTTGACACTAAAATTCCCACTCCTTTCCTTAAGCGATCCCATTTAACATTATATCTGTGATAATCAAAAAAAAATGTACCATGATGGGATCCTAACAAGATACAGCATTGTTAATGTAAAGGATTAATCTGAAGTATTAGGGTAATGGGTGTAAAAAAGAACTGATTAATTTCTTTTGTTCATTAAGATTCTAAAATTATGAAGCAAGCAGTAATGGTAATTCAAATATGCTCTGTATGAGAGTTCGGTGGTAATGGGCCCAAAGTGTGAAGGATTTACTGGGTGCATTTACTCACATCAGAAATGCCCTGTGGGTTACTTGGTGAAGCAGTGTACACATTGCTCAGAATTTTATTATTTTTCAGGGCTGCTAAAATTCTTCTCATGTGACAATCACTGATAGTAGAGTATTCTAAGCAAGGCTCTGCTGGGGTTTCCAGAGTTGCTTTTTGAGGAAGGGAGGGCGCACATCTGTTTTGAGTTTTTATTCAAATAGGATTATATTTTTCATACTGTTCTGGGTTGCTCTTTTCAATAACTATCTTGGTTTATTTTTCTATCGCAGAATTGTGTTAATATTGAAAGGTTTACACATGAAAATGGCAACATTTATTTGGTGCTATGAATCAATGCTGAAAAAAATTATAGAATGCACTCTTTAAAGTTAAATTGCAGGGTAGAATGCAAGGGCATTTTTTGATTCAGAAATTTAAATTTTTTGTAGTGCTTCAGATCAAAGCCAGGGCCTCAGTTAAATACACATTCTACCACTGAGCGACGCTCCTAATTCCTAATTCAGAGATTTTTATTGTTGGAAAATCACTGTATCATATCTTCAAACAGGGACAAATTAAAAAACCAAAACATTATATTTATATCAGAAAGGTAGTAATAGTTATCCCCTCTAAAAATAAATCCAGAAATATTCATAGAATTCACAAAAGAGGCAATTTTTGGGTGTATATACTATTTTTATATCTAAGTAGAAGAGATGAAGAGGGTAATATACTCTATCTTTAATTAACAGCTCTTTCAACTTGATAAATAATTAAATCTGTCAGAGAAAACAGAAATACATACCGCTGCACAAACGGTGTGTTTTAGGAGTTGAAATAGCATTTTGTCCACGTAAATGAACCAAGCTCTCTGTATTTTTATTGCTGAAATTTCTCTATTAATTATCAGAGGAAAATAGATTAATATTTATGAAGTAGCTTTCCTTTTCCTGAGATCTTAGGCAACTCTTAATTCACACACCCTCTTATATTTCCCCAGGACTAAGACTGACCTAATGAGGAACATTTAGATGTAGTAATGAGAACCAGTCATGTGCACACTCTAATCACAATGAAGATATGAAATATTCAACATTTTCTTTGAGATTTAAAAAATCCCAGCTAAAAATTTACCAAGAAACATAATGCCAGGCATGGTGGCACATGCTTATAATTCCAGCACTTTGGAAGTGGAGGCAAAAGGATCAGGATTTCAAGACCACCCTTAACTACACAGTGTGTTTAAGACCAGCCTGGACCATCCAAAAAAGTAAAACAACAAACAAATAAGCAACAAAAACAAAAAAGGCATATTTAAATTTTTTATTTTATGTGTATGAGTGTATTGTCTGCATGTATGCAAGTGCACCCATGTTGTGCAATGCCCACAGAAGACAGAAGAGAGCGTCAGATCCCCTAAAACTGGAGTTAAGACTGTTGTTAACTGCCATGTGGGTGTTGGGAATCAATCCTAGATCCTCTGCAAGAGCTGTCAGTGCTCTTAACTTCTGAGACATCTCTCCAGCCCCAAAAGGCATCTATATTATAAAACATACAATCAATTGAGCTGAAGCCAGAAGAAGAGGGAGTCAGATCCCCTGGAACTAGAGTTACGGATGGTTGTTAGCTACTATATGGGTGCTGGGAACTGAATTGAGGTCTTCTCCAAGAGCAATAAGTGCTCTTAACCACTGAGACATATCTCTCCAGCCCTAACTTTAAATTTTTTTGGTTTATTTTTATTTTATGTGTATGAGTGTTTTGCCTGCCTGTATGTAAGTGCACCCTTGTGGTGCAATGCCTGTGGAGGCCAGAAGAGGGTGTCAGGTCCCTTGGAACTGGAGTTAGGGATGATTATTAGCCACTATGTGGGTGCTGGGAATGAAACCCCATCCTCTCCAAGAGCAACCACTACTTGTAACTGCTTAGCCATCTCTCCAGCCTCCTCTCCATCCCTCCCACCCTCCCTTTGAGAGAAGAATATAATGGTCTGAGAATGTAGTTCAATCATAAACAATTGCCTAGTACGCATGTTCTCCTTCCTTCCTTCCTTCCTTCCTTCCTTCCTTCCTTCCTTCCTTCCTTCCTTCCTTCCTTCCTTCTTTCCTCCTTCCCTCCCTCCCTCCCATTGGGTTGAGGGTTCAATTCAGAGGTACAACAATTGCCTAGCATGTGGGAATCTCTCTCTCCTTCCTTCCTTCTCCCTCCACCCCTCGTTTCCTCTTTCTTTCTTATTTTTGAGACAGGGTCTCCTTGTAGCCCCAGATGGCCTGGAGACCCTTCTGGCATATGCCTCACATCGACTGCCTGCCTCTGCTTCCCAAGTGCCACCAAGCCTCACCCGACCCCTCCCCTAGACCTCAGACCAGGTAAACTGGGCTGAGATGCAGTTGTGTGGTAGAACACTTTCCTAGCACGTGAGCCTCTTTTATTTGTCTTGCTCTTTTCTTTTGTTCTGTCTCCCTCCTTTTCAAATTTCCTTCTTTTTACCTTTTTATAAACGTGTTTTACTTATTCATTTTGTGTCTGACTGTTTTGCCTGCATGTATGTAAGTGCACTCATGTCGTACAATGCTGGCAGAGGCCAGAAGAGGACATCGGATTTCCTTGGCACTTGAGTTACAGATGGTTATTAGCCACCACATGGGTGTTGGGAATCGAACCAGGGTCTTTGGCAAGAGCAACTAGTGTCTTAACCATTCACCTTTCTCTACAGCCCTTCCTCCCTCCCTCTCTTCCTTTTTAAAAAGTATTTTTCTTTTATTTTATGTGCATGAGTGTAACTGTCTGCATGTATATAAGTGCACCCGTGTTATGCAGTGCCCACAGAGGTCAGAAGAGGGCATCTATCAGATCCCAGGAACTGGAGTTACAGATGGTTGTCAGCCGCCATGTGAATGTGGGAACTGAATCCCAGGCCTCTGCAAAAGCAGCCAGTGCTCTTAACCATCCCCCTTCTTTCTTTTTGAGGCAGGTCTTAGAACAACTGCCTAGCATGTTTAAGATTCTGTTCTTTCTTTCTCACTTTCTCTTTTTTCTCTTTGTTTCTTTCTCTCATTTTGAGACAGGGTAACTTGGGCTGAGGACACAGTCCAGTGCTAGAACACTTGCCTAGCATGTGTGAGAGTCTTTCTCTGCTTTCTTTCTCTTTCTCTGTTCCTTTCCTTCTTTCTCTCTTAAAATTTTTTTGATTTATTTTTATTTTATGTGTATGAGTGTCTCGCCTGCATGCAATTGAATGCACCTGTGTCATAATGCCTGATTGGGGCAGAAAAAGGCACTGCACCCCCTGGGATCGCAGTTACATAAGGCTGTCAGGCACTCTGTGGGTGCTAGGAGGGGAACCTAGGTTTTCTCCAAGAGCCATCAGTGCTCTTAACGGCTCAGTCATCTCTTCAGTTTCCTTTCTTCCTCCCTTCTCCGCTTTCAGTCTCCCTTCCTTCTTTGCTTCCTTCCCTTTTGAGACCTGCTAAATTGGGTAGAGGATGCACTCCAGTGGTAGAGCACCTGACTGGCACATGAGGCTCTTTCTTTTCTTCTTTTCTTCTTCTTCCTTCCTTCCTTCCTTCCTTCCTTCCTTCCTTCCTTCCTTCCTTCCTTCCTTCCTCCCTCCCTCCCTCCCTCCCTCCCTTTCTCTCCCTCCCTCCCTCTCTCTCCCCCTCTTTCTCTTCCTTCCTCTTTTTGAAACAGGGTTTCCCTATAGACCCTGCTGGACATGATCTCACAGATATCGCCTGCCTCTGCCCCCCAATCTGGGATTAAAGGTGTGTACTACCGTGCCTACTCTTTTTCTTTTCGAGACAGACTGAACTGGCTGAGAATACATTTCAGTGGTAGAACAACTGCCTAATATGTGTGACCCTCTTTTTTCTTTTTTGTCTTTTAAACTTTTTGAGATATTTATTTTTGTTGCACATACTTAATTGCACCCAGCATAAGTGCAATGTCAGCAGAGGCCAGAGAGGGTGTCAGAGTCTCCTGTTAAGGATGGTTGTTAGCCACCATGTAGGTGCAGAGAACCAGACCCAGTTCCTCTGCAACAGCAACCAGTGCATTTAATTACTCATCCATCTCGCCTTTTTCTTTCTCTCTCTCTTTTTCTTTCTTTCTTTCTCTTCTCTTCTCTCTCTCTCTCTCTCTCTCTCTCTCTCTCTCGACAGCGTATATTGGGCTGTGAGGCTGAGTGTAGTTCAGTGGTGCTTAGCATTTCCAAGACCTTCCTTCCTTCCTTCCTTCCTTCCTTCCTTCCTTCCTTCCTTCCTTCCTTTTCCTTCCTCCCTCCCTCCCTCCCTCCCTCCCTCCCTCCCTCCCTCCCTCCTTCCTTCCTTCCTTCCTTCCTTCCTTCCTTCCTTCCTTCCTTCCTCTGTCTCTCTTATTTTAGCCAGGTTAAACTGGGTTGGGGGTGCAGTTCAGTGCACCATTTCAGACAGCATCCAACTCTGTAACCTAGGCTGTCTTTGAAAAATTAAGCTTCCTGGGGGTTACAGAGTGGGGGAGAAGGAAGAGGGAGCAAAATAGATGGAGAGTGGCAGGGAGACAGAGGGAGGGAGGGAGGACAAGAAGGGGTAAATAGGAGAAGGATCTCCCTCCCTTCCTTTTTTTCTTTCTTTCTTTTTTTTTTTTTTGAGATAGGGTTTCCCTGTGGCCCCAGCTGGCCTGGGTCTCAGAAATCCTCCTCCCTCTGTCTCTGAGTGCTGGGATTAAAGGCGGGAGGGAAGGTAAATTGGGCTCAGAATGCACTTCAGTGGTAGAATATTTGCCTAGTATGTATGAGTCTCTCACACACAAAGTATCTCACAGCCTAGTATGTATAAATCTCTTCCCCCTCTCACTGACAAAGGATCTCATAGCCCAGGCTTGCTTCAAAAAACCTGGATATGTAGCTGAGGATGACCTTAAACTTCTGATCCCTTGCCTCTAACATCTGAGTGCTATGATTACAGGTGTATGCTGACATGCCTGGTTTTATGTTGTGCGGGAGGTGGAGACTGAACTGATGGAGCGAGAGAGACAGAGAGAGGAGGGGGGAGAGGGAGGAAACAGAGGGAGGGAGAAAGGGAAAGAGGAAGAGAGGGAGGGAGACATGAAGGAGAGAGAGGTGAGGGAGGGGAAGAGGGAGAGAGGAAGGAGGAAGGGAGAAGGGAAGGGGCAGAGAAGAAGACGGAGAAGGGAGAGGGAGTAAAAGAGGAAGGGAAAGAGAGAGGGAGAGGGAGGGAGGGAGGGATGAAAGAAGGGAGAGGATAAAAATTGTGAGAAGGTAAATTTGTCCTCTGAAAACATCCATGGAGCTAGGGAGATAGTTTAGTGGGTACAGTGCCTGACATGAAAACATCAGAACCTGAGTTTGATCCCCTGAACCCACATAAAAGACAGATAGATGTGCTAGCATGTGCTTGTAATGCCAGTACTGGAAGATGGAGGCGGCTGAGTCCCAGGCCCACTGATCAGCCAGCCTAGCTAATGGGTGAATTCCAGTCCCGAGAGAGGGGCTGTTTCAAAAATAAGGTAAAGCATTCCGTGGATAAAGAACTTGCTGTGTGAATATGAGGAGAGAGAGAGAGAGAGAGAGAGAGAGAGAGAGAGAGAGAGAGAGAGAGAGGGAGGGAATATGAATATATAGATTCCAGAGACTCCATGGCTAGTCTAGGTGAAACTGTGAGCTCCTGGGGGTTACAGAGTGGGGGAGAAGGAAGAGGGAGCAAAATAGATGGAGAGTGGCAGGGAGACAGAGGGAGGGAGGGAGGACAAGAGGGGGTAAGAG
Source organism: Eospalax fontanierii (assembly GCA_035773235.1). NCBI lineage: Eukaryota > Metazoa > Chordata > Mammalia > Rodentia > Spalacidae > Eospalax > Eospalax fontanierii. The sequence goes on along the minus strand of CM069525.1, from coordinate 21,425,990 downwards.
AGGATAAATAGGAGAAGGCTCTCCCTCCCTCCCTCCCTCCCTCCCTCCCTCTAACAGAGTGTTAGAGGAAGATAGGTCAGGTGAGGACACTACACAAGCGCGCGTGCGCGCACACACACACACACAGAGGGACACAGACACAGAGTGTGTTTTTTAAGACAGGGTCTCACTATGTACCCCAGGCTGGCCTGGAACTTGGTACATAGCCCAGGGTGGCCTCAGACTCAAGATCCTCCTGCCTTAGGCTCCTAAAGATTACAGTTGTACACTAGCACACCTAGCTATAGATGGCTAGTTCTTAAAACACTGAGTAACTGGTGCACTGAAAACAGAACCTGTACTAGCTGAATTTATAAGAGGCCTGAACGTTTTCTGGGGGGCTTATGACTAGAAAAAGACACTGCCATCTCTGATTGTTTAAACCAGGTTCATTCCAGTCAGGCCAGAGAATTATTCTACTTTTGATCACAATCTAGTACTTTTGGTCACATCCCAGTACTTGCAGATTTCGAAAGTCTCAGTCTCCAATACTATCTGATCCTGTTATCTCTCCTAGGGGACTGCATGGGAAGAGAGACTCCAGTACAATACTACCACTGGCTGGCAAAATGTAGGCTACAATAGGTGCAGACTAAAAGGCCTGAGGTGTGGGGGGCTCAGATAGCTCAGGTGGTAAAAGTGTTTGCCTTGTAAGCATGAGGATCTGAGTCTGATCCCTAGAACCCACATAAAAATGCCTAGAGTGACATCTTGTGCTTGTAATCCCAGTGATAGGTAGAGACAGGAGGGAATCCCTGGGGCTTGCTGGCTAGCTGGTTTGATGTAATTGGTAAACTCTAGGCTAATGAAAGACCCTATCTCAAAGGAGGTAGATAGTATTCCTGAAGATGACACCCCAGGTCATCCCTGGCTTCCACACATGTGCACTTGCAGGCACACACATTAAAAAATAGAAAAGGAGCTGGGCCTGGGGGTGCATGCCTTTAATCTCAACACTCCAGAGGCAAAGGCAGGCAGATCTCTATGAGATTGAGGCCAGCCTGGTCTACATAGTGAGTTCCAGGCCAGTTGGGGCTACAGGGAGACCCTGTCTCAAAATCTCAAAAAAATAACTAACCAACCAAACAGAAAAGGCCTGAAGTATAGAAAAAAAAAAAACCATTTGAATCCTAGATGACGTCATCTATTAGCAGGGTTAACTTTCTCCAAGTTCCTTAACATCTCACAATTTGCTTGTTTCTCACTTATAATGTAGTGTTATCAAACAAATGTGTTAATATGCTTTGTGAATTATAAAATCCTAAAATTGTAATATTCAACTTAAAGGTAACTAAAATCACATCCCAATTCAAACTAACACCATAAGCAGTGTTTAACATTATCTGCGTACACTTAAGTAAGTTTGTAAATTGTCTACTTGTGGAAAAATACAACAGGCAAAAGGGTGGGTTCTTACTCTTTTCTGGCCTTTATCTTTGCAATACGTGTTGAATGTGTCTTGTGGACTTTTTCTGCAGGCTGACTACTTGATTTTGGAGCACCAGTATCTGTTGCATTTGAGGACTTTTTCATTTTCCCTACAAAGAAGTAATCTGCACACACATAAATTAAGTTTTTAACGTCATAATCTGTATTATTGCACTATTTGGACTAGACTCAAATACCTATGTTCTGTTCATTTTAGAATCCTTTAGAAAAGAAAGCACTGTAGATCCTTTAATATTGCTTATGGTTTACATTTTTTGTGTCCTAAAACATACTGCACGGTGTATAAGACAAGTGGACCTATCCATAACCTCCTAGCTGGTGGCCCTTTATCTTTTTCCTCCTATTCATCCATCACCCTACAACAGAAGTTAACCAACAACCTTCCTTCCTCCTTCCCTCCCTTTCTTTTTTCTTTTTCCTTCCTTCTTTCCTTCCTCCCTCCCGCCCTCCCTCCTCTCTCTCTTCCTCCTTCCTGCTTTTGTCTTGCTTTTATGGGGTCTCATTACATAGTCCTGAGATCAGGCCAACCTTAAACTCACTGAGATCCATTTTGTCTCTGCTTTCCAAGTGCTAGGGTCAGAGGTGTGCACCACCATGACTGGCACAGATTATTTTTATTTTTTATGAGTGTTTTGCCTGCATGTATGTATGTGCACTGCATGCATACCTGGTTTCTTGCATTTTTTGAGACAGGATCTCATGTAGCCAAGCTAGCCTCTGATTATGTAGGTGAGGGTGGCCTTGAACTGATTTTCCTGCTTCTCCCTCCTACTTTCTGAGATGTGTGCCTCCACACTTGGCTTTTGAAATTCACTTTTGAAAGCAACGATTCAATGATATGCTCCCATTATTAGCTAAAGTACAGAAGGAGGCACTTTGCTAAGTGTAGATTCTAGGGACCTATCCAGAATACTGGGGACAGTGTTTAGTCTGGTGGGTTTTTACACATTTGTCTGAAGAGCTTTTGTTCCAATTTTTAGCAAACAAGTATGAGAGTTTGAGCGAATTACTTAACCTCTCCGTAGTTCGATTTCCCCTTGGTAATATGGGCAAGTGTGTAGGAAATTAACTGAAATTACCTCCAAGATTTGATTGTTTCAAAAATTATTACAATTTGGCTGTAGCTCCCAAATTTTTAGTGATATCTTTAAAACAGCTTTAAAAACAAAATTAAAGTCATGAGTGTCTTCTTTGTGCGTACAAGAAAAAAATCTAATAACTACTGTACTTTTGTAGCGACGAGCATAAATGGTATTTTTAGCTATCTGCCATGCCTGTAAATGGTATGATAATATCTGTGATCTACTGGTGACAGAGTCCCAGGTACTGCTAATACCGTGCTTTGTTGCCTACACTTGAAAGAAACGCTGAAGTTCAGTCAGAGAAAGTGAAGCATTTTTCTCTCTTCCTAGTTCCTGTGCCCCCTGTGTCGGGAACTTCTGCCTCTAATGTATTCCTTTGCTTCACACTTTTTAAGATATTACCTTACTGACGCCGAGCCTTCAGAGTCTATTCGGTATTTCTCCTTAGGGATTGGAGATGGGGATGGCTTGGAACATAAATTCTGTTAAGAAGGAAAAAAAAAGCCGCCCTTTACCTTTGGAAGCTGGTCTGACACTAAGCTGAGCCTTCGTGTCTCCCCCTTCCCGTCATTTCCAGAATACACAGAATTCCTGCTTTTTAAATTTGACCCCAAATGGCCAAACCAAAGCCCCAATACTACGAAAATCGAACGCTCTGGGGCCGAAATAGTCAAGTTTTCTCTAGATGTGCGTTTTTCTTACAGCAACGAAGAAACCCAATTTCTCCCAACAACAGATGCACAGCCATCGGTCTTTTGCTAAGAGTAATATTCCACTGTCCAAATTCCAAGATCGTGGGCATCAGCTTTTTGTCGGGTTAGGGCAGAAATACGGAGTAAAATATGAAATATACCGTCTTTAGGGGGACAGGCTAGCAGAAGCTTAGGCTAGCCTACAGATTTCAAAGGCAGACTACGTCGATTTGGATCCTAGTCTTTCAATTTTTTTTAGCATCGTAAATTGTGAATGAAAACGGTGTCCATCTACTTAGGCTGAAGGACTAAAATAAATCGCTTTTAAACCGGTGGCGAGCGCAGAGTGCCATTTTAACGCTCGTTTTTCTTGCGAAAAATATTTTTGTCATTCTTACTTCTACAAGTATTACATGGGGCAAATATGATTCTCAACAGATTTACACGTTTTGAATCTTAGAAAAAAAAAAAAGCCAGAACCTTTCGTGATTAAATGGCGCGGTAAATTTAGCTTAAACTTAAAACTTAAGGAACGTTTCGCGCATCGTAAATTCTTTTTAAAAAACATTTTTGTGAGGGAAATCAAAGCTCACTGATCGATCCGCTCGCAGTTCCCCGTTACGAGGCAGGTACAGCTTCCCGAGTTCCGTCGGGCGCCACCGCCTGGCCGCCTCTACTCACAGGATTCTCATCCCGGGCCGCGGGGGGCCCGAAGGTGGAGGCGAAAGCCGGTTCCCAGCCCGGCTGGGCGCCAGCCAGGAACCGCCCTCCTCTACCCTCAGCGCGCCGCCCACTCTGAGCGGCGGTTTTTCGCTTAGCGACTGCCAGGCGCGGAGGCGGGACCTCCTAGTAGGCGGGGTTTGCGGGCCCGAGATTCCCTCGTGCCTCTCCGTTGCTAGGCAACGCCCGTGGTGCGGCTTGTGGAGCTTGACGTCACTTTAAATTGGCGGGAGAACCAGCTCGTGCGCCTCAACGCGCTCGCGCTGGAAGGAATCAGGACCTAATCCGGCCTCCGTAGTCACCTTTCTATGGTGGGCGGGGCTGAAGGCGGGGTGACCCTGCCGGAGCGGCGGCTGCCTGCGACATGTTCAAGGTGAGAGCGTGAAGCCGGGTCACAATTGTCATCGCCCCCTCCCGGACACCCGGAACCCTTCCCACGCTCCCATGGGGCCTTCCCAGGGACCAGGCCCGGCTCGCCCCCAGGCTTTTCTCGTCTCCGGGTCGGCTGCGTCCCGGCCCCGCGATTCATTCACTGGTCTGCTTGGGGCCAGCACCTGCGGGGCAGTGGCGTGAAACCCTAGGATGAGTGGGATCAGCCCTTTCGCGAATAAAACACTTCAAACAGTTAAAATGCCTCTATAGTACCCACTTCCCTGGCTTCTGTCCTTTTGGGGTCGTGGGTACGTTGAGGACAGGTCCTGGCACTGCTTTGGTTGCTCGGTATGGTCAGGTTTCGGAACCTGGAATGTGAGTGGGTGGGGGAGGGTCAGCTTCGGAGGATGTCGGGGAGGTTGGCACGGCAATAGCTGCAATAGGGGGCAGCTTGAGTTTTACTCTCTAGTGAATATTAGTGTGGACATGTGTACCCTCCTCTTTTTTGGTTGTTCTGGCTTTTTATTTATATGTATGAGTGTAATGTCTGCATGTATGTAAGCGCACCCATGTTGTGCAATACCCTCGGAGGTCAGAAGAGGGCGTCAGATTCCCCTGGAACTGGAATTAAGACAGTTGTTAGCTGCCATGTGAGTGCTGGGAATCTAACCCTGGTCCTCTACAAGAGCAGCTAGTGCTCTTAACCACTGAGCCAACTCTCCACCCCTGTTCTGGCTTTTTGAGACAAGGTCTCACCATGTAGTCCCGACTGGCCTGGAATTTGCTATGTAGACCAGTCTGGGCCTCAAACTCACATAGATTGGCCTCTGTTTTCCAAGTGCTGGCCCCACATCCGGCTGTCTTACAGTTTTGTTTTGTTTTTTTAACTCTTGTCCTCTGAAAGAAATAGACTTATACAGTGAAGACTTTCAAAAATCTGCATTTAAGTGGAAAGTTATTATGCTTTCCTAAAAGTTTTATTTTGTCATAGAAAAATCACAGGCTACCAGAAATTAATATACAAAATCGAGTCTCCAAGAAATAACATCCATGAAATAGAGCTAATGAAATCTCAGAATTGTGCCACCCATTTAAAAGTTTTCTGCAGCTACAGTATATTTTGGACACAGTAAAGGCTCAAAAGTCAGATCCTGGATTCCGCCTTCCAGTGCTGTGGTATTGCCACTTCCTAGCTATGTGATAATGATGTGACAAGTCACTTCACCTCTTCATGCCTATTTTTTCTAATGGCCAAATTAGGGTAATAGCTTCTGTGAAATAGATTGATTGTTACAAGGAGTAAATTGGTATGTGTAAACCCATTGGAAAAGGCTTTGCTGTAATAGAAGTGTCAGCTAAATATTTGCTTTGCTTGTTTTCAGGCAGCTCACACTTTAGTGAAGAATATAGATCCCTTAAGGAACTTGCCTTTATTTCATAGATTAATGTTCTGGAGCTCGGCTGTGTTCAGATTACAGTCATGAAGGATATATTGTGATCAGTGTATCTATGTGGGTATCAATATAAGGCTGAATCTACTTTAACCAGGGACTTTTTAACCTTGGGCCCTCGCCCTCAACCTCTCTGAGACAGTTATCCTGGTGTCCTCCAGTGGCTGAAATGAACTGAAGGCTTAACTGAAGGTGGCCCCACTCCCCTGAGGCTGCTTTGTGTCCTTCCAGGTACCTAGTTTCAGCTTCTCTATTGGTCATTGGGTTTCAAGAGGGCAGGTCTCAATGTACCGATCACATTGATCACATTTGCTGATGTCTCTCCACCTCCCGGAATGATATGGTGGAGGATTCATATAAGGATGTGGCTATGAGGAAGTGCAGTGAATGATATGGTAGAGGACTCATACAAGGACGTGGATATGAGGAAGTGCAGTAAATTGGAGATTATTAACAAGCTCCTCAAGCAACAAAAGTACCTCTTACCAATAGAAGTCATGCTACCAATGCAAGTCACATTTCGCATTACACTGCAGTTGCAGATTTCAAAGTACCATTTATGCTCACCATTACTTCAAATTTGTAGTAGTTATGGGGCCTAGTGTTAGATCTCTTTATTTAATAGACTGATAAGCATCAAGCTTGGGTTTAAAACATATTCTTATAGCTGTTACGTGGTGGTGTACACCTTTAATTCTAGCAGAGGCAGTTGTAGATCTGTTAGTTCGAGGCCACCTAGGGCTGCTACATAGTGAGTTCCAGGCCTCCTACAGCTATATAGTGAGATCCTGTCTCAAAAAAAATGTTATAATTACTTTATGCAGTTGCATTTTAAGAAGGAGTCTGTGTCACAAAAAAAGGCAAGGAACACCTGAAGACTTCAGAGAAGGTTTCACAGAGGAGAGACTTAAGTTTAGTTTTGAAAGATAGGAATTTATCAGATTGATGACCCTGGGATATGTCAGTAGTGTTCTGTTGAGGGAAGTGCTGGTAGCTCAGTTTGATGTGTACGGGGAAAGCTACAAGGAGCTGAAATTCCAGATGAACATGTCATTTGAGTGTAAAAGACAACAAACCCTGGATGACCCCAAAATACAAGGACTCAGTGAAGGAAGAGGGGAGACTTTGAACAGAGGAATGGCCAGAAAACAGCATTTAGAGTGTCAAGAAATGAGGGCCCGGGATGTAGTCAGTGTAGAGCACATGCAGAAAGCTCTGTGTTTGATCCCCTGCACCATGGGTGGAGGAGAGACAAGACAAGGATAGAGGAGAAAAAAATGTAGGAAGGTTTCAGCTGGGGAAACTCAATTGTTAAATCTTACTAAGCCACTAAGCCAGAGGAAGGATGGGTGCTTGGCTCATTGATTTGGGTTCAATAGTGTCATCAAGAACCTGACTCTTCTTGGCACTGTTGGTTGCTCTTATGGCTGCAAGATCACTGCCAATAACATTTCACTGGCACAAGAGGAGAGGATAAACCTCTCATGTTTGGTTTATGTTCTTCCTTATGGTCTAATTGGACCGGCTTGTGTCAGGTGTCCGCCCCTGACCCAGTAGGGAGAATTGGTTAGGGGAATTGTTGGGGGCTCTGGATGACTTAGGCTAAACAGGATCACTTTACCTTAAACACATTGGAGAGGAATAAATTCATGGACACAGTGGAGTTCTTTAGGGAGGAAGAGAGGCATTGGAAACCGAATCTGTAACCGACAGTGCCATGTCAGAGAGTTAAATCCAGATGAGTTTGAACAAGTGTTCATTGATTTGGGCTCTGGGGAGCTTTCATTCTTATACATGTAGATTTATGGATGGAAATGAAAGATTAACACAAGTTAGTGACTGAGAGGGAGGTTTTTTAATAAAGGGGGAGAGAGACTCAGTTCTGTTAAATGGCAAGGGAAGGATGGGATTGTCAGTGGTTCTCAACTGGATGATGTCACACCCTTAGGATATGTTCTAGAAATTCCAGGGGTTGTTCTTTGTGTCTATAGTTGTCTTGGGTGTTTTGTATTTTATTTTGTTTTTAAATTAAAAATGTATTTTGTTTATTATTTTTATATTTTTTTGTGTGTATTTGGCCTGCATGTATGTAAGTGCACCCGTGTTATGCACTACATGCAGAGGCCAGAAAAGGCTGTGAGATCTGGAACTGGAGTTACAAACAGTTGTTAGCTGTCATGTAGGTGCTGGGAATCAAATCTGGGTCCTCTGGAAGAGCAGCAAGTGTTCTGAACTGCTGAGCCATCTTCACCCCAGATTCTCCTATTTTGGGTGAGCATCCCAATGCTGTTCCCCCATCACACTTTGAAAAGCCAAGAATTTAGTCAGACCAGCAGTGAATGTTTCCTGTATTTTTGAGGTTGATGGTTTCATGAATTTGGTAGGATTTGAAAGAGGCACCGACCAGGGTGTTCAAAAGGCAAGAGGCTCTGTAAGGGTCCTGCTGAGAGCCTGTCTCACAAGTCTCTGTTAAGTGCACAGAGCAAATGGTAGGACTGATCTGGCTTTGGGAGTTGACAGCTTGGGCACCTAGTACCAGAAGGCAAGAGTTGATGGTATAGGTGTTGTTAGCAAAGTTAGCAAAGTACAATATATGCAACTAGTTATGGGCATATTTAATGTTTAAACTGTGACCATTGTTTTGATTTAGCTATTCATGCTCAGGGCAGCAGGGGGCATTAGTGGATTAAAAACAATCTCATTTGAAAGCATCCTAGCATTTGGCTTTGGTTTTTCAAAGCAGCTTTTCTTTGTGCTACTGCAGGAAGTTTGAATATTGAATACATCTATCTGGTCCCCAGGTATGCAGTACTAGATTATATTCACTTCACAAATTTTACCACTACTGTCTGGCTTTGGGTTAGGCATAGTGAATGATCTGGTTGAGTACAAGTGAAATGGCCCAGTTCTTATCTAGAAAAGTGTTCTCAAATGTGGTTAGGCACTGTAATTATTCAAGGACACAAATGATTTCTAGGACCCTCTACATGGTTTAGATTTACTTTAAAATATATTTATTTTTATTTGTGTGTATGTCTGTGTCTCTGTCTGTGTCTGTGTGAGTGCCACATATGTGCCCATGCCTCTGAAAACTGAAAGAAGGCTTGGATCACTTGGAGCTGGAGAGAGAGGTGGTTGTGAGATGCACAGTGTGGGTGTTGGGAACCAAACTTGAGTCCTCTAGAAGAGCAGCAAGTGTTCTTTACCCCCAAGCCATCTCTCCAGTCCCCAAAATTTACTTAAGTGGGGCCTAGGCACCTCTCAGTTTTAAGTACTCCTAGGTACTTGTGAAACTTTGATTTCAGAATCTCATGTGTGGTTATCAGTACAGATGTAGTAATTACATGATAATGTGATGGGTATCGATCTAGACTGCATGTTGAATCATCTGGAAAGCTATTAGAAGTGTCTATGCCCAATCTGGACTCCAGACCCATAATGACATGAGAATCTCTAAAGGTCGTATGTAGGCATCAAGTTTCTGGACCATTCACCCAACCTTGAGACCAGCAGAGGGAAGAACACCAGCAGGGGGCATCAGAAGACTTATTAAAGAATATGCTTGCTCTGCTCTTTGAAGCTAGCCAGACAAGGTTGAAAGGGCCTTCCAAGCAAAGCAGAAAAATGCATACAAAGGTAATGCAGAATTTGATGTAATGCTAAGACCTTGAACAATTCCCTGTTACCTTAAGAGAGATACTAACATTATCTTTTCCTACTGACTCAGCTGTTAAATAAGGATTAAATTGTCACCAACCTCCAATTGTTGTTTAGGTCAAATTCACCTCAAAGCTTACAACAGGGCTTGTCACATGTGCTCATGACATTAGGTTTTTGTTGGCATCTTCTAAGAGGTTGGCTGCTGCGGTTGTGTTAAGATAGTGCTCAGTCCTGGAACTCTCCAAAAGTATTTTTTTCTTTCAAAATTTGATAGCTGATCAGAAGAGAAAAGAGGATTCAAGGACGCTGCCCAGGCTTTTGGCTTGAGCAGAGGGGTTGGGAGATGTGTTCACTGACTTAAGAATATGGGAGATGGCTGAGTTTGGAGGGTGAGAGTTTGGTTTTGAACAGGTTGAACTTACTGCTATAGTTGGTGTGGATTTTGAGAGGTGGCAGTTGGCAGAGAACCCAAGGGTATTGGGTTTTCCAGAGGGAGATGTGAGCTGGTGATTCGGGAATCAGTCACGTTCTGGTTGCCTCCTAACTGAGGCCTTTACCAGTGTGGAAAAAAAAAAAAAGGCCTAGTGAAAGCTAGTCTCAGTCATTTCCTTCCTTAAGGGCAAAAATGTGACCTGTAGTCAGAGCTCAGTACTGCACACAGAGGAGCCTGAATGAATGTGTCCTTAGCTATAGTCATTATTATTTCACACGTTTTTAAAAGATTTATTTTTAATTATGTGTATATGTGTGTTTGTGTGTGGATATGTGCCTGTGAGTGTAGGTGCCTGCCTGTGGAGCCTAGAGGTATCAGGTCACCTGGAGCTGGAGTTGTATATGGTTGTGAGCTGACTGACATGGGTGCTGGGAACTGAACTCAGGTCCTCTGGAAGAACAGTACAGATTCTTAACAACTGAGCCATCTTTCTAGCTCACTTACACATTTTATTTGTTTGGTGGCTTGGTTTAATACCTGTACTGCTTGTCTTCCTGAAACAGATTTTCTTACCATGTTACTAGTATTTTCCTAGTATAGATTGAAGAAAAGATTGCAATGCTAAATGGAAAACAAAAATCCTTAAAGTAGACAAGTACTCTTAACTTTTATACTTGAATGTTATTTTCAATAATACATATTTTGAAAGACTACTGTCTTTCAAAGATCATTTCATCTTACAGTATAAGCATTTCTGAGGGAAATTTTAAAATTTTATTTTATTTATGTGTATGTGTGTATGTCAGTGTCAGTGCCTGCTGTGTGTGGGGAGCGGAAGATGGTATCAGATCCCCTGAGGTAGAGTTACAGGCAATTGTGAACTACTTAATGTGGGTGCTAGGATTCACTTGGGTCCTGTAAAAGAGCAGCAAGTGCTCTTAACCACCGAGCAATCTCTCCAGCCTCATCTCTGAGGGTATTATTGGAAAATGATACTGAATATATTTTTACACCTGTAAATCAGTTTTAAAGTTTATTGATTTACTTATTCATTTTGTGTGCATGTATGTGTGTACATGCATGCGCTTGTGGGGGCATACCTGTGCCAAGGTGCCCATGTGGAGATCAGAAGGCTACTTTGGGGAGTTGGTTTTTTCCTTCCATCATGTTGTGGCGTGGTCTCTGGTTGTTTCTGCTACTCTGTGTGCTTCAGAATTAGCTGGCCCATGAGCTTCCTGCTGATTCTCCTGTCTCTACCTCCCATCCCTTCAGAGGAGTGCCAGGATTACAGATGCACTCCATTGCATCCTACTTTATCTTTTCTGGGTCCCAGGAATCAGACTCAGGTCATTAGGCTTATGGAGCAAGTGCTTTTACCCTCTGAACCATCTCTCTGACCCAGATTCATTTTTTATGTTCTGAGTTGTTATTTTCCCCTTTCTTATTCAAAGAAGTTGAAGGGTAGATCACAAAAAGATAAAACTGCCCCGCAGTTCTGGATGCAGTCTGCCAGCACAGGCCCTGTTTCTCGTTGTGTTTCTGATAATCTGGCTGAGTGACCTAGATGTGGTTTCTTAACTTTTTATAGGCCCTGATTTGCTACGGTGGAGATGGTCATTTGCCCCTTCATCTCGTGGGGCTACTGAGAGGTTCAGATGAGATAGCATATAAAGCATTGAATATATGTAAGATGATTTCCCTCTCTTTGATTTGTTTGTAGGTGAGCACTGTGGACCTACAGATATAAAAAACAGCTTCAATGAGGTGTCCCAGAAGATAAAGGCACTTGCCACCAAGCCTGATGACCTGGGCTGGATTCCTGGGGCCCATATTGTAGAAAGAGAAAATTTGACTACTGCAAAGTGTCCTTTGACCAGCACACACACACACACACACAGTGCCATACATGCACCCTGGCATGTTCACACCCACACACAAATAAATAAATGTAGTAATAAAGTGTATCTAACTTGGATAAATACATACCTTTCAACTGACTTCTGCTTAAGAAACTGCAATACTCATCTATTTAAAATTTTATTTTATTTTATTTTATGTGTATGAGTATATTGCCTGCATGTATGTGTAAATGCACCCGTGTTGTGTAATTCCCATAGAGGTCAGAAGAGGCCGTCAGATCCCCTGGAACTGAAGTTACAGATGGTTGTTAACCACTATGTGCATGCTGGGAATTGAACCTGGGTCCTCTGCAAGAGCAGCCAGTACTCTTAACCACTGAGCCCTCTCTCCAGCCCCTCTTGTACTTCTGAAATGCAAAAAGTTTCCTGTTGAAATGGACAAAAAAGGAAAATGAAGAATTAGATGAAATCTTTAAAAGAGTGGGGAGCTCACAAAATGTAGGAAAAAATATGAAAATTTTTAGATGTTTATGATCAATGAACTTAATACCCCCCTCTGTTATGACATAGAGGTTTAATTTTTAGGGTCTATGTATGTATGTTCCACATGCATGTTCTTTCCAGGTTAGAGTGGAACTTCTTGGAGGCTAAGAAATGAACTTTGATATTTATATGGTATAAAATTACTCTAGCATGTACAAAACTCTGGGTTTAATCCCTGGCATCACAGATCTTGTGTGGTGGCACATTCCTGTAATCCCAGCACTTGGGAGGAAGAGGCAAGAGGATCAGAAGTTCATTGTCATCCTTGGCTTTGTAGGGAGCTTGAAGCTGGCATAGGCTGAAGATCCTGTCTCAAAAAATGTAGGCAAGTAATTAGCTTTATTGGAACTCTTTGAAGTGGACTGGTGAGATGACTTAGTGGATAAAGACACTAACTGCCAAGCCTGATGACCTAAGTTTGGTCCCAGGACCCATGTGGTGGAAGGAGAGACCCATCTCTTACAAAGTCATCTGATTTCTACATGTGTGCTGCCCACATACATACACATATGTACACATACACACAATTAATAAATGTAATAAAAAAGTAAATCTCTAAAGCAAATATCTGTTGCAAAAGTTTGCAGTTAGGCTGGGAGTGGTGGCATAAAATCCAGCACTTGGGAGGCAGAGGCAGGCAGATCTCTATGAGAGTTCGATGTCAGCTCGCTCTACATAGTTCCAGGCCAGTCAGGGCTACATAATGAGGCCCTGTCTCAAAAAAGTTTAAGTTGACTATGACAGGAAAATGCCTAAGATTAAAAAAAAAATAGATCAGTTGAATTTTTCAGTTTCTTTTCCCCAGTAATGCTTAAATGGAATTTTACAGTTATTTCATACACATTACATTTTATGTAGTTTGGGGCTGAAGAGATGGCTGAGCAAGTAAGAGCACTAACTGCTCTTGTAGAAGACCTGGGTTCAAAGTCCAACATTCACGAGGTGACTAACAACTATCTGTAACTCCATTTCCAGGGGATCTAATACCCTTTTTTGTCCTCTATGGGCACTGTATGACATGGGTACACTTACATACTTGCAGGCATAACACTCATACGCATAAAATAACATAAATATATAAAAATTTTAAAAATTGTGTAGTTCTTTTTAGAAAAACCTGCCATCAAAAGATACATTTTAGGGGGCTGGAGAGATGGCTCAGTAGTTAACAGAGAGCACTTCACTTGCAGAGGACCTGAGTTCGATTCCCAGCACTCATGTTGGGTAGCTCACAACTGTCTTTACTCCACCTTCTGGATGACCCAACATTTCTGGCCTCTGCAGGCACCTGTACTCATGCACACACACCCACACCCCAACACGTATATGTAAAAGATAAATCTATTTTAAAAGATATTTTAGAACTTGGAAGGATATTTTTGCTCTTGATAAAATTTTCCCAAGTTTTTGCTTAGTTTCATGCTAGTTTTGTTAGAAAATTTCAACAGTGTCAATGTCTTAATATGGTAGCTTTAAAAAATTATTTTAATTCTTTGAGAATATTATGCAGTATTTTTGATCATATTTACCCCCAACTTCTCCCCCAACTTCTCCCAGATCCACTCCTACCTTCCTATCCTCCCAAGTTTATGTCCTCTCTTGAAATTTTTTTGTTTTATATATAGAGATATTTTTTAAAAATTCATGTATATGTATTTTGCCTGCATGCATCCAAGTGTACCACATACATGCAATGCCTGTAGAGGCCAGAAGAGGGCATGGGATTCCCCTGGAGCTGGACTTAGAGACATGTTAGTTGCCATGCAGGTGCCAGGAACTGAACCTAGGTCCTCTGCAAGAGCAGCCAGTGCCCTTAAACTCCTAACCATCTCTCCAGCCCTCCCCCTCCCCTCCCCCTCCTCCTCCTTCCCCTCCCCCTCCCCCTCCCCCTCGTTCTTTTTCCTTTCTTCTTTCTTCTTTCATCTTCTTTGTTCTTCTTCTTTGTGATAAGCTATATCTTCATGGTATAGCTTTATACATTATAGTTTGTATACTTGTATTCTGAGTGAAGTTTCTTTTAAAGGCACTTTAAGTAATTAGTTGTCCCTGGCTTCAGACTTCTTTGAGAATCCTTAAAGCCAAAGGCTCAGAGGCAATGCAGAATGTTTTGTTCAGAGCCCACACTGCTTTCCTCTTAGGATTTTTTTAAACTTGATTTTGTGAAGATGAGAAGCCCTCTGTGGATGCTAGAGAAAGATTTACATTTTGTGTTAATTGTCTCAGTTGGATGGAGTGCACAATGGATTGCATTTCAGATCTGTTTATTCATTTTCTTCAAAGTCTCTTTATGAAAATAATCAAGGATCTCTTTTCCCCTTCCACAGATGTCAGTGCTCGTGAAACAGCAGCTGGTTTTCCTCTGCCAGCTGAAATGAATCTCTTTTCCTATTGGAAGGGCTGGTTCATGTGTCCTATTAGGGCATAGGTTAGAATGGCGGTTGAGTAAGCCAAAAGTGATAGGAGGACTCTGGCAAGTCTCCACATTGTCTCTTGGTGAATTGTGTCACTTGGAAGATACTGACCTTGAGGCTTTTCAAGAGCTCTCTTAAGATTACTGTGTACACCCAATATTTATTTTTCTTTTTTTAGTTTTACAAAGATTTGGGCCATAAATCCAGATTATTATCATCAACTAAATTGAGTCTTAGACATGAATTTTATTTTTCAAAGATTTTGGTTTTCCTTAAAGTACAGAAAGCACATGAATAGCTGAGGTGAGGCTGAAGGCAGTTCTCTGTTCTGTGTGGATGGTGCTGTGTTTAGGAAACGAAACTTGAGTTTGGATAGTTTACAGCCACAGCCAGCAGTGGCAGTGCTTCCTTTCAAATAATGCTCAGTTTTAGTTTAGAAACGAAGGTGCATTTGAAAACAAGGCTTGAGGTAAATAAATATTCCTCTGCAGTTTTTTCCTTCTTAGGAGTCTCCAAATTCAGAAAAGATTGACTGGATCTTAGGATGCTGTTCTAAGAGAGAGGCGTGGGGGAGGGAAGATGTGTTTTGGAGTTTCAGATATGCAGCAATCAATTTATGTCTGGATGAGGAAGTTTGTAAATTTGGAGCCAGATTGTGTGTTCCAAGTTTGTGAAACCACTGCAGTGTGACTGGGTGACTCAAAACTTGCCTAAAGAACAATTATCTCACTCTTTGGCCTGGAGGTTTATTTCCTGTTTATCACACAAGTTTGTTCTTTTTCTACATACATTTGACAAAATTCTGATAGCCATTCCTTGCTTTTTTTGATTTAACTTTATAGTTAATTTGTAGTGAATTTTGTCATCCAAATTGAAAATAAAATAGTTTTCTGTGGGAAAAGATGTCACTCTTAAAAAAGCCTCACCTTTTCTCTATCTTTTTAGATTATAGTCTTTATAGTAAATAAGGAACAGCTAGAAATTAGTTACTTTGGCACAGAACTACAGAAATAAAACCTTCTTATAAAGTAGTTCTGTGTTTGTCATAGCCAGAAGATAGGTTTTCTTCTCTCTCTTTTTTTTTTGAGATAATATCTCAGGTAGTCCAGGCTAAACTCAAATTTGGTGGCTGGTCTTGAATTTTTGATGGTCTTGAATTTTTGATCTTCCTGCCTGTACCTCCCAAGTGGTGGAATTATAGTCAGGTGCCACCATGGAATGTTGTTTTTCTTCTTGTGGCTCATAGTATATGAACTCAACTCCCTTCCCTTTCCTTCTCTTCCTTTCCCTTTCCTTCCCCCCTCCCCTCCCTTCCTCTTCCCCTCCCCTCTCCTCCCCTCCCCTCCTCTTCTCTTCTTCTCTTACTCTGTGGCCCTGGACTGGAACTCACTATATAGCCCAAGGTAGCCTCAAAGTGTTGGCAGTCTTCCTGCTTCAGACTCCCAAGTGCTGGGATTACAGCTGAGAGCCACCATACCTTTAAAATACTGGCTTTGTCAGTGTTGTGGTGTATATCTGGACTCCCAGGACTAGGAAGATGAGGCTGGAGGTTCCTGAGTTCAAGGCTAGCCTGGTCTACATTGTGACCATGGGCTTTATAATCTCCATTACTATAAATTAGATTGAGATTATTAATTTCTACTATTTATACATCCAAATGAGTACCTGTCAAAACAGTTGTTTTGAGAGTATACATTTAATTATCCTCTCAGTATATTTATTTCCCAAAGTCTATTATTGGTCATTTTATTTATCTAGAAATATAAAATGTTTTTGATCCCCTTTCATTTAGAATCATCTTCATACTTTGTGATAAATTCTTCAGAATATCTTGGGGAGCCACTGATTTTTGTTCTTTTGTATATTATAAACAAATCAATATTCACTGCAAAAACTTCAAGAAATACAGGTAATACTAAAGAATCACCTTTAATAGCTCCACCCATACACAGCCACTAATAGTATCATTCCAGAGTTGTGTGATCTTTTATAAAACTCAGTTATATCATAAATATCACTTTGTCCCTTTTAAAAACAAATGTCATTTTATAATATACTCTCTTCTTATTTTAAATATACTGAGACTGTTTTTCTTTTAGGCATAAACTTTGATTCAAAAGCATTTAGAAATGGAAGCCATGATTACATATAAAAAGTAAATTTTAATTATCAATATGCTATGCAAATAATTGCAGTAATTCTGGTTGTGTGTGATTTATCAGGGTTATTTCCTTGAAGAGAAAATACCTGTGTTTTTTTAAGTTTTATAAGCAATGCTGTAATAGTCTTTTCTGTAAAAAGTCTAACGGGTACAGATAATGATGGCATTCCCATTGTCTGCTTCCTCTTCACCTCCTTCCTGGAGGAAGTCTCTGGTGTGTTGGATGTATGCCCTGCATAGAAAGAAAAGCTGTGCAGAACTGGAGGTGTCCCACAGTGGTAGAACATTGCCTGTTTGCATGCGCAGGTAAAGAGGCTATAAAACAGGAAGATATCTACTGAGTGGTCCTTATGGGGAAAGGTAGTATTTATTTTGATGTTTCTAGAGTTAGGAACTCATTTGAAATATTTCTCTTTGTTTTGAATTCAATTTACAAGACATTGGTCATATGTTCTTAGGGTTACCCCTGTAGCCTTATTGGACCAAATTGTTGATTGCTGTCGTCATCATTTTTGTTTTACCTTAAATTATTCTCACATAGCTTATCTTGATTTTATGTTGGTTACTTAGAACAAGAATGAAAGTGTCCGTTTTCATAGACCTTAAAAAACTCCTATCGGCTTTTTGCCTCTTAAACAACTGGAGTCAAAATAAAAGGTTTATAGTATGTGTGGTGCTGGAGATGGAACCCAGGGCCCTGAAGCATGCCAGGTGAGTGCCCTACCACTGAGCTGTATTACAACCCTGGCCATAAGGAGTATTCTCTTTCAAGTGAATAAATGCTTCAGAATGGAAGCTATTGGAGAAAAGACTAGTAAGCAAAGAATCAGTGTAACATTTGGGCAAAAATGTGGTTTTTTCTTCCTGTACATACAGGAATATCTAATATTAAGTGACATTTACTTTAAAAAGGTTGAGGTAACATTTATTTTCCATAGAGATTTAAAAATGATCTTATATAACTTTGGAAAGAACTATACATTTTAATAGATAGGTTATGTGACAGTCAACTAAAGTTATATAATGGCTAGAATGCAATAATGAAAGTATTAGAGCCGGGTGTGGTGCATGCCCACAATCTCAGCACTCAGTAAGGTAGAGGAAGGAGGATGGAGAAAGGAGAAAGGAGTTCAAGATTAGCTTAGGCTGTGTAGACTGACCCAGTCTCCAAACTGAAAAATAAAACTAAAGCATTATAGATTTACTCATGTAATTTTTGAAAAAAGTATTTTGATTAGGTTATAGTTGAAATTTTATCTGACCTTGACATTTAAATAGAACTTGATTGAGATTGTAGTAAATATAACTGAAGTAGTATCTGTTAAGTGGTCCCCCATATATGCTCTGTGGTTATAGCTGAAAAGATTGTTGTGCGTTAAACATCACTCTCATGTTCTAGACCTTTGGTTTCTCTTGTTCTTTACAGAGACTGTTCCTAATACCACTGATTCTTAACTTCACCCTGATGGAGGACTTTGCTAAAAAATGATATACACATTTTATAATTACTGTCTATTTTAAAAATAAATTTGGGGGTTGCAAGTATAGTTCAGTTGATAGAATGCTTACCTGCTGTGCTTGAAGCCCTGGATTCACATAAACTGGGCATGGTGGCCCACACCTTGTAATCAGAGTTCAAGATCATCTTTGGCTAAATATCAAGTTCAAAGCTGGGTGGGGCTACATGAGACCCTGTCTCAAAAAATAAAATTGTCATTTGGTATGTATGTAAGTGGTTGAGGACTGGCCTAGCATGTCCAAGGACCTGGGTTCAAGCTCCAGTACCGCTACCAACACCAAAAATCAGAACAAAAATACCAAGAATCCAGAAATTTTTTTTTAAAGAAGAAAAAAAGGGAAAGGGGACTGTAGAGGTGATTCAGTGGTTAAGAGCACTTGCTGTTTGTTCAGAAGACAGGAGTTATGTTCCCAGCACCTACATCAGGTCACACCCAACCACCTGCAACTCGAGCTTTAGGGGATCTTGTGCCCTTTTCTGGCTTCTATGGACACACACACACACACACACACACACACACACACACACCAACACACCAACACGTATCTTTAAGAAAATATAAAAAAAAAAAAACATTGTCACTGGGTATGGTGATGCACACCTTTAGTTCCAGCACTTGAGAGGCAGAGGCAGGCTGATCTCTATGAGCTCGATATCAGCCTAGCCTACATAGTGAATTTCAGGACAGCTGGGGCTTCCGGGAGATCTCAAAAAGACCAAAATAATAAATAAATGAATAAATAAATAAATAAATAGTCCACTGAGGGAGGTAGATGATTAATGTGGCAGAGTATTAAGAGTGGATAAGAGTGGAGTGTCAGGGCTTGGGATGTAGCTCAAGTGGTAGAGTACCTGGCCTATACAAGCCCCTAGGTTTAATCCCTAGCACCCCTTCCCCCAAAAAAAAGGAGGAAGAAGAAGAAAGTATTAGTTGTGCTTTGTTTCAGGTGGGAGAAATCTTCTTCAGTGTAAATAAATCCCATATTTTTTTCTAGTGAGTTGCCAGTTGCTTTTTATGTTCAAGACAACTTTTATTTAGTTTATTGTCTTTAAAATGTTCTTAAAAGGGATTGGAGAGATGGCTCAGCCATTAAGAGCACTGGCTGCTCTTGCAGAAGACTTGGGTTTAGATTCCAGCACCCACACAGAGGCTAACAAGTGTTAGTAACTCCAGTTCCTGGGCACTCTGACGTCCTCTTCTGGCCTCTGCAGGCACTGCACAACACAGGTGTATTTACACACATGTAGGGAATACACTTATAAACATAATATTTTAAAAATTTGAGTGTTCTTAAAATATAAGTATACTTGAGGGTCTGGAAAGATGGCTCAGCAGTTAAGGCCACTGGCTGCTCTTCCAGAAGATCTGGGTCCAATTCCCAGCACCCACATGGTAGCTAATAACCATTTGTAACTTCAGTTCCAGGGGCTCTGGTATCCTCGTCTGGCCTCTGTGGGGTTTGCATGACATGGGTGCACTCACATACATGCAGGTAAAATACTCATACACATAAAATAAAAGTAAAAAATTAAAAAATATATACTTGAGTATTCACACTAGCTTATTATTTTAGTGGTGTTGTTTTTTTTGACAACCTTAACTGGCCTGAAATTCACTATGTAGACCAGGCTGGCCTGAATCTCACAGAGATCCACCTGCTTCTGCCTCCTGAGTGCTGGGATTAAAGACTTGAGCCACCATGCCTGGCCTTAAAATTTATTTATTTTTATTTTTTGTGTGTATGAGTATGCTGTCACATACCTATAATCCCAGGTACTTGGGCAACTAAAGGAGGATAAGAAGTCAAAAGCCAAGCAAAGTTACATAGTGAGACCATGTGTTTTTTTTTTTAAGATAATGACATCCTATACCTTTATAACATTTGGTAGGGCCCCATCTAACCAAATACTGGAGTCTATTCCAGTTGCTGGAATCTATGCTTTTAAAATAGTCCTCAGGTATTCTGAAACCTCTCTTGTACCTAGTCCCACAAAGGTCCTTTATTGAAAAGAAAACTGCTACATTATTTTAAGTAAAATAATAAGAGAAAAGGTATATACTTTTAAACATGGAAGAGACTATACATTGGATACTCCATAGCGTTAAAAAAGAAGGCAAGTTGTCAGGGATTTGGGGATTTGGAAGCATCTTAATTAACTTGAGTTTTCCTTTGTTTATAAAGCAATTTCACTGGGTCGCAATCAGAATGTGGTCCCTGAGCTACAGATTTCTGGGTTGTGCTCTTTAACTTGCAAAGCAGCAAAAACAGTTTAGCCTTCTGTGTACCCATTATGAGCTGAATGTTTATGACCTCACCAGATTAATATCTTGGCCAGCTTTCAGGAATCTACCTTTGAGGCTGGAGCTAAAAAATTAACTCAGTCTATGCCTGAGTTTTGTGTGTGTGTGTGTGTGTGTGTGTGTGTGTGTGTGTGTGTCTGTGTGTTGTTATGGTGTTTGTGTGATGTGGTGTGTGGGCATGGCTGTGATGTGTTGTTTGAGATAAGGCCTCGCTATGAGGCCTAGGCTGGCCTTGAACTTGCTCTGTAGCCTAGGCTGACTTGGTACTCACAGTCCCTTCTCTCTAAATCTCCATACCTGGCTGCCCAAGGTTTTGCTTTGTTTTGTAAACTCCTAAGCTTCTCGGAAGCTCTTTAAGTCAAGGACCACATCTCCTTAATATTCCCTGACCCAGAGTAAGTGTGTAAGAAACACCTGGTTTTGAAATGAAGTTCTAGTTGACCTCTTAATTGTAACTGTAAATAAATAACCCTGCTTTCCAGACTGGATTTGTTTAGTAATCATCAGTCCTTGTCAAGTTTCAGTGGAAAGAGACAAGGAAGAGAACGCATGTCTTTAAGTTAATGGCCGCAGCCAAGTATGGTGGCATATACCTGTAATCCCAGCTACTTGGGCAACTAAAGGAGGAGGATTAGAATTCAGAAGCCAACCAAGCAAAGTTACATAGTGAGACCAGTTTTTTTTTTTTTTAAGAAAATGGCAGGGCTGGAGAGATGGTTCAGCATTAAGAATCCTTGCTGTTCTTCCAGAGCACCCACATGGCAGCTAACAACTGTCTGTAACTCCAGTTCCCAGACTTTGTAAGGCATGGGTGTCCTTACACACATGTAGTCAATACACTCATACACATAAAATAAAAAAAGATAATGGTATCCTACTCCTTTATAGCATTTGGTAGGGCCCCATCTAACCAAATACTAACCCAGTTACTCAGTTTCCACTGACAGTTAAGTCTTAGTGGACTGTGTGAAACAGAAGTTGAAAGAGGCTGGAGAGTAGAGAATGTACCTTATTAGCATGATCTCTTGCTGGAGAGTAGAATTGCACCAGAGAGAAAGATTTAGCCACATGGGCCAGGGACCTCAGTGATAGACCTCCAACCAGCTGAATTCTGGGGGAGACATCTAGTAACTAACTGAAGGATACAGTCCAGAGGGGCCAAATCTAAAGAAACTAGCCCTTGGATCTGATGTGTAACTTAGCACATATTGAAGATGTAGCTCTCACCACAGAGCTTGACTTTATCTAGAGGGCCAGGCTGACCTAATCTAATGTAAAGCATATCTAATCAGATGTTGGAAGGTGAAGATGCACTCTTTGTATCAAGTCATCTGCCCTGGTAGGGAGTGACCCTGGCAAATATTGCTTTTCAATCGTTTTCAAGGACTGTCATTTACAGGGAGCACTCAAGCCATGGACAGTCTAAAGATTCCAGTCACCCTCTCCCTGCCCATCAAAAAGTTCCAGGGAATTCTCACTTCTCAAGACATATATTCAATTTATATGCTGTAATACAGAAAAAAATACCATTATGTTTATGTCTCACAAGACAGTGTGGCAGTAGTGCCTAGGGGAATAAATTTGATAAATGCCAGAGCTTGTTTTGATTATACCTCAGACCTGGAAGTTGATTAAATCTTTCTTCAAGGCATTGGACCTCCAGATTAATTATTCTTCTTTTGGAGACAAAAGATAGGTTTTTCTTTGTGCCCTCATAGCTTTCCAGAGTAGTCTGCGTTTACTTTAACAACCTGTCCCTTCTGAAACTGTGCTGTTGAATGGGTTGGCCTTGGTCCTCCTGATCTCTCACCTGGGAGGCACATAGCCTCCAGGACCTGTTTGTGATAGCAGCTGGTCCTGCCTGCTAGGTTCCTTCTTCTTTACCATTAGAAGGGAAGCAGGGAGCATGCTGAGGCAGGATCAGGTGGTCTCATACCAAGAGTAGACCCCTTTGATGCCAAAGATGGTGAAGCAGGCAAGGTATTGAGTGCTTCAGCATCAGTCCTGTTTGCTGTGCATATTTTCTGGAGGCTTCTCCCACAGGTTTCCATCCTTTATGCATGTCATACAGTTTACTTCCTTACTGGTCAGGTGTGTAGCTGGCTTGTCCTTTGAATGACCTTTGGCATAAAGTTCCCACCTGTATCTGGTTTGAACTGGGCAAATTAGATGTGTTGGGGGTCACGTGTATGTTTTTTTTTTTCATTTTAACACTTCATTATTTTTATTTTATGTATGAGTGTATTGCCTGCATGTATGTAAATGTACCCGTGTCATGCAGTGCCCAAAGAGGTCAGAAAAGGGCGTCAGATCCCCTGAAACTGGAGTTATGGACAACTGTTAGCTGCCATGTGGGTACTGGGAACAGAACCCAGGTCCTCAAAAAAGCTGCCAATGCTCTTAACTGCTGAGCCATCTCTCCAGCCCCCATGTGTTTTGTTAAACTAAAATTTCCATGTACCAGTTTTTATAGAATTTTGGGTATACAATTGAGTTTTGACAAATGTATACATCTTTGTATGGCCCACACCCCAATCAAAATGTGGGTCATTTTTTCACCCCAGGATATCCAGTGCATCCATGTCAGCACATTCACTCCCCTTGCCCTCAGTAGATAATGTTATAGTTTCTTCAAATCTGGATGGAAAACAGTGTCATAAATTAGTGTTTGTTCAAGTAAAGCAGCGGTTCTCAGGTGGCATTTGGCAGGGTCTGGGCGCAGTTTTTACTACCCTGACTGGGAGGGGCTGCTACTGGTATCCAGTGGGCAGAGGTCAGGGATGGTGCCAAGCCTCTTATGATGCACAGGACAAACCCACAACAAAGGATGATCCAGCTCAAATGTCAGTAGTGCCAAGAAGCTCTGAAGCAGTGAGTAATGGCAGCGGGAGGCCTGAAGTGAGTGTTCTCTGCTCAGGGCTGTGGCCCTCCAGGGTGTTCTCTGAGCCTCTCCCAAGTCTCCTGGGGGGAGGATTGTTTTTCTTGGTTTTCTGTGTTGGGAGCCTGTTGAAGCTGGAAAGGCCACCTCAGGAGCTGATTTTCTTCCTGGCTTCCACTCTGTCTGTGGTCCTTGCTGTGGTTTGGGAATTAGGGGAGCTGGGGAAGAAAATTAATTGGAAAAGAGAAGGAAGAGAACAACTTAGGCAATAGAGTGAGGCTTAGAATATTAAAACCAGAAGAACAAGTAAGATAAGAGGAAAATAAGGCAGAAATTAAGAATCTAATAAAATGTTAAAAGACTAGGTTAAGTTTTAAAATCAAAGATGAACGTGAGAATATTCATTAAGGACATAAAAGTAGATGCTGGGTTCCATCTCCAGCAAACATACAGACACACACACACACACACGAGAGAGAGAGAGAGAGAGAGAGAGAGAGAGAGAGAGAGGCGTACAAAGGGAGACTATGAGAAGACAAATGAAAGGTAAAAGCTAAGTCAGATTAAGGATTGAAAGCAGGGCCGGGCCTGGTAGTGCATGCCATTCATCCCTGCTTCAGTAGGCAGAGGCAGGCAGATCTCTATGAGTTCGAGGCCAGTTAGCACTACATAGACCCTGTCTCAAAAAAAAAAAGGATTTAAACCCAGGGCAATATTTGCCACAAGTATAAAGACAAGGGACACTGAACCCAAGCTACTTAAAATGTTAGAGGTTCAAGTGGTGCTAGTAGGCCTGGCCTCTTGTTTGTTTGTTTGTTGTGTGTACTCGGGCATGTGTGAAGGTTAGCACTTGTTTCTGTTGCTGCACTTTGTGCTGTAGACTAGCTGGACCCTGCGCTTCTAGCTGATTTTCCTGGCTCCCCATCGCTCAGAAGTGCTAGGAGTACAGATGCTCACCACCATCTCAGCATCTGGTTTTTCACAAGTATTCTGGGGATTGAACTCAGGTCATCAGGCTTGTGCAGCAAGTGGTTTTACCTGCTGAGCCATCTCCTTGGCCCAGGTCTGGCCTCTTGAAAAGAGCTGGGGGATGGGAGACAGTAAGATGTCTCAGTGTATTAAAGGTGCTTGCTGCCAAACCTTTGACCTGAGTTCAGTCAAGGCAAGCGTACATACACACTCAATAAATGTCATAAAGATGGTGGGTGGGGAGAGCTAAGGGGTGAATAATTTAAACTGTAAATTTAACAATTCGGACTCCTGTGACAATTGTAACCAATGATCTCTTTCTGATGGATCAGGGTGCTGCTGGTCCTACCGAATAATTAAGATAGTACAAACCATAGTGACCTCTGTCAGCAATGGCTGCTTAACCCTTACCTTGGAAGTAAAAGAAGCCCAGAGCAGTACTGCCTTAGAGCTTTCAATGTGAACACTAATTACTTTAGGGTATGGGGATTATTTTTTTTAAACTAGTTAAAGTAATTAACACTTGGAAAATGGCTTCCAACTGGCTGTGATAACATGCGCCTTTATTGTCAGCACTCAGGAGTCAGAGGCAGGAGGATCTCTTGAGTTCAAGGTCAGCCTGGTCCACATAGTGAGTTCCAGGCCAGTTAGGGCTACACAGTGAGACCCTGTCTCAAACAACAAAAATGGCTTCCAGATCTTTGTTTGTGAAAAAGGAGTTAGCTTTTTTTTGTATGTGACATCAGGCATACATCTGAAGAGGCATTTTTATTATAGTTTATCGGGCATTATTTGTTTCTATTACAGAAGAATCTAGTCTTTTGCATTACAGTTACTGCAAATCTTAGTGATATGATTTCCATGGTGCTAAATCATGCCTAATTAGATCAAACAATATTCACCACTATTTTCATCTCCTATTTCCTGTGCCTCATTGGAACAGGCAAGGAACGAGCAGTTGCTGTGCATCTATTTTGTGCCACGAACAGTCATGGCAGCAGAAATGGGAGTAAGACAAACCTCATTCTGAAAGGGATTCCAAGCTGACAAAACTTGATAGGCATAGATGCATGGGCAGATCAAAGAGTAAAGCAAAAGCATAGATCCCCCTTGCTCGAAGGCAGTTCTACAGAAAGAAAAACAAGTATAGGACATTTATGTAGAAGACAGTGTATATATATGCTGTCTCATGTAGTGTTTTGACTCTGTAGAGGGCTAGGTGACCAACTATGATACTACTAAAACAGTCTGGGGAAGAAATGAGGGCCCAAGGAAAGATTGTACAGGAAAGGATAAAAAAGAGAAATCAGAGCTGAGGTCATTTAATAGAAACAATTACCAGGGCTTAGTGACCAAAAGGATTAAGAGTGGTGGTGAAGATGACCTCGGAGCTTATTAAATGAGCAGATAAAAGCATGCATTTATTACATGTAAGCATGGTAGTTTAAAATATGTCTATTTAAAAATTTTAAGCTTTATTTTATGTGTATGAATTTTATACCTACATGTGTGTAAGTACACCCATGTTGTGCAGTACCCACAGAGGACAGAAGAGGACGTTGGCTCCTTTGGAACTGGAGTTATGGACAGTTGTTAACTGCCATTGGGTGCTGGGATTTGAACCTGGGTCTTCTGCAAGAACAGCTAGCACTCTTAAACAAAATATCTCTCCAGCCTGAAATCTGTCTATATTGTGCAGTGCCTAAATCAACTTATTCGTTACATTTATTTACCATTTTTAAAATGTAATATGGGGCTGAAGAGATAGCTCCATGGTTAAGAACACTGGCTGCCCTTGAGAAGACCCAGGTTTGGTTCCCAGCACCCGCACGGGGTGGCTCAAAACTACCTGTAACTCCAGTTCCAGGGGATCTGACGCCCTTTTCTGGCCTCTGTAGGCATTGCAGGACACTGGTGCACTTACATTCAGGCAATATGTGTATATGTATGTGTATATACACATAAAATAAAAACAGATTTTAAAAAAGAACAAATGAGTAACTAAAATGCAAGCTAAAAATGTTGAACACATAGAAGCAGATGGGAGAATAGTGGTTCCTACTGGCTGGGAGTTGGATTGAGGAAGCTATCAGTCAAAGAATACAAACCCTTAGTTAGGAGGACTAAAATGGAAAGATCTATTGTGCAGCATAGTGATTGTAGCTAATAGTGATCTATTATGTATTTTGTTTTAAATTTATTTTTATTTTATGTGTATGAGTGTTTTGCCTGCATGTATGTGAGTGCACCCACATGCAGTGCCTGTGGAGGTCAGAAGAGAGTATTGGATCCCCTGGAACTGGAGTTAGGGAGGGTTGTTTGCTGCCACGTGGATCTTGAGAACCAAACCTGGGTCTTTTGCAAGCACATCCATCTATGAGCCCTCTCCCCAACCCCAGATTTATTATATTCTTTAAAAAATTATGTGTACGTGTGTGCCCACTTGTCTGTATGTATACTGTGTGCATGCAGTACCCTCGGAGGCTAGAAGAGGACATCAGATCTCCTGGAACTGGAGTTACAGGTAGTTTTGAGCTACCCCTTGTGGGTGCTGGGAACCAAACCCAGGTCCTTTCAAGAACAGCAGGTGTTCTTAACCACTGAGCCATCTTTCCTCCTTGATCTATTATACTCTGAAAGTGAATTTGAAATGACCTTGGAATTTCTGGTGAGCTTGTCACCATTCCTGAGATAGGAAGTAGAGAAAGAAGGACGGAGCTGAGTAGAAAAGAATGAGTTGGGTTTGGACAATTTTCAAATAGGTAATATATGTTATATATAGATCAATATCTATTGATCTAGCTGTCCTTTTTTTCCCACTTGAAAGGCCAGGTAAGAAAACATTGGAACTTGTCTTTGGGAAATTAAAATTAAGAAATTCAAAATGTAGTTTGAATTTCTGTGGTCCTCAGAAGTTCAAGAATGCCTTTACTTCTCAGAAAGGTCAGTAGGCTTTTCTGGGTGGGAGTGCCTAGGTTATTGGCATGCTCACCTTGTACATACTTGGTTTCTGTGGTGGAGAGAAGACTTAAGATTCCTTCTGCATTTCAGGTGATTCAGAGATCTGTGGGGCCCGCCAGCCTGAGCCTGCTCACCTTCAGAGTCTATGCAGCACCCAAAAAGGACTCACCTCACAGAAATTCCATGAAGCTTGAAGAGGTAACATGCTGTTCATATGGTGATACATCTGAGCATCTGATCTAGTTACTATAGCAGAATTTTTGCAAATTATATATCAGGATGATGAAAAATACTTATTTTTACTATTTTGAGATACTAGGTACTAAGCTACACTCTTAGCACACTTAGAAAATACTTGAAAGGAGGCAATGTGTATTTCCTTATACTTTGTTTTCCTTATGGGAAATAACTAAGCTGTGATTTTTCTAGAGATGAACTTTAGTGGATCTTAGCTAAGAGCATAATCAAGGAGTATCTCATAGATTTTTTTTTTTAGTGGAGCACTTATTATTTCCTAGTAGATTATAACACAACTCAGTTTTCTAAGCGACCTGTCCAATTCTGGAGTGCTTATCAAGCTAGGAAAATATTCATACTTTTTTCTCTCAAAGAATTTAAAGGTCTGGATTCTTTCTGGTTCTTGGCAGGATGGAGATTCATAAGTAAATACGTAGTACACACAAAATCAGTAAAACAAGACATCTCTCTATAGTTTATATTCTTTTTTTGTTTGTACTTCCCACTGATTATTTTGTTCAGTTTCAGTTGCCTTGGAATAAGATGTTCGTAGTCTCCAGGTTGGGTTTCTTAAGTGGTGCTTTCATAAAGCTAGTTAACTTGTCCTTTACCCCTTACTCTCTTCTTAGGCCTTGGGACAGTGGTATTGTCGAGGTGGGAAGGGGACCTATAGTGGTTATTGGGAAAGTTCTTCCCTCAGACGGCAGCAAACTTGCTTACCTGCTTTGGTCAGCAGCACGCTGATACTGAGACCGTGCAACATCTCTTCAGCTCTTTGAAGCTTTTTCCCTCTAAAAACAAAACAAAAAACCTGGGGCTGGTGAGATGGCTCAGGTAAAATAGAAGTAGCTTTCAACTAAACCTGACAACCAGTTTCGATCTTTGGAAGCCACGTGGTAGAAGGAGAGAACTGACCCCCCCCCACACACACAAACACAATTTTTTAAAACCCTCCATTCACCTTTTACAATAAGAGAATCTTTTTTTTCCAGTCTAAGTCTGAGGTAGAAGACCAGTCACCAGTATGTAAAATGGATAAAGAGGATGCGGGTATAGCTCAGTGGTAGAGTGCTGCTTGCCTTACATGCTTGAGGCTCTGGGCTCAGTACCTCACACTGCTGAAACAAAACAGTGGATAAAGTGGATAGGGTCGCATCTTGTAGTCCTGCTGTCTTGGTCTTTTCCTTATTGATTCAGGAAGCAAGGGTCAGAGATCTTCTGAAGTAAAGTTAGAGGTTGCATGCAACCCTTAGGGTCATTGAATTTACAAATTATTAGAAATATTAACCTTCACAGTTGTTCTTTGTTACATGATCTCATTGTGATGTATGCCTTGTTTGTTTGTTTGTTTGCTTTGATGTGTGTAGCTTTCCCTCTACTCAGTTCCGGAGGGTCAATATAAATATGTGGAGGAGCCAAGGACTCAACTTGAAGAAAGCATGTCACAGCTCCGACATCATTGTGAGCCATATACAAGTTGGTGTCAGGTACATCTATTTAAGAGTTAATAGTGAAAAATGTATATTGAAAAAAGAAAAGTCTTTATTGGCTGTATTTTTTATTTATTTTCGTTTTCACCTTTATTTATTCATTTTTTTGGTTTCTTTTGAGATAGAATCTCACTCTGTAGGCCAGGTTGGCCTGGAACTCACTACATAGTGTAGACTGGCTTCGGACTCACTGGCAATCTTCCTGCTTCAGTGACCAGTACATAATGCTTGGATTACAGGTGTGCACCACTGTGCCTGGCCTTGACTGCATGTTTTTAGAAAAAGGTGTAACAAAGGGTTGTAAATTAATGGAGTCCAACTTACAAATGTTTGTGAGTGCTTGCTGGGGAGCAGGTGCAGTGAGGCCCTAGGAGAATTCCCCTCTGACCAGAAAGGTTGTGGCGCTTTGACTGGAGAGCAGCTGGCTCATAATTACCTTGTTGGCTGTGATTACGAAGCCGTTGTGTGCACTAGGGAGGACATGGTACTCTAATGAAAGGAAATTAATGTAAAAAATGTCTATCAAAATTAGGATGTTGGGCTGAGGCAGTGGCTCAGTCAGTAAAGTGAGGACCTAAGTTCAATCCCCAGCACCCACATACAAAGCCAGGCACGGTGGCATTCACTTGCAATCCCAGTGCTGGGATAACAGAGTCAGGCCCATCTCTGGAGCTTGCTGACCAGCCAGCCTACCCTGAGTCAGTGAGAGAGACCCAGTTATTTGCTCATGTAGGTAAGCCCTTTACCAGTGAACTGCATCTCCAATCCCTCAAAGCCATTGTAGTATTGGAAAAATGTTGGTAAGTTCATTTATTTCAGGATTGGGATATGTGTCTAAAACTGAGTGATTGACTCTTTAGTCTCATTAAAGCTGACCATACCTGTTTCAGATGAGCACTTTTCAAACGTAGGCTCTAAAATAATGGCAAATCAAAACATAGACAATATGAATGACAGTTTTAACTCATGGGGAAAGGATCATCTCTGTAATTATCAATAGAATTGATTTCTGTTTATGATTTCCTTCAGCCTTAAGAGAAGAGTGAAAGGTTAGGTTGTCAAAGCCATTCTACTTGGAGTCTTTGCTTCCTATGATGATAAGAAGCCATTCTGTTGAGCAGTTTGCAGTCAAAGGGAAATTATGAAGGAGAAAATAAAATAAAAGCCTGAAAGTTCAAAAACTGTTAATTGTTGGAAGCTTAGCTCAGTGATAGTGTATGTGCTCAACCTACTTGAGGCCCTGGATTTATCCTCAGCACCAAAATATGTTGATAGCAATACTTTATTTAGTAAAGACAAGTAATATTTATTATTACTTTCAAATCAACAAACCCTGTTCATTCTATTTATTTTTATCTTCTTAGGAAATATACTCCCAAACTAAGCCCAAGATGGAACGTTTGGTTCAATGGGGGTTAGGTAAGTTGATTTTTGATTAGGTATAGCCAGTTGCTTTATTATATCAAACTATTTAGCTGGATTTTGATGAATGACCCTGGAAAATATATAGTGTCCTTGAAATTATGTGCAAAACTTTGAAGCTGTGTAGGTTTATTTTTTTTGAAGAAAAAGATCTTGTGTTTTATCAGGTTTCAGAGGACTAGTACTTAATAAAACTCTTTAACATTGTTAGGATTGTTGGGCTAGCAAGTGCTGATATAGTAGATTCTTTAAAAAAGTCCAAGACTGGGGATGAAGCTTAGTAGCAGAGTGTTTCCTTAGCATCTGGGAGACTCGGGTTCCACCTCCATCTCTGCAAACAAAGCAAAACAAAAAACAACCAACAAGAAGCCCCAAACCATTTGAAATGTAACACAGCACACTGACTCTTCAATAGATTTTCAGAATCAGAGTAATTGACTAGTCCTGCTATTATTAAATGTTGTTGAAATGCAGACACAGGAAGGAACCAAGGTGGTATACCTGGATAAGGTCTTAATGCATAAATAGTAATAGTGTTCTTACATTTTTTAATTTTAATTTTATTGTCCTTGATTGTGTTTCATGAATGAGCCACTTATTATGTGCACTCATAAATTGAGTCCATAGTCTGTGTTTTGACAAATTTTGGCCAGCAACTAGTAAAATAATAGAGGTATTGACATATATTTCATTCTCCTTCTTTAGCATCTCAGTGCATTAAAGGCTTGTTTTTCAAGGGTGTGTTTTCATGGTGGAATAGAACATATTACCAAGGAGTTCCCCTCATTGTTAACTCATTTCCCATTGATTCATCACAGCAGGCATTATTGGCAGTGTTTCTCTTTTCTTCTCCTGGACACAGAGTTACTATAATGACTCTTTAGAAGAAGCATTTCATTATGCCAAGGCTGTCAGTCCATTTTCCAGCAGTCATAGCTAAGACGTGTTACCAGAAGCTAGGCTTGGGCTTCAAGTGCAATCCTACAACAGCAATCCTAAAACATTATTTCTTTGTGATTTGCCTACTTCAGCTCAGCTCACAGAGCCCTCTGGATGTCCTCTGTGAACTGTTCTGTGTGTATGTCTAGAACTAAACCACATTGTACTAGTAGACAAAGATAAAAAGCAGTAGAAAATGGTCTCAAATGACCCAGACGAGAGGACAGAAAGAAAAAAACTAGGTTCAAGCCAAACTAAGCAAAAGAGTATGACGTAAGCCCCTATACAAGTGTTTAAAATGATTACCATATTTCTCAGAGAACATAGGAAAAACAAAATTGGCATGTATCTGGTATTACTTGGAAGAGAGAATTACTACGTATTCTAGTTCATTTGTTCAGTTGAGCATACATTTGTTAAGTCACCATCATGCCAGATGTTGAAAGTCAAGGTTGATTAAGACTGGTAAAATCCAGGCACTGTGATGGCTTCCACTTAGGAGGCTGAGGCAGGAGGCAGGAGGATCACAGGATTGAGGCCAGCCTGGATTACATAGCAATCCCCATCCCAAAATAAAATAGACCCCCCCCTACAAAAGACAGTAGTCACAACTACTGATGTGTGTGTGTATGTGTGTGTGTGTGTGTGAAATAAATTATTTAATACTAGTTCCATATACAGAGATAGGTAAAGAGGAAGAAGACATTGAAAAGAGACTGAGGAGATAAGAACATTCAGGGAAGGATTTCTAAAGACAAATCTTCAGGGAACAGTGTTAACCACACCAAAATGTGGGAGTAGGACAGCAGTCTGTACAGGCAGACACAGTGTGATGAAAGCTTAGAGACAAGACTTAGTATTGGGTTTTCAAAGAGAAATCATAAACAGGGAGTGCTAAGTAGAAGGCTGAGACAACGAGGATTTCGTAAGTCTTGACTTAGTTGGAAGTGATTTGTTAATTCTCCCAGTATTCATCAACTCCTGGCAGTATTCTTTTTTATTAATTTTTAGATTAGCATACAAAATAATGGGTTTCATCACGACATCTTCGTACGTATGTGTCATTGTACCTGGCAATGTCCTTAACAAAGATCTGTGGAGTAACTGTCCACTATTACAGCTGAGAGAAAATAACATATAAGTCTAAGCAGTCCACCATGAGGGAGTGTGTCTTCTGTGTGGGGAGACATAAAAAACACACATAGATGATGAAACACAAGATGCGATAGGATAAGTACCAAGGGATGGATGGTGCAGAGAATGACAGCTAATGGTGCTTTAGAGAAGGAGGTTCCTGTGCTTCTGAGCTTAGGATGAGCTTTCCTTAGGAGACAGGACCCAAGCTGGTTCTGATCAGCTATGAGATTGGCTCCATGAAGAGGAAAGGAAAAGAGGTACCATTCAAATCCAGTCCTAGGACATGCTTAGGTCTGGTCAATAGGGTCACTGTTAGATTTGTTTTTATTTATTCATTCTATCACCACCAAGAGGGTTTACTTATTTCCAGCATGGTTTCACACTATAATTTTCCTTAATTATCCACATGTATTGTTGTTGAATTAAAATAATGAATTCAGATGGCAAAAGATACTTACTTTTCTGAGTTTCATATATTTGGTTCCTGAAAGAATGTGTTGAAAAGAAGCATATTAGTAGAGTTGGCCATGGTGGTGTATGACGGTAATCCCATCACTCAGAAGGCTGAAGCAGATTGTGAGTTCCAGGCCTGTCTGAGGTACAAAGCAAGTATAAATTCAGCCTGGGCCACATAGCAAGACTGTCTCTAAAAAAAGTGTGATCTGAGCATGTGACACATACCTATAATACCAGCATTTGGGAGGTGGAGGCAGGGTAGTCAGGAGCTCAAGGCTACTCTGGGCTAAATGAGACCCCATCTTAGCAAACTAAACAAAAAGCCAAAAATGTATGTTAGCAGAAAGCAATAAATGCATGGTTTAGAATCCATTTGGTACTATATGAACTAATTATTATTTAAAAAAATATTTTATGATTTAGAACCCATTTGGTACTATATGAACTAATTATTATTTTAAAAGTATATTTTATGATTTTTATTTCACATGTATGAGTGTGTTGCCTGCATGTATGTAAATGCACCCATGTCATGCAGTGCCCTAGGAGGTCAGAAGAGGGTATCTGATCCCCTGGAACTGGAGTTACAGATGGTTGTTAGCTGCCATGTGGGTGCTGGGAATCAAACCCTCTGCAAGAGCAGGTCAGTGCTCTTAACCACTGAGCCATCTCTCCAGCCCCTGGTACTATATGAAATAATTATATATGAGACTTTTTCTTTTTAAAGAAAATATGAAACGCTTCATGAATTTGCATGTTGTCTTTGTGCAGGGGCCATCTTCTGTATTGTTACAATTTGAGTATGTATGCTGCCAAAGCTTTTGCTTTTTAATGAGCAGTTTATGGAATTATTTATCAATCTGATTTCTATTGTAGACAGCTGTGAATATCTTCAAAATGCACCACCTGGATTTTTTCCAAGACTTGGTGTTATTGGTTTTGCCGGTTTTGTTGGACTCCTTTTTACTAGAGGTAGGTGCAATTTTGTGAGTATTTTCAGCCAGTTCATATGGGAGAGATGGTGTATATGTTTTGGTTCTTTATATTTGCTTAATGGTTTTCAGGATAAGTTGGTTCCTGAATGTAGACTTCTTAATATATAATCAATGTGTTTATTTACTCCATTAGGTTTGACTTTAAGCATGTACAGAAAGTGTTTACTCTTGGTGAAAAAAATAATTACTCTTAGTAAGCACATTGTTCAAATCCATATTGCTTTTTGGTGCAGAAAGAGAGAACTTTTGTTCAAAATCTTTTATACCTGACAGTCTGTTTCTAAATGTCTTACTACTGTGATCAGGCTATTTATCACAGTAAATAGTATAGTGATTTAATAGCTTATGAACTTGTTCAAGTGTCATAGCTTCAGTCAGTGATGATAGAAAGCTTTTAAAATACTTGAAATTTAAAAAGCTAATAAATACCTACTTCAGAATATTATTATAGGGACTGGGTATGTAGCTTAATGGCTGAGTGCTTGCCTACTATGCATGAGGTCTTGGCTTTATGCCTAGCAACAGAAATACTGTTCCACTCCACTAATCTATTACAAAACATTTACAGGAAATAAAGGTAATAAAGGCTTCACTATGAAGAGATTAATTTTTAATGAACTATTTGAAATTTTGCTAGCTATAAATTAAATGATTATGAGATAAAATTCAGATGTTACAAAAGTTCTGATTAGAAGCTAGGTGTGATAGTTCATGTCTATAAATCCTAGCACTCAGGAGGCTGAAGCAAGAGGATTGCCTTGAGTTCAAGACCAACCTGGGTTACACAGTGAGTTCCTGGCTAGTCTGGCCTACATAAAATAAAACAGACAAAAACTCCAAATAGAGACATCTCAACAAGAATATTGTGATCTGACCACCATAAAAGAGAACCATAGTTTGATACTTAATTGCTCTAATTTTAGAGCTATTTCCTTTTCTTGCATGATGTGTACTTTAGAGTCAAGAGGGTGAACACTGCACTGGTGTCATTCCCAGTTCACTTGGGGAAGAAATTCCTGCCTTTGTCTCCAGACCCTCTTCCTGTCTTAGACAGAATAATGAAATTAAATTTTCAGTTCATTTTTAGTATCAACTTCTGGATGGCATTTTTCTCTCATGTTCCTTTTCCCCTCTTTTCATGCAAAGCTGTTTGGAAGAAGAGCTGTTCAGTCTCATTTTGATAGTGTTTGAGATTGATAAACATCCCGAGACCAGAGTATTAGAAGAAATTAGGGATCTAGTGAGCGCTTTCTCCTTCCCTTCCTCCCTCCCTGGTTTGAGCCTATAGGAGACTCTTGTTCCCTCCACACCATGAGGAAGATTTTACAGTCAGGAGGGAAAGCAGTATATTTACTAGTGCCTGTCCCAGTCCTCCTGTGGACTAAACCCATGACTCTGCTCTCCTGAGTGGAACCGCAGCAGGAGGTCTGGGTGTCCTGTCCTTTGTGTTTGTTTGCTTGATTGCTTACTTGCTTGTTCCTAGCTTTCATTTTCTCTTTTCTGGGGTGTCCTGGTAGTATTAAAATAGTTTGAAACCTTAATCCTTTAAAAAAATGTCTACATGCACACATGGGCGACAATAAGTCTTTCCCATGGGTGCTGGATGTAGAAGGACTGAAGTGAATGCTGTCAGAGGATCACTGAGGGAATGTTCCAGGGTGGCTAGAGTGGTTTTGTAGGCTCCTTCAGGGAGATGCTCCCACGTGCTGGCGGCAGCAAGATGGGCACAGGATGGCAGGGTTTCTTTGGGCATCTGTTAAATGGTGTGCTCTCTTGATGAGAATGCCCATGACTGGTGATAATGAGAGGTTCCCCAAGAGGTGGTTGTTGCCACTATTGTCTTTGGAGGGTTCTTCCCCACACTCAGCCTATGCTACTCATTGACTTTGTGGGAGATGTGGGCATGAAGATGGGGGCTGGGCATGTGATCACGCTTCCCTGGTGGACTGGGGATCACAGCCAATTATACAGATCAAAATGGGTTGAATGCCCAAGAGCTGCCACTTCCCAGCCTTTCCTAGAGGAGTGACAAATGACTAAATGGCAGGTTAGTTGGTCTTCATGCAGTTACTGTCTGTGTGAGCTGTCTAGATATTTAATGTTTCAAGGACAGGAAAGATCCCAAGCATAACAAACTTTTCTAGAATAATTGTATCCTCCATCCAAGCAGTAAGACTGGGAGAAAACTATTTATTGTTGTAACATTTGTATTGACAGCAGCTCCAGTTTTGTCTTTGGGGATTTATCTATTTAAAGTTTAAAACCAGGGCCAGTGGTTGTGATTTCAGTAGTGTGTTTGCCTAGCATGCACACAACCCTGGGTCTTGTCCCTAGCACTGTAAAAAAAATTTAAAATAACAATAAAGTTTAAAATAAATAGCATTCAGATCATTAGAACTGTATAAGTGGTATAAACACATATTACACTAAGCTGTTTAAGGGTCCAATGATATGCCTCTGTGGAGAGACTATTTTAAGCGTCAGGTCCACATGCATCCTCCTGTTTTATCCTCAGCCAGTCTGATTTCTCCCTGTTCTTTCTTTTCACTAGACATGGTATCCTGCTGTTTGTTCTGTCCATTCCACTTTCCTCCCAGCGCTATCTCATCCTGTAACCTGGCCTGAGACTCACACAACTGTTGTCATAGGACTCCTTGATACTCTCTTGATATGAGCTCCCTTTTCTGGGATTCCATGTTATCTTCTTGTTGTATTCAGCCATGTTGTCGAGCTACATGCTGAAGTGTGTGGGAGAGAGTTAAACTTTCCAAGATCTTTCATGTCTGCCTTCATACTGACTGACAATTTGGATAGTTTGGACTTCTTTTCCATCCAAGCTCTGAAGGCCATGCATGCTAGTTGCAGATGGAGAGAGGATAGTCAGTCTGGATGCTTGTTGCTTCTTGTTAATTTTTTTTTAATTCTTGGAAGGCTGAGGATCTTTAGTTTTCTGGGTTTCTATGGTGCAGTGACTAGGCATAGATGATTTTCTTTGGTGTGACATTTTTGTGATGTGCCACTTTCAGCCGAACAGTGATATGGATCTTTTTTCTTTGAACATTTGCTTAATTTTTTCCCATCCTGAACTCTTTCACTTAACATTTGGGTTGTTTATAAATGACCATAAGTGTGTCTTACATTTTCTTGAATATTTCATTTCATTCCTTTTGAATTTTTGACTTTGGTTGTTTCTTTGAATTTTTGTTCTCTGAATGTCCCTTTTTATATAGAACTCTTATTTTCTTTTAATGGAGTAGCTTCTTAAATTTATTTGATGACACTTAATAACAGGTTTAGTTTTGTTTTTGAAGTTCTCTTTCCTGTGGGGTCATTTGTTTTCTTCTTGCT
The DNA here is from genome assembly GCA_035773235.1 of Eospalax fontanierii. NCBI lineage: Eukaryota > Metazoa > Chordata > Mammalia > Rodentia > Spalacidae > Eospalax > Eospalax fontanierii. The sequence goes on along the minus strand of CM069525.1, from coordinate 21,388,465 downwards.
GACTTGTCTCAGAGTTTCTCTTTTATGTTGCAGGTTCTCCTCTAGTGTCTGGTGAGCCTTGGTTGTCTAGTCATGTTTCAGAATGAGGCAGTTGAACTGCTAGGAAGAACTCTTTGTGTGCAGATTGGGGCTTGCTGGCAGGCAGGTTCTGTCTTAGGGTGAACTGTATGAGAGCTGACTTTGTCTGGAGGAGGTCTTTACTCAGGTACTAACGCGCGCGCGCACACACACACACACACACACACACACACACACACCTTTCTTGGTTCTCAGCAAAAACAGTTCATGGTTTGCTTGTGTGGGTTTTTTTTTTTTTTTTTTTCAGTGATATCCTTGCCCTGCTTTAAAAATTGACCTGGCCATGGACAGGTTTGCATTGGGATAAGCATGGAGGAAAGGAAGAAGGTCAATTGGTCCGTGGACAGGACTTTCAGTTGTCCTCCTGTCTTGATTCCTGATTACTGTCTCTGTTCCCCATAGTCCCTGCCACCTGTACCTGGGAAAGATCTGCTTCTTCCTTGGTTGAAGCAGTTCTTTAAGACAATACTGCCTGCTCTTTTCATTTCCATTTGCATTCATTTTCTGAAAATTGGTTGACATTGTGTGTGTGTGTGACAGAGAGAGAGGGGGGGGGGGGATATGGAGATATGCTGGGGATGAACCCAGAGTTTCATGTGTGCAAGGTAAGCACTCTACCACTGAGCTACATTCCTAGCAGTTGGGGCAGGGGAAGTAACTCAGTGGTAGAATACTTGCCTAGCGTGGCACAAGACCCTGGATTCCATGTCCAACATGACAAAAGAATGTGATAAAATAAAATGTCTTCAGACTAATGGAAATACCTTTTTTGTGGTGCTGGGAATGAAACCCAGGCTTTGCTCATGCTAGGCAAGTAATCAATCACTGACCTCTATCTTCAGCCCTGCTTGACAGTTTTTTAAACTTTATTTTTATTTTGTGTATATGGGTGTTATGCCTACATGTGTGTAAGTGCACCCCTGTTGTGCAGTGCCCACAGAAGCCAGAAGAGGGCACTGGGTCCCCTGGAACTGGAGTTATGCACGGTTACTAGTCACCATGTGGTAGTTAAGAGCTACAAGAACATCTCTTAACTGCTAAGCCATCTTTCCAGCCATCTTTCTAGCCCCTGGGACAATTCTTATCTGCCAGTGGCCTCTTTGTACATTTTCTCTTTCTTATGGGGTTTGTAATCTCTGTTTTATTCTCTTACTGTTATTTTAATTAAATCTCAGGAAGGAGAGGAAAGGAACAATTAAGTTTTGTATTGAAAGAGGAAGGGAATAAATTTGCTTTTAAAAAATCATAAAACCTAGAAAAAAATACTGTGTTTTTTTTTTAAACAATTTTTTTCTGCTTCCTTAGAAATGATGGTTCACAGGCTATGCTTGGTAGTACACACATGCAATCCCAACACTTATGAAACAGAGGCAGAAGAATCACAAGTTCAAGACTAGTCTGGGTTACATAGAGAGACTGTCTCAAAAAGCAAAATAAAACCCCAAAAGCAAAGCAAAACAACAACAGAAATAAACTACAGAAAAGACAGGGTGGTACATGCCTATAATTTTAGGGCTTGGGAGGCTGAGACAGGAGGACCATGAGTTCAGGACCTACTTGGGCTACATTGTCTTCATCATAATTACTTAATGATTAGTGGTGATTTTCTTGAAAATATTGCGAAGTGAAAGAAGTTGGTCACAGATCACATTTTATATATTTCTGTTTATATGAAATGACTAGAGTAAGCATATCCATAGAGATAAAGAATAGATTACTGTTGGTTTAGGTTGGTGATGATAGTGAGGAAATGGGGGAATTGGGAGTAACTCTCAGTGGGTATGGGTTCCTTTGTTTAATTCGTTTGTTCATTTGTTCTTGCTGGGGATTCCAGGGCCTATTGCAGGCAGAGCATGTGCTTTACCACCGAAGATGGGGGTTTCTTTTGAGAATGATAGAATTTATTGTGATGATGGTTGAACAACTTAACTATAGTGAAGGTCACTGTGTTTTGTACTTTATTGTACTGTATTAAATTATATGAATTACATCTCAAAGCAGTGAAAGGGGTGATTTCTTTTTGTTATATGTCCTATTACATGATATCTCTATTTAGGGCCACAAGCATCTTGTTTGTTAAAAATGTATGAAGTAAATTGTGATAATAAGGATAAATCATCTGATGGTATGTACCACCTTTTATTTATTAGGTTCAAGAATAAAGAAGCTGGTGTATCCTCCTTTTTTCATGGGATTAGCTGCCTCTATCTATTACCCACAACAAGCCATCGCCTTTGCCCAGGTGAGTCAGACACCCAGCAATCTCTGATGTTCTTCACTCCTGCTTTTCTGTGACTTAAAGATTTGCTGGTTTGTCTTATTTTGCAGTTTTTCTAACACTAGACAAAAATTTATTTGCACAGATAGATGAACTATGGCAAATTTATAAGTTTCTTCTCACTATTTACCATAGTACCAGCCTTCCTTCCAGTTCAGAGAGTGCATGCTAATTTGAATGTTAATCCAAGAAAATTTAAGATACCATTTTTACGTAGTTACACAGAAGTCTAAAACCTCAAATTCCAAAGCTGATAATTACAGGCCACTTTGAGTCTGCCCTCAGTGGTCTTGTCAGCACAGACTGTGCCCTGGTCTTTGTGTCTTCCCTCTGGGATCGCTGCCAGACTCATTTTCCTTCCTGGAACATAAGGTGTGTGCCCTCCTCCTCTGCTGTGAAGGCTTTTCTTGGGACTCTCAGTTGACTGTTCTTCCTTATACTTCAGACTTCAGTTTGACGATGTCATAACAAGTAGGTAGAGCATAGTAGCAGATAAGTTGGGTAAAGCTGAACCAGAGGTTCTCCAAGCATGTTCCCAAGATCAGTGGCATCAGTGTCTCCTGGGGACTTTGTCAGTTAGAGGTGCAGATTCTCAGAGTCCACCCCAGACCAAATTAATCACTCTGAGGGTAAGGGCTGGACATCTGGGTTTAGCAATGCCTCCGGGTGATTCAAATGCCAAGGTATTTGAGAGCCACTGATATAGACTAGTAGGTAGCGTTAGAGGCTGGTATCTAGAGCTGGTGGTACTGTACACATACAATCCCAGTGAAAATTGGCAAGAGCAAGAAGGACTTTACGTTTTAAGGTCCTGGTCAGCTTATGGACATTAGGGACCTACTTGCCAGAACTTTCATATCACACAGAGTTGTGATCCTGGGAGAAATGTGCTCACTAAAATCGGGCTCTGATGGCTGAGCCAGACCAACTTGACACTGAGCCCCCTGGATTCCTCATGACAGAAGTAAGTCCTATTTCCAGATTGGGTTGTCCCTATAGGTAGGAATTTGAGTGGCCCCAGCTGTGAGAAAATGATGGTTTTGGTTACCAGTGCCAAAGGATCTTTCTAGCATGAGCTTGAGGTTGTAACAGTCCTAGAGACAGATAGTAAATGTTCCTGTCCCTGCTCTGGCCCTACTCAGGAAGAATGGGTGACGTCTGCTTTGCCTAGATAAAAGAAAAAGAAAAAGAACATCATCATCTCAGTAGTAAATGACTGAGGGCTGGGGGCTGAACTGCTAGTTGAGAAGCAGATGTGTCTGTCTCAGAGAGGTTCTTTTTGCCTTTTGTGCCTCAGCATATTTTGCGAAGCATCTTCCATACTCACAAACAAGGTAGTAGGATATGATGAAAAAGTTCTGGAAATATTTACTGGTGATGGTTGAACAACATTATATATATCCTTACTGCCACTGAATTGTACTCCTAAAACTGTTAGGTGATTAATTTTCTGTTATGTATATGTATTTTTTCTTTTAAAAATCATGTCATGCATATTTTACCACAATAAAACCAAGCCAAACAAACATCAACTTTTGAAGAGATTTTCTGATCTTATATCAGTGTAATTTAGTTCCTTTATCACAGTTTCAATTTTCTTTCCTGTGAAACCTCAATCTTAGACAAACCACTTAACTACTTAAGTTCTATTCTCTGTTCAGTAGTATATAGCTGCAAATTATGTAAGAAAGCCATCAGATTGGGGCAGGGGTAGTAACTCAGTGGTAGAACACTTGCCTAGCGTGGCACAAGACCCTGGATTCCATGTCCAACACACAAAAAATGTGATAAAATAAAATGTCTTCAGACTAGTGGAAAATGTTATTTTCTTCTCAGAAATGTAAAACACCAAGAATAGCAGTATCATATATGTGATAAATGCTCAATATATCTAACAAGGAGTCTAAGAATGATATTGTATTGTATATTTTGAGTAATAAGTTGCAATTGAAGAATATAATAGGCAGAAATCAGCATATTACAAAGAACACTCTTTTAAAAATATTTTTATTGAATTTTTGTGCATTTTATATAATAGTTCTTAATCAAATTTAGACCTCCCCATCCGCACCCCTCCACCGCCTCCCAATTGGATTTCATGCATTCTTTTATATATGTTAAGTTCTTTCCAGTCAATCATTTGTATTCAGATGTCCCTCAGTGCAAAGTCATCCACTGGAGTCTAGTCAGCCTATTTAGAGTCACTCCCTTAAAGAAGATCTACTCACACTCACACAGCATTAATCAGTTACTTACAGTTCCTAGGCTAGGTTGGGACCTGCTGCCCATTTCCCTTGTTCTGTGCTGGATTTTGTCTGATTGAATAGGCATGGGACTTGTACATGCCGTCACCATTACTGCAAGTTCGTATAAGCAAGGTCTCAGAGGCCTGAAAGCCTCTGTTTCCTTATCTTTATGCGCCAACCCTGGCTTTTAGCATCCTTCTACCCCCTCTTCTGCAATGGTCCCTGAGCCGTGGGTGGGTGAGGTTTAGGATAGGAGTCCTATCCAGGGAACACACTTTGTGGTCTCTTATTCTCTAAAACTTAGCCAGTTATGGCCTTCTGTGTGCATTGAACTTTGTTGTATGAGGAAGATTCTCTGGTGAGAGTTGAGGGATGTATTAGTATTCTCTTTACTCCTGCTATGTTCCATGAGTCTTAGGTGTAAAGGTTCTAATGTAGATGTGTCACATAGGGCTGAGCATCTCTCAGACACATATTCTCTTTGTGAGCAGTTGTAGAACTCTGTAATAGCCTTCATCTATTGGAAAATGAATCTTTGATGAGTGGTGTACAGTATATTTGTCTGAAAATATAAGGATTCTTTTTTAGCATACAATAAGAGGTTTCATTTGTCTAGAGATACGACAGAGATAGGGTTTTCTCTAGGATCTGTGACATCTCCAGCCATGTGTATTTGACTATATTTACAGTGCCACACATGAGTTCCCTCTCATTCAGAGGGCTTTCAAGCCCAATTCGATAGCTCTTGATTGCTCCCTAGATAAAAGTGCCACGATTGCACCAATAGAGATAGTTTGCTGTACCAGTCTTTGTGATTATTGGACCGTTGATTGGTTTTTATCCCTTATCAGCTTGCATAGTATCCTCTAATACTATGAGAACTAGTCTTCAGGGAGGAGGCTTCCAGGTTGGTTCCAGCTCCCTTGCTCCAAGTTCTGTGTCTGAAGTATGTCCTGTCTTCATCAATAGGGTCTTACCTTCAAGTTCTGGGAAGTAATCAAGGAGTGTGGCAATAGCCTCTGTTATTTTGACAGTCTCTTGGACTACCCTGAGCAACAACTCGGAGGGATGTTTCTCCTGTCCAGCACTGTGTTCCTTGTTATAATAGTCTTCAGATGTACACATGCACTTATGTTCAGATATTATATGTGTATTTTTCGGGGGGGGGGTTGAGTTAATACATTCCCTCTGGCTTTTTATACCACCTAAGCTTTATTCTCTCTCTCTCTCTCTCTCTCTCTCTCTCTCCCTCCCTCCCTCCCTCCCTCCCTCCTTGCCTAACCACCTCCCTCCCCATTTTAAATACTCCCATTTCCCCCTTGATAATCCCTGTGTCCTGTTATCCCCCTCTTGACTTCCTTGTGCACCCTTCCCTCCTCCCTTCCCAGTTGAATGGCCCTGTTTTCTCACTTCCCCCATCGCCCCCTTGGTAACATATATTTCCCACTAGCCTCCTCTTTTGGGCTCTTTCTTTCCCTTTTCCTCCATGCTTCCTTTTCATCTTCCTGGCCCTCGCTGTTACATCAGGACATATACTCATGTAAAGGATTGGTACTATGATCCGCAAATGAGGGAGAACATATGTTGCTTGCTTTTCTGAGTCTGTGTTACTTCACTTAGTATAACAGTTTCTTGTTCCATCCATTTACCTGCAAATTTCATAGTTTCATCTTTTCTTACTGCTGAATACAACTCTTTTGTGTAATGTACCACATTTTCATTCCATTTGTCAGTTGAGGGACATTTAGATTGTTTCTATTTCTTAGCTGTTTTGAAGAGAGCATCAACAAACACAGATGGACAGGTGTCTCTACAGTTGGATGAGTCCTTTGGGTGTATGCCAAGGAGTGGTATAACAGGATCATATGGTAGATTCATTTTAGTTTTTTAGGAGTTCTCCACACTGCTTTCCAAAGTGGTTGCACAAGTTTGCATTCCCAGCAGCAGTGAAAGAATGTTCCGCTTTCTTCACCTCTTCACTAGCATTTGGTGTCTTTTTTTCTCTTGATCTTAGATAGTCTGACAGCAGTAAGGTGACATCTTAAAGTGGTTTTGATCTGCATTTTTCCAGTTACTAAGGATGCTGAGCACTTTTTAAGGTGTTTCTTAGCCATTTTTATTTCTTCATTTTAGAACTCTTCTGTTCAGGTCCTTAGCCCATCTTTTTATTGAGCTGTTTATTTTCTTATTTCTTTGTTTTTTGAGTTCTTTGTATATTCTGGATATTAATCCTTTGTTGGCTGGTGAAGATTTTTTCCCACTCCGTTGGTTTTCTTCTTCGTTGGTTGTTTTGTTGTCCAGAAGGCTTTTAATTTAATGAGATCCCACTTGTTGATTGTTGACCTTAATACCTGAGCAATTGATATCTGATTTAGGAAGTCCTTTCTTACACCTACATCTTGTAGAGTATGGCCTATTGTTTCTTCTAGCAGTTTCAGAGTTTCAGGTTTTAAATTGAGGTCACAAAGACGACTGTTTCACAAGCATTGGAACTGTAGATAAAGTCACTTGACATTTTAGTGTATCCTTACTGTTTGTGTACGATAAAGATAACCCATGTGAGCATATTTTAAAAAATATTTTATCTGTTTTCATTTTATGTTTATGAGTGTATTCCCTACATGTATGTATGGTACAGTGCCCACATAGGTCAGAAGAGGGCATCATATCCCCTGGAACTAGAGCTACAAACAGTTGTAAGTTATGTGAGTGCTGGGAACCAAACAGCCAGTACTCTTCACCCCAGAACCATCTCTCTAGCCCCTCATGTAAAAATATTATGTAAACCAAATAGCACTATACAAGATTAATTATAAAAATCTGGAAGAGAGTCATAGGTGTTTTTTAAAAATTGAAATATTGGGGCTGAAGAAATGACCTATCGGATAGGAGTACTTGCTGCTCTTCCAGAGGATCCGAGATTAGTTACCAGTGCCCACAATGAGCAGCTTACAACCACCTCTAACTTCTACTCCAGGGGATCGATCTGTCACCCTCTTCTGTCCTCTGTGGGTATTCACATACATGTGGCAGACAAATAAAAAAATTTGTGAAGTATTACCATGGAGAAAAGCAATCAACATTCTTTGTCATTAATTGAACCAGTGCTTAATTGTCCCTAGTTAGGGTGCCTATATCAAACCTCTGCCACCCAGAACTTAGGAACCATTGTGGAAGAAGGGGAAGAAAGACTGTAAGAGCCAGGGGTGGTGGATGCCTGCAAGGAAACAGAGTTTTCCAGGTGACTGAAAAGTTAGTTGTTCATGAGATTTTACAGCAGTGGTGACAATATACACAAGACCCACGAAAATTCAATCAGACAAAAACCCAGCATAGAACTAGGGGTATGGGTAAGAAGCTCCAACCTTAGCTGAGGAGCTATTGGCAGCTGACTACTGGGAGAGGGAGAGTTGGTATTCTTTGAGGGAGAGATACTAGATAGGTTGACCAGGCTCCAGTGGATGGACTCACACTGAGTCACATTTAGGAATACAAACTTGGCTCAGTAGGCCTTAACAGATATGACAGAATGCATGAAATTCAGTTGGGGGGACTACTGAGGACATACAGATAGGGGAGGGATTCTAAATATAGATAATATATCTGCATTGTATGAAACTTGGAAAAATTCAATTGAAAAAACAAAAACATAGAGCCAATCAATGCAAATTATTAGAAGCATATTTTTGGAAGGCTTAATATAAAAAAAGTTTCCAGTAATTCAAGCCAGCTAGCCAAAGATAGGCAAACACATTCTAAGGACAGGACCTCACTAAACCTGGGCCCCACCTTGTGGGATGGTGGGAGAATGATTATGGATCATGTTACCTACAAAATCCCTATTGTAATTAAAAGACTTTATCATGGCCATGCCTGAAAAAATGGGGAGCATCTTCATTGGGTTCACCTATCTTTCATCTGTCTCCTTAAAATGAATGATTTTCACATCAGCAAGTATGACTTGCTTGGTTGTAATTTACAATGTTATGTAATGCACTGGATGGGCTAGGTAGATGCTTCTTCGTCTGATTTCAGGAATTCCTCATATTAGCAATGGTCTCCTACATTTAGTTAGATATATGCCTTTTGGGAGCTGGGGTGTAGCTTCGAGAACCTGCCTAGTATGCATGAGGCCCCAGATTTGATCCCCAACACCAGTAATAAATGATGTCCATCTACAATTTGTAACATTATTTTCAAAGATAACTATACATAACTAGACTCTTCTTATCCTAACATTTTTTGCTATCTTCTGTATTTCTTTTCTCATTATTTCATGTTTCATTCTTATTTTTTACTTGTTTATGCTATGCAGGTTTTTGTTTTTGAGACAGATTCACTCTGTTGTTCAGACTGACCTAGAACTCAGTATGTATCCCAGGCTGGCCTTGAACTTGCAGCATTCTATTTGCCTTATCCTCCTGAATGCTAAGATTGCAGGTGTGAGCTACCATACCCGGGAACAATTCCCTTTTCTTTTCTTTCTTTTTTGGGGGGTACTAGGGATTGAAGCCAGGACCTTACCTAGGCAATTGCTTGGCCACTTAACTATATCCCTAGCATATTACACAATTTTAGTGGGTATGTCTGAAGACCTCCTGTAGTAGACACACATACACACAGTAGTCCAATGCAGTTCTTTTGAAAACAGGAGAAAAGAAATTCTCTTATCATTCACAAATGGAATGTTCAAGGTCTGTCAATCTTTTCTATCTTTTCTTTTAAGGTCAGTAGGGAGAAGCTATATGACTGGGGTTTACACGGATACATAGTTGTGGAAGAACTGTGGAAGGAAAACTTTCAAAAGGTGAGAAACATTTTCATTATCTTCCTTTTGGGTTAAATGTGTGGTTTCTCTTAAGTTTTTGTTTTGTTTTGTTTGTTGTTTATATTTTGACAGAGTTTCCCTAGTCCCCGCTGATCTGGAAGTCACTATGTGGACCAGGTTGGCCTTAATCTCACAGAGATCCATTGGCCTCTGCCTCCTGAGAGCTGCAATTAAGGGTGCAAGCCACTATGTCTGGGGTTCTCTAAAGTTTTTTTTAAATAATACTTAATAACTCTGTTCCTTTAATTGCCTTTTGTGTTTGCTTTTAGTTAGTTCCAGCTCAGGTTTTCTAATGTCCTTTTTGGAAGAGCAGTAGAATTTCTGAGCATTTGGTTATTATAAATAGGGCCAAACATGCTGACCAGAAAATGCATCCCAGTGTAGACTTAGATTTGACTGTTCTATGTGCAGTTTGTTGATATTATCTAAAAGTTTTATCAAAACTGAATTCAGGTCCACCAAGGTTGGTTGAAGGCGCTTGCTGCCAAGCCTGATGACCTAGTTTAATCTCAGGATTCCAGTGGTGGAAGAAGAGAACTGACTCCCCTAAGTTGTCCTCTAACCTCCACACATGCACCATGGTACACACATGCCTTCTCCTGCCACACACACATAAATAAATGATAACAAACCAAAATAAACCAGATTCAAAAGGAATATACTCTGATCTCCAAAGAAAGGCCTAATTGAGATACTCCCTCTTGCTTTTATACTTAATCATAAGCTCTTTCCTTTCCTTTGATAGTAGTATCTCTTCATCTCCCAGCTGAGGGCATGGGCCCTGATGTGTTGAGAACTAGTCATGGGCTACATTCTCTATGCCATCTGGTAGATGAGTAGCAGAGGGGGGAAGATGTGTCATCATAAGAACTTGTCACCTTTTATCTTTCCTAGTAGCCACATAGCTGATTCAGTGTGGCCTGTAGTTGCTGAAATGTTCTTTCTTTCTCCTGATAAAGAATGCCACAAAAAAAGGCATCATGCTGCTTGTGTGTTCAGAGGCACAGCTAAGGGAAAATTGGGGTTTTTATGTTAACATACTTTCTGCAGCACAGATTGAAGGAAGTTCATTTTGAGTTCATTTATTTCAAAAGAAAATACTCTTGTAATATAAATAAAACGTAATAGGGGATGGATATTATCAAAGTAAACTAAATACATGTATGAAAATGCCATAATAAAACCCATTATTTCATACCATTAATATATAGTAATAAAAGAAAAATGCCTTTAAATAAATTAAATGGACTAGTGATGTAGCTCAGTGGCAGAAAAATGTGTGCTTAGAATGTGCAAGGCCTTGGATTGGTTCCCTAGCAACACACACACACACACACACACACACACATAAAAACCAGAATTTGGAGTAACATTCCAGAATAAATTATAAGCTCTCCACATTGTGTACACAAATAACTTTTCAGGGAAATATTAAGACTGATCTTTAGACTGGAGGTTTGTAAAGGAGTTAGTTCCTTTGGAGCCCATTTAAAATAGTTCTTTTTTTAATGACTGATAATACAGCTTGGTGGTAGAGGGCTTGCCTAGAATGTTCAAGGCCTGGGTTCAGTTCCCAGTACTACCAAAACAATAATAACAAAAAACAAAGAAAACCTAATACTTTTTGTTTTTGTTTTCACTGTTTATCCCAGACTAGCCTAAACTCATAGCAGTCCTCCTGCCTCAACATCCCAAGTGCTATGATAATAGGTGTGGCCTACCATGCATGGCTAAACTAGCTCTTAAGACAGAAGTTTTCTCTCAGTATCACATGCCCCTTGGCACTCCCTTTTAAAAAATAAACACAATTTTGTTTTTCACCTCTCTGACATTTTCTTTGGAAGCTTGCTTTCCTGTTGAAAAAAAATTCCTTAAAAAGCCCACATCAAAATTTTATATGGGAAATAACTAAAATGTCAGAAAAACTATGTACAGCCTTAGAAAGAATCGTGGAAAATGAGACTAAATCAGTCTATACAACCTCTCTGGTGCCACTGGGAAACACCTTTCTCTGACTATTCAGAGAATTCAGCCCAGTGCAGGACTGTGGTTGGAACAAATTAAATAAACCAGCATTTTGTGGTGATTTCAAGACCCTAGGAAGAAAAAGAACCCCACCCCACCAGATTTTTAAAGCTACTTATAGTTTTATCCAAGTCTTCTTGGTGGTTTTAAAGATTTCTAAATTGTTTATCATTGTTGGTCTGTATTTCTTTGTCTTGTCTGTTAACACCTTTGCCTTCTTTCCAAGTTAATGGGAGCTTTAAAGTGTTCTCCTAATCATTCATCCATCAAGCTTAATTTTCCCTGATGACTATCTGTTCTCTCAATAGGAGGGAGCAAAATTACTCTTGACCATGTTACACATATACAAGCTTTAAGTGAAGGTAGTAATGGTAGAAGGCCAGATTAGACTTAGAAATTATTTGATAGTGAAGTGCCATTGATTTCTGGTGACACACTTCGACCCTAGTACCTTGTTGGATTGCATGGTTTTCTAGGAATTTTTATGGATTTTTTTTAACTACAGATACATTTTTATTAACTGTTTCATCAAGTGCTAATTGTAATCAAGTAAAGAGAAAGCAGGTTCAAGACTATGTGACATTTAGAATAAAAGGAAACTAGAAAAAATTGGTTTGACTCTCAGTCAATTAACCTCTTACTAGGGGAATTTTCCTTTTCTTTACATTTTTATTTCATGTGTTTGAGTGCATTGCCTGAATGTGTGTTATGCATCTTTGTTGTGCAGTACCCGAGGAGGACAGAAGAAAGTGTCAGAGCCCCAGGGACTAGAGTTATGGTTGATTGTTAGCTGCCATGTGAATGCTGGGATTTGAACCTAGATCTCCTACAAGAGCAGCCAGTGCTCTTGTCCTCTAAGCCATCTCTCCAGCCCAATTTCCTTATTTTTATTTTCAAAAAATTTTATTGTGTATATTGGTCATTGATCATATATGATGTTATGTAGATTTAAATATTTAATTTTATGTATTTTGCCTGCATGTATGTAAGTGCACCATATGCATGCAATACCCACAATGATCAGAAGAAGGCATCAGATCCCCTGGGACTGGAGTTATTATGGACAGTTGTTAGCTACCATATGAGTGCTGGGAACCCAACCCAGGTCCTCTGCAAGATCAACTTGTACTCTTAACCACTGAGCCATCTCTCTAGCCCCCATGTATAGGTTATTTATTTATTTTTTAATGAGAACAAAGAGTTGAAACAGGAATCTTCTATAGGGGCCTTAAAACTGAGTACATTCTGTTCATTGAATATCAGATAACTCATAATATAGTAAAGGAGATAAAGTATACAATTGAAATTTGAAACAAACTGTAGGTGCCAGGAGAAAGTCATGGAAAAAGGTGAGATACGTAGATGAAGAGAGCCTGTGTTTTTTAAGGGAACTGGGAGACATTTCATGAAGGGAAACTTGTTTTTTGACTTGTTTGGAAGTTGTTTTTCAAGTCAGGTGTAATTACTGGTCTCAATTGTCTTCTATTTCAGGATTTTTGTATTGTAATGATAAAACAGTTATACTACAACTAATACTCAGTTGTATACAGTTATAGAAATTTAAGGTTATTATGTTTCAGATAGGGATCTGAAGTCTTAATGTAGGCTGAGGAGATAGCTTAGTCAGTAAAGTACTTACCTGCCTTGTAAGCATGAGATCTGAGTTAAATCCTCAAAGCCCACATTAAAAAAAGGTAGGTATGGTAGCTGAAAAGATTAATCAGTGGTTAAGAACACTTAGTACTCTTGCAGAAGACCCAGGTTTGTTTCCCAGCACCCACATAGGGCAGCTCACAACCAGCTATAAATCTAGCTCCAGGGAATTGGACTCTCTCTTCTGGCATCCATGGACACCTGCACTCACATGTGCATAGCCCCCACAGACACACATACATACACATAATTTAAAATAATAAGCATAAATCTTTTATAAAAAGCTAGGTGTGGCCTGGAGAGATGGCTCAGCAGTTAAGAGCATTGGCTGTACTTGCAGAGGACTCAGGTTCAATTCCCAGCACCTATATGGCGGCTAACAACCATCCATAATGCCAGTTCCAAGGGAATTCGACACCCTTTTCTGACCTCTGCAGGCATGCAGGAAAAACACTCAAACACATAAAATAAATATAATAAGTAAGCCTTTAAAAAATAAAAAGCTAGGTGTGGCGGTATGTTCTTCTCAACCCAGCACTGGAGAGGTGAAGACAGGTAGATCCTTGCATCTCACTAGCCAGCTGGCCTTGCCTAATAGGTGAGCTCCAAGCCAGTAAGGATCCCCATTTCCAAAAAAGGGGGCACATGGCACCAAAGATTGTCCTCTGGCCTCTACATATACACACATACATATGAACATGCACTTGCACACACATGTGCACCAACACACATGTACACAAATCTTTTAAAAATTATTTTTGGTGTTTGATTTTGAGGCAAGGTTTCCCTATGTAGTCCTGGCTAGCCTGGAACTCACTATGTAGACCAAGCTGGCCTTAAATTCACAGAGATCTTCCTGCCTCTGTCTCTTGAGAACAAAGGTGTGCACCACCATGCCTGGCTGTGTATATACATCTCAAATGGTATGAATGATTTCCAGGATTCGTTTCATTTTCTTTTGTTTGAAGCAGTCTTTCTGTAGCAGAGGCTGGCATCTTCAACTCACCATCCTCCTACCTCAGCCTCCCATGGAATGGGATTAAAGGTCCAGCAGTGGTCAGTTCTTAGTTGTATTCTTTCCCATGTGACTATAGTACTCTCATACCCAAAAGAAGTCTGTGGCATTTTGCTACTCTGACATATCTCTTCTCTCTTTTAAGAATTGATTCTAAATGTTTGCATTTTGTGTTCTACTAGTTATTGGGATAAGGTCACTTTCATTCTGCCATTATCATTGGCCACCTAAAGAAAATGCATTTGGTTCAGCTGGAATGGACTGTCTAAAATGTGAAGAAGAAGTGTATCCAGAAATACTGTCATCACAGCATGCTTTGTGTTATTTTCTTTTTAAAAAATATTATTTTTGTTTTATGTCTATGAATGTATTGCTTGCATATCAGTTGGTGCACTTGTATTGTGCAATGCCCATGAAGGTCAGAAGAGGGCTTCGCATTCCCTGGAACTGGAGTTACAGACATTTGTTAACTGCCATGTAGATGCTGGGAATTTAACCCAGGTCCTCTGCAAGAGCAGCCAGTGCTTTTAACCACTGAGCCATCTCTCCATCCCATGTTTCTTTTTTCTATAAAAGAATATATAACCTGTATGCAGCTTCCAATCCAACAATAACTACACATATATGAACCTTGAGAAATAGGAAATTATCAAGGTCCCTCTTATATCCCCAGAGAGAACCATTATCTGATGCATGGTTTTCATTGTCCTGTTTTTTTTTAACTTATTTTAGTTTAACCATGCATGTATTTATTCTAAAACACTGTGGTTGATCTTGCCTAGATTTTGTTGTTGTTGTTATTTGTTTTAGCCAAGATCTCTCTAGCCCAGACTGGTGTTGAACTCACCGTAGAACTGAGAATGACTTTGACTCTTGACCCACTTCCCTCAGCATTCTTAGTGCTAGGTTATAGACATGCACCATCACATCCAGTTCAACTTGCCTGTTTTTTTCCTTTGTTATATAAGTACACCAAATATAAGTGTATATATGTATAAACTTTATCTCACTAGAGTCTTATTATTTTGGAACTTGTTCTTTTTAATATTAGGATTATAGCCAGGCATGGTTGTGCGTACCTTTAATCCCAGCACACGGGAGGCAGAGGCAGGTGGATGTCTGTGACTTCAAGGCCAGCCTGGTCTACATAGTAAGTTCTAGACCAGCTAGGGCTACAGAATAAGATCCTGTCTAAAACATTATGGTAATAGCTATATGTGGCAATCACTTACTAATTTTGATTTCTGTAGCTTATTTTTTTATGTGTAAAAACACATTTGTCAGTGACTAATTGGAAGGTTTTCAGTATAATACTACAACACACAAAACTGTGAGAAGTTTTCTACCTGTTTCTCAGTCTGTGAGATTTTTCTTGGTTACCATCCTTGCTTCATAGGGAGTTGGGACATGTTCTATGAGGACATCTGTCTCTTTAGATTTGCCATTTGATGCCAAGTGATTGCTTCCATTTTTGCCAATCTGTTAACTTTAAAATAGCTTTTCATTTGAGGTGTGTGTGTGTATCTGTCTGTCTGTCCCTGTATTTCCCAACTAATATTTTGGAACAATTTCAAAAGTTGCAAAACCAGCAGTGTTCACTTCGAATCACTGATTAGCATATTCTGTGTTGTCTTGCATATCTTTTAGTACATGCATTTTGTTCCCACATGTATATGTATACTCTTTCATGGACCTATTTGGAAATCCTAGAGTGCATTTTTTTCTAGAGTGTATTCTTTGTATTTCCCACTATATAGAATTCATAGGTATTTCCAAAGAATATGGAAAGCCAGTTATGAATAGCAATGATAGCACTATCATACTCAGGAGAGGTATTTCCTTGTGTATGTTAATACTATATAATATATAGCTCATGTTTGCATTTCTCTTTGTTTTCCCAGTGATGTCCTCCCTGTAAACAATTTTTGATTTTTTTTTATAGCTAAGTGATTTTTTTTTTTGGTTTTGGATTTTTGAGAGAGTCTCCCTGTAGCCTTAGCTGGCCTGGAACTTGCTCTGTAGATCAGTCTGGCCTTGATCACAGAGATCACCTGCTTCAGCCTCTCACTTGAGTTCTGGGGTTAAAGGTGTGCGAGCAAACCTACTTGTAAACCATGACCTAAAATGAAAAGAAATAGAACTAAGCAGCTCCCCACTTACCCTCAATGTAGCTGCTCTTACACAGACCTCTCCACCCCTCCAGAATGACTGCTATACTGACTTTTATTGTAATAGTTTTCTTAGTGTTTTTTTTTCTTGTTTGTTTTTGAGATAGGATCTCACTGTGTAGCCAAGGCTGGCCCCAAACCTATGGGGATCCTCCTACTTCTGCCTCCTGAGTGCTGGGATTGCAGGCATGAGCTACTTTGCCCAGCTACCTTTCTTGCTTTATTTTATCTCCTAAGTACATAGCCTGTGACTTTAGTTGAGTCTTGCTCATTACTTTGGAGTTTTGTGACTCTTAATTAACTCCTTTTCTTAACTTTCTTAGTCCATGGGTATCTTTCTCATCCTTTTGTCTTCCTGCTTTTTAAGAAATTATGTGCATGTGTATGGGCATGTTCCCAAGGAGGGCAGAGGTGTCAGATCCCTGGAGTTAGAATTAGAGGTAGTTGTGAGTCACTCAGCATGGGTGCTTGGAACTGATCTCTGGGTCCTCTGCAAAAGCAGTACACACTCTTAACTTCTGAGCCATCTCCCCAGACCTTTGCTATCCTTTTTATTTGTTAAATAACCAGGTATGCTTGACCAATGGAGTTTCTAGCAGTTTGCTTTTTGCTGATTACACAATCTGCACTGCCACGTTCTCTTTAGTTCTTGCACATGAGCGAACTAGAGTTTGCTTGAACTGCTTCATATTTGATCTGTTAGTATGGTCTGTGTAGGCATGTAAGTCTGATTTTTGTTTTGTTTTTGTGAGAGGTGTTTTTCTATATAGTCCAGGCTGACCTTGAATTTGTAGCATTCTTCTGTCTAATCTTGCTGGGATTACATGTGTGCTCCACAACACTCAGCTCCATGCTGGCGCTTTTGATGTTGTCTTATAATAAGCTAAACACAACAGTGTCTCCCGAATAATGTCATTTTTTTTTCATTTTTCACTAGGTTTTTAAAATTTGTAATCAGAACTTTCAAAGGATTATAGAATGATTGCTAAAGGCCAATAATAATTATTTAAAGGGCAAGAAAACATAAAAAAAACATAGACCTCTTCCCAACATGAGAACTGAGCAGAACTTCTAAAGCTGAGCTTTTAGTAGTTTTATCCAGGCCTTTGCTGGCTCAGCAGGGCAGTGCACAGAGGCAGCAGCCACCACCTTGAGTAAACACTGTGTGCTTTCTCTTCCTCCATTCCAGATTGCTCAACTCTCTAAACACATGGGTTTAGCTGAAAGCGAGTTATGTAATCGTAAAAGATTTGCCTTTGAAATAAGCCACTCATAGAAGGGAGAATACTGCATGATTCCACTTACGTGAGGACTCGCCAGCAGCCAAGCTCCTAGAAGCAAAGACTAGAATGCTGCTTGCCAGGGGCCAGAGAAGGGAGAAAAGGGGAGTTGCTAGTTGAATAGGAAGTTTCAGTGAAGATGAGTAATTTCTGAAGGTCTTTTGTACAGCCTTGTACTATTAGGCAACAGTATTGTATTAGACAGTTCAAAATCTATTAGGAGCAGAGCATTACTCAGTGGTAGATCCTGTGTCTAGGTATAAGAGGTCAGCACAGCAAAACAAACTTGTCTGTTAAGAGAGGGAGTAGTCTTATGTTTACCGTTCTTACCACTGTAAAATTAAAAAGAAAATAAGGACGTGATAGATTTTCCATAAAGCTAAAGTTGTTCTGAATGTATGCCTTTTCTATCACCTAATAAAAGATACTAGGCATTGGTTTTTCTATTTCTTTAAAAGCATCATTACTTAGGAAATTTAAAAAGCCAGAAATCCTGTGTGTGTAGGTGGGGAGATCATCTGTTCCTCAGAAAAGTGTATGTTTTTGGTATCAAAAAAGATTAGCCGACAGACTTTTTCCCTTTATAGATAAGAGGACAGGCTTGAACAGAGGCACCAGCACCTACCTCACCCCTGCTGCATTCTAGACTTGAAACCCTGGGAAGGCAATGTGGTGTTTTGGGGACTGTGCTTTGCTCCTTGGGGGATTAAATGGGTTTATGTATGTGCAGAACACATAATGGATGTTCTCTAACACGGTAGCTACCAAACACTACTTGAATAACTCTGCACAGTATTTTGGTCTCAAAAGAGAAAATTTACTGATAGAGAATAGAATCATAGTGTTTGTACCCCATATATTCAAAAGTCCTCGTATCATTAGTTTCCTATTGCCTCTGGAACAAATAACTATAAATACTTGGGCTGAAAGTAGTGTAGATTTATCATCTTTGCACAGTAGGTCAGAAGTCCAATCCTAAATCAAGATGTCAGCAGGGTTGCATTCCTGTGTGGAGGCCCTAGAACAGAATTTCCTGCTATTTAGGTTGTTGACAGACTTTAATTCTTTGCTGTTGTAAAACAATGTCTGTTTTGCTGCCTGGCAACTGAAGCTGACCCAGCTTCTGGAGACCTTGATTGGCAACCCCCTCTTCCTACATCTTCAAAGCCAACAACACAGGCTGTCTTTTTCAAGTCTCCTCTCTCTGAGCCCTTTGTTTTGCCTCCTTCTCCTATTAACTCCTCACATTTAACCAGGCCCATCCACATAATCCAAGGTCATTCCAATGCATCCTTCATTAGAAGGTAGCGCAACCACAGCTTCTGGAATTGAAACACAGACATTTTGGAGGGCCACAATTCTGCTTATCACATTGCAAGGTAGTGGAATTTTATTGAGGTCTTTAAAGGTCATTTATTCTTATTTATTTTATACTTTTGTATTTATTTTTTACATAGCTTATGAAATAATGGGTTCTGAGCTGGAGAGATGGCTCATTGATTAAGAGTACTTGCTGCTATTGCAGAGGACCAAGGTTTGGTTCCCAGTAACCACCTGTGGCTCCAGCTCCAGGGGATCCAGCTCCCTTTTCTGGCCTCTGCAGGCATTGTACAACTCTGATGCGCTTACATATATGCAGGCAAGACACTCATACATATAAAATAAAAATACATTAAAAAATAAAAGTGAGTTCCAGTCTGGCATTTCTGTAGATACTTTGTTCGTGTTGATCCTCCTTCCTCACTCCTCTCCCTCCTCCCCCTTTCTTTATCTTTCATGTCTGTTTCTCCCCACAGTAGCCACTTTGTTTTTCATGTCATATGTCTTCTGTTACCATCTTCTGCTTCCCTAAAAGATCTCTTCTTCCCCTCTTTCGGCATGCGTTCTAGTTTCATAACCTACACCCAAACTCACACTGACATGTATATATCCATATGTACAAATTAAAATCTAGGATTCACATATGAAAGATAACATAATCGTATTCTTTGTCCATTCATCCATCGATGGATGTCTAGACTGGTTTTATCTATTAGCTAGTTTTTGTCAAAAAATTAGGTGACCTGTCATATAGAGTAGGTCACAATCATGGAGCTTAGCCCTGAGTGCTATGCCCTTTGCTCAGGGATCTGTCAGGCAGGTTTTATTATTACCTGCATTTTAAAAGTGAGAAAAATCAAATTTTGGAGGAGTTAAGTAATTGATTAAAGTAGTTCAGGACCCTAACGTGTGTTTGTGTGTGTATGTGTATGTGTGTGTGTGTGTGTGTGTGTGTGCGCGCGCGCGCATGTGTGTGTCTGCATATCCTTGTGGGAGTGGAGGCCAGAGGACAACTTCTGTCATTCCTTGGGTGCTCGTCCACCTTCGTTCTTTTGTTTGCTTGTTTTATTTTGGGACAGGGTCTCTCACTGGCTTGGAGCTTGCTGATTAGTCTAGGCTGGCTGACCAGAGAGCCCAAAGGTTTTCTGCCTGCCTTTGTCTTCCCAGTGCTGGGATTACAAGGATATGATACCACATGTGACTTTTTTTTTGTAACTGTGGGTTTAGGAAATTGAACTCAGATCTTCATACCTGCACAGCAAACACTTTACTAACTGAGTTATCTATCCAGTGCTGGGACTTAACATTTTAGGAGGCTTCTATATTTCCAAGGTTCCAAATCTAGTCAAATTGACAATGGAGATGAACCATTACACCTGCCAGTTCCCCTTTTATAACAGTGCATCATAATTGGACTATATTTGGATTTTTTAAAAAAGATTTTGGTTTTGCTAACAGAAATTATTATTTATGTTCATAGACATGGTAAGAAAATAAATTAAAAATCAAAAACCAAATATGTATTAGAATTAGATTATAAGGAAAATTATAGGATTATATTTTTCAAAAAATAAAACTTTCTCTGAAAATGAAAAAATTGATTTTTGACTATGCTAAGTCATAAACTGACTTTTGATGTGAGAATGTTGTTTTCTCTGAGATCATGGTGCTGTCTGCCAAGAGAGCCCTAATTTGTAATATAGTTGTGGGTGGGTGGACCTAATAGCTTTTAAGTCAGAAATTGGTTCTGAGTCGTTATTCTATAAGGAAACATAACTAAATAATGGATATTCTTAATGATAGATCTGTTTTCCCGAACCAGAAGAATGTTTCGCTGATTTATTTCTTATTGTCTGAATGATTTTTTAAAAAGCTCGTGAAGGGGCTGGAGAGATGGTTCCGTGGTTGAGTGGCTTCTCTTCCAGAGCACTGAAGATCAGTTACTAGCACCCATGTGGTGGCTAACAGCCAGCTGTAACTCTAGTTCTGGGGGACCTGACACCCACTTCTGGGTTTGGCATTGCATGCAAGTGGTACGCTTCTATATGTGCAGGCATAATATTCATACACATAAAACAAAATGAATGAATAAATAGAAAGCTTGTAAATTTAGCATCTTAGTTTTTGAGATTGAGATACAGGTATAGTTCATAGGGTATCTAAAAATATCAAGGTATCAAGTTGAGATCTAAATGTAGTTACCTGGTAAAGGAACCACATTTTTTTCATGGCAGACCTAGCAAGTTAGTCATGATTTTCTTCTACATCTTCATAAGCTTCTTTTTATGTCTTCTTTTTATGGTTTTTGTGACAGGATCTCCCCGTACCCCCAGCTTGCCTGGGATTCGCTTATGTAGCTCAGGCTGGCCTTGATCCCACAGATATCTGCCTGTTTTTGTGTTCTGAGTGCTGGGATTAAAGGCATGAACCACTGCGCCCGGTGGCCCAGCTTCTTTTTATGTCGTAATAAATCACATATCCAAACTTTTTTTTTCTTTGAGCTAGGGACTCTGTGTGTAAACCAGACTGGCTCATAGTCTTCTGCCTGTACTTCCCAGGTGCTGGAATTACAGGTGTGTGCCCACCATGCCTGGTCCTAAATTTAAAAAAACTCCAGCAGATCTCTAAATTCTACACCATTTAGTTTGTTTATTCATCAGATATTTAAATGTTGTATGGTAGGAGGTTCTGGAGACAGTGTATCCTCATGACAATTCTAGGTTAATGAAAGACTCAAGCCAGAATGAAATGGTACAAATTAGGAAGAAGATGCGCACAGTGGGGTGAATAAAAGGTTCAATAGAGCCTAAGTTGAAGGGCAAGGAAAACTTGAGAAGAGAATGAATTGTATTTAGCCAGGCAGAAATTCGGATTGAGCACTATAGGATAAGAAGTCTGAGTAACCGGCAGAATGGCCTCTGGGACTTCAATGAGGTGTGTGTGTTCATGTGTGTGTTTAAGCGGAGGCTTGGGTGGGGAGTGGCTCTGGAGCAGGCAGGGGTAGCAGTCCTAGTGCTGGGTCCTGTAGAGCTCCATCAAGCAGGCTTCTGTATTTTATTTTATTACCTATTTATTTTTTGGTTTTCCTGACACAGAGTCTCCCTGTAGCCCCAGCTGGCCTAGAACTTGCTGTGTAAACAGGTTGAACTTGATCTCACAGAGATCCACCTACTTCTTCTTCCCAAGTCCTAGGACTAAAGGCATGGGCCACCCACCACACCTGGCAGGCTTCTGTATTTTATGTTGATTCACTAAGCAGTGTATATGGTCTTGTTCCCCAGAACTCCATCACAAAGTGATGTGGTTTGTTGACAGGGTGTGCATGTAATTTGTCATCTAAACTAGGATACTCTTAAGAATGAGAGGGGACAGTATTAATTATGCTGCTATAGAAAGCATAAAGCAGAACATAGTGACCAGTTCTCAGCCACTCCAGCAGGCTCTAAAATCACCTAAAAGCCATGCTGTTCAATGACAAGGTTAGTCACATGCTTCTGCTTTCTTATCCCCTCTAAATCATGAGTACGAGAGAGGGCCACCAGGAGCACGTGCACCAAGTCTAGACCACAGCTTGTCCAACTGTGACCTAGAGCTGTTTGAAACACTGCCAGCTTCAAGTGTTGATCTTTGCTGTCAAGCAGGTCTTATTAATAGGATTTCAGAATCTAAGTTTTAAAAACATACAGGAAAGGAAGGCACATGAAATTTTCCTACTAGAAACTCCTATACTTCTCATGGATGACATGACCTTATTGTATATGTTCCTGAATGGAGGCCAGGCAGAATGGATGTGGTCCAATCTAAACCTCTTTCAGAGTGTGTCTGTTGGGTGAATTGGCCCCTGTGGTGATGGATAGTACAAGAAGCTTTCAAGCCCTCTTCGAGAGTGACAGCAACATGAGATAGTAAAGCGAACTTCCAGGAAGAAGTCTTTTCACTGTTGATTTGATGGCTGCATCTATATATTAAGGTTACTGGAGCTTTATTTCCTGTGCCTTGTGCCCAACTTCTTTCTACAACAAGGCCCTCAGGGAGGCCTCCAAATCTCTTCAGTTTACTGAGAAATGGGTCACTCTGTATTTGTAACCATATTTGACACCTATGACTGCAAGCACAGCTGAGAATTTGGGTCTCATTGTCTCATTTTCTTCCTGGGCCCTTCTTTGACTCCCCACCTCAGCCCTTCAGTAAAATGACTTAACCACCCGCCAGAAAATCATAATAGTTAGTTTATTTTCAGTCATATAAATACTGAAGACACTTTGAGGTGTTTCACTATTTTCAAATTGTATTAAAGCTCTCAATTTTGTTTTACAAGCCAGGAAATGTGAAGAACTCACCTGGAAATAAATAGAAAACTCCATGCTCTGCTCATTTTAAACAGGTAAAGAATAAGAAAATTCTGGTTATTTTCAGCATTGTTAGTGCCAGCTCAAATGACTCGTCTTTAATTAATTAAATTTAATTAATTATAGCAGTTTCTCCTTCATGTGGAAACTTAAGGGTCATGATTTTTTGGTCTCTAACTTCTGGCTGAAGTGCCAGGGCTTATTTGGTTTTGCTGCTTCCCAAGAAGTACCTGGGTTTTTTTGGTGTTTTTTTGTTTGTTTGTTTTTTGTTTTTTAAACAAACTAGAACCAGACAGAGGTCAGAATCTCAGTACAATTTCTTTTGGTTTTATGCTCAGTTCATTATTTCTTTTCATCTATTGGTTTAATATTTACTTATCAAGAACCTTCTAAGTACAAAAACACCACTTATATTAATATTTTGTGTATATGTTAAATTGTCTAGTAGCTCTTGTGATTTCTGATAATTAAAAGATTATATAAAGTTAAAGAATAACCTAGATGTTCAGATACAAGAAAAGTTTATGGTATACCCATAAAGAGGAGTATTATTCTGTTTCAGTAATAGAGCTTATACACAGTTGTTTTTGTGGTACTGGGGATTGAGCCTAGGGCCTCACACATGCTAGGCAAACGTTCTCTTTACCCCTGAACTATATCCCTAGCCCTTACTTTCCTTTTTATTTTCAAGACACTTTGTCACTAAATTACCTAGACTGGCCTTGAATTTGCCATCCTCTAAACTCAGCCTCCTGAGGATTATAGGCTCAATCACAATTATTATCATCATTGTTATTAATATTGTTTTGGTCTTTTTTTGAGACAGGGTCTCCCTGTAGCCCCAGCTGGCCTGGAACTTGCTATGTAGACCAGGTTGGCCTGGAACTCAATAATATTTGCCTGCCTCTGCCTCCTTAGTGCCGGAATTAAAGGTGTTTGGTACCATACCCAACCGAAACAACTATTATTATTAAATATAGATGAAAGATTTTATGCTACCTTCTTAGACCAAGAAATGTAACAGAAAATTTTAACATTTTTACATTTTTCTTCTTTGTAACTCTTTTCCTACCTTTTCTTCTATGAATATAAGTTTTCTTTTATAATCAAAGTTTTCGTGGCACTGGGGATTGAACTTAAGGTCTCACACATGATAGGCAAGCACTCTACCGCTGAGCTAAAAGTCCAGCCCATGTGAGCAGACATTTTCTTAAAAGAGTCATGTTATATTTTTCTGTATTACAGCTTCTATTTAAGATTTACAACCCTGGATTTAAGGTTTTCCTTTCTTAATTATCTCCATATTTTTTTAGAGAGCCAGAGAGTCATCTAACAAACTTTGAAAGAGCATGCAGTGCAAACCCCTAGCCTCAAGCAGAATCCTCTCTTGCTCTGGATGTCACCCACTTCTGTACCTGTATAGATAGGAAACATGCCACAAGGCTGCTGTCTTTGGACAATTCTTATTTTTAGGTAGCTGATGCTTATACTAAGCAAAAGCTGTGTCCTTGTGATCTCCTATGTAGTCCTTCTTGATGGACAGAGAGCAAATCCAGTTCCTCTTTCACGTTTATAGTAACCCAAAGCCAGTCGTTCTCAGCCATTATACAGTCGATTTAATAATTGACCCTAAGATCTCCTTGAAAGTGAGAGGCCCGGGTTCCACCCCCAAATCAGCATTTCTGGGGATCTGCCAGCAGAGGGGAGACTAGAGAGTGAGTTTCCAGAAAGCTACACATGTCCTAGAGACTTTACATTGGATATGATTGTATCTGAAACATAACAAAGAAAGAATAGGTAAATAGCCATTTCAATTTCCAGAGGTATTCTAAACCAGAGTTGAATTTACTATATATGCAACCTTGGTTTTTATATTCCTGATTTTTTTAGATTTTTCTTGGAGGTTTAGTTTTTAATGATGAAAACAATATGTGTATTGGGGGGTAGGTATATGACTCAGCCAGTGAAATGCCTACTATGCAAGCATGAGTTCAGATTCCAAGCATCCACATAAAAAGCTACCCATACTATCATGCACCTGTAATCAGCACTGGGAAGGTGGAGACTGCCAGCAGATTCTTTGAGCTAGGTAGCTGGCCAGCCTAGCCAAATCAGTGAACTCCAGATTCAAAACTAAGATGGAAGGTTAGAGAGGTGGCTTAGCACTTAAGAGCACTGGTGCTCTTGCAGAGGACCTAGGTTCAGTTCCTAGCACTCATATGGTGGTTAACAACTGACTGTAATCCAGTTCCAGGGGATCTGACACCTTCCTCTGACCTCCACAAGGCACCGCATGTATGTGATGCATTTACATAAATGTAGGCAAAACACCCATACATGTAAAATAAAAATAAATAATAAATAAGGTGGAGAATGAGGAAGATAGCCAGTGTCAGCCTTTGGCCTCCATGTGCATGCACACACAAGTGCATGTTCACGTGCATACCCCCATGCATACACACATGAGCACATAAATAAACATACACTATGCACAAATAAAATGAAAGCAGTGAATGTTGGTTGTAATTAATTTTTTGGAGCCAAGGACATAACTGTGGCCTTACTTATAAATGAACAGTCTACCTCTGAGTATATCCCAGCCCTAGAGAAACATTTTAAAAGCCTGCCATATCTCTGTTCTTTCTCAGAGATAATTTCTGTTCATAGATTGGGACATCATTTCAAACTTTTTGGTATATATATATATTTGCATTCTTTTGAGACCAGGTCTCCCCATCACTCCAGCTGGCCTGGAACTCCCTATGTAAACCAGGCTGGCCTTGAACTCACAGAGATCCACTTGCCTCTGTCTCCCAAGTGCTGGGATTAAAGGCGTGCACCACCACACCTGGCTTATGCTTTTGATTTTTTGAAAAATGGAATCATATTCTTCATATTGTTCTGCAGTGCATGGAAAATTCCCTGAGGGCACGTAAGCATAATTTTATTATCATACCAGAGGAAACTAACAGTAATTCCTTAATACCATCTAATATCTAGTCAGTGTATAGATTTTCCTGTTTGTCTCCGTAATAACTTTTGTTGTTCTCTTTTTAAAAAATATTTAAAAAAAATTTTTATATGTATGAGTATATTGCCTACATGTATGTAAGTGTACCCGTGTCATGCAATGCCCACAGAGATCAGAAGAGGGTGTTAGATCCTCTGGAACTGGAGTTACTGACGGTTGTTAGCCACCTTGTGGGTGCTGGGAATTAAACCCTGGTCCTCTGCAAGAGTAGCCAGTGTTTTTAACTGCTGAACCATCTCTGCAGCCCCAAATTACATTTATTTAGAATGTATTTGTTGGTGTATATACAATTGGTGCTGTGTGGATGTCAGGAGACAACTTGCAGGAGTTGATTGTCTCCTTCCACCATGCGGGTCCTAGGGCTTGAACTCAGGTCCTCAGGTTTGATGACAAGAGCTTTTACCCTTTGAGCCGTCTCACCAGTCCCTGTTGTTGTTTTGAGACAAGGTCTCACTCTGTAGCCCAGGTGGATTTTGAACTTTTGATTCTCCTGCCTTAGCCTTCTAAGTGCTGAGGTTATAGGCTTGTGCAACCATGGTGACTTTTCAATAGTAATTGTATTACTGAACACTGGAAATAGTTGGTTTATTTAAACCAGGATTCAAACAGCATCTGTCCTTCACATTTGACTGATAGATTTTTTAACTGTCTTTTAAACTGTAATGGTTTCTTGCCCCTTATTTGTCCCTTGCCATTTATTTGTTGAAAAAGTTGGCTTTTTTGTCCTGGATTTTCCGTGTTCAGATTGTGATTAAATATATCATTTAGTGAGTATCTCTTCATTTTTCTCTTGGTTCCTTTCTTCTCTGTATTTCTCATATACTATATAGCTGGATCTGAAGGCTTGATCAGACTTAGACTCTTGTTTTTAGTAAGAATACGTCCTAGATAGTGCTATGCTTAGCTGTGTTTAGTGAGTGAATGCAGTTGCTTCTTGTGCTTAATTTATTGTGTATATCTTTCATCAGAACTTAATGGACCCACTTCACTCCTGTATTTACTACTTAGTCCTTGGTAATATAGGCTGTTTGCAGTGTTTAGTAATGCAGTAAATCTATTAAATTATTAGAGAAGAAAAAACCAAACTAATAAACTGAGACAAGAAAAAACAAGTCAGTCTTTTGCATGTTTAAGAATTTTTGGTTTTATAGGAAATGATCAATGAGTAGTCAGTTGCTGGCTTTTCAGATAATTGGGCTAAGGATATAGCTCAGTGATAGAGTGTGCTTGCTTAGCATGTGTAGGGCCCTGGTTCAGTCCCCAGCACCACAAAACATAAAAGATTTATAAAGCTCTAATTGCTAAGGGTGCTCATTATACATGGAAGGAAAAGACAAATCTGGAGAAGATTCAGTCTGGCTTTAGTGTGTGTTCGGTTTATATTCCTGAAAGAAATGAGAGAATGGTGCAGAAAGACACCCAAGTGAGAATGATCGCACTCTCCTGCAGTGCGCACATGGCAGTGTAGTTTGGTCTGCACGATGTGTGTTGTGTTTAGG
The DNA here is from genome assembly GCA_035773235.1 of Eospalax fontanierii. NCBI lineage: Eukaryota > Metazoa > Chordata > Mammalia > Rodentia > Spalacidae > Eospalax > Eospalax fontanierii. Next base: position 21,360,695 of record CM069525.1, on the reverse strand, counting down.
CATGTGCTTCACATTGTTCATGCATCCTCTTGTCTCTGTGCTCAGTACTTGGCCACTGAAAGTCTGAATGTAGTATTGTGGAACACAACCTGAGTTTTTTACTGACCCACAAGATGAGGCTAGTTATAATGTTCTCTCGTTCATGCTTCTTATGGTCGTGAAATTATAATGTAAACAAAATTCAGAGCCATTTTTATTTTTCTAGGCACAGTTTACTTATATTTTTCTTTTCTTTCTTTAGTTGTAGGTAAACATCGGAAATGCCAGACACTAAATCAGTATTTCTACAGACAAATGGCAGAGAAGTCAGTATTGGATATAGTAAACTGGCTTTCTTCTTCAGGAAAAACTCCACTAGGCCTTTTTGCTATCTTGGGTGATACCATACTACAAACCAATTAATCTGAAAATCCTTTCACATGGGAATTATGTACAAGCTTTAGAACTCCTTGTTCTTATATCACTATTTATGTACATAATTAAAATTGAATTCAAACAAAGTTGGCCTGCTTTCTTTTTATTAATTTTATCTGTATGAGTGTACTGCCTACATGTATGTAAATGCACCTGTGCCCTGCAGTGCCCACAGAGGTCAGAAGACATTGGATTCTCCTGAAACTGGACTTATACAGATAGTTGTTAACTGCCATGTGGGTGCTGGGAATGAAACCCGAGTCCTCTACAAGAGCAGACAGTGCTCTTAACCACTGAGCCATCTCTCCAGTCCCTCTGGCCTGCTTTCTTTGCAGCTATGAGTAACTGTAACTGTTTAAGTAAGCATGTCTAGTGTTCATGTGTATAGTTATGTGAACACATGGTCAGTGTAAGAGGCACATTCCCCTGTGTGTGTGTGTGTGTGTATACATACACCAAAGGCAATGTTTACACTTTAAGGCAACCCAGAAGTGAGGAGAGTAAGAGATGATGCCTCAAAACCCAGCACAAGGAACCAAACTCAGTTCCCCTGCGCTAATTAATTAGAAGATGGACAAGAACCACTAACAGTGACCTTTGTTGCAGTTACCTCCCAGTTTGGTCAGATCTTCCGGTTCTTGAACGTCAGTGAGCGGTGCATAATGAAGCAGTGTGCGTCCCCTGCCACTGCATGAATGAGGTTATGGCTGTGTGCACTGGCTCCCTGTCTGTGTGGCTTGTCCTCTTTTGTGGCTCCTCAGTACTCAGCTCACGGAACTCTGCATTCCCAGGGCTGAGAGCAGCAGGAGCCTTTTACCTCAGCCAGCCAGGAGGGATGGCAGGGGCACAGCATGTGGAAACGAATTTAGAATTTCTAAATTTCAATCAGATTGGGAAACTGCTAGCCTTTGTATTCTTGTATCATCACTTTAATTCCTGATTGTTGACCTTCTAGAATTGGTAGCAGCTGGAAAGATAGCAACACACAAATAGACAAGCACATATTAATATTGAATTCTTTCAGTAGAGGCCAAGTGGCAGGAACCAGGCTAATATTGCTACCTGATTAATGAGCTAAAGCAAATTGGGTCCTGAGAGAATTCCTCTCGCCTTCCAGAAGCCTTTTCTTTTATGCTGAAGTAATTCTGTTACTGGACCGACCATCTGCATATATTCCAGTTGTGCCAAAATCCTAAATATGCTGTTGTTATTTTAGGCCTTCTCCATTTGGCTTGTGTTGTTGAGTTACCTCTATAGAGTAGAGACACCATACGTTTCTTCACTGAGATTGCTTAATTGATGTCTCTGGGCTTTGGAGATTGTTATTCAGTAGTTTATCTGAGTGCCTGGATGTGGTATGGCATCCTTTTAATCCCAGCACTCAGAAGACAGAGTCAGGTGGATCCCTTTGGGAGTTTGAAACAAGCCAGGTCTACATAGGAAGGCCCCTGGTCAAACAAACAAATAAATGTAAGTTTAAGTGAACTAAAATATGGAGCTGGAGAGGTGGCTCAGTGGTTAAGAGCACTTGCTACTCTTGGAGAGGACATGGTTTCAGTTCCCAACTCACAACTGGCTATAACTTTAGTTCCAGGGAATCTGACACCCTCTTCTGACCTCCAAGGGCACTCATGCAATGTGGTGCACTTAATACACATAGGCAAAACTAAAGTAAAAATAAATTTCAAAACCTAAAATGTCCTTTAAAGTTATGTAATAGAAACATTTAAAGAAAGCCAGGTGTGGGGGTACATGCGTTTAATTCCAGCACTTAGGAGACAGAAGATCGAGGCCAGCCAGGGTCATCTACATAGTGAGTTCCAGGCCAGCTGAGGCTACAGGGAGACCCTCTCTATCAAAAAAGAACATTTAAAGAATACTTTTCAGGGGCTGGAGAAATGGCTCAGCAGTTAAGAGCACTGACTGCTTTTGCGTAGGACCTGGGTTCAATTCCCAACTCCCACGTGGCAGCTAACAACCATCCATAACCCCAGTTATAGGAGAATTCAGTGCTCCTTTCTGACCTCTGCAGGCACTGCAGGACACTTACATATATGCAGACAATACACTCATACACATAAAAAAATATTTTTTTAAAAAAGAACACTTTGGGAACAGCAGTGTTCTTGCCTATTGCATAATATGATTGACACGTAATATGAAAGTTCCACATTTCAGTTAAATAGCTACTGCAGAAATCATTTGAGGGTAGGGAGGAGGGGAGGGGAGGGAGAGCAACAAATATATATATCTATATCTATATATATAGATAGATGTAGATATAGATATATACACATACATATATGGCACTAGACTCATTCAGAGCTTCATTTTCTTGAAAAACAAATGTTTGCAACAGTGGTTTTGCTGACCACTGGCAGAAATAAACTTACTTAAGGTTTTGGTTTTAACCCTGCAAACCTCCTATCTGATATTTTACCTCTCTCTGTTCAAGTTCCAAGTCAGTAATTAGCCAGTATATAGTGCCAAAGGTACAAAGTAGGTCAAACTCCAGATGTGACCAAAGTTCAGGTTTATATATGTTTGTGAAAATGATAGCCATGGATATTTCTGTCTGGAACAGAAATATTTGAAATAAGAAAAGTTTATAAGCACGTTTTCACACCGCATCTTGTTCACTTACCAGTGCTGAGTAAGTCACTTATATGTCACTTTTAAGGACCTTCATCTTCTCTGTCAACTACAGAACTTTGTACTGGATTCTGGGGGTGTGGGGAAGAATAAGGAAGTGACTGCTCCCTGCCCACCCTGACCTGTGACATAGCCTGAATGGAGATCTGTGCTGCCTCTGGGCAAACTGCTGGAAGGAATGCCTCATTAGACCCCTTCAGTTCAATACTACCTTGTTTAAGGTTAGGCTGAAGAAAAATACAGGATTCCGAGATAGCTTTTGGACGCTTACAAGATGATCTTAAAAGCTTTGTTCACCACAGGGAAAATAATCTGCTTTAAGTATCAGCTATCTAATTTACCTGTCTTTATCTGTTCCGATGTAGGAGAAACTGGCCTGTGGATAATAGTGATGTCTGAATAATTTCCATCACCACCTCTTGAATGTCCAGAAAGACAGGAGGAAAGGGATTTTAAAGCACATGGGGGTCAGAGGATGTTGGCAAGTATTGAGTTGCAATTAGATAGCAAGAAATCCTGCTTTGAAATTGTACAGTAGGGTGGCTTGGTAACAGTTATACACTACATATTAAATTTATCTATTTGTCTTTATTTATTTGTTTGGGGGTGGGTTTATTTTTTGATGACAGGGTCTCCCTAGAGCTCCAGCTGTCCTGGAACTCACTATGTAGACCACATTGGCCTTGATCTCACAGAAATTCTTAAATAATAAAAAGAAGCCAAGTGTGGTGGCGTACACTTTAGTCCCAGCACTTGAGAGGCAGAGGCAGGCGGATCTCTATGAGTTCAAGGCCAGCCTGATCTACATAGTGAGTTCCAGGACAGCTGGGGCTACAGGGAAACCCAATCTCAAAAAAAAAAAAAAAGACCAAAAAAATTAAATTATTAATTAAAAAGAAATTTGGAAAATGAATATATTTTGATTAAATCTACCCCACTCCCTCTCTCCAACTCCTCCCGTATCCCTGCACTTTGCTTTCCCAATTTCATGTATCCTTTTTACCCACTGAGTCTACCTAGTGCTGCCATTATAAAAACACATCGTATTCATGTATGAAATTCTCTAACAATAAAATGTTCAACATAATAAATTTTGAAAAAGAAAAATCTAGAAGCACTTTGAATGTTTTCGCCATAAAGAAATGATAAATATTTTTAAAAGGAACGAGAAATTTTTGTGGATATATGTTCACCCTGATTTAAGCATTATATCATATACACATAAATCAACCTCACATGGTTTTATGGTTTGGATATAGTGTCCCCCATAGGCTAATGTATTTGAATACGTGGTTCCCAGCTGATGGCTCTGTTTCAGGAGGTTGTAGAACCAAAGATGAGATCTCACTGGCAGAAGTCATAGGAAGCAGGCATGGAGGATTTCAGTCTGATGACAAAGCTCTGATTTGGGGCCCACACTCTTTACTTTTGCATCTACCAAGATGTATCAACCCTTCTTAAGCTTTTGTCACCATGGATAGAGCCCCACCTGCCATATCTTCCCCAACATGATGGATCGTTTCCTCCGAATTGTGATCCAAAATAAACTTCTACTTCCTTAAGTTGCTTCTATTGAGTATTTTGTTATAGGAATGAGAAAAATAATTAATGCATGTGGTAACCCCTAAATATGTACAATTTTCATATTTTTACATATCACTTAAAAAAATAAGCCAGATGTGACAACACCTGTAATCTTAAACCTGAGTGGTTGGAGGGCTGAGGCAGGAGGATAGCAATTTCCAGGCCAGTCTGAACTACATAGTGAGATCCTTTCTCAAAAAATAAAATGGGCTGTGGGTCTGGAGAGATGGCTCAGTGGTTAAGAGCACTGTCTGCCCTTGCAGAGGACCTCGATTTGCCTCACAGACTCCACATGGCAGCTAACTGCAGTTCTGGGGAATCCCATGCACTCTTCTGGTCTCCATGAGCACCACACGCATGTGGTGCACTTACATACCTGCAGGCAAAACATTTATACATAAAATAAAAATAAATCTTTAAAAATTAATTAAATGGGGCTCATGCTGTAGCTCAGTGTTCAGGACCCTGTGTTCAATCTCTAGCTGCCTCTGAAATTTTTTAATTTAAAATTTAAATGAAGAGGCAAGTAGATATCTTTGAGTTCAAGGCCAGCCTGTGCTACCTGACTCAAAACAACAATAAGAAGCATGTGAAGCGGGACAGTGGGACTTCTGTTTTTGTTATTTTGCAACTGACTTAGAGGAATTGTTTGATTATTAGAACTATATCCGTTTAATATTGATACGAATAAAAACAATTTTTGAAGTAAATTCTACAAAAGGAAAGAAGTCAATATTAAAGGTCTCTTATTTATTTTGTAAATTTTGAAATATGTCCAGTGTTAACTCTTCCTCTCATGAAGGTGTTTTGTTTTAGACTGCTAGGGATGAAACCTGGGGCCTCGTGTATGCTAGATAAGTACTCTACTACTGAGCTACATCCCCAGACGTTGCTACTTTTTCTAGGTTTAACACATCCTGGCATGTCTTTGTGTGTATGGCATTTTGTTTGTCAAAGCTCTGGTTCATTTTCTGAATTTTTTGTTGAGAAATATATCTCTCTTTTGTTTTGTTTTTTGAGACAGGGTCTTCCTACATAGCTCTGGCTAAACTGAAACTCTCTATGTAGACCAGGATAGGCTGGAGCTCAGAGATCTCCTTGCTTATCTCCTGAGTCCTGGGACTAAACCATGCACAACCATGCATGGCAAGAAACACATCTCTTAATTTCAACATTATTGTCAAGGGGGACTGTGACCTGTTGGGAGGTATGTTTTCTGGCATTGGAAGTTGTGTCATTTTGTAAAGAAACAGTGTATTGTTAGACTTGTGGAGACTGCAGAGCTGGAAATGACCATGGTGCTCTCTAGGCCTTTTGAAAGTTTCATACGATGCACTAGCCTCCTGGGTGTGAAGCTGGAGCGGAGGACATGCCTCCTTTCCACACCTCCTCTAGATCTTTTTTATTTATTTACTTACTTTTGTTTTATGTGTGTGTACATATATATTGTCTGCATGTATGAAACTGTACCTGTGTCATGCAATGCCTAGAGAGGCCAGAAGAGAGCGTCAGATTCCCTGCAACTGGAGTTAAAGATGGTTGGTGGCCACCATGAGTGCTGGCAACTGACCCCAGATCCTCTGCAAGAGCAGCCAGCGCTCTCTCCAGCCTGGACCTCCCTATCTTCACAAGCCATTCCTCACTTTGTCTGACTGGTTCTTTGTGCTCCCACCGACCTAAAGATGATTACCTTACTGTAGACGTATTTGTGAGATCAGTGTTTTCCCCTTGCAATCCCTCCTGGCTTACTATTCAGTTGTGGGCAAGCTAAGAGATCTAGGAAAAGCTTGCACCTTTCAAAAAGCTCTTTGCTTCCCTCTCTTCCCCCTCCCTCCCTTCCTCCCTCCTTTCCCCTCCCTCCCTCCCTTCTTTCTTTCTTACTTTCCTTCTTTCCTTCCTTTTTCCATGTTTTATTTTCTTTCAGTTTTGTTTTATTTTCTTTTTGAGGCAGGGTCTCATGTATCCTACACTGGCCTCAAACTCATGTAGCCAAGAATGGCCTTGAATGGCTGATCATCCTGCCTCCGCCTCCTGAGTGCTGGGATTACAGGAGTGCACTCCCACCTCCTTTATGGGATGCTGGGGATCAAGCCTAGGGCTTTATGCAAACTCTTCACTAACTGAGCTATATCCTCGGCCCCTTACTACATTTTTTTTAGGTTAGCGTACAGAGTAACAGGTTTTCTTCTGGCACGTTCTTATATGTGTACAGCATCATACTCTGTGTTATCCCCTCCAGCACCAACCTCCCCCATCCCTGTCCCCTCTGCTGCTTCTGCTTTAAACCCTCAAATCGTCCTCTCGTCTGCTTTCAGGTCACATGAATTCCATGACCTCCTCTTTTTCACCTTCTTTTCTCTCTTAAGGTATCTCCTCCCCTCTCATGGTTCCCTTTCTACTTAAGTGACACACAGATACACACGCACACACGCACACATGCACACGCACATCTAGATTCCATATTCGAGAATTGGATAAAAATTCCATATTTTTTTTCTTTCTTAGGTACACAAGTCTTTCTAAGGACAGCAGGATCAAGCCTGCTGTGTTAATTCTCTTCTGCACTTAACACATCATTCATGAAAATTCAAATTTTAGGTTTACATAAGGAAGCACTCGAATTTCCTTTTCTTTTGAGACAGGCTCTTCCCATGTAGCCCAGGTTAGCCTTGAAATATTTTTTAAAATTTATCCATTCTTTCGCAGTTCCATATAATATATTATATATGATGGTCTTTGATCAACTTTTCCATGGCTCAGCACTTAGAAGCGTGTACTGCTCTTGCAGAGGACCTGAGTTTGGTTCCTGGCACCCACATAAGGCAGCTCACAACTGCCTGTAAGTACAGCCTGTGGGGACCTGACTCCCACTTCTGACCTCTGCAGACCCTGCACTCACCTGCACATACCTACACACAGACATACACATTTACACATAAGTAAAAAATTGGAAATCTTTTTTAAAAGCCTCCATCATCTTCTTTTGTACCCTTCTCCCTCTCATCAAATAAATCCCTTCTTCCCAGCCCCTCCTGCTGCCATATGTTTGTGGTTGTGCCTGTGTGTCTCCCGCTACATTTAACTGGAGTCGTTAGCATGAGCACGGACGAAGGGTTATTGACCTGAACCAGGGCAACGTGTCAGTGGCTACAACCGCCGAGGGATACGACTCCCCTAACCCTGCAACCTTTAATTGCGTATAGCTTGTCTCCTGAGTGCTGAGATTGCAGCTGTGTAGCACCATGTCTGGCTTCAAATTTAGTTTGGTTAATAGCCTGAGTTTTTAATCATTTCAGTGAGCTGAAGTTTTCCTATGATTTTTTAAAGTAAGAATATTACTATAGAAAGTATTTTCTACTGGCATGTTTAAGCTACTAAGCAATATTTAAACCAGGTGTGGTGACTCAGGCACGTGATCCCAACATGAGGAAGAGAGTGAGGTGAATTTTAGGCCAGGCTGGGCTACATAGTGAGACTCTTGCCTTTTTTTTAAATTAAAAAAAAAAGGTCTGGAACTCCCTCCATAGCCAAAACTGACCTTGAATTTAGAATCTGCCTCTACTTCCCAAGTTCGGGGGTTACAAGCATGTACAACCATGCCTAGCTTATGTGGTGCTGGCTTCCTATGTGCTACGGGAACACTCTGCCAAGTGAGCACATTCCAGCCAGACACCCTGTCTTGAGAGGAGAGAGAAAAAGAGACAGAGTAAGAGGGAGGAAGGAGAAGAAGAGGAGAGGAGGCAAGAGTGCAGACAGTGGCCTGTCTTCGGGTGAGAACTGCTGTTAACTCTCAGCTGAATAGCCCTACCACTTAATGCAGAACGTGCAGGATTGCACGCAGCACTATCAGCCAGATGCTCAAATTCCTGTTAGTATATAAGAAATAACAAGGCATTATTTGTATATATAAGAGCATGAAGGCGTGTTAATGAATGAGCTACAGGACTGCATCAAGGGTGTTCCAAATGCCCAACCATGAACAGAACATTCTCCCACAGTAAAACAACTACACACAGAGCCTCAGATAGTCTTAACTCAGAAAAATCATCCGTCCGAAGCCAGTGCCCCCTGTTTACCAGGCTCTTTTTCTCTGATCACTTTCCTTTATTTTACCTCTAAGGTTAGTATATAGTTCGTAAGTCAAACTAGTGCCCGACTATGTCACACTCAGGTTTTAGATCATGTTGAGTATCATTTTGTACAAAATCAACATATGAAACCATTTTCTTTAGAAAAAATTTAGGTAATGTATTATTGGGTGTGTATGTGATAGGTGTGTGATATGCATATGTCACAGCATGTGTGGGAGGTTGGAGGACAACTTGCAGGAGTTGGTAGGCTCTTTCCACTGTGGGGGTCTGGGGAATGAATCCGGCTGTCAGGCTTGAGCAGCAGGTGCTTTTACCTATTGAGCCATCTCCCTTGCCCTGAAACCGAATACAATGCCCTTTTCTGATCTCAGTGGGCATTGCACACATGTGGTACACTTACAAACATGTAGGCAAAAATACTCATACACATAAAATAAAAATAGATGAATACAAACTTTTAAAGGTTTTAAGGCTTAGTGATAGAGGCAGGAAGAGGGGGACAGGACAGGAGGGCCGGGCACGACGGTATACACGTGGAATCTCAGCACTCATGTGGTAGAGGCAGGAAAATGAGGAGTTCAAGGCCATTCTTGGCTACACAATGAGTTTGAGGCCAGCAGGAGATCTATGAGACCCTCTCTTAAAAGAAATGAATAATAACGAAAAGTTCGGCTTGCAGAGGAAAGTTCTGTGCTTATAAGGCTGGACCAGCAAATCCCACTGTATCAAATTATATGAGTAGTGCACACGGTGTGAGTTGATGCAGACACGTGGCTTTCTTCTGGGCATCTCTGCTTTTGGCAACTGCTGGACAGAATGCTCACATGATCAGCCCCAGTAAAATCTTGGGTTCTGGGGCTATCAATATGGTTCAGAGTGTTTGATCCCCAGGTCCCAAGTGGTAGAAGGAGAGAACCAATTCTGGCACGTTGTCCTTTGAGTTCTGCATGTACACTGTGGCGTGCATGCAGTTTCCCACATGTGCGCATCACACACATGCACACACACACACAAACACAAACACACTCAAATAAATAATGAATGTAAAAAAATTAAACCTTGAGTGCTAAGTCTCCCTCAGGCTTTCACAGCAGATGCATTGGACACATGTGACTGTGTTTTTGCTGCTGGAGAAGAGAATTTGTTACTATGTCCCCTCCCAGGCTGACAGGGGGCCAAAGGGCAGGAAGCCTGTGTCTGTTTTTCCTTTGCTAGTCCTGTTGTATGCCCTTTGCTATCACAAAACTAAACCCTGAGTGCAGTTGTATACTGAGCCCTGTGTGAATCATTTTAGCAAATAGTCTGGTAAGATGATGTCTGTGTAATTTATATTATACCATCTACCCCTTCACTTTACAGGAAAAGTATAAATAAAAGGGCTATTACGTTTACATTAAATATTTCCAGGTCACAAGACATTAAAAAACAGTTTTTATTCTTCCTTTAGCAAAGAAAAGGTCATTTTTGAAAGCCACGGGAAACTCTAAGCACCCTTGTTTAGAGCAAATTAGTTTTTTTGTCTGTTTTTGTCTTGATTCTAACAGTGGAGTCTTTCTTCCCCCCACTCTATGGAGGCAGCTGTTTGGGCTGATTTCTACATAAATAGGTCATAATCTGCACTCCATTCAAAAGTGACGTGTCTGTGAAAGCATTTATTTCTCCTACACAGAGAGCACTGGCTCAGTTCAAATATTGTTCTCAGCTGAGATCAGAATTCAAAAGACGGTACATTGCACATTTTGTTTTAAACACAATAGTGGGATTTTTTTTCTTTCTTCTTTTTTTTTTATGATACTGATTGAACCCGGAGCCCCATGCGTGGTAGGCAAGTACTCTACAGTAGAGCTCTATCTCCAGCCCTAATTATTTCTTGTTTCTAGAGTGACATAAATGTTTCCACCAGAAAATACTGCTAAATAGGTAGGACTTTTAGAAGCGTCTGTGAGGACAGACAGCTGAATGACAGAGCTAGAACTGCAAGATTCTCAGAAGATAAAATCGGGGATAAATGTCAGGAAAGGATGAACCAGGAACTTGAATTAAGGCAGTGGTTTCTTCGCTAACCAGAAGTACAGCTAACAAAGCACATAAACTGGACTGCTGTGAATGTCATAAACAGTGACCATCAAAAAGGCGAACCAGTCAATGTGAAAATTAATATTTTCAAGTCATATTTCTGATGATATACAGAATCCAGAATGTTCACAACTCAAGAGTTAAAGACAAACTAGTAACCCAATGAAAACTGAGATATGGATTAAACAGACTTTTAAAATAATATTGTATTTATTATTTTTATTTTATATGTATGAGCTTCTTTGCCTGCATGTATGTAAGTGCACCATGTGCCTAAAATGCCCTTGGAGGTCAGAAGAGGGTTAGGATCCCCTGAAACTGGAGTTGCAGATGGTTGTTAGCTGCCATGTGGGTGCTGGGAATTGACCCCTGATCAAGTACACAGTCACAGTGACTAAAAATTTAAAATGTTAAAGATAGAGTTCCGTGACCCAGCAATTCCAGTCTGAGGTATACACCAAAAGAGGTGTAAAGATAGGGCGGCAGGATGGATCAGCAGATGAACGCGCCTGCCTCTCAAGCCTGACCACCTATAGGCATACCTATATTTACACACACACAAACACACGCACGCACATGCATGCACATACACACCATGTAAACACAATAATATATAAAACAAAAAATGTATGTATGTGTGTTTACATGAGTTTATATGCACCATGCATGCAGGCACTCTTGGAGGCCAGGGAGTGTCAGATGCCATCGAACTGGAGTTAGAGTTGTGAGCCACTGGTGTGAGTGCTGGGAACGGAACTTGGGTCCTCTGCTGCCTCAGAAGCTTTTTAAAAAGAAAGATTTACACAAAAAAATGTGCATGCAAATGTTCATAACAGCACAACCAAGCCATCTCTCCAGCCCCCCACATTTTTTTTAAAAAGAACTATTTACACAAAAATGTGTATGCAAATTTTCGTAACAGGATTATTCACAGTAGCCTCATAGAGGAAGCAACCAAACATTCATCAACTGATGAAAATGGATAAACAAAACACATTTCCATATAGTAGAATATTTTCCAGCCATAAAAGGAACAAAGTACTAATATGTGCTACTTTGAGTACACTTAAAACATGCCAAATGAAAGAAGCCAGTCATAAAAGAGCACAGATTGTATGAACCCATTTATTTGAAATGTCCAGAACAGGCTAATCCATGGGAATAGAAAGACGCGCAGTGGTTTAGGACTCAGGGATGGAGGGACAGGGCAGACAGGACAGAGCGTATCAAGAAGCATTCACCTAGAGAAGCAGACCACAGCAATGAGAGTGTATGGCTCAGTTGGTAGAGTTAGCTCAGGAGGTGTGAAGCCCTGAGTCTCATCCCCAGCACCTTATAAGTGGTGTGGTGTGGACATATGTGATTTCAGTACTCCAGAGGTAGAATGATCAGAATTGCGGGTAATCATCTGCTACATAGGGGGTTCAAGGCCAGCGTGGACTGGAGTGTATAACATAGAGGGCACAGTGGGCACAGAATTTCAGTTTTGCAAAATGAAAAGGTTTTGGAAATCTGTTACACAACATTGTGAATATCCTGAGATCTCAGCACTCCAGAGGTAGAGGTGGACCAGAAGTTCAGGTAATTATCTGCTACATAGAGAGTTCAAAGCCAGCCTGGGCTACATGAGAGTCCCTGTGTCAAAAACAAGAGATGAGGGCCAACTAAATGGCTCAGTGGGTAAAGGTGCTTGCTGTCAAACCTGTTAACCCGAGGCTAATTCCCAGAACTTATATGGTGAAAGGAAGGAACTCCTCAAAGTTGTTATCTGACATCTACACATGCACTGTGGCAGGAGTGCCCACCCAGTAAATAAGTAATAAGTAAATAAATAAACAAGTGTGTGTGAGAGATAGACATAATAATAATAATAATAATAATAAATGGGAAATATATACTGAGAGGTTCATTGCAAGGATTTGGCTTAGTCAACTGTGTGGCTGGTAAGGCAAGCCTGAATCCATAGGACAGATTAGACAGGGCAGATCAGAGTTCTCAGGTCAAAATTGCTGTGGTCTGCAGAATTTCTTCAGAAGAACCATAGGACCTTTCACTTATTGAATTAAGCCCACTTACATGAAGTCAATGGATTATGAACTTAAATCACATAAATTCAGTCTCTGGGTCCCACATGGTAGAAGGAAAGAACTGACCCCTTCAAGTTGCCCTCTGGAATAAACACCCCCCACTACGTGTACACAAAATAAATAAAAATATAATAAAATAGTTAAAAGTGAATGGATAAATAGCATGTTGACATATACACGCAATGGAATGCGATTCAGTCTTCAAAAGGGAGGAAATCTTGTTCCACGCTGCACAGTGAAAGAACCATGAGGACATTATGCTACGTCAGAAAAAGATTAATTTTGCATGATTGTGCTAATATGAAAGTTGTCAAATTTACAGAGACCCAAAGTAGCTGGCAATTACTAGAGACTGGGGAATGGAGGACAGAAGGACAATTATCCAATGCGGACAGAGTTTCAGTTTTACAACATGAAAAAGTTTTAGGAATCTGTTGCACAACATTGTGCTTAACATACTAAACCAAACCTTTAAAATGCTTAAGAGTACAAGCTTACAAGGTACAAGGCCCTGGGTTTGATGCCCAGCCAAAAAATTGATGACAATTATAAAGTTTATATTACTTGTTTCTTTACCACAATTAAGAAAGAAACAGGGTTGGAGAGACAGCTTAGTGGTTAAGAGTGCTTACTGCTCTTCCAGAGGACCCATGTTCTTTCTGAGCTTGCACATCAGGCAATTCACAACTGCCTGTAACTCCAGGTCCGGGGGATCGAATGCCTCTGACCCACAGGACACCCACAGACAGACAGACAGACAGACACACACATCATTAAAAATAAATATTTTTAAAAAGATTCCAATGGGAGATGAGAAAGGAGAAGTTGAGGCCCCAAATGTAAAACAAAAAACAAAAAATAAAAGACCGTGTGTCCTGAACTTGTCCCCACACTCTTTCCCATCCGTTCAGAGCTGTATGTAGTCTCCAGAATGAGAATGAATGATTTCCTTCAAGTATAATCAAAATGTTCTTTAAAATTTTTAAAAATTTATTTCTATGAGTGCCATGTGATTCATGTGTATAATATCCACAGTGGCCAGAATAGGGTAATGGATTTCTTGGAACCAGTACTACAGTGCTCTGAATTGCTGAGTCATCTCTTCAGTCCCTAAAATCAAAATAGTCTTAAAAATTTCAAGTGATACTCAGTTACTTATCTCTTCGTAGCCTATTTAATTTCGTTAAACCTCTTTCTAGGAAATTGATGATAGAGACAGTGACTTTGGCACAATGAAAACTTGGAACTTGAACTGATTTTTTTGCCAGTTTACTAAAAAATCTGACTGTGTGCTCTGATGATGTATTCTGGGACTCTCTGGCCCAGTTAGGAATTTGAGGGCAGCAAATCAACTAGATGCTGGTTGGAATTTCATACATAATTATTGTCTTTAAATTATTTCCATCCCTCCTAGTCCCCCACCGACTCTACCCAGGTTCCCCTCCTCTTCTTTGATCATTGTTCTTACATATTCATACATACACTTATAAATGCCAAGGTGGATAGTGGAAGGTCACGGGCCGCCTCAAGATAAAGAGCTACAGGCAACCAATGGGAGGGAGAGTCCATTTTCTCTAGAGACTAGCTGGCTGAGAAGTTATCTAATCCTACTTTGTCTTTTATTGCTCCTCTGCTCACAGAGTGATTGTCAATTTGTCCTGGTAGACACACACACACACACAGAGGGAGGGCAGGGCAGCTGGAGCTGGTGAGACCAGTCAGGTCTGGGCCCTCCTCCTCTTTGAACTTGGCTGTTCCTTCTTTGCAGAATGCCTTTACCTTGACCTGGTGATTCTCAATTAGGTGGCTCCCCACCCAGGGCACTTTGGGTTGTCTCAGTTTGGGAGGGGCAGCTACTAGTGCCTCTTGGTTAGAGGTCAGGGATGCTGTCAAACGCCCTGCAATGCACAGGACAGCCCCACAGCAAAGAATGACCCAGCTGCCAAAGTCAGCCGTGCTGAGGCTGAGTCCCGTGACTTTGCAAGGCTAGTTCATTGTCATCTGGGTCTTGACCTGAATCCATCCTTGCTTGGTCCAGTGGATTCTTACCAGCTGACATAAGATAATTTTTATTTACCTTCTTGGCCCTTCACTGTATATCTTGTTTATTTGTCTATCTTTAATCTGTACTATCTGCTGCTACTTCCTCCATGTATAATACTAAAGAGAAACCCTAATTCCTGAAATACAAAGATAAGAGATCTTGTTCCTCATCGCTGATGTATCCCAGCTCCTTGCATAGTGCAAGAGAACTAGTGAGATGCAATAAACATTTCTTTCTTCGGTGCATGAGATCATTTAGCTTCCACTAGCAACTCAACCTCCAGGGCATTCTTGCTGCTCATTTTCCTCTCAGTCCCTAGCCTCACACCCTTTAAAGAAGTCTCCTCAGCTCTGACCCACGTGGACCATGCAGGAGGAGGAAAGAAACCCCTTGTGGAAAACAAACCAGTGGGGATGAAGGAATGTTGTATGGATCACAGACCTGCAGTCTGAAGAGCTGGGAATAGGAAGAGATCAGTGGGTTGGAAAGATGGCTCAGCAGTTTAGAGCACTGACTGCTCTTGCAGACCAGAGTCAGTTCCCAATACCCCTTCGGTGGCTAAACACCTAGCTGTTTACTGTTAACTCTAGTTTTGGGGAAATCTGTTGCCCTCTTCTGGTCTCTTCGGGCATTGCACACGGTGGTGCACTCACATGTACCATTTGTATGCACTTACATGCAAGCTAAACACTCATACATAAAACACTCAATATTTTGGGGGGGGGGGGTCTTTCTGAGACAGGGTTTCCTTGCAGCCCCAGGTGGCCCTGAAACTTGCTATGTAGACCAGGTTGATCCACCTGCCTCTGCCTCCTGAGTGCTGGGATTAAAGGTGTGTGCCACCATGCCCAGTCTCAAAACAATATTTTAATAACTTTTATTGAGTTTGATTTTGACAGTTTTGTACACGTATTAAATGCATTCCGATTGTAATAATCCCTCTAATCTCCATCCTCCCAGTACTCCCTCTTCCTACTAGTCCCTTTCCCACATTTTTTGATGATGATTTTTTGGTTGGGTTTTTTTGGTTTTTATTTTGTTCCTTTTTTTGTAAGATCTACTGGGTTTAACCATGTTTATCTGTGTAACCATGGTCTTGAAAATACCCACGGGAGTCTGGTGGACTCCTCAGCAGGTAGACAAATGAAGACTATATTTTGAGGTAGAGTTTCATGTATCCTAGGCTGTTCTTGAGCTTGCTATATAGTCTAGGGTGACCTTGAACTATTGATCCTTCTGCATCAACTTCAGGAGTGCTGAAAATACAGGTGTGTGTCAGCATCTCTGGTATGAGTGGTTTTGGGGAAAGCATTCAAGGCTTTGTGTATGCTAGGGGAGAGTTCTACCAACTGAGCTATATCACCATCCCCTCATTCACCATTTTGTTTTTGCTTACTTATTCATTTTATATGTGTGAATGTTTTGCCTGTGTGTATATATCACATGAGTGCAATGCCTTCAGAAGCCAGAAGAGGGCAACAGATTCCCTGAAAGTAGAGTTACCAACAGTTGTTAGCTGCCATGTGGGTACTGGAAACAGAACCTGGGTCTTCTGCAAGAGCAGCCAGTGCTCTTAATCACTGAGCCATCTCTGCAGCCCCTCATTCAGCATTTTAAAGTGGATAGAAATAAGCTCAATTTAGTGGCCTTAGTCAGTAATCCCAGTACCTGGGAGGTGGAGGCAGGAAGATCATCCTCTTCTATGTAGTGAATTTGAAGCCAGCATTAAGCAAATTAAGACAATTTCAGAAAGATAAACATCGTATTTTTTCTTAGTTATGGATCCTGTATTTTATACAGACAAAAATCATATATATATATATATGATCTATACATACACAACATATGAGGGAAGGGGCACAGGGAAAAGACATGTGCTCAAAGTGCATTATCTGGTTGTTTGAAAATGTCCTTATGAAACTCAGAGCCATGTACAATGAATACATGCCAGTAGAAATAATAATAGAATATATATTGAGAAATATGTAGATGCAGGACAAAATAAGGTCATTTGATTCTATTAATAATTCTGAGACAGAATGCCATATCTAAGGCCATGAAACTAGAAAGTGAGAGAATTGAGACAATAAAGAGTTTTGCGATTCCTAATTGTGAGATTTTTCCAAGGTGCCACCTGGTCATTTTCTGATTAATATATCCTTTGAGGAATGAGATAACATAGACTCTGTCTTTAAAAGTTTCTAACCTGGTTTTGGGGTATCATATGCTAAAATTGTAGTAGGCATGACCTTTCACCAGCCTGGAGGCACGAATGTCACTTTCCTATAATCAAACTAATTGCTCAAACACACACATCCAAGTTAACAGGCAGGCCAGTACTGTGCTTGATCTCTTAGACTCCCACCAAATTGTATTAGAGCCCTGAGGCTGACTAGGTCTGAATGAGTCAGTTCTAAATAGAATATGGTTATTACTACCTGGCCACTACTGAACGTTAGCCAGTGCAAGGGCATGTGGCTCATGGTTACCATTGCTGATAGATTCACAGACTCAGCCATTATCCCAAAGAGAGTCTTAAGCTGTGTTCAGATGCTTCTCACCTCAGAATCATACTGCCAAACTTGTGGGCACTAAAAATCATCACAGCAATAGTTCTGGTTCCATGTGGGTTTGTAAAAAATTTTTTCTACTTACTTTTATTTTATGTGTGAGTGTTTTGCCTGCATGTATGTAAGTGTACCCATTACATGCAATGCCTGCAGTGGCCAGAAGAGGGCATTGGATCCTCTAGAACTAAAGTTACAGGCTGTTGTTAGCCACCAGGTGAGTGCTGGGAACCAAACCTGGATCCTCTGAAAGAACAGTCAGTTATTTTAACCACTGAGCCATTTCTCCAGTCCCTCCACTTGTTTTTGCCAGCCCTCTTACCCAAAGATGGGATCTAATTCTCCTTCCTGGGTATCCAAACTGGCCTTAGTGTCTTCCTCCCAATAAATGAGAGCCAAAAGAGACACTACATGGCTAACTGGGTGAGCTGACTCACGCCTTTAATCTAGTATTTGGAAGGCAGAAGCAGGTGGATCTCTGTGAGCTCAAGGCCAGCCTGGTCTACATAGTGAGTTCCAGACCAGCCAAGGTTACATTGTGAAACTCTGTCTCAAAACAAACTGTTGTATGAAATGTCTGACATAGTGGTGCATGCTTGTGATCTTAGCACTCAGGAGGCTGAGGCAGGAGGATTGTGAGTTTGAGACTAACCTGGACTATGCAGCAAGACCCTATAAAATAAAGTGACTAAAATGTTGAGTTATGTGACTTTTACCACATAATATAATAATAAAGCCAAGTTCTTTTTTCAATATTAATATTTATTTTACCTTTTTATTGAGCTTTTGTACATTTCATACAACAGTTCTTAGTCAAATTTAGACCCCCTCCTCCATCCATGTCCCACCCCAGACCTCATGCGTTCCGCTGTACATGTTAAGCCCTATCCAGTGAAGCATTTGTACCGAGATGTCCCTTGGTGCAGGTTAATCCACTGGAATCTCATGAGCCTATCTAGAGATCAGAAGTAAGGTCTGCTCTCCCTCACCCACTAGTAATCCAACAGTTCACAGGCTGGGACTGGCCCGCCGCCCATCTCCTTCACTTCGCTCTGGGCCCCGTCTGACTGAGCTGGCATGGGTCCTGTGCTCCATGCAACCGCTGCTGCACGTTCACATGTGCAAGCTTCCAGTGGCCTGAAAGCCGTTCGGCTGGGAGGGGAGGAGGAAGGGACATGTAGGAGTCCAAGGTGGTGGGGGGGGGGCGCAGGAGCAGGGGATGGGGGAGGCAGGTGTGATGGGGACAGAGTGGGGTTACTGGCGGAGCTTGGACTGGGGATGGAGGAGGGAGGTTGGATGAGGGGAGGAGAGGTGAATGGAGTCTGGTGGGCTAGGGAAGCCAGAGGGAAATGTATTGACTCCAGAACCCCCTGAGAAATGCACATACAGTGTGTGATTAATGCATACATATACCTGGGGGCTGTATGGCAAGGAACACAGAGCCAGACAGGCGAGACTTCCCTTCAACTTGGTTGGTCAGAGTAGCCCGAGAGACTCTCCAAATAACATAGGCTATTGCCAGAGCTCTTGGTTATCACTCAGAACTGGAAGATAAGACCCTTTTACTGAAGACATAACATGCTTCAGACAGAGGAGTTGGAGCAATGGAGCAGGCACTGACCTGGAAGCCTCCTACCTGAAGTTTAGCTCTCATAGTTCTAGAAAATTAATATTTTTTGCAATGCAGGGATGGAACCCAGGACCTTGTGCCCACTAGGAAAAGTGCTATGCCAGTGAGCCACGCCCCAGTCCCCCAATTCTTACACAATCGGTTATTTCTAAATATCACCAAAAAGCTGTGTAACCCATACCAGAAGCCCGGCCCTGGAAGAAGCCACAGTGATGCCTTCTAGCTGGTTTCGTTTCTTCCTCACGAGACTTCCACAGAAAGAGAGGAGTTTGCTCAGTGAGTCACTTCTCTTCCTCATCACATGCTGCTGAGACTTTGAGTTGAAAGTTCAAAGATATATAGTAATTCAACTTTCTGGATATTGAAGTAGCAAGAATCAGTTTTCATTTCAAAAGAATCCAACATGTGTTATTTCTTTATTTTCTGTTTCGTTTTGTTTTGAGACAGAGCCTCACTATGTTGCCCCGGCTCTAGCCTAGCATAGACTAGAGTTAATTCACAGAGATTCGACTGCCTTGGCCTCCCAAATCCTGAGATTAAAGGCATGCAGATTCGCCTGCACTGTCATGTTATTCCTTTGAGGCAGTGATTGTGAAAGTTTGTTTTCTTTTAAATCCCATTAACCACTGGTGTAATAGGAATTGGACATGACTAGTCACTGAATACATTTGTTGAATTGACCCACTGAGGAAAAGTCATTTGGGGATTGAAGAGATTGGTCAGCAGTTAAGAGTGCATTCTGCTTTTGCAGAGAACCCCTAGTTTATGCCTGTAACTCCAGCTCCAAGGGATCTGATACCCTCTTCTAGTCTCTGTAGGCACTTGTACTCTTGTGCACATACTTCCAAATGGAGACACACACACACACACACACACACACACACACACACGAAATTAAAAAAAAAAAAAAAACAGGCCAGGCATGGTGGCACATGCTTTTAATCCCAGCACATGGGAGGCAGAGGCAGGTAGATCTCTGTGTATTCAAGGTCAGTCTGGTCAACATAGAAAGTTCAAGGCTACATAATGAGACCCTCACCAAACAAACAAACAAACAAAATCACCCCCCTCAAACCAATAAACCTAAAACAAACATGCAAGCAAACTAAGGGCTGGAGAGATGGCTCAGTGGTTAAGAGGACTGGCTGCTCTTGCAGAGGACCCGTGTCAGTTCCTAGGACCCACATGGCAGCTAACAACCATCTGCAACCATAGTTCCAGGAGATCCAATGCCCCATTCTGGCCTCCTGGGCCATTGCACACACATGGTGCACTTACATGCATACAGGCAAAACATTTATACACATAAAATAAAAATGGAAAAATAAAACAACTATAAAAAGCCTGAAAAGGGCCAGACATAGTGGCTCAAACCTTTCATTTCTGTATTAAGGAGGCAGAGGCAGGCATATCTCTGTGAGACTCAGGCCAGCCTGGTCTACATATCAAGTTCAAAGTCAGATGGAGCTACAGGGAGACCTTATGTCAAAAAAAAAAAGTCTGAAAAAAAGAAAGAAAAAAATGATTACAAAATTTTTGTTTTAGCCAGGCACGGTATCACACACCTTTATTCCCAGTGCTTGGGAGGCAGAGGCAGGTGGATTTCTGTGAGTTTGAGGTTAGCCTGGTTTGCATAGTGATTTGAAGGTGAGCCAGGACTAGATAGTAAAACCCTGTTTCAGAAAAAAAAATTTTAATGTTTTGAGCTAGAGTTGGTGGCACACGCCTTTAATCCCAGCGCTTGGGAGACGGAGACAGGCGAGTCTGTGAATTCAAGGTGAGCCTGGTTCACATAGTGAGTTCCACACTAGCCAGGACTGCATAGTGAGACCTTGTCTCAAAAAATTCTTTTGGGAAGAGAGGGGTAAGGACCCTTCCAGAATTTTATAACCTAAAAAATTTCCCCCATTTTTTCTGTTTAAAACTATGCCAAATTATTCTATCATAGTGTTACTTGATTTGTAAACCGTGTCGCTACATATAAAGTATGGTTTCTTAAAAAAAAAGTTCAGCCCAGGCTCGACACCACATGCTGCTCTTCTGGTGGGTTCTTGCAGCTTTGGCTCTGGCAGCACATCCAAGTCAACTTGGCTCCTCAGACGCAAGCCTTCCTCCCTGTGTGCTTTCCATGGTGATTCGAGATTTGTTGACACCTATTTTGAAGGAAACTCTCAAAGGTGTTTGACCACATGCTTTAAAGGGAAGAATACTGAACCAGAAGCTAGAAGGCCTGGGCTTATGTCTCAGGTCTGCCTCTCACTGCCAGTAACCTTGACATGTTTTTATTCCTATGTCCCACTCATGTTTTCCCTCAAACATCCGTAACATTCCATCGCTTATGAATTCCGAATCATATACATGGAGATGCACATTCTCCTACCTTGCTCCTCAGATTAAGACTCCTAGTCATTCCATCTCTAACAATCAAAGTTGCCACAAGGAGAAGCCAGGCCCAGAAGCTGTCAGGAGTGAGAGAGGTTGGGCAAAGGGGATTATAGGTAAGCACGAAAATGTGGCACCAGCTTCTAGAAGGGAAGGAGAGTCAGGAGCTGCAGACTGCCAGCCAAGTTGAACTACCTTTGTAGCTCTGTAGGAATACAACCCAAGAGCTGAGGGTGTAACTCTGTGGTAGAACACTGAACTTAGCATGTAAGGCCGAGGATTCAACCCATGAAATGAGGAAGAAGAGAAGAGGAGAGGAAGGGAGAGGAGAGGGGAGGAGAGGATTTAGTATGGAAGAGGCCCAAGTTGGGATGCTTTGGGGAGAGAGAGAACTGGTACCCTTTTAAATGGTACCCTTTTTAAGTGGAACTCATTTTAAATGAGTTTGATCACTTTGAAAGGGGGAAAGAAGAGCTTTGGGGTCTGAGATTTCCCCCTAGTTTTATATTTTATGAAACTACACTTGTTTTGGATGACTTATGGTCAGGTGTAAGAGACCCTAAAACTAGTGGCTAAAAAGCTTACTTCTTGATGGGCCCAGTGGATGGACCCACACTGAATGACATTCGGGGACACAAATCAGACTCTGTAGGTCACATTCTATATATGAGAGTACATGGGCAGGAGGTGTGGATGGTGAGCGGATCTAAATACCATCAAACTATATTGTATGAAAATTGCAAAAATTCCATTTAAAAAGATTATAAATAAGCAGTCTGGGGCTAATATGACAGCTTCAAGGACATACAGGACTTAGACTGCTCCTAGCTTCCCATGCTGTCACCTGTAGACTCACTCCTTATCCTTAAAGTCTAAACTAGCCGCTAGAATGCTACCCATCCTGTCATACTTCCATGTGGCAGCCTAGAAGAAAATGGGAAGGAGTACCTGTCACCTTCCTTCTGAGATGCCCTCGCAGTTCCACCCAGCACTTTAGTATATCCATTGACTATAACTTAGTCGTGATGTACTGACGAATGTGTTCTTTTATCGGGGAATCAATATACCAAGTGAATACCTGGAATTCTTTTAAGAAGAAACTGGAGAGTAGATGTTTGGTAGGCAGCTACAGCTGTAACACAAGAGCCTTTTTAAAAGCCAGCATGGGTATGATCAGTGGGAAAATCTAGTTCATTCAAGCACACAATCTAGAGTTTATTTCAATGTGTCATGTCTACAGAGAGTGAATGGATTTGTTTTATTCAATCAACAAACATTTCCTGAGCCAGTAAACGACAGCCATAAGACTGGAGATAGAAAGATTGGTAAGGCATGACGTTTAGTCTTCAGATCTCACAGTGCAGTACATATCTGCTATTTCTGTCTTCCTAAGATTCCTCTCCCCTTCACCGGATGGGAGAAACACTCTACTCATTGAGAAACACATTCTGCATGCTCCCCCTCAGTTTCACCTCTCAACTCTGTTACTCCAGATCTAACCATGGCGAGAGCCGAGACCCATCATAGACTTTGTGCTTGTTTGGACCAAATACATTCCCCATGAGCTCAGGCTTGTTTGAGGTGGTTTCTATCATATTTTCCATAGGGTGGAAGTTACCGTACAAAGGAACCTAGGGTGTCCTCTTTGCCTTCCAAGGTGGCAGTTCCATTTTAACTTGCAAGTGGCTTAAGCTTTTCAAGTCTACTGGGATAAATTTTAGCTAGTCCTCCAATCCTGACCGTCTTTTCTAGTTTAAACTTCATTAGTGCTGTTTCTGTCCCAAGGCACAGGACTCTGTTCATTGATGTCCTTAAAGCAGCTATGACCCTCTCGCAGAGGGGAAATCACTGTCATGACGTGTGTGGATAGAGAGGAGGTCATGACATTTCATACCACACTGAGAAATGCAATACACCACAAGCCATGTGAATGTCTATTGTTTCAAACTGAGCTGTTTCCCCAAAGTTTGATTTAGCGCTAAGAATAGAGCAAGAGAACCATCAGGCCAGTGCCTTCTGCTGAGAAATGAATTTCATCGGAGTCATGGTTATTGTCCATTGTTCCCATCAGTTATGCTGGCTGGGCTGAGATCTGATTTTCACTTCAATTCTCACAGTCGGCATTATTACTTCCCTTTGTGTAACTCTGGGAGGGAAAAAGTTCAGTGTGAACCAGATTTATTTTTTTAGCTCCCACGAAAGAGAAACTTAAAATACAATGAGAACAGATTCTGATCAAAATGCTGACGTCACAGTGGAGTATGTTTGAGGTGAGTTGGTGAGCACTCGGCCTTAACTTACAGTTTTTCGTAGTTTCCAATCCCAGGGCTCTTCCTCTGCTCATCAGGCTGCCCAGGTTTCTCTTTTCTTTTGTTTTCATTTCATGATATTTTGAAAACCTGAAATTTTAATGCAGGATGCTTCCCAGTCAAGGGAACAAAGCTCCCAACTTGAAGGGAACACTCTCCTTTATGTTTAAAACCAAGGTTTTTTTTTCTTACTACGATAAAGAGCATGCAATATAAAACTTACCATCTCTCTTCTCTCTCTCTCTTTGCTCTTTTGCAGTGCTGTGGATGGAACCCATGGCCTTGCATGTGCTAGGCAAGTGCTTTACTGCTGAACCACATCCATAGCCCTCTAAATATTTTTAACATTTTAAAAATTAATTAATTTTGCGTATATGAACATTCACATATCACAGCACACATGTGTAGGTCAGAAGACCGCATGTAGGAGTTGGTTCTCTCCTTCCACCATGTGTGTTCCGAGGATAGAATTCAGGTCATCAGGCTTGGTGGGCGGCAAGCATTGTTACTCACTGAGCCATCTCCCCATCCTCCCTGTAAGTGACCCCCACCCTCATCACCAATACTGAAGATTGAGCCCAGTACTCAGCCACTCTGCTATATCCCCAGCCCTCAAATTTTTATTTTAAGGCAGTATCTCACTAAATTGCTCAGGTTGGACTTGAGCATTCAATCTAACTGTCTCCATTTCCTAAGTGCTGGGATAGTAGGCCTGTGCGACCACAACCAGATTAATGTTTACCTTCTTAACCATCTCTACCTTGTTCAGTTTGGTGCTCACCATTGCTGGACAGCAGATCTCCAGAGCTTTCTCATCTTGCAGGACTGAAATTATGTACCTATTGAATAGCTTCTCATCTGTCTCCTCAGCCCTTAATGACTCTAGATGTCTCATAGAAGTAGAATCAGAAGGTATTTTTTTGTGTCTAGCTTATTTCACTTAACTTAATGTTTCAAGGCTCATTTACGTTGTTATGGGACAAAGTTTCCTTCCTTTTTAGGATAGAATAATATTTCACATGTGGATATACCACATTTTATTGAGACAGCCTTACTCTATAGCTCAGGTTGCCCCGATACTCACTGTAATAGCACAGACTGGCTTCAAACTCACAGAGATTCTCTTGCCTCAGTCTTCCAAGTGAAGAGATTACAAGTGTAAGCCACCACTCCTGACTTCAACTGATTTTTGTAGTGGGTAAGAGATATGGATCTACTTTCATTCTTCTATATATGGATATCCAGTTTTTCAGCACTATTTGTTGAAGAGGCTATCTTCTCCAATGTGTGTTTTGGATACATTAGCCAACAATTGGGCAGCTGAAGCTGTATGGGTTTATTTCTGGTCCTCTATGCTATTTCATTGTTCCATGTGTCTGCTGTTTGTGACAGTATCATGCTGTCTTTGTCATTATGATCCTGTAGTATAATTTGAGATCAGATAACATGATATCTCCAGCATTGTCTTTCTGCTCAGGATTGCTTTGACCATTCAGGATCCTTTGTACAACCATATGAATTTTAGAATTGCTTCTTTCTAGTTCTGGAAAGAGGGCTGGCCAGATGGCCTAATGGAAAAAAGTATTTGCAGGGGCTGGAGAGATGGCTGAGAAGTTCAGAGCACTGGATGGGAGCAGTGATAAGCAAGAGTTGTGGTACTTACTCTCCCTTGAGTCTGAAGCTTTGGTCCCCTACTGTGAGACACTTTATATTCCTCTGGTGGTGGGCTGAGGGTGGAGCAGATTGGAGGATGGAGGATTTCCCCAGGTGGGGCAGCTGTTTCCGCCTTCTCTGAGTCACCACACTCCCCACAACCCCTCCCCTGAAGTCCCAGGTGGCACACGATAGTAGTTTTGCCTCTGTGTTGGATTTATCCTGGGGACAGGGCAGGTCTCTGTCATTTGCAGATTCTGACCTTGGGAGGCCTGATTCTCTAGAACTGGCCTCTCGGCTTCCTTGATGTTCAACTATGGTCCTCACTCCACACGTGGTCCTGAGCATCCAGGCCTTGATGCCAGACTCCTCCCATTCCCGGGCATCAAGCGGTTCTCCAGCCTGTGTGCGTTCACCTGTGCCCCACAGAAAATATAAAACACGTAACTGAACTTCTAGAGATAAAAGTCGGTCTAGGAAGTTAGAAAAGAAATAGAAAGTGCTGCAATAACTAAATTGATAAAACTCTCAAAGTCAAAATATGTAATTGTATTTCAGAATGTGAATTCACAGTTTTATATATCTACTACAGTATCTGAATATTACTTACTGACAAAACTGTACTATGAAACTTCAGCAATGATGTAAAATGCATCAGTGTACTGTAATGTGAATTTGCAATTCACCCCTTTCCATATACAAAGCTTTTCAGTATGTTATTTCTTAAAGAAAGCAATGACAATAAAATGTTTTAAAATTAAAAAAAGAGCACTGGATGCTTTTGCAAAGATCCAGGTTCAGTTCCCAGCACCCACATGGTGGCTCACCACCATCTGTAACTACCGTCTCAGGGGACCCCACACCCTCTCTGGCCTCCACAGGCACTACATGCATGGGTGTACTTAATATATACAGGCAAAATACTCATACACAGAAAATAATTGGTAGAGGGGCTGGAGAGATGGCTCCAGCAGAGGATCTGGGTTCAGTTCCCAGCACTCACGTGGCAACTAACAACCATCTGTAACTCCAGTTCCGGGAGATCCAATGCCCTCTCCTGTCCTCCATGAGCGGTGCTTGGTGTGGCTTCACTTACACATATGTAGGCATAACACTCATACACACAAAGTAAAATAAAGGGATAAATAACTACTTTTAAAAGAAAAGGGAGGCTGAAGACATGGCTCAGCACTTAAGACTGCTGGCTGCTCTTGCAGAAGACCCAGGTTCAGTTCCCAGCTGCTAACAACCATCTGTAACTCCAGTTCTAGGGGATCCAATGACCTCTTCTGACCTCCTGACCTCCACAGGCATTGTACAACACAGATGTACTTACATACATGCAGGCAATACATTCATACACATAAAATTAAAATAAAGAAGTTTTTTTTTTAAGAAAACAAAAAAGCACTTGCTGCTAAGCCTGAAGATCTAACTTCAATCCCTGGAACCCACATGGTAGAAGGAAAGAACTCACACAAGTTGTCCTCTGATCTCCACATGTGCACTGTGGCACATGTGTACCCCCTCAAAATAAATAAATAAATAAATAAATAATTGTTCTGCAAAGAATGCCATTGGAATTTTGATGGGGATTGCGTTGAATCTGTAGATCACTTTTGATGATACAGTTATTTTCACATTATTTATTCTGTGAGCACAGGCAGTCTTTCTAATATCTTCTTCAATTTCTTTCTTCAGTGCCAACAATCTGTTTTTGAACATTTTCTTTATTCAAGCACCCTGGATGATAGAGGTAAAGCAAGCTTAGCATGACAGATATCAGCCATAACATTTCTTCTGTATCTTTTTCTTCCAAACAGGAAGAATGGGGAGATTAAATGGTGTTATTTGATGTTCAGAGTTCTTGACTAGAAGAACATATCCTTGAGTGGGTGGGCTAGATTGAAATAATCTGGGGTGATTTAAAATCTTAGTTATTCTAGTAGTCACACAGCATCTCAGTGACAAGGGAATCTCTGCAATGTTGGATAGGGCTGGGCATTCCCAAGAGTGAGAATTACTGTGCCTCAGAGAAAAAGCAAATTGCTACTATTTCCCACAATAGTCCCCAACATTGTGATTTTTTTTTAATTTGCCATTTTTATTCAAGAATAACATACCTTCACCTTTCATTTCCTAGGTGAAGTGCCAAATAACCCTTGACATAATAAGCCTGGACTGGAATATTCTATGTGAAATACACAAAGATTCAGTAAAAAATTTACAAAAACGAAAGAAGGAACAACTGAGCAGATGGCTCAGTGTTTAAGAGCACTGGCTACTCATACAGAGGACCCGGGTTCAATTCTCAGCATCTACATGACTGCTAACAACCATATGTAACTCCAGTTCCAGGGGATCCAGCACCCTTTCCTGAGCACCCACCTACACGCAGGCAATATACTTATACACATAAAATAAAATTAATAAACAAAATAGTTTTTTTTAAAAGAAAGAACATTTGGATAATCAATGTGTTCTCAAATTAATTTCCATGGTGTGTTCACTACTTTTTTGCTGTTGTGATAAAACACCATGTGTAAAAAAGAGTTTATTTGAGCTTGTGGGTCCAGAGGGATGAGTCCATCACAGTGGGGAGGCATGGCAGCAAGCAGCAGGCATAGTGGCAGAAGCAGGAAGCTGAGAGTTCACATTTTCAGTCACAAACAGGAAGTAGAGAGAGAAGTAAAGGGGGGGTGACTACGAGCTCTCAAAGTTCGCTCCCAGTGACACACTTCCTCCAGAAGGGCTACACTTCCTAAAGATTCCAACACGGAACCAAGTGTTCAAATGTTTGAGAGCCTATGGGAGATATTTCTCCTTCAAACCACCACAGGTGGATCATTTTAGAGCTTATGGCTGTTTGGCCTCACTCTGGCATATGGATGCTTTCTGCTATTTGTATAGCACTTCCTACTATTTTAAGTGTTCCAGGTCTGCTCTTCCTTGGGATGTCTACTGGTTCCCACGGATTTTGATTCTATGCCTGCTGAGTACTGAATGTTTGTGACTCACTGATGTGTTTATTCTTTTAATTCTCTTTCACCGTCTGCCTCCTGGTCTCCTTCTGCCTTTGATCTTAACTGGCCAATGGCTGGTTCATTTCCTGTTATTTGCAACTTTGGAATTAAATGCACACTTGCAATCAAAGTAAATGAAAGGCCCAGGTCAGCTGTGCTGTTTGGGGCCACAACTGTGGTTTTAGAATGTCTCCGGTCCAACAACTGATTTGTTCTTCCCCCTCCCACCCCCTGAATGGTGGCAAGTCCTGCTTAGGCGGAGTTGTTAATGTTTGCCTACTGTTTTCTGTGCCAATGGTTAGTTTTTTCTTCTGCTGAATCACATATTTTGCTGCTTGGAAGATGAATTTAACAAAACTCAAATGGAGAATTTGTCTTACTTTATGCAGCATGTAGGGCCTTGTCCTTGAATGTCCTTTACCCTTGAGAGGCCAGGTATGACAGGATACAAGTTTGCTACTTGGAAGGGATGAAGAGGAGCGGTTATGTGGGACTGTTTTCTTGGATGCAATTTCAAGTCATAGACGCTTGTTTCTGTTTCCATTTATAACAGTTCAAAACTCCAGGGTCATAAACTTGAACCTCATAAATTAGTTATATAAGTTAAAAGAGATAACAGAATTTATGCATAGTAAATATTATTTCCTAAACATTCACCTACCTGGGAGAAAAATTCTGGCTTTATTATACTTTCTGTCACAAGAAAGCAATCAACCTATAATCCAAGCACTAGGGAGACAGAGGTGGAGGATCAAGAGTTCAAGTTGTAGATATGAGGAAATTGTGCTGTCTGGACGCCACAGAGGAGTTATACATATGAACCCACAGTGCTTATGACAGCGTGTACAAGACCTGCACAAGCACAAGCCCGTCCAAATTCCAACATGGATGTGGGAGGTAGGCAGGTAGTGACTGAGAGCCGGTAGGAGAGGGAGAGTCAGTTTTCTTTACTGGTGTGATGCTTAGTAGGTTGACCAGACTTCAAGAGATAGACCACACCCAAGAGCACTTGGGAAACACTTGATAGGTCTTTTTAAGATATTTTATTTTTATTACTTTTATTTTATTTCTTGTGTATGAGTGTATTGCCTGCATGCATGTGTACCCATGTTGTACAGTGCCTGAGGAGGACAGAAGAGGGTGTCAAATCCCTTGAAACTGGAATTATGGACAGTTGTTAGCTGTCAGGTGGGTGCTGGAATTCGAACCTGGGTCCTCTGCAAGAGTAGCGAGTGTTCTTACACATTGAGACATCTCTTCAGCTCCTTAAATTACAAAAATTGTACTTTTATTTTAACTTTACGTGTATTAATATACTGCCTGCATGCATGTAGGTACATTCATGTTATGCAATGCCTGCAGAGGATAGCGGAAGGCATCGAAGCTCCTGGAACTGGAGTTCCAGATGGTTGTTAGCTGCCATGTGGGTGCTGGGGATTGAACCCCAGGTCCTCTATAAGAGCAGTCGGCACTGTTAACCACTAAGCCATCTCTCTAGCCCTCAAAACAAAAATAATAATAGAAGACATGAAATGGGGGGGAGTAAGGTGGGGTGAAGATGGAGAAGGGAATCCGAATGTAACCAAATTACATTATAGGAAACTTGAAGAATCAATTAAAATTGTGTTTAAATTCAAGGCCACCTTGGGATACATAGGAAGGTCCTGTCTGAAAACCAAACACCCCACCAAGCTGACATAGTGCTGTATGCCTGTGATCTCAGAACTTGATAAGTAAAGACAGGAGGAGCAGGCATTCAAGGTCATCCTCAGCGACAATGAGTTTAAGCTCAGCCTGGGCTGCATGAGACCCTGTCCAAAAAAATAAAATTAAAAATTAAAAATTAAAAAAGAGAAGGAGACAGAACAGATAGACATAGAGACACGTAGAGAAATTGAATTTATCAGATCTTATCAGGTACCCTGCTAACTACATGCCAGCTTTGCACTGTACAAGTTTAATAAAAAGAAAAAAAAATCATAACATGACCTGCTAGTGCTATTTTAGGACTCAAGTGGGGAAAAAAGTTACACCCATGTTATCTCTTAATAAATATGAGAGGCTTAGTTGACAAAGTACTTGTTGCAAAATTATGAGCACCTGAGTTCAGATCTTCTGCACCCATGTAAAAAGCCGGTGCTAACTCCTAAATGGGACACCTATATCACATCTTCACCTCCCAAGGTTCAGGGATCATTGCAGAAGGGGTAAAAAGACTGTAAGAGCCAGAAGAGGTAGACAAGTACAAGGAAACTCTTGTCTAGATACAAAAGGCAGTTGCACATATGAACCCACAGCATTTATGGCAGCATGAACAAGACCTGTGAACTCAAGCCAGGCAGGGGCCCAGCATGGACGGGGGGGAGGTGGACAGGAAGCCCCAGCCCTAGCTGAGGATCTGTTGGCAATTGATGGTGGGAGATGGAGAGTTAGTTTTCCTTACTGGTGTGATATCTAATAGGTTGACCAGACTCAAGAGATAGACGTACACTAAGAGCACTTGAGAAACACTGATTAGACTTGAAAAGCATTTAAGAAAAAAAAATAGGGGCTGGAGAGATGGCACAGTGTTTAAAAAGCACTGGCTACTATTCCAGAGGACCCGGGTGCTGTTTCCAGCACCCCCATGGCAGCTAACAACCGTCAGTAATTCGGGTTCCAGGGAATCCAACATCCTCTTCTGGACTCTTTGGGCTTTGCACAACATGGGTGTGCTTACATAAATGCAGGCAAAACACTCATACACATTAATAAGAATAAATAATTTTTAAAAAGACAGATAATTGAGGATATGAGTCAGGAGGGGCTTCTGAATATGATGAAAACAGATGATATGAAATTCTCAAATCAATGAAAATATTTTTAAATGGGCATAGGCAATATAATTTAAAAAAACAACATACAATGCTTTAAGAGTTTTTTCTGCTATGTTAACACAGTTATTTTAGTCCCTGCTCTACAATTTAATAATGTTCACTAAAACAACAAAAAAAAGCCGGGCTCCCTGGTGCGAAGAACACCTGTGATTCTCGAGTTGGCCAGGCGGAGACAGGAGGGATCCCCAGTTCCTGGGCTTGCTAGCCAGTTAATCTTGCCAAACTAGTGAGCTTCAGGTTCAGTGAGAAAAATGAGAATGGGTATGATAGAGGAAGGCACCTGATGACAACATCAGACCTCTACCGACACACACATGCACGCACGCACGCACGCATGCACACTAAACATGGAGGCACTTCATGAGCAGAGGCTTCACTATATGCTGGAACGATGCCCGTTGTCCAGAGTGGGGCCTTGGACTGAGTTCAAGGGCTGAGAACAGATACAGAGTTCCTGCACGTGGCTCTAATTCCCACCAATGCTGGCCACATGGAGGAACCTACACTTTCTCCTCTTAAGGTCTCCAGTTTGGCCTGAGCATTAATGACAATAAACTCATAATTGATTATACAATTTAATATAAGTTTTTACGTAATATGAAGGTCCTTTTAAGGAAACAAACACCCAGAGAAGTCATAAAATCAATGTTTTTATGCATTGGGTTGAGCAGAAAGAGGTTATTATGGAAAAGTCACTACGTTATGTAGGGGCTAAAGGAAGGTAATTATTTTAACTAGGTCTGTTAGGTACTCCCCTGGCCAGGACTCCTGATAGAAGGATGTTTCTCCTGGTAAAGAGGGATGTCTTTTCAAACTGAGATTTTTCTCTCTTATTTTCTGGAAGAAAGGGGATTTAGAATGCCTTCTTAAATCGGCTATTTTTCTGGTCAGCCTCATGTCATCTTAATGGGTTCCAGACTCTGCCCCCTCAGCTGTATATTGCAGCAGGTGCACCTTCAAGGCAGGGATGATGGCAGCCAGGGATTCCAGGTGAAGCAACAGGACCGTGAGTGTGAGCTCCAGCCACCCAGTTCACATGATCTTGCCCAGGAACTCAGAGTGGGTGGCCACAGAGAAGGGCAAAGCGGTCTGGCTGATAGCGTTGCTAGGATATCACACAGGTGGGAGGGGAAGTTTGCGCATGAAAAAAGCAGGAAAATGGCTGGACAAGACCTGAAGTCGCTACAAGCCACGATAGCTGGCGATACCTGGCATTTTGTTTTATTTTTTTCCAGATAGTACTAGAAATCTGAACTATCTGGTGGAAACAGAAACAAAAACTACAGAATCCAAGCAACCTGTATGCAGTTCCCTTTAACTGCCTACGGGATTCTTTGAGGTCATTGTCATACTGCTCCTTGTGGAGATAATTCACAAATGTTCCTATACTGCTTTATTTTCTTGCAACTCACAATTTCCCTGTGATTCCTCACAACTCCTTTGAGTTTTTTGGTCTTCCTTTTGCCCTGCTTGCAAATCATCTGACTCAGTTTTTGTGAATTATTTTGAGACAGTGTCTCCTTGTAGTCTCAGCTATCCTGGAACTCACTATGTAAACCAGGCTGGCCTTGAACTCGCAGAAATCCACCTGCCTCGGCCTCCAGAGTGCTGGGGTTTAAGACATGCCTCACCATACCCCACATGACTCAGTTTTTAAATGCTTTCTCTTTTTCATCTTTCTTACCCTTGAAGACTTATCGCCATGTCTTGTTTTGGGATTTTGTGTAAAACAAAACCCTGATAATGAAAACCTCCCCTAAAAGTCGTTCAGATGCTGTTTGCAATGTATGCTGAGAAAACTGGGACTTGTTGCCTGGCACCCACCCAGGCTTTATCCTGAGAGTGCGGATGGGAGTGTGTAGACTGTGATGGTGACATGTGATGTGATAGAGGGAAAAAGGAGTTAGGCATGAATCCAACAGCCTGAGTTAGAGCAGCCTCAAAAAGAAGACTTCCATATAAATTTTTCTATTAGTAAACAAGCTGGGGACTGGCCAGATGACTCAGGGGGTAAGAGTGCTTGCTGCCAAACCTGATGACCTGAGTTTGATCTCTGGGACCCATATCGTGGAAGGAGTAAACTAACTCCCTCAGGTTGCCCTGTGACCTTCACATGCAACGTGACATATATGCCCACACACATATATACACAGAGAGAAATAAATAAATAAATAAATGTAATGATACTTTTAAAAATGAGGCCAGTAAGATGACTCAGCAGGTGAGGGTGCTTGTGGCCAAGCCAGACATCCTGAGTTCAAGCCCTAGGATCCACACTCCTTTGATTGTCCTCTGACCTCCACACATATGCTATGGCAAGTGCACATTCATGCGTGTACAAATACACCCACAAAATAAATAAACAAAACATTTTTGAAAGGAGAGAGAAGTTAGGGGTTAGAGACATAGCTCAGTGATATGGTGCTTGCTTAACATTTGCCAGACCCCAGTTTCCATCACCAATACCACAAATAAATAATTTTTCAATCAGAAAAATAATCTCCTTCGAACCCCTAAGAAGCCCGAGAACAAATTTGATATAGTATTCTCCAAATATATGTATGCATTTATGTTCTTTGTTTATTTTCAGTAGTCAAACAGCAAAGGCAAAGCTTTGAGTTCTGACAACACTATTTCCTGAACAGGAAGCAAAACTGTCAGTGTTTCACAAAGTAGGCACAGTCACTAACTTGATGATGAAATCATGATGACTCACTGGTCTCGGATGTCAGCCGACATTTGTGTACAACTGTTTTGAAAATTCAACTAACTTAAACTTGCTTTACAAAGTTGTCTAAAGACGAAAAGCCTGATTTAAAATGTATTCTAAGAATTCTTGACTTCTAGTACTCAAGAGACTGAGGCAGAAGGATTGTGTGTTCACAGCCATCCTGGGCTATGAGATGTTGGTTCACAAATGAAAAAAAAAATTTCTGACTTACATATTGATTAGAAAATATGCACATCACAATCATTTGACATTTTGAAATAGGGTGGTTGGAACTGGAAGCAGGAAGAGAAGTCACTGGAAACTTTTATTAACAAAGTAATATCCAGCCATATATACCTGTCTTTAGCATCTGAGAGTACTTATGTGTGTGTGCACGTGTGTGTCAGAGGACAACTTCAGGTATCCTTCCTCAGGCATCTTTCACCCTTTTTTGTGTTTTGTTTAGTTGAGACAGGGGGCCCAAAACTCGCTATGTAGACCAGGCTAGCCTCAGTCTCACAGAGATCTGCCTGCCTCTGCCTCCCCAGGGCTGGGATTAATAGCATGCACCACTACGCCCTACAGTCTTTCACTTTTTGTTTGAGACTGAGTATCATATTGGCCTGGGACATTATCAAGTCTACTAGGCTAGCTAACTAGCCAGCTGGGGGAACCCAGTCTCAGCTTCGTGAGCAGTGGGTTTCTTGGCAGACCACCACACCCACCTGGCATTTATGGGAGTTCTGGGGATCCGAATGCCTGGTCCTCATGCTTGTAAGGCAAATGCTTTCCCATTGAGCCATCTCCTCAGTCACTCAAATCACTTTTTGATAAAGAGGGGTTTCCCCCACCTACATTTTATTTATTTATTTGGGAGGGTGTATGATGTAACACAGTGTGTGCCTTAGCCAGGCCGCTTGTCATGAGGAATAAGGGAATGGTTTCTATGGACGTGACGTTCTGCTCTGGCCAGGAGTGACACCAGCTTCCGCTCTGTGCCTGGATGATCTGCCTAAGAGAGGGAACACTGGTGGCTGCAGTCAGGAACCACCCCATAGGACGATTGGCTAACCAAACTCATAAAACCCCTTGCACTTCCTTGAATAAACTGAGTTTGCTGCGTCTCTGCAAACGCCCTCTGCATGCGTCCACCCGGGTCCCGGTGTCTGTGCTTTGACTCCACGCCTCTCACTCCCTCTCGGTGAGACCCTGGGTCCCCCTTGGGCAGGTCCTGAGCAGAGGGACCCCAACTGGAGGGGGCATGTGCCGTGTTGCATGTGTGGAGGTCAGAGGCCAGCTTGTAGGAGTTGCTTCTCTACTTCCACCATGTGGGTCCTGGGGTTTGAACTCAAGCATAGCAGCAGGTGCCTTTCCCTGCTGAGCCATTTCACTGGCTCCCAAATTACCTTTGAAATTGTAGATTATAATTCTTGAATGCATACTTTGTCACTTTGCTGAATTTAGACTTGTGACTTTTTCTGCTAGAAAAACTAGAAAGCAAACTGCTAGCTAGACTGCCTAGACTTCCTTACAACCAAATTTATCATGTAACACATCTCAGCCAATGAGAGGCAGGCAGAAGTACTTAGAGAGGACTTTCTCTATAATTAAAAGCCAAACTACATGAGGAAAGGCTGTGTTTTCACTCTTTGCTTTCCCTCCTTTCCCTATGTGGGTGGTAGGAATCGAACTGGAGTCCTCTGCAAGGACAGCCAGTGCTCTTAACCACTGAGCCATGTCTCCAGCCCATCTGAAATTACTTTTTATGGTACCTCAAAGCATTGTTTCAAAGCTCTATTTGTTAGAAAGTTCCGTGAACTTGAGAGTTGAAAGCTGTCCCTCTGTTGTTTGCACTCACCCGACTATGCCCTTAATTCTGCCCGCTGGAAATAGAGGATCCCTTCTTCCATGGACCTGGCTTTTGATGGCTCAAAGATAGACATATCAGATATTCTGTCCTTCAGTCATTCTTTATTAAATATCATTTCTTGGCATTCTACCATTCCTCTTTGAAGAACTCCATTCCCTGCACTTAACTCCTGTTCTTTAGCTCTCACCTTTGCTTTAAAACAAACAAACAAACAAACAAACAAACATGTATCTCTATGTAGCACAGGTTAGTCTGGAACTCACAACCCTCCTGCCTCAGCCTCCTGAGTGCCGGGATTACAGGTATGTGCCGCCACACCTGGCTCAGTTCTCAGTTTAATGTCACTTCCTGCCTCCAAGCAATGTGTCCCTTCTCTTCACCCTCCTTTGCCTTTCCCTGTTTTCTTAATGGTGCTGAGGACGCACCCCAGAGCATTTTGCATGCCGTACAAGCACTCTATCCTTTAGCCACAGCCTCTGCTCCAATGGTAGGCTAATGCAGGAGGATCCAGGAGACAGCCTAAGCTACAAAGTGAGTTCAAGGTCAGCCTGAACTACACGAGGCCCTGCCAAAATAAATAAATACAATAATTTTGCTGGGTGTGGTGACTCATGTCTTAATCCCAGCACTTAGGAGGAGGATCTCTGGGGAGATCAAGGCCAGTCTGGTATATATAGCGAGTTCCAGGCCAGGTAGGGCAACAGGGAGACCTTGTTTCAAAAAAGATACAGTAATTTTTAAAATTCACTTGAGGGCTGGAGAGATGGCTCAGTGAGTAAGAGCATTTGCTGCTGTTGAAGAGAACCCAAGTTTAGTTCCCAGCACCCACATAGTGGCTTATAGTTACATGTAACTGTGATTCCAAGGATTCCATTGCCCTCTTCTAGCCTTTAAGGGTACTGTGTGTACACGGTGCACATACATATACTCAGGCACATACATATACACCTAAATAAATGAATCCTAAAAAAATTCATTCGGTGTGAGGGTATGTTCAGTGGTATAGCACTTGCCTAGCATGTGTGATGATCCTTTCCCCAAGAGTAAACAACAACAGTAAGCCAAATCAATCAACCAAATCGAACACATTTTCTTAAAGTTGTACAAAATGTTAGCCTTCTTCCTGCTCACCAAATACCAAAGAGTAGTGAACCTAAAACTGAAACGATTCTTTAATTAATTAATGTGAATTAATGTGTGTGTGTGTGTGTGTGTGTGAGAGTGTGTGTGTGTGTGTACAACTTTCAAGAGTTGGTTCTCTCCTACCCTATGGGTCCCAGGGATCAAACTTAGGTCATCAGGCTTAGCAGCAAGTGCCTTCATTTGCCAAGCCATCCACCTGGCCCTAAAACTGACATGATCATTGACTTCATGGAGCTTCTATTCTAGCAGGACAGACAGGAATCTCGGAAGTTCACCAATAAGCTGCAGGCCACACTGGGAAAAGTTCCATGAAGGACATGTTAAGAAGAACAGAAGACGGTAAGACTATAATGTTTAAGATAAGAGCTAAAATTTGGGCATGGTGACTCAGGCCTGTAATTCCAGCCTTTGGGAGGTGGAGGCAGAAGAATCAGAAGTTCAAGGTCATGTTGACTACTTTGTGAGTTCAAGGCCAACCTGCATTCTGAGAAACTGTCTCAAAAAAAAAAAAAGCTGAGAGTTGAGGGTGTTACCTTGGTAAAGCAGTCTGTCATGGTAAAATAACTTGGCATTCTCTTCAGTTTTAACCAAGGTTCTCTTTTTTTCAGATCTTGAAAAAGGAAATTATCCTAAACATAAGATGAGATAGAACATTTCTGCAGTTTACTTGGGAAAGCAATCAGCAATCTTGATAAAAATGCTCCAGTAATTTTTTTCTGGAAAGTTTGGATTATCTCCCAGCTGGCTGACCTCTACTTACCATAGCCAATAGTTCCTGTGCTGTAACTCTTAATTCTCCAGCAAGATAAAAATCTTTGACTTGATTTGCTTAGGCATCTCTTTCTTTGTGGAGTTCAAAATTCAATCAGGAGCATTTGTTTTCAGCCATCAAGGGGACTGAGGTAGGAGGAGCTCTTGAGTTCAAGAGTTCCAGGCCAGTCTCACAAAACAAAAAGTAAACCTGGGCCTTGTGCTGCAGTGCAACATGAGAAGTTGCTTGTGTACACCTCAAGCATGCCTTGGCTTAGCACCTTGGGGTTTTCGACATAGTGTGCTATTCGAAGACTGAGGATAGGTGAAGATCTACCTTTCTTTTGTCAAGTGTGAGAAGGGCAGTTAGGAAAGGGAGAGAGGTGGTGACAGGGAGTCAAGTGTGACATTTTCATCTCAGGAGCAGTTTTTCAGGCAGTTTATTTCCAGAATAATCATATTGGGGTGGGAGAGCGGAAGTTTGGAAGTCTAGTTCCCTAAAACCCAATCACTGAGAAAGTTCTTGTGTACCTCAAATGGCAAGTCTTTCCCAATTTCATGGCCCTGAACTAAATAGCTGCTACATGCTGGGGTGGAGACTTATATATATGACGACTCTGGAGGGACTTTCAGAGCTCACGGTACGTGATTACTCTGAGGCCTACGAGATCACATGTTCTCTAGGGCAGTAGCCTGTATCTTTTGGTTGCTCCCGTTGGGGTTCAGAAAGTAATAATAATCCGTGCTGAATATTTTGAACAGAGGAACACATTGGAAGGGCCTGAAAAGTAAAGTCTCTTTCTGATGTGCCCCCGTCTTCTTTCTCCTGGACCTCTTCCCTCTCAAGGCAGGCCACAGAAACTACAATCTTTGACTCCCCAAGTTAAGTCAAGAGCAATGAAAACCTCTCTCCACCAAAGCCAGCCATAAAACGTAGACACAGTACTCAGAATACCCTCTGCTATTCTGTGGTGGAGCTGGCCACGAGGACATTCTCTGACCCACTTTGTCTAACAGTTGGTCTAGGGCTGGTGAGATGGCTCAGTGGGTAAGGGTGCTTGCCAGCAAGCCTGGCAGCTTGAGTTCAATTCCCAGAACAAACATGGTGGAAAGAGAGAACTCACAAGTTGTTCTCTGATCTCCACATGCATGCTGGGGCATACACACTCCCACCCCCCAAAATAAATAAATGAATGCAAAAACATGCAGAAAACAGTTTTTTATTCTAGAAGGGATCCTATATTATGCTCTTGAAGAAAGAACGCTGCATTAGAAAGCCAAGACAAATCTGAATGGATAGGGCATTTTGGGGTTCCCTCGTAAGAGCCCAGCATTAGCCCATACTTTGTTATTTACTATTTTTGTTTTATGTGTACGAGTGTTCTGACTCCATGCAAGTGTACCACCTGTGTACAGTGCCCCAATAGAAACCAGAAGTGGGTGTTGGATCCCCTGGAGCTGGAGTTGCAGACGGTCATCAGCTGCCATGTGGGTGTTGGGAACCAAACCCAGTCCCCTGGAAGGGCACTAAGTGTTCTTAACTGCTGAGCCATATCTCCAGCCCGAGCCCATACTCTTTTTGTTCATAATTGTCTGTGCTTCCTTCAGTTTAAGCATAAAAATGGGCCTTGTGTGGTAGTACATGTCTATAAATCTCTGCACTGGGAGCCAGTGGGGCAGGTGAGGCAAGAGGGTCATAAGTTCAAGGCCTCTTTGGGCTACATAGTGAGACTCTGTTTTGAAAAAAGAGAAAATAGGCAGGTTTTTTTCAGGCCTCTGGGTCTTCCTTTCTCAAGGGTCTTATACATGTAAAAGTTCAATTAAACAAATTTGTTCCCAGGAGGTAGAGGAAGGAGGATCAGAAGTTCAAGGGCAGCCTTGGCTACTCAAGACCCTGTCTCGAAAAGAAAAGAAGAGAAAACAAAAGAAAAGAAAGGAAAGGAAAGGAAAAGAAAAGAACAACAAAACCAAAACCCCAAGACTGAATCTTGCTTAAATTTTCTGTTATTTTAGGACTGTCAGCTGTGTTTGGATACATAAGGAAAGGAAATACCTCGGTGGCTCCTTTGAGGAACATGGAGTGATTATTCATCCAGAAAGATCGTGTGGTGCTCATTAAAGCTAAGCTCTTAAAGGCAATCCTTGATGGAATTGACTAAAGAAAGTATTCTGAATCTGTTCCCTAATGGTTAGAGCATAGGAAACCAAAGGTCTGTTTTAAGGGGGAAATCTCAAGTCACTATTTTCTGAACCAAAACATAGAAGGACATATTTTTAAAAAGAACATTTTTTTGTTGTTTCTTTGCCATTTATAAATATCACCTTTAAAATCTTGCTTCCTCTCTTGGTCCAAATCTTAGGAAGATAATTTTTTTCTCACAAGACACTGGCAGGAAATACCTACATTTAAAAAAGGTACGTGGTTTTTTCCCACTGAGCTCTAGTTAAAAATAATAATAAAGTTCATGAAATTCAAACCTAGGACAACATACCCAGAAAAATGCTACCACAATAACCTGGAGTGCAAAACTTGTTTAGCAAGTCTGAGCTGAAGGTTAATTAAAACCTGCTTGGAAACCTCTTAAAACACAGCCTGCAGTGAAAACCACAGGCACTACTACCCAAGGGAGGGAGCAGGAGGACAGTTGGGGAGCGAGGGAAGAGGAGAGAGAGAGAGAGAGAGAGAGAGAGAGAGAGAGAGAGAGAGAGAGAGAAAGAGAGAGAGAGAGAGAGAACCCTTCTCAGTAGTTTGAATCAACAGTAAGCATACAAGCTCAGTTGATTTAGTTCCTCTGGGAGGTGAGGTGGGATTGGAGTGTTTGGGCATAGGTGGTAGAGTTGTAAGACTGTAAGAATTTTCCCCCAGTGACTCATGTTTTAAGTCTCCTTTGTCTTTTGGTACTATGCATTGAATCCAGGGCCTTGCACGAAGGCTACCACTGAGCTACATACCCAGTCCCTAAATCTGCAGAGCGAAAGATACAGAGTTCTAGATAGAAATCCAAAGTAACAAGAAGAAAAGCAAAGAAATGCAGCCTGACATGACTGGCCTGTAAGAAAAATAGCAAATTGGTGGAATATTCTTGAACTTTAGCTGTACGTTCTTTCAGAAGTTACCGCTATTACTTCTTTTGTCCAGGCTTGTTCAGAGTGATTGTCAGCTAACACCCTGTTGGTGGTGGATAAGCATCTGCGAGATGTGCAGGAAACAAGGCCCGGTGTAATTATAACATAATGCCATAACAACATTGCTCAAGACTGCCTCAGTAGTACATGCCAGAGTACATAATGACCATCTCGCTGACAGGCATTCGGGTAACGATTAGTGTTGGATCTCATCTGAGAATCAGGCTGGAAGCCAAAGAAACTGGAAAATGATTTTTTTTTAACTCCTTGGAGGCTCCTTGGAGGTGGAAAATTTAGGAGAAAAGAAATTTTGTTTCAAATAACAACACTCAGAATTCAAGGAAATGCAAACACAACACAGTGGGGTAGTTCCTAAACCCCTTGCCTTGCCTTCAAGCTGGTCTTTTCTGGAAAAGTGAAACTTTCTTATGCAGCAGACAAATACTGAGGTACAGAGCAGTCCATAGAAAGCTCACATGCCTTCTGCTGCTTCTAACATCCAGGCAC
Organism: Eospalax fontanierii; assembly: GCA_035773235.1. Lineage (NCBI taxonomy): Eukaryota > Metazoa > Chordata > Mammalia > Rodentia > Spalacidae > Eospalax > Eospalax fontanierii. The sequence goes on along the minus strand of CM069525.1, from coordinate 21,319,201 downwards.
AGGGGAGACTTTCTATTTTCAGATTTCAGAGCAATTGTCTCCACTCTAAAGCACTAGCAGTATTGGATGACCTGCGGCCACCAGGAGTTATGGGAGCTGTGGTTGATGAGGTGAATGTGGACTCCTGCTGCCCTGCTCCTAAGATAGATGCCTTCCCTCCCTACACACTACCTCCCTAGTGCAGCAGGGAATGGGCTTACTATAAGGATTCAACGACATAATCCTTGATAACACGTGGGGTATAGAAAGTGTTCTATCATTTTTAGTTTCTTTTCAAACATGATAGTGCACACCTGTAATCCCAGCACTTGGGAAGTTGAGGTATGAGGATGACCTTGAGCCTATGTTACATAGTAAATTCAAGGGCAGCCTTGGATGTGTAGTGAAACCCTGTTACTCCAAAACCAAAAAAGGGAATGTTTAGTTTTTCTTAATTGGCTTATGAGCCTCAAAATGGGTGCTATTATTATAAGAATGATAATAGATTTGATTTCTAGCTCTGTTTCCTTTTAAAACGGATTGCTTTATTCCATTTATTTAATGAATTTTTATGAAGTGCACATTCTGTGCCCAGCAAGGAACAGCATCCTGAGGACACAAAGATTATGGGACATGGTCCCTGCTTCCTGGAATGCTTGCACTCAGAAAAAGTAAACATTTTTCTTCACACTTATGCCAAAATCATAAATAAATCAGTCAGCTTGAAGTCTGAAAGAAGGGATAGTCTGGAGGGAGGAAGGGGATCAACAAGGAAGGAACAGGAGAGGGAACTGGGAGCTAGGGGTGAAGAATAAAGTATAGGAGCCAGGCCTGATGGTGCACTTAGTCCCAGCACTCGGTAGGCAGAAGCAGGCAGATCTCTGTGAGACTGAGGCCAGCCTGGTCTACATAGTGAGTTCCAAGTCAGTTGGGACTCAAGGAGACCTTGTCTCAAAAAACGAACTTACTAAGTAAATAAAATGTAATTTTTAAAAATTGGCCCCATTCGGTTGCATGCTTCTAGGCTTGAAAGAAGCTGTAGAATGTTTGGTTGTTAAAACCATGCTTGTAAGCCTAGCACTCAGGTGATGGGGCCAGAGGATCTCCAGTTGAAATCAGCTTGGACATAGGGAAAGTATGTCTCAAAATAAAAACAAAAACGAACAAATGAAACCATTGGTACGACCTTCAGGGAAGTATTTACTCTTTGGAAATCAGCAAATTCTACAAACCAAAGATAATCTATCCCTAGCTGATTTACAGCTCAACGCTGGAAGCCTCTACTACATTGTTATGGACACTAATCAGTGTCTGGTACATAGCAGATGCTTAATATAGGGTTATATATCCACAAAGAATGTATTAACCATGGGTCTAGGGATATGACTCAGTTGGCAGAGTGCCTGACTAGCACGTACAAGTCCCTGAGTTGGATCTCCAAGCACTGTATAAACTCGGAACGTAGAGGCAGGAGGATAAGAAGTACAAAATCATCGTCTGCTACATAATGAGTTCTAGGCCAGCCTGAGACACATGAAACCCTGTCTCAGAAGAAGAAAAGAAAACCATACAAAACAGAAACAAAACCCCAAAGTCTATATTAATATATTGTCTTAATATTTATATATTACATTCTGTACATCCACATTCATATTCTCATTCAATCATCACAATAACTCTTATAGTTTAACTTTAGTTCCAGAAATGAAGTTTATTTATTTTAAATTTACATTTATGTTCTTATTTTGTGTGTGTGTGTGTGTGTGTGTGTGTGTTTCAGGAGTCTGTTTTTTCCTTCCACCATGTGTATCCTTGGGATCAAACTCGGGTCATCAGACTTGGTGACAAGTGCTTTAATCTGCTGAGCCATCTCATCAACTCATGAATGTTATTTTTCTTTTCATGAACAAAAAAAAGAGCCAGGATCTAATTTAAGTTTCTCCGCTGCCCCCCCCCCTTTTTTTGAGACTGGATCTTGTTATGTGTTTTGTAGCCTGGACTGGCCTTCAACTCTTGATCATCTCGATTTAGCCCTCCCGGAGTGCCTGCGTTACAGGCATGTGCCAACACACTCAGCTGATTTATTTAGTTTGGATCTACTTTTGTTGTCAGTCCAGGTGGAAGGCAGCTCTGGTTCACAGCTGGTGGAACCCTCCTGCAGTGAGCCCACCACTCACAGTCTCCATTTAAAGGACCTCCCTGCTGCGCCCATGTCATTATCAAAACAGAGAGCTGTGAACGCCACCTGCTCTTAACAAATGCTCTTTTCCCCTGGGAACCTCTGAAACTGGAAATTACCAAGCTATTGATGTAGGGTCTGAGGAAGGAAAAGTACAAGATGAGCCTGGGACAATTTAAGAGCAGGAAGTCCACAAAGGCTTCTGGGACCCTGAAGCCAACTGGAAGAAACTTTCACTGGGCGGTTAGGGAAATCTGAGCTTCAATAAGAAAAAGAATGGGACTAGATCCAAGCATACATGAGTTTACCGTGATACTTGAAAGAAAAATTTAATTGGAAGATGCCAGGGAACTGAGTTCATTCTTTTGAAAATTAGTAAAGAAAAGGAAAGAATTAACCTTTTTCTGAGTGAACTGTACCTCTGGGTAACAAAATACAGGATGAGGAATGATTGAAATAGATTATCACAATTTCTGCAATTCCCTAATGAATCATTGGTCTCTGTATTGATACTCACTAAAGCCCTGTAGTCACTCAGCAAGAGATAGCAACCTCTTAATGAAAAAATGTCACCTGCAAGAGCAGGCAGTATTGCATAATGGTTATAACAGTGTTTCTCAAACTTGAGTAACATGGGCCTCTTTAAAGGAACTATATAATTTTCATAGACCCTCAGTGCTGATTGAAATTTTTTTGAAACAGGGTCTCCCTGTAGCCCAAGCTAGACTGGAACTTGATGTGCAGGTCAGGTTGGCTTCAAACTCAACAGAGATCTACCTGCCTCTGCCTCCTGAGTGCTTTGATTAAAGGTGTGCACCACCATCCCTGGCTTGGAATTATTTTTATTATGTTACTATAAACTTAAACTAGGTGTGAACATTTTATATTTACTGCTCCTATCCAAGTATAAAACCAATATGCACTTAAAGATTTGTTTTCATTTGTTTGTAGGCCACATGTGTGGGGGTGCCAAAAGAGGTCAGAAAATGTCAGATTCCCTGAAGCTGGAGTTATAGGTGGTTATGAGCTTCCCAATGTTGGTGGAGGTGCTGGGAAACAAACTTGGGTCCTCTGGAAGAGCAACAGGTACTCTTAACTGCTGAAATATTTGTCTAGCCCCCAAACCAATATATATTGATACGTCAAATACAAACAAAGTAAGTAAGATTCAAATAAGCATTGATTTAATTTTGCTGAAAGGAAGTTGTTGCTTCTGAAGAAACATAGACAGGGCTGACTGACTTCTGAGGGAGGTGTTCTGTGATTTCAGTATCCTATGGAATGTTGAGATGTCATAATTTCCCAAATATTCTTCTCTAAATACTCTCCTTTTTTGAGACAGGTTCTTACTATGTAGCCCTGGCTAGCCTGGAACTTACCATGTACCCCAGTCTGGCCTCAAACCCACTGAGATCCACCTACTTTTGCCTCCACAGTGCTGAGATTAAAGGACTGTGCTACCGCTCCTGGCTTAAAACTCTTGAGAAGCTTCTCCTTCAAGCAGTGTGCTGTGACTCACTTGGTCTTTACTTGGCAGCAGCTCCCTGTGAACTTCCTGGTGCCAAGGTCGGCAGTGTGAGTATGAGCTGACTTTCAGCTGTAACTGGGATTCAGTTCTATGCTGATTATGCAGATTGGTGGGTCTCAAGTGTGCCTTCACTTGGAATGCACATTAACTAAGTAAACTAGAGGGGCCTGGAGAGTTGGTCAAGCAGTTAAGAACACTGATTGCTCTTGTAGAGGACCTGGGTTCAGTTCCCAGCACTCACATGGCAGCTAACAATCATCCATAATGCACAGATCCAGGAGATCCAGTGCCCTCTTCTGGCCTCTGTGGGCATGGCATGCGTACAGTGCACTTAGGTACATACATTCAAAACATGCATGCACATAAAAAATAAGTAAATTAGGGTCGATGAGATGGCTCACTGGGTTAAGGCACTTGCCACCAAGATTGACTAGAGTTCACTTCCTAGGAAGGAAAAATCTGACTCCTTCTAGTTGTCCTCTGACCTACATACATGTACCATGATATGTGGGAGACAAGCAAACACACACACACACACACGCACACATTACACAGAGTAAATGTAATAAAAATGGTATAAGTAAATTAGTGGTCTCCAAGAGTGTGGTAAATTAGTGGTCTCCAAGAGTGTGGCATGACTGTTTTAAAAAAGGTTTATTTTATTTTTAATTATGTGTATGTGTCTAAGTGTGGGTTTGTGCAGAGCTGGAGACGCAGAGCGTGTAAATCGCCTAACATGTGTGCTGGGACTGAACTCAGGTCTTTGGCAGAGCAATACGCAGTTTTAACCACTAAGCCATCTCTCCAAGCCCCAGTTTGGCTACTTTTTAAAAAAAACTTTTAATGTGCAGCCAGTACCGAGAACCACTGATTTTGATGATCTGGAAAATGTTTATATGGATTACATTTTAGATTAGAGTCCAAAAGAAACACCAAATGGTATCATTTGAATAGTGCCTGTGAGGTCTTCTGAGAATATGGCAGGAACCCTCAGAGGTTTGAGAAATTGGTTTGGAGTTTGATTCCCAGGCGTAGTTGTGTGGCCTTGAGCAAGTTAAATTCTCTGAGGTTTAGTTTCTCAGTGTAAAAAGAAACTAATAAACTGGGTGTGGTGGTGTGTGCCTTTGGTTTACAGTTGCTTGAGAAGCTGAGGCAGGAGGACTGTTTCAACCCAGGAGTTGGAGACTAGTCTAGGCAATACAGGAAGACCCTGTCTCAACTAGTAGAAAAGGAACTAATATTAATAAAATGAGATAATAATGTATATAAAGTATTAAACTTGAGCCAGGTATGCAGACACAACCCTGTAATCCCAGTACTTAGGAGACTGAGGTAGGGGGATCTCAAGTTCAAGGCCAGCCTAGACTGTATAGGGAGTCCAGGGTCTCAAAACACTAAGCTAGGGCCAGGTGTAGAGTGGCTCATTCCTTTAATTGCAGCATTCAGGAGGCAGAGACAAGCAGAGATCTCTGGATTTGAAGCCAACCTGGTCTATATAGAGAGTCCCAGTACAACCACAGCTACATAGTGATACCCTGTCTCTGAAAACAAAGCAATAAAGAAACAAACAAAATCCCAAAGTAAGCTAGGGCTTGGGTAAGAGCTCTTGTTGCTCTTTCAGAGGACCAGAGTTTGGTTCCCAGTGCTCATATTGGATGGCTAATCACTCCCTGTAACTCCAGGTCTGGGGATCCAACTTCTTCTTTTGGCCTCTAGGGCACGCCCCCACACGTGGGATATACTCACACAGAGATACACATACATAAATAAAATATAAAAATAAATCTTAGCCAGGTGTGGTGACACATGCCTTTAATCTCAGTACTCGGGAGGCAGAGGCAGGTGGATCTCTATGAGTTCAAGGCCAGCCTGGTTTACATATCTAGCTCCAGATCAACTGGGGCTACAGGGATACCCTGTCTCAACACGCCCCCCAACAACAAAAAAAATATATATATATATATATAAATAAATAAATCTTAAGGGAAATAAAACTAAAATGAAATCAAATAAAGCATTAAATGTCATGCCTGACTATTGAATATTAGCTCTTCCTGTCAGTTACTATGTTGATAAGTAGCTTGGAAGCCACCAATACGTTTTAGTGGGCAGTTGAGACCCACTGAAAAGAAAGGGATGCTGGGGAAATAAGATGCTGGGAGATGTTGATGAAGAAGGACATTTAGTGGCCTTTGAGAAGCAGGACAACAAAGAGATTGATGATGGACGTGAGTTCAGTGAGGGTGTGGGCTGTTGGTCTGAGCCGTGGGTAACAGCTTACTGGCTTGATGCCCAGACTGAAAGCATAAAGGAAAAGGATGAGAATAAAGCACAAGGTCACCCTGAGGTAACCAAACACAGGAAGAAATGTTGAAGGAGCAAGAAAACAAGATGGTGTCAGTCACATAGACGGGTTGCATAGAAGACATGGCCACCTACAGACTCACCGAAACGCCAGACCCGCCACAGTAAGGGAGGAAGCTGCTTCACTCCTAGCAGAAGACGATGGCTGGTTTCCAGAGCATGCCCCACTCTGTCCGTCATCGTTGAACAGCCAGTTCCACAAGGAACAGTGATTGTCATCTCTTCGAGGCCCTGCTGGGTGCTTAGTTGAAAAGGAGCCTGTCACGTGCATCTAAAGCATCTGTAGATCAGAAGGGCAGATCTCCTCTGAATTGCTGCTTCTGCAGTTGTGTGGAAACTCTACTTTCAATGCTTAGAAAGACTATTCCATGGAATCTAAGCATCACGACCTTGGACTGTGGTTCACATGACAAACCATGGCTCCACTGTCAACCGTATAATTGGATTGATAGTAGGATGCCTTACAACTGACTATTCATACAAAAACCCAGCTATTTCTTGTTTTAATAGTATAAAAATTTTGAATTTTTATCAAGTTTTAGTGTATCATAAATGCAGCAAATAACAACTATTTACAAAAAAAGTAGATATCAAAATAACCCTGATGTAACAATTCGAAAGTCCTTAGACCTCAAGTACTATTTGTCTCAAATGATGATGCTGAGTATAATATTTTGGTAAACGTGATTTTAAATTTATCTTCTTTCCTCCCTCCCTCTTTCCCTTCCATTCCCTCCCTTCCCCTTTCTCCTTCCTTCTTTCCTTCCTTTCTTCCCTCCTTCCCTCCTTCCTTCCTTCCTTCCTCTCTCCCTCCCTCCCTTTCTTTCTTTCCTTCTTTCTTTCTTTCTTCCTTTCTTTTTGAGACAAGGTCTCAAAGTGGCCCAAGTTGGTTTCAAACTCACTATGTAGCAGAGGTTGACTTTGAACTCCTCCTGATTTTTTTGTCTCCACCTCCCAAGTGCTGGCAATACGGGTATGCACCACCATGTTCAACTTAAGGTGATTTTTTTTCTCTCTCTCTTTTTGCTGTTTTTGAGACAGGGTCTCCATAGCCTCAGCTGGCCTGGAACTCGCTAGCTATGTAGACCAGGCTGGCTTCAATCTCACAGAGATCCACCCGTCTCTGCCTCCTGAGTGCTGGTATTAATGGCATGCAGTATCACATCTGATTCTTTTTCTCTTTTATTTTTTGGAGTCAAGATATCACGTTGTAGACTAGGCTGACCTTGAGTTACTGCCTCAGTTTCCCTAGTGTTAGAAGTACAGGCATTAGTCAGTAGACTCAGTTTAAGTTGTTTCTACAGGGATGTTGCTTGTACAGGCTAAATTTTCTTTTCCAGGTTTATCATTGTCTGTTGTTTTCTTTTTATTTTCTTTATTATTTTTATTTTATGTGTATGAGTATATCGCCTGCATGTGTGTTAAGTACAACCATGTCATGCAATGCCTGCAGAGGTCAGAAGACAGTGTCAGATCCCCTGGAACTGGAGTTATAGACAATTGTTAGCCACCATGTAGAGGCTGAAAACTGAACCCAGGTCCTCTGCAAGAGCAGCCAGTGCTCTTAACCACTGAGCCAGCTCTACAACCCCTGTTTTCTTTTTTTATAAATGATTTTTGAGAGAGGGTTTTCTGGCATCCACAGCTTGTCCAAAACTTGCTATGTAGGCCAGGCTGGCCTCGATCTCACAGAGATCCACCTATCTCTGCCTCCCAAGCGCTAGGACTAAAGGCATGTGCCACTATGCTAGACTTTTTTATAATTTTTAAAAATTTACATGTTATGAATATATTGCCTGCATGTATTTAAGTGCACCATATGTGTGCAATGCCTGCGGAGGCCAGAAGAGTGCGTTGGATTCCCCTGGAACTGGAGTTACAGATTGTTGCTAGCCACCATATGGGAACTGGGAACTGAGCCCAGGTCCTCTACAAGTATAGCCTGTGCCCTTAACTGCTGAACCATCTCTCCAGTCCCGGTTATTTTTAGATAATCTTCTCGTTCGTAACCCATTTTGTTACCTGCCTGGTGACTTCAAGCCTTACATATATAAATTTCTTTTATGTGACAAGGTTTCACTGTGTTGCCTACGCTGACCTCAAACTCACAGGAGTAAAGTGATCTTCTTCCCTCAGGCTGTTAAAGAGCTGAGACGTGTCCCTGGGCCAAGCTAATTTTGCTTTACAGCTAAGTTGTTTTGTTTGGATTTGGGGACAAAGTCTCCCTATGTAGTCGAGATTGGTCTCAAATTTGAGATCTTGCCTTAGTCTCCCGAAGTGAACATCACTGTGCCTGGCTTTGTAGCTATTTTTAAAGAGTTGTTTTTGTAATTGGGTTGAACATTAAGTGGGCTGATGTGGGGTTTAATTTTCTAGATTAAGGAACTCCTCTAATGTGTATACAACAATTTCATAAATACTTTCCTCTTTACAGCACCTAAGAAGGCCAAGAAAACAAGAGATTAGATTGTAACTCACTCGGTTAATTTAACTTATTCATATATTTAACCACAGTCAGCAAGTGGTTGCTTTCCTCTGAGGCCCAGTTTCCAAAACACAACTTTCAAAACATCATACTTCCTCACAAGGCTCTTTGTGTTCAGTTACCCTTTGATTTTCGACAGCTATTCTGTTTCTTGCCATTTTAGCAGACCCCGGCTGAGAGCTGACTCTGGAAGCTTATTTTCATGGCATGTTGAACCACCAATAAACCTCAAAGCATTGAGTGCAACACATAATCACATTTCCTATATGGCTGCCTTCTAAACTAGGATGTCATAACAGAAACAGAGACAAAGGAATAACAGACAAAGCTGCTTCCACAGAGGAGCTCAGTGTTTCCTGAGTATTGCTTTGTGGGTATCCGATGACTTGGAAAGCATTCATCTTGAACATTCATCTACAGTGGTTCTTATCAATGATCATTTTCCCGACCATGGAAATTAGTGGGTTTAGGAATGAAGGTCGATGTAATAGGTAATAAAAGGAGTTCAAAGATCTAAGAAGACTGTCTTTTCCCTTTGCATCTTAGGTTTCATTTTTAGTCCCTGAGACAGTATCTGTTTACTTCTCCCTAGTCATTTGAAAGACTCCTATTGTGTCTTAATGTAGAAGGCCATTATGTTCACAAAGCACCACAGACTCACTCTCCCCAAAATAAGCCAAATCATCAGGTTTGCTTATGACAAACTTTTTGTTCACAATTTTTTTGAGACAAGGCTTCACTGTGTAGCCCTGGTTGGTCTGGAACTCGCTATGTGGACCAGACTGGCCTCAAACACACAAAGATCTCCAGCTGCCTCTGCCTCTGGAGTACTGGGATTAAGCGTGTACAACACATCTAGTTTGTCTGCAATTTTTTAAAGTCACGCACTTCTTGAAAACATTTGGCCATCTTTGCTTCTGCTTGACCAGCAGAATGATCCACTTGCTCTACCTTTAAGAAGGATTTTGGGTGGGATGAGGTTGTGGGGACAAGATGCTTTCCTGCTTTCCAGTTTCGTAACATAAACCTACCTCCACATTTCACTTGTACAACAATTGCCTTATTCATTATGTGCATCATTCAGTTTCTTCCCTTTTACTCTTGCCTTCCCTTCTTCTGGGCCTCAGTTTCCCACCCTCCCTTTCTTTCTCTGTCTCTCTCTCTCTCTTTTTGGTAGTACTAGGGGTGGAAACCAGCAGCAAATGCCAGGCGGCTGCTCCACCACTAGGCTATATACCTCTAGCCCCTAAGAATTGTTGCCAGAAAAAAGGATTAGTCAAAATGCTGACATCACACAATTAAATCAAAGAGTAGTTTATTAAAAAAGAATCAAAACAGAAACTCTAAGTACCAGTGTGTACATTGTACACATTTAAATGACTCACAAGAATGAAGTTTTTTTCATATATATTAAGATCATACCACCTTGTTGTTTATCAAAAGATGTTCAAGAATTCTGCTTCCAAACTGCATATATGATTGCCATATTAAACAGACCGCATTTCAAACATGCAACAACGCCACTGGTAATAAAGCTTTGGAATGGGTGCTCATTCTATTATTTTACTACAAACAGGATAGAAAGCAAGAGAAGTTGAGAATTTATTCTAGATCGAATAGAGGTTGTCACGACTACACCAGCACCCCTCACTCCTCTGCTGCCATTTTGAGCAAGTACTCTTTGTCAATCTTGAAGAGCCTCCAGCCCTCTTCGCTGGACAGATCCGAAGCACCTCGTCTTTTATAGAAGTTGATAGATGGCTCGTTCCATTCTGCTACCAGGAAGTGCATACTGCTGCAGCGACACGTCATGGCAACCTGTGAGAAGGGAGAGAAAACATGGTCTCAAGCTCACCAAGATCCAGTTTTGATCCAATCATTACAACAGCCCAGTGACCCTTACAATTTAAGAAGCCCAAATCTAGGACAGCCAGGTGTGGTGGTTCACAGCTGTAATCCCAGCACTCATGATTCTAAGGCCAGCCAAGAATACACAGTGAATTCCAGTGAGAAGATGTAGGACATACCTGGCTTAGATTCTTCAAAATTTCTGATCCTATACCAAAGCCTAAAAGAAAGAAACACAATTCGATTAAAAAAATCATTTTAAGGACATATAGTTCGGATTTCTCTTTAGGCCATCTTTAATCTCAAACTCAACTGTACCTCTGTAATCACTCATCACGAAGAAGTCTTCAAGATACAGTAACTTGCCAATCCATGGGTCATAGGTAAAATAGTACATGGCAAAACCAACAATGCTGTGTCCTGTAATAAGAGCATCCCATGAGATGCCGAGGATAAACACAACCCATTCAAGCTGTAGCGGCAGAATCAGAAGCCTTCTTAAAATCAGATTTTAAGAAAATATACATGCACGCTATGGAAACAAGAAGTAGCCATGAGCAGGACTGCCGCCTGACGTTTATGCTAGTACAGTCCAGGCCAATGATGGTCGAATTCTTGGTTCTCAGACATGTATTTGCCAAAAGCACACGTTAGAGCTAGCTGAAGCCAGGCTACAACTGTGGACTAGCTACTCTGCAGTCTTCCAGATCTCACATTCAGGAAGTGAGAACACTTTCATTATTTGCCAGAGCAAAACTGCCATGGTCTTAAACTAAACACACACATTATTCACATCCTCATGATATACTGATATGTGGACTTGGCAAAAAGTCAGGTTTACACGGCAGTTCAGAAGAGCCAATATATGTAGTTTACTAACTCTTGCTTCCTTTGAGGTCAGAACATCACGCCAAAAGCACAATGTTTAATTTCAGAACTTGCCTTCCCATTTATACATTTTTCAATTTGCTTTCCCCAGTTTTAAGCCAGAAGCAGCAGTGGTAACTAGAATCAGGGCTTATGTAACACCCACGTACTTCTAAAAACGACCTCATCCTTTATTGTTCCGATTATTTCTTCTAACTTAGGGAACAGACATCAGAAGAAAACTTAAGAAAGCACCCACCCAAACAACTTCCCCTTTTAGCTGTCTTCTGACCAGTCAACAGGGGCCAGCAAAAAAAAAAAAAGAAAAAAAAAGAGGCATTGGACTCTCATAAGGAGTGTCTATATAATTCCAAATGGAGGCAAAGGTTTCAAATTAAACTTTCTAGCCATTTTCTATTTATTTGCAAACAGACAGGAAGCGAGTATAATAGTTTCTGATCTACCGTGTTTTAAGTGTGTGATAATAGGACCTTACCTCATTTATCATGATCATCTACTTTATTGTGTAAAGGATCTTTTAGTTACCTCCCCGCCCATCCATGTACACGGAAGGGCCATGTACATGGCGAAGCTAGAGACTGTAACCTGAAGATTGGGACAAATTAAAGAAAAAAATGTGATTTAACACAATTACAAAAAAGGTTAGGTTAGGGTCAAACAAGAACCATTTTATGAAACTGAATTACAACAAATGACATTATACCTAACTTTTCCGGGTATCTACAGCTCTTTGATACTTAAACAGCTTTTCTAACCCGCCCTGTTATAAAGTGCAGTACATTAATTTTTTTTTCTCGGTAATTTGAACACTAGCTGGCTGTTATTTCCGGTCAGCTACTAGTTAAGTAACTTCAGCCCCTGTAGTCAAGGGTTTTACACAACACTGTCTCTCTGGCTTCTGGACAGGGAGAGGGGGTTACCTTCCGGAGTCCAGTGCTCTTTGGGCACTTCTGCAACCAGGCAGTGATAGAAGGGGTGCTCTCCGAAACCATCCTCTAGAAGATCTACAAGTAGGATAAGACAGACAGTGTTGGCCTGGGTGCCGGGGACCGATCGCCTGCCCCCCATCCTGCCATGGTTACGTTACCTTTCTCAGTTAAGATGACTTGGTCTTCCATGTACTCATATTTAGCCAGTTCCTGGGGGCCGCGAGAGAGAAAAAGAGAAGGAGACAGAGAGAACGAGAACACGAACCAACAGTAAGACTCCTGTCTGGCTCCCACCAGATCACAGGGAGGGTTGGGGCAGGTATGGGGCAGGCAGGGTTGGATGGTGAGAGTCCAGCCTAGCGCAGCCCTCGCCAGTCTGGGGTTGGGAGTGGAGGGCTGAGAAACGGGGGTATGGGCTGGGCAGCAGCTCAGACCTGACAGCAACTCGGACCTGACACTGTGGACCTCCAGGGGAACCGAGCCGCTCCCCGCCCCTCCGCCCCAGGGCACTCTTGGCCTTTTCTCTACCTTGATCAGTCTCAGGATGTCACTGCAGTCGGAAGCGGTGGCCGGACGGATCACGAATTTAGCCATTTTCGTCTTTTGCTTTTCTTCCCTTTGCGCACCAGGCCCCTGTACTTGAACAGCAGGAGGAGGTGGTTCCTCATTCGTCTCCCGGGAGCGTCTTCTTCTCAGTCAGGCTGGCACCATGACCCGGCGAACCTCGGCAGATATCGGAAACCTTCAGGTGCACTAGTTAACTAGGAACTGCGCGGGTCTGCGGAGGCGAGATGCAGCTTTTAAATCTGGAGAAGCCCCGCCCCTGGCCGCGAGACTCAGACACTTCGACCAATGAGACCGCAAGCCGCGGACGCACCGCCCTCTTGTCTAGGCACCGCTCTCTTCCCCTCGGCCTCCCCCCTACCCGCCCGTCTCCTCGGCGTTCGCGGGATGGGGGCGGGGGGCAATTTGGGAGGGCGGGGGACGGCGGAGGAGGGCGAGGTGCGCGGTCGCGCTCTCTAGCGGCGCCCTCTAGTGGCGCCTTGCCGAACCTTTTCAGAAACCCTATCTATTTGCCCGAATGTCCCCTAGTAACCTTTGAAAAGGGAAAATAAGGATTCCCACCTGACCAGACCAGAGCCTTTGCTGAGAAAAGCAAATTCAGAAAACATCCTAGCTTTAGGCGATGTAAGGGTAGAACAGCTATTTCAAATATCGTCCAGAGGTGTCATTTCCCTTTTTCTTCCAGTTTGGAAGTTTCCACAGGCAATTCATTCATATGTGATGATATTGTTGTTTTGATAGCGAAAGAAATCTGTTCTTCTAGCTTGTATTTTCTAGAATTTTCTAAGGTCAGCTTTTATGAGCCCCAATTTCTTTCCTTTGTACTTGCAATCATTGGAGTTAAAGTATTTTCTTTCTTGACTTTCCCCTTACTTCTTAAATCTTTATTCTTCCTTGTGGAAACACTTTCCTCCTGATTGAAGAATATACTTCATAATTTCCTTCAGTGAAGGTCTGAGTTTGGAAAAGGTCCAGGTTTTGCTCATGTGAGTATGTCATCTAAGATTTTTTTTCTTTAAATTTTTTTATTTATTCATTTTATTATTATTATTTTAATGTGTATGAGTGTTTTGCCTGCCATGTATGTAAATGCGCCACATGTGTTCAATACCCACGGAGGCCAGAAAAGGGTATGGGATCCCCTGGAGCTGGAGTTACTGATGGTTGTTAGCCTCCATATGGGTGCTGGAAACCGAACCTGGGTCCTCTGCCAAAGCAGCCAGTGCTCTTAACCACTGAGCCATCTCTCCAGCCCACATTTTAAATTCTGGAAGGATTTATTTCATTGCTTATAGATTTGAGGTTTGGAGGTTTTCTTCTTTCAGCACACGGATAGAGGACAGTTTTCTGGCTTTTTTGCCATCGACAGTTGTAATCCTTGTGGGATGCATTCCATGCACTTCTTTTGTTTCCTTCAACTTTTTACTTTGAAATTATTGTAAGCTTAACAGGATGTGTGATGACATCACTGCTCCAGTGACTAAGTGACAGAAGCTGTGTGACTGTGTTATGTTTTCTAGACTTTTCAAAGATAAGATCTTTGGATTTTGGATCAAGTTTTAAATGTTCTGAGATTAAAACCTTTGGAAGCAATTGGGTCAACATATTCCCCGTTTCCTCTGGAACAAGAATTCAAGTCTCCGAGGAATGGCTTTTGTTTTACAACTAACTTTCCCAGGCAGACCCTATTGAGGGCCCTACTTCCATGGTCCTGCCTGGGTTCCACAGTCAAAGAATGTTTTGGATGGTGAGAAAATGCATAAAAATGGGTCCACAGCATCTGTAGTCTATACAGTGAAGGACTGGACTATTACCAGGTGACCACTCCTAACATTTAAAAAATGACTCTGCCTTTACTAGCAATATCCTGTATGTGGAAATGAAAGGAGAAGCGCATATTCTGTCACCCCTCCCACTCTCCTGGGACTTAATGCCCTAATGAGTCACTGGGAGAGCTTATGCAACATCTTTCCCAAAGATCTTTAAAAATAGCACTGATTCTTACCTGCTGCTGGTGGCTTTTCTGACATGATGGGCTCCACCTCATGGACGACCAGGTCCTTCCCTTCTTTGCTTCTGTTTAGAATACTACAGCACTTACGAGAGTTTGTCACACATTTACTGATAGAAGTACATTAGACTTCTATGACAAAGCAGCAAGAATAGCTTCCTGTTGAAGCAAAACCAAAGGCAATTTCTATTCTGGGTTGCTTAGGTTTTTAGAATAATGATTGAACTTAGCATTTGATAAACCTTTATTTGATTAATAAGTTAACAGTTCAACTGGTACTTAGTGAATCTCAGATTAGGTACTTGGGAAGTATAAAGGATCACTGAGTGTTACAAAGAAGCCCTCAGGGTGTGCAGTTTTCTTTTAGAGATTTGATTTTAGTTCTCTGCAATGGATTTGAATCTTTGTGAGAAAGAGAATTCCAGTCACTGAGGAAGACAGATAGGAGAAGCATGAAGAAAAATAGCCATGGTGACACTTTGTTTCATTTGATTCTTAGAATTGTCTTGAACCAGATCATGTTCACTCCATTTTTACAGTCGAGAAAACCTGAAGTTCGCAGAGGTTACAACATTGTCAAAGGTAGGAAAGCACAGAGTTACAAATGCTTTAGACACAAGGCTGGCTTTATTGGTCCATGGGCCATTGCTCTCCAGTATAAATAATTTTTATTTTGAAGTTCCACAGAGGTCAATACTCCTAAGGATCTTTATGGTATTGCATGTGAACCGTGATACCAGAAATCAGTTATCTATTGCTACATAACAACTCACCATAGACTTGGTGGCTTAAAATAACACACATTATTGTAGAATATGTTGGTCAGGAGTCTAGACATGGCTGTGCTGAGTCCTCTGCTCAAAATATCAGCCAGGCTGCATTCTTATGGGAAACAGTTCATATTCAAGTTCACTTAAGTTATTGCCCTTGGCAGTATTAATTTCTTTCTTTCTTTAGAATTATTTTATTTTTAAATTATGCATCAGTTAATGTTGTGTCTGTGCATGTATCTGCATGTACAGGTGCCTGAGAAGCTCAGAAGACAGCATCAGATCTTCTGTAGCTGGAGTTTATAGCTTGTTGTGAGTCACTATATGGGTGCTGGGAACTGAACTCGGGTCCTCTGCAAGAGTAGCAAGTGCTGAGCTTGGCAGTATTCACTTCTTGATTTGAGGGCCTTGGCTTGCTGGCTGTTGGCTGGAGACTGACTTCAACTACCAGCTGCTTTTAGTTTCTGCAGGATGCCTGTATTTCCTTGCCATGTGGCTTACCCAAAGGTGGCCATTTATAAACCAGCAAAGTCTGTTAAAATAGACTTCCTAAAAATTTCTATTTGAATAAAAACACATTACACAAAATGTGTTATCATAGCCAAGTGTGGTGGCACATGCCTTTATTCCAAGAACTCAGGAGGTATGGCCAGGCAGATCTCTGTGAGTTCAAGGCCAGCCTGATCTACATAGCGAGTTCCAGGCCAGCTGGGGCTATAGGGAGGCCCTGTCTCAGAAAGACAAAAAAAAAAAAAAAAAAAAAAAAGTAGCATCTTCAACATTTTTAGTTTAGCCATGCTGTATTGAGACAGGAACTTTCTGTATCAGCTAGGCTGGCCTCAAACTCATAATCCTCCTGCCTCAACTTCCCAAGAGCTGGAATTACACTATGGAACCTAGCCTTCTCTTAACCACTTTAAGTGTATAGTATGATGATGCTTATACGTAGCTTGTTCTGAAGCTTTCCAGAACTTTTTCATCTCACAAAACTGAAACTCTGAACCCAGGAGCAATGCCTCCCCATCGTTTCTTCCCTCAGCTCCTGATAGCCTCCTTCTTCCGCTTTTCATTTCTAGGGGTATAAACCATTTTGAATAGCGTATGTAAGAATCACACAGACTTTGTCTTATGTTTGTTCTCCATTGACTTATTTTACTTAGCATAATGCCTCAAGGTAGAACAGGACAGGATTTCCTTCCTTTTAAGACTGAATAATATCCCTTTGTGTACAGGCCCCACGTTTTCTTTATCCATTCATTCCTTGATGTTCCGTCAAGTCAGTTCGTTTCTACCTATCGACTGAAGTCGTTTTTACATAATGCTGCTATAAACAGGGGTGTGTAAATATCTTTTTATGATTCTGTTTTCAGTTCTTTGTTTTTTAAGACAGGCTTGCACTTTGTAGCCCAGGTTGACCTGAAACTCACTGTTGCCCAGGCTGGTCAAACTCTCAAACCATCTTCCTACCTCGGCCCCACAACTACTGGGATGATAAGCATGAGCTACCCTGTCTGGCTTTAAAATTTCCTTGATATTTATTCACAAATAATATTTCTCAATCCTATGGCAGTTGATGTTTAAGGTTTTGGAGGATTTGCCACACTGTTTTCTGTAGTGACTGAACAGTTTTACATGCCCATCAAAGGTGTACAAAAGTTCCAATTTCTCCATACTGTCCCTACAACTTGCCATTTTCTAATTTTGTTTCCTTTTTGATACTGGCCATCTACAGGTAGTGGTGTGCACATCTACAGGTAGTGGTGTGCACATCTACAGGTAGTGGTGTGCACATCTACAGGTAGTGGTGTGCACATCTACAGGTAGTGGTGTGCACATCTACAGGTAGTGGTGTGCACATCTACAGGTAGTGGTGTGCACATCTACAGGTAGTGGTGTGCACATCTTTTCTTCTGTTCCATAAGTTGCCTTTTGATTCTTTTTAACTACATTTAAAATTTTTATTTTATGTGTATGAGTGTTTTGCCTGCATGTGTGTAAATGCACCCATATCCTGCATTGCCCACAGAGGTCAGGTCCTCTGGAACTGTAGTTAAGGATGCTTGTTAGCTGCCATGTGGGTGCTGGGAGCTGAACCCAGGACCTCTGCAAGAATAGTCAGTTGCTTTTAACTGGCAAGCCATCTCTCCAGCCCCAGCTTTTTGTTCTTGATTGTTTCTGTTACTTGAACAAGTTTTGTAGTTTGCTATGTCCTTCTCTGAATGTCGTTTTTTGCTTCTGTCTGCCAAGTTAGTCTTACATAATATGCCGTAGTTGTGAGAGTGACATTATATCACCTATACCATATTCTGTTGGTGGGAAGCAAGTCACAGGTCTCACCCACACTGACAGGGAGGGGATCATCCAAAGGCATCAGCACTAGGGGATAGGATCATGGAGGTCACTGCTGAATGTGTCCTTGAAAGATCAGTAAAAGCCCAATACTTAGTTAATATATAACAGATACTTATTCAGGTCTATCAATCATTGTATTGGGAGAGTGCTTTGAATATGATTTGCAGTCTCAAATCCATGCAAGAGTCATCTGTTAACGCTATTAAGAAAGTAGAATTTAGGGCTGGAGATGTAGCTCACTTGGTTGAATACTTGCTTTGCAATCATGAAGCCCTGAGTTCAGTCTATAGCACCATATAAATTGGGGGTGGTAGTGCATGTCTGAAATCCCAGCACTTGGGAGGTGGAGGCAGGAGAATCGAAAGTTCAAAGTCAGGTCAGGGGCTAGAGAGATGGTTCAGTCAGTAAGTTGTCCCACAAGCTTGAGACCTGAATTTGATTCCAGGCACCTCTGTTTAAAAAACCAAAAGCCAAATAGGGTGGCATGCATCTGTGATCTCAGTGCTGGAAAAGCAGAGACAGGTAAATCCCTGGGGTTTGCTGCTCATCCAGTCTAGCCAAGTCATTGAGCTCTGGGTTCAAGGAGAGACCCTGAATCAAAAACTAAGGTGGAAAGTGATTGAGATGTCAGATATCTAACATCAACCTGTGGCATGTACACACACACACAGAGAGAGAGAGAGAGAGAGAGAGAGAGAGAGAGAGAGAGAGAGAGAGAGAGATCAAAGTTATTCTTGCATATATATGGAGTTCAAGGCCAGTCTAGAATACTTGAGACCCTATCTTGAGAGGGGGGTGGGATTAATATAACTCTGATGTTTTCAGGTGAAACCTTTGAAAAGTAATTAGATGAGGATGGATCCCCTTCATGTGATTTTTGGTGGTCTTATAAAGAGAGGCAGAGAGACCATACAGACACAGAATTATACATGCATTTGTGCTAGGATGTAAGATAGTCAATGGGGACCCTTGCCAGAACCTGTGCCATGTTGTTTGAACTTCCAGCCTTCAAAACTGAGCTAAAGAAGTCTCTTTTCATTATAAGGTAGCCTGCCTCAGGTATTTCATTACAGTGATGAAAGATAGAATAACAGAACATAATACCTGTTGCTAGAAACTTATAGTTCAACAATCCAAGCTCTTAAGATTCTAGTTGTGGTTAGAAGATATTCAGCCTCTGGAGGAAAAGAACAGGTACAATCAGAACTAAGGTGCAGAGCATCTTGTAACATAGTCGTTGTGACCTATCTCTAGCCCTCTCATGCCTCCTGATGTGATGTCCTAAGGGAAGACTATTGCTCATCCATCAACTCAGGGATCAAGGCTCTAATTCCTCATAAATACTTAAAAGATCTGAAAAGTGCAATCAAACACCTTAGGCCTCCTGAACTATCAGTGCTTTGAATCTGGGTATGGAAGTTACCTAATAAGAAGATCATAGAAAATAATTGCCTGTTAGTGCTCAAAGCATAAGACACCCCCACTTTTCCCTATGGCCTCTGGGTACGTGCAACAGATTTTAAAGTTCAGAATCCAGCTTACCAATCTTTGTAGCATTTGCAAACTGGCAATTAAGTATTAACAGAGAATTCTGGAAAATAGAGGATACTTCAAAGAGGAAAATGCAAGAGAGTAAACTCCACCCAGGCAGCCTCCTTTTGACCTGTGGAACAAGGAACAGCCTTATGCTTAGGCCTGGTGTGAGTGATGTTTGGCAGAATATGATGGCCACCACAGCGGTTATTGTCTGAGAACACGTTCTGGAGGTGGAGCACTCGGGGGTGAGCCATTTCTCATGGAAGAATGATAGAGGTAGGAGAAGTGTACAAGAAGGTTAAGGGAGGACCCATGACCTGAAAACTGAGAACACTGTATCACATTTTAAGGTCTTTTTCAAAGAGTGATTACAGGTAGATGCTTCAGCAGAGGAAGAAAGGAGATGTGTACTTAGCATAACATTTCAACCATCCATCCATCCATCTATCCATCCACCCATCCATCTGTACTTAGCATAACATTTCATCCATCCATCCATTCATCTATCCATCCTCCCATCTATCCATCCATCCATCCATCTGTACTCCCATCTATCCATCCATCCATCCATCCATCCATCTGTACTTAGCATAACATTCTGTCCAACCATCCATCCATCCATCTATCCATCCATCCACTTGTTCATTCATTTCATTTATTAGTACTACTGGGACCAAACCCAGAACCTGTGCCTGCTAGGCAAGTGCTTTACCAGTGAACTACAGCCCTAGTCAGCATGTAGATTTCTTACTATCCTGAGTGAGATGCTTTGCTTGGCACTCTAAGGTGTGATTTCATTTAGTCTTCTTTTCTTTTTGGATTTTTGAGACAAGGTCTTGCTGTGCTTCAAACACAGCAATCCAGTTGGCTTCAAACTCGTCGCAATCAGCCCCCCAGGGGCTGGCATTACAGGCATGCTCCACTATGCCTGGCTTTTTCATTTAGTCTTAATTACTGTGTACTGTTCCTTATTATTTGCTTTTTTGCATTTTTCATCTAGATTTTATTCAGTTAAAAACATGGAGGTCAGTGTTGTGAGGGACCTACTGTCACATGTTGTTGGTGCCCCCAAGCCTGTGTGACATGCTCACCTAGTTGGCAGACATCTTGTTCATATCCTCCAACTGGTCCAGGGGGTCTGGACACACGGACTGGGCTCAGCCTATATTTCTAGCAGACAGCATCATGGGAAATTTGCCATGCTTCTGCTGGAGGCAGGTATTATGGAGTTCCAGCTATCTCCACAATTTATATGCCTGAATAAGATGGTAGACAATTTTCTAGCTGACATATTAGCTATGTGACAGTTAATGTGGATTGTTAACTTGTATTTAGCATCTGTCTCCTAGGAGACAAACCTTTGAGCATGCTGGCGAGGGATTATGTGATTAGGTTAATTGAGGTGAGAGGACCAACCCTGAGTGTGGGCAACATCATTACATGGACTGAGGCACGGTATGAAAAGGAGAAAGCTAGCTGAACTTGAGTATTCATTACTCTCTGCTTCCAGACTGCAGCTGCAATGTGACCAGCTGCCTCAAGCTCCTGCTGGCAGGACTTCCCCTTCATGATGGACTGGACCCTGAAACTGTGAGCCAAAACAAACCCTTTCTTCCTTAACTTGCTATTGTCAGGTATTTTAAAAATATTTTATTTTTATTTTATGTGTCTGAGTGTTTTGTCTGCATGTATGTAAGTGCACTCATGCCATGCAATGCTAGTAGAGACCAGAAGAGGGCATCAGATCCCCTGGAACTGGAGCTATGGATAGTTGTTAGTCACTGTGTGGGTGCTGGGAATCAAACCCCCATCCTCTGGAAGAACAGCAACTGTTCTTAACTGCTGAGTCATCTCTCCAGCTCCTTGTCAGGTATTTTGTCACATCACTGAGATAAGTAACCAATTCATGCTGGTGTTACGACTGGGCTAGTATTGGAAGTGGACATGGCCATAAAATGGTGGTGAGCCTAGGATGGAACCCATACTGTAAGAGTATGAAAAGGTGCATGGGAAATCATGCCATGCCTACTTTTATGCCTTCTTTCCCATAGGGGGAACTCCTCAAGGTAGCCATTGATGACTACCAGATTTGAGAAGTACTTTGAGTCCTTCAAATCTTTAATTCAGTGATTCAAGCTGATTCTGAAGAAGAAATGAAAAGACTTGATTTACCAGAATGTTTGAAACTCAACATCACAATTTTTCTGGGCATGGTGGCACATGCTTTTCATCTAGCTACTCACAAATATGAAGGAAGAGAATCACAAGTTCAAGGCCTGCCTGGACACTTTAGTGAGATTCTGTCTCAAAATAAAATAGGGACTATAGGTATAACTCAATGGTAGAGTATTTACCTAACGTGCAAATCCTTGGGTTCAGCCATACTACCACAGAAGGAAACAAGGACCTCCAAGTATCTTTTAAAAAAATCAATCTTATTGTTCTCTCTCTCTCTCTCTCTCTCTCTCTCTATATATATATATATGAATGATGATTTTCAGGATTGTGTGGCAAGCACTTTTACCCACTGAGCCATCTCCATAACCCTCTTTCAGATTTTAAAGGCAAAATTATGAGAGGTCATTGACAAAAAATTATCTTAACTGATTCATTCACTATTCTCTAGTATTGCACTGTTCATAATTATGCAGTCTCATATTGATCTCGCATTAAAATTCAAAATTTACTTTTTTAATTTGTTTATTTTTTTATGTGCATGTATGAGTAGTATGCCTATGTGTATGTAAGTGCACCTGTGTTGTACAGTGCCCACGGAGGACAAAAGAGGGTGCTGGATCCCCTGGAACTGGAGTTGCAGATGGTTTTTAGCCCCCATGTGGGTGCTGGGAAGCAAACCTGGGCCACTTACTGCCAGAGCAGTAAGTGATCTTAACCACTGAGCCATCTCTCCTCTCCAGTCCAAGATACTAAGTCTTGTAATGGAAATAAAATGTATATTAGTACAACTAAAAGAAGTCACTAATTTTAGATGAGAACTGTATTTCTTGTGGTAAATACCAGCATGTATGCTAAACAGAAATGACATATAAAAGTAAACCCACCATACAGAAAGTTTATAAAAAGAAGTTTAATCATTTATTATAAACCTAAGGAGGAACATCCAAACTGTGTCTTTGATGTTTTATGCATTGGTGTATTTGGGCAGACATGAAGACTTTTGTAAATTTTGTTTCACACATTTCCTTCATGAGGTCAACTACTGTACTGTCTCCATGTGTAAAGCTTTCTCAGCTGTAAGTGTCCTACATTTCCTTGGCCATCAGGTTTTCTGTTTTTTTTTTTTTTAAATAAAGGTTTATTAGTTTTGTTTTTGTGTGGGAATGTTTTGCCTGCATGTACCTATGTGCACTACATGCATGCAGTGCCCATAGAGTCCAGAAGAGGGTGTTAGATCCCTTGAAACTGGAGTTACAAACAGTTGTGAGCTGTCATGTGGGTGCTGGGAACAGAACCCAGGTCCTCTGGAAGAAGAGCAAGTGCTCTTAACTGCTAAGCCATCTCTCCAACCCCCTGGTTGTTTTTTAAGACAGCAAAATGAGTGTTTTATAAGAAAAAATATGTTGTGTGAGAGAGCGGGGTGTGGGGAGAATACATCTTCATTATATACAGCTTCAGTAAAACTAGGAATAAAATAATCAGTTTAAAATAAAGCTAATATGGGGCTAGAGAGATGTCTCAGTGGTTAAGAGCACTGGCTGTTCTTGCAGAAGATCAGGGTTCTAATCCCTGCACCCACATGGCAGCTAACAAGTGTCTGTAACTCCAGTTCCAGGGGATCTGATGCCTTCCTCTGTCCTCCTCAGGATTGCACGACATGGGTGCACTTACATACTTGCAAGCAATACTATACATGTATGCATAAAATAAAATAATAAATAAAATATTTTAAATAAATATTATCTGGAAGCATAAGGTTTTTTTTTCCAATCCCAGCAATGAATAGGGGATGGATGTTACCATAGGATTGCCCTCACATCTGTTTTGTTCTTTCAAAGGCCTCCAACGTCTGTTGTTGAGATTTCTGTCATCCCAGAAGCATGAAATGCTAATGATTCTCTTATCTAAATTCCTCATCAACTCCTTCAGAAAAGCTGAAGCACAAGACGGTAATGTACTAATCTGTGGTTATACAGCTGAATAGAGAAAAGTCGGAAATACAACTGAAGTCTCCTGACTTTTAGTTGGTAGATCTTTTACCACATACTGTGCAACTGCAACCCTCATATATCTTCCTGCAAACTTGGAAAACATAGAAAGAGATATTCTATCAAGTACTGTACTAGGGCTAGAACTCAGAAAAAAAATGAAAAAAATATTTTATCTACATCTCACGAATTAAGCTTCACTAGTACTTAACTGGTTTTATTATAATTATTTTTGTGGTGCTTGAGGTTTGAACCTATGGTCTTGTGTGTACCACTGAACTATACCTCAGCTCTGCACATGGCTTAGTTTTTTAAAAAAATATGGTGTCTGTGGGTAGTCTAGGTTGGCATTAACTGGAGACTTTTGACTTAGCATCCCTAGAAATAAATTTGCATATCCCCGTACCACCGTGTCCCGAATGTGTGCCTTGTCTTAGCTACAGCAGGGAATATGGTTAACAGTCCCAGCCTCTGCAGTCTTGTCTTCTGTGGCTGCCTCTCTGCCTTACCTCCCTGCTTCCCTGACCATCCAAACAATGAAACTGCTAAGTATGACTGCAATATGAATCAGGATTGCTGAATAGACAGTCAGCGTGCCAGGAGGACCCTGCTGCCCTACGAGGCTACAGGAAGCTGTCTCTGGTCACACCCCCTTCACAGAAGGCGAATTCCACAGGGCTTTCTACTGAAGGGAGAGCCTCTCTATATATCTGGTTGGAGGGTCTAGACACCGCAGAATCATCCTTCGTTCTAAGATGAGAGCGTTCCACTATGAAAATCGTCTACAGCTCTTGACTTAGGTTCTTCATAGAATGTGCACGCGCACACGCACGCACACATCCCTCATCCAATGGGAAATGTTTTCCTTCTGTCTAAACAAGCGATTGAGAGCATGCCAATCTAGAGCCAGGAAGTAGTTTTTGCAAAATGGAGCTGAGAGTAGTTGTGTGGCACAAGGAGCAAGAAGTGTTGAGGTCAGGCAAACTTAGATCCAAGTGCTGCCAGTTAGTAACTGTGATTCTGGACAATGTTCTCGAATTTCATTATGTATATATGTAACATGGAGCTCACATTCATACTTCCCTCCTTCCAAAGGTTGTGAATACCAAACAATGTAAGGTTATAGTGTACTTAGAACATAGTGGCATCTACTTGTTATGTAGACCACGTTTTTCTAGAACGTACAGAAATCTGCCTCCCAAGTGTTGGGGTTAAACATGTGCACCCCTGTGCCCAGCTGATTTACATCTATTTTTGTATTAGGAAGAACAGTTGTAAAGGGCCTAACTGGTACTGGGTTTGTCCCTTAACCTGTTTTATCTTGCTTTTAGGCATGATCGTTTTGTTAGTAAAAAAAATTTTTAGTTAACATACAATATAATGGGTTCCAATGTGATGTTTCCATACAAATGTATCATTACACTTGGCTTTTTATAGTCCCTCCACTACCCTGCTCGCTCCCATCTCCCATGTCTTCCTCTTGGTCCCCTTCCTCTACCTAAATATTCCCTCATGTCACACACATTCCATTTCTCTTTCTTGTTTCCTCTCCTCATTGCCATATTCATTGGTCTTTATGTGACACATTGAACTTTCTCAGGTATAACAAATGACCAACAGTTCTTAACTGATTTCTGCCAACCAATGAGGTCGATCCTAAAGGGTGTACAGTTGGGAATCATCACAGAAGCTGCATAATCACCGCTCTTGCCCTTTACTTTCCTGGCCAAACATCATGTGAACAAGGTCGAATTTAGAAGGTATCACCTAGGATAAATTAGGTTCAGTGCTGTGTCACTTAGAAGTGGATATATGACCTAAGTAACATTTACCTGTAAACAACACTTGGAGATTTTTTTTTTCTAAAGAAGGAAGTTTAGAGAAAAGACCAAAGTAGCTGAGTGTGGTAGTACACACTCCTGTCATCCCAACACTTGGGACAGGGAGGCAGGAGGATGGCAAATTCAAAGCTAGCTTGGGCTACATAGAGTTCTAGGCCAGTCGAAGTTACTTGGGAGAGCCTGTCTCAACAAACAAAACAAGGGGCAGAAGTAGGAGAATATGTGGACAAGGACATGACATGGAATATATGAATTCATTCAAGTTCTTGCTTTCCTCCCGGTTACTGATTTCTTTCAGTTATATCAGACTTTTCCCGGGGGTGTGTGTGTGCAGAGTTATCCACTTCTAGTGCTTAGAATGTGGGCGGGATAGCACAAAGAACATTAACTTCCTTTCAAATCCTAGTTTCTGAAGCTGTGGTTAGGAACCAAAAGCACTTAAAGGGCTGTGAGCACTGGTTAAGTTCTCTTCCTTTATTTTCAACAGTATATATTAATGAAACACAAGCCTTATATTTGAAAAGACTATGAAAAGGAATTATTAAAAGATAAGCTTTTGAAATCTTTCTAAGAAAGGAATACTGGCCTTAGAACTCTGCTTTGTGAGTGCATTGTGAACTAACTGACTTGAAAATCATTGCTTGAGCCAGCGAGATGGCTCAGTGGCTGAGGTGCTTTCCATGGAGCCCGATGAACTGAGTTTGATCCCTGGGACCCATGTTGTGGAAGGAGAGAACCTACTCTTGTCCTCTGAGCTTCACACACACACTACACTGTGGTACCATGTGTGACACATCCAGCTAAACAAAAAATGGATATGTAAATCTATTTTTTAAATAAAAATCATTTCTCAAGGTTTTACAAAGTCCTATTGATGGATGTCTAGATTCAGCCTTTTTTCATTCTTTTAAAGAATTCTGTTGTAGTTTTACATACTCCCATATGTACAAAAGCAAGAATGATGTGGTATTCACCTAGGTCTGGATGCTGGGTCAGAGGGTATGCACACGTCCAAGCCTATGAACTAGTGCCAACCCACTCTCCAGAGTGATCACTCCAGCTTACAACTCACACTGAGAATTCTTCATGCTCCCTGTCATCACCAAACAAATGGCATTTTCAGATTTTTTGAATTATGTGTATCTGATAGGTATGAAATGATATGTTATTGTGGCCTGAATTTGATTTAATTCAATTATGATATCTTGATATGTTTCTTGATTAGCTTTCTTTGGTGAAATGCCAAATCATGTTTTATCCACTATGATTTTGTGTGTGTATGTGGTATGAGTGTGTGTGTCTGAGAGAGAGAGAGAGAGAGAGAGAGAGAGAGAGAGAGAGAGAGAGAATGCATATGCTACATTGTGTATGTGGAGGTCAGAGGACAGATCTCAGGATTTGGTTTTCTTCACTGTGACTTCCGGGTACTGAACACAGGTCGTCAGGCTTAGGAAGCAAGCACTTTTGCCTGATGAACCATTTCTCTGGCCCCTTTTGTCCATTTTTGATTGACTTGTTTTCCTTCCTCCCCTCCCTCCCTCCCTCCCTCCATCCGTCCCTCCCTCCTTCCTTTTTGGCGGTGTAGCGGATCATGTCCAAGGCCGTACATATTCTAGGGAACTGCTTCGCCTACTGCAGACCTTCTTACTCATTTGTATTAACGTTTTAACATAATCCATTATTGTAATCCACCTTTTATCATTTTTGTTGCAGACATGTGCCAAATATGTGTGTAGAATTTCTTTTTTATTAATAGGGTGTCTTTGGTCATAGTGTTTTGCCACGTTGTCAGTCTAGTGGTCTAGTGCTTGGGGTCTTTTTCTCAGGCAATTAAAGAATTAAAAAGCAGGAAAAAATCCAGACCAGGAGAGAGCAAGAAGCCAACCAACTTTTATTGAAAGATAGACTCACACATCAATACACACACACGAGAGAGAGAGAGAGAGAGAGAGAAAGAAAGCTCTTCACAACTGGAGAAGGGAATTCTAAACTGAAATACAAAGAGCTTGAGCTCTAGCCTTTTAAGTATTTTGGTGGTTTCCCCTTCCCTAATTTTGGACAAGTCAACTTAAACAAAGAAGTGGGTGCTGATAGGCCATCGCTCCAAGCTGAGAAATCCAGGGCGAGGTGCCTCTAAGTTGAAAGGATCTTGTTGGATTGAAAAAAATAAGGTTGGAGCTGGAGAGATGGTTCAGCAGTGAAGAGCACTGGCTACTCTTGCAGAGGACCCAGGTTCAGTCCCAGCACCCACACGGCAGCTAACAACTGTCAGTAACTCCAGTTTCAGGGGATCCGATGTCCTCCTCTGGCCTCCGAAGGCATTGCATGACATGGGTGCACTTACATGCATGTAGGCAGTACACTCATATACATAAAAATAAAGCTTTCCTGCCCTGTTGGACCAAGAAGAAGCAGAAAGTGTGCCAACTTTATTATTTTTTAGTGATCCTGTTTGCGTATTAGGAATTTAGTCCCTTACAATGTGGAAGTGTTTCAGTTTAAAGTATTTAAATTTGTAATGTTTTGTGGTGCTGGAGATTGAATCTCAGGCAATAGGACCTGGACACACTAGGTAAGTGCTCTGGCACTGAGGCACACATCTCGCCTTATCAATCTTTTTTTTTTTTTTTTGAACCATAGTCTCAGTCTAGGAGAAGGTTCAGAAAGTCAAAGAGTTGGTGATACAAGCCTGATGATCTGAGCTGAATCCAAGTTCAATTCTTAGAACTCATGTCAAATGCCAGATATGGGAGCATGCATCTCTGATCCCAACAGTACTCCAGTGAGATGGGAGGCATAGACAGGAGAATCATCCAGAAGCTTGCTGGTCAGGTGACTTAGAGTCTTCCATCCCTGGGACCCACGTGGTGGAAGGAGAGAACTGACCTGTCAACTTCTTGAGTCTCTCTCTCTCTCTCTCTCTCTCTCATACATGCACACATATGCACATACTAAATAAAATGTAAAAAGAAAACAAAACATGGTCTCACTTTGTTAGCCAGATTATATTCAAATTTAAGATCCTTCTGTCTCAGCTTGCTGAGTGCTGGGATGAAAATGTGCTTTACCACACTTGGTTCTTTTGTTCTTTATAGTATTTTTAAATTTTTAATTCAAATGATTTTATGAAGTGACTATCTCAGTACAGCTTGTTTTTGTAAATATTTACCCAATACACCTTTTTTCTCTAATCTTTACTTTCAGCCTGTTTCTTTGTTGCAGTGTCATGATGAGAGCAGGGCGGAAGGGCCAGTCCACGCCTGCTGTAGACAACAAAGGCTCTGCATCTCCACATGATTAACATTCTGACTTTGAATTTCATGCTTATTTCTGTGTCATCGTTCTCTACTGCTTCCATGGTGGGTCTACCCTGGTCTACTTCAGGGTAGATGAAGAATGACGTGTATGTAAGGATTTAGCTAATCCACAAGACAGACTCAGAGTCACCTGAAAGGATCCAGTGAAATAGCATGAGAATTTGGGGATCTGTTTTTCTTTGTTCACGTACGGTAGAAAAAATTAGAAGTAGAGTTTCCTTCTTTACTCGTTTGGAATGGAAGAGAGTCTCAGATTAGGAAAATCAAAATACAGACATAAGAATTTTTGTTTGTTTGTATTTGAGACAGGATCTTCTATAGCCCCATTTGGCTTCCAACTCACTATGCAGTCAAGGATGACCTTGAATTCTTGAAACCCCAGCTTCTGCCTCCCAAGTGCTGGCATTAAAGACATGTACTACAGTGCTTAGCAGACACAGGAGTCTGAGATAACCGTTTTCTTCCTTCTCTCCCTCCCTCCCTCCCTCCCTCCCTCCCTCCTTCTCTCCCTCTTTCCCTCCTTCCTTTATTTTGGGTAGGGACTTGGACCCAGGGTCCTACTCTGTAGCTGAGACTAGCCTGGAACTCAGCTTCCCAAGTACTAGAAGTATGGGAATGTCACCACACCTAATGAAATGACAGTTGTCAGGGCATTTTGTTTGTAATAAGTTGAAGGGCCATTTGGTCATAACCCATCAATTAAGCTGGAATCATGTATCTGTTCATTACCTAGGAATGAACAAGAAATATGTAATACATCTATCTACCTTTTGCAGAGACAACTCAAAAGAGGAGAAATGTTGACTGAGGGCCTGGAAAATGCTGAATATGTACACGAGAGAGGAACTTGAGGATTACAGTCTGAGGCCCCATGATTATTTAGGTTTCTAACTTTCTCATTTCCCAGTTTGGATGCCCTGACTCTGCAGAATCCCTTTTTCAGAAGTGATGGCTATTCCAGACAGCGGGGGTCATGAGCCTACTTCCTCAGACCTACCCTCACCACCAGTTTTCCCCCAGTGAGTCTGGGGTGTTACACTGTACCTGCTGATGGAGACGGACAGAACTAACTGCACATCTGACAATAGCTATTTGGAAAATACTTGCTAGTCATTACTTGCTAGGCATACTGACCTTGGGGAACATTAGTTAATATACTTGAGCTGTGATTTCTTTATCTATAAAGTGGAAATACCGAGCTTCTCTGTATTTGAGAGAATTATATGAGATAGTTGAGCATCTGAGTGCTCAATAAATAATATTGTCTACTGCCATTCCTTCATTTATTTTAGCATGTTTAGCATATCTTTATTACGTATTTTCAACATAGTAAGCACTGACCTAAATACTGAATATATGGGTACTATTGCTACTTCTATTTAGTCATTTGGTCAATCCATATTTTTACATAATTACAGTGAATCAAGCCCTGTGTCATGGATAGGAACCACAGTAGTAAATGAGACAGAACCTTCAAGACTACGGGTACATATTTTTGTTCTACTAATAAGACACTCTTCTCCTTTATGAATTTTTCGGATATCCTTTGGTGAAATTTTATCTTTAGGCTGGGATGTAGCTCAGTGGTAGAGCATTTACCTACTGTGCACACAAAGTCCTGGGTTCAATCCTAAGTACATAAAAAAGTTGACTACAGTGGCGCCTGCCTGTAATTCCAGCACTAGGGAGGCGAAGGCAGGAGAAATTCAAGTTGGAGGCCAGCTTGGGCTATATAGGGAGACCCTACCTCAGGAACCAAGGGCTAGGGGATGTAGTTCAATGACAGAGTACTTTCCTAGCATGAAAAAGGCCCTGGATTCCACCCCCCACTTTCACCCCCCAACACACACCACAGAACACAAAACAAAACAAAACCTTCTGTCCAGTGAAAGAGTCCATTATCAGATACCTTCCTACACCATGCCGGGTTCTGACTGATTAAAAAGTCAGAAAAGGGGATTCTTAAGATCTGACAGGCCTGTGTCCTACATAAGCAGGTGCAGACAAGTTACAAGGAGAAATTTATTTTTCTCTTTCTTCTTTTTAGAAGAGCCTCTTATGCTGGGGGCTGGGGGGTTCTGCTGACGCGCTAAGGGAGAAATTCTGTTGTAAAAAGAGGAAAAAAAATAGGAAGCAACAGAGACTAAAAGGTCTACTCCCGACTTCCCTTTAGACACCGGAACAAGCTAGAAGACTTGTCTTTCCCCAGTGTACAGAGAAAACCCAGTCCCATGGATTTCCTCCTACCCATAGCCTTCAGCAGGGTTTCATTCACTGGGTTCTTTGTGCATGAGAAGGATTGGGGAGTTGAAAGGGGGTGAGGATTTCATTGAGCCTCAACCCTGCAAATGAGTAGAAGAGAGAAGGAAAGAAAGAGGCCTTTATGGTCCTCTCTCAGAGAGAATAAGCTGCAAGAGCTCAGGTCTTTCCTGCTGCCAGCACTTGTGTTCTCTCACACATCATAATGCTACGGAGAACTGCTGTCTGCTTCCCTGCTAAATGCTCTCTTCTGTTAAACAAGCTTTAGTAGGAGGCACTAGAGTTCAAGACGAGGAGTGATGGCGAGCAACCATTTATAGCAATAAAAAATGTTACTTCAATTAAAAAAAACCCTTGAAAAGTCTAGATTAATGGATAATAGGCCAATCAGTTAGCTTGAGGATGTTCTGGAGGGTACTTCTGGGGATGACATACACAGATGATGCTGTTTTTCCCGTACAGTAAATCATGCATTCTCTCACTGGTTTTTAACTGGATGGACTGGATGACTTATACTGTATATCCCTTTGCTTTTAGAGTATGCTCTTATGGAATTTGGTAGTTTTAAATTCATTCAGTTGAGGTCTGATTAGTATCAAACTAGCCTTTGAAGGTGAAAAAATTGCTGTGTTTTTCCCTCTGTTACTAGCCCGCTCAAGATCTGGTTTTCTATCACCCAATCAACTAAGTGTTGTTGCTTTTTCAGAGGCATCGTGACCGCTCTGCGTTAGTTCCCCCAGAGTGCTGAATTAAGTTCTTTAAGAGTGATGCCAAAAAAGATTTCTTGCTTTCATAACTCACACTGAGGACACGTAGTTGTGCTTGCCTCTAGTACAAGATTCATGTGGGTTGGTAGTGGAGGCGGGGAACTGGACCCTCAAGACACTGGCCATGTTTCGTGGGCGCCTTTAGTTAACGTGACATTTTAGTTAGCCAGGCATCTAGGTGTGTGCTACTGTGAGGACAGAAGGCCAGATGAAACATTTTTAGACATTTTTTTGGAAAACACCTTAAATTTTTTTTTATTTATAAATCTTTATTTTATGTGTACGAGTGTTTTGCCTGCCATGTATGTAAGCACACCACATGTGTGCACTGCTCACTGATGACAGAAGACAGTGTCGAATCTCCTGGAACTGGAGTTTGAGGACAGTTGGTAACTGCCATGTGGGTGCTGGGAACCATGCCAGGTTCTAACTGATTAAAAGGTCAGAAGGAGGATTCTTAAGATCTGACAGGCCTGTGTCCCGCATAAGCAGATGGAGACAAGTTACAAGGAGAGCTTTATTTTTCTCTTTCTTTTTTTTAAGAAGAGCCTCTTGTGCTGGGGTACTGTAAGAGCAGCCAGTGTTTCTAACTGCTGAGCCATCTCTCTCTATCCTCAACTCTTAACTTTTCAGTAAAGGGTTTAGTTATGGAACTGAGACGCTTAATTTGGGTAATTTAGTGCTTACTTTTTTTCCCCCATAAGTACAGAATTCCCTCAAATGTCACATTCTCTATATAGCTTTTGAGGCCACTGTTCTGTATCCTCATTTAGATGCTTCCCATGCTCTGTCCTGATAGAATAAATCACTCCCTGATGCTTCTGGGATTGGTACTCACTGGAGTGGTTATTACAATACATTTGGCTACACTTTCATGTTATGTCTCTAGGCAATGTTTCTTCTTCCTTCCTTCCTTCCTTCCTTCCTTCCTTCCTTTCTTCTTTTTCTTTCTTTCTTGTTACACTATGTAGTCCAGAACTCTCCTTGATTTATTTATTTGTTCGTTTTTGGTGAACCAATGATTTTTTATTGGGGTTACTTATAGGAGCAGAAATGACTCAAAAACAGCTGTATCACCAAAGCCCATCCCAGCATGGGTGACAGCTCACAAAAGCAGGAAACCTGGAGTTTACTGTACACCCTGCGGGAAGCTCAACAGGTTGGAGAAGTAGCTCAGTCACTTTTCCAGCCCAGCTTGACTGTGCTTCTTCGAGGCAGCTTGGTTTGTGTGTGTCTCAGCAGTCCTGACTTGATTTTTAATTTTCTTTCTTTCTTTCTTTCTTTCTTTCTTTCTTTCTTTCTTTCTTTCTTTCTTTCTTTCTTTCTTTCTTTCTTATGTGTGCGCATTTGTGGGCATACACATGTGATGGCTTGGTGGGTAAAGGCTTTTAAAAAATGTTTATGGCCACCTTCCTAATGGTCCTTTTAATCTTTGTAATTATCAAAAATAAGAGAGACAGAGAAACTTGTGAAGCATATAAAGAACATGATGATGTGTTCTGAATTGAGGAACTAGTTAAGAGATGCTTTTCACCTGGAATTTTGGCTGTTCTTGAAACAGGGGCCACTGTAACTCACTGAGCATGGCCTCCCACACAGCTGGGAGCCAATTGCTGCTACTTGCTGTCTTCATGGCCTAAAGCTTAGCACTCTTTTTTTTTTTTTCTTTTTGAGACAGGGTCTCACTGTAGCCCCAGCTGGCCTGGAACTTGCTATGTAGACCAGGCTAGTCTCAATTTCACAGAGATCCAGGTGTGTCTGCCTTCCAGGTGCTGGAATCAAAGGTGTGCGCCACCACTCGAAGCCTGCTTAGAACTCTTCTCATCTGTGTTATGCTAACTCCCATCTCCAAATTTTCACCCACACTCCCACAGCCTGAGAATGGCCCAGAGTGATGGCCCTGGCATTGACCCAGCATGCTGTCTCTCTTTGGGCAGCAAGCCTGGGGACCTGATCCATACATTCTCTTTGATCTGTGTAGGCTCAGCCTCCAGCACAGGACCTAACATATAGGGATACAATAAATGAATTAAGTATAATTGAATTAATATACTGGCTCTCTGTGTATTTTGAAGAACTCAAGAGCATTTTTTGTTTTGAGATAGGGTCTTCCTATGTAGCCTTGGCTGGCCTGGAACTTCCTATGTAGACCAGGCCAGCCTCGATCTCACAGAGATCCACGTGCCTCTGCCTCCTGAGTGCCGGGACTAAAAGTATGTCACCATGCCAGGCCTCGAAGAGCTTTCTTATTCCTATATTCATTCTTGTCTTCCTTCTTTCTTCTCTCTCTCCCTGTCCACTCTCTTTCTGTTTCCCTCCCTCCCTCCCGCCCTTCCTCCTCCTCCTCCCTCATTCCTTTCTTTCTCTCTCCTCCCTTCATCCTTTCCTTCTCTTCCTTTCCTCTTTTCTTTTCTCCTTCCTTCCTTCCTCCCTTCCCTTTTCCGTCCCTTCCTTCCTTCCCTCCTCCCTCCCTCCCTCCCTCCCTCCCTCCCTTCCTTCCTTCCTCACGATATGGCCTGGGTTGGCTTCAAACTCATTATATTCCTATCTCAGTCTCCAGAGTGCTGTGACTACAGGTATGTACCATCACAGCTGACTTTATTTTCTTTTTATACTTCTTGGCTAAATATAAGAGATTGAGAGGAGAGGGATGAGGGAGGAACAAGCTTCTTGTGGGATGTGTTCAGAATTCAAAGAAAAAGGGGAGAATTAGATACAGATTTGAGATTCAAGTTGTAGCTCAGAGGTAGACTTGCCTAGCATGTATATGTGTACATAAGGCTTTGACTTCTATCTTCAGCAGCACACACACACACACACACACACACACACACACACACACAGAGAGAGAGAGAGAGAGAGAGAGAGAGAGAGAGAGAGAGAGATTGAGAGAGAGATTTGACTGAATTATAATAAAAGCAGGCATAGACTTAAAAACCTTAGGAAAACCAACTCAAGGTATACAAACCCAAAATGTGGGAAGAGTGATATTTCAGAACCAAAGTTCTGGACATCATTGGAGAGAATTATTTGGTGCTGGAAAACACAGTACTGAATATCTAGTTGAATACTTAAACAGCATATTAATTATATCACAGGTAATCAAATGATTCATCCAAGTTTTAATATATAGTTTGCAATTATAACGTTGGGTGAAAAAAATCTAAAATAACTCCATTTCTTCTCCCTTTCCTCCCAACATGGCTTATTGACATTGGTTGAGAACTTAAAGCCCTTCCATGGTGACAACTTTAAGTTATCCATGAGAAAAGTGACTAAAAACCGTGTACACGAAGCATTAATCTCTCTCTGCCTACTGACTGCATATGCAGTGTGACCAGCCACATCACTCACTCTCCCACTGCCATGACCAGAGCTGTCTCTGTCACCCTGCCTTCCCTACCCAGATGCACTGTAGTCCTTTAAATATGAGACAAAATAAAATCTCTTAGTTGAAAAACTTGTTCATGAATATCCATAGCGACATTATTAATAATAGTCCCAAAGTAGAAACAACCTAAAGTGTCTATCAGCTGATGCACGAATGAACCAGTGTGGAATATCCATACCACGGTATTTCATTCCACTCTAAAAAGGAGAGCCAGTGAGGTGGATTACTGGGCATAAAGTGCTTGCTGTGCGAGCACAATAACCTGAGTTCAGTTCCCAGAAGCCATGGCAGAAGGAGGGAACCAGCTCCCTAAAGCTGTCCTCTGACCTCCACATTTGTGCCATGGCATGTGCACACCCACATTTACACACACACATATATAAGTATACTAATTATAATAAATAAAACTAAAATTTAAAAAATGAGGTACTGACTCATAATATGGATGATCTTTAAAAACATTCTCTTAAGTGAAAGATGCCAATCATGATAGACCATATATTTTATATTTCTATTTATTTGTCATGTCCAGGATAGGGAAACACATAGATACAGAAGGAAGATTAATGGTTGGGGGAGGAGATTGGGAGATGGCCGGAGAGAGAGAAGTAATGTGATCTCTTTTGAGGATAATGAAAACTTTTGGAATTAGATAGCAGTGGTGGTTGTAATTCCTATGAAGGAAAGGTTCAAGGGGAGCTCATCATAGCCTGGGAGTGGTAGTAGACTTGAGGGTAGGTCAGGGGTCGCCAGGAAATGACCTGAAGAAGTTGGTCAAGGAAAGATAGAGGGGGTTCTAGGGAAGGAACAGCGGATGTGAAATCATGAGCTGGGCAGCAGGGGAGTCTGGGGAACTGGAGAGTTCAGAGAAGGCTCGGTAATCTAGAGCATTAGAAAAGAAGAGGAGAAGGAAGAAGTTGGTGGCTGGCAGGGAGGGAGGGGGATTAGCAGGGATCAGTGTCCTGTGAAGAACATTCTGATCTTTATTCAAATAGCAGTGGGCAGCCTTTGAAGTGGAAGGGTCATATGATTAGATTTTCTTTTCAAATCACCATATTGGAGGAGGAGGGCAAGAGAGGACAAACCAGATCAATTAAGTGAGTCTAGTAAAAGGAGCCCAGATTAGAAAGATAGACTAATATTAGGTGGTAGACAAATTTAAGATGCTTATTAGAATTTAAAAGTTGGTGCCTTATAAACAAAGCTTTGGTGCCCTTGTTTCTGACATTTTCTCATCTAGTCATTAGACGTCTGTGTTCTAGAACAAGGCAGAAATTGGACATCAGCGTTTAGGACTCTAATCTGAGGTGATATATGGATCCATGGTCCCCGCCTTGGTGAAATCCAACAAATTCTTTTGAGTGTGAGGGTATGATGGGGGTGTCAGTAAATCTTTTAACAGGGGCTGAAGAGATGGCTCAGTGGTTAAGAACACTGGTTGTTTTTGCAGAGGACCCAAGTTTGGTTCCCAGCACCCACATGGTGGCTAACAACCATCCATAACTCCAGTTGAAGAGTGATGCCCTCTTCTGATCACCATGGGAACTAAATGCAGAATAAATAAAAATTAAAAACCAAGGACTGCAATTAAAACAAAAATCTTTTAACAGAATTAGAAGGCTACCATTCAAAGTCAGTCCTAGAGTAGAGTACAGGGTCACATACCTGCACTCTCAGCTACTCAGGAAGCTGATGGAAAGAGGATTATGAGTTCAAGGCCAGCCTGGACAATATAATGATAATCTGTTTCAAGAAAATGAGCCATGGCCTCTTGGTTAATACAAGCCCTCGGCTGTTGGCCTAAGTGGTCATTTCAACATATGAATTGCAGCTGAGATTAGGGTGAGGCGAGTCATTCACTTTCATTGCAAAATTTAAGGGAGCACCAGGAAAATATAATAAAGATACAAATACTTCAGTGTAATATTTTAGAAAATCACATTTGCAATTAAAGCATATGCCTCAGTCACCTTACCCTAATGCTTGGTGATAGTGGCTTCCTTAATTAGTAACAAGGGGAGTGAATGGTGAGGTCAACTATCTCCTGGGCTTCAGGAACTATCAGGGATGAACCTCCTAAATGACTATGTCAGAGTTAAGGTAAGCCTGAAACAGAAGACTGGTGCGTAGGGAGGACATTCATCCCCGATTCTGTACTGTTAGAAACATTTACTCAACATCCAGACTAAGAGACAGAACGATTATTGGTATTACAATGGCAGGTATATCCGCAAGGCACATGGAGAAACATAGGCTAGCATCCTGTATTTGGGTGTGCGGAGTAGGTGCCTGAAACAGCCCTGGTGGACTGTTTCTCTGTTGTAGGGCTGGAAGCTGTTCTGGGTAATTGAGAATTTAGGAAGGAAGTGGAGAAGATGGAGAGGAAGAGGCAACATGGCAAAAACTTCAAATACAGTAATGGAGCTAGACTTGATCTGGGTTTTATCCAGAGCAGCTTCTAGGCATAAGATAGGTCAATGTTAAGACAATTATTTAATGGGGCTGAAGAGATGGCTCAGCAGATAAAAACACTTGCTGCTCTTTCAGAGGACCTGGATTTGGATACTAGTACCTATACCGGGCAGCTCACAACTGCCTGTAACTCTAGTTCCAGGGGATCTGACATGCTCTGGCCTCTGTGGGTGCCTGAAAGCATGTGATGGACATAAACTCACACTGGCACACATGCATATACATAAAATTAAAAAGTAATACTTTAAAAATATTTTATTATTTTGATTTTTATATGTGTGATCGTATTGCCTGCACGTGTGTAACTGCACCTGTGTTGTGCAATGCTTGCAGAGGTCAGAAGAGGGCGTCAGAGGCCCTGGAACTGGAGTTATGGGTGGTTGCTACCGATCATGTGGGTGCTGGGAACTGAACCGGGTTCTCCTGCAAGAGTAGCCAGTGCTTTTAACCACTGAGCCATCTATCCAACCCCCTAAAAAAAACTTTTTAAAGAGGCAAATGTCTAGCTTCTCAGCTAGGGCTAAATGTGACCATAAGATCAAGAGTATTTTGACAACACAACTTGAACTGGATGGGAAAAGAAAAGAACATGAGGTTGAGTGGGTGGGGAAGTGGGGATGGATCTGGGAGGAGTTGAGGACGGGAGAATATGATCAAAATACATTGTATGAAAGTTCAGAGAATTAATAAAAACATTTTTTAAAAAGGCAAACATTCAGCCAGGTGTGGTGCTGTACGCCTTTAATCCCAGCACTTGGGAGGCAGAGGCAGACGGATATCTGTGAGTTCCAGGCTAGTGGGGGCTACAGGGAGACCCTGTGTCAAAAAGACCAAAAGAAAAAAAAGTCAAACATTTAGTGACAAGAACTAAGAGCACTGGCTGCTCTTCCAGAGGACCTGGGCTCAGCTTCCAGTGCCCACAAGGTGGCTAACTACTGTCTCTTAACTACAGTTTCAGGGGATCTAATGCCCTCTTCTGGCTTCCTGGGGCACTGCAAGACACGGGAACACTTAAGTGCAGGCAAAACACTCCTACACATACAATAAAAGTAAATACATTTTAAAAAGAAGTACTGGAAAGAAAGAGGGGAACATCTGGGGAAAAAAGTCACAAAATGGCATTTTAGCTTTGTAGGACAGGTTATGGAACCTGTGTTTTAGAGTCCTTGACAATTTCAACCTTCTGGTTTTTCTTCCAAGATTGGTTTCCAGGAGACATCTGACTCTTCTATAGTACCATACATGTCTTAAGTTACTTCCATAAAAATCAGCATCAGAATTGGAGGAGAGACCAATATGGAACTGTACCATCTGCCCCTGCGTCAAATTGCAATTTACATTTGTTCAGTTGATTCGTGGGAATGGCTTGATTCCCTTTCATCTCTTTCTGTGCTATGTCTTTCTTTTCTAAAACATCACAGCTTAATTTACGGATTTATGGAAAATGTGCCCTGTTTTCTCATAACACGCACTCACACATACGAATTGCTCTTTCGACTGTGAGAGCCAGGGTAGAGGGGGGATGAAAATGTCTTGCTTGGGTCTTAGGAGCCTTGGCCTAAAGTTCTGGCTCTACCACTCGTGCTTTAGGCTAGTCTTTTACATTCTCCAAGGTACTTTCCTTGTACAAATTGTTGTACTGTATACTGATATTGATATTAGTGGCTGATTAATAAGGAGAGTAAGGGCTGAAGTCAACTATAGGCTGACTTCAGACAGTAGGAAACGTCAGTAACATGGGAGGCTAGAGGCTAAGGGAAATATGAGATAGGAGATTGGGGTGTAAGGTATCCCTTACGGCTGTGAACTTTAATGCTCGTGTGATTGCTGAGCTGAGTCAAGCAGAGCCGTTTCACGTCTTGATCTCATTTCCTGCTCACTTCTACCTCCAATTAAATAATGATCAATAGTATGGATCAGATAATCGGGTAGGATAGCATGAACCCTCAGCAAACCATATTTTAAATGGATCAGACAATAGTCTCTTGAGCCATTGGATGAAACTGTTTATAGAATAACATTTAATCTCGGATTATTATCCCTTTGATTGCTTATTTTCTATTCTTTCTCTGAACTGGCAGTTTGCATGCTGTTCTGGAGATGAGCCCTCAAGCACAGGACAGCGAGTTTGCCCAGCAGTGCCATTATACATGCTGTTTGCCCCTAGACTTGAGAGCATCCATAGCTCCTGGCAGTAGCTATGAACTTTGAAATGCGATTGCTGTGTGTTAGAACTCTTGCTTGAATGCTTTTCACCCTGAATGGACCACATGATTTAAAAAAAATTTTGGCTAGGATTAATGGGTAGGGGATATTTATGGGTAATTTGTGGCCTCCTGATTAGTCAGGGTTCTGGAGAGAAACAGTTTTTATCCAGATAAACTGCACCTACAGTTTTGTTTTTCAGATTTTAATTTGGAGTTCTAGGGATCGACTCTAGGACCTCTCACGTATTAGGCAAGTGTCCTACCACTGAACTATACCCTTCAGTTTTATTTTATCAATTGTGATCTCTGGTAGTGAATGGGAGACTCATGTTAATTTGGAATCATATTAATAATTTTTTTTAAAGAGACAGAGGGCTGGAGTGATGGCTCAGTGGTTAAGAACACATACTGCTCTTGCAGAGGAGGCAATTTCAGTTGCCAGCACCCGTATCAAGTGACTCACAACTATTGATTACTCCAGCTCCAGGGGATCTGACAGTTCTGGCCTCTGTAGGTATCCACAGTCATGTACAATGCCCCCCCACATACTCACAATTAAAAAATAAAATAAGTCTTTAAAAGAAAGAATGAGATGACAACACATTGCAGAAGGACTTTCAGACCTACTTTGAAGATGGTTCACTCACACAACTCTTGACAGGTGGCCACAATTCCTGATACCAGCCTCCCCATGACATGGCAACTGATGCCCTTAAAAGTAAGCAATCCAACAAAAAGTGCAAGGCTGAAGTTGCAATGCCTTTTATGACTTGAGTCTTGGAAATCACAAAGCAATCCCATCTACCATGTTCTGTTTGTTACAGGTGAGTCACTAAGTCTACTTCACACCCAGGAAGAAGGAAATGAAGCGCTATCTTTTGTAAAGGAGACTATCAAAGAGCTTGTGGACATTGTTCTGAAACTACTACAATAAGAAACTGAGGACAGTTAACAGACAGCTAAATACTACATGTGAGAATCAGAAGGGCACTTGAGTAACCTACAAAAAAGGCTCTTCCCTCTTTACTGAGCAGCAAACTTGGGAAGCTGAGGAGCAAACTCAAACTCTGATCATTGGGGGTTGGAGATACAGCTCCATGGTTAAGAATACTTACTGTTCTTTCAGAGGACCCAAGTTTGGGTCCCAGCATGTGTTGGGCATAATGTAGGGTGGGCCTAGCTAGGCCACCTGCCAGGAGGAATGGAGGAATGGCTCTCGTGGGTGTGGTGCTCCACACCAGTTGGTTGTGAAGCCAGTTTCTGCCCAGCACCTGGTGGGAACCTGATCCACCTGGGAGCAAACTGCAGTTGGCTATAGTCAGGACCCCACCCCATAAGGCTATTGGCTAACAAGACCTATAAGACACTCTGTTCTTTCTTGAATAAATGAGTTTGCAGCAGACCACTACTGCTGGCTTTCCGCTCAACTCCCGGGGTCGGTGTCTTGATTCCACCCCTACTCACCCCCTCCCCTAACCACCTTTGGTCCCCCTCGGGCTGGTCCTGAGTGCTGGGACCCCCAACAAGCATGTCCATGGCAGCTAACAACCATCTGTAACTCCAGTTCCAGGGGATCCAACACTGTCTGTTGGCCTCTGTGGGCATTGCATACACATATATACATGCAAGCAGAACACTCACATACATAAAAAAGTAAATAAAATATTAAAAAAATCTGATGGCTGTGTTGCCAAGTTGCCAAGCTTCAATGATGACTGAGTGCTCAACAGAGACCAGTCTCAAATGGTAAGCTCTGGTAGGTCACTAGCTGGGAAAACCTGAGACCCCAGAATGTGAGATGAGAACATCAGGGGGAGTATCTCTGAGGTTTTTAACTTCTGTAAACTTTTTGGAATCCCCAAAGCCTACAGAAGTAAGCCACTCTGCGCTACTAAGAGCTAGGCCTTTCTCCACGTGAGAACTCCCTATGGAGGCATCTTCCTTCAAGGCACAATGCCTCCCCTTAGAAGTTGCTCCACTTTCCCCTCTTGACTATCAGAGTATCCACTGGCATTAAATGCCAATGAACCCCACTTGGGAATGTACCGTGGGGGCAAATAATTACAAGAAGGAGCTAAAGAATTAGTAGGAATCAGCAGAAGCCAGGAGGGTCAAGGTGACAGGAATGGAAGACTGCATTAAGCAAGAGTTCTCTGACTTATGAGTAATCTTTTAGGACATAGAAGTGAATATTGTATCTGACAGGACAGAGCCAATTTATGACTATGGGTCTCTTAAAAACCTAGAGAAGTGGATGGAGGTGCAGCTTAGTGGAAGAGTACTTGGATTTGATCCCTAGCACTGGAAAAAAAGTGTGTGTGTGGGGCTCTACTTGCTGCCAAGTCTGATGATCTGAGTTTGATTCCCAGAACTCACATGGTGGAAAGAGGGACTCAGCCCTACAAAACACAAAATGTTCTCTCTGTCTGTCTCTCTCTCTCTCTCTCTCTCTCTCTCTCTCTCTCTCTCTCTCACACACACACACACACACACACACACACACACACGTTCGAAAACAGGCCCAGAGATAATGGTGCCTCATGCCAAGAAAAGTGGAAATTTCTGATTTGGTGGATGATGGACAAAGGAATTAAAAGTTTAAGAGAAGTGGGCATGTTGAAATGGACATATTTGGGGAGGAGAGGATTATCTCTCAAGGAAGATCCAGTAGACAACTGACTCACTGATACCCTAAGGAATGTGCTGTTGACAAGAAGCTCAGCATCTTTAAGAAGGTCAGTAGTGGGTGACAGGCACTTGCAGCCTCAAGACCAATTGCTGTGATAGGGACTGTACTGGTCCTACCAACAGCCTCCTTCTCCTGTTTCCTCCTTTCAGGAAGAGAGACCACTGGGACGCATGGATTTGTCCCCAGTCATGATCCAGGAAATGGATTTTTCCTCAGCAGCCACAGAGATGCCCCATTTGGATCTCCTTTCGCAGAAATCCTGTCACGGGTGTGACATTTGCTGACAGCCTTCAGGATCTGCCTCGGCTTTTGACTTGAGGCCATGTTAATGAGAGCCCCCAACTAAAGACTAGGCACTGCAGTGATACAAGGCTCTCCACTTCTGCACAATACAGGATTCTCATGTAGAACAGCCTATGCACCAGAGCTTCCTGTTTGGCAACCGGAAGGTTTCTCAGAGTTGCAGTGTAGCCTGAGACTCTTCGTACCCAAACATCCTTCCCCTCCTTTCTCAGATTTTAGTCCTGTATATGAACTGAAAGCTTTCTTTCATGCTTTTTTCCGGGTTAGGTTTCACACGACCCCAATAAATGTGTGGCACTTTTGGTTTTGTCTTCCTGGAGAACCTAGCACTCCAGTTTGAAGTTTAGGGTAAGCATGGAAAATCTCATCAGTCTTGGTAGAAAGCATAATTTACCCAGAGGTTCAAAAAAGGAAGGTTTTTAATTTTGTTTGTCTGTGAGACAGGATCTCAGCATATAGCCCAGGCTGGCCTGGAATTTGTATGTAATCTAGGCTGGCTTTTAATTTACAATCCTTTGACTTTAGCCTCCCAAGTGCTGGGATTATAGGCATGAGACACTATGCATGGTTCTGGAAGACTTTTAAAATGGAGCATCTTGTGGAGATACAGTGAGAATTAAGGGGCAATAAGTAAATAAATAAAGGATGATGAGGCAGGCAGAGACTTCTACAGCAGAAGACCACTACCCTTAGGCTGAAAGCAAAGGAAACAACAGCTCTGGAAA
Source organism: Eospalax fontanierii (assembly GCA_035773235.1). NCBI lineage: Eukaryota > Metazoa > Chordata > Mammalia > Rodentia > Spalacidae > Eospalax > Eospalax fontanierii. The sequence continues at coordinate 21,275,631 of CM069525.1, read as the reverse complement.
TGTTAGCAGAGGCCAGGGAAAAGGTCATGGTGGGGGTGGGGCGTTCACTGCAGCTGTGGAAAACTGATACTGTTTTAACTTTATTTTTCCATTCTTAAATTGAACTTTGGGGCATTTCATACAACACATATTAATCATCTTTAGACTTCCTCCCCTATCTGCACCTCTCTAGAACCCCCCACCAGATTTCATGCATTTTGTCATATATGTTAAGGCCTATTGATTAAGTCATGTTTGTGTCCCCAGGTGTCCTTTGGTATGAGTTCATCCACTGGAGCCTAGTTTAACTTTATATTTGAAACGCCAGTTGGTGTGTGTGTGTGTGTGCGTGTTTATAGAATTTCTTTTCTGTGAGTGTGGTAGGCAGAATATCTCCTTTAAACTGTTCTTGCTCTAGAGACTGGGAATTTAGCTGAGCACGTAAAGTGCTTGTTGCACGAGCATAATGACCTAAGTTCAGATCTTTGGCACCTACACAAAAGCTGTGTGGTGCATTGGTGCATATCTGTATCCCTAACACTGTCGAGGAGAAGGAGTAGAGAGAGGTGGATCCCAGTTGCTTTCTGGTCAGTCAATGTAGCTGAAATAACAAGCTCCAGGTTCAGTGATGTTCAGGAGACTGAGAATACAGGGGTTCTAGAGGCATAGTAATGGACCCAGAAAAGCACAAACCTGAAGGAGGGAGAAACACCGGAACGAATCGACCGAATGCGATGAAAATGCTCCCAGAGGAATATGCACAGTGTTCCTGGTGCAGTGAGAGCGGACTACTGAACTGACTCTGTAGCAGGCAGGCCTTGACTTTGTGATCTTGCCTCAGCCTGCTGGGTAGCTGGGATTACAGGTTTGTGCCAGGCTTGAAAACCTTTTAATTCAATTTTACTCTCGAAGCTTCCTATTTGTTTGACCAAAAATTCAAGTAAAACTAAGAGCAATTATTTTTTGAATGAGACAGAGTCTGGCCTGGAACTTAACTATGTAGCCGAGGATGGCCTTGAATTGGTGGCTGTTCTCCTGCTTCAGCTTCCCTAGTGCAAGGAGTTCAGGTATGGTACTAATATTTTGGAAAGCTGCTCTGATGATGCCCGATTGGTCAGTCAAGGGCAAGAACCCAAACAGCAGTAAAGGCGCAAGGGTCAAGGATAAAAAGCTTTCAACAAGGACGGAGGCGCGCCTCACTTGACTACTGAATGATGTGATTTGGATGTTGTTTTTCTCACACTCTATATTAGCTTTCTATTGCTACTGTAATGAATCCTACAAGTTCTAAAGGCTGGAAACAGCACAATCTGGCACAGGTCTTACTGAATACAATCCAGGTGTCGGCAGGCTGTGTTCCTCTCAGAAGCCTCCAGGAGACAACCGATTTCCTTACTCTTTGCAGTTTCCGCATGCTACTTCGGCTCTTGGCTCGTGGGCTCCTTTATCATCTTCAAATCTGACAGTATTGCATCTCTCTGTTCACATCTTCTCTGACTCTCTGATTCCTTTCTTACCTTTTTAAGAACTCTCGTCATGACACTGGACCCACCAGGATAATCTCCTCCGTTTAAGGTGAACTGATTAACAACTTTAATGCTATCTGTAACCTTAGTTACCCTTTGCCGGGTAACCTAGTGTATACACCATGTAACCAGTGACAAGTTCTAACATTAGAATGAGAACATTGTGTGTGGGGGGGTATATGCACATGTGTGCACATGTAGAGACAAGAGTTCAATGTTGGGTGTCTTCCTCTGTCGTTCTCCACTTTATTTTTTGAACTTCTCCACTTTAATAAATAGGAAGCTTAGGGAGTAAAGTTAAGTTGAGAGGTTTTCAAGCCTGGCACAAGCCTGTAATCCCAGCTACCCAGCAGGCTGAGGCAAGATCACAAAGTCAAGGCCTGCCTGCTACAGAGTCAGTTCAGTAGTCCCCTCTCACTGCACCAGGAACACTGTGCATATTCCTCTGGGAGCATTTTCATCGCATTCGGTCGATTCGTTCCGGTGTTTCTCCCTCCTTCAGGTTTGTGCTTTTCTGAGTCCATTACTATGCCTCTAGAACCCCTGTATTCTCAGTCTCCTGAATGTCACCGAATCTCTGTGTGTGTGTGTCTGTGGTAGTGAACCGCGAAACCGGAAGGCATGTGAGGAGGAAAGAAAATGGTGTGGGCATCAGCACTGCGAACGGAAAACCCAAAAACTGGTAGGGCCAGACTCTGACTGACTTTAGTTGTCTGTGGCATGGACTGGCTGGGCTGGGTTTAGAATGCAGACAATCTGTAGGTCATCTGTGGGCATCAAGAGGACGTGTCAGAAATATCTTGCTCTTCGTGAGGCTTCGTTACAGGAATGATTCAAGAGAATTCTGACACCTCAGAGATGCCTCCAACAGTGTACCTTCCTCTAATTCACTCCTCTGTCATTCTGAGTAGCTTTTAACCTTTGTAATCTCAGTATGGTACCCACAGACTTCGGTTAAATGCAAAGCAGTTCCAACCACTAAAATATTTGGGCTTTCTGTGAATGACACATTTTCTCTAGTATTCTAAACATTAGATCTCACAGACCCTTTAATAACACACTTAAGCTTTCGTTGGCGAAGTTTGAGACATTTATTCCAGTACATTAGAGCAGATTTCAGTATATCCCTCTTGTGGTCTTCTGTTAAAACATCAGTACAAAGCAGATTTCTCTGCTTTCTCTCTCCCTCTCCCCGTCTCCCTTCCATTCCTCCTTCTCCTTTCCTCTCCTCCTCCCTCCCCTTACCTCTACTGTGTAGCCCTGTCTGGTCGGCAACTCTAAGTAAACCAGGATGGGATTACAGACAAAGCTTCCTACCTTTGCCTCTATTGCTGCCCCTATCCCTGCCTTTATTTCTTTTAAGATCATTATTGCTGTCTCTATCTGCATACCTAATCCACCTAATCCTCAGAGAAGATTTACAAGAATGTCAAGGGCCAAGAGAGGAAGGTAGAGGAATTAAGCAATAAAGAAGAGTCAGGAATTGTGAGTAATTTAAAGAATTGGAATCAAAGAAGAAATAGTCATCTTTTAAAAATATTTTCTTAAAAATATTTTTATGTATTATTTTTATTTTCTGTGTATGAGTGTATTGTCTGCCTGTAGGTAAGTGCACTCATGTCACAACAATGTGCAATGCCCAAGGAAGTCAGAAGAGGGTGTTGGATCCCCTGGAACTAGAGTTACAGATAGTTGTTAGCTGCCATGTGGTGCTGGGAATTGAAGCCGGGTTTTCTGCTAGAGCAGTCAGTGCTCTTAGCTGCTGAGCAATCTCTCCAGCCCTGAAAAGTATTTATTTTTATTCTATGTGGATGAGTGTTTTGCCTGCATGTATGTAAGTGCACTCATGTCATGCCATGCCCACGGAAACCAGAAAAGGGGGCCAGATCCCCTTGAACTGGAGTTCCGGATTGTGAAGCACTGTGGTTGGAACCCAGGTGCTCTGTAAGAGCAGTTAGTGTTCTTAAGCCATCTCTCCACCCCCAGAAATAGTCACCTTGAAGAGATTTTACAGGTGTGAAAATATGGTCTTTCTTCAGGTTTGGTTTCTGTACTTCCACAGATCAGGCTCAAGAGAAGCTGTACATGGCATCTGAGTCAATTTAGTAATAAGGTGCCTAAGTCAACAGAATAAAAGAGTTAAGAAATCTTATGGCTATCACACATGAAGATTAATCAGATAGACTAGTATCAATGTTATTGCCCTGTTTTCATGTAGATACATCTCCAGATACTGCAAAGTAAAAATTTAAATCTGAATGTCTACTATGTAAAGTCAAATAACCAGAATGGCTTTAGCAGTTGTAAAATAAAAATCCTCACTGTAAAGTAAGTTTCAAACACTCCCTATAAATAAATCCATGCATTTGCAGCCAACTGATATTCACGAAGGTGCCAAGAGCAATGGAGCAAAGCCAGTCTCTTCAATGAATCGTGTCAGAGACCTGAGGGTTGAGGTGCACATCTGTAATCCAAGCATGTGTGAAGCTGAGACAGGAAGATCATGAGTTTAAGGCCAGTCTGGGCCATGCAGCAAGATTGTGTCAATATGAAAAGCAAACAATCAAACAAACAAAAAACTAACCATGATAGACCAAAACTAATAGATGATGTTGGGAAAATCAGGTACCCACAGACAAAAGAATGAAATTAAACACTTATACATCTCATATCATGTATAAAAATCAAGTCAAAATAATTAAAATCTTAAAATATAAGACCTTAACTTATGAAACTGCTAGAAGAAAACATAAGATGAAAGGTCCATAATGTTGGTCTGGGCAAGAAAATTTTGGATTATGACTTCAAAAGTAAAAACAGATGAATAAGATTGCTTCACAAAGGAAATAACAGATTGAATAGATGACCTACAGAATGGGAGAAAATACTAACTATCCTGAGAAGGGATTGATGTCCAGAATAAATAAGGAGCTTCAAAAACTCATTATAAAAATCTGAAGTAGCCCTAATGTAAATGTGCAACGGGTCTAAACAGACCTTCCTTGAAATGATGCATACAAATGACCATCGGCTACATGAAAAAAATAGGTCAACTTCACTAATCATCAGGGAAATGCTGATCAAAACCACAGTGAGATGTCGCTTTGTCCCCTTAAGAGGGGTTACCTGTTAAAAAGGCTGCTGTGGGATGTAAGAAAAGGGACCCTTGCATTGTGGGTGGGAATGTAAACTAGTATAGCCATTATGGAAAACAGAATAGAAGTTCCTCCAAAAATTAAAAATAGAGCCAAACCTGGAGGTGCAGGCCTGAAATTCCAGCTACACTGCAGGCTGAGGCAAGCTGATCACAAATTCAAGGACTGTCTATAATACAGAGTGAGATCAAGGCCAGCCTGAAAAATTTAGTGAGACTCTGTCAGGAAGTAAAAAATAAAACCTGCTGGGGATTAACCCCGTGGTAAGAGTGCTTGCCTAGCATGGGTGTGGCCCTAAATTCAATCCCCACCATTGAAAAAAAGCAGTGATTCTCTTGTCTCCTTCTCCAAGCAGCTGGAATTTCCGGCATGGGCCGTCACACTTGGTTTATTGTAGATCCTACTGTGTTCGCTATATAATTTAGGAAATAAACTAATTTTAAAAACATAGTTTATCCTATGAAATCATAGCATAAATTAGTTTGAAAGTTGATGACATCGTTTCCAAGAAAATTTCCTACTTAAATTAGGTGTTCAAAATCTATATGGTTCATCAGCTCAAGGAATATCATTACTAGATATTTTTCACTCAATACATGATTAAATACACGATTAAACTATATTATCAAGTTTTGTGATTTTGTTGTTTTATTTGTAATAAAGGCATTAATAGCATATCTGTGAGAGCATGATTAGGTGTTTAAAATTTTTTCATTGTGTATGTGATACTGTTACCCTGCAACCACATAAAAAGTAGAATGGATGCAACACAACAGGTAAGAAAGAAGGACAGTTGGCAGATAGTTCTGTAAGGACAGTGATTTTCACCATGACACCATTGTTGCCTGTGTCCTGCTTGGTTTTGTGACTACTTTGCCTTCCATCCCAGCTACCCAAACTAAATTGTAAAATATTTAAAAAGATTTATGTGTATGAACATTTGCTTGCATGTATGTACACATGTATGTATGTATATGTACTATATGCATGCTTGTTGCCTGTGGAGGTCAGAAGAGGGTATTGGATGGCTCCCCTAAAACTGGAGCTACAGAAGGTTGTGAGCTGCTATGCGGGTGCTGGAAACTGAATGCAGGGCTTCTGCAGGAACAGCACGTGCTCTTAACCGATGAGCTGTCTCTTCAGCCCCTGTTTAAGGAATTTTATGCATGCTACCTATTGAGATAGAGGCACACAGATGGATGCTAGGCTGGCTGAGTTTAATAGTGCTTCCCTGAAATTAGAACTAAAACAGGTAGGCTAGGCCCTAGATGAAGAACTACGGGCTATCAGTGGCTACTGAGAGAAGGAGAATCAGTCTTCACTAAGTATGAGCCCCTTGATAGGTTATCCAATCCCAAGTGGTCATCCCTAAACACATGTACGTAAGAACAGCACTAAATGGGCTCAGTATGTTGTGTGTGTGGTCATAATTATAGAAGAGGTCATGAACTTGAGAGGGAGTAGAGGGGTACGAAGGAGAGAAGAAGGGCTGGCAATAAGTATGAAATGCTCAAAAAAATTAGCCAGACACAGTGGCACACACCTTTAATCCCAGCACTAGGAACTCAGAGGCAGGTGGATCTCTGTGAGATTGAGGCCAGCCTGGTCTACATAGTGAGTTCCAGGCCAGCTGGGACTACAGGGAGACTCTGTCTCAAAAAGAACAAAAAAATAAAATAACAAAATAAAATTAAATAAAAAAACGGGCGGGCTAAGTAATGAGACATTCCCTGTTTAAACAGCATCTGCAGTGAACACCAGTGGAGCTCACTGCACAGTATTTATTTTCTAAGAAAATGCTTCATACTGGTCATACAGGGAAATAGTCTTGTTAATAGATTGTGACTCAGCACCTGGCCTTTAGACTGGGTAAGGGGAATCCCTGGTAAGTCAGTAAGCCCTTGTCACAGTCTACTAGTCTGGGAGTGTTGCCACCATGTCTAATTCCGGAAAATTCTGTCATTTGGTCTTCTTATTTCTTTTTTGGTACTGGAAATCGAACCTAGGGCCTTGGGCATGCGAGGCAAGCACCCTACCTCTTAGCTTTATCCCCAGATGGCTTAACACTTTTCATTTTGAGACTGGGTTTTGCTAAATTGCGCAGGCTGGCCTTGAACGTACTCTGTAGCCAGGCAGGCCTTGACTTTGTGATCTTGCCTCAGCCTGCTGGGTAGCTGGGATTACAGGTTTGTGCCAGGCTTGAAAACCTTTTAATTCAATTTTACTCTCGAAGCTTCCTATTTGTTTGACCAAAAATTCAAGTAAAACTAAGAGCAATTATTTTTTGAATGAGACAGAGTCTGGCCTAGAACTTAACAATGTAGCCGAGGATGGCCTTGAATTGGTGGCTGTTCTCCTGCTTCAGCTTCCCTAGTGCAAGGAGTTCAGGTATGGTACTAATATTTTGGAAAGCTGCTCTGATGATGCCCGAATGGTCAGTCAAGGGCAAGAACCCAAACAGCAGTAAAGGCGCAAGGGTCAAGGATAAAAAGCTTTCAACAAGGAGGAAGGCGCGCCTCACCTCTACGTCACACCAAGCCATGGGGAGTGGTTCACATACTTAACAATGGAGAAAAGAGGCCGGCTTTGGCCTTACCATCGCGCCGCATCTAGCGGGATGAGAAGTTTCATTGAGGCGGATTCCAGCCGTCCGCCAATCAATGGACAGAGACCGCCCCACTTGGCGTGGTAACCCGCCCCTCGGGCGGTGCCGCCCCGCCCTCCTGCCGTGAAGTCCCGCCCCTCCCCGGCTGCCTTTGGTAGGAGGCGAGGTGGTGCGCAGCGAGATTCCACCCTGTGCGCCTTACCGGTGTCTGCGCTCGCGCTCTTCTGTCACCTGTTTGCCTCTGCCGACGAGCCTGGGGCTTGGTTCTCCACGCGCGGGCAAGGCCGTGGGGCACCATGCGGCGGGCAGCATTGCGGTAGGTCGCGCGGAAGGGCTCGGCTGGATGCCGTTCCGGGGTGCCCACGCCCTTGCTTGCCGCCTGGCGGAAGAAGCTGTGGGCGGGACCAAGGCCGTGGATGTTTAGCCTAGAAGGGAAAAGGCACCCACTCCTGGGACTCCGCCTGAACAGTGGTCTGCTAATCTTGGCTGGAGGCACTTTTTTTTTTTTTTTTTGAAGGGAGGACGCTGGGTATTCCTCCGAAATTCCTGTCCTTTTGCTCATCAGGGGTGCGGTTGGTCCTGGGATAGCACCGTCCTGTGGCCGAAAGCCAGCCTTTGCATTTGTGCCTTGCCTCGCCAGCCCTTTGAAGAACATTTTGGAGGTTAAGTGCTGGACATTCTTGGAATCTGACTTAAACGTTATCACGAGTGTAAGGATTTCAGGGTGTTTTTTGGCTCACAGAACTGCAGGCTTATTCATTTGTAAATGTATGAGAGAGAGACAGGGAGAGAGGAGAGAGAGAGAGAGAGAGAGAGAGAGAGAGAGAGAGAGAGAGAGAGAGAGAGAGAGAGAGAGAGAGAGAGAGAGAGAGAGAGAAACTAACTCTCAATTAGCCCTGGCTGACATCGAACTCGTGGCGATCCTCCTGCTTCAGCATCAGCATCTCTAGTGCTGGGATTTCCAGATAGGCACCACCCCCTCCCACTTGGAACAGCTTCTGAAATAAGCAGCAAGGCCCTTGGAAAATAGTTGTTTTGCTGGGACCACTTGGGCAAGGAGAATGCCTTTTGGTAGATGTAATCTTCCCAGTTGACCCAGTTATGGACTGAGGTCTTTATACCCTAGGATGTACCTGTGTTGGGCATACCTGATTGTCTTTAACTAACAGCTTACAAGTTTTTGCAGGTTGCCTCGTTTCTAGGGAACTGAATGACACCTGCTCTGACTCTTAATGTCATCCTGTTGCTAGTGAGTCTATTCTTGACATGGATCCTTCTTATTTCCCCGGGGTCCTTGATCTCCCTTACTGTTCTTAGGAACCTTGATATCAATTGAACAACCCCCCGCCCCTACAGGTTGGAAGTCATTACAAGAAAGGTGTGGTTGACATGCTTGACTTTAGCTTGCATTAGATATGTAAAAGGCTTCTATAAGTTCTGTAGTCTTGCCTGGGTATCTTTTCCCACAAGACCTTTCTTAAATCATATTCCACTGCCCCCACCCCCTTACACCTGGTTTGAAAGTCCTTTGCACTCCGTAGCCCTATGTTTGTTTCTCAAGCGTCCTATTGAACATGAAGCAGATATTCTGTCAGTGCCTAGTCAGAGAAATAATTCCTCTATGAATACAGACTTATTTGAGGTGTTCGATTATTTGGTGTGTATAGCTTTTTCCAGACACACAATGTAAGGAAATAGAAAGCAGGAAGGAGGCGGACCTCTACAGAGCCAAGCACATTTATTAGAGAATAAACCTGAGAGGGCACGCCCTTAATGTCCAAATTGGGATATTTCTTCAGCGTAGTAGGCTTATGACTAATACTGTGTCTGGTGTTGTTGCTACTGCTTCTGCAGTGCTAGGGATGAACCCAGGGCCTCACTCAAGCTAGGCCAGTGCTCTGCCACTGGAGGAGGGTGAATCTCCGGAAACTGTAAATAACATTTTTATGTGTCAGCTAAAATGTACCATGGGTTCACAGTTTTTATCAAGTTATTAGTTATATAGGGTACCATTATATGAATGCTACATTTACAGTATTAAAGAGATTTATTTATTTATGCTATAAGCAACAGATTTTTTTTTTTTTATTGAGACAGGGTCTTGTGTAGCCCAGGCTGGCCGTGAACTTGCTGTATACCTAAGGATGGTCTTGAACTTTCTGCCTCCACCTATCAAGTGCTGGGATTATAGGCATGTGCCACCACACCCAGTGTTCTGTGGTGCTGGAACTTGAACCTAGGGCATCATACATGCTAGGCAAGCACTTTACCAACTGAGTCATTTCCTTAACCTCAACAACAGTCTTTAAAAAGTGTTCAAATTATACCTTCGAATGCATTTCCCAGTTTCTTAAGACTGCATGCAATAAATAGGGGTGGGAGACTATAATTTTCTAAATATTTGGCCCAGTTGTTTCTCTATATTAAATTCCCCTTCTTTTGGTACGGGGTTTTAATTCAGAGCCTTCGTTGCATATGGTAGGTAAGCTCTCTATATCTGAGTTAAACCTACAACCCTATGTTTATTTTATTTTGACCCAAGGTCTTCTACTTGTCTAGGTTGGCCATGAAGTCACCATGTAGCTCAGACTGGCCTTGAACTTGCAATCCTCCTGCCATAGCCTCCTGCATAGCTGAGTTTACCGGCATGTATCATTATGCTTAGCAACCCCCTTCACTATTTCTGTTTGATGTTGCCATCAGAGATGGTACATCATTGTAGTGCCTGGATTTCTTTCTAAATTTCAGGTTCTTATTTTCTCTTTTGGTGCTAGGGTTCAAAACCAGGGCTTTGTGCATGCCAGGCAAGCACCTTCAGATCTTATTTCTTATAGTGGATACATTTAGTGTGTCTATTATAACGGCTAGCTAAAATGTTGAAGGTATGATTTTTCTTTTTCTCTTTCAGTAATGGAAAGGAATAGCACTCTTTTTGCAGTGTGCTCTGTGTTCGTGTGTGTGTCTAGGTCAGAGGACAACTTTGTGGAGTCAGTTCTCTCCTTCCACCTGAATGTAGAACCCAGGTATTGAACCTGGGTTGCCAGGCTTGTGCAGCAAGCACCTTTATCCATGAACCTCCCTTCCCCAGTTTGTTATTTCAAACTAGATGTGTTTATGAGATGGCAGGAGGGAGGAATACATGACTTACTCCCTTCAGAAAGGGATTTGAACCTACATAAAATGGTGAAAAATAGGAAATCCAAATCGAATTCTGAGAAAATTCAAATTAGAAGGTTAAGATCAGCAAGAAAAGAACAGAAAATTTAGGGGCTGGAGAGATGGCTCGGTGGTTAAGAGCACATACTGCTCTTACAGAAGGCTTGAGTTCGATTTTCACAACCCATGCCAGGTGGCCCACAACTGCCTGTAGCTCCAGTTTGAGGGGATCCAGCATTCACTTCTGGTCTCCTTGGGCACCTGCATTCATGTGTACATACCCTCCCAACACATCCACATGATTCAAAATGAAATACATCAAATACATCTTAAGAAAAAGAAAAGGAAAGGTTTGTTGTGAAAAATGGCCAAGTAGAGACAGTAGAAGCTTGCTAGCCATGTCTTTGAAGAAGAAAGAGGACCATAAAGCCTAAGGCCATCCAGCAAGCATTGTTGTCTTGGTGGGCCAACAGACATTGTGTTACAGCTAAATGAAATGACTGGATGGCTCAGGAGTTAATTTTACCAGTGAGCAAGTATGCAATATTATGTGTTCTTTTGCAACTGGGCTACTGAAAGGTCAATAATTTGTCTTAGCACCTAAGTAGGAAAACATATAGGAAGATCTTACAGAATATTTTTACTGAGGGACTTACACTGAGCTGTAATTCAGTAGCTTAGGTTGTAAGAAAAGATAAAAATAGAATTTTTTTTGATTACTTATTATCCTCACATTAGCTAGTAAGAATTTAGTAGAAACTTGAGCTAGAATGAGGTGGCAGTATTGTGGTTCTCGGTCCCTTTACTAGCTCTTCAACTGTTTGTTAATTTCTGATACAGGTATGTTATCCCTGGTGTGCTCGTGTGTGGTTAAAAGCCAGTACTTGAGCAATAGCAAACCAAAATCAGCTTACCCATGGCTCACTTTTGAGCAGATCATAAGTAAGGCACATTTGGGCACACAGCTTTTATTTTATTCCCTTCGGGATCTAGGAAATTTCTGTACAGGTCCAATAGGTACTTTCTTTGAGTCTGCACAGGCTGATTCAAAATTCAAAGATGATTAGTTTATAATGGGTTTGTCTTATTTATTGAGGAAATACGGTGTAATTGTAAAGAACAAAGTAAACATTCATAATTAATGTGTTCATTTGTTTATCAAATTAGTTCTGGCCTTCTGAAGCCAGTAAAATGGAAAGAGCAAGATTAAATCCATTAAACCTGGCCCACATCTTTTGTTTATTTTGCATATAATTACATAGTTTATCTTTACTCTCAAGACGTAGCTGGGCTGAGGCGGTAGCTCTGATAGAGCGCTTTCTAAGCATGTGTACGGCCCTGTGTTCAGCCCTAGTATTGCAATAGCAAAACAACAACAAACCCCCTGCCAATTGCCCATCTGTGTGCCGGGTATGGTGGGGCACACCTGTTACCCCAACACTCAGAAGGTAGAGGCAGGATGATTAAGAACTCAAGGTCGTTCATGTTCAGCTAGATAGCAGGGCCACTTGGGACCCTGTCTCAAAAAATCCAAAAATTGTTACCTCTCTCTTGAGAAACCTGTACTCACACTTGGGCCTGTCTACTCCTTTCCCTTAGCACTGCTCTATTGATTCCCATGTTTAAATCTGTCTAAAATGCTTTCCTAATAAACTCTTATCAAGAAAAGTAGTTGTAGAGTTTGGAAGTTTGAAGATATGGCTCAGTGGTGTAGTGTTTGCTTAGCTTGCAGAAGTCGTTGGGTTCAGTCCCCAGCACCACACACACACACACACACACACACACACACACACACACACACACACAGAAGAAAAGGGAATAGTTAAGCTAGGCATAAAAGCACATTTTTTTTACTCCCAGTACTGTGCTGGTTGAGGCAGGAGGATTGCCTTGAGCTTAATAAGGCCAGGCTGGGCTGTATAGCAAGATGTTTCACAATATCAAAATGAGAGTCAAAATGGCTCAGTAAGTAAAAATGACAACCCAGGTTCCATCCCCTGAACCTGTGTAAAAAAAAAAATCTGGACACCTCTTTAATCCCAGCACTGTTATGTTGAGATGGGAGACAGACAAAAGAATCACAAGGATTCTTGTAGGCCAGCTAGCCTGGAGCTGGCAGCGTGCCAAAAACAAAACCCTGCCTCAAAACAAGGTGAAAGGAGAGAACTGACTTCTGAAAGTTGTCCTCTGACGTCCACATGTGCAGTCAACACACACACACACACACTGAATGAATAAAAATGAAAGAGTTGGAGTGATAGAGATGATTTATGCACATCCTTATATGCAGATAGACATACACTTGTGAAACAACTGCAAACTCCTTCAAGATAGTACATACTAAGGGTGGAGCCTGGCCAGGTACTTTGGAAGAGTGTAGGTCTTACAAGTTACCATGGAAGAATCTCTGGGAACTACTTTAAATGTGCTTTCTCTTCTTTTACAGGTTTTGTACCTTGAGCAAGGGGCTCTTGACTCCTTGCAGAGGACTGGCTCAAGGATCCCAGGACTCCAAGAAACAAGGAGTCTTACAAATGCATGAAGGCAAGTATGGGTGTTTGTAGCATTTATACCTGTGTGGTAAAAAAAAAATCTTTTACTTGGGAGGTATACAGAATGATAGTTCAGGCTTCTGAGACATTTGTGTTAAATGAAACTGTTTTCCTCAACATCTCATTTATAAAATTATGAGGATAGTTACATGATAGCCTGGGCTAGAAAATTGAATTCAGAGTCTGAGTTGTTTCTGGGAGCCTTGGGAACTGAGTTCTTTCAGTTGTTTCTCCTTCCTGTGACTAGCTTTTAAGGCATGGAAGAGGCATGAAACAGGTCTACTGCATGAGTAAAGAATGAGCCTGCCGTTTGTACCAGCTAAAAACTCGTACTCCATAGTTTTATTAGAGGGACCCTGTTAATCTGTGCTTAATTGCAGTTAACTTCACTTGAGTGTGTGATATGCCTCTGTCAGTTTAGGAATACTCATTGTAATTAAAATTGTGACTTCCTTTAAGTGTCCAAATAGGTATGAGTATGTGTTTACGTACACACTTATGTATGTAAATAAAACAGAAAATTCTACTTTTCCTCTTGGCCCTCAGCTCCTACCACTCTGTACACTGACTCAGCTAGCGAGAAGAATTTTAGGTCAGTGGGTATCAGTAATCTGTATACTGTTTGGGATATTTTGTGTATATTCTTTTTTTCAAGGATCTCAGGAGGAAAATTGGGAAATAAGATGAATTTACTAAGGGTTATGTTTTGCAGTTCTTTATGATTTAACTGGAATTAGTTGTGTGTACCAGATTTGATATGTACACAGTTGTTTGATAGAAAATCAGCCACATTCATGAAAGTGCATGTTACTCTAACCATATTTGGTTTTGATCATTTAGTTAGAATACTGACATTTACTTTCCCATGACTGGAATATATATTTTGAAATGCTAACAAAAGCACATTATTTGAAGTACTACCAGCTTATTTTTGAATTTGGAATTACTGCTGATTGTCTAATTGGTTTTCCCTTTCCCATATAGCATGCTCATCTATACATGTGAATAATGGTATGTGGTAATTAGTATTTCCTGTTCAGCTCTTACATTTTAAGCTAATTCATGCTTCATGCTTGCATAGTGGGCGTTAACTAAAATTAAATCACATTCTTTGCCTTACCTTGATTTAAGTCTTTGCTTTATTTTTCTGGCTTAAACTGCTCAAATGGCTAGATAGTATAAGTATGTAAGAAATCAGTTATAATAAAACTCATATTTGGATATTAGTATTAGTCCTTAAACTAAGTAATTTAATCTAATACTGCCTATAAGAAGATGGGTGGGGATCCTGTTTATAATCTCTTTGTCCTGAGACTGGAGAGATGACTCAGAGAGCCCGAGTTTGATTCCTCAGAACCCACATTAAAAAAGCCAGATGTTGTGGTGTGCACCTGTAATCCCAGCACTTCGGCAGTCAGATGGATCCCTGGGGCTCCGTGGCCAGCCAGCCTAACCTACTTGGTGAGCTCCAGGTTGGTAAGAAACTCAGAAAACAAAAACAAAACAACACAACAAAAAAAGATGGATGACACCTGAGCACTGACTCCTAAGGTTGTTCTCTGGCCTCCACATACACGTGCACATACATAAAATGTCTATGTCCAAAAGAAACTCAATTCCTGACTTTGGTAAAACCCCATTGGATGAATAATTGACAATTTGCTTTCTGGTTATCTAAATAAATATCAATGATTGGCACAAAGGTATTTTTCTTTTCACTAAGGAGACAGTATAGTTGTTTCAGGTTTTCTGAGAGTAGAGACCTGATCCCTGTCTTCAGCTGTTTGTCATGCCATTACAGGGAAATTGATGAGTCTTGAGACCTTTTGAGTGTATGAGCCACTTTCCTTAGTTCTTGAGCTCATTGCTATAACCCCGCCTTCATATCTCTGTTTGTTTCATGGACTGACATCTTTAATTCTGTTTCAGTTCGGGAAAAGTTGCGGGAGATAGTAGGGGCATCCACGAACTGGAGGTATGTGCTGTCTTAGCTTCTAATTCTTATTTTATGTATATGAGAATTTTACCTGCATATATGTAAGTGCACCTGTGTGTGCAGTTCCCACAGAGGGCAGAAGATGGTGTCACATCCCCTGGAACTGGAGTTAGAGACGGTTGTTAGCTGCCATGTAGGTGCTGGGAACTGAATATGGGTTCTCTGCAAGAGCAGTCAGTGCTCTTAACTGCTGAGCCATCTCTCCAGCCTTGAGATAAGCACTTTTGTGTTTCAGCCTCAAGGGCTTGTGCTAGGCCATAGACTCAGTTACTGGTCCCCTTGTACAGATAGATAGCCTTGTTTGGAGATGGCTTTTTCCTGTTCAGGGGACAAGAACAACATTTAATGTACTAATAAGTTGGTGCATCATTGTCTTAAAAGAATGTGACGTATGTATATTATATATTTTTCAAGGCCCATTTAGTATATTACTTCAGTAATTCTCGTATTTTTCTATTCCTTTTCTGTACCTAATGAAACCGAAACTCCGAGCCAGGACTTTGCACTTGAACTCAAGTCTCCTGCTTTTTCAAGTTCATGCACCTTGACTCCTTTATTGCTTCTTTTGAAAAAATTTTTGTATTTACTTATTTAGTGTGTATGTATGTATGTATGTATGTATGTATGTGCATGCCAGGCACATGTGTAGAGGTCAGAAGACAGCTTGCAGTCAGTTCTCTCCCTCCACTGTGTGGGACCCGGGGATTGAACTCAGGTAATCAGGCTCGGCAGCAAGGGCTTTTACCCCTGTTTCCCTGGCCATCCTTTATTACTTGGTCTTGTCAGCTCACTCTTAACCAACCACTGCTGATACATGGTCAGCAGTGACTTAGAAACTATTTGCTGGCTTCTGTTTTTATACTCTTTATGTTTCAATTTACTGATGTAAGTGGAAAGAACGTTTATTTACCTGCAATGTGGATTCAGTACTTCTTAACATTTTGCCAAAATATGTATATTGGCTGAACCAGTTTGAACTAAATTATTAACATGATGACATTTCAGTATCCTTATTAAATAAATATATCCTCACATAATAAAATCAGTCTTCATGTATCTCCAGGAAAGACATTGTCTGTATGTAATGATGTTGACAGCAATAGTAAATTACTTGACTGGATTCACATTTTCTTAATTGATCCCCAATTTTTTGTTGCTGGTGGTGTTTTGTTTTTTGTTTTAGATAGGATCTCACTGTGTAGCCCTGGTTGGCCTGGAACTCACAGAGATCCACTTGCCTCTGTTACCAAGTGCTGGACTAAGGATGTGTGCCTCCGTTCTCACCTCTCTAGTTGTTTTTTAAGTAAAAGCTTTTCAAACAATGTCAAGATTCAGTAAAGGTTTGCAAATTGCATCTGGGGGTTTTTCACTCTTTCTCTTCCCCTAATGTAGTGTAAATGACAGTTTTCACCTCTAAATTTTTCCCCATGAATTTGACTTTCATAAGTCATCTGTCTTGAGAATGTTGCACATTCTTGATTTATCACTATCATTAACTTGTTTGTCCTCAGTATTTCTGTAGGCCGCACATTTTTGGCAGTAATACTTTATCATTGACGTTCAGAAGGTAATAGTGCCACAATATTTTAGTTCCCTGTCTTTATATTTCTCTATTCTCTTTCACTTTACTCTTCCCTTTCTGCCTTTTAAAAGAATATAAACCCAGTGTCCAGCTAGCTCAGTTGGGAGAGCAGGAGACTTATCATTTTCCCAAGTGGTGGATGGGAAGGGAAGGAAGGTGTCGTCGGCACAGACTCCTTCTTTCTTTGACCGTGTCTGACTAGCCTGGGAAGGGGTTACTGGAATTATGGGCTAGCAACTGCTCTTGTCTGATGAAGTTTTACCTTTTCAGAGACCATGTGAAAGCAATGGAGGAAAGGAAGATGCTTCATAGTTTTTTGGCTAAGTCACAGAAAGTCTTACCACCTAAGAAAATGAAAGACAGTTACATTGAAGTTCTCTTGCCTCTGGGTAGCGAGCCTGAATTACGAGAGAAATATTTGACTGTTCAAAACACAGTAAGGTAACACTGTACTATTTTCATTATTACTTATTGCTTTAATTTTATTTCCTTTTAAAATGACTCCCATGAGATATAATTCATGTATAGTTCATCTGTTTAAAGTGTATGGTCCTATGGTTTTTAGTTATATGAAAAGAGTTGTATAAGTATCACTCCAATCAATTTTAGAGCACTTTCATGACCCAAAGTGTATTATGAAATTTTAAAGGGAGATCATATGATTTTCATTTAATTCACATTTTGCTTTATTTCACAGATTTGGCAGGATTCTTGAGGATCTTGACAGCTTAGGAGGTACTGGTATTAGTATTTCTAATAACAATTACAGGTAGACATTGAACCCTATTCTATGACTAGAAGGGGCCGTTTTCATCTTTAACGTGCAGAGACGAGAATATTCTAAAAGGACAACAAAAGAAGTACCTATACTGCCTTTGAATTCTCATGTTTTCTTTATAAATACAGATTTCTATTTACTGGAGTTATAATCTAAATGAGCCTTCTTTCTATTAATTTTTATTTTTAAATCTTATTTTGGGTGCTAGGGATTGAACCCAGGGCCTCAAGCATGTGAAGCATTTACTCCAGACATAATTCTATCAGGAATGTCTTCTGGGCATGACATAGCCATTGCACTCTTACATTTTCAGCAGTTATGATTACCTGCACAAGACCTATATAAGACTGAGCCCTTCAGCATTCTGTCCTGGAGGTGGGAGGTAGTCATGAGGTTCCCACCCCTCCCTGCAGATCTGTAGGCAGTTAATGGTTGTTGGGAGGGAGACATTTTCTTCAGTGGTATAGCCACTGGCAAATTGCCCATGCTCCTGTAAAAATCCCCTCACCTATGCTCATGTAAGCACCCCTAATTAAACTCATTGGGTCACTCAAAAAATTAAAGAGAATCTTTTTTTCATTTTTACTTATTTTTATTTTATGTATATGAATGTTTCACTTGCATGTATATAAATGCACCCATGCATACAATGCCCGCAGAGGATAGAAGGGGTATCAGAACCCCTGGAACTGGAGTTATGAATGGTTGTTAGCCACCATATGGGGGTAGGGACTGAACCCAGGTCCTCTGCAAGAACAGCCAGCACTCTTAACCACTGAACCATCGCCCCAGCCCCTTAAGAGAATCTTAAAGTTACAGGCACCATATAAAGAATTATTTTCTATGACTCAGTGGTTAAGATTGCAGAGGACTCAGATTCTGTTCCCAGCACCCACTTGGCAGCTAACAACTGTCTGTAGCTCCAGTTCCAGACGCCCTCTTCTGACCTCCATAGGCATTGCACAGCACTTCCACACATGCAGACAATACACTCATACACATAAAATAAAAATAATAAATAAAATATTTTTTTAAAAAAGAGCTGAGCATGGTGGCACACAGCTTTGCCAGGCATAGTGGCACACGCCTTTAGTTCCAGCACTTGGGAGCCGGAGGCAGGAGGATCTCTGAGTTTGAGGCCATCCTGGTCTACATAGTGAATTTCAGGTCAGCCAGCATTACTTAGTGAGAATCTGTCTCAACAAAACAAAAATCCAAAAAAATGACATTTTCTTACATAATCATAACACAACCATCAAAATGAGAAAATTAACACTGTATAATCCTTAGACCATGTTCAGTTCTACTAGTGCTCATTTACTACAGAGAGATGTCATGCTGAAGTGGAGGTTACATTTAGTTGTGTCAGGAACTGATCCTAAGTCATTCCTTGATTTTCATAACCCTGACATTTTTGAAGGTGACAAGCTAGTTTTCCTGTGGATTGTCCCTCCCTTTGGGCTTGTCTGATGCTTTCTCATCATTAGCATTAGAATATGCATCTTTGGCAGGAATGTCACAGAAAGGATGCTCTGTTCTTACTGTATCCCAACAAGTGGTGGTTAGCTTACATTTGTCTCATTACTGATGTGGTAAACTTTGACCTGATGAAAGTGACACCTGACAGATTTCTATAAAGTTATTCTTTTCCCCACTGTAGTAAATAAATATCATACAAGCGATTTTGAGACCTTGGAAGTGTCTCAATCCTTGTCACACTTGTAATTTTTTTTAATCTTTTTTGAGACAGGGTCTCCTGTTGCCCCAGCTGGCCTGGAACTTGCTATGTAGATCAGGCTGACCTTGAACTCACAGAGATCACCTGCCTCTGCCTCCCAAGTGCCGGGATTAAAGGCATGCACCACCATGCCTGGCTCAGACTTGCAATTTTTATCATCATTATCCTCACTATTTTTTAGTGCTGGAGATTGAGTTCAGGGCCTTATGTCTCGTAGGCAAGTGTTCTACCACTGAGAAACATTCCTTGTCCTGCAATTTACTATTATTTCTTGAGACAAAGTCTTGCTATGTGGGATGGCCTAGAACTTGCTATGTAGCCTAAGCTGAGCCCAGCCTCCTGAATCCTCTGATTACAAGCATGTACCACCACACCCAATTCTCACTTTACTATTTTAATTCACCTGGACTGAGAAATTCCCTTTTTGAGTGGCATATAGGTATTTTGCTGTCAACATTTTGATGCTCAAATCAAATCAATCCACTTAAGCCAGTTTTTGTCTTCTTGGTGTGCATGTGTGTGCATGCATACATGTGCGTATATGTGTGTGTTTACATATATGTGTGTGCATGCATGTGCATATATGGAGGGCTAGAGGTCAATATTGAGTGTCCTCTTCATTTGTTATCCACCTTATTTTGAGTCAGGGTCTTTCACTGAACCTGGAGCTCACTAATTGGCTTGACTAGCTGGCCAGTGAGCCCCAGGAATCCTCCTGTCTCTGCCGTCCCAGAACTGGAATTACACATGTATGCTGCCATGTGTGGCTTTTTATGTGGGTTCTGTGGATCAAAATTAGGTCCCCATGATTGTGTAGCAGGCATATTATAGACTGAGCCATCTCCACAGTCCCCTTGTCTTGTTTTTTAAATTTTTATTTATTTCTTTTTATTTTATGTGTATGAGTGTTTTGTCTGCATATATGTAAGTGCACCCATGCATGCAATTCCTGCAGAGGAGCATGTCAGATCCCCCGGAACTGGAGTTACAGACACTTGTTAGCCACCATGTGGTTGCTGGGAACCAAACCCGGGTCCTCTGCAAGAGCATCCAGTGCTCTTAATCGCTGAGCCCTCTCTCCAGCCCCACATTTTCATTCTTTATAATTCCATTTTCCAGTTAACTCCAGTATCCTTCATGCGTTTACTAACTTGATTAGCTCCTTGACTGTAACCAGCTTGTCAGAGTCACCACCCTGATGCCTCATGTCCATGCCCCTTACTTCTGACCCATCACATCAGGCCTTCTCTGGGTGGTCCCCCTCTTCATTGTGCTTAGGTTACAACATGCTGCCATTGCTGTCGTCACTCTCCTGCCCAAGTTTCCTCCTCCCTCTACTTGGACTCCAGACCCCGTTCCAGTCTAGCATCCCAGGCAGGCATCCTCTGTCCTGTGCTAGGGGTATAACACCCTGCTACAGGCTGCCTTTCTTGCTCTTACCTAATGTGTTTTAGAGCAAACTGTTTGGAAAGGGTTTGAAGAGAGACCCTAGTATTACCTCAAGTCTAGACATAAGCCCTCTGTTAGGCCCTTGCTTAGCTACCTTTGCCTCTAGATTAAACATTCTTAATGACTTTAAACACACACACACACACACACACACACACACACACGCACGCACACAGAGTTATATTTGTATGTGTTGCTTTGGTTTACACAGCTGACTATATCTGCGCAAACTCCTTTGCCATTGCCCTTGTCTTTTTCTTTTTAAGTTTTTGCATTTATTTACTTTGTACATGTACATGCTCATGGCTTGGCAGTCAGAGGATCAAACTCAGGTCATCAGACTTGGTAGACTTTACCAGGTGAGCCATCTCCGTGGCATTACCCCTGTTTTTTCTCTCACTGCCTGCTGTTGTTGATGGGCAATCCTTTTCACCAGTTCTCTTAATTCTTTCCATTCTTCCTTCAAGGAGCTTGCCATATCACTTATGCCCTCTTGTTCATAGTCAAAGCCATTTCCCAACTTGACTTTTCCCTTGTGTCATAATAAACATGAAGGTTCTCTATCTTAAAACAAAAAGCAGGTAAAACCTGCTTCCCTTCAGTGCTAACTTTCTGGAGAGAATTAGAAAAATCATTTGTTTTCCTTGCCTTTTCTCCTGACCTGCTACTTGTCAGGCTGGTGTGTTCCGGTTTCTCTCTTCTGTGTTTTTGAAAGTGCTCTCACAGGCTCACCATTGGCCTGCTCATCATGCGGCCTGCTGAATACTTTCCCAGGCCTGCCTGACCTCTTTGGTGACTTTGGATAGTGTCCCATTCATTCTTGGCCTCTGGTGACATTTCCTCTTGCCTCTTTGGCTACTCTTTTCCAGTCTTCTTTAGGTTCCTTTTCTCTGTCGATCCATAGCATGCTGGCTGACCCAAGGTTTTATCTTCTGCCCTTTTGCGGGGTAACTTTTCACATTCTGTGTAAATGATCTCATTCTGTGTAAATGATCTCAGTGCTTTAGTTGCTGTCAGTATGCTGAATGCTTATGAAGTTACATTTCCTGGCCTGCTTCTTGGAGTTCCAATTAGTTTGTCCTCCTGTCTACTGGATGTCTTTATTTGGATATGCTATTAGGTTTCTCAAATTCAACACATTGGGCTGGAGGTTATGGGTCAGTGGTAGAATGCTAGTTAAGCATGTGCTGGGCCCTGGGTTCAGTTTCCACTTCTGCCAAAAAATAAATCAAGGCAGTAGAAATGGCTCATTCTGTTCCTCAGGTATCTTTTCACTCATCTAAGCTGGAAACTCAGGTTTATTCAACTCTTGTCGGGTCTTTCTTCTTCTCAGCTCTTAGATCTTTTTCTCTTCCTTTCTATCTTAGCTGTTCCTCAGGTCAGACCCACATGAATTCTGGGAACCTGAAAGGTTTTTAAATGGAGTTTTTGGCCTTTAACATCTCATGCCCCAGTGTAACAAGTCCATGAATGGAAGCATTAACTGTCATTCAGTGTGTATTGAGCATAGACCTTGTCCTGAGGGTGGGTGAGACACATTTGACTAAATCATGGTAGGGGAAACAAAGACATGAATCAGTGCATAATTGCATTACAAATTTAAATGAGTTGATATTCGTAAGGTACATAGAACCAGTCTTGGCATACATGAATGGCTTGTTACACAGGACTGCAGGACAGTGTGTGAGCCCGGGTGTGGTTCAGAAAGAGGGATAGCTGAGTAAAATAATAGCTTCATGATTAGTAAAGGGTCAGGAAGAAAACAGGTAGCTGAGTCCTTGTGATTTGTTCCTTTTGTCCAGAAGTGTTTGCTTGATACTGGCAGCCTTGTTCCAGGTTCTTACTCTGATTCAGCACTGTCCTTCCATAGCATGGTGATGAGCTACTTGGTGGGTCAGGCCTTTGGGATTTGGTTTCCCTACTTAATCTAAAATTGAAGGAGAGCTCAGATGAGAGGATCTCCAGATCTCTTCAATTTACAAAAGTTGTTGATGCCAGGGGTGGTAGAATATATATATATATATATATATATATATATATATATATATATATATATATATGCTAGATATATAGTTAGTTACTTCTTCATTACAGGCCAGCCTGGGCTCCAGAGTGAGACCCTGTCTCAGTAAATCAAAAGAAAAAAGTCTTTAGTCCTACAATAAGATCATTACTTACATATTAGGAGTTTTTCTTCAAAGTAAGAACACTTTATGAGCTTCAGGGAGAAATAATATTGCTTTTCTGTTATTTTATAATGTTTCCCTACAGTTCTTGTTTGTTACATGCACACCAAAAATCCTTCTATCAAGATGTCTCCTTTATCAATAGTTACAGCCCTGGTGGACAAGATTGGTAAGTGATACCAACTTCTATGCATACTTAGAATTTTTTTTGTGGCAGGATCTCCCTGTTGCCTCAGCTGGCCTGGAACTCTATGTAGACCAGGCTGGCCTTGATCTCACAGAAATCTGCCTTCCTCTGCCTCCTGAGTGCTGGGATTAAAGGCCCATATTTGGAATTTTAATAATTACAAAATATTATTGAGATTGGAGGAAAATGTTTCCTTTTATAGGGAATTTTAATGTATATATGAAAATACCTAGAACACAATATACCATGATATATATATATATATATATATATATATATATATATATATATATAATTAAGTGGAAGAATTTTACATGATTTCAGTTTTTATATTCTTTGTATGGTCTGCGGTTCTTATGACATGCAAATTTCTTTTCCATGTCAGTAATTATTATAGTGTTGAAGATAAGGAATTTAGTAGTTTGTCAGCTTCTCAAATGATACTGTCCACCTACAGTACAGAAATGTTTTGATATGGATTGATGTACCTTGACTTTCTGTTTTGCAGATATGTGTAAACAGAGCTTAAGCCCAGAACATGACATTAAGCTCTCTGGCCATGTGAGCTGGGTTGGGAAGACATCCATGGAAGTGAAGATGAAAATGTTCCAGGTATGTATGTACCTGAAGATTACCCACTGTTCAGATAACAAGCAGCTAGTCTCAGTGGAAGAAAAGCTGTCTGTTCATGGACAGGTAGGTACATAGCCCACAACTTCGAAACAGTTGATAGTTCATGTCATACAGATGGTGGGTTAACATCCTCCTTTTGCACAAAGATCAACACATTATTTTATATTTACATTTAATATTTATTACTCTGTGATCATATGCAACTACACACTAAGGTGCTTGTTTTGGATTTTGACCAGGAGGATTTCACGCAGGTCTGAGTTATGTTAGATGTGAATGAATTGATCACTGCGTTATTTTCCCAGGGCTGGTGTCCCACAGAGTACCACAAACTGTAGTGGTCCAAACTGCTTACAAACTGTAGTGATTTGTTGTTTCAGTTTGGAGGGTTTGGTTTCCAAAGCAATCTATCAGCAGGGCCTCATTCCCTCCGAAATGTTCAGGAGGATCTCTTTCCTTTCTTCTTCTTGACTTCTGGGGCTCTTGTCATTGCGTGGCTTCCTCTCATGGGTCTATGTCTCTGTGTCTTCTCTTATTAAAGTGCTAATCATAAAGGTTCACTCTGCTCTCATATGACCTCATCTGTTTTGCTTTTTTTGCCATAGGGTTTCATATAGCCCAGGCTGGCCTTGAACTGGCCCTCAAGAATATGGGAGCACCCAATAAAGGAGCACCTGGTGGTGGCTCTGCCATCAGGATAGCTGGTACTGGCCTTAAAGAAGCAGCTGGAGGCTTTTGTTTATTTTCAGTTTTTTTATTTTCAGAGACAAGGTCATCTTCTGCAGTCCAGGCTGGCTTAAAATTGCTCTGTAGCCAAGGCTGGCCTCAAACTCCTGATCTTCTCGCCTCCGCCTCCCAAGGGCTGGGATCTTGATCTTAGTCATATGCCACAGTGCCTTGCTTCATTTGTTTTTTTGACACAAGGTCTCATTCTGTAGCCCAGGCTGGCCTTGAACTCATAGCAATCCTCCTGCCTTAGTCTTAGAAGTATTGGGATTACAGGTGTGAATGACCACACTTTGCTTTCATTTTAACTAATTATGTCTGCAGTTTGTTGTATATATATATAGAGAGAGCTTTAGTTATGTTGAGGTATTTTTCCTCAAGTTCAGTTCCCTTTAGGACTTTTAACATGAGTGCATGTTGGATTTTGTCAAAGGCCTTATCTGTATCTATTGAGATGACCTTGTTATTTTGGTCTTTAAGTCCATTAGTATGACTTATTACATTTATTGACTTTGTATGGTGAACCATCTCTACATCTCTGGAATAAAACTGACTTGATTGGTGGATGATCTTTTTGATGTGTGTCTGTATGCAGTTTGTAAGTATTTTGTTCAGAATCTTTGCATCTATGTTCACTAAGGATATGGGCTTATAGTTTTTTTTTTTTGTTGTGTATTTACCTGGTTTTGGTATTAGAGTGATACTGGCTTTCTAGGAGTTTGGGAGTTCTCCCTCCGTTTTTGTCTTTTTAAAATAATTTAAGACATATTGGTTGTAGATTTTCTTTGAATGTCTGGTAGAATTCTTCTGTGAGACCATTTGGGCCTGAGATTTTTTTCAGTTGGTGGGATTTATCCTGCTGTTTCAGTTTCCTTGTTTGTTATGGGTCTGTTTAAGCTTTTCATCCCTTCTTGGCTTAACTTTAGTGGTTTCCGTGAATTTAGAAATTCATCCATTTCTTTTAGATCTTCAAATTTAATAGAGTATAGGTATTTAAAGCATTCCCTTATAATGTTCTGGATTTTTTGGTGTCTGTTGTGATGTTTCCCCTTTCATCTTGGATTTGTTAATTTAGAGTTGCTCTTTCTTTCTTTTGGCTAACTGAGCTAAGGGTCTGTCTATCTTGTTTAATTTTTAAAAGAACCAGCTCTTAGATTCATTGATTCTTTGTATTATTTTCTTTATTTCTATTTCACTAATTTCTGCTCTGATTTTTGTTATTTCTTCTCATCTACTAGTTTTGGATTTGATTTGTTCTTGCCTTTCTGGAGTCTTGAGTTGTACTGTTAAGTCATTTATGTGTGCTCTTTCTGATTTTTTAATGTAGGCACTTAGAGCTATAAACTTCCTTCCTAGGATTGCTTTTAAAGTCTTCCAGAGTTTTTGTTGTATTGTTTTATCATTTTCATCTAGTTCTAGGAATTCTTTCCTTTATTTTTCAATATTTTATTTATTATTTTTAATTTTATGTGTATGTGTGTATTACATGCATTATGTAAGTGCACTGTAATGTGCAGTGCCAGAGGAGGTCAGAAGAGGGTGTTGGATCTCCTGGAGCTAGAATTACAGATGATTGTTAGCTACCTTGTGTGTGGGAGCTGGGAATCAAACTCAGGTCCTCTGCAAGAGCAGCCAATGTTTTTAACCACTGAACCATCTTTCCATCCCTCTTTCTTAATTTTTTCTTTGGTCCATGCTCTTTTGGCTTTCATAGTTCACATTGGAAATTCATCTTTAATTCCGATGGGTTTTTCTTTATGTGTAACTTGTTTTTCTCTAGGAGCTTTTGGTACCCTTTCTTTGTTCTGTACATTTGGTGTTTTTACTATGATATGTGTTGGGGAGTTTTTGTTCTGGTCCTGTGTAATTGGTATTCTATATGCTTCTTGTATCTGTATAGCGAAGTCTTTCCTTAATTTAGGGAAGTTTCCTTCTATAATCCTGTTGAAGATCTTGTCCATACCATTGACCTGAGATTCTTCTCCTTCCTATATGCCTATGATACATAGATTTGGTCTTTTCATGGCGTCCCACATTTCCTGCATATTCCATTTCTATGTTAAAAGTTTTTTTTTATAGTCTTTGCTTGAGGATTTCAGTTCCTCAGCTTTGTCGTCCAGTCTTGGTATTCTGTTTTCCATTTCATTCAATCTGCTTGTGAGGCTTTCTCCTGTCATTTCAAATTGACTTATTGAATTTTTCAATTCCATTTTCATTTCAGCTTGGGTTTTCTTCAGTATTTCTATCCTTTTTTGTGAATTTACTTTGCAAGTCTTGAATCCTTTTTGTCATTCATCCTCTTTTTTGTATTTTCTTGAGCTTCTATCACAAGTTTATGCCTATGCTCTCTTAAGTTCTTTGAGTTGTTTATCTGTGTGTCCTTTAAGTTCTTTGATCATGTTCATGATTGTTCTTTTAAATTCTGTGTGGGGAGGGTTCCTCAGGGTGATTCTCATTGTAATGCACTTCTGTAGGACTGGTGGGTTTGGTTGGGGAAACATTCTCTTGGTTTATCATATTCTTTGTGTTTTTGCATTGCCATTTGGGTATATAGATGTCTTTTTTTGGTTGTGTGTCCAATAGGAAATTCTATTCTACCTTTGTTTAGTTGTAGTTTGGTTCTGTTTGTATTGATTGTTGCTTGGCTGCTTTTTTGCTGCTCAGGTATAAAAAGTTAGTTGGTGTGCTCTTCAGGTTCTCACAGGATAGTATGCCATCTAGACAATAGGCAGATCAGGAGGGGGCCAAGGGCCAGACGGTGGTGGGGACAGCCTGTGGAGGGTCTACCAAATGAAGCTGGAGAATTGAGCTGGTCTGAGTGCAGGGTATCAGGATGCACTGGGCAGATCTGGACTAAGAGGGTAGACCAGAGATCTGGGGTGGAAGGGTAGGAGTGGGCCTAGGTTGAAGGCTAGGAGTGGGAGCTGGTCAGGGGAGAGCGGAGCTGCTCAGGGTGCAGCAATCAAGGCATTGTGCATGGGATCTGCCTTATCAGGGTGGTAGGCAGTTCTGAGGCAGGCAGATCAGGAGGCTATGGGAAAGGTGGGGTGGGGACAGCCTGTGGATGGTCTGACAACCTATGCTAGAAGATTAAGCTAGTCCAGAGACCGG
Source organism: Eospalax fontanierii (assembly GCA_035773235.1). Taxonomy (NCBI): domain Eukaryota; kingdom Metazoa; phylum Chordata; class Mammalia; order Rodentia; family Spalacidae; genus Eospalax; species Eospalax fontanierii. The sequence continues at coordinate 21,248,272 of CM069525.1, read as the reverse complement.
AGGCAAAAGGGCAGGAGCAGGCCTGGGCCCAAGGCTAGAAAGGGGACCCAGTGTGGGGAGCTAGTGCTTCTTTATTTTTAGAAGAAATTAAAAATAATATTCAACATCTTTAGCCATCAGGGAAATACATATTGAAACTACTTTGAGATTTCATCTTATCCCTGTCAGAATGGCTACGATCCAAAAAGCAAATGATGACAAATGTTGGTGAGGTTTGGGGGCAGGGGGAACACTTATCCACTGAAATGATGCAGCACTATGAAAATCAGAGAGCTAGAAATAGATCCTACCACACGATCCAGCTGTACCACTCTGTTCATTTCTGTTCACTGCCTGCACAGTAATTCCTGGCTTAGAGCCTGTCTTCAGGCAACCTGGACAACTTAAATCTTGTACGAATAGGTTAGGAAAAAAGGTACAGTAATTACAAAGTTGGTTGTTTTTTTTTGCGTGTATGAGTAAGACAGGGTCTCGTTTGATAGGTAGTTAAGGATGACCTTGAACTTTTTTTTCAAACATTTTTTTCCTTCCTTCCTTCCTTCCTTCCTTCCTTCCTTCCTTCCTTCCTTCCTTCCTTCCTTCCTTCCTTCCTTCCTTCCTCCCTCCCTCCCTCCCTCCCTCCCTCCCTCCCTCCCTCCCTCCTTTTTGAGACAGGGTCTCCCTGTAGCTCCAGCTGGCCTGAAACTCCATATGTAAACCAGACTGGTCTTGAACTCACAGAGATCCACCTGCCTCTGCCTCCGAGTGCTGGGATTAAAGTTGTGTGCCACCACACCTGGATCAAACATTTTCTTAAGTTAAAAAATTATAATTCCACATATATATGTGTGTATTATATATATATATATGTATATATAATACACACATACATACATACATGTATATCCGAGTGTGGGTTTGTACACAAAAATGCAGTGCCCTCAGAGGCCAGAAGAGGATGTTGGATTCTCTGGAACTAGAGTTACAGGTGATTGTGACCACTTGTTGTGGGTGCTGAGAACTGAACTCAGATCCTCTTCAAGAGCTGTATGTGCTCTTAACTGCTGACAACCCAGACCTTGAATTTCCAACCCTCCTGCTTGCACTGCCTGAGTGCTTGAGCTCACAGGTGTGTGCCACCTTGTCTGGTTTATGCTGTGCTGGGGATTGAGCCCAGGCCTTTTGTGTAAGCACTATATCAACAGAGCTATATGCTCAGCCCGGAAATGTTTGTTTTAAGTTTGCCTTTCTTGTTGGCCATTTGACTAATAACAACTTGAGCAGTCATTTCCATGCCAGAAGGTGGCAAAAAGTGTAAACCTTTTGCCTCTGGTTCAAGTAGACCTGGTTTCTCATGTTAGACCTGTGACTGTGGAGAAATTCTCTGAGCCTCTTTTCTCAAGTGTTAGTAACATAAAATGGTCATTGTGCTGTTATGGTTGTAGTGAAGTGGAAATGAAGGACCCCCATGCCCCAGTGTTTTGCTTGTCACATAGTGACCACTATGGAAGTAAAATTATTGTCAATACTATTGAGGTGGTTCTGAATCTTTATTGTAAGCTTTGACTTGACCTCTGGGCTTCTCCATTTTATATGCTCTACTCCCTCCACTACAGTGCCTTCCAAACTGTAGGTGTCAGAGCCATTCTCCTCTTTGTCAGCCTCCGGTTTCTCCCAGCTCCAAACTTTTGTAATGGCTTTAAGTTTTCTCTTTCCTATGCAGCCTTTTAGTAATCGCCCTCAGCTACTCACCAAAATACTTTCTTCCCTACACCCTTGTCCTCCTCCCATGTTTTATTCAGGTCTTCACTGTCTCTTATGTGAGTGCCTCAACTGTTTATCTGCCTCTACTCTGTCTTCTCTCTCTGGGTTTGCCCATATCTACCAAGTCAGTCTTCCAAAGCTAATCTTGAATGGCATCAACTCCACTTCTCAAAAACCCTCGGTGACTTTTGTGTATGGGTTGAAATACATATTCCCTTGATTAGGTAGGGCCCGAGATGTTCCATAAACTAGCTGCAACCCACCTTCCCAACTATATTCCCCCCAAATTACCATTCATACATGTTTTTTTTGATGCTAGGGATTAAATCTAGGACCTTCTGCGTACTCGGGAAGCTCTCTGCCCCAGAGCCACATCCCCAGCTCTGTACAGCTTCACAGTGCTCACCTCTGGTCACTGAGTGGTCTGTTCTGAGTAGGAAACTACACGTTCTTGCAAGAACAGCACTCGCTCTTAAGTCCTGAGCCATCTCTCCAGCACCAGAAACTTCTATACAGTGATGCAGACTGAACACTCCTGTTTCAAAAGGGAGGAACAAGACGATAGCAAAAGTGAAACCTAGCAGGGCAAACCTTAAACTCTGTGACCCATTGTTCAGCATCCACAGTACATGGTCACATTATACATGTGTATGATTGTTTTGAATTTTCATTGCCACTACCCTCTTGTCCTGCTGCCACGCCCTTAGAACCCCTTCTCAATAAGTCCTCTTCCTACTTTTATGTCTTTTTTATTGCCTACTGAATTTAATTTAATTAGGGGTGCTTGCATGAGCATGGTTGGGGGGTGATATACTGGCGTATAGGTAACTTACCAGTGGCTACACCACTGAAAAATAACTCCCCTCTTCCACAGCAGCCATTAACTGCCAGACGTTCCTTCCCCATCCATGATGGAATGTTGATGGCCAACCTTGTGCAAGTAACCACGGCTGCTGTGGGTTCACGAGTGCAACCGTCACATGCCATGTCCAGATGAGAGCGTTTCACAGCACTCCTCTCCATCCTCGGGCTCTTGCATTCCATCTGCCTCCTCTTCTGCCCATGTTCTCTGAGTGTTAGGGTGGGTGGGTATTATAAATGTCCTGTATATGGTTATAGTTCTGTTCCAATTGAACCTCATTCCAAATTGCAGGACATATACAGAATGTAGGTAGATTCTTTGCCAGAACGTAATGTGAATGGTCTCTAATCCAGTTTCTGATGGGGGCCTAATCCTCTCTGATACCCCATGAGCTAGTTCTACTGTCCACAGTCCCAGTAACATTCTAGTCTTCCAAACTCCTACCAGAATGACCCATTAAACTCTGCTTATAGCATGTCTGGGGCTTTTCTAGCTCATACCTCCAAACTTTTGTTAAGTACCTCCTGTAAACCACTTCCAAAGGCCTAAGAACCACATGGTCAGTTTTAACACAACGATCCTACTTTATTTTTAAAATTTCTTATTTAAAAAAAAATTTTTATTGAGTTTTTGTTCATTTCATATAATAGATCTTAGTCAAATTTGACCCCTCCCCCGTCTGTGCCTCCCCTGTACCCCCTACCAGATTTCATGCGTTCTGTCACATATGATAAATCTTAGCTGGTCAAGCATTTGTACCCAGATGTGAATTCATCCACTGGAGTCTAGTCAGCCTATCTAGAGTCACTCCCTTGAAGAAGAGCTGTCCTTCATCCAGCAGTAATCAGTTGCCAATAGTTCCTCAGCTAGGGTTGAGACCTGCTGCCAGTTGCCCTTGTTCTATGCTGAGTTTTTGTCTGATTGAGTCATCATGGGTCTTGTGCATGCTGTCACCATTTTTGCAAGTTCATGTGAGCAATTTTCCAGAGGCCTGAAAGCCTCTGTTTCCTTAGGTTCATGCACCAACCCTGGCTCTTAAAATCTTTCTGCCCCCTCATCCGCAGTTGTCCCTGAGCCACGTTGGTGAGTGAGGTTTAATGTAGGAGTCCTATCCAGGGACACACTCTGAAGTCTCTTGTTATCTAACACTTAGCCAGTTGTGGCCTTCTGTGTGCATTGCACTCTGTTGTCTGAGGAAACTTGCCTGGTGAGAGTTGAGGGATGTAGTAGTATTTTCTCTACCCGTTGTTCCGTTATGTTCCTTAGGTGTGCGGGTTCCACTGTAGATGTGTCATTTGGGGCTGGGCATCTCTCAGACATATATTCCCTGTCTGTGACCAGTTGTAGAACTCTGTAATATCCTCTGTCTGTTGCAAAAAGGAAGCTTCTTTGATGAGTGGTGTACAGTGTACTTGTTAGGGTAGTAGACAGGTCTAAGGCGGGCAGATCAGAAGACTAGGGGCAAGGCGGGCGTGGGGACAGCCTGTGGAGGGTCTAACAAACTACCATACAGGATTAAGCCAATCTGGGTTAGGAGGACAGATCAGAGATCTGAGGCAGAAGAGAAGGAGCGGGCCTGGGCCAAGGCTGGAAAGGGGACAGAGTGTGGCAAGAGAGCACAGCTGCTCAGGCTGCAGGGGAATCAAGGCACGGTGGCCAGGGTCTGACTTAGCAGGGTGGTAGACAGTTCTGAGGCAGGCACCAAGGTCAGGGCCAAGGTGGGGGTGGGACAGCCTGTGGAGGGTCTGACAAGGGGATTAAGCTAGTCTGGGTTAGAAAGTTAGTCCAGAAATCTGAGGAGGAAGAGCAGCATCTGGCCTGAGCCCAAGGCTTAGAAGGGAGACCCAGAGCTGGGAGAAAGAGAATTCTACTTCTTTAAAAATATTTTATTATTATTTTTTCTGTGTATGAGTGTATTGGCTGCATGTGTGTAAGTGCACCCATGTCACACAGTGCCCGCAGAGGTCAGAAGAGGGCATCCGATCCCCCAGAACTGGAGTTACAGATGGTTGTTAGCCACCATGTGGGTGCTGGAGTTTGAACCTGGGTCCTTTGCAAGAGCAATCAGTGCTCTTAACCACTGAGGCATCTCTCCAGCCCCAAGGAGATACCAGTTTTCTATATTGTTCACTTTTGTCATTGCTGTGACAAAATACCTCACAAAAGCAACCTAGTGGAGGAAGGATTTATTTTTGTTACTGGAGACTTTGAAAGTTACCTCTGTAACTTGGGTGAGGGGGCCTAAAGTTTGAGGCATCTCCTATAGAGCATCCCTTCCTTCCCAGACAAAAAAAGCCAACAGAGACCAGAAGAAAAGTTAAGGAAACTTAATGAAACCAGACTTCAGAGAAAGACTAGAATGCCTTGCAAGAAGGCAGGCAGGCAAACTAGGAAATGAAGAACCAGCCACATCACGTGTTTGTGTGCTGATGTGGCCTGAAGACTGCACTCCACCTCCAGGATGATGCCAGCCTTGGGCACAAACTGCATTCTACTTCCTCAGGCCAATGCATTCTATTACTGTGAGTTTTAACTGTGCAGTCAGTTAAAGGGTGTTTTTATTTGGTCCGATACTTAGGATGGATGAATAGAAGAAGCTAGGTAGCTCAGCTTAGTACTGTGAGGTTCCCTTTTTGCTTTTGTTATTGCTGGGCCAGAAAGGCACAGCTAATTGTATTCTTTGTTATGTTGACCCTTAAGCGTTGTGGCTATGTTAGAGCCGCAAGCTGCTGTTCTGGTTCATCTAAAAAAAAAGCTTCATTTTATTATGCTTGGTTATTGAAGGCCATTTCATGCAAGTATTTAACATACTTAAAATGTTTTAAATTTAATTTTATTTATATTTGGTGTGTGTGTGTGTGAGTGTGGGCACATGTGTGCCAGGGTGCACTCGTGGAGGGTCACAGGACAACTTTCAGGAATCTGTTCTCTTCCGCCCAATCGATTCCAGGGATTGAAGTCAGGTGGTTAGGCCTTACCAGATGAGCTGTCTTGCTGGCCTTCTAAAGTACTTTGAGTAGATTCACCTTACCCATACCCAGCTGCCTTTCCTTTAATGTCCCTCTCCCCTCCCATTCGTCTTCTTTGTTTCTGTGGACCGTTTTGCCTCTAGTTGTCGCTTTGCGCAGTTAGAGGATGGCTTGCTGAAATTCTAGCATTTGAAAGTTTTAAGCTGCCACTTTAAGAATCTGCACCCCCCAGCACCCTAATTCCTTGCCTACTCTAAGACTTCCTCTCTCAAGGAGTGGGAGACATATTCTTCATTAAAAAATTATTTTTGATTTATTTAGCTTTGTTTTATGTGTATAAGTGTTTTGCCTGCATGTATGTAAGTGCACCTGTGTCATGCAGTGCCCTCGAGGCCAGAAGAGGATGTTGGATCCCATGGATGTGGAATTATAACAGTAGTTAGCCACCATGTGGGTCCTGGGAATGAACCTGGGTCCTCTGCAAGAGCAGCCAGTACTCTTAACTGCTGAGCCATTTCTCCAACCTGAGACATATTCTTTTTTTAAAAATGTATTTATTATTTTTATGTTATTTTTGTGTGTGTGAGTCTATTGCCCAAATGTATGAGGGTGTCGGATCCCCTGGAACTGGAATTATGGATGGTTGTTAGCTGCCCTGTGGGTGGTGGGAACTGAACCCAGGTCCTCTGCAAGAGCAGCCAGTGCTCTTAACTGCTGAATCATCTTCCCAGTCCCCTGAGACATATTCTTAAAAGGGAAAAGAAATGAGTTTCTCCTTTTTTAGAGCAAGTTCTTGCTTTTTAGAGGTGTCATCCATGCCTATGGATTCCTACTACTCGGCTACCTAGGAGGTAGCAGGAGGCAGATAGGCAGGTGAAGTAATGACACCTTGGAATGGCTGGGGTTGAATTCGGGGTGGCTCTTGTTGACCTTAAAGGAGGAGGCTGTAACAGAAGGGAAGAAAAATAATAGGAGGCCAGTGGTATCAATAGAGACTAAGACTAGGTTGAACTTGGCCAATGGCAAACTGGATAAAGGAGTTAGACAAAGGGCTCTCCATATTAAGATAGCACTTGAGTCCCAAGAAGCAAGGACAGGGGGTAGAAAATGCACTAAGGAAGAAAGAAGCAGGAAGGTTATGCCCTGCTGTGCCACGCATGCGCAGGGGTGGGGCAGGTGATTTTTTCCTTTCTGGAAGCCCCCACAGGACAGGAAAAGGATTTAGATATGCACCAGTTGCTGTGTGATGTCCTGATGGTCCCCTGGAGTCTGAGATTCATAGGAGGAGTTAAGGGATATGTTTTAAAGATCAGGTGAAAATAGAGGCCATGTAGGTGGAGCCTGAGGATGAATTTGACAGACTCAGCTGAGGTGAAGAGTTTCTTCTCAGTAGTAATAGAGAAGACATTAAACAGAACTGGATTTTTAATAAATCTGAACCAGACATACTAGTTTAGATAGAATATAACATCTTTAAAGGATTTTATGGCCATCACTAAAGGATTTACCTGGTGAAGCACAGATATGGTGAACACTAATAATAATAATAGTTCTTCCCAAGGAGGGAGCTATGAATGCTGGGTCCGTGGGTTAACTGAAATTGTCCCTTGGGGTCCATTTTGAGATGAAATGGCAAGTCCTCGGTTGGTTATCTGTCCCAATAGGGTTCTCCTGTGTCCTTAAACGTTTAGCTGGAAAATAGGGGTTTATTCTGTACAAGTGAACCCTGTGAGTAATTCCCTGGAGTTTCACAGCTGTACTGTGACCGATAAAGTCTCTTTTAACTAGGTAGAAGTTGGTCTCTTGGATGACTGCCTTTTTTTATTTTTTGAGACAGGGTCTCCCTGTAGCCACACCTGGCCTGCAGCTCACTACGTAGATCAGGCTAGGCTTAAACTCTCCCTTGTGCTGGGATTAAGGTTGTGTGCCACCATACTTGGCCTGTATTTCAGTCTTTAGGAGCATCAGGTCCCCTTTCTGAGCTGGGTCAGAGTAAGAATCCTGGTCAGAAGCTAGTGGAATTGTTATTTTCAAATAAGTATATGTATTTTAAATGTTTTATTGTTTCACAGTTTGGTAACTATACATGTATAGTGCACTTTGATCATATTCCCCCCGTTATCCACTCTTATCCCCCCTCCCACCACATCCCTTTCTCACAAGTTGTCCTCCTCCTTTCATGCGAGACTTGTTGGTGACCCACTCAGTTTAATTAGGATTATTTGCAGTAGCATGGGTAGGTTGTTATTTCCTGGAGCATGGGCAAATTAACCAGTGTCTACACCACTGAGGAATATGACTCCCCCTCCGCATCAACCATTAACTGTCGTAGCTCTTGTTAGGGAGGGGTGGGGCCTCATGTGCCCCCCCATCCATGATGGAATGTTGATTGGTGCAGTCTCATGCGGGTCTTGTGTTGTAACTACTTCTGCACTGAGGCTACCTGTGCAGCAGCTGTGCTGTGCGCAGAAGACAGCACTTCCCAGCACTCTTCCAATCCTCTGGCTCATATTTGTTCTACCCCATTTCCTGAGATGTTCCTTGAGCCTTGGAAAGGGTGATATCGATGTCCCATTTAGGGCTGAGTATTTCTATAAATAGTTTTTATTAATTGATTAAGAGCAGCTGAGTGTGATAGTGCATGCCTGTGACCCCAGCACTTGGGAGGTTGAGGCAGGAGGATTAGGAGTTCAAGATCATCTTTGCCTGCATAGCAGGTTTGAGAGGCCAGCCTGGGCTCCATGAGACTATATCTTAAAATACAAAAACAAACAAAATAACTAATCAAGGGCATCAGATTCCTGGGGACTAGGTGGCAAAACTTATGAACTACTTTAATGACCTTTTATTTTCTTTTGTAACCGCATATGGAAAAGTGCCCAAAATGACAGACTGTAAGCCATAGCCCTTAAATCAAATATTAATGCTTTTATCTGTCATACCAACAATTATCTAAGCCATCTCAATGATTATCTCTAGTTGTTCGATGAGGCTTTTGCCAGGAAAACCTCAGTCAGCTTTCGTCCTCACGGGAATCCATTACCGAAACTGAAGGGCTTTCCTTCAGAGGGAGGGACATTTTGCTCTAAGTAGTTTCCCTCTCTGCAGAAAGGCAGAGCTCTGTATTTTATCACCCCAGTGACCACAATATTTAGTGCCTTGGTTTCCCACAGGGTGGCATGAATATTTAGTATACTCTCAGACCATTAATCTTTTGTTTTTGAAAAGTAAATACAACTGTAAAATTGCATTGTTTTAGGCTAATTTTTAAAAATTTATACTGAGGCTTGGTTCCCTACCAGGACTGGACATTATTGGCTTGTCCTATAGACTTTCTGAATATGTGTACAGAAAGCAGTTAAAATAGGAAAAGTAGAGACTGCCAATAAGAAAGTTTTAGGAGCAGGGCAGAAGGGCCTAGAGAATGCGCAATTCATAGAAATGGTCATTACCCAGGTGTATATTAAAATAATATAATGGTAACATACGAAGAAGGGCCAAAGAGCTAGTGGAACTGGGAATATGGGCTTTTAAATTATTTTATTTATTATTTGCATTGTATGTGTATGAGTGTTTTGCCTGCATGTATGTGAGTATACCATGTGCATGCAGTGCCCACAGAGGTCAAAAGAGGAGTTTAGATCCCATAGAACTGGAGTTATGGACAGTTGTTAGCAGCCATGTGGGTGCCGGGAATCAAACCTGGGTCCTCTGGAAGAACTGCAAGTGTTCTTAGCTACTGAGCCATCTCTCTAAACCCCTGGAATCTGGACTTTTTATGGCTGCTGGTTAAAACACCACGCATATGGTCAGAGACTACTGGAATTTGTCAGTGTTTTTTCCTGAACACTGTGTTTAATGGTGTCTATTTGAGTAGACTCTTACCACTGACATAGTACTCCCGAGTCCTTGTTTAGATGTAGTACAGCATCTTTAGCTTTGTAGTATTACCAGTTCTTCCACTCTCTGGTTGTCCTTTTGTTGTTGGTGGTGGTTTGTTAAGACTGGGTATGAGATCCAGAATTAGCCTTTTACCTTTTTCTGTTAAGATCATTTGAAACCCCTTTAGCAATACTCTTAGGAGGAGCCCCCTGGATTCTTGAGCTTTTCTTCTACCAATTGTGCCATCTGCTAGAATGGGTCAGGGTCTTGCTGACCCTGTGGCTTCCCTTGGAAGCAGAGATGGAGTTTTCTTGTCCAATGTTTTTTCTCCACAGGATATGCAGTGGTTAGAATCCAACCTCTGGGATCCCAATGGCTTCTCTGATCAGAAGAACATGTGGCTTACTGGAGTTCTAATGCCCTTCTAGAGCAGTCATGTCTGGATGGCCTTAGAGAGCAAGGATCAAAATATTGGTTCTCCTCTTAGCTATGTTTTTCTCTTCGAATTCCACTTCCAAGCTTTGGTTATTGAACACGCTGAAAAGTTTTATAGTCTTGAAGAGGGAGTAGTGGGATTTAGTTTTAACTTTGTTATAATGTTTGGATAAAGCCTAGATATATAATACTTTTAGCTCTTTGGGATGTGTACGTTTTTAGTCTCTCTCTCTCTCTCTCTCTCTCTCTCTGTCACACACACACACGGTATAACTAAAATAATATTTATTAAACTAGAATTATAAACTGATAACTTAAGAAATTTAAAAATACTTAAATATATCTATATTTTGTTATGATCTAGTTTTTTAAGTAGATAACAAACTCAGCAGAAAACCACAAATAATTATCTTGAGAAAGTACAATGTCCAGGGCTACGGAGATGACTCATTAAAGTGCCTGCTGTGCAAGCATGAGGCCCTGAGTTCAGTTCCCGAGCACCCACATTAAAAACGGGGGGCTGGCAGGGGATGGGGGGCATGCCTGGAGAGATGGCTCAGTAGTTAATGGAGCTTCTTGCTCTTCCAGATGACCTAAGTTAGTTCTCAGCACTCACCTTTGGCAACTTACAGCTATCTGTAACTCCAGCTCCAGGAGATCTGACACCCTCTTCTGACCTCCAAAGGCAACACACGCATGCACACACACACACACACACACACACACACACACACACACACACACACCACACACATAATTAAAAATAAATACTTGTTTAAAGCTGGGTATGGCAGCATGTCTGTAACCCCAGCCTTGAGGGCAGGATGGGAGGAGGAGATAGGCAGATCCCTGAAGCTGTTGACCAGGCAAACTAGCTGAATGGTGAATGAACTTGAGCTTTACTGAGAAATTCTGCCTCAAAAAATATAGGTAAGAGTGCTGTGTGCGGTGGTACACACTAATCCCAGCGCTTGCAAGGCAGACAGGTCAATCTCTTTGAGTTTAAGACCAATCTGGTCTGCATAGTGAATTCCAAGCCATCCAGGACTACATAGTAAGACCTTGTCTCAAAATAAATAAATAAGTAAATAAATAAATAAATAAAGGTAGAGTGTAACTGAGGAAAGACACCCAATGTCAACTGCAGGTCTCTACATGCATGTATGCACACATATGTGAACACATGCCCACATGCACATGTGTATATACCACACTGGTGCACATATCACATACACATAGAACATAATTTTAAAAATTTATGTGTGCCCAGCATGATGGCACATCCTTTTAATCCCAGCGCTGGGGAGGCAGGGGCAGGCAGATCTCTGTGAGTTCAAGGCCAGCCTGGTCTACATAGTGAGTTCCAGGCCAGCTGGGACTACAGAGAGACCCTGTGTCAAAAAGACAATAAAAGTTTATGTGAACTATATCTTAGATACCAAGATTATTATGCAGTTTATGTGAACCAGCCATGTGCAGATGTCCATGGAGGCTGGAGGGAATCAGATCCCTTGGAACTGGAGTTACAGGTGGTTACGAGTTATCTGGTGTGGGTGCTGGGAACCAAACATGGGTGCTCTGCAAGAGCACTAAGTGCTCTTAACTGCTGAAGCTGTCTCTCCAATCACCCCAAAATTTTTTGAGACAAGGTCTTGGTCTGTAGCCATGGCTGACCTGGAACTTACTTTGTAGTCCAGGCTGGCCTCAAACTGGTGGTGATTCTCTTGCCTCAGCCTCCCATGCACTGGAATTATAGGCATGAGCCACTATAAGGGGGAAGTGAACCTCTCAGATGTCCCCCAAGTCTTCTTCCCCTTTCCTGCCTGTGTCTCCCTTCTTGGGTGGCAGCTCTCCTGGTATGTCTCTGGTATTTCTGGCTCTGCAAGAAGACGTTGCTGCCCTTTAGAGCCCAGTGCTTACCTATGAGGAGGGCTTCCCTTGCAGTGACTCTTCCTTGGAGTCATCTCTGCAGGCATGCCTCTGGTTTTCTGACTCTGCCAGAAAGCATCAGCAGTTCTTTAGTTCCCTTGCTTGCCTTGCTCAATACCCAGACCCCCACAACCTATGGTTCCTTGTCTCTTAGATTTGACATCATTCCAAATTGCAACCCTAATTATTTCCCATGACCCATGTAACAGAAGGGCACATAATATCTTGTGGCTATGACCATAACCTTGGAGGGTCCCCTTGTATTTTAAGAGTTTCCTCCCTAATCCTAAGGAAGCCTCGTGTTTCACCTAATTTGTTCTCAGTCCATAGTAGACTAAATTGCATCTTTTCTTCATAATGATCTTGGTATCTACCTCGTAGAATTGAAGGAGATGTCTAATGAGGCCATTTCATAGGGAAAGTCAAGGTCCTGGGCCAGCAGATGGATTATGAGGAAGGCTTATAATTAAGGACTGGGTGACCAGTGCACATGCAGCAAGGAAACCAAGTGTAAGAGCTCTTCTCCAGGTAAATGGCAGCTCAGCAAGCCTTAGGGGCCCAGCAGTCAACTGACACACAGCGAAGGGGACAGCAAGGAAAGCTTGTGGCCCCAGGAAGGCCATGGCCAGAAAGCCCAAAGGCTGTTGGAGACACAAATAGGCAGGACCATTCAGAGGAGATTGTGGGGTAGAGGTGAGCAGGAAAGGAACAGGGTGTCTAAGCCCAACAGAGCCATTGAGAGTCAGTATCGAGGAGCTGGCAGGTGAGGGACTGTTCTGAGGCTGCTGCAACCAGAGATGAGAACCGGGCCAGAGAGGAGACAGCCACCTGTAGAACATCCAGCAGGGCCGCTCACAGGAACTGGCAGCCATGGGTGGGGCAATTCTGAGGCCATGGCAGCCAGAGGAAAGCAAAGAACCAAAGGAGCTGGGGCAGCTTCAGGCAGAAAGCGTAGGTCCAGCAGGCCAGGGAGCAGGAAGAGAGGAAGAGAGCTACAGTCCAAACTGCTTTCAGGTGGGAGGGCCGAGGAGAGGGACAACAACCCTTCTCTAGCTAGTGGACCAGGAAGGTAGCAGAGACCTGACACAAAGGAGGTGTGTGTGTGTGTGTGTGTGTGTGTGTGTACGTGCGTGAGTGCGTGCGCGTGTGCGCGCATGCACATGCACAAAGCAGGGGACTAAGGGGGAGAAGGGAGAAGAGAGAGAGGATGAATACCAGATGTATTACCAGAGAACTGGAAAATCCCGTCTTTCCTTGGATGAGGGGATTGGAATGACCCTAGAGCACATTCCCAAAGAATCAAAGGAGAGCAGAGGAAGGTTAAGAAGACAGTGAAACTAGAGCTCAGAGAAAGAATAATGCCCTTGCAGGAAGGCGAGGTGGGCAGACTGGGGAAAGACTGAAGGATCAGGTATACTGCATCTGTCTGCTGAGGCTTTTATTGAGGGGACTTGAAGATTGTGTTCTGCTCAGGATGATGTGAGTTTTGGATGCCAAAATTGGCATTACCTTTTCGGGCAAGAAACTGTTAAGTGTATTCCATTAGTGTCAGTTGTAACTCTGGTCAGTTAAAGGCTGTTCTGTGTGCCCCAAGTTCAGGAAAGGGAATTGAGATAGGAGATAGATTACAAGTGTTTATGATTGAGTTTATGGTTTCACTTTTGTTATCGTTCAGCCTATAGGGCACAGATAATTGCATTCATTATCATCTGTTTACCTTAAGTGTGGTGGCCAATTTAGGGCCTCAGGCTGCCCTTTTTGGTTGATTTATAACCCAGCAGTGACAAACACTTTGAGGATTGCATGCTGAAACATTAATGTTTGAAAGATTTGGGAGGTTTCAGTGAGTTTGTAAATTTTTATTTATTCCTATTTTATGTGTGTGTTTTGCCTACATATATTTAAGTGCACCCATGTCATGCAATGGCCACAGAGGCCAGAAGAAGGCATTGGACCCTCTGGAACTGGAGTTAAGGACTGTTTGCCTCTATGCAGGTGCTGGGAACTGAACTCAGGTCCTCTGCAAGAGCAGCTGATGCTCCTAGCTGCTGAATCGTCTCTCTGCCCCCTCCCCCACTTTTTTGAGACAAGGTCTCACTATGTAGCCCTGGCTTGCCTGAAATTTGCTATGTAGACCAGGCTGGAGTGTTCAGAATTTTAAGTGAATTCCTAGAGAATCTACCTCCTCTCCTAATTCCCTAACACCTGCTGTTTTGAAAATTTTTCCGTGCCTTGGTGGGCAGGGTTTGCCCTGTGGTCCCAATTCGGCTGAACAGAATGGAGAAAATGCCCTCTAATCATTTAGAGTTTATTTGGGGTTTACTTACAAAAGTCTTGTTGAATGGAGGGGCGGGGAAGGTGCCCTAGCATTGTGAGAAGACGCTGGTACCTCCAGCTCCCCATTCTGAACTCCCTGACAAGATTGCGCTGGCCTCCAGGAACTCCACAGCAAGTTCCATTCCCAAGTTAGTCCATTCACTCCCTATGCTGCTGCTGCTGGAGCCTGGAAGGCATTGACTCAGACAGCTGCCTCTCCACACACATGTGGCCAGGGCATGTTCCTTCCTCTAGGGGCTCCTGCCTGGCTTTTCTGGGGTGGGTCAAGTTATGGTACTTTCCAGCCTTCTTCCCGTGGGACCCTCCTCTCATCCCACTGTTCACCGAGGCCTTTCTAGCCTCTCCTCCTTTTTCCCCCTTCTTCTGCCCTCCCCCTCCAGCTCCTTATTGGTCAGAGGGTGTCTTGCTGCTGAATGAGCCAATAGCAAAATACAGAGAGAAATTCCAGCTAAATTCACTCTACACCTGCCTACCTCCCTTTTCCTTGAGAACAACTGCCAGGGGAGGACTTTGCCATCTGATGAAGTTGGTCTGGGAAACAGGACTCGGGACAGGGGAGGTGTGAGGCCTCCGGAAGCTTGGCATCCACCAGAAGGCATCAGGAAAAGGCATGCTAGGAGTCCATCCACAGCCAGCTGCATCCCAGTTCCTCTCAGTTCTTACTGTGGCTAGTGCAGGCTTGTGGTAGTGTTCATGAACAGCCCAGGCAGAATTCTGGGCTGCTGAAAAAGGCTTTCTGAGCCATGCAAACAGGATTAACACAGGTGCTGGAAGAAAGGAGGTACTATTGTAAGGTTTGGTCAGGGCAGAAGATGGAGGCTGGTGAGACTATTTCCACAGATGGTGTGGGGAAAGTAAGAGGCTGAATAGGCAGGAACCCAATACATTCTTAGGTGTAAATAGCTCCTGTCACTATTCTATTCAATTTATTTTTTGTTTGTTTTTGAGACAGGGATTCCCTATAACCCCAGGTGGCCTGAAACTTGGTTATAAAGATGAGACTGGCCTCAGTTTCATAGAAATCCCTCTTCCTCTGCCTCTCAAGTGCTAGATGAAAGGTGTGTGCCATTTCTGTCACTACTTAAAATTTCTTTTTGCAGTTTTTGAATTAGCATACAGGGTATTAGATATCATTATGGCATTTCCTTACAAAGCCTGTCGCTACTTTTTAAAGGACATTCTGGGAAAGAGACAGGAGAGATAGCCCAGATAAGAGCACTTGTTGGTCATGTAGAGGTCCCTAGTTCAGTTCTTAGCACCCATATGGTGGCTACAACATCCTTAACTCTAGTACCAGGGGACCTGATACTCTCTTCTAGCCTCTGTGAGCACACACTTACATACATGCAGACAAAACACTCATATACATAAAATAAATAAATAAATAAATAAATAAATATCTTTCAGAAAGGATTTTTTGGGAAGGTAGAAACCTCTTGGGAGGGGGGCTGGAGAGAAGGCTCAGCAGTTAAGAGAACTGACTGCTCTTGCAGAGAACTGGGTTTGATTCCCAGCACCCACATGGCAGCTACCAACAGTCTGTAACTTCCAGTTCTAGGGGAGTGCAACGCTTTCTTCTGACCTCCTTGGGCATTGCGCGGCACAGAGACACTTACACACATGCAGGCAATACACTTATACACAAAATAAAGTTAATAAGTAAAAAAGAAACCTATTGAGGGTGAGGAAAGACCTTAAAACCCCCAAAGCGAGCCGGGTGCGGTGGCACACGCCTTTACTCTCAGCATTTGGGAGACAGAGGCAGGAGGATTTCTATGAGATTGAGGCCAGTCTGGGCTACGTAGTGAGTTCTAGGCCAACTGGGGCTACAAGGAGACTCTGTCCCAAAAAAGAAAACAGAATAAACACCCCTTAAAAGCACATGTATTGTAAGTATTTAACTTAATCCTCAGAATCGTGATTTTGCCTCTTGGGAGGGGCTATGCTCAGCTACGGAGACACGTGCTGGTACCTGGCATGCTACTACAGGTCCCTGAAAGCACAGGTGTAGAATGCCTTTGGGGGGGTGTTCTCACCTGGTGCATGTGCCATCAGGAGGAGGCTTAGATCTTGAAGGAAGCCCAGATTCTGTGCGTAGCAAGTAAGGTGAGAGCTGATAATGCAGAAGGTCACTCTGTGACCTCTGCCCTTGGATTGCGGTCTCACACAGCTCAAAGCACTTCTCACACAAGGCAGGGTTTGGGATGTTGAGCCACCTCTTTCCTCCACTGGACTATACAAAGCTCCCTGGTCAGCCTGTCATTCTGAGTCTGGTGCCGACTCGGGGAGTAATGGGTAAGGAAGGCACTTCTTTTCCATTTTCAAACTTTGTCAAAGTACGCATGCGTGCTCTCAGAACTGCAGCAGGGCTTCTCAGAAAGTGCATTTCTCTCATTTGTGTTTTCTTTCCTTTGTTTTTCAGTTCCACAGTGATGAATTTTGTCCTGTTTTGGATGCGACATTCGTAATGGTGGCTCGGGATTCTGAAAATAAAGGGTAATTACTACATTTTCATATTCTTTATTTTAAAAAATTTAAATTATTAATTCCACTGCACCAAGTTTATTTTTTAATATTTTATTTATTTTATTTTATGTGTCTTAATGTATTGCCGGCATGTACTTAAATACACCTGTGTCATGCAGTGCCCGTGGAGGTCAGAATAAGGCATCAAATCCCTAAAACTGGAGTTAAGGACTGTTGTTAGCTGGCATGTGGGTGCTGGCATTCGAACCCATGTCCTCTACAAGAGTAGCAGGTGCTCTTAACCACTGAGCCATCTCTCCAGCCCATAATTCTTTATTTTGAAGAATTTCAAAGATGCGTAAAGCCGGAGAGAAAATTAATGAATTTTCATAGGCCCATCACCTGAATTTAACAGATTAAATTGTCTTATTTTGTTTTGTTTTTGGTCTTTTTGAGACAGAGTCTCCCTGTAGCCCCCGCTGGGCTGGAACTCTCTATGTAGACCAGGCTGGCCTTGACTTCACAGAGATTTGCCTGCCTCTGCCAAGATTAAAAGTGTGCAGTTCCATGCCTGGCTAACAGATTTAATTGTAATGTTTCCAGAGTCATATTTTTTCTTTAAAGAAAATGTATAAGATTTTCAAACAAATCTCACACTTACGACATTTTACCTCAGAATAATTTAGTGTGGGCATCTTTTAAAAAACACGGCTGTTTCGTTTTATGTGTTATTTTGTACATACAGCGTGCACAGCTCAAATCCAACTACCTTTCCTACTTTCCCCACTTCTCAGGCTCCTGCAGTTGCCATCTCTTTCAGGGTGATTTGTTTTTAGCTTCTCTGTCTGCGAAAGGACACATGCTACTTGTTTTTCTGTGTTTGGCTTATTTCACTTAGCATAATGTACTCCAGTTCCATACATGTTGCCGCAGATAACAGCATTTCATTCTTTTAAAGAAAAAAATATTTTATTACTTTTATTTAATGTGCATGACTGTATTGCCTGCATGTGTGTAAGTGTACTCACGTAGTGCGATGCCCGAGGAGGTCAGAAGAGAGTTGGAAACCCTGGAACTGGAGTTATGGACGGCTGTCAGTTGCCATGTGGGTACTCAGATTTGAACCCCAGTGCTCTTAACTGCTGAGCCATCTGTCCAGCACCAGCATTTCATTCTTGATGCAATGACTGAAACATAGCTCATTGTACATAGGTCGTCCATTTGCTTTCCCATTCACTAGTTCACGGACAGCTAGATGACTCTCCGTCTTAGCGTCTGTTGATAGTGTGGGCATTCAGTTAACCCTGCTAGCTCATTTCATTTCCTTAGATATACAGAAAGGGATAGCTGGCCATATGGCTCACCTATTTCTCCAGAAATTGTTCTCCATAATGGCTGTACTAATTTACATTTACCCCCAAGTGTATCTAGACTTCTTTTTTCTTCTTATCCTTGCCAGTGTTAATGGTTTTATTTTTTGTGGTTCTGGGGATTGAACCCAGGGCCTCATGCATGCTAGGCCAGCCCTATTTTTCCTTTCTCTCTCTTTTTTTGAGACAAGGTTTTACTATATAGCCCTGTCTGGCCTGGAAGTCAGTATTAGTAGACCAGACTGGCTTCAAACTCAAGAAATCTACCTGCCCCTGCCTCCTGAGTGCTGGGATCAAAGGCATGTGTCACCATGTTCAACTGCTATTTTTTTTATAATAGCCACTCTGTGTGAGGTGAGATGGTAACTCATTGTAGTTTTGACTTGTTGACTCCCTGATGGCTAACAGTATTAAATACTGTTCTGGTTGTTCTTGTCAATTTGACACAAACTAGAGTCACTTAGGAAGAAGGAACCTCAGTTTTGGAATTATCTGTCATCACATTGGCTTGTGGCCATGTCTGTTGGGCATTTTTGTGATTGCTAGTTGAGGTAGGAGGGGCCAACCCACTGTGGGCAGTGCCATCCCTGGGCAGGTTGGCCTGGGCTATATAAGAAATGAAGCTGAGCCAGCCAAAGGGGCAAGCTAGTAAGCAGTGTTCCTCTGTGGTCTTTGCTTTTGTTCCTGCCTCCAGGTTCCTGCCCTGGCTTCCCTTCATGAAGGACTATAGCCTGTAAACCAAATAAACCCTTTCCTCTACAAGTTGTTTTTGCTCAGTGTTTTATCACAACAATAAAAAGCAAGCAAAGACAAATCGTTTTTTCATTTATTTGTTAGCCATTTGTATTTTTTCTTTTGATAAATATTCAGATCATTTGCCCATTTTTAAATTAGGTTACAGCCGGGCATGGTAGTACACACCTTTAATTCCAGCACTAGGGAGGCAGAGGCAGGAGGATCTTTGTGAGATTGAAACCATCCTGGTCTACATTGCAAATTCTAGGCCAGCTGTGGCTACAGAGAGACCCTGTCTCAAAAAGACCAAAAAAATAGATTACTTAAATTCTTTGAGATTCTTATATATTCTATCAACCCCTTCTAAAATGTATAGTCTATAAAGATTTTCTCCTATTCTGTGGCTTCTCTCCGTACTCTACTGTTTCCTTTGTTATACAGAAGCTTTTTATTTTGATGAAATCCAATTTGTATACTTTTGCATTTGTTTTCTGTCTTTTGAAATATTTTCCAAAAATCTTTGCCCATTCAACATCTGGAAGTGTTTCATAGTTTTCAAGTCTTAGATTTAAGTCTTTAATTCATTTTGAGTTGATTTTTGTAAGTGGTGAGAGATAACAGTCTAGTTTCCTTTTACATTTTGCCAGCACTATTTGTTGAAAAGACTGTCCTGAAAAGACTGTCCTGTGCACATGTGTAGTAATGTGATTGTACTTCTAATCTCTCTATTCTGTTCTGGTCTCTACATCTGTTTTAATGCCAGTACCATGCTGTTTTGCTTGCTAAACCTTAATAATTTAATTGTTGGTTTTTTGAAATAAGGTCTAATGTTGCCAGGGCTAGCCTCGAACTAAGGCTAAGGATGATCTTGAATTCCTGATCCTCTTGCCTCCACTTCTGAAGTCCTGTTACTATATACATGTACCACCATGTCCAATTCTGTCTTGTGGTTTGGAGGCAAAGTATTGATATGTAGCTCACACTTACTTCAAACTCACTGTGGGCCAGATTGACCTCAAACTTGCAATCCTCCCACCTCAGTCTTCCAAGTGGTGGGATTCCAGGTTGGCCTCAAACTTGGCAATCTTCTTGCCAGAGTCTCCCAAAGAATGAGATTACAGGTGTGTGTTACCATATCAAGCCTGAAGTATATCTTAAAAACAAATATTGTGATACTAAAATTGTGATGTTTTCTTAAAAAACTTTATCATCAGGGTATAGGAATGAACAGTTGCAGTAGTGTTTGATTAGAATGTACAAGGTCTTGAGTTTGATGCCCAGCACTGGAAAAGAACCCCAAAATTACAAACTATATTACCACTACCATGCCTAATAAATATGATAACCATCTTTAATAGATTCTAATATTCTGTTCATATTTAGTTTTTCCCCAATCTCTTTTTAGGAGTTTGTTCAAATTAGGATCTGAATTCAGAGTATACACTAAGTTTGATGTTATGTCTCTGAAATCTATTTTTTTGTTAACAACTTTATTGAGATGTAATTCATAAACCACATGATTCACCCACTGAAAGTATACAGTTCGAAGTGTACAGTTTAATGGACTTTGATCTACTTACAAATTATGCACCTTCTTAAAGTGTGTTCTAATCCAGGGTAGTTGTGTGTCCCCACTGCTCTTACTGATTCCTATCATTAACTTGTTCAGAGGCTGGGTCAACTGTTCTAAACAGTGTCTCATTTTCTGGGTTTGCCTTATTGCTTGCTCATTATGTCTTCCTTCTTTTTATCTGGTCCTCTGTGCCCACTATGTGCCATAGCCTATAGTTAGATCTACAGCCTTGCATTAGACTTGGCATGCTGGTATCACATTAGATGAATTCAGTAGATTTAGGTCCCCACTTGTGATGCTATTAAGATGGCTATGTGTGGCAGGATATGGTGGAGCACACCTTTAATCCCAGCACTCAGGAGGCAGAGGTAGGCAGATCTCTGGATCAGAAGAGGGTGTTGGATTCCCTTGGAACTGGAATTATGGATGGTTGTTAGCTGCCATATGGATGCTGGGAATAGAACCTGGGTCCTCTGCAAGAGCAGCCAGTACTCTTAGCTGCTGAGCCATCTCTCCAGCTCCCCTCATGAGTTTAAATGGTCATTTCCATGTGAATTTTAACTACAGACTATTCTCTTGTAAAGAGAATTCTTGGTTTGCAGCAACAGTTACTTCCCCAAGGCTTCCAAACTGAGAACTGTCCAGCTGGGTGTGGGGTCACTGCTGAATTGCTGTCTGCACAGGACCATCTGATAACCTCATCTCATATGTGCTAGAAACTTGATTTAGGAGTCAGCAATGAGATTTCTTTTTCTGCTATGTAGAAAGCTTGCTTGTAAAACCAAGTGAAGAATGAGAACTACCTTAAGCCAGGTGTGGTGGCACAGGCCCTTTGTAATCCCAATATCCAGAAGGCTGAAGCAGGCAGATTGCTAGTTTGTTCATGGTCAGCCTGGGGTACGTAGTGAGACTCTCAAAGTGAGAAAACCAAAAAACGACCGTGATAACTCTGTTGTCTGAGAAATTTTTATTTATTTATTTTTGTTTCATGTGTATGAGTATTTTGCCTGCATGTACGTAAGTGCTGGGAGTACTGGAACCAAACTCAGGTCCTCTGTAAGAGCAATCACTGTTCTTAACTGTTGAGCCATCTCTCCATTCCCTTGTTTATCTTTTTAAAGAGTTTTGTTTTTAATTATGCGTATGTATGTATGTGTGAAGAGGGGTATGTGCACGTGGGGGAAGGTGTCCAAGGAGGCCAGAAAGGGGCATTGGGTTTCCTGGAGCTAGTTAACAGGTGGTTGTGAGCCAATAGATGTAGGTAGTAGGAATCGAATTCGGGTCCACTCTAGGAGCAGTACATGCTCTTAACTGCTGAGCCATCTCTCTAGCCCCCAATTTTTTAAAAATTATGTAGCCCTGGCTGGCCTGGAACCTGCTAGGTAGAGCAAGATGGCCTGGAACTCACAAAGATCGTCCTGTCTCTACCTCCCAAATGCATTTATCCATCTTAAATTGTTATTAGATAATAATATATTTTTCTCGTTTTGATAGGTTAGCCTTGAACTTGAGAGTCTCCAATTTCTGCCTCCCTAATCCTGGGATTAAAGAGATGAGCTATCAAGCCCACGTCTTAAACTGAAGTTTTTCTTTTCCTTAGGCCAGCATTTGTAAATCCACTCATCCCTGAAAACCCAGAGGAAGAGGAGCTCATTAGACAAGGAGAATGTATGTTAATTTGTTTATAGTAAAATAAATTTTAAAAGCATATTAGTTGTCCTGATGAAAGGATTATTAAAGACTATATGCACTCCTTATAAATGTATAAGGAGTGAAGAATTCATGCCAAGAATTTTTATATTAAAATAACCTTATATTTTGTTCTATGGGGTCCACACTTTGAACAGTTTTATTGATCAGACAATATTTATAAATGAAGCAAATTGTCTTCTCATTTTTTATTGAGAATTTTATATATGTATTTACTGTGTTTTGATTAAATCCACCCCCAGTCCCTCCCGTCCCTCCTTTTCTTTACCACCTTCATGTGCTCTTTTTAAAAATATCCTTGGAGTCCATTTAGGGTTGCCAGTACATGCACGGGTGTAGGACCATCTACTGGAGCATGGGTAGCTATTTTTTATAAAATTGGAAATGTATCTTAATGGTTAAATGCTAGTCAGGGCTCTATATTAGGAAGATAACCAGTGATCACCCACTAAATTGATATAATTTCCATCTAAAGCAAAAACTCACTTGAAAAAAAAATTCTATGTTGAGGATGGAACTCGGGACCTTGTACATGCCAGGCAAGTGCTCTACCAGTGAGCTTGTGCCCTCGGTCCCTCTCTGGGAATTTTAGGCGGCCTTTGCAGCCTTCTCTCAGACCTATATCTAAATTCTGGTGGGATTTTGAAACTTAGAAATACCTTAGTGGGCTGCAAGGCACCCTAGGTGCCGTGTGGTGGCCCCCCTAATCATGCCTCCTCATTCTTGCATGCTTCAGTGAACAAGGGGAGAAGGATTGCCTTCAGCTCTGCTTCATTGCTGAAAATGGCTCCCAGTGCTGAGGAGAGGAACACCATACATGACATGTTTCTTACCACACTGGATCCAAAGTAAGTTAAGATGACAGGACTCGGAGTTGAAAAAGCATTCAAGGCCAAGGCCTTCTCCAGAGCCACACTCGCATAGAGGGTGGAAATGGTTTTTCCTGTCAGCATTGAAAACATGGCATTAACAGGGTTCAATTCATCTCCACTTGCACAGGACTATAAGTTTTCAGAGTCGAATTTTGCCTCCTAAGGCTGTGTGGATGGAGAATACGAAACTGAAGAGCTTGGATATTTGTCACCCTCAGGTACTGGAATTTTGGGGCCAGTCTTCTGAGTGGGCTGGATTGCATTCATGATACTTGTCTAAAAGTTGGCATACATTTAAGTGGACCTTTTCTGTGGTGTTGATTTCTTTGTTCTGTAGATAAGGGTAGGCACGATCTTGAATTTATCAATACTCATTTATCTTCTGTAGGAGCGGAACATTTTCAATCGGATCTTTGGTGGTTTTCTTATGAGAAGAGCATATGAACTTGGATGGGCTACTGCTTGTAGCTTTGGGTGAGTTCGATTAAGGTAGTTAACTTCCGAGGTAATTTTTATCACTTCATTGAAAGGAAACGTTTTAAACCAGTCTGGATGTGTTTGGAAAGATTTGTTTGTTCAGTGCTGCTTGAGGTGAAACCCAGAGCCTCTTGCATGTTAGGCAAGCACTCTACCACTCAGCTATACTCTTGGTATAGGATTATACTTTTTAAAAGATTTTTTAAAACCTATTTTAAAATTTATTTTTTATGTGTATGAGTGTATTGCCTGCATGTGTGTAAGTGCATTCATGTTGTGCCATGCCTATGGAGGCCAAAAGAGGGCATTTGATTCCCTGGAACTGGAGTTATAGACAGTTGTTAGCTGCCATATGGGTACTGGGAATTGAACCTGGCTACAGGAACAGCCAGTGCTCTTGACTGCTGAGCCATCTCTCCAGCCCTTTAAAAGATATTTACATTTGTATTTGTGTGTGTGTGTGTGTGTGTGTACATATGCAAGTGTATGTGTATGCAAGTGCCCTCCAAAGACAGAAGAGGACATTGGATTTCCTGGATCTGGAGTTACAGGTGGTTTTGTGCTGCCTAACATGGGTGCTGGGGACCTACCTTGGATCCTCTGTAAGAGCAATGCATGCTCTTAACTGCTGGCCATTTCTCTTGTCTCAGATTATGCTTTTTTTTAAGGAAAAATAATTATATAGTCTTTGGTAATTTCATTCACGAATGTGATACATTTAAATCCTATCCAGCTCCTAGGATTATGCTATCACCCTAATACCAACTGCATTTGATGTTGATTTTAGAACACTGTGCCCTGACTTTGTTAGCCATTAAAGACCCACTGAAAAAAATATAACAATAAAAAGAAGGAAAAAGGGATGATGATTTTGGATCTCTGTGATCACAGTGGCATCTCTTACCATTTGTCACTAGTATGACAGTTTCCCCCTTTTCTAGATTCATTCTTTGACTGGTATTATTTTGCCTCAGTGGATTATTAGGTGAAGAATTTGAGATCATCTGAATTTTGCAATTCACTCCAATTTTGGCCTTTCTCCAATAGTGGGACCCGGCCATTTGTGGTAACTGTGGATGATATCATGTTCCAGAGACCTGTTGAAGTTGGCTCACTGCTCTTCCTTTCTTCACAGGTAGGTGTGCTGTGAGAGATACAAACCAGTTTTTGTCATTTGAGCTTAAAAAAGGGGTTCTTGCCTTTTAAAGGCTGTTTCTCTTCTGCTGCCTTTTTTCCTTCTAATGCCGTTGACTGACGTAATGTCTACAATCTGCCAGGTGTGCTTCACTCAGAGCAACTACATTCAAGTCAGAGTGCACAGTGAAGTGGCCTCTCTGGAGAGCAACGAGCACATGACCACCAATGTCTTTCATTTTACATTCATGTCAGAAAAAGAAGTACCCTTGGTTTTCCCCAGAACATATGGAGGTAAGCTGTCATTATTGCTTTTTCCTAATGAAGAGAAGAAATTTTCAAGGAAATTTCCCCCTTTGTATGGCACGGGGGATTGGTTACCCACGAGTCCCATATGCTAGGCAAGTGCTCTACCACTGAACTGTGTCCTCAGCCCTCTTATTTTAATGAACATCGGAAGTATCTCCAAGCCTGTCAGCCCAGTAGCATGTCTTTGGGAGACTGTCTTTGAAGTTCTGTAGCTAAAGGCCATAGATGTCTTGTGGTCCCCAGGTGGCTGGTGCTGCTCTGCCCTTCTGGCTGTTGTAGGCAGGGCTGGTACCAACTGCAAGCAGCCCCTGGTAGTAAAGGACTAGTGTAGCCACAGGAGAGGCTGTGGGGTTCCGGGCCTGCTCTCTTGGGATGTTTGTGCGCCCCCAGCTCCAAAGTGCATCCCTGTTGCTGGTTTTGCACACAAATTGCTATCCTCATGTTCCTGGACAGTCATGTCTGATTTTCTAAGGTGTTTATTACCAGTTTCTCCAGAGGTGTCTTTCTTGTGTTTCAGAGTCCATGTTGTATTTAGATGGGCAGCGGCATTTCAACTCCATGAGTGTCCCGGTGGCCTTGAAAAAGGACTATCCTGTGGAGCCCTAAGAAACCTTTAAAGCAAACCAGCACTCCTTCTGTGGTGACACAGTGCCTTATAAAGGCATGATCAAAAGTATTGGTTTTACATTGCTTCTCAGCCTTTGTAGAGGACACTGGATTCAGCTTTAAGAACGATCAGAAAAACAGAATGAGAATGACTGGATGAGGCCAAGGGGATGAAAGTTATTCCACAATAAATCCTTTTAAAAACTATGAATTGTGAGTCTCCCATGTTGCCCCAACCTGTTTACTAAGGAATCTGATAGAATGTCTTTTTCATAGTTGGACACACTCTTTTGGATATTTTTTAAACCCAACGGATTTCTTTAGGTTGTCTAAAATCCCATCAATTCTGTATGATCTTTGCTTCCCTCTCCAAAGTTTTGTTGTCGGCAGAGGGTAGATTAAAATGTGGTAAAGGAATCGGGAAAGTGCATGGCATCTATAAAGATTTATGGGAAGCGTAAAATTCAAAAATACCATAAAGAGGTGTTTGGGGATGAGCTGGATGGGGCAACACACAACCATTTGGTCCTTTCATTCACTAGGCATCTATTTGGTGCACTGTGCTAGAGGCTGGCAGGAGGCATCTGATTTGAAAATAACAGCAGCTGCTGGTGCTTCTGGAGCACTTCTGTGCTAGGCAGGCACTGTCCCCGGCTTCTGACACGGACTAGGCTCACTTATTTCTTCCTAGCAACACTGTGACCTGGTTCCTTAACTCCTTATAGGATTAGCCACCCAGGAGACTAAAGCAGAAGTAGGCCAAGGAACTTGCTCAAGTTCCAGCAGCTCAGAGTGAGGTGCATGGTTCTCTTGAGCAGCACAGCACATGGTTTCAAGCAGGGTAGCAGGAGACATCATACCCAGCATCACAGTGTTGCCTAGGAGCCCAAAGGAAGACATTGCATTGTTTTTCCTTTCTCCTTCCCTCTGCCTTCTTTCCCTCCCCTCTTCTTTCCTCTTTCCTTCCCCTCCCTTCTTCCTGTCTCTTTTCTTTTTGATGTTAGAGATTAAACTGAGTCTTTCCTGCGTCACTGTTACATTCCACCCAGCGGTGCTATTAATCTGCAACCAAGACAGTTTATTCCTTGATAGAAGGGGAACTTGATCACGTTTAGAAGAAGAAAATAAAAAATAGGCTACATAGAAGATAAAAGGAATTTCTGGAAAAGGTGCTTCCAAGGTCCTTTGGTAAGGGTTCTGGATCAGTGATACCCTACCAACATGAGTATGAACTGGAATGTTTTAAAAATTAGTTTATGCAATATTTATTGAATCATGGTTACTATAAAGTATCTGGCATAAACAGTGATGGGAACAAACATCTGACTCAGTTTAACTGAAAGTGATCTCACTGGCCCACCATCCTGAGACGTCTGGCCCTCTAGTCCCGTTTCATGTATCTACCTAAGACCTCATAGAGGATGGCCCTGGGAAGTTTCAGAGGTATGTCAACTGAAGTTCAGTAAAGAGATTTACTACCTATCTTTGTATACATTATATATTATTATATGATTAACTGTTTATGTCTACACTGAATCTTTTTCCAGATTTTTTTTGACTATTCTGAACAGTGTCATAGGAAAACTTCTAAATACCTAAAACATTTGGCCTCTAAATTATTTCCTTAGGACAAGTGTAGAGAAATGAGTTATCTAGGCTAAATCGTAGGCAAACAGTGAGGACACAGAGCCCTTCAGAGTAGTTAAGCACGTTCACTTACACATCTGCAGTTTCTCTGGGCTTTTCAGATTTTAAACTTTCCTTTAAAAATATCTTTGCCATTTTGATATGTGAAAAAATTTATTGTCTTTCTTTGAATCCTAGTGAGATCAAACTTGAATAAATGGCTTATTTGGTTTTTAGTTAAATTGTTCAAATAATTTTGGATGTGAGAATCTTAATCAAAAAAGTTGTTTGTATTTTTAATACAGGACTTTTAAACACTTAAGGTTAAGCATACTATGAAAGATATGCAGTTGTTTCTGTATTATTAATGTTCTGTTTCTCTTCCTGAAGAAATAAATGAGGGTCAGGTGTGGAGGCAAACACCTGTGATCCTAGCATTCGGAGGCAGAGGCAGGCAGAACTCTGTGAGTTCAAGGCCAACCTGGTCTGCATAGCAAGTTCCAAACCAGCCAGGGGTATACAGCGAGACCCTGTCTCTAGAAAAAAAAATGCTATGGGCTGTGGTGGCACATGCCTAGTGTTTGGGAGGCAGAGGCAGGTAGATCTCTGTGTGTTTGAGGGCAGCCTGGTCCACATAGTGAGTTCCAGGCCTACCGGGACTACACAGAAAGACCCTGTCTCAAAAAACCCAAAACAGTTTTAAAAAAAGAAATGGGAGGGCTGAGGATATATCTCAGTTGGTAGAGAGCTTATTTAACATGCATGGAGTTCTGGGCTCCATCCCTAGCACTGTGTAAAATGGGTGCGGTGCCATATAACAGTCCACCCTTCCCTCCATACCTTGAAAGCAGAAGCAGGAGGATCAAGAGTCTAAGGCTATCTGCAGCTACACAGTGAGGACAGCCTCGGTTACCTGAGTCTCAAACAAAAAAGAAACAAAAAAAGAAATAATTGAGAACGTTTTTTATTTTTAATAATTCCTTTAATTATCAGATTCTTAACATCTACACATCTTTAGTAATTAATAAGAAAATGAACATTTTGGTACTCTTCCACCAAAGTGAGAAGAAAAGTTAGTGGTATATTCTAATAACCAGCACAAAGCTTTTTATTCGGTTTAACCAAAGGTAATATATGGTAGAAACAGATTAATAGAGAAAAATTTATCCTCAGACAAATCTTCACAGACAAATCCTGAATATATCTTAATATAATCTTTTTAATTTTAATTATAGTCTATTCCAAGAAAACTTAATTACAGAAGTTTTTTGAGGGGCTCCAATAATGTCTACCATAAAATACTGCTTTAGAAATAATACTGCTTTGATGAGAAGTATTTTTTTGTTTGTTTTAGACAAATTTGGTTTGTTTCCAATTATCCTGTGCATCACCACAGTCAATAGTCAAATGACACTTTATGAGAAAAGGCAAATTCATTTTAAATTGACTTTAGAGTGCTGGGAATACTGTTTAGTCATGGAGTCCCTGCCCAGCACATGCAAGGACCCAAGTCTGAGTGTTCTAGCACTGCAAAGAAAAACATGTTCCGGAATTCTTTCTATAACTACCTGGTGAAATTGATACAGATGGCATTAAGTATGTAATTTCATAGCAAAAGTTGGAGAGAAAAACATTCATAGACAGTGTCACATATAAGCCAGATTAGGCATAGGGTATGTTCTCATTTTTACATCCTTTTAAAAGGATACATTTTTTATAAAATGAGGGGTCCCTGAGGATGGAGCACCACATATTCTCTGTTATATACAGGTCCTACCCTCTAATTTTTATATACATGAATTTATGTGGGAGTGGGTGTGTGTAGAGGCCAGTTAACTAAAGAGACTGCCAGGAGAGGGGAAAAAGAAGCTTTGAGGCCGGTGGGAGGATATGAGAACACACGGGATATGAAAGTGGAAGGGGGAAAGTTTCGGATCGGTAGGGTTTAAGTGAGGGTAGGAGGCAGGGAGATGGGGGGAGGAGGGGTGGGGGCAGGAAGATGGGGAGAGGATAGGATGGGGTTTGGGGACAAACAAAGCTAAGTAGGTTTCATAAGGAAACCGACAATGTTGTAAACTAATTAATTAAAAATAAAAATGTCAAGTAAAAGGATAAATGACTAAATATGAGAAATGTTAAAACTGTTGTTTCCTAAAAGTTTTTATTAATGAAATATAACCAGTAATCTCTTTAAACGAAAGAAAAAAAGATACCTACCTGATACCTAACTAGATACCAGAAATGTTAAAACTGTTGTTTGCTAACAGTTCCTGCTAATAAATCATAAGCAATAGACAAAACAGTGTCTTCCAGTGAAAGAGAAAAAAAGATAAGTAACTAAATATAAGAAATATTAAAACTGTTTTCTAAAAGTTTCTAAGAATAAAACATAGGCAGTAGACTGCCCCAGCCGTCCACGTCAGGTGCAGATGGTCTGGATGGTCCTGGAGAGCTGCTGTTGTCAGGTTCACGGCGACAGGCCGAAGCTAGACTCTGATATCTGCTGGCTTCTTTTTCAGCTTTTCCATCTGGGTCCCTGGTCTAGTTGGGCAGTGCTACCACATCCAGGACAGGTCTTTCCCCTTAGGCACTGTCCCATCAACTAGTCTACTCTGCAAATACTAGTGCTTCACTAGCCAAGAACAACAACCACATTTATTTTATTTTTGTTGGTGCTAGGGACCAAACCCAGAGTCTTGTCCTTACTAGACAAACACACTACTAATGCACAAAATTCCTAACCTTATTTAAAAAAAATTTTTTTGAAACAGAGTCTCTCTATGCAACACAGGTTGACCTTGAACTTTGTGATCCTCCTGTCTCAGCCTCCCAGGTGCTGGGATTACAGGCCTGTGCTAACAGGCCCAGCTACCAGATACTATACTTTGTGTTTGTCTCTATAAATATAAAAAATTAACATCAATATATTATGCTATATGGAAATAAATGTGGTTGTTTTAGGTTCCCTACCATGAGATATTGTGCTGCAACCTTCCTACAAATTCCTATTCTTCTATTGTAATTTTAATTTTATTAAAAAATTTTTTTGTGGGATCAACGATTGAACTCAGAGCACTTTACCCCACTGAGTTATATCTCTAACCTTTTAATTTTCTTAAAACAAAACAAAACAAAAACTTTATCAAACTTATTTGAATAGCAAGCAATCTATGGTTGAGGGGTATACGACCTCAAGAGGTATAGTATTCCCAAGACACTTTTTACCTGTAGGAACTATCAAACTTAGTTTATTATTCCTTACTAACAACAGAAAAATAGAACAGCTATCAATTGTAAAACGCATACAGACCCTTGCTTCTTACTGAGCCTTACAGAACCACATTTCTATTCTCTGTAACCATTAAGTCCTTTAACAACGATGAGAGCCTGATGTGGTGGTGCAGTCCTGTAAATTCAGCAGGTGGAAGCAAGGCTGGCAGGAGACTCTCAGGAGAACCTGTTTTAGAAAAACAAAGACAGTGAGTGTGCCTATGAAACATGACAATTTTATAAACAAAGGACAAATTTATAGATCACATAAAGACAGCTTTACAATGCAGTTTTAGTAGGTTATAAAACATTGTACCCATGCATAATTTAGTATACCTCTCAAACACCTGAAAAATATTTTTCTGTGAATTACTTGGCAATAGGAAATGAACACTTTACATGTATAAATATCTCTAGTAGAATTTGGCGTCTTTCGGTAACTAAATGCTTCAACTGCATCTTTTTAAAAGGTGGTTACTTTTAAAAGCTTAACTATATCACTTTACCTTTTAGAGGATCTTGTCTTTGGAATTCTCTTTATCTACCTCATCGTCTGCAGGTGGTGCTTTTTGGCCCTGATGTCGCCTCCGGAATATTTCTTCCCTGATTTTCAACCTTTCTTCTTTTTCTAGCTGCCTTTGAAGTCGTAATGCAAACAGTCTATCCTGTTGTTCTTGTTGATGCATCTGAAAATACAGACGCTCCAAATTTATCAGCTTTTGGGTAATGTTTAACTGGAGTTCCTCTTCATCTGAGGGAGATTTATCACCAGAAGTGCAAGGAGCCCCGACTGCTGCAGATGATTTTTGATGTTTTCTTTTAGAAATGCATTTACCACCCTGTGTGTGAGACGTTTTATTTGCTTTTTCACTTGTACTGGCTTCAATCTTCTGTGTCCTGTCTGACACGCTGCTCCCAGGCACTGCTTTGCTGGAGTGGCTAGCTGTGGCCCCCAGCATGATTATGTTTGATGGGAAAAATAAGCCTTTATCAGAACAGCTTGGTTCTGATGTCGCATCTCCTATGGGGCCCTTTTCTATAACACTGCCATGAAACCATGACATGGAGGGCTGAGCAGAGGGCACCATACCTTCATTCTGCATTTCAGGATCTGCTGGGGCGGCTGTTGGCAGATTTGCATTAGTTCCTTGTCCAGCAGAGCTCTCATCACCGGGGCCGGTTTCCTCAGCTGTTTCCTTGACTTCTTGGCCTTCGGGACCCAATGCCAACTGGATTTGAGACCGAGGAAACATACTCATCGACACAGCGTCCTCACAGTGCTTTCGCTTTTGCTTTCTTTTCCTTGGGGACTCGGTGGTAACAGGGCTGCTGTCTTGCTGTCCAGTGTCGCCCTCCTGTTTCTGTTGTTCCTCCAGCTGGCACATTTCTGCCCTTTTTTCCTCCTCTTCCTCCTCCGCCAGTAATTTCCTTATGAATCTTTTACTGGCTCTGTTTTCCTTTTTCTGGGCGGCCTGGCGCTCGGCCATCATTCTGGACACCTCCTCTTCGTACTCTTTTCTCAGTTCCCCGGGATTACTTATGACCCGCACCGGCTGGACCTCGGGAAAGACTAAGTTGGATTCTTCCCCGGAGGCCAAGCGCCTGCATTCCTCTGGATACTGAGCTTGAATCCTCTCCCACATTTCCATATTGACGACAGTATTTCTACGGACATGGTACCGAGCCCAGGAAGAGATCCAGAAGCGGCAGAAAGGACAGCATAAATTGGTCTTCCGGAGAAGAGACTGAAAACACGATTTACACATGGTGTGGCTGCAAGGCAGAGTTACTGGCTTGACCATGAACTCCAAACACAGGAGGCAGTGGCACTCCTCCACAGTTAGTGCGGCCTGTTTGGATGAGGCCATTTTAAACCGTTACTGAGGCCTACTTGACACGCGTCCTGTGGCACGACGCTCGCTTGTGGTGGCAATGACAATGGCGGCACACGCTTCCGCTACATGCGCCCTTATTTCCGGTTACGGTGGCCGCAGGAGATCAATTCGCAGCCTTAGAATGTTCTAGAACCCCTCGCGTCACATCTGGCCTCGCTAAATGAAAACAAGCCCTAGAACTCCTTAAACCGTCCAGATGTGTTTGAGGACAGTTGGGAAACTGTTTTGTGTTAAATCTGAACAAGATCTCGTTGTTTAGCACCACTGACCTTGGCCTTGTGATCGCTCTAGCTCAGACTCCAGAATTCTAGGATTAGACAATGCGCGGTACCACACACCTTTAGTTCCAGCACTTGGAAGGCAGAGGTACAAGGATCTCTGTGAGTTCGAAGCCCAGTCTTTATGAAGCCAGTTCCAGGTCTGCCGAGGCTACGTAGCGAAAACCCTGTCTCAAACAAACCCCTCCACCACACCAAATTCTGGGATTACAGGTAGCCACCAAAGCTGAGCTGCAAATTCTTAGTTTTTGTTTCAAGTATTTCTTAAGTATACAGCATCTAAGGATGGTGGATTATTGATTAAAAAAAAAGTTTTGGTGTCTTGTGCTAGATGACAATGGACAAAATCATTTTAAATGTCTGTCTTTCCCAAATGAATTCTTCAGCAGTACTAGCAAGATACTCCATAAATATTCTATAAAAGCCTTGTTCACAGTAACGTTGAGAAATGACATGACATGATAGCACTTTCCTTGGGTGTATTATAATGCATTGTAATTATAATGCAATGTATTGAAAATAGTGCCATAAAACCCTGCTTCATTTTCTAAAACGAGTTCTTGTGACAATTACCTAACCACAGACATATTTTTAATATATAAGCACATTAAGCAAAGTAGGAATTTTTATAATTTTTAGGAAGTTTAGGATTATACTCTTTTGAGCATGAAAAGAATAAGTTGGAGTGGGCATGGTAGTACATGTTTTTAATCCCAGCACTCTGGAGGAAAAGGCAGGCAGATCTCTGTGAGTTCAAGGCTAGCCTGGTCTACATAGTGAATTCCAGGCTAGCTGGGGCTACAGGGACACCCTGTCTCAAAAAGACCAAAAAAAAAGTTTGTATGTTTTCTTTTACTATAAAGAATCACTTAGTGTTATTTTTAAAAATCTATTTATTTTATGTGTGTGTTCTCCGTGCATGTATGTAACTGCAGCCATGTTGTGCAATGCCCCCTGAGGTCATAAGAGGGCATCAGATTTCCCTGGAACTGGAGTTACTGACAGTTGTTAGAGATCATTTTTTTTTTTACCATAACCCAGTTAGAAGTGCATTTTCTATCATGAGCTACTTACACCTAATTGTATGTACTAGTCACATACACAGCAAGCATTACACAACTAACTGTGCATGATGCATACTGATGGTTTTCAATATTCATAGCTCACTGAGTTTTGACCCAGTAATTTAAAATCCGTAGTTTGAAAAATCACGTTTTACACGTGTGTATATTAAACAGGTATGAAATCAGGGTGCGGCAAAGCCTTGAAACTGTAATTTCCCTCTTATGACCACTATGATTTTGTCATATTTTTAAAATCTGTTTACTCATGTGCAAGTTTGTGTCTATGATTGCATGTACATGTGCACACAAGTGCACACAGGAAAGAAGGTATTGGGCTTCCTCCTCTATGTCACTCCACCTATTTCTTGGAGGCAGAGTCTCTCCCTGATCCTGGGGCTCATGTTTTCCCAGATAGGCTGGAAGCCGCCAGCAAGCCCCAGAGATCCTGTTTTCCTTCCCACACAAAACTGGGGTTACAGGTGTGCACAAGACATCTGGCTTGTTATGTGGAGGCTGGGATCCAAACTCTGGTCCTCATGATTGTATAGCAAGCACTCTTGCCACTGAGCCATCTCTCCAGCCCATTGATTTGTTTTAGCCATGCTATGCCCTCTATCAAAGACACATGATTTCTCACACACTCTTTCTGTCTCTCTCTCTGTCTCTCTGTCTCTGTCTCTGTCTCTGTCTCTCTCTCTCTCACACACACACACACACACACACATAAATATCCCATCCTTTCCTCAGTTATTGTAATCTTTTCTCTGTGGTGTGCTAAAGCTTTGATTTCCAGAAGGCCTTGTTTTTAGTGTAAGAGCCAGAGAATGGGAAGGAGGGCTGTGAAATGCTATCTTCTGGACAAGACATGGTGGTTGCACCCTTGAATGTATAGCAAGCAGTGGAGGACTTGCATGAGACTGAGCCCGGCAACATTTCATCATGAGTGCAGAGGGGCTCACAAGGTTCCACTCTTAGCTCTGGGCAGTTAATGGTTGCAGGTGGGGCGTTGGGGGGTCATAGTCCTCGGTGCTTGTAGCCATTGGTGAGTTGGCATTCATTGCTCTAGTAAATGACCCCCACTCGTGCGTATGCAGGCAACCCTGATTAAATGCATGGGGCACCCAAAAAGACATGAAAGTAGGAGGGGGACTTGTTGGGACTTGAAAGGGATCCGTGGGAGAGTGAAGGGGATAAGTAATAGGGGGTGAGTGTGATCAACATTACATCCATGTATGAAAGTGGAAAATACATTTTCAAAAATATTTTGTTATTTTTATTTTATGTGTATGAGTGTAATGCCTGCATGTAGGTAGGTGTGCTTGTGTTGTGCAGTGCAAAAGAGGACATCAGATCCCCTGGAACTGGAGTTCCAGACGGTTGTTAGCTGCCATGTGGTGCTGGGAGCTGAACCTGAGTCCAACCCCACTGTATTTCTTTTAAAATAGATTATTAGTTGACACATTGTGACACATACTTATGGATAAAAAATGGTATTTCAGGACATGTATACAGCAATGACCAGATTAGGACAATTGACATACCACCTCAAACATTTCTGTAACATTTTTGTTTTGAGAGCATTTAAAATCCTAATCTGCTAGCTATTTTGGAATATATGTCATAGTTCATAACCTGCTGTGCCATATGACATTAGAGTTATTTTTCCTATCTAACTTAGCACCTTTTCTGCAAGCCCTTCTTCTTAGGCTCTAGTAAGCACTATACTACTCTCTACCTGAATGAGATCAACTTTTTAGCTTCTGCATATAAGTGGTGATATTTGATATTTGTTTATTCTGTACCTGATTTATTTTGTTTAACATTAATGTCCTCTGGTTGCATCCATTTTCAAAGGACATAACTTCATTCATTTTATGGCAAAATAATATCCCACTGTACATCACTTTTTCCTTATCCATACATTGGGCTGCTGTGAATAATGTTGCAGTAAACAGACACAAGCAGGTATCTCCTTCAGATACTGATTTCATTTCCTTTGGAGATATACCCAGTGGTGGGATTGTTTGAGGGCAACTGCCATACTGATTTCTATAAAGGTTGCACTGATTTTATATTCTAACTAGATCAAACCAAATTTCAAATGACAGTTTAAATACAGTTTACCTTTCCAGCTTTTAAAGGTTGGCATTAGTTCCCAAACAAGAATATAATTGTTGTTATTACTAATATTTTATAAAATATTAACATGTAATGACATATCTAATGTTATAGGAAATTCTGAACAGGAATCT
Organism: Eospalax fontanierii; assembly: GCA_035773235.1. Lineage (NCBI taxonomy): Eukaryota > Metazoa > Chordata > Mammalia > Rodentia > Spalacidae > Eospalax > Eospalax fontanierii. Next base: position 21,212,478 of record CM069525.1, on the reverse strand, counting down.
TTTAGCATTATGACTCACATATGAGGAGAGAGGTGCAAGGGGTTAGTTCTTCTTGATAATAATGGTTAGTTTTTCATTCATTTTCCTCCATACTTAAAATTTTATTGCACTAAAATTTTCAATTAAAAAATTGTACATGTGCATGCACACACACACACACATACACACACATGACACAGTGTTCATGTAGTGGCCAAAGGACAACCTGTGGGAGTCAGTTTTTGCTTTCCACCATATGAGTCCTGGGATTGAACATGGGTCATCAGGCTTGGCCGCAAAGCACCTTTACTTACTGAGCCATCTTGGCAGTCCATTTTCTTCTATTTTGATAAAGAGAATTCAAGTTTGTTACTGATTGCTGCTTCAGGGTAACAACTTCAAGCTAAAATTTTTAAATAAAAATATTTTTATTGTGTGTGTAACGTATGTTTGTGAGCACATGTACCACAGCACGTATGTGGAGGTCCAAGGACAACTTTGTGGAGTTGATTCTCTCCTTCCACCTTTATGTGGGTTCCAGGAATCAAAATCCAGGTTTCCAGGCTACCATGGTTAGGCAGCAAGCGACTTTACCTGTGAGCCATCTTGCGGGTCCTTCAAGCTAAAATGTTACAATGCTTTATGCTTTAGCATGAAAACATTTGTACAGAAGAAGACTTTTTATTTGGTTTACAGAACTACATGGTAACTTGTATGTTACTAAAACATGGCACAAACGTAATCAGCTATGAGACTGTCATAATCATAAAATAGGAATTTTTCTATATGGCTAACACATTTGGGATTTTTACTATGTGTCAGTTATTGAGCTAATGACATTAAGATGAATTCTGTCAATCCTAATGGTAGCTCTTTGAGATCAATTCTATGATTTCCCACATTTTGAAAATAAAGAAACTGATGCTTAGAGAGGGAAAATTATTCCTAAAGCTCACCCTGTAACTATACCTAAGTGATCGATGTACCTGGACTACTAGGCATAGAGACTTGGTCCTTTGCCACATTTCCTGTATATTTTCTCAGCTGTTATGACAGTTATTGATACCAACTTGTGTGCATGCATGCACAGGCACAACCCCCCGTAATACAGCCACAAGAAAAAAGGGTGGTGCAAATGTTTGTGTATTTATTTTAATCTCTTCTTGGAATAAACACTTTGCTACAACTGTGGCTGGCTCTCAAAAACAACTCAGGAGGCATTCCTGGGCTCTGTCGAGTAGCCCAGCTCTCCTCATGAGAGAAGCTTCTTCTACAGTGGGCAGAGGTTAACATAGAGAACCACAAATGATCAAAGTGCAGGAAATAAATGACTGTGGGGCGCTCATCCCCAAATGGAACGTCTGTATCACATTCCTCCCCCAAGGCGCAGGAAACATTTTGGAAGAGGGGGATGAAGGATTGTAAGAGGCAGATGTCATGGACTGCTGTGAAATAGTGCCTTCTGGATATGGCAGTTACACTCTTGAACTCTAAACAGCTGTGGCTGCCTACGAAAACCCTGCGCAACATCAGTCTAAGTCATATTCCAGCATGAATGAGGAAGGGCTCACCAGGCCCCACGTCAAGTTGAGAAGCTACATGCAGATAGCTGCTCGGGGGAGGGCAGGGAGAAAGTCAGTTTTCCTTATGGGTGGCACTCCTGGTAGGTTGCCCAGGCTACAGTGCATCCATGTGCATATGGGTAACACTAGTTGGACTCAGTAGATTTATTGGGAGGCAGATGTCAGGGGAGGGACTTGGAAGGTGGTAATGAGGGACAGATTTGATCAAAATAAAGTATATTCGTATATGAAGGGGAAATTTTTTAAATGACTTGTGAATGTTTTCTTTCCCCTCTCTTGGCAACAAATAATGAACTTACTATGAAATAGACTTGTTAAAAGTAGGGATTAAAACTGGGGAAAGTGCTTGCTGTACAAGGGTGAGGACCTGAGTTTGATCCCCAGCACCTGATTAAAAAGCTGAGTGTGGCAGTACATGCCTGCAATTGCAGTGCTGTGGAAGCAGAGTCAGGATGATCATAAGGGTTTGATGACCAGCCAGTCTAGCCAGTCAGTGAACTCTAGGTTCAGTGAGAGACTCTGGCTCAAAAAATAAGGTAGAGGGGCTGGAGCAATGGCTCAGCAATTAGAGTACTAACGGTTCTTTCAGATGACCTGAGTCCAGTTCCCAGCACCCACATGGTAGCTAACAACGGTCTAAAAGTCCAGTTCCAGGGGATCTGATGCCCTTCTGACCTCCGTACTCAGTATACACAAGTGGTGCACTCACATGCAAACAAAACGCTCATACACGTAAAATAAAAATAACGTTTTAAAATTAAAAAAAAAAGGTGAAAAGTGATACAGGAAGACATCTGTGGCCTCCTTACAAACATACCTTCATCCACGTGCATACACTAGGGACACAATGAAGTAGGTGTTTAAACAGGATGTGGGGGTACACAACAGTAATCCTAGTACTTAACGGGCTGCACCAAGATTTCGAGTTGCAGGCCTGCCTGGGCAACATAGGGAGACGATCTCCAAAGGAAACAAGCAAATAAATGGGATTTGGCAAGTTTAAAGATGGGTTTAAGGGTGTTGTGCAGCATCATCCTCCGAGCAGAACAGCTGCTATCTTCATAAGACCAGCTGTGTCTGCTTGCGAAAGATCGTCACAGCTGGACTTGTGGGCTGTTGACATTCCCTCAGAGAAGAGAGATCATGGAGCATCACTGGACCCCCCAGGAGTATCCAGCCACTTCTCCCAGCCAGCTGTATGCAGTTCTGCCCTAATTGCTGCCGGCCTCTGTGTCCTGGGGAGGGCCTAGAGTACAGAGGTTGAGGGAGGCTAATAGAAGGGGCTCCGTCTGTGGGTCATGGGGAAACCATCATCCAGACCTTCCAGTGTGACTGCTTTAGGACCACTCCTGTTCCTGCACATAATTTATCAGTCAGGCTCTACAAGCCTAATAAACTCTGGTTCCCCAGGGTGAACTCTGGTGCAATAGACTTTGCTTAGTCCCTCCCCAGCGAGAAAATTCTCACCTCAAAGGGTCTTTGACCAATTGTATTACTTCTAAATTAGACTTCTGTCATGGAATATTTTTATCTAAGGGGATCAACCTGAGGTAGGTTTGAGGGAGGGTCCTTTGAACCATCAGCTGGTATTATGGGCAGGCAGTGTGCCATCTGAGTGGTGCTAGTGGAAATGTTTACAACTGTGAGGCCTTACCTACCTCTGCAATTATTGAGTTCTGAGAATTGGGTGAGGATTAATCTCTTCTAATCTTGTTTCCTCTGTAAAAGGAGGACATCTTTCTTGTCCCAGGCTTCTCTGTTTTAGCCCCTCCTTCATAGCCTGGTCTCAAACTTCTTCCCTAGTCTCCCAAATGCTGGGACTATAGATCTGAACCACCATGCTTACTTTAGCTCCAGATACTTTCTTCAGTTGATTCAGCTGTTTGATGACATATTTTTTATGACTACGGAACATATCATCTTAAAAATCAAATCCCTATGGTTTCTGGAAGGAGCATGAACGCCCTTGCAGGACGTCATGGTTGTCTTCACTTGTCAACATGACACACCTGGGAGGAGGGAGCCTCAACTGAGAAATGTCCTCTATTGATTTGGCCTGTGGGCGTGTCTATGAGGCATGTTCTTGATTGCTGAGTGATGTGGGAGGACTCAGCCCACTGTATGGGTGGTACCACATCCGGGCAAGTGATCCTGAATTATATAAGAAAGCAGGCTGAGCACGGGCCAGGGAAGCTGGCTAGTAAGCAGTGTTCCTTCGTGATCTCTGCTTCAGTTCCTGTCTCCAGGTTTCTGCTTTGAGTTCTTTCCCTGGCTTCCCTCAAGGATGATCTGTGATCAAGACTTGTAAGCCAAATAAACCCTTCCCTCCCTTAGTTGGTTTTGGTCAGAGTGTTTTACCAGAGCATAAAAAGCTAACTAGGACATAGGAGACCTCCATTTAACCTCATATATCTGAAAGTTTATAAAAGAGGCTTCCACATTGCTTTTTCAAACATCCTTAGTGTTATTTATCCCTTCCCTACCTCCTCCACACCCTCCCATTCCTCTCCTCACTTAAACCCCCCTCTTCATTATTTTACTTTTACTTTTAAAAAATATTTTTGTCAACAGGGTGCATTTGGGGGTAACATATGATGTCTTTAAGGGGTATTTTACTATTTTTATTTCATGTGTGAGTGTTATGCCTGTGTGTGTGTAAGCGCACCTGTTTACAGTCCCCCAGGAAGACAAAAGAGGGCATCAGAAAACCTGGAACTGGAGTTACAGGCAGTTGTTAGCTGCCGTGTGGGTGCTGGGAATCAAACCCAGGTCTTCTGCAAGAACAACCAGTGTTTTTAACCACTGAACCGTCTCTCCAGTCCCTATTCTTTTCTTTGTATCACCTGTGTTCTATTCCTCCTTCCTTAAGACCTTTCTTTCCCCTCCCCACCAATGGCCCCTTTGTAGTTTCCTGGCTTCTACTATTGCTCCACATTAAATATAAATCTAAAAGAGTTAAGGCTAGAATCCTTATATGAGAGGCTAGAATCCACACATGAGAGAGAACAGGCAGTGTTTACCTTTCTGGGTCTCAGTTACATCAGTATAATTTTTTCTACTTCCATCAATTTACCTGTAAATTCAACAATTTCATTTCTATTTACGTTTAAAATTTTTATTACATTTTATTCTGTGTGCATGTATTGGGGGGGGGAGGTGTGCCTCAGAGCACATGTGGAGGTCGGAGGACTTGTGGGAGTTGGAACTCTCCTTCCACCAGATGAGTCTCAGGAATCAAACTGAGGTCATCAAGCTTGACAGCAAGCATGGTTACCTGTTGAGCTATCTCACCTGCCCCTTCACTTCTCCTTTTATAGTTGAATAAAATTCTGTTGTCTATAGGTACCACATTTCAATGCCAGGTGTGAGATACTTGCCCTCAAGTTGTTGGTCAACGGGGTCAGAGACAAGCTATTGTCACTGTTCTTGGTTGCCTGCCAGAACTTGATATAGTAAGACCCTACTGCTGAATCCACCACACACTTTGGTAATAGGACTTAGAAGAATCAAGCTGGTACTGTTCTGGAAGCTACCTCCCTGCTGGCTAGCTTTCATAGTATTGGAAGGTGCTATGCAGGTTGCTGGGGGAGAAAAATCATTAAAAATCTTACCCAACTGTGAATCCTGTGCTCTACAATAATAACTAGCCTAGAAAAAGTATGCCTATTGGTGCCACACGGGCATGGATAACCAACCAAAAGCTTTCTGACTGGACTTAAGGCCTGTTCCATAGAAAGGAATTCATGCCTAGTACTGTAAATCTGGCCAAGAACATGAGGCTTTGGTGCTCATAGGTCACATAGGGGTGAGTTATTTTGCTAAATCGAAATAGCATCAAATTGCTTTCTAAATACGTACATGACTATACTCATAGCTTCATGCTGCTCTACATCCTCATCAGAGAAATGTCTGTGTAGTGGACAGCAGTTAACACAGAGACCACTGGTCAAAGTGCAGAGAGCATCGGAGTTCTCAGTCATAAAGGAGACATCTATACCATATCCCTTCCTCAAGGCTCAGGAACATCATAGAAGGGGAGGTACTGTAAGAGCCAGAAAACAGGAGGACTGGGGCAAAACTGTCTTTTGAATGTGACAGGACACAGGACGGCTGCATTGAACTCATAACCAGTCAACATTCCAGCATGAAGGGTGAAGGGGCTCATGACCCCTCACCTCTAGCTGAGGAGCAAAAGATGGTGGTTGCTAGGGGAGGGAGAGTCAGCCTTCTTTAGGGGTGTGGCATCTGGTATGCTGACCATGCTCCAGTGAGTGCCCCCCACACTCATGTGCACATGAGAAACACTATTTGGATTCAGTGGGTTATGGAACAAAAAAGAAAAAAAAAACAAGAGGATATGAGGTTGGGACGGACACATGGGAGGAGCTCTGGCGGAGAAATGGATGGTGGGGGCGAACATGATCGAAATACATTGTATGTATGTATGCATGAAATGCTCAAAGAATAAATTTTAAAATATTACAAATCCAATGTAAGATGTGGGTGTTAAAAATTTGTTCACTCATAAGACAAGTCCAATAAAAAATTTTATTGGGGATGAAGACATGGCTCAGCAGTTAAGTGCACTGGCTGATCCTGCAGAGGACTCAGATTCAGTTCCCAGCACCACATGGCAGCTAACAACCGCCTGGAACTCCAGTTCCAAGGGATCTGATGTCCTCTTTTGCACTGCACGACACAAGCACACCTACCTACATGCAGGCATTACACTCATACACATAAAATAAAAATAACAAAATATTTTTGAAAATGTATTTTCCACTTTCATACATGGATGTAATGTTGATCACACTCACCCCCTATTACTTATCCCCTTCACTCTCCCACGGATCCCTTTCAAGTCCCAACAAGTCCCCTTCCTACTTTCATGTCTTTTTGGGTGCCCCATGCATTTAATTAGGGTTGCCTGCATACGCACGAGTGGGGGGTCATTTACTAGAGCAATGAATGCCAACTCACCAGTGGCTACAAGCACCGAGGACTATGACCCCCCAGCGCCCCACCTGCAACCATTAACTGCCCAGAGCTAAGAGTGGAACCTTGTGAGCCCCTCTGCACTCATGATGAAATGTTGCCGGGCTCAGTCTCATGCAAGTCCTCCACTGCTTGCTATACATTCAAGGGTGCAACCACCATGTCTTGTCCAGAAGATAGCATTTCACAGCCCTCCTTCCCATCCTCTGGCTCTTACACTAAAAACAAGGCCTTCTGGAAATCAAAGCTTTAGCACACCACAGAGAAAAGATTACAATAACTGAGGAAAGGATGGGATATTTGTGTGTGTGTGTGTGTGTGTGTGTGTGTGTGTGTGTGTGAGAGAGAGAGAGAGAGAGAGAGAGACAGACAGACAGACAGAGACAGAGAGACAGAGAGAGAGACAGAGTGTGTGAGAAATCATGTGTCTTTGATAGAGGGCATAGCATGGCTAAAACAAATCAATGGGCTGGAGAGATGGCTCAGTGGCAAGAGTGCTTGCTATACAATCATGAGGACCAGAGTTTGGATCCCAGCCTCCACATAACAAGCCAGATGTCTTGTGCACACCTGTAACCCCAGTTTTGCATGGGAAGAACAGGATCTCTGGGGCTTGCTGGCTTCCAGCCTATCTGGGAAAACATGAGCCCCAGGATCAGGGAGAGACTCTGCCTCCAAGGAATATGTGGAGTGACATAGAGGAGGAAGCCCAATACCTTCTTTCCTGTGTGCACTTGCGTGCACATGTACATGCAATCACAGACACAAACTTGCACATGAGTAAACAGATTTTTAAAATATGAGAAAATCATAGTGGTCATAAGAGGGAAATTACAGTTTCAAGGCTTTGCCGCACCCTGATTTCATACCTGTTTAACACACGTGTAAAACGTGAATTTTCAAAATATGGATTTGAAATTACTGGGTCAAAACTCAGTGAGCTATGAATATTGAAAACCATCAGTATGCATCGTGCACAGTTAGTTGTGTGATGCTTGCTGTGTATGTGGCTAGTACATACACTTAGGTGTAAGTAGCTCTTGATAGAAAATGTACTTCTAACTGGGTCATGGTACAAATATTGATCTCCCATGGATAAATGTACATTTAGTACAAATTAACATATTTCATTGAATTGTACTTAGTTTTGAATTATTCTCAGTTAAGTTCTCTGTTTTTTGGTTGTTGTTTTGGTTTGCTTTCTTGAGACAGGGTATATCTGTAGTATTTGTTGGTCTGGAATTTCCTATGTATACCTGTCTGCCTCTGCTTCCCAAGACCTGGGATTAAAGATGAAATAGATGGAGACTATAACGGAATTTCACGACTGATCACACACAGAGAATAAGTGTCTGTGAGTACCCAGCCCTAAGTGACACATCTACAATGGAACCTCTATGCCTAAGCCTCATGGAACATAGCAGAACAGGAGGGGTAGAGGGAATACTAAAACATTCCTTAATTCTCGACAGCAAATTTCCCTCATACAACAAAAGGCGATAAGCACACAAATCCCTACAACTGGCTGAAGTTTAGAGAATAAGACTGCAGAAAGCATGTCCCTAGACAGAAGTCGTATATTAAAACTCACCCACCCAGGTCTCAGGAACCATTTTGGAAAAGGGGATAGAATGATTGTAAGAGCCAGGGGTGGTGGATGACCACAAGGAAACAAGATTTTTCCAAATTTCTGGGAACGTGCTCATATGAACTTACATCAATGATGACTGCATGCACAAGATCTATACAAACTCAAGATAAAAACCCAGAATAGAACTGGAGAAATGGGCAGGAGGCCCCAAACTTAGCCAAGGAACTATTGGCAGCTGATCAACACTGGGTGAGGGAGAGTCGATCTTCCTTAAGGGAGTGATGCTAGATAGACTGAACAGGCTCCAGTGGATTAACTCACATCAAGGGACATTTGGTGGACTAACTCACACCTAGGGACATCTGGGGGCACACACTTGACTCCATAGGCCTTAACATATATAACAGAATGCATGAAATCTCGGATGTAGACCATGAGGGGTGCAGATAGGGGAGGGATCTAAATATGATTAATGTGTATTATATGAAACACAGAAATTCAATAAAATATTTTTTAAAGGTGTGTTCAGGCCAAAAAAAAAAAAAAAAGAAAAAAGAAATCTGAAGTTGGGAGTGATGACACCGGTAATCCTAATACTTGGGAGGTAAAGGTAGGAAGATTAGGAGTTCAGGGCCAGTTTCTGCTACATAGTGAGTTCAAGGCCTGCCTTAGTTACGAGAACTTGTCTCTTAAGAAAAACATCATTTGAGAATTCCTTGTTCAAACTTCCCCTGAAAAGATTTCAGGACTTGCCAAGTCATTGGTTTCCTTGCGGTAGATGCCATCTTGTGGTCTTAGGGTTACAATGCAGTGTACTTTCTTTAATAGAAACTTTCCAAGTCAGTGCCTTGGTTCTTACCCCCCTTCCTCTCTCCCTCACCTCTTCCTTCTTTCCTCCGTCTTTTTTCTAGGGCTGGGGCCCACGGTCCTGGATGTGCTAGGCAAGCTTTGCACCACTGAGCTACATGCACTAGCCATTGATATTTTGGGGACAGGGTTTTGCTATATTCATCAGAATGGCCTCAAACTGTGATCCTCTGACCTGAACTGCTTGAGTGCTTGGGTTATAGGCATGCATCACTATGTCCAGCCATAGTAACTAGAATTATTTTTCCTTTTAAAAAGCAACCGAAGAGGTTATAGAAGTCTTTCCCCGTGTGTGTGTGTGTGTGTGTGTGTGTGTGTGTGTATGTACATTTGCATTCTTTGACAGAGACCTTTATGGACCCATTTGCCTGAAAAATATGCTTATATGTTAAAAACACTTTATGCAGACATCTCAGATGACTGGGCATATAGCTCAATGGTAGAATGTTTATTGCAACATGTGTGAGCTCCTGGGTTTGATCCCTATTATCTGTAAAAAAACAGACATTCGAGAGACCTAGTATAAAGTTCCCAAGTAACAAATAGTGTAAGGATGCCATCTGTGTTTCAGAGTTTGGGTTAAGATAGCTATCATTAAGTAATAAAATAATGGCTAATATGTTTGGGAATAAAATATTACAACCTGGAAGGTTTCCAACAGATAGGAAGGTTAGGATGCAGGGTTAGATGCACCCTTGGACAGAGAAGACAAGGGGCTAGGGGCAGATTCAGAGTCTGGGAAATGACCCCTTGTGTGAGATTCTGGGGACTAAGAAATCCCTGAAAGAACAGTGCATCAATGCTTAACTGGGAAATAAATATTCAACGGAAGACTAGACATCTGAACAGAGGATAGATGTTTTTACCGCACTGAAAAGACATGCCTAATGTATTCTCCAGAAACTCCAGGCCTCCTGAGCGATGACTTTGGATGACCTCCCGCTGCCATGGTCTGGTTCTGACCTCCAGATGCACAGGCAGCTGCCACAGCATGCTAGTTTCCTACTTTCTTTGCTATACTGGCCCTCCAGAGCAGGGCCTCGCAACCCTGCCACTGCTAAAATCTTGCGTCTTAATCTTTTGTTTTGTCTTTTTGAGACAGGGTCTCCCTGTAGAACCCTATGCGGATCAGGGTGGCCTCGATCTCAGAAATCTGCCTGCCTCTGCCTCCTGAGAGCTGGGATTAAAGGTATGCACAATCATGCTTCGCCTGTGACTGAATGGATCCAAAAATGCTATGCTTCTACCTAAAAATGACAGGAGCCTGACAAAATGTCAAAGAAATTATTTATGAAGACGACACAGACTTAATTACTTTTATTAGCATATATTAATTATGCATAATGGGATGACATTTTCATACACGTATATGATGTATTGTGAATATACTTACCCCTGATCACATTCTTTTGTCCCTTTCCCACTTCTGCTGCTCCCTTTCTCTAGTAGCCCTCTTCCTCTTTAATTCCTTTTTTTTTTGGTTACCCAATGAGTTTCATTAGCATTTGTTACAGGGCAGTAGAGTTGTTTATAGGAGCATGGCTGCACCACTGAAAAAATGTCTCTCCCCTAGCAACCATTAGACTATAGATCCTCAGAGAGGGGTGGGCCTCATGAACCCCTACCCGTAGCAACTGTTAACTGCTTGTAAATGCTCATGGAGGGGTGGGCCATATAATTCATTCTTTTGTGCGGCTGTTGCGTGCTTGGCAGGGTATTTAGCAGCACTCCTGGCTTCTGCCCACTAGATGCCACTGCTATTGTTTCAGTGCTGGGGACTGAACCCAGGGCTTCACACGTGCTAAGCACATGCCCTGTCACTGCAATATCTGCCTCCAGCTCTTTGAGGTGTCTTCAAAAATATTTTTATTTTTTGTGTATGAGTGTATTGTCTGCATGTACGTAAGTGCATCCGTGTTGTGCATGCACACAGGGGTCAGAAGAGGGCATTGGATGCCCTGGAACTGGATGGTTGTTAGCTGCCACATGGGTGCTTGGAATCAAACTCTGGTCCTCTGCAAGAACTGCCAGTGCTCCTAACCTGAGTCATCTCCCCAGCCTGTTTTGTTTTGCATTTTTTGTGAGACAGACTCCCTGTAGCCCCAGCTGGCCTGGAACTTGCTGTGTAGACCAGGCCTGCCTCTGCCTCAGAAGTGCTGAGATTAAAGGCATGCACTGCCACACCTGCCTCTTCCATAGGTTTTTAAGCTCCAGGACAGTTTTATTATGGTTTAAAATAAAAAGCCATGCTGTTTAAGCTGGCATGGAGGGCAACCACATGGCAGACAAGCAGCCACATGGTGGAGCTTTAGAGAAAGAGTGAAAAAGCTCAAAAGTACCAGAGAAAGCATACTTAGACTCTGGCCAACATCCTAAAGAAAAAAACAGAAAATAAAATGGAAAATTATGCCTTTTTAAGTCAGGACTCATAAAAGTGGGCAGACCCAACAGCTCCTCATGGCAGCTCATAGGGACTCATTAGGGGATGGAATTCTGGGAAGGAAAAGTAAATCTTCTCATTAAAGGGCTAATTATTCCTTCTCTCTAGCGTGGCTTAAGGTGAAGCTGCTTTCCTGAGGGGCGATCCTTTTGGCCACACCAAGTAGATTAACTTTGGTAGGGAGCAATAACACGTCTCCACAGAGGTAGATCCCATTCTCTTTAGCTAGGAGGCAAGTTTCCCCTTAATGGGCCTTCAATGCTACTGTAACATGCCCCTCTAAAGAGGTAACCCTAAAATCATTAGGAATCAGAGCCCCCAGGCATTTCTGGCCTCCAGCCAGAACAGGACCAAGGATATTTCTGGCTTAAAAGACTCGTCTCCAGACAGTGCCAAGTCTGCAGACCGTGAATACCGCCCCCACAACTGAGCAGCATTTCTCTATATGACAGGAGGCCAGCATCTTCTGAGAACAGGTCTGGGGAGTGTCCAGGGCCCATCCTCTCCAGTATGGAGGTGATCATTCTTCCTGATTAATTTTTTCATTCTTTGGTTTAGGGTTTTTGACCTGTGGCCTTTCAGTGATTAGAAAAGGTACCAAGGAGGGTTGTATTTAGTGCTTTTTATTTACAAGCTATTTCTATAAACCAGTTAATAGGAAAAATCATGAGCATGAGTGGATTTTCACTTATTAAACACCTGCCTCAGTAATTAAATCCTAGGTTCCTTCAAGGAAATTTGTCATTTGCTCATTAATTTATGCCAGGTATTTAGATGATCAACTTGTTGAATGGTGACATGGTAATGACTTGTCTGTTTTTTTGTTTTGAGACAGGGTCTCCCTGTAGCCTGGCTGGCCTGGAACTGGCTACGTAGCCCAGGCTGGTCTCAACCTCAAGATATCTGCCTGCCTCTTCTTCCTGAGTGCTGAGATTAAAGGTGTGTGCCACCAGGCTCGGCCTATGACTAGTCTTTTAAGTGGATCAAAAAAAGCTGTGCTTCTACCTAAACATGACAGGAGTCTACAAAATGTTGAAGAAACTATCTATGAAGACACAGGCCTATTAATCTTTCTGCATGCCTGTAATTCCAACACTTGGAGTACCAAGGCAGGAGGATCTGAAATTCCAGGCCAGCTTGGGTGGCACAGAAATTTCCAGGCCAGCCTGGAATTAGTGAGAGCCTGTCTCAAAAAAAAAATAGTAAATAAATAAAAGATATAGGATTATTTCATGGGCAAAATAAATTGTACTTTTCAGGTTCCAAAGAAGAAATCTTAAATAGGACCTCAAATATAATAGAGGTTGATAAGACTATAATAAATCCATTTAACATCAAAATACCAAGTCTTAGTGGTTTCCCAAATTTCGATGGTAAGCCAGCATTCAGAATACTTAGTGTGATGGCCTTTCCAGGGAAAGGGGCTTTGTTCCTATACTGAGGGTTTGGATACCAGGCCTTTAACACCATGGCACACCTACAGAATTACCATAAAAGTGACTGCTGTATTGGGGTGGCTAATGGGTGAAGTAGCAATGGACTTCTGCTTTGTATGTGGCCATCTGTTAAGTGCTAGTTATATATATGTATATACTTAGAGATTCAACTTTTATTTCTTAAACTAAATACAAACATATAAGCTACTTTTAAATTTGGCCTGAGTTGAAAATGTGAGTTTAGAGAAAGGAGGGAGCCAGAGAGCGAGTTGAAAATGTGAGTTTAGAGAAAGGAGGGAGCCAGAGAGCTTTGTGTTATAGACCAGAGAGCCTGAGTTATGGGGTCACTTATCCCAATCTGATGCTGTGGAAGGTGCTCACAATTTACCATATGCTGCTTCCCTCTCAGGTTTGAAGAAGTGAGAAGCAGTGGATTGTTAAGACCTCAGAAACTAGAATTAGCTTGTCTGGGTTCAAAGTCTGATTCTGCTTATGCTAGTTAGATAAGTAACCTTGGGTAATTTACCTGAGTTTCAGTATCCTCATCTATACAACAAATACTTATGAGCATTCCCGGACGTGGTATGTACTTCATAAATGGCAGTTATGGTTGTTATGAGTTTGGCTCAATCTGACATTTCTTACTCTGGAATTGCTTTCTTTTGTGTTCAGTGTCTACCTTGAACAGTAAATATCTTTGGATTGTGACATGGATTTTTATAGTATCCAAGAAACCGCTACTGTAAAATACGGTAATAACACAGTGACCTTTATTGAGAAGGTCCAAACATCCCAACTGAAGTATTTTTTAGTTCAGTTTGTCGAAATACTTCAGTTTTCCAGCTGGATCTGGGATTATCTGTTAAAACAGAACAAAACAAAAAGCAAATTACTCATTTTAAAAGCAACCCAAAGTACATTATTAAGTGTTTGGCACTAATTACCAAATCTCACATTATGTACACATGTAGCAAACTGTTTGTCCTACCTACTAATCTCAAGCTATCCCCAAAAGCAAATAACGTATTTCTCAAGAAATTAACATCTGTACCCAGGCAACCCAAAATCTACTTATAGCTCTTCTCTTGGCCACCAGACTTTCATGGCACCTTCAGGTTTGATCTAGTTAAATCAAACACACTGAGAGCATGGCTACAGATGTTAAATGTATTTTAAAAATTATTTGCTGATTCAATAATGGTATACCACAGTAAACCGAAAAGGGGGCACTGTGTTCATTAAGAGTTTATCAAATGAATTTGGGAGGATTTTGCAGTACTGGAGCCGAACCCAGAGCCTTGCAAATGCTAAGCAAGTGTTCTATCACTGAGCTCTATCTATAGCTCCTTTTTCTACTGCTTTTTTGAGACAAGGCCTCAACTATGTTTTCTAGCTTCCTTTTGGGCTCATTCTGTGGCCCAGGCAGGCTGTGAACTTTTGATCCTCCTATCTCAACTTCCCCAGTAGCTGAGATTATAGGGCTTATAATCCTTGAGCGTGGCTCAAACTGTAGCTTTAAATCTCAAGCTACAAAGTAAAAGAAAAAAAATCAAAAAAACATCAATAATTATCAATAATTTAGTGAATAAATACTCTGAAGAAAAAGGAATTCCTCCAAGGAACATCATAGTTTTAAAACCTGTTAGACTTAAAATTTTTAAGAGTGTGGCATGGTGGTTACATGCCTGTAATCCCAGCCCTTTGGGAGGTGAAGGCAGGAGGATAGGAATTCAGAGACATCCTCAGCTACACAGCGCTCATCTGGATTACAATGACACTCTATCCCCCAAACACCAACCCACCCACCCTTTCCCTCTATAAAAATGCAATTTCTAATATAATTTGACCTTATATTATCTATGTTAGTTGCTAAAGGCAAAGCACTTATGTTTATGTATAATCACTGCTACCCACTGACTTTGAACTGACAGGTTTGCAAAAATGCTTCTGTCTTTGAGATAAAAAGTTAATGTTACAATGTCAGATTATTCATCTCCACAGAGAGCTAAACAGATCTTAAAATGGATTTGAAGTTATGCGTTTAAAGTACCTTGGACACTAGATACTTTCTGCCTGCAGGCATATAGCAAAACCAACTGTGACTAAAAAAAAACATCAGAGGCATATCTTGAATATCCAGCTCCTGAAAGATAAGCAAAAGCTCCCAAGAAGTACAGATTCACTAGGAAGGGTATGAAAGGATGAGCATTATACATTTCCAAAAACATGATACCTAGATTAATTTCAGGGGCCACAAACCTCTTTGAGAATCTTATGGCAACTATACTCTCCTGCTAGAAAATGTACACATATTAGCATACAC
This sequence comes from Eospalax fontanierii, assembly GCA_035773235.1. Lineage (NCBI taxonomy): Eukaryota > Metazoa > Chordata > Mammalia > Rodentia > Spalacidae > Eospalax > Eospalax fontanierii. The sequence goes on along the minus strand of CM069525.1, from coordinate 21,197,264 downwards.
CGTGTTTAATTGACAAAAATAATCCTCTATTTCTGTGTTTGGTCATTCTTTCAGCACACACTTCCTGAACACCTGCTATATGACAACTATTTAAACTATTATCATGGCTAGACAGGATACTTAGTGAACAACATAGCTAATGTCCCTTGTCTTCAGACATATTCTAATTGTCATTTTTAGATTGTGGCAAGTGCTTTTAAAAAGAGGTTGATGAGACAGTGCATGGGGTAGGTGTAGAGCCCTAAAGAAAGACTTTCAAGATGACTAAAATGTTGCATGAAGAGAGGGAGCCTGCCAATCATGCAGAGATCAATGTAGAAAGAGCAGCAAAGGGGTCAGAGAGATGGCTGAGTGTGTAAAAGCTCTTGCCATATAAACCTGATGACCTAGGTCGAGTTCAGTTCCTGGAACCCATGGAGAAGTGGAAGGAGAGAAAAGAATTGTCCTCTGATCTCCAAATACATATTATAGCATGTGTAACCCCCCCCCCCAAAGGGGCATATCTGAGGGTAAAGGCTGAACTACCTCTGGTTGTCTCTGGATATTGGTATTTTTTATTTTAGGATCATTTTTCTTTCCATGCTCTGTTATTTTTCAATTTTCTAAGTACTGTTTGTATAAAACTCTTGATTTTCAGACTATAAAAAACTGACTTTTAATTTTTAATTGATTTTAAAATATTTTATTATTTTTATGTGTATGAGTGTATCACCTCCATTTTGTAAGTGCACCCATGTCATGCAGTGGCCATAGAAACTGGAAGATAGACATCATATCCCCTGGAACTAGAGTTACAGACAGGTGTTAGCCACCATGTGGTGCTGGGAACTGAACTCAGGTCCTCTGCAAGAGCAGCCAGTGATCTTAACCACTGAGCCATCTCTGTAGTTCCTCAAATTTGAATATTTTTATGTGTTATTTAAGAAAAGGCTCAAGCAAGTTTTCACATTGTATCCTAGCCAGAGACTACTTCAGAGATTGACTAGTACAACATCCCCAAAGTGAGAGAATGTATTTGTTTCGACCTTTTCTTTCTTCAGACAATGAACCATTAGCTTCACTGTTCATTAAACCCAAATTTTTGCAAAGGCTTTTATTATGTGTAGAGAAATTTTGTTCAGGACTGTTTTCTTTGCTCACACATAGGAAGAAATTCTATATATGACTTTAAACTTATTCTACCAAATCTCCACTCTGCCTTTTTTGGCTTCATCTTTTGAACGGTGTATTGCTCCGGATACTTAGCTTTAAAATTCACAGCATTAAACTACTTATTTCTCCAGCTTTAGCCTCTCTTCCTACGGTCTAAGGAATGACTGTACTTTATGATTTCTGCTTAGCAAAGTTTACTTCATTTTGGAAACTAGACAGTTTGACTACAAGGAAAGACTATCCGAAGTTGGCACCTACTTTTTGGCTCCAGCCATGCCTTTAGCAGAAAAATCAATAGGACTTACTGTTTCACTACCAGGTTTCCAGCCAGCAGGGCAGACTAAAAGGAAAAAAATGAGAAAAAGTTTAAAACCAGATACATTATTAGTGTGATAGAGAAATCTTAAAGATCACATTAATTAAAAAAGCTAAATCAGAATGGCCATTCTAACTGTACAGAAGTTAACTGAGATATATAGAGTTTGGGTCTGGGCAAGTATTTGGGTGGCTACCTTAGTCTAGCTGTGCAATGTTTCTATTTGTGAAGTTCATTACAGTAAAGTGATAAATAAATAAAAAGCTAATAATGTAAATATACAAATAGAACCTACATTACTGAATATTGCCATATTGGCACATTTTACATTTATGGAACGATAATTTGAGAAATTACAGGAGAAACTTTCCTCTTTGAATTTATCCAGAGACTATGCAAATATTGAGTATTTTTGCATCTTACCACAGTAAGCAGAATATTCTAGTGATATTTTGTTAAGAAACTTTTAAATAATTTTGCTTTCTAAAAGAAAGCCTAAGTTGAAAAAAAGTAAGCAGAAAATTTTGGAAATGTTCAAATTGTACTGATAAGAAGGCAAATTATGTTGTCTCTTACATGAAAAAATATCTAAAGATTTTGGGGCCTACTGCACTAGAGGGAATTCATGCCTGGCACTGTAAACCTGGTACTCTCCCCATGGCTGGGGAGATCATGCTTCCTAGGGGGGAATCAGCTAGTGTTGTTTTGCTATGTGGACATGTTGTCAAACAGCCTTTGAAATTCTTGTTTATACTGAGAGATTAGTGCTGCTCTCGGCCTTTTTGCAGTTAATACATACTCATAACTGGTCAAAGTGCTGAGAGTAAGTGACTTTTGAGTGCTTGGCCCTAAAGGGGACAGCTATATCACCCCTCCAAGACTCAGGGGACATCTTGGAAGAGGGACAGAAACAATGTAAGAGTTGGAGGATGAGGAAAAGGTACTGGGAATAATGTCTTCCAGATATGACAAGGCTGCTGTACTCATGAACAGGGATGAGAGAGTAACAGTATATATATATATATATATATATATATATATATACACACACACACACATATATAGAGATATAGATATAGATATATACACACGTATGATACTGTCAAAGAATAAAAAATAACCATAAGGTTTTAGAAGGGAAATATACCTTCTCCATGTTTGTCAGTGTACTGGAATGCCTGAACCAAACGCAGTGTCTCATCCACTGATCTACCCACAGGAAGGTCATTCAGAGTAATCTGCCTTAGGATTCCTTTGTCATCAATAATAAAGAGGCCTCTGGAAAGCACAGGGATGGTAAAGGTGAGTCCCTTTCTTCTCAGTTAAGTATTTTGCTATACAGAATCAACAATATACAACTTATCTACTCTAGTGGTATATGTATGTGCACACATACACACACACTCTCTCTCTCTCCACCCTCCATCTGTTGTATAATTTTGGAATATTACTATTAAATGGTTTCCTTAAAAATCTATTTTGGAAGGAAGTGCCCCTCTCCTCCCTCAAGATTTATAAATAGTGCTAATGGTTGCTGGGGTTGGAACATAAAGCTTCTTGAGGCTCTATAGGCAATTAATGGTCGTTGGGGGAGGGAGAGACTTTTTTTTGTTTTGGTCTTTTTGAGAAAGGGTCTCCCTGTAGCCCCAGCTGACTTGGAACTCACTATGTAGACCAGACTGGCCTTGAACTCACAGATTTCCCCCTGCCTCTGCCTCCTGAGTGCTGGAATTAAAGGCATGTGCCACCATGGCTGGCTGAGATATTTCTTTAGTACAGCCACTGGTAAGGTGCCCATGTTCCTATAAACAACCCTAATTAAACTTACTGGGTCAACATACATTCAGACACACAGACACGAGATGAGTTGGGAAGAGATCAGCAGGAATGGGACAAAATAGTGTAATGGGGGAATGAATATACTCAAAATACATTATGTACATGTATGAAAAGATCATAATGAAACCCACTATTATGTATAATCAATATGCTAATAAAAATCTTTAAAAAATTTTAATCTGACTTTTAAAATCTTTGTGCCTCTGTATAGCTCAGCACTTGTGAGGCAAAGGCAGGAGAATCAGGGGTTCAAGGCCAGACTGGACTACATAAGAGACCTTGTCTCAAAAAGAAAAAAAAAGGAAAAAAGAAGCTATTACTCAAAATACAATAAAAGTTAATATAGTATTAGGTGATAATACTTGATCAATGTTCCACAACTGTTTTAAATAGCCCTTTTAGCAAAGAACTCCATTTGTATTTATTAGTTCAAGTGTCTTAGCTCAAGTAATCCAGTGAAAGCTGCTGGGTAAAAAACATGGGGTATTTGCATTAGAAAAACATTACTGTAGTCAGTTTAGAGAAAAGGAAATAAAAAAGAAAAATGAAAGAGCCAAAGAGCTGGAGACTCAGATATAAGCTAGTTTATTAGTTCATAAAAGTCAGAGGAGCTATTTCTTTTCTTCTAAAAATAGAGGGTTGTCAAAGGCCTCTAGCTCTGTGTGACACTAGTATAGTTTAAGTAGGGCACCAGTGGTTTAAGGAATAGCTACAACATTTCTGCAAACAGAGCAAAATAATATCTGATCAGAAGGGAAGGGGTCTGAATATGATCAAAATACATTGGATAATGCCCTGAAAGAGTTAGTAAGATATTTTTAAAACTTATTATCTAATTCATAAATAATATTTATTTCTAAGAGGTTGATGACTTAGACTTTTCAAAATGTTAACCACGGAAAGGTACCTAAGAGTGTGGCCTGAGTCCTCAAGGTATACACCATAGTCCTTTGAGATCTGATGGTTCAGATCTGAAAGAAGTGGAATCCTTATTGGCCCCAGTCCTCCCTGTCTTCGAGGTGTATTAATCCTGTAACAGAGAGAACATATACCTCTCAGCTAAATAAATGGCATATATTAAAAGTCAACTTTCTGCATATGCAAGTATGTAAACACAGTTATAAATACATTCATTCTTTCTGTAACAAACCAGACTACTATGCTTTCTATTTTCCTGCCATTTTATCTCACTGAACAGTATATCTATATCCTTTAAGTACTAAATGTTGATATGTAAGACATTTTAAACATATGGAAAACTGTATACTAATCTCTACTGACAGACATAAATCTGAGTGCATAAACACTTCTGGAAAAAGAAAAGGCCGAGGAGTGTGATGATGCATACCTTTAATCCCAGCGCTTGGGAGGCAGAGGCAGATTGATCTCTGTGAAATCAAGGTCAATTTGGTCTACATAGCCAGCGCCAGGCCAGCTTGGGCTTTAGGGAGACCCTGTCTCAAAAACAAAGAAACCCAAAACACTGCTGGATACATCCTTATTTTCTCATCTTTGTACACTTTTTGATTAACTCCTAAAAGCAGAATGGATAGATTCTGCACTGTCATAAACACAATCTGAAGAGTGATCATTAGACAAAGCCTTGGGAGATAGGCAGCATGCAGCTGAAGGACCTTTTATTATTCTGGGAAGCAAAGAAATACAGTCCACATGAAGCAGTGAGGGAAATTAGTCCTAATTGCTGATACAATGCATCAGTCCTCATATTTAGATGTTCTGGAACCTGAAATCATGGTACTTGAGGGCTGGTGCCCCATGGAAGGACAGTGACATTGCAGCAAGAACCAACAACTGTGCGAGTGCCATTTCTTTCCACCCAAAAGACACTGGATTTTTTTCAGTCTTTTCAATCGTGCCAATCAGACAGGGAGAAACGACTTCTCTTGTCATTTGTAGTTACTTGCAACTAATTAGGTTAAACATCTTTTCATGGTTCATGAATTTTTTTAAAGTTACATTTAGAATTTCTACTTCTGTTCTTTGAGATGGGGTCTCCCTCAGTAGCCCGGGCTACTCAAAATCACAAGAGACTCTTCTGACTCAGCCTCCCAGAGTGCTAAGACTACGGATATGAACTACCATACCAGTCTAAAATTAATTCTTAAAAAATCATTGTTTTTTGAAAACTGTAAAAGCTAAAGAGTTGGAACTACTACTCCAGAGACTATGTAAGAGAAAAACGACATATTTTAAAGACGTTTTTTTCTTTAAAGATACCCAAATGATTAAAATAAGATGATCATGCTAAGAGTTATCTGTACATGATTTAAGAATCAATCTATTTTTTTATCCCACAACTTTAAGGTAAGATACTGACCAGGCCAGATGGGTAAACTGAGAATCAACAGAGCATGCCACCACTTCGGTATTTATAGATCTGAACTCTTCAATCCTGTCACCAAAAGCGATGATCTCAGTTGGACACACAAATGTGCTGAAAGTTGAAAACAGAAAACAAGTCTGTATGCTCAAAATGAGAATATACCTGAACTTTCAAATGAGTTATTTTTTGATACCTTTACTACATAAAAATGTACTTTAAGAACAAATGATAGATGAGTTTTCTCCAGATGAATTTCTAAAGTCTGTATCTAATCAAATATTCCAAAGAAATTTTATCCAAGTTCCCAATTGTTTTTCAATAAACTTTTTCTTATAATTCGATTGATCAGTGACTGACCAATATTCCCTTCTTCCACATAGCAGTACCCCATTAGCTTTTAATTAATAACTTTTGTATTTAATGCTTTACAGGTTTCAAACATATTTTACAACTTGCTTTTTATTCCTATACCAACTGTATGGGCTAACCACATCGCATTGGATTTTAGAGATGAGCAAATGTTCTCTAATCCCACCTCATGCTTCTGGATAGGGCCTCTGCCATCTATTATACCAGAGACTTTTGTACTCAAATACCCCTGTGTATCAGAATGGAATGCTGAAAGAATATTACTTTGGGTGGTATTTTTCAAACCATGATAGAAATTCCTTAGAATAATTTACTGAGCTGCAATCAATATTAAAATATAACAGGAAATATGATACTATACCATTACATAGCGAGGGTAAGTTAAGACACATATACGTAAATGCATATATACGTGTGTTTGGTAATAATGACTTGAAGATAACTTGAAGTTCAGTTTAGCTCAAGTCTTCTGAGAGTTTTACTTGAGAGGGTCAAATTGTAGAGGTCAGGAATGTGGTTATTTACCACCCTGTAAGGAAATTCTCAGTATTTTGACATCAAGCATGGCTATGCTGGTGCAGACTGAATATTACCCTATTTATGTGTGCATGTATGCATGTGTATCGGATGGCAATAAAGCATGTACTTCCTACTGTGTGGGCTGTGGCCAAAAAGTTTGAAAAACACAGAATTAAGGGATAAGTTCCTAGCAGAGCCCAATCTTATTAAAGGGTAGAAAATGGCCAGATTCTTTCTTCCTATTATCACAAATACTTATCAACACATTTTTTCAAGTTCTTACTGAAGACAGAAAATATTCTGGCAGAAGACGAAAGGGATATGTGTGTGACTTTCCACCTTGCTGACTGGCAAGTGTCCTAGAATTCTTTCCTTCTCTGAGCAGACCCAGTCTAGCATTACACGGAAACTACAGGAAGAAGCTATCTCAGCTCTTCACCCAAGAAGATGAACATCAGGCTCTAATGATATATGCCTTACTCATTACAGAGTTTTCAATAGCTCTGGGGAAATACAGAACTTACGTTTGTGATGTTAGACTAATTTTTTAAAGATTGATTTTATTTTAATTATGTGTTGTGTCTGTCTATGTGTGGGTATGTGCATGAGTTGCAGGTGCCCAAGGAGGCCAGAGGCATTGGATACCTTGGAGCTGGAGTTACAAGTGGTTGTGAGCTGGCCAGTGTGGGTGCTGGGAATCAAAGCCGGGTCCTTTGTAGAGCAGCAAATACTTTTAACTGATGAGCTGTCTCTCCAGCCCTATGTTAGACTATTTTTTTGAAATTCAGAGTTGATGTTACATATATTAACTTTAATGGCTTTATAACAATCTGAATTTAGAAGGCCTATAATTTTTATATTAAGATTTCCACTTCTGATTTCTGTTAGAAATTAATTTACTCTTTAGCTAGTAGAGTCAGAGTATGAGCAGACAAGAGAGGTAATTTGTTTTGGCCTTAATGTCCAATTTTTTAATTAGAATTCTTTCCAACCGGCTTAGTACTATAGGCCAAATCCAGCCCTTTTGGGGTGAAATTTCTGTGTAACAATGCAACAATCACACATACATGTTCTATCTACAGCTGCCTGAATGGGATGGTAAAGATGGACAGCTGCACAGACAGAGATAGCAATATTTAAAATAATTTACTATGTTTTTGTTTTGTTTTGTTTTTGAGAAAGGGCTTCACTATGTAGCCTTGGCTGTCCAAACTTGCTATATAGACCAGGCTGTCCTCGAACTCAGAGATCTGTCTGCCTCCTAAGTGTTGGGACTAACATGTGCCACCATGCCTGGATAATTTACTGTTTTTTATCCTTTATAGAAAATATTTGTCAACTCCTGGTTTACAAAAACAATCTACAGAAATGAGTTTAACTTTCATCTACATAGTTATGTCTAGATTAGTCCTCATGGAAAAACGCACAATGAAGAAGGTAGAGGGATCTTTTACTTACTTTTTAACCCTCCAAAAATTCAAATAGAAGAAATGATATAAGTATAGATAATGAATTCTTTTTTTTGGGGGGGGGTCTTTCACATGCTCATCTTGAGTATGGCATACCCAGAATAGTATTTTTCAGAATAAATTCGATGTGAATAAAGCTACAGGGAACTCACTTTGAGTTATCTTTATGATCATCTACAAAAATGCTCACTGTTGGAGTTGAAGAATCCCACAATCATACAATATTCAAATATTAGGAAAACAGAAAATAAAAATGGCAAAGTCATTAGAGTAAACCAGATAATGTATTAACACTTGCATTAACTACCTTCTAAAATATTATCAGTCTCTTTTCTTGTCTTATTAGCTACGGCTTAAGGAATATATTATACTTTTCCCAAATTATTCCTTTACACCACTCTATAAAGATGGAAGTAGAAAGTGCTGATGTCAAAGATTTGTAACTCAAATATATGGTAGACCTTACCTTCCTGTATACACTTTTCATTTCAGCTTACCTTTTTAAGAACTAGCAATTGAATAAACATTTCCTATTTGTTGTTCTTGAGTAATGAATGACAAAGACTGACATTTTATTAGTGGCTATTTACATGTATTACTTACAAATCAAGTGGGTAGAAGAAAAAAACCAAGTATTTTCCACGATAGTCAGTCAATTTGAGTTCCTTAAATTCTCCATTTATCACAGCTGTTCCTTCCCAATGAGGTGCTGGCTTGGAAACTTAAGAAAGAAAAAGACAAAATGTTCTGTAACACAGAGAAAGTTGGTGGAATGGCAAAGGAAATCTTGAGAAAACCACCAAAAAGTGGGGCTTCAAAACCTTCAGACTTCACTGGCACCTGGTTAAAGCTTACAGACTTCTTAGAAGTTGGAACAATAACTTAGTGTTACAGAATACATAAAATACATAGAATTACACAGGAAACAGATTACACTGAAATGCAAGAATAAATGTATTTAAAAAGCTGGTGATGTAGTAATACACATGTACTCTTTCATTAACACTTTCAAGTTGCAGGACTGATCCTATAATTACCCAAGATCATGGTGAATATAAATGTTGTCAGGACACCTGCAATAGGTACCACACAATATGTAAGTCTCCATGATCCTATGGGCAAGAGTAGACAAGTATTGCTGGAACTCATGTCAACTGTTGCTGATGGCCACAAGAAGAGGAAATGCTAAATTTCAGTTAGTGAAAATATAGATTTAAAAATGGTTACTGTAATTATTAGCACACAATAATTGTATAAAATGATAAGAAAAAATTTTCTGCCCATGACTGCGGAACCCTACATGTTATTCCTGTGACTAAACCCTACTGGATATTTTCCTTTTTTTTTTTTTTTTTTTTCAGTTTTTTGAGATAAAGGTTTCACTAGCTAGGCTGAAACTTGCTATGTAGACCAGGCTGACTTCAGTCTCACCGATTGCTGCCTGCCTCTGCTTCCCAAGTGCTGGGACTAAAGGCATGCACTACCACACCTGGCTCTTAGTGGATATTTCACTATAGCCCCTCCAAGTCATCAGCTCCCGCCACTCCAATTTCCTTTACTCCACTCCAATTCTTTCCTCTGATGGCAGTATTCCAGAGGTTCTACTTTGGATGTTCCAGCTTCTCCCACACAGGAAAAACCTGCTGCAGTCCATGCTATACTCAATGAAGAGGAAATGTATAGATATATTAGGCCACAATCCCAGATCATGGGATAATTTTCCTAGAAGGCTTTGGGGAAAAAAAAAAAAAAAAAAAAAAAAAGAGTCCCGTGAGCAGGTTTCAAGTGACCTGATACAAACTCAATATTTAGTGCTGCTGTCTCGTATGGGTATGCTGGAACTGTAGCCAGCACTATTTGATAATTATGTCCCTTCATGCTGTTAACACAGTCAGATAACACCTACTTTCTAAACCATTATATACACTGAAATCAATACTTGCTTCCAAGTTTGACGAAGGTTTCTAGAAAGGCTTATACTTTTGTATAAAAGCCAGCACTTACAATCACCCTACAAAAAGACAAACTGAAAATGAATTTCTCTTTGAATTTAATATATAACAAGTAATTATTTGCCTTGAGCCAGAAGGACATCTCACATAACTAATCCTGATCTGATTAGGATTAAGAGGCAGGCCAGAAGGGAAAACTACTGAGAAAGGTATTGAACTATATGTTTTATAGATTTTATTTACTTCAAAGGCTTCAGTGAGGTTATAATTGGAACAATCTGTCACAGACCTCCTTAAAGATTTTAGCGTATACAGAAAACCATGTCAGAAAAATAAATCTTGTTCTGAAATTTGATTTAGCAAATTTTGGGTTTTGATTTAAGAATTGCAGTTACTTTGTTAAGATCTAGAAATACAATTTCCAAATCAACCTTTTGCATCTATTTAAAAAGTGATGCCAGGTATGGTGGCACATGGCTTTTATTCCACACTTGGGAGGCAGAGGTAGGTGGATATCTGTGAGTTCAAAGTCAACCTAGTCTACATGGTGAGTTCCAGACCAGTAAGCACTACAGAGTGGGACCCTGTCTCAAAAAAACCCCCAAATAACGCCCCCCAAACAAAATTGTACTAAATATAAGCTGGCATAAAGATTCTGATAAATAGAAGTATAATGAAAAATATTTGAACCCCTCGTCTCTCTAACCACTATCAAGGTAACTACTTATTAACATTTTGAGGTCTTTCTCATTGTCTTCAAACACAAATTTAGATCATCTTGTACCATTATTTCCCCTCCCCTTTCCTTTAAAAAAGAATTAAATTATGACATTTTTCGCGTTATTGAAATGATTTAAAAACATAGCCTTAATGGCTATACAATAATCCCTTTTATGAATACAAATCCTTGTTTTTCCCTAGTTTTTGATAAGCCTATATACGACACAATTATGTAGCAAATATATGAAATTTGAAGTTTACTAGTAAACGGAAAGCTGCTCTAAGGACTAGTTTTTCCTTCCCCCTCTCCACATATAGCTTTGGCGCTTTCTTTCCAACAGGAAGTTTATGTAATTTGAATGAACTGGCTGACACATTTCAAAATATCTTCCCCAGGCAAGTGAGCCTTGGAGTAGTGGGACTTGGGAATAGTATGATTTTAAAAAGCAAAACTGGCTTTCTAAAGGCTTCAATTCCAAGGTAGTTTACTACCAAGCTACAAATGCTTAAGGAGGTGAAACAGCTTTTCTTCTTCATTGTATTGGCTAACAACATCCCATTCATCTCTGGAGATTCCTAACTGGAAAGGAGCCTGTGGTGGGGCACATCTGTAATCCCAGCACTCTGGAGACTGATGTGGCAGGCCCACGAGTTCCAAGCCACAGTTGTCCAGATCCCATGCAGATAAAACAAACATAAACTTGTGAAACATTACTGTCTTTTCACTTAAATACTATCATGAAATGTGCTTTAACCACAGAAAGTCAATCAGACCTACAGATGGTCAAATGATACCTAGCAAAGACAGGTTAGTGAAAAGCAAGTGAGAGACAGTCTTTAACTGTAACCTGGAACGCTGGGCACTTCTTTTTGGCAATCTTAATATCCAGATGTAGCAAGCCACAACTTTCTCAGCATCTGCTTAGTCTGACGTGTCTTTCCTGAATAGTGGCCACTGGGCACTGGACAGAAAGGTAAATAATAAAAAGCCAAATTGGCAGTTCACGAGATTGATCATCAACCCAATTGTGTTACCTTCACCCCCACCCCAGTTTCCCTCCAAAATCCACTATTAACAGAGTCTTCGTTTCTGATACCTAGGAACTCTAACTTTTGAGGAAGATGCCTTTCAGTAAATTATCTCCAGAAGCTGCAAGAAAAAGGAAAAAGGGAAAAGAAACGTTTGACCTCCCGAACATTTTGTTTAGCCACTTTTCTGTTTAATCAAACTTTCTGTGAATCATTATTCAACTTATCAATATACTTTCTTCCCTGAAATAGTAGTTGAAAAGAGCCAGGACTGCTATGATCACTCTCCGGGGTTTAAAGGAAGTCTTTCGTTTGCACAACATCCTCAATGCCTGCAAGCCCTGGACTTGGGACACTCTCTTTCCCTCATCTGCGGCTTTTGGGGGTAACCATGACCTCTCCTGAAATCTCATTAGTGGAAACCATCTCTTCACAGCTGGGACACCCCCTCCATCCTCATACCCCCGAGGACAGAAGCAGGCGGACCCAGAGCTCAGAGGCAGCCCCGGGGGGTGCCGCCCAACTCCATGCCCCCCGAACAGCATCCACATACAGGGACCAAATGGCCCCGGGCCCCCCTCCCCCCAGGGTACCACCTACTCTTGGCTTTGCTTAGGTGCAGGGAGTGATCTGCGACCGACACCCGGGACACCTCTCCGGGGTACACTTGTCCACCAGCGTAGAAGTGGCATTCATTGTCGCGGCTCCGGAACCGCTCTTCAGCCTCCAAGCCCTGCAGAGCTCCGCTCCGGGGCACCAGGAAGAGCAGGGGCACCAGGAGCAGCAGCGGCAGCTTTCGGACCCAGCGAGGGGCCGGAGTCGTCGCGTCCAGCAGCCTCAGAGGCGCCTCCATGACCAGACAAGCGCGAAAACACGTCCCTCTGAGCTCCCTCAGAGAAAGCACCGCGTCTCCCGCCGCTAGGAGAGAACCGCGCGCACGAGAACCAGGGCGCGGCCTCGCGAGACTTGCTCCGCCCCCTCGACCCCCCCCTTCGCCACGTGGGCGCCGGCTCCGCCTCTCCACGCCTAGCGGGTCTCTGCGCCTGCGCGTAGGGCGTGGGCCACCCTCGAGCGATTCCCCAAGTTTGGAAAAGCCGATCTGGATGTGGCTGGTGAACCGGCTCCTCGCCTCTTTTCGGGCCCAATTTTGTCATAAGGCTTTCTTTCTGCACATCGTGACACAGAAGCTTAGGGTTACCTATTTGCCTGTGAACAGCTTGCATTTTGAACTTCTAAGTGGTGAAGTTTAAACTTTTTTTTTTCCTCTCTCACTGTGTAGCTCTGGCTGTTCTGGAACTTGTTATGTAGACCAGGTTGACCTCGATCTTACAGAAATCCACCTGCCTCTGCCTCCCAAGTGCTGGGACTAAAGATATGAGCCACCACACTCCACTTTCTTGGTGGTTTTAACTGAAAAATTATACTTGTATGCATTTACAGAGTACTGTGTGATGTTTTGCTTTATGTGGCACGATTCAGTCAAATGAATAAACATCCATCACCTCTCGGACTTTTTTTGAGGGGGGCATTTGAAACTTATTTTGAGATAGAATTATTGACCCTTTTTGTCCTTCTGGTTACTAGAGACTTAGATGGGAGGTTTGAGGGCATGGACAGTACAGTACAAATTTCCACATAGGAAGAATAAGTTCTGAAATAACATTTATGTGTTTTTCTCCCTTGGTGTGATTTGTGTGTACTGTGCATGACTTTCCCCTGGCCCTTATAAATCCTGAGAAAACTAGGGAGAAGCTAGTTATAATCATTTACTTTCCTCTAGCAGGCAGTTTTGGTGTTTAATTTTGTCTGAAAGATTTTTTTTTAACCAGTCAAGACCTGAAAAGTTTTTAGAAAACACTTCTAATACGGTGCAGTACCATCTTCTAACAATACTCATCAACCTATCATTGCTGTCTTCGCCTGCTGCTTTGCCCCGTCCTCCAACCCCTTCTTCTCCAGCCCCCTCTCCAACCCCAACCCCTCTCCCACCTCTCCTTCCCTCCCTCCCCCTCCAGCCCCAACTCCTCCCCCCTCCTTCTTCCCTCCTCCTCCTCCTCCTCCTCCTCTCCTCCCCTCTCCCCCAGTCTGTCTACCCATGATGCCCTGCGGTGTACCCTGTCCTCCATTTTGTGATTGTGCCTTCCCCTCGAGATTCAGTCCTTGAGTTCTGCTCTTCCAAGACTGAATTGTGACGTCACTGATCAGGGTCTCGGGCTCTGGTGCCCTTGGGCCCTCAAGCACTCTTAACTGCAATACCGTTTCAGATCCTTTTCAACCTTCGATACACAAAATTTTGCCGATGTGCCGTTAGAGTGTCTACCCTTCCTTTCTGAGCACTGTTAGACCCATTTATTGTTCCACAAAGCCTCTTACACTACTCGTCCCCAAAGTGTAAAGTGTAGCGTTCATTTCCCTGCAGTAATCTGTTTAGACAGTGCCAGACTGCTCTCTGGAGACATAGCCCTTTTCAGTTTAGTGAAAACGGGGGAAAAGGGCCTAATCTGCAAGGCAGCTCTAAACCATCCTTCCTCTTCGAGCTGGAAAGGAATGTATATGGCAAACAGGCAGTAGTGTGCCTCAAGCATGTAAAAAAGAAAAACTTGTAGCCAGGCATGATGGTGCATGCCTTTAGTTCCAGCCCCAGCACTGGGGAGGCAGAGACAGGCAGATTGCTGTTGAGATTGAGGCCAGCATGGTTTATATAGCAAGTGCCAGACCAGCTTGGGGTTACGGGGAGACCATGTCTCAAAAAGACAAAAAAAAAAAAAAAAATCGAACTTGTGGTGCTAGGGAGCGGGTTGTGGCACAGCTCAGTGGTAAAAGCATGCATACAGGAGATCCTGAATTCAGTTCCCAGAAGCCTCCACCCCAAATCCACAAAAAGTATCCACACCATCCTGAAAAGTTCAGATAAACTTCCATCCTGACAATCATTGTTTCAGTTCACATTTACCCACAAGCCACCCATTGGTTAAGAGGACTTGAGGAGGAGGGGCCGCACAAAGATAGAAGCCTTGGCAGCCTTTTATGCCCTCAGGGTCCCCTGTGTCTTTACTGGAGTCCTTGTCGTCTTTCTGGCACCCACAGGAGTACAGATTTTCAGCTCCCTGGGACCGAAATCAATGTCTATCTGGCCTTTGTTTCCCAAGAACTTGGTACAGGGGAAGCATTTGATATTGTAAGCCCTTGATTTTAAAAGTGGCCTGATACGGCAAGACACCTGTCTCAATTGAAGTTATTTTCACATATTTTTGCTATATTCATTGTCTCTTCCAAACTCCTCTCTCACCCCAGTTCTGCCCCACTATGTGTCCTGCTTTCTCGTTCCCCCCACCCCCACCTTTGGGCTAAGAGACTGAGAGTCAGTACTTACTCATAACATTTTCCTGCAGTTCTTCACTTTCGGGAGGCGTATAGATAATAGGCCTCTGACGATGTACCTCTCGATCCCATTCTTCTCCTTCCCTGGCCTCCTGCTCAACATGGAAGGGAAGTGGGGACCTGATGGTTCGAAACTGAGTTGTAGAGACACGGCTAAGGCCTATGCTCCGTGAGCGACTACGGTGATCCATGGTGATTGTTGGAGAAACAGCCACTAGCCTTAGTGAATTCTAGGCCTTGATATAGCTGTTTGAGTTTGAACCTGGCTAAAAAAGCTGGGACAGAGGAATATATCCCTACACCTCTTTGCCCTAGGCTGAGCTGAGGTGTCCCAGTTGGTGGCAGGGACTGCTCACCAACTGGGCCCCAGTGAACTCCCTGTCCACTGGGGAGAGTGACCAGGTTGGCTACCTCCCAAGCACCTACTCTGTATCTCTCAGTTGCACTGACATCTCCTGGTAGCTAACATTCTGAGTGTCAGCGGCTCTGAATCCCTTCAACCAATGGTATTTGGGCAGCCTTTATGCTGTCACAGTAGTGTCTGCCAGGAAGCTTGAGTGGGGGCTCCACCCTTAAGGTACCTACCACTCAGCTGGAGTCAGCTACCTATATTAAAAATAGATCATTAGACACAGAAAGGGTGGTCCTGAACCAAAGATACTCACAAATATTAATTAATCAACACTCATATTAGTGTCTATATGTTGACTTGCCCAAACATAGTTTCTGAATTCAATGGGACCTCACAGAGTAGACACTGGAAGAAGGGTATACCTTACATGCTTGTCAAAGTTTCAATAGCCTGGTGGAAATCTATCTGATATTGTCACAGGCATATATATAGGCTCTATTATGGCTCTCAGGGTGTAGGCCCTGGCCATATGTAGTATCTTCCCTCTAACAGATCACTTAAATATTCCCTCAGTCCCTAGGCCGGGCCTTTTGTTGTCTACACCTGTGTTGGGGTTCTTTCAGCCCTCTGAAGTGGTCTACTTAGCTGCTTTTCTGCATGGTTCACATTTGTTCCTGGAAACACTGATACATGTTTTTGTCATTTGCTGGTAGTTCAGTTTATGTCCAGAGCTGCCATTTTATTGTCCCAGCTCCATCCCCAGCCTCTAGATTTTACTAGTCAGACAGTAGTCTTGTAATCATTATTATGTTTTGGGTTTTTTTTTTTTTTGACATGGTCTCCCTAGTCTCTGCCTACCTGGAAGTCACTATGTAGACCAGGCTGGCCTCAATCTCACAGAGATCTACCTGCCTCTGCCTCCCAAGGGCTGGGATTAAAGGTGTCAGCCACAACGCCCAGGAGAAAAAGGCTAATTCTGAATCTTTTTTTCTTGTCATTTTGTCGAAGTAATAAGGAAGTAACATTTGTCCCTCATTTTCCCTTTTAAATATTTATTATATTTATTTTATGTAGATGAGTATTGGTAAGTGCACCCATGGTGTGCAATGCCCACAGAGTTCAGAAGAGGGCATCAGATCCCCTAGAACTGGAGATACTGACAGGTGTTGCAGCCATGTGGGTGCTGGGAACTGAACCCAGGGTCCTCTGCAAGAGCAGCCAAGGCTTTTAACCATTGAGCCATCTTTCCAGCTCCCCTGTCTCATTTTAGAAGTCACCTACCAAGTTGTGAGGACATTCAAACAGCTTTTTGAAAGGCCCATATGGGAAGAAACTGAGGCCTCTCCTGGACTACTAATACCATCCTGCCAGGCTTGTGAAGATGCAATCTTGGAAGCAGATATAGATGTGATTGGTTCTGATGACTGTAGTCTTTAGCATCTTGACTGCAGCCCCATGAAATACCTAGGGCCTCTCCAGCTTAGCCATTCCTAAATTTGAGACACATAAACTGTGTTTAATGAATATTTATTACTATTTTAGACTCAAAAAATAAAGGCTCAATATAGTTCCTGGTTTTAAAAAAAGGTGTTATTCTTCTTATATTAGACAATGTCAGGGTCAGTTTTAAAAGTAAGCATTCAGAGGCCTGGGGGATGACTCCATGGATAAGCGCATTTGCTGTGCTAGCCTGACAACCTAAGTTTGATCTCCCGAATCCATATAAAAAGCCAGATGCAGTAGTAAATATCTGTAATCGCAGCACTTCTAGGGTGAGACTGGAAGTGGAGACAGGAGAGTTGACCAGATGCTTTCAGGTTATCAGACCTCCATGCATACACTGTGGCACACGTCCACCTAAACACACACACACACACACACACACACACACACACACACACACACAATTTTTAGACATACTATTTTTTATTTTATGTATATGAGTGTTATGCCTGTATGTGTGTAAGTGCACCTGTATTGTGCAATGCCCACGGAGATCAGAAGAGGGCATCAGATTCCCCTGGAACTGGAGTTACAGACTTTTGTTAGGTGCCATGTGGGTGCTGGGAATTGAACCTGGGTCCTCTGCAAGAGCACTCAGTGCTCTTAACTGCTGAGCCATTTTTCCAGTCCTATACACACAATTTTTAAAGAGTTCAAAAGAGTGAGGATAGTGTACGGTCATCAGCAAAAGCTCAGAAAGCAGAGAATAATGACTATCTTGTACTGTTGGAACAGTGAAAGCAGCCCTTGAGACCAACATGTGTGAGTTTTGTTGCTTATTTATATATGTAGGCAGGGTTTGGGAGTGGGAGAGGATATGAGAAAGGCAAATTTCAAACATGGTTTTCACTTTAATTTATGTTTATGAGAGTAAACGAGAATATTCAGTGATGAGAAGACTTTCTCGGGCATTTCTCACAAGTTAGCAACATTTAATTTTCTATAACAACTTTAAAAAATCTTGAAAAAGGAGCTGGAGAGATAGCCTAGTGGTTAAGAGCATTTGCCGCTCTTGCAGAGGACCTGGGTTCAGTTCCCAGTGTCCACATGGTGGCTCACAATTCTCTGTACTCCAGTTCTGGGGCATCCAGTGCCCTCTTCTGAACTGTGTGGGTATCAGGCACACATGTGGTACACATACATACACAGAGGCAAACACTCATACATACCAAATAAAAGATAAATCTTAAAAAATCTTGAAAAAATGCAAATCTTTAAAAAATCTTGAAAAGAGTTTAAAAATCAAGAATCTGTAGGGTCTTATGTATATTTATTAAGGCGTTGAGGGGCTATGATGTTATGGTTCCTTAAGACCCATACATTTCTGTATACTTTCCTCGAATGCCTGTTCTACTGCCTGACACTCTGTCCTATTTTTTCTTGGTTTGAGGCATCATCTTTTCATAGTGTGTATTCTTAGAGCTAACTGCTAAAACAGACCCTAGGTTACTTAATTTCAGAACTTCTTTTTAAGTACCGGCTATATGCTAGACACGGTCATTGGGAGACAGCAATCATAAAACTGACACATCCCAGCAATGTTCAACTAAAAGTCCAGTGACACAAATGTAAAGCCAGTGGTGACATAGATATTTCAATGTAAACTGATAAGTACAATGAAAGAAAGTTTAGGTTTCTGAGGACTTACAGCATAGAATGTGGCAGTTGGGTGGGTGAACTCTCAGGAAAAGTTTTCTTTGGGAAGTGATGCTTGGACCCCTAAAAATGAGGTAGGTGTAACTAGGTGAAGAAATGTTCTGAGTAGAGTGGGGTGGTTTAAGGAAGATGAACATCCCAGATATCCAGACAATAATACAATGGAAGCCTTGACAGGGACAAAGATAAAGTGCTTCTCAGCATCTAGATGAAATCCAGGATCTGTGTAACACAAACTACCATTTAATTTAGGGAGGAAGAAATTTGAGCCTAGGAAATGGCATTGAGTTAAGCCTGGCTTTTTAAAATTCAGATGTTCAACATCCCAAATTCCTTGTTGAATTTTGTTTTTCTCTTGTAAAATATGAATGCTTAATCATTAAAAAATGCAAAATCATTATTTATTTATCTTTTTAAATTTTAAGTGTATGTGTGTATTGCCTGCATGTATGCAAGTGTATCTGTGTCACTGTGCACTGCCTGAGGAGGTCAGAAGAGGGCGTTGGATCCCCTGTAACTGGAGTTAAGGACAGTGGTTAGCTGTCATGTGGGTGCTGGGAATTGAACACGGGTCCTCCACAAGAGCAGTCAGTGCTGTTAACCGATGAGCCATCTCTCCAGTCCTCTTAATCATTTTTTAAAAAATAGAATCTCACTATGTAGCTCTGGCTGGCCTGGAACTTTCTGTGTAGACCAGGCTAATCTCGAAACTGTAGACAGCCTCCCTGCCTCTGTCTCCTTAGTGCTGAGATTGAAGGTGTGTACCACCATAACCAGTCTAGGTTTTTACTGTTTTAAATTATGTGTTGTATGTACGTATATGTGAGTGTAAGTGCTCCTGGAGCTGGAGTTATAGGCCTGCCTGTGCCTCTGGAGTGCTAGGATAAAAGATGTATACCACCATGCCCAGTTCATGTCTTTTTTGTGTGTATGGTTCATTGAGTTTAAAAAGAGTTACTTGCTTGAGTGTGGGAAGAAGTTTATTTAGTGGATCAAGAATAGCTTATTTGTGGCTATAAAGTGAGGAAAACTACACCCCCTTCCCCAACAATTGCCAGTAGTCCTTTTTGGGGGCTGGGGGTCCATGGGTTTGAATTTTTAATCAATTTTGCATATCCATTTCCTTTTTAATATATATCAAAGTTAGTAATTCTACATTCCTGTGATGATATCATAAATATCCAGCAAGCAATAAATTCAAAATATGTCTGTTTTGCATCTAATAGTATTCCCAGAAATAATTATACTGTGGCAATACTTTATTCTCAATAAATAATTACTGAGAATATTCGTAAGAACTGCCCATAAGATCTCATGTAGGATATCACTATTAGGGCCTAGATCATTTACGGGTATATGTATTGCATGTAACCCTACAGAAGAAAGATGATACTGGGGAAGGCAATGACAGTATGATTCTGTAGGTCCAAGTTTTTCCTAAGAAAGTCTCACTATACTATTGAGGTATCAACTTGTGTCAGAAACCACCACATTCGTCATCTTCTGGAGAGGCCCACATAGGAAGACACTGAGGCCTCTCCTGAACTATATACACTTCACCTTTCCAGCTTCCTGACTGTACCACTTTGATAAGCAGATCTTCCCATCCGACGACACATACTCTATGGGTGGGGTGTGTGGATGGATGGGGGGATCTAAATTTGATTGAGAACTATTACATGAAAGGGACAAAATCTCAATATATTTTCAAAAAAGAATATTTGAAAGTTTAAAAAAGGGCAGATCCTCCAGCTTTAGTTGATTCTGATATCTTTAGCCATAGGTGACATCTTGACTACAACCTTATGAAATGCCCTGGGCCAGAACCCACCAGCTCAGCTGTTCCTGAGTTTGTGACCCACACAAACTGTGAGTTTTAAAAAGATAATTCTTGTATATAAGCTTTGCAATTTGATAACATGTAGTTTAGTGATTTTATTATTTTCCTTGATATTTGATGATTACCACTATCTTGTTTGGGAACATTTCCTTCACCCCGAAATGATATTCCCCACCACTTAGCAGCCATTGTCATTGAGGCCTTTGTAATCTGACAGCCAATAATCCACCATCTGATTCTATAGATTTGCTGCTGTGGATATTTCCTATAAATAGAATCATGTGATATATGATCTTTTGAGAATAGCTTTTACTTTTCAGAGACAGAGTCTTGCTATGTAACCATGCTTGGCCTGGTATGTGCTATGTGGCTCAGGCTGGCCTTGAACTCACAGTAATCTTGCCTCAGCCTCCTAAGTGCTGACATTACAGGCATGAGTCACCATGCTCAGCTCAGAATGATTTCTTTCATGTGCATAATATTTCATGGTTCATCCCTGCTACAGCACTTGTCAATACCTCATTTTTCTTCTTTTGAATATTCCTTTAATACTACATTTAAATATTCCCTTTACATTCAGCTTATTACAATGTGAAAAACTTAAAGGGGAAAAATTGTTTTCAGAGAACCAAAGAAGCTTCAGATTCACATTGAAATATTACCTGTGTAGCATATGTGACAGAGGAAACTGGAAAATAATATTTGCAGTAACAAGTCATTTCTTTTATCTAGAACTAGACTGAGGGAGACTTATGTAATCTGCTTCTATGATCAGAGGCCTAGCCTTCCAAGTAAGTAACTAACTACACTTTTGTCCAATTCAGATAGCACCGGGAATTAGAAGGACTTGGTTATAGAAAAGGCCCTTTATTTGACGTTAGTTGATGCTAATGTTATTATTTAGGATTCAGAAATAGGCAGGGGATGGTGCAGGGACTACTGAGGCTCTACCCCTAGCTGAGGAACTATGAACACTTGATGACTGCTGGAGGAGGAGGAGTTGATTTTCTTTGGGGGTGTGGCACTGGTAGGTTGCCCATGCCCCATTGGATGGCCCTACATCTATACAGCACATAGGCATCATTGATTGGACTCAGTGGTTTATTAAAAAGAAAAAAGAGGACATGAAGTTGGAGAGGCCTCTTGGAAGGGCCCAGGAGTTGCTAGGGGGACAAGTAAGGGTTAGAGATGATCAAAATAAATTATATACATGAATGAAATTTTCAAAGAATAAATACTAAGCATTTTAAAAAAAGAAAAAATAAGCACGTACATTTGTTATGTGTTAGACGAATTACTTAATAAAAGACATATGTGGTCAATTTGAGACAGAATTGTGGAATGGATTTAGATTTAAAAACCAGAATCTTAAAGCTTGTTGTGCTGGCACCTGCCTTTAATCCCACGAGCCCCAGGCAGGGCAGGTGGGTCTCTGTAAGTTTGAGCCCAGGTTGGCCTCATAGTCAGTTCCAGGGCAGCTAGGCCTATAGAGTAAGCCCCTGTCTCATTCCCTCCCTCACTAAAAAAGGAAGAAATGAGAATCCTGCAGAAATGTCAAATATCTTGTGCACTGACAATGAGTTTAATAATTACAATTTTAAATTCATTCGATTCCAAAGGCTAATGCGTTTCTTAATGATAATTGGAGTCTGCATTCTAAATTAAGCTGAAGCTTTCTGAAGGAGGAACTGTGCAGAGCTCTTCTCTTTCCAATACACTTTCAAAAAGATTCTTTTCTCCCCGAAGCCTAGCTCTCTATGAAGCTGCAGTCTTATGTTTGAGCATTCCAGCCTAGGGTGAGGGGTGTAGTAGTTCAGTTTGAAATAGCATCTGGACCTCAGATACTTAAAACTCAACTCTGTTTCGTGAATTTGGGGAGCGGGGAGAGATACAGTGAACTGCATTGTGAACACTCCTCCAGGCATAAAAGCAAGCAAACTCAGGAACGAGCACAAAAGATGGAATGACTTAAACCCCGTGTCTGTATTAAGTGTATTCAGGCCTTCAGTGTTTAGAGATTTTATAGGTGAAACACTGTGGCTACACACATGAAATTTGCTTTTTAGACTCAAGAGCATTACTATCTCACCCCAAATACAAAGGCTTTTAAAAAATAGCTTAAAAACCATTTTATTTATTTTATATATATATTAAAAAATATATATATATGGGTATTTTGCCTGCATGTAAGTGGCACCATGTGCATATAGTACCTGCAGAGGCCAGAAAAGGGAGTCAGATCCTCGGGCCCTGGAGTTATGGCTGGTTTTAAGCTGCCATATGGGTTCTAGGAACCGAAACAGGGTCCTCAGCAATGCAGCAAGTGTTCTTAACCACTGAGCCATCTCTCCAGTCCCCCAAATAAAAAAAGCTTAATGGTTTTCTTTCCTAATTAGTAAATCATACCAGAAGTGAAGGATGGTATAAAGGATGATAAAAGAAAAATAATGTTTTACTCTCTGCTGCTTCCATTTTAAAACAGAACTAAAGCTAACTTTACTAATAAAAAGAAGTCAGTGATGTTCAGTGAAACTGATCTTGGAACATTAACCTGTCATGAGAGGAATAGGAACCAGTCACAGAGGTAAGATCTGAATTTGAGTCCCATTCTATACATTTCTAAGACTGTAATCAGATCGTGAATCCTTTGGAAGCTGGGAGTTGTATGTGACATGTAAAAACTGAGTTGGCTTCCAATTTTCATAAATCTTCAAGATGTAGGGGTTCAATAAACACTGCTTGTGTTTAAACTTCTCGATGTTGAACTGTAATAGTATAAGAATTCTCTTGTAAACTTATGTACCAAAGAAAGATCACAAGGGTAGGCACAGGAAAAAATAAAAAGAACAAAAACTTGTTAGTGACCTTAGATTGTCACATCTTACAGTCCACTTAAAGGTCAGATCTTCCAACTGGGGAAAGCAAGCGTGACAAAAATAAAATCACCTCTTTAGGCAGCAGACTGTTCCTTTGGCTTCCTTTGGACATAGTTAATAGTCCATATTGGTGTCCTGTGAGATGAGTGAGCCCAGGCTGATTCTGCAGAAGCCTCAGGCTCTTTGAACCCTATCCCAAGCCAATCTAATTCTTTTTTTCCACTGAATTAATTAACTAATTAATGAGGGTGTGGGGAACTGTGTGTGCCACAGTGCACTTGTGGAGGGCAGAAGACAACATGTGAGTCAGTTCTCTCCTCCCCTCATGTGGGTTCTAGGAATTCAATTCAGATTGTCAGGCTTGGCAGCAAGCCCTTTTACCTGCCGGCGAATCTTTTAGGTCCAGGTTCTTTTTCTTCAAAGTAAAAATCATGTAGTAAGTGACAGACAAGATTAATTATAGTACCTAAGAACATGCTCTTTTGCATTGTTGATGATTGTATCCATGCCTTGAGTATGCTAGCCAAATGTTCTACCACTGTTTATACACACACACACACACACACACACACACACACACACACACGTATACTCTCCATTGGTTTAGAGAAAAAGATAGGCTCCATGAGTCCGTCTCCTTCCTCAACTGATTGTTGTTGATAGGGCTAGTCTTGTGTAGGCCAAGGGCAGGTGACTATAGTCATACATATATATGTATATCTGCCATTCTAAAAGCACATGAAAGTAACAGACCAGGAATCCCCAGTGTGGAGAGCAGGTTAGAAAGCACCAAACATATCAAACATTTATTTACCAAATCAGGGGCCAGGGGACATTATCTTAAATTTTTAGAAGTCCTAATTTTTTAAAGATGTATTTTTATTATTTTTAATTTTGTTTATGCATGTATGTATGTCTGTGTGGGGATATGTACACATGAGTACAGGTGCCCTCAGAGGCTAGAGGTGTCAGATCCCCTTGGAGCAAGAGTTACCGGCAGTTGTGAAATGCCTGATGTGGGTGATGAGAACCAAACTTGAGTCCTCTGGAAGAGCAATATGTACTCTTAACCATGGAGCCATCTCTCTAGCTCCTAAAGGGTTTTTTTAATTAATTAAATTTGTTCTTAGAAATTTCACACATATATACAATGTATACTGACCACTCTGACCTTTTATCCTTCCCTCAAATCTCTCTCCCATGTTCATGTCTATTCGTTTGTTTTGTGACCCACTGAGACTAATCAAGGCTGTCTCTAAGCTCATGGGGTTTGAACTACCCTTCAGAGCATGGTGGGCTCAGCAGTGGGTATACAACTGGAGACAATGGTCTCCCCCCTTCTCAGAATCTGTCAATAGCCATTAGTTCAGAGAAAAGGATAGGGCCTCATGAGTTCATCCCCTTCCTCAACTGATTGTTGATAGGGCTAGTCTTGTGTAGACCCAGGGCAGGTGACTATAGTTGTGAGTTCAGGAAGCCAATGGTTGTATTGTGTTTAGAGAATGGCAGACTTTCACTGTATCTTCCAGCTCTTACATTCTTTCCGCCCTCTTCTCCATAATGTTCCCTGAGTCTTAGAGGTGGTGCTGTAAAGGTCTTGTTTAGGCTTGAGCCCACAACCATCACTTACCCTCAGCATCTTGGGTAGTCATGAGTCTCTGCATTCACCACTGTCCATTGTAAAGGGAGACTTCTCTGATGAAGGCTGGGATCAGCCTTTGTCTATGGGTGTTAGCATAGATATTTTAAAACCATTTTATTTATTATTTTTATTCAATGGGTATGAGTATATTGTCTGTATATATGTAAGTGCACCTGTGTCATGCAATGTCTGGGAGATCAGAAGAGGGCGTTAGATCCTCTGAAACTGGAATTATGGACAGTTGTTAGCTGCCATGTGGATGCTGGGAATTGAACTCAGGTCCTCTGCAAACATGGCCAGTGCTCTTAACTGTTGTCACCTCTCCAGCCCCAACACAGATATTTTGAAGGAAGTTTGATGCTGTGTCAATTTAGTTCAACAACAATAATAAGTTCCCTATCTGGGTCAATGACCTCCTCACGACCTGGGTTGTTAGCTGGGCTTAACAATGCCAAGCATGGGCTCCCTGCCTCCCGTCCAGCAGGCCTCAAGTCCAATCAGAGAGCAGTTGATTATCCCCACAACAGTCAAGCCACTCTTGTATAGGGAGGCACATCTTGCCCTACAGGTTGGCTTTCTGGTTTGCAGGATTCACAGCTGGGCAAGACCAGTGATGCCTTTTCTTCTCCAGCTGCCTACAGAACACCCTCCCAGTGAATGCTAGCCGCCGGGGAAGGAGTTTCCAGCTTGCTCTCTCTCTTGCGCCTGAAGTTTGGAGTGTCTTCCACGATATAGTCTGATTCTCTAGTTCTGGTGAGCAAACAAAAGGCTTGACAAGAACTCATATTGTTTTGGGGACTTCAGGGGCCTCCCTGCCTAACTCGTGTGGAGGAACTGGGAACTATGTTCAGTAACTCGCTGCTTTTAGGAGCAGTACCATCCAGCTGTGCAGGGTAATTTCCTTG
This sequence comes from Eospalax fontanierii, assembly GCA_035773235.1. Classification (NCBI taxonomy): domain Eukaryota; kingdom Metazoa; phylum Chordata; class Mammalia; order Rodentia; family Spalacidae; genus Eospalax; species Eospalax fontanierii. The sequence continues at coordinate 21,171,400 of CM069525.1, read as the reverse complement.
AATCCTCTTTTGTATTTTTAAATTTCGGTTACAGGATAGCAGTCCCCCATGTGATTTCTTTATGCTCCCTTTGTCCAGGTTGATCTTCCTCACTCCTCTTCCTCATCTTCCCAACCCCCACTTCCCTTTCTATGAACAGTTTCCCCTCTTTACTATATTTTAACTGCATTCTACTATCTCTCATCTCTTCTCCTTTAACATACCTTCCATGTCCTTTTCCTTGTTTTCTGGCTCCCTTAGGTTCTCTGTGCCAAACAAAAAAAACTAGAGAGGCAAAGCTAGGAGCAGCATATCCGAGAACTTCTTTGTCCTTCTAGGTCTGGGTTATCTCACTCAGTACGATTTTCTCCAGTTCCATGCATTTCCTTGCTGATTTCATAACTGAGACAGGTCTCATGTACTAGGCTGCCCTCAAGTTTGCTATGTAGTCAGAGATGACCTTGAACTTCTGATCCTCAAATATCTTATCTCCCAAGTGCTAGAATTACAGGTATGCACTATTATACTTTTATGCAGTGCTGAGGGCTGAATCCAGACCTTTGTGCATACTAGGCAATCATTCTATTAATTGAGCTACACCTCTAGCCTTGATGTCCTGGAAATTTTGTACAGAAGCAGAGATCTTCTACAGTATCCTGTCTAGATTCAGTAACCTTTCCAATAATGTGATTATAATACATGAAGATGGCTTATCAGAGTAACCACTGAGGGAAATGGGTTTGTAGTCTATGTGCTGTCCAGAAGAGGAGGGACTTTGTTAGCCTCTTCAAATTCTTATGTTCTGGTCCCTTCATATAATGAATAGCTGCTTGAGTTATCCAGCTCCTCTTGTGTAAGCCTATATTTTTGTTCTAATGCTCCAGAATGCTCAGTATTGGTATAGTGCTTCTTCTTTTAAGATATTCTATCTGCAGATCAAGCTGGGGCTGGTCTCCTGGGTACTATTTTCTTAAAAAATACTTATACAAACAGATCTTTCCCATCCACTTGCCAAAGCCCCCAATAAGATATCTTGAGAACACCTGTCTTGTTTTGAGATGGCATAGATAAAATAAAGAAATAAATAGAGAATAGGTAAGAGGCAGTATTTCCACTTACAATGCCAGGAGTTGTAGGGCAGACTCTTCAGTGCTCGGTTAGGAGCAGTAGCTTTTTCACTGTGCAGAAAGGGAGGACTGAAGAAGACTGAGAGGAACAAGTCTTCACACTCTGATTCCTCAGTTACAGCAATCTGGCAATAGCACGGGGAGAGCGTGTGTTTTCTTCACCTCTGGTTTACAGAGGGCAGCTGGGTTTGAGGGCCTGCAAGCCACCAGTGAGGTGACAGACAGGGAGATGAAAGCCAGATCCTTTTTCGTGGGAAAAAGGTGGTGCCTTCTGTCCCACCCTCTTCTTTCACTCCCAAGGCTGGCCTCTGCTCCAGCTGGTCGTAGACTAGGGGCCAGCAGTTTAAGTAGGATGGGTTGCTCTCTGGCCAAATAGATGAGTAGTCTCAGTTCTTAGCAAAATACAGAACGGAGTTACCTGGGGGCAGCTGAGCCTGAATGAGAATGGGGATAGTGGGGCTTAGTCTCTAGGAATAGCCAAGCACTCCAGGATGCAGGTGCTCGCACTCTCAATGCCTCAATGCTCTCCTGTCTGGAACTGCTGGATTCTTCATAGGCCTTGAGCGTGCTAGTTCCTGTACAGTTTGCAAGTGCATTGCCACAAGCCTGTTCTCATCAATGAGCCCTGAGTCTCCTTTGGAGTCCTGGGCTCCTGGCAGGCTGCAGCTGGCAATTATCTGGGCTCATCCTCAGGGGCTGCTGGTGATTCATCTGCTGCTTCCTTTCTAACTCCAGCTTCATGATGGAGAGGAGGTAATATCATGTGTTCACATGCTGGTTGGATTAAATGCAATGGACCAAGTCTTATTTCTTCAGTAAAGGACATGTGTGATCCACCTAGCATTTAGTCTGTTTAGCTACAGGCAATGGCTTCTGGATCACAATACAGCCGACAGTCCAAAGCACACTCTTTCTGAGACAAGTGGATGGCTCTAACTTCTTATTTCTCTTCGGCATCAATGTGGTGAACCCCAGAAACTCTCAGCAGAGCCCCTCATTGGTGGGAAGAGGTTGAAGGAAGAAGTACTTATCCACCCTCAAATTTTCCATATCAATATTTTCATCTGAAACCTCATCCAGTGTCAAGCCACCGCCTCCGCTAACTCCATTGACCCATTCTTGGCTAGCTTCATTTTCTCGAATGGAGTTTCTCCATCAGATGTTCAGGATGAGTCTTTTGATGGCACTGCTGCTCTTGCACAAACTCTGAATATGTTAGATGTGCACGGAGTTATGATTCTGAGCCCTGTCCAGAGAGCTGTTACCCTGGCTGGGAAGGATGAAACAGTACACAGTCAAGACAGACATTCACTCTCTGTAGCTGTTTCTGCTCCTTCAGGATGGATGTGGGTGTGAAGCTGTAGCAGGTGCCAGCTGGAGATCTCATCAGCTGAGTTGGAAATTGATGAGCGCATATTCGCGTCATCAAGCTTCCTATTGAAACCCAAGCCTGTGGGCGCATCTGTTGACTTGAGAAGTTTCCTTGAGGAGCCTATCACATTGGTTCCAAAGCTGCTCCAAGCCAGGGTGGGGAGGCAGGAGTAAGTGAGTCTCTGTCCGTGTGACTTTCGGGTCGCTGGAGCTCTACCAAGGCAGAGAAGGAATGAAAAATTTGGGTGGGTGGACAGTTCACTGGCTTGCTGGTGGGTGGAGTGGGGCGAGGAGGGTGGTAGTCCAGTAATTCGGGCGCCCCTAGCGGTAAACGTCCAGAAGTACTCCAGCTCTGGCTAACAAAGCTGGGTTTGTTGTTGCTTTATTTATAGGGTTTCTTTTATTCCATTGCAGGCTGCCTGAACTTGCTATATCGCTGAGGATGACCTTGAATTTCTGATCCTTCTACTTTAACCTCCAGAGTACTAGGATTGCAGACATGTGCCACCACACCAGGTTTATGTGGTTCTAGGAATGGAACCCAGGACTTCTTGCCTGACAGGTAAGCACTCTACAACAGGCTACACCCCAACCCTCAGTCCTTTTATTTTTTAAATAGGTGAATAATATTCTATTATAAAGATATTCTAAATTTTGTTTCTACATTCGCCAGCTGATGGACATTTGGAACATTATCACTTTATGAATCTATGCAAAGCTTGGCCATAAGCCTCTGTGTGAGCTTATCCCTCAGTTCTCTGTTCATTACCTGTACTAGAATTGCTGGGCCATTAGCTAACCATGCCTGACTTTCTGAATCCCATGGATGTTTGAGGGTTTTCATTTCTCCAAATTTTTGTCCACAATTATTGCTGTCTTTGTTTCTGACTTTAGGTGTGATGTGGGAGTCTCATTATGATTTTGATTTGCATTTGCCTAACAACGAATGATGTCACCTATCCTTTTGAGTGCATTTTGACTATTGTATATCTTCCTGGGAAAAATGTCTGTTAATGTTTTCCCATTTTAAAATTGGGTTGTCCTTATTTTATTACATTTATTTATTTTGTGCTTATATGTATGTGGGTGAGCATACCAAGGCAAATGTGTGGAGGGTGGAGGAAAACTTGGAGGAAAAGTGTCTCTCCCTCCAACATGTGGGTTCCAGGGATTGAACTGGGGTGGTTAGTCTTGGTGGCAAGTGCCTTTACATGCTAACGTCATCTCCCTCACCCTGGATTGTCTTTTTTTGTAGTCAGGGTTTCACTCTGTTGCCCAGGCTAATCTGGAACTTCTGGTGATCCTCTTGCCTTAGTCTCCCAAGTGCTGGGATTACAGGTGTGAGCCACCACACCTGGCTCAAGTTGCCTTATTTATTTAGGCCTTTTTCTTCTTGTAGCACTGGCTAGCCTAGAACTTACTATATAGACCAGACTAGCTTCGATTTCACAGAGATTTTTAGTCTCCAAGTACTGGAACTAAAGGCATGCACCACCACCCCTGACTTTAGGTTGTCTTTTTGCAAAATTTTAAGAACACCTTGTGTATTTTAGATACTATAACCTTATTAGGTGTATGACTTGAGAGTAGGAATTTTTATGAATTGCTTCATTTCCATTTTTTTTGGCCCTGGTTGGCCTGCAATTCTATGTTGGCTTTGAACTTACAGTCCTCCTGCATCTGTCTCCTGAGTGCCGGGATGACAGGCATATACCACCATACCTGGCCACCTTTTCATTTTCCTGAGACTGTTTTTTCTCCTAAGAAATTAATTTTGATGATTTAAAGTTCATTTACTTTTCTTTGGTTGCTTATATTGCTAATGTTCTACTAAAGAAATATTTATATAACAAAAGTCCATAGAGATTTGCAAATATTTTTCATTTTAAGAGATTTATAGTTTGTAGGTGGGAGAAGTTGATTATCAAAGAGGAGGGAGGAGAGCCTAGTAGAGGCTCAGGTTTTTTCATAGGAAAGCATACACATGGAATACAGGATTGGGAAAGTGATTCCACTAGGCTTGTCTGTGCTGCAGCTCCCCTATACTCCAGTCTTATTGGACTGGTGGTCTGACCTGAGTCCCAGAACCACTGCATTATTTACAAAGGTTTTTTGCATCATCAGAGAGAAATAAGGCCAAAAATGGAAAACAGGAATGTCACCTAGAAAAAGGGGACAGGGAAGAATACTGGGAAAGCTAGTGTCCCCTTACCCCATGCTTAGAGGATTTGTCAGGGTACATGGAGAGCTTCCACATATGACTATTTTTGTGTCTGTCTGGACTTTAATCCACTTGGTTGTTCTCAGAGAGCATTTTCTTTTTCTCCCTTCTTTCATTCATGCCTTGGTTTTAATATTTTATTTTAAAATTTGTTTAGTCTTTGAGAATTTCATGCATGTACATGAATATGTTTTGATCACACCCACTCCCTGCTTCTGCTTCCTCTTAGATCTTCCCCACATATCTCCCTCCCAACTGCATGTTGTCTTCTTTCCAAAAAATACTGAGTCCAGCTAGCGCTGCCCATATGCACGTGGGTGTAGGGCTGACCATCCACTGGTGTGTGCGCAATCTACCAGGGACCACGTCCAGGCAGAGAACTGACTGTTCCTCCCTCAGCAGCCACCAACTGTCAATAGCTTCTCAGCTATAGGTGGAGCCTCGAGAATGCCTCCCCCATCCATTCTGGAGTGTTGATTGGCTTGCTCATGTGCAGGTTTTATGCAGGCAACCACAGCTACTGTGAGTTCATGAGCAATAACCTAGTCATATCCAGAAGATACTCTTAGTAGTCTTCTCCAGGCTCTATCTCTCTTGATCTTTCCTCTTCCTCTTCTTTGAGGTTTCCTGAGCCTTGGGAGATGTCCCATTTAGGATTGAGCACTCCTGCGACTAACTATGGAGTTCTGGCTGGCCTTGAACTCAAAACACAGACCAGGCTTACTTTGAACCTGCAGTGCTTTTTCTGCCTCTGCATCTTGAATGCAGAGATTGCAGGCATGCCTCACCGCAGCTGGCTGTGAGAAAATTCTCATATTGGAGTATCTCCAGTGTGTCATCTACACACTATCAAACCTGGATATTTTGTCTTGTGAATTCTCTCAAGGAGCTTGTTTTGTAAATGTAAAGATTCCTCAGTATTTGCTGGACATTGATTTCACTGCAGCTTTATGCATCTAGTCAGTTGACTGATGTGGGTAGCACTTCATTTTGATGAACACAAGTTTCTTGTATTTGTATTTCTTTTTGCTATCTATATGGCAGTCCTGTAGGCTCTCTTGGCTCCATGGGCTTTATGCCAGTCTAGGAAGTCTGAGCCCAAATTTGTGTGCTGTGTATGGAGGCATTTTGAATGTTCTGTCTTTATATAGGCTCTTGCCCAAGTGGTTAAACTCTTACAAGGACTAGGTGCTCGTTGCCCTAGAGATTTTGACAGATTGGCTCTGTGGGATTTCAAACTGCTTCCTATTGTATGTAGTGCTAAGACCATAGTGTTCTATAGTAAAAATACTGGAGAGGTGTGTGGGCTGAAATAGGGTGCTCTCATTTTATCATAACCTCTGTAAAATAGGATGTTATTGTCTGTGCATCTGTCTAGCCTTTTCTGAGATTTATTTTGATATTGTCCCACCATTGTTGGAAGGAAGGTAGACCCTTCCCCACAGAGAAATTTTTTCCAGACACATCTTGGAGAAAATCTCCAGACTGCCTTATCACCGTCTATTCACCAATGCATTTTTGTTTGCTTTAGGGACAGGATCTTATGTAGCCAAGGCTAGCATTAAACCCACTGTATAGGCAAGGGTGGACTTGAACTCCTGATCCATCTGCCTCCATCTCCCTAGTGCTGGGATTACAGGTGTGTGCCACAACACTCCAGTCTTCTGTTTACTCTTTTTTCTTGTGGTTAATGAATTATTTATGAATCAAGGAAGTCTAAGTAGATTTCCATGCTCACGCTAGAAATATATTTACTCGAAAGAAAGGATATTATTATATATTCTTTTTTCATTTTGATGAAAGTCACACAATATATTTAGATCATACTTAGACCCCCTTTCATATCTTCACCGTCCCCTTAATACCCTCTGCCTGATTTCATGTACTCTGCAATGTATTTTAAGGCCTACTGAGTAAAATTTGTGTTCACAGATGCCCTTTGGTGTGGGTCCATCCATTGGAGCCTGGTCAACCTATCCAGCATCATACCTTTAAAGAAAACTGACTCTCCCTCTCCCAGCAGCTATTGGCTGCCAATAGTTCTTCAGCTAGTGTTGGGGCTTCTTTCCCATTTCCTCACTTCTGTGCTAGGATTGTGTCTGCCTTAAGCGTATGTGGGTCTTGTTCATGCTGTCACCATTGTTGCAGGTTCATTTGAGTAACTGCCCATCTGTCTAGAAAACTCTGTTTCTTTGTGGTCATATACCACCTTTGGCTCTTGGAATCTTTTGTCCCATCTTCCACAATGATCTCTGAGCCTTGGGTAGCAGAGGTTTGGTATAGGTTGTGCTGGATAGTTTTAGTTGTCAACTTGACACATCTGGTTAGAAGGAACCTTAACTGAGGAATTTTCTTCATTAGATTGGCCCATGGCCCTGTCTGTGGGGCATTTTTTTGAGTGTTGAGTGATGTGGGAGGGTCCAGCCTGCTGTTTTTGTCAACCTAGTAGTGTTGTGTATATACATATAGTAGGATAGATATAGGAACTCTTTTGGTATTTCCAGTCTTTATCTCTTCCTTCTTTGACCACAGTTCTTAATAAGAGAGAGAGACAGAGAGAGAGAGAGAGAGAGAGAGAGAGAGAAAGAGAGAAAGAGAGAGTTGGTAAAGCTGAATGGTAGTTTTGAGGCAGCGAGTGGAGAGTGGAGGGAATCTGATCTGATGTTCTTATGCGCACATTTTGTCTTACTTAATGGGGCCTCAGTCTGTTGCTCTGTCCTTTAAGATCCAGCGCTTTTTTTCTATGAACAGCTAATAGACTCTCCCTTGCTCCTAAGTCCCTTGTGACTCACACTTCTCTTGAGGTCATATCTCTGGATGTTTTGCTTTGGGAATTTTCTTTAAGACAATCTGAAAAAATTTACTTTCACATACTTCTCATGTTGAATGTGGAAATTATAGATCTTTTCTCACATTTAGTGAAAGTTTAGTTTCCCTTTAAGTCAGCCCTCTTATTGTATCTTCTGGCTGGGCATTTATCAACATTTGATTCTTGACTCTATTTGTAAAAATCACAAATTCATTTTTAAGTTTCACTAACTAAAAAAGACATAAGTAAAAGTTTCTGACACCCTTTTCTTTTTGATTGGGGTTGAGAAGTAATCTCTGTCCCACTGTTGTGTGAACTTTTCCTGGGGAGATATAAACATCTATTCAACTCAGACAGACACCAATGAAGGACCAAAGTAATTATTCCACCCGTGTCTAGCCTGGTGAACCAGTGAGCTTATTGAGCTTATTTATTGCATCTGTCCAGATGTTAGACTCACCCTAAACACCCAGGATTTTGTGACCTTCCCCTGCTAGTGAGGTGCTTCTTTTGGGGGTTTTCCTTTTAATACAATCTTAGGCTATATACTTTCAGGGGGCCTTATGTAGACAGTAGAAAACACAGCTCTGCTTTCTGCAGGTGAAGAAGTGCCCTTCACGTCACAGTAGTCTTCCTTATACTTTCATATATGGTCATTTCCTGCCCTAGGTTCTTAACTTCATGTCCATGTGTAACACATTAATTCTAATATCTCTGTAACTCAGGGAACACAATTCAAACTTTTTTATGCAACTAAGGAATGTGCAGTTCTCTCCTACGTCAGCCTTTGTCCATTTCTACTGCTAGAGGCAGCTTTATCTCCCATTAAAAGAGTTTATTTACTCATTTATTTGTGTGTGTGTGTGTGTGTGTGTGTGTGTGTGTGTTATAGAGGACAACTTTTGGGAGTTGGTACTCTCCTTCTATCATGTGAATTCTGGTGATCAAACTTACGTAGTGAGGCTTGGTGACAAGTGCCCTTTCCCTGATGAGCCATCTTCCTGGTCCCCCATTTTTCTCTGTATATGAATTGTACACTAAGTCCTATTGTTATAGTCTGTTGTCATTTGGGGGTCTTTTAAAATGTATTTTTAATTGAATTTTTGTGCATTTCATACAATACATCTTAATCATATTTAGACTAAGGGTCTTGATTTAGTTTGTTTTCTCTATCAACTAAAGAATCAAAAGGAAGGAAAATCTCAGATGCAACGGAGACTTTATTTAGAAAAAATAAATGAAAGAATTACACATGCATACATACACTTCCACAGGGAGCAAAGCACTGTACAAGTGAGAAGGGTCTCTGAAACTGAGGCATCCAAAGTGCCCAGGAAGGCTTGGAACTTTTAAACGTGTTGCTGCTACGAGGCACGTTCCCCTCCCCTAATTTTTGATTCATCAACTTAAACAAAGAAGAGAAAGCCAATAAATCACAGCTCTAAGCTGCCAGATCTGGCTGTGGTCTTATTTAAACTGCTCTGGACTAGTCAGCTAGAAAAGGGGCCCTGCTAGCTAGAGAAAAAGCCTGACAAGGCTTTGTTTTAGATCAAGAAGAAGCAGAAAGTGTGCTATTTTATTATTTATTTGTGAGCCTGTTTGCTTATTAGAGATTTAGTTCCTTATACTATGTTGCTTGAGTTCAGGGAGCACAATTGAAGTTTTCTGAAATGTTACACTTGGGTCAGTCATTCCGGTCCTCATCCTTATTTGGCAGTTTTCTCATCCTCTGCAGGATCTGTTGGGATACAGAGATTTTTGTCCTGTACACTCTTGAGTGTACTGCTGCAGAATAGAAATCTGGGTAGTGGGACTAGAGAGATGGCTCAGTGGTTAAGAGCACTGACTAGTTTTGCAGAAGATTGGAGTTCAATTCCCAGCACCCACATGGTGGCTAACAACTGTCTGTAACTCTAGTTCTGGGAGATCTGACACCTTCTTCTGATCTCTGTGGGTATTTTACAACACGGATACACTTACATATGTGTAGGCAATACACTCATACACATAGAACAAATAAAATATTTTAAAAAAGAAAACCAGGCAGCTGCATTCCAGAATTGATTCCTCCACAAGGGGTTATCCTAAAACTCACATTAAGGTGATTCTTTTCTTTTGTTTTCTGTTGTACTTTCACAAATGGGACAAGGATCACAGGGACTTGGCCATTTTACCTCACTCTCATTTGTTACTTCTGTTGTGAGTATTAAAGTATCAGCATACAAAATTGTATTTAGGAGTTTCCAGTGGAACAATTATTTGGGTATTATCATTGGCCTTGCCTGTCTCTCTGTGTGAGATGATGTATCTGGCTGGATTGTGTGTCAGAAAAAAAATTATGATGACCTTTTTCTAGACAAGAATTCACACAGGTTTATGCCTAAGATTGGTTGCTATATTTGTGTAGCACATCCTTGTCACTGAAACAGTAGACAAGAGAGGAGCAATAGAGTCTTCTCAACAGGGGGCTTGTATATTCTAGTTGATACATTGTAGAATCACTGGGAAGAGAGTCTCTATGAGGTGTTTTCCAGATCAGGTTGGCCTGTGGACATGTCTGTGAGAAATTTTTCGTAATTGGTTAGTGGAGGTGGGAATACCCACCTTGACTGTTTCATGGGCTGGGCCTTGGATGGTACAAGAGTGAAAAAAAAAGCAAGCTGAGCAAGTAGGCATTCATGCCTTAATTTATTTCTCTCTGCTTTTGTGTATGGATGTGGTGTGAATAGCTATTTTAAATTCTTGCCACTTTGACTTCCCTGCAGTGATGGGCTGTAACCTGGATGAGCCCTTCTCCCCTAAGTTGCTTTTTGTTAGAATATTTTATCACAGCAACAGAAATAGGCGCAGGCACCTGGGGTCCATGAAACTAGGTTTATCATGGTTGAGTTATTGGATGAGATGAGGCTATTATGATTGGGTAGTACAAAAAGGGCAGATTAGGAGAGATGATGGCTCCCTGAACTTTGCTAGTGTATCCATTATCTGCGTGGTGGCTGAACAGGGAGCATAAAGACCATCCCGCTCTCTAACCTGTTCCAATGTATGTGGACCAGGTCAGTGGCTAGTTGCTAAAAGTACATATTTTGGTGCTGGGTGTGGTGGTACAGCACTCAGGAGGCAGAGGCAGGTGGATCTCTGTGAGACTGAGGGCAGCCTGGTCTACATAGCGAGTTCCAGGCTAACTGAGGCTGCATGGAGACCCTGTCTCATAAAACCAAAAAAGTATGTATTTTTGTCACTCCAGAAAATGGCTAAACACATGCAAATCCATGCGTTCTAGTGCCAGCTGTTGCCCCTATGTGTTCCCATACTCATTATTTTCTGGGCTGTCAGCCAAGGAGTCCAGCTGTTCTCCTGGAAGCTTGTATTGTAAAGTCTGTGTAAAGGTATTTATGGTCTGTGTTTCTCTATAAAATGTGTCTGAATATGGCTGATAGAACTTGTAGTACAAAGAAAAAGTTAAATGTGATTGTAACTAAGAGGCTCATGAGCTCGTTCACTGCCTGTACTGTGTACTAATTTTTACTTAGTTTTGAAGTGTGCTACATGTTGAATGTAAGTATTATACCTTGGAAAAATTCCTCTTACACTTAATGCTTTCACTATATTATGGTGTCTTGTTGCCTGGCAAGTTGAAGATGTCATTTTCCATGGCCTGTCTGCATTGCAGCAAGGGAATGTCAGATCTTCAACACAATTCAGGGGCTGCCTGCCAGTTGCCTGGCTCATTGAATCCCATGTGTTGCCAAAGAACAACTTATCTTTATTTCTTTTACATTTTTGGGGGGTGGAGGATTGAGGTCTTAATCTGTAGCCGTGACTGGTCTTGAACTTGTGATGATCCTTTTGCTTCAGCTAAAATAGTCCTTTGTCAATTTCAAATATGAAATTAAAATACTTATTTTTCAATAAGAATTTTAAAAGAAATTTAGTTAATTTTATGTGTATGACTGTTTGGCCTGTATGTATGTAAGTGCACCATGTGCATGCAATGCCTATGGAGGCCAGAAGAGGATGTCAGATCCTCTAGAACTGGAGGTAAAGACAGTTGTTAGTTGTCTTGTGGGTGCTGGGAATAGAACCAAGATCGTCTGCAAGAGCAGCCAGTGTTCTCAACTGCTGAGCCAGGTCTCCAAGCCCCTTTGTGTTTCTTTCTTTTTTTTTTATTTTTGAGGCAGACTTTTGCTATGTAGCTCTGGCTGGCCTCAAACTCTCAGCAATTCTCTTGCTCTAGCCTACTCAGCTAAAAATATTTTTGTTAATCTCAAATATGAAACAGAAATACTTCATTTTAAGTATGCTTTCTTTGAGACAGGGTTTTGTTATATAGCTCCAGCTGGCCTCACATTCAAGCAGTTCTCTGGCCTCAGCAGCCTGAGTAGTGGGATTACAATTTTGAGCCACCACACCCTTGTCTTTTGCCAACTCACATATTCTGTGCTCTCAAGAGAACATTTGCTACTATACAACAGCTGCAAAAGTTGGTCCATTTGTCTTCCAGTAAAAGAGGATAAACTATGTGGAGTTCTGTCTCCTTGCCTTTCACAGATTGATTACATGGTATTTTAAATTTCCTTTTCCTGGAGGTTGTTAAGGTCATAGTGCCCTTTGGATAAAGAAAAATATAGACAAGGTCAACTATGGAACAGGACTCGGGGGGCAGTAGCTGACCTCAATGATAAAGTATATGGTCTCAGGAGCAGTCAATTATGAGAAATGTACTGAGATCCACTCTTCCAGTGAGTTGGAAAGGATGTGCTTAAGCAAATGTCCAGTAAGACTGTATGTACTTTACTTCTCTGTTACTTGTGCTAGAGGCTAAGAAATGAAGATCAACAAATTACTAATGTTTTATCACATTTTCCAAGCCAGTTGAGTCACAATCACATTGCTAACCACAGAAGGAGTTACCAAGAGACTTAATTGCCTTGTTAAAACATGTGCTCCTTTTATTTAATTTAATGTATTTTTTTTAACATTTTCATCCGGGCAGGGTGGCACATGCCTTTAGTCCCAGCACTTGGGAGGCAGGTGAATTTCTGTGAGTTCAAGGCCAGCTTGGTCTACATAGCAAGTTCCAGGCCAGCTGGGGCTATACGGAGACTGCCTCAAAAAGACTGAAAAAAAAACAACCCAAAACAGAAAAGTATTTTCACCCATTTATTATTAATTCTTCAGAGAAAATTCTCAGAAGAATTTTTGAAATTTTCCATTTAACTGACAAATAGTAATTGTATATATTTTGGATACAACATGTTATATTTCTTATTAAAGTTTTTTAGGTTAGCACACAAAGTAATGGGCTTCATCATAGCATTTTCATACGTATGTATCATTATACTTTGTTCTCATTTGTTCCCCATTACTCACCTCCCCACCAAGTTGTTCTCTTCCTTCTACCAGCTAGTCTCCCCTTTAAGATACGTGCTCTTTAAATGGGTGTTCCTGTCATAGGACATAGTACCTTTCTATGTACCCATATCTCCACTCTTAAGAACAAATGGGTCTAGAGCAGAAGTCATGATCCCTGCTTTTCTAACTGAAACCAAAGGTTTTCTGCACTAATCAAAGTCTATTGTGGACTTAATGTAATCAAACCTATTCAGCCCTTATGGTGATAGGGGCATAAGTCACTGTGCCTCTGAGAAGTTCCAGTGGACATGGTAAATATTTCACTTTGGTTGTGGAAATAGTTGTCAAATTGGACTATGGACTGGTATAAGTTTATTGGTTCTTTCGTGCTCTACATAGGCAAAATATTGGCTAACTGAAACTGCTGACTGCTGTGTTTAGTATGCATCTTTAAAAATATTTATTTAAAAATTTCATCTATATCATGTTTTGCCTATGTGTATGTTAGAGCACCATATACATGCAGTGCCCCACGAAGGCCAGAAGAATGCATCAGATCCCCTGGAACTGGAGCATGGACTGTTACTATCTGCTGGGAACCAAACTCTGGCCCTCCGTAAGAGCGGCCAGTGCTCCTAACTGCTGAGCCATGTCTCTAGACCCCACTTCTTTATTGTAAGGGACTGTTCCTAACAGGGAATTGTTATGACAGAATAGTAGCGACAGTGGCATTGTTATGTAACTCAGGAACTTCCAGGCTTTTCTAGTCTAGTCATGGAGTATAAGTAAAATAGTGTAGGATTCTATGTTGGGGACTGATGAAAGGAGTTTCACTCAGTTGATCAAAAAATCCCTGCGGTGGGTCTGGAGACATAGTTCACTGTTTAAGAGTGCATACTGCTCTTGTAGAGGACCTGAGTTTGGTTCCCACATCTGGTGGCTCAGAACTGTTTTAAACTACAGATCCAGGGAATATGACACCCTCTTCTGACCTTTATGGGTACTGTATACACATGGTGCATATACAGCAAGCAGGCATATGTATGTACATATACATAAATAAAAAATCAAAGTCCCTATGGTACTTGATGCCTCACAGTGCATACCATAAACTCAGTAAGGCGCCAGTCCTCTTTATTCCTCAACTTTCAGATACATATTGTTCAGAAAGAATGCTCTGGTGTGTGATGGTGGGGACGATGCAGACACTTTCTTCAGGTTCTGCTGTGTCATTTCTTCAGGATCAGTTTGGCTTTGTAGATCTCAGAGTTTGGCTTTGTAGATCTCAGATTAGAAGGCATGTTTACTGAGTTTCTTGTAGTGATCTAAACCTTCATATGATTTCTCATCAGTCCTGGAACTTTTAAATGATGACACTGTCCTGTTTAGAAGGGCCAAGACAGCATTGCTGTAGGCATTTAATGGGCAGTACAATGTCTGAGTGATCAGCACTGGATGAGTAACCCTGTCAAGAATCAGAAACTAGCCATTTAAATATAATTGTGGACAACTATGTGAGCTGATATATGGAATATGGTCTCCTGGCCTATTCAGGAAAACCTGATGGTGTTAAAATTGTTATAAAGCCAAATTTGGTTCAGAACATGATTGCTTATTCATTATTGGACATTCATATTGCTTCACATAGGATTACTCGAAAAGTGTTCAAAGTTAGAAACTCTTGAACAAGCTGTCTAAACTACCTTTTCAGGGGGCATGAGTCACTGAGAGGCACTTTCAAATAAAATGTCAGTAACTGATACTAATTCTGATAAAAACCGTTAGCAAAATAGGTTGGCCCTTAGACAGTGGCATACTTTGGGATTCACTTGTGGTCATTGCTTGAAACTACTACTTGATCTACCTTGTTTTAGAGACTTTTGGTGGCTTGTTAGTAGATATTTAGTATTTGTGGAAATGAAGAGATTAACAAGGCAAGAGCAGATTTTGGTGTGCCCTGACTTCTTTATTATGAGGTAGTTCACAAATGAGAACACTGACAATATGAAGTTTGGTCAAGAAACATCTATTTTTAAGGAAAAAGCATGTTTCCAGAGAAGCGTGCATCAGACAGTGAGATGACTACTCTGGATTGTTGATATGATTGGATTTTGAATCACCTAGGAGGCATACCTCTAAGAATGGCTGTGAAAGCATTTCCAGAGAGGCCTAACTAAGGAAGGAAGGCCACCCTGAGTGTAGGTAGCACATTCCGTGGACTTAGGTCTCTGAATAAAAAGGAGAAAATGAAGCAGAGCATCAGCATTCATCTTTTGCTTTTTGGTTGCAGATGCAGTGTGACTACTTACCTCATAGTCCTGTTACTGTGTCTTCTCTGCCATGATGAACTGTGTCGCTTACAACCACAAGCCAGAATAAATTCTTCCTTCATCAAGTTGCTTTTGTCAGGTGTTTTGTCACAGAAATAAGAAAAGTACTAAAGATAATAAAGGTGCAGCAGAGGTGCTGAAAAAACAAGCCCCATCACTGTTAAGATGTGGCCATCTCAGATGAAGGATCTGTACCATCAACTTGATGTTCCTTGCAGCTTTGGTGCATTCTAGCTTCCTAGCATTCTGAGTCTTGTTCACAGATGTATCAATAAGGGAAAGGTGGATTGAGTGTAACGGGCTGCAGAAGCTGTACAATCTCCTTGAAACACGTTTGCATATGTGCATAAAAGGAGAATTCCACTCCATTGATTCAGATGTGGGCTGTGATGCTAGCCTTGGAAATAGTCCTCAAAAGTCACCTTGCTATCTTTTGATTCCCTTTTGGGCAGGTAACCATGGCTGGCAGTGTATACTTGTGCAGGGTAAGAGGAACATTATGTGATTAAGTTTCAACTTCTCTGGTGGTAAGCATAATCAGCTGATTGTACAAGATGCATAAAATGGATCATGTTACTGCCCATGGATAAGGTCCATTTGGAGATGAAAGCCAATAGAATCAATAATCTCATCAGACATAACCTGCCCATGTTGAGATGATGGACACTTTGACAGACTATGCAATATGGAATGGCAGTCCTTTATAATTCAAGAGCTGGCACTAAGTAGTGTTGTTTTTATTAATTCAAAGTATCAGGTAGACAGCCAATTCTATGAGCTGTCAGTGTACATGCAAACCCTGGCTGGCACATGCTGACACCCTTCTGCCTTCTGGACTTGAAGTCTTTGGTTATTCTGAGACATAATTTTTAAATTAAATTAATTTTTTATTGTATAGTTGTGTATTTCATACAGAATATCCCAATCAATCCTAATCATCTTTATATCCCCTTCCCCACTGGCACCTTCCCATAACCCCCAGCTGGAATCCATACATTCTTTCATCTGTGTTAAGGTCTATTGTGTCAAGTTAGTGTCCCCAAATGTTCCTCGGTACATGTTCATCCACTGTGGTCTAATTAGCCTATCCAGAGTCTCTCGCTTTAGGAAGATTAGCTTATCCTCACCCAACAGTAATCAGTTGCCAGTATTTCTTCAGCAAAGACTGGGGTCTGCTACCCATTTCTCCAGTTTCATGATGGGTTTTTGTCTGATTGAGTTTTCATGGGTCTTGAACATGCTGAAACCATTTCTGTAGGTTCATATGAGGGGGGGCTCAGGATCTTGTCGGATTATATTTACATATTGTCACACTCCTCTTCCCTGGTTCTTAGAGTCTTTCCGCCCCCTCTTCTGCCATGGTCCCTGAGCCCCGGGTGAGTGAAATCTAATATAGGAGTCCTGTCCAGGGACTCACACTCTGCTGATTTCTAATCTCCATTCTTTGGTCATTTGTGACCTTTTGTGTTCCTGGCCCTCTGTTGCATGAGGGAGTTTCGTTAACGAGAGCTGAGAGATGCATTAGTGTCCTCTTTACCCCTTGTTCCATGTTGTGTGAACCTTGGGTGCAGAGGTTGCATTGTAGATGTGTTCCTTAGGCATGGGCAATTCACAGACAATGTCTGTGTGTAACCAGTTGTGGTACTCTGTAGTAGTCCCTGTCTGGTGTGAAAGAAGCCTCTTTGATGAGTGGTGACTGGGTTACTTGACTGTATATATAAGAATACATATTTTGCACTTAGTAAGAGGTTACATTAGCCTAAAGATAATAATGTGACAACTTTGGAGATTTCTCTATGATCTATGTCCTTTTCATCTATGATATTTGGCTCTGATTACATTACCACACATGAGATTACACCATTGAGTGGGCTCTAAGATCAATTAGGTAGCCATTGATTGACACCAAGATAAAAAATGCTACTACTGCTCCAGTGTTGAGTGCTGTGTCAGTGACTGATGTGATTATTTGGTCATGAAGCTGGTGTTGGGTCCTCAATTGACGTTCTCTCTTGTCTGCTTGCATACTGCTCTCCAGAGCTATGAGAGCTAGCCTTCAGAGGAAGTGGCTTCCAGGTCAGTTCTAGTTCCATTGCTCCAAATCTAGTCTCTGAAGTATATCCTGTTTTCGGAAATAGGGTCTTACCTTCAGGTTCTGGGAGGCAATCAAAGGCTGTGGCAATAGCCTGTGTAATTTTGGGAATCTCTTGGACCACCCTGGCCAACAACTCAAAGGAAGGTTTCTCCTGTCTGGCACTGTTTCTTGTTATGCAGCCTTTAGCTATGCTCATGGACTCATGTAGAGATACTGTATGTGGAATTTGTCATTAGGTTGTTAGACTAATATGCTTCCCTCTGGTGTTTTATACTAGTTGGGCATTATTTACCACTTCTCTCTCTCTCTCTCTCTCTCTCTCTCTCTCTCTCTCTCTGTCTAAACCTCCCTTCATGCCTTGCCCATATAAAATATCCCTATTTCTCTGATAATGCCAGTCTCCAATGGTCCAACCTCTCTTGAGCTTCTTTCCCTTTATCGCCTTAGTCCTTGTATAACTCCACCTCTCTCCTCCCATTTAAATATTCCCATTTATCTATTTCTTCCTTAGTAACACCTATCTCCTACTATTCTCTCTGAGGTTCTTTCTTTCCCTTTACCTCCGTGGTTCCTTTCCATTTTCTTGGTTCCTGTAGTTATATCAGGATACATACTCACATATAAGAGTTTGGTGCTAGAATCCACAAATGAAGGAGAACATACGTCGTTTGTTTTTCTGAGCCTGTGTTACTTCATTGGCATAACACGTTTTAGTTACATCATTTACCGGTGAATGTCATGATTTTATCTTTCTCTACTGCTGAGTAGAACTCCATTGTGTATATACTACATTTTCATTATCCACTTGTCAGTTGAAGGACACTTAGGTTGCTTCTATCCCTTAGCTATTGTGAAAAGAACAGCAACAAACATGGATGTACAAGAAGTATCTCTGAAAGAGGATGAGTCCTTTGGGTATATGCTAAGGAGTGGTATAACCAGATCAAATGGTGGATTCATTTTTAGTTTTTTAAGACTTTTCCACACTGCTTTCCATAGGGGTTGCAGGAGTTTACACTCCCACTGGCAGTGAATGAGCGTTCCTCATTCCCACATCCTCTCCAGCATTTTGGTGTCATTTATTCTCTTGACCTAGCCAATCTGACTGGGGTAAGATGAAATCTTAAAGTGGCTTTGATTTGCATTTCCCTAATTGTTAACTATATTGAACACTTTTAAAGATATTTATTAGTGATCTTTATTCTTTTGAAAATTCTCTGCTCAGATCCCTTGCCCATCTTGTTTCTTGATTCCTTGTTTTTTCAGTTCTTTATATGTCCTGGATGTTAAACCTCTGTCAGATGTGTCACTGCTGAAGATTTTCTCCCACTCTGTGTGCTTTCTCTTCATTCCCTTGACTGTTTCTTTTGATTTACAGAAACTTTTTAGTTTAATGAGGTCCCACTTGTTGATTATTGACCATAATTCCTGAGCAATTGATGTCTGATTTAGAAAGTCCTTTCTTAATGCCTATATCTTGTAGGTTACTGTCAATGTTTTCTTCTAACAGTTTCAGAATTTCAGGTTTCACATTGAGGTCTTTGATCCATTTGGAGTTGACTCTTGTACAAGGTGAAAGATAAGGGTCTAGTTTTATACTTCTACAGGTAGAGATCCAGTTTTCCCAGCACTACTTGTTGAAGATGCTTTCTTTCTTCCAGTGTGTGTTCTTAGCCCCTTTGTCAAATATCAGATGGCTGAAATTGCATGTATTCATGTTTGAGTCTTCAATTATATTCCATTGGTCTACAATTCTATTTTTGTGCCAGTACCATGCTGTTTTTATGACTATAGCTCTGTAATATAGTTTGAAATCTGGTATAGTAATCCCCCCTTCATTTTTCTTTGTGTTCAGGGTTGCTTTAGCTATCTGGGGTCTTTTGTGATTCCATGGGGATTTTGATTAGGATTGCATTGAATCTATGTATTGCTTTTGGTAGGATGGTCATTTTCACAATATTAATTCTTCTAATCCATGAGTATGGGCAGTCTTTTCGTCTTCTGGTGTCCCCATCAATCTCTTTCTATAAAGATCTAAATGTTTCACTGTAGAAATCTTTAATATCTCTGGTCGGGTTTATTCCAAGATATTTTATTTTTTTGAGGCTATTGTGAATATGAGGGTCTTCTTTTACTCTTTCTCCAATTGCCTGTTATTTGTGTTTAGAAAAGCTATGGATTTTTATAGATTAATTGTGTAGCCTGACACTTTACTGAATGTGTTAATCATTTCTAGGAGTTTTCTGGTGGAATCTTTGGCATCTCTTAGGTATAACATCATGTCATCTGCAAAAAAAGGATAATTTAACTTGTTTTCAATTAATATTCCTTTAACTTCCTTCTCTTGTCTTATTTCTCTAGCAGGAGTTTCAAGCACTATATTAAAAAGGAGTGGAGATAATGGACAGCTTGTCTGGTTCCTGATTTTAAAGGCAATGCTTCCAGTTTTTCTCCATTTATAATGATGTTGACTATGGGGATTTTGTATATAGCTTTAGTTATGTTAAGGTATGTTCCCTCCAGTTCAGTTCCCTCTAGTACTTTTAACATAAATACATGCTGAATTTTGTCAAAGACTTTTTCTGCATCTATTGAGATGACCATGTGACTTTTCTCTTTGAGTTCATTTATATGCTTTATGACAATTATTGACTTACATATATTGAACTGCCTCTGCATCTCTGAAATAAAACCAATCATGGTGGATGATCTTTTTGATGTGTGCTTGTATGCAGTTTGCAAGTATTTTGTTGAGAGTGTTTTCCAACTATGTTCATTAAGGATGAGGGTCTGCAGTTTTCTTTTTTGGTTGTATCTTTACCTGGTTTTAGTATTAGAGTGATGCTGGCTTCATAGAAGGAATTTAGGAATTCTCCCTCTGTTTCTATCTTTTTGAATAATTTAAGTAGTATTGGATACGAGTCTTTGAATGTCTGGTAGAATTCTGCTGTGAAACCTTCTGGGTCTGGGCCTTTTTTAGTTGGGAGGTTTTGTATTACTGTTTCAGTTTCCTTATATGTTATGGGTCTGTTTAAGCTGTTGATCTCTTCTTGGTTTAATTTTGGTGGTTTCCATAAATTTAGAAATTCATTCATTTCTTTTATGTTTTCAAATTTAATAGAGTATAGGGTTTTAAAGTATTCCCATAAAATATTCTGGGATTTTTTTGGTGTCTATTGTGACATTTTCCCTTTCATCTCTGATTTTGTTGATTTGGAGTTAGTTGCTCTTTCTTTCTTTTGGTTAACTGGGCTAAGTGTCTGTCTATCTTATTCATCCTTTCAAAGAACCAGCTCTTGGATTCATTGATTCTTTGTACGATTCCTTTGTTTCTATTTCATTAATTTCTTCTCTGATTTTTGTTATTTCCTCTTGTCTGCTGGGTTTGGGTTTCTTTTGTTGTTGCCTTTCAAGATTCTTGAGTTGCAGTGTTAAGTCCTTTATTTGTGCTCTTTGTGATTTTTTAATGTAGGCACTTAGAGCTATCAACTTCCCTCTTAGGACTGTTTTTAATGTGTCCCAGGTGTTTTGTTGTGTCATATTGTCCTTTTTGTTTATTTCCAGGAATACTTTTATTTCTTTCTTAATCTCTCCTTTGACCCATTCATCATTCAGAAGTGTGTTGTTTAGTCTCCATGAGTTTGTGAAGTTACTAGGGTTTCTTCTAGTGTTGATTTTATGGAATGCATGCAACTATTTCATTTTTTTTGTATTTGTTGAGGTTTGTTTTGTGCCCCAGTATGTGGTTAATTTTGGAGAAAGTTCCATGGGGTATTAAATAGAATGTGTATTCTTTGCTGCTTATGTGGAATATGCAGTATATGCCTGTTAGGTTTATTTGATGTATGGTATTGTTTAATTCAGATGTCTCTTTGCTGATTCTCTGTCCAGTGAACTGTCTAACGGAGACAGTGGGGTACTGAATTCCCCTGCTATTAGTGAGTTGGGATTAATCTATATCATAAAGTCCTGTAGTAGTGATTTTAGGAAGTTAGGTACACCAGAATTTGGTGTGTGTATGTTCATGATTGTAATATCTTCTTGGTTAATTGCTCCTTTGATCAGAATGAAGTGACCCTATTTATCTTTTCTGATTAGTTTTAGTTTGAAGTGTATTTTGTCAGATATTAGAATAACAGCTCCTGTTTGTTTCTTAGTGCCATTTACTTGGAATATTTTTTCCTTTCTTTACCTTAAAGTAGTGCTTGCCCTTGAAGGTGAGATGGGTTTCTTGCAGACAACAAAAAGATGGTTTGTGTTTCTTGATCCATTCAACTAGCCTCTGTCTTTTGACTAGAGAATTCAGTCCATTGATATTTAAAGTTATTATTGAAAGATGATTATTATTTTCTATCATTTTAATTTCTGTTTGCATTCTTGGTCTAGGTTTGTGGTTCCCCAGTTACACCTTCATTTCGTTTCTTTCTGTTGCCCCTTGGGTATAGTCGTTCCTTTCTTCAGCTCTTTGTATTGCTTCCATATTCTCTGAAGGGCTGGTTTTCTGGACATGACTTATTTCAGCCTGTTCATGTCGTGGAATATTTTTCTTTTTCCTTAACTATAAGACATTTTATTCTGGGTAAAGTATTCTAGGTTGACATCTATGGTCATTTGGAATTGGGAATACTTTGGTCCAGACTCTTCTGGCTTTCATAGTTTACATTGAAAAATCAGCCATAATTCTGTTGGATTTTCCTTTATATCTGACTTGTTTTTCTTTTGCAGCTTTCAGTACCTTCTCTTTGTTCTGTACATTTAGTGTTTTTTTCTATGATATGCTGTGGGAAATTTCTTTCCTGGTCCTGTCTATTTGGTGTTACATGTGCTTCTTGTATGTGTATGGGCATGTCTTTCCTTCTTCTATACTGGGAAATTTTCTTCTATATTCTGGTTGAAGCTCTGGCCAATACCATTATCCTGAGATTCTTCTACTTCCACTATGCCTATGATATATAAATTTAGTCTTTTTATGGTGTCCCATATTTCCTGCATATTCTATTCATGTGTTTTTAGTTTTTCCATAATCTTTGCTTGTATGTTCCAATTCTTCAACTTTATCATACATTCTTGACATTTTGTTTTCCATTTCATTCATTCTATTGGTGAGGCTTTCTCCTGTCATTTCAAATTGACTTGCTGAGTGTTTTCCTTCCTTCTTCATTTCAGCCTGAGTTTTAAAAAAATATTTCTATCTCTTTTGTGAATTCAGTCAAAAGTTTATCCCTATCTTCTTTTATTTCTTTGATTTGTTTGTATGTTCTTTAAATTTGTTGAATTCTTTAATCATGTTTATGATTGTTCTTTTAAATTCTGTGTCCTGGATTATCTCTATGGGGTTCTTGTCATAGAAGTCTTCTATGGGACTGGTGGTATTTGATGGGGACATTATTTGGGTTTTTCATATTATTATTTTTTTCATTGTGATCTTGGCATGTGGATTTCTTTTGTTGTTTTTGATTTTGATGTGAGACTCAAACCTTCCTTTGCTGAGTTGAAGTCTGATTCTATTTGTTTACTTGATGTGACTTGATGTGGCTGATTTTTATTGGGTATGAAAAAGCTGGTTGGTCAAGGAATCAGGTTCTCTCTTTTGATTTTATGTTGGAGGGACCAGATGGCTCTAGTTCAGCTGCTCAAGAGTCCCTCAGAGGCACAAATTAGGTGAGATCAGATGCTCTCAGGTTATCTCTTAAGGTCTGGGCCCCTCTAGCCAGCAGGCACAGCACAATTTGGGAAGATTTCTAGACAGGCTGAATTCAGGCTTTGTTAGGCAGCCTGCAAAGGTCTGGGCTCCTGCTAAAGGGAGCAGAAGCCTAGCCCTGCAGCAATGTGAGGGCCTGTAGAGGTTACCAATGCAGGGAGCTGGGCACGGTGCGATTTGGAGAGCTCACAGCTAGGCAGAGGTAAGAGGGTAGTCCAGAGATATGGGGGACTAAAAGTGTGCCTATACCCAAGGCTATAAGGAGAACAGGATGTGTGTGTGTGTTGGGGGAAGGGAACAAGAATGGAGTTGCTCAGGCCATAGGGGAGTGGAAAGGCAGTGGACTGGATCAGACTTACAGGGAAGAAGGTTGCTTATAGGAATCCAAGGCAAGTAGGGGAAGGGGACAGCCAGGGTAGACGGCTGGTCCAGGGTGGGCAGAGGGAAGTTGAGGGTGAAAATAGCCTATGAAAGCTCTAACGAAGTAGACTGCAAAATAGAGCTGGTCTGAGTAAGGAAGATCAGGACACGTGGGTGGGTCTGTACTAAGAGGGCCTAGACATCCGGGGTGCTAAGAACAAGAGTGAGCCTGTCCCCAAGCTAGAAGGAGAACAGGAATGTGAAGCCAAGAAATAATCTCTGTATATTTTAAAATAGGGGTATTTGAGCTAGTGGTTATTTTCTAGTGGGTTCATTTGTATTTTAAAGGTACTGAAAAGATTCAGTATTTGTTGGCATTTGAACGCACTATTCATCTGTCATCTATCTATCTATCTATCTTGTGTATATATGTGTGTGTGTGTGTGTGTGTGTGTGTGTGTGTGTGTGTCTGGATGTGTGCATGTGCCACAGTGTGCTTGTAGAGATTGCTGGACAATATGTAGGTATGTAGGAGTACATCATGTGGGTTCTTTGAATCTAACTCAGTCATCAGGCTTAACAGATGTGCGTTTACTTACTGAGCCATCTTGTCAGCCCTGCTGTAATTTTTGTGTGTAGTAAATCTGTATTTGCATTTCTGTAATTCTAAAAAAGTAATTCCCTCTCATTTTTTTCTTTTGTGCACATTTTGTGGCCCTTTAAATATGCCCAGGGTACCAGGTCTCCAACTGAACAGAGAGATCTTTGTGACTATAAGAAAGGCTCCTCTGGATGAAATTCACTTGTTATAGCAGTCTTCAATAAGAATAATGCTTTGTATATAGATACTATGTCATTATTAGCAAATAGATATCATTCCCAGAAACATTTTGGTGGATCCATTGGTGTTCTTGTTAGCTTTCTACTGCTGAAATGAGAGATCAATCAAAACAAACTTGGTGAGGAAAGGGTTTATTTCACTTCCATGTCTTGATCATACCCATTATTTAGGGAAGTCAAAATAGTCAAGAGCTGAAGCACACCCCATGGAAGAAAACTGCTTACTGGCTTGCTCCCCTGGCCTGTGCTTAGCCTGCTTTCTTACACAACCCAGAACCACCTGCCCAGGGGTGGCACCACCCACAATGGGCTGGGTCCTCCAGCATCAATTGGAAATTAAGAAAATGACTCACAGACACGGCCACAGGCCAGTATGATAAAGGAAATGCCTTTACCGAGGTTCTCTCTTCCCAGATGTATAAGGTGACAACTGAGGCTATCCAGCAGAATTGGTGCTTGTCTCAATTTTGAGCATCTATATTATAAAATTCAATTTCATCACATGTGTGTCTTCCAGATAATTAAACCTTATTTGCTAGATTTAATAAAGGAAATATGGGATGCTCAATTAAATTTAAATCTTAGGAATGTAGATGGTCTCTTTTCTCTCCTTGAGTGGGAGAGCCTAATCAGATATTGTAAAATTGCTCTTTGTTTACTGCAAGTGAAGTGTTCAAGGTGAACTCTGGACTATATAAATGGTCATTAAGTGTGAAAGTTTCCTACTCATCTAACCGTGCATATGGTCTAGACTTGGTTCTGTATACTCCTCTCATGGTCCTC
This sequence comes from Eospalax fontanierii, assembly GCA_035773235.1. Taxonomy (NCBI): domain Eukaryota; kingdom Metazoa; phylum Chordata; class Mammalia; order Rodentia; family Spalacidae; genus Eospalax; species Eospalax fontanierii. The sequence continues at coordinate 21,146,429 of CM069525.1, read as the reverse complement.
ATTGTGTGTGGGCTTCAGTAGGTCCTTTCTGAGTATGGGACATCAACCTCATGGAACAGATGGGGAAACCCTGTCAGAGAATTATTATTTGAGCTAATTTATACTTGGATTCACTAACCACATAAAAAGTTAGACAGTACAACTTTATTGCAAAAAGTACCTTTGCAATGAGCTAGTTACTTCACCTGCCATTCCTAGGCAGCAGGTGTCATTGAAATGAGGCTCAGATTCTTTAAAAGAATGGGTAAACAATGCTCAGCTCTGGAGCATACACTCAAGAAAGTCAATTTTGTCTGAATGTGACATTTTCCCCACTAGTACTACCTATTTAAAGTCAAACATTTGGTTATGAGGTTTGCAAAAATGGGAGGAGGCCCCGATTGAGGACAGGCTGAAACAATGCTTACCATGACAGCTCTGACCAAAATTTCCTTCCTTCTTCTTCTCTTCCTTTCCTCGTTCCCTTCTTGTCTCCTTTTTCCATTCCTCCCTCCCTTCCTTGTACTGAAAATTGAACCCAGGACCTTGCATATATTAGGGAAGTACTCTACTACTCAACTCTAACCCTGGATTTTCAAACTTATTTTAAGACAGGTCTCATTAAGTTGCTCAGGCTGTCCTTGGACTCATTTTGTAGCCCTGCCAGACCTTTACCTTTTGATTCTCCTGTCTTACCCTACTAAGAATTAGGTCCTGTAGCACCAGGCCAGGTTTCAATTTTTTTCCTTTCTTCATCCTGATTTTTTTATACCTCTGAGGTGGGAAATGGATGAATATCAGCCAATTCATTTTGACCAGTATTTTTTTAAAACCAAGATAGTAAAGTATTTTACCTTAGAATATAAGGTCTTAAGCATTTATTACTTTGACCTTTGCAACTCTGCCGAAATGCTTACATGCAAAAGTATCCTGCTTTCTGGGGAAGATGGCTCAGTGGTCATAGTTCTTACAGCTCAAACATGAAGACCAGTGTTTGGATCCCCAGCGCTCATGTAAGTGTTTGACTGGTGTAGCAACCTGCCTCTAATCCTAGCACCTAGGAGATCTTCAGAGCAAGTTGACTAGCTGGATTAGCTGAATGGGTGAGATCAGAGTTCAACAAATGGCCTGGCCTCAAAATATGAGATGGAGATATGAGAAGACAATTGATGTTGACCTCTGGCTTCCACACTCATACATATGCACACACACCTGCATATACATGTGTACGTCTCCCCATATATGCAACACACTATACACATACACATAAAAATATTGCTTTCAGGCTCATCTTTAAAACAGACTTTCAAGGACTCGTCTAATGCATAGTGCCTTTCCCCAATGCAGTCTAAATCTAGGTCTGGAGTTGTATTTCTTTAACTAGTTTATGTATTCTATTTATTTATATTTTATTTTATTTATTATTTTTATTTTATGTGTATGAGTATATTGCCTGCTTATGTAAGTACATCTGCCATGCAGTGCTCACGGAGGTCAGAAGAGGGCATTGGATTCCCTACAACTGGAGTTATGGATGGTTGTTAGCTACCATGTATGTGCTGGAAATTGAACCTGGACAACGAGCCATCTCTCTAGCCCTTAGTTGATGTATATTCCTGACATCATCCTATGAATTGTCAAAATACATGCACAACACATTGGCACCATTCTGTTCTTTAGACTTTAAGCCTTCTATGTTTTCAGAAATAACTTTTATAATGGATATTTCAATATATTCAAAATGGGATAGTTAGACTAGTGGCTATTTTCTGGGACTCTCTTTTTAAAAATTTTGTTTTTCTATTCTTAGAAAATTTCATACATGTATACAATGTATTTTGATCAAATTTACCCCTTGCTATCTCCCCAACTTCTCCCGCAATCTCCCATATCCCCTTTCTGTCTTCATAACCTCTTCTTTTTTCTTTATGATCCACTGTATTCAGTTAGTTCTGCCCATATGGACAGGGGTGGAACATAGGTAACCTACAAGAGGCCATGCCTCCAACGAAAACTGATTCTCCCTTCACCATCAGCCATCAACTACCAATAGCTCTCAGACAGGGATGAGGCCTCATCAGCCCTGCCCCCATCCATGATGGAATGCTGATTGGCTTGATATTGTGCCAGTGTTGGGAAGGCAGCCACAGACGCTGTGAGTTCATGAGTGTAATGCCCTTGTTGTGCCTGGAAGACACCATTTCAAAATGATTCTCTGACCTCTGGCTCTTACAATCTTTCTGTCTCCTCTTCCATGATGTTCCCTGAACCTTGAGGAGGTAGGTGATACAGCTGAGCACTCCACAGTCACTTTATTCTCTGCAATTTTATTAGTTGTATCTGTGTTAACTGCTATCCACTCTGCTAAGAAGCATTTCTGTTGAGGGGGGTAAGAGCTGCACTAAGCTATGGGTATAAGGATAAGCATTTAGAAGGCAGTTTGATGTTATGCCCATTTAGCAAAATAACTGTAGCAGGTTCTCTCTTAGTGTGTATGACCTCCTCAGTCATAGTGTCTTGGCCAGGCTTACAGTACAAGAATGACTTTCTTCCTGTGGAGTGAGCCATGTACTCAATCAGAAAGCCATTGGTTACCCTTGTAACACTCATGCCACTTTTTCACCATTATCTGGGCCAGTTATTATTGTAGTTCCAGAGATGGGTAAGACTGCTGATGACTTTTTGACCCCAGCAGTCTGTATAGCACCTTCTGGTACTATGAAAACTAGCCAGTAGAGAGGAGGCTTCCAAGACAGTACCAGCTTGGTTTCTCCATGTCCTGTGACCAACGTATGTGGTGTCTCCAACAATAGGATATTACTGTTATGTTCTCATGGGTGACCAAAAGCAATAGCAATAGCCTGTATTTTGGGGTCGGGGGAGAAGGTCTCTGGGACTCCCCTGACCAACAACTTGAAGGGAGGTATCCCATGCCTGGCTCTGAACGTTTTGTTTGTTAACCTTTGGCTTCTGGGAGGAGCATTACCCCTCTCCCTTGTGTAGTGTAAGTTTAATTAAACTCTTTTTAAAAAGCTCTATTTAAATACTCTTATAAAATAGATTTGTATGCGATTCTTTCAAACGTTCTTGTTAGTTACCCCCAAGCCCGCTTCTGTCTCACCATTTATCTCCCTCCCCATTTAAACGCTCCCCATCATTTACTTTTCTCTTCTGATGCCACCGATGTCTGAGACCCTCTTTTGCATTTCAAAGATGCTTGGGAAAAGCTTGATATTTGATAATTTTTTAGTTCATAGTTCTTTCTAGTGTCTAATCAACCTACATATGTACTTCTATAATTTTGTAAAAATAGTATCCTCACATTTCTACTATTTCTGCTTTTTGGATTATATTGAGTGTCCAGTTGCCAGTCTAGGAAGTGCAGTACCCATTTTCAAGAAGGTAGTGGTTGCCTCCAGTGGCCCTGTCTCCATGTTGGCTTCTGGCCTCAGTTTCTGTGTGGAGTGGACTTTCAAGATCTCAGGTGCTTTTTAAAATTTTTTTATTATTTTTATTTTTTTATGTGTATGATTGTATTGCCTAAGTGCACCCCTGTCATGCAATGCCCGAGGAGGTGAGAAGATGGCTTTGGATCCCCTGGAACTGGAGTTATAAACAGTTGTTAGCCATCCTGTGGGTGCTGGGATTCAAACCTAGGCCATCTGCAAGAGCAGTCTGTGCTCTTAACTGCTGAGCCATCTCTCCAGCCTCCCCCTGAGTGCTTTATGACAAATTTACTGGATGGATTAAAAAATTATCTTAGGAGTTATCAGCAGCTACCTAATTGGACTTAAAGCCCACTCAACAGGAGGAAACTCATATGTGGTGCTATAAACATGGCTGGAGAGGTTATAGATCTCAGAGAAAACCCCCAAAGCTGTCACATCTCTAGATAAATATAATTTCTTACTAGGTGCAAAATATGAATACTTATATTTATAGACAGTTTATACCAGTCACTACTCATCAAAGAAGCTTCTTTCACAACATACAGATTATTGCAGAATTCCACAACTGGTCATACACAGCAATTGTCTGTGAACTGCTCAAGCCTAAGTGGCACATCTGTAATGCAACCTCTATACCTAAGGCTCATCAAACATAGGACAAGGGGTAAAGAAAACATTAATGCATCTTTCAGTTCTCATCAGTGAAGCTCCCTCATGCAACAGAGGGCCAGGAACAGAAAGGGTCACAAATGGCCAAAGTGTAGAGAATAAGAGTCTGCAGGGTGTGGGTCCTTGAAAAGGATTCTTATATTAAACTCCACCCACCCAGGATTCAGGGACCATTGCAGAAGAGGGGGCAGAAAGATTGTAAGAGCCAGGGGAGGAGGTGCATGACCATATGGAAATAGAGTTCTACAAGCTCCTACCTTGCTCATATGAACCTACAGCGATGGTGTCAGCTTGCACAAGACCCATGCAAACTCAAGCAGACAAAACCCAGCATAGAGCTGTGGAACTCTCAGCTGAAGAATTATTGACAGCTGATTACTGCTGGGTGAGGAAGAGCTGATCTTCTTAAAGGGAGAGACTCTAGATAGGCTGACTAGACCCCAGGGGATGAACTTACACTGAGCGAAGTCTGGGGACATTAACTTGACATGATAGGCCTTAACAAAAATGACAGAATGCATGAATTCCAGTGGGGAGATTATGGGCGGGCGCCAGTGGGGAAGGACGTATAAAGATGACTAAGATGTTCTGTATGAAACACATAAAAATTCAATAAAAATTTACAAAAAAATAATAGTTAAAAATTTTGATTTATTTATTTTAAATTTTCGATGTTTCTCTTTTTAATTGAATTTTTGTGATCTTTATACAATATGATTTGATAGTATTTAGATCCCCTCCCCTATCTGCACGCCCCCCAATTTAATATACTCTTAACCAGTGTTCTTTACCACTGAGACATTTCTCTAGCTCCAAAATATAATAGTTTTATTAATTCCTTGAGAATTTCATCCAGTGTATTTTGATCATACTCACCCTCATTCCCATAACTCATTCCAGGTCCACCCCCACCTCCCAACCCACAGAACTTCACGTCCTCCCCCCTTTTTTAACCCAACTTGGTAGATGTTTTTTTAACCTCCTAATTTCAGAGGTTGCTAAAGTCACAATGAAATTTTGGAAAAAATGTAGTTGTTCTTTCAGACTAAAATAGAAATAAGTTGATTGTGAAAAGAGTGGAGGCAGAAAATTTTCATCTAATAACTAAAAAATTTACCCTTTGACCAACAGTACCCCCTTTTCTTGATTCTGGGTACCAAGCTTCTATCCGGTTGTATAAATTCCACTATTTTTTAAGATTCCACATGGAAGTGATAAATAATTCCAGTACATCATGTCTGTTTCTGTCTCTTTGTAAGGCGTCCTATACCTCACTTTAAATTATAGCAGTGTTTGTCATTTTTGTCTGGGCCTTTGAAAGCTTAATCAAACTGCTGCAAAAAGTTCCACAAACTCAGAAGTTTAAGTAATAGAAATTTATCTCATAGTTTTGGAAACTAGAAGTCAGAAGTTATTTTATGTTCTTTGGTAGTGGTGCTGGAACTGAACCCAGGAGCTCATGTATACTAGGCAAGTGTTCTACCACTGAGATATATCCCCAGTCCTACAATTTGGATATCAATGTGCTGGCAGCATTGGTTCCTTCTGAGGGCTGTGAAGGAAAAATATCTTCCTGGTTTTTGACCTATTGTTGGACAACTTCCCCTTAACATGACATTCTTTCTATATATCTGTCTGTGTCCAAATTTTCTTGTCTTATAAGGACACCAGCAGTATTGGAACAAGGTCACTCTAAGATTCTCATTTGAACTTGAGTACCTCTGTAAAGTTCCTGTCTCTAAATAGGGTTACATTTTGAGATATTGTGTGTTAGAACTTTGTATATGAATGTTTCTGAGAACACAGTTCCACCCATAAAAGAACATCTGCTAAATCTTTCTTGAGGGGGCACATGTTCCACTTCCCATTCATTTCAGGATAGGATTTTATTTTGTCACTTATCTCTCTGTTGGGCTCTTTCTTTCCAATGTCTCCTCTTGTGTACCTTGATGTTAATACAATCCCACGCTACTAAACATCACAGTCTCCACATGTGGATATTGGAAAGTGAACTTCTGTGCACGCAGTAGAGGCACAGGTCACTCTCACGTCAGTATTTTCTAGCTTGGGAATTCCAGCCTAACATTCTAGACTTTATTTATGCGACCTGATATTAATTCCCGTGCAAATTTAAAAACAAAACATCTTTAAAAATATTTACATTTATTTTTATTTTATGTGTATGAGTGTTGTGCTTGCATTTATGTAAGTGCACCTGTGTTGTGCAATGCTTAGGGAGGACAAAAGAAGGTGTTGGGTCCCCTGGAACTGGAGTAATAGATAGTAGTTAGCCACCATGTGGGTGCTAGAATTTGAACCTGGGTCTTCTGAAAGAGCACCCAGTACTTTTAGCCACAGAACCATCTCTCCAGGCCTTAAAAAAACCTTTATTAAGTTGTCACTGATGTAAAATTGCAAATACTTAAGGTTTAAAATTTCAGGTTCTGATGTTTGTATGCAGTGTGAAATGTTTAAAATCAAGTCAATTAACATATTTACTACATCTACAGTTACAAGTGTATATTAAGAATATTTGAGGTCTATCCTCTTATTAAATTATAAATATATAATACAGTATTTGTTAGCTATGATGACCATGTAATACATTAAGTCTCCAGAAACTAATCATTTTGGTTAGTCAAATGTTTATACCCTTTGACCTGGATCAGTTCTTTTCTTTTATCCCCGGATAACCATCATTATACTTTCTGTTTCTTTGAGTTTGACCTTTTTAGAATTTACTTAGAAGTGAGATCATAAGTAATTGTCTTTGTGGCTGTGTTTTTTCACTTAGCACAATGTCCTCTAAAGTCATCTGTGTTGCTGCACATGGAAAGATTTCTTTATTTTTTAAGGTTGGGTAGTCTTCCATTGTATACATGTACTACATTTTCTTTATTCATTCACTCATTGATGGACACATAGTTTGTTTTCGTATTTTGGCTACTATGAAAAATTGTGCAGTTGACATGAGAATGTAGCTATCTTTTTTTGCAATTCTCATTTCAATTCCTTTGGATCCATTCTGAGAAGTGAGATTGATGGGTCATATTATAATAGTATTTCTTGAGGAATGTCTAGACAAATGTCTATAATGACTGTGCCAATTTACATTCTCACCAGCAGCACAAAAGGATTCTCTTTCCTCCATTATCTTTGACAAGTTTTGGCATCTTTTGACTTTTCAATAATAGCCATTCTAACAGGTGTGAAGTAATATCTCATTGTCATTTTGCTTTGCATTTCCTTGATGATTATAGATATTGAGCACATTATCATATACCCTGTTGTATATCATTGTAAAAATGTCTGTTAAGCCAGGTGTGGTAGCACATGCCTTTGATCCCAACACTCTGGAGGCAGAGGCAGGCTGATCCCCGTGAGATCAAGAACAGCGTGGTGAATTCCAGGCCACCTTGAATACAGGGAGACCCTGTCTCAAAAAGACACATACACACAAAAAAAAGGATGTTTGGATTCTTTGCCTAATATTTAGAGGATTGGGTATCTAATGGGTTTAATTAAGGTTAGTCTGAGTAACAAGTTATTTATAGGAACATGGACAATTTACCAGGGGCTACACCACGGAAGAAATTCTGTTTCTCTTTCTCTAGCGACAATTACCTGCCTATAGAATCTCAGTGAAAGGTGGGCCTTGCTTCATGAGACCTTTTCTGATACAACTATTCATTTTGTATAAGTTCTCTCGGATGAGTGGGATCTTGTGAGCCCCTCTCCCCTTCATGAGAAAATGTTAATGGATCCAGTCTTGTGAAGGTCTTATGCCGGTAATCACAGCTGCTGAGAATTCAAGAGTGAAACAACTATGTCCTGCAAGGAAGACAGTGTTCCACAGCACTCCACCCCTTCCTCTGTCCCTTACATTCTTTCTGTCTCCTTTTTCTCTATGTTCCCTGCTTTGAAGGAGGCAATATAGATGCCATTTAGGGATGAATATTCAACAGTCACTTATTCTTAGCTCTTTGACTAATTATGAGCCTCTATAGTGACTCCTTTGTACTCTTTGCACATTTTGTAACTGAAGGTAGTTTTATTTTTTGTTTAGTTTTTGGAATTCCTATATAATTTGGATATTAATCTCATAAGATAGGATATGCAAATGTTTTCTTCCATTCTGAATGCTATTTCATTTTTTTCTTATACAGAAACTTTTCAGTTTGATATAGCCTGCTTGTTTAGTGTTTTTGTTGTATGTGCTTCTGATGTCATATCCCCAGTTTCCTGGTCATCTATAAATCCAACCAAATTGATAATTAAACTGCCTTCTAAATACTTGTGTCTATATCCATAGATCAGTGCACCTCTCAGTCCTCATTAGAGAAGTTTCTTATTGCAGTGGATGGAATTTAATACAGAGATTCACAACTGGTCAAAGAACAGAGAGTAGGTGTCTGTGGAGTGCTCAACTGTAAGTAAGTAAGCATCTATGTAACACACTCCCTACTCCACAAGGCTTAGCATGGAAGAGGGAGCAGAAGGATTGTAAGAATCAGAGGTTGTGATGGTTAATCTTAATTATCAATTTGACTGGATTTAGAGATGACCAGGAAATTGGTAAAGTACATCTCTAGGTGTGTCTACAAGGGCATTTCCAGAGATACTTAGAACATAAAGGATTGGATCTAACCAATGGTTAATTTACTAATTGAGTCAAAATTTAGCTATACCATTGGGGTGTAGTGAATCTGGGGAAGGAAGGGTCTGGTTGGAGAAAGTAGGCCACTGATGGCATGTCCTTATGTAGCACATCTTGTCCATTGCTGCTGTCCTTTTGTTCTTGGCTGGCATGAGTCGACCTCTTCTGCTCCACGACATCCTCCACCTCATTATGAACTGATACTTCTGAAATCATGACCTAAAATAAACTCTTCCTCCTCTTAGTTATATTTATATGTTATTTTTTAATAACATGTGTCTGTTGGGGGTTTGTGTACATGGGTAGTTGTCCATGGAGAACAGAAAGAAGACGTCAGATCCCCTGGAGCTGGAGTTATAGGTGGTTGTGAATCACCCAGTGTGGGTGTTGGCAATTGCTTTCAGGTCCTCTGGAAGAACAGTAGGTGCTTTTACCTGTTGAACTATCTCTCAAGCCCTTCTTCCTTAAAAACTTTTATTTATAATTAAAAAAATTTTATGTGTATAAGTGTATTGCCTGCATGTATGTAAGTGCACATGTGTGGTGTAATGCCTATAGAGGTCAGAAGAGGGCATAGGATCATTTTGAACTGGAGTTAAGGATGGTTGTTAGTCGCCATGTGGGTGCTAGGAATCGAACCTGGGTCTTCTGCAAGAGCAACCAGTACTCTTAACTGCTGAGCCATCTCTCCAGCCCCCCTCCTTAATTTTTTTCTCATAGATATTTTGGTTACAGAAATGAAAAAAAAAGACTAATACATTTCCATGACCTTTTGAAACACAGGGCTTAAAACAAGATTTATTTTTATTTATGGATATGTGCATGCCTCTCTGTGTGTGTCTCTGTGTGTATGCACACATGTGTGTGGGTGCCCACAGAGGCCAGAAGAGGATTTCTGATCCCTTGGAGCTGGAGTTGCAGGTGCTTGTGAGCTAATGATGTAGGTGCTAGGAACAGAAATCTGGTCCTCTGCAAGAACAGCAAACAGTCTCACCTACTGAGCCATCTCCTCAGCCCCAAACACAGAGCCTTTTGCTGCTTTCACTTCTCAGTAGAGAGCTACAGAATAATAAGCACTGTGTAAAATATTGATGTGCAGTTACAGAGCATTTTTGCTAAAGTCTTTATTAAGAAAGGAGAAATCTCTGACCTTTGTCTCTGAGACCTCTAGTGATTTGTATAGCTTGATTTGTTTCAAAGAGAGAAAACCCCATAAATCCAAGAAAATCATTCCTTTGTTCTTGCCTTCCCCTTTGTGTCATTGAGATGTTGAATTTATTTATTTTGGCTAGTGACCATGTTCACAGATGAAATAAATGATACCTCTCAATTGTAGCTGGCCACTAATGTAGAAACGTACTGCAGTTCATTCCTATAAGGATCAGGAAGAAACATTAAAGTGAAGGTTTAAAGAAAAGCAAAACAAGGCTATAGAGTCTTGCACCCTCAAGTAGCAGATAAGGGATCTCTGCGGATTTTGCTGGAAGGGAAGATGTAGAGATCATCCAATTACTTAATGATTAACCCATGTTTCAAATGAATACCTTGATGATGATAGGAGTAGGATGAAGAGACTTATTGCCAAGATCTATGTTACTTACCCTGCAGTTTACGTAGCATATCTAAGATCACCTTTCTACTCAGACCTTTCTTCTTTCAAGAACAAAGTGACTAGGGTGAAAGACAAGGGGCATTCTTCTTTGACTAGAACTAGAGGCTTTATTCACTGATGAAAGTTTGTTAGAGACTTCATCACATGCAAAGTTTCTGTCTTTTCAGATGTTATAGGCATCAAGACAGTAATCACTGTGATTCTTAGAAGCTATAGGCACAGTAAAAAAGTACTGTGGATTTGTATGCAACTCAAAGATTGGACTGTAGACTGATGTGAGTTTTAAGGATGTGCACTTTTTTTGTGTGCCGTGCTGGGGTTCAAACGCAGGGCCTCGCATATGCTTGTCAAGTACTCTACTACTGGATCATATCCACAGGCCAGAGAAGACTCTTTTGAGCCAGTAAATGCATGTTGTTGTCAATAATGCTGTTCAGTGTCTTGTGGGGAGTGTTAAGTATGTTTAATTCTTCCTTTGATTGTAAGGGATGTTCTTTGTGGGGAAATGTCATGATTACAACAGTGGTAGTGGGACAGGTAGACAACTGAGAGTCTATTAGCCATGGCTTATCAGTAAAGGAGAATAGTGTTCCAGTTTGCAAGTATTGGGGTGAATGTAGGCAGTCCCTGAGGTCATAAAGGAGTTAATGGAGAGAGATGTTCTTAGAAACATAGGCTATAATAACCACAACAGCTGGCACAGCAAGCTATCTCTGTTGGTGCAGTAGTGGCACTTTTATCTGGGGGTAATCAACAGCTGTCTAATTGGTCTTAAAACCCAGTCAATGGTGGGGAATTCATTGTTGGGAGGTGGCACTGTACATATAGCCAAATATACATGACTGGAGAGGTCATCGATCTTAGAGAAACCCTATCTCTGGCATATCTCTAGACAAATGAAATTTCTTGCTGTATGCTAAATATAGATCCTTATATTTACAGACAAGTATACCATATACCATTCATCAAAAAAACTTCTTTTTGCAATAGATGGACGCTATTACAGAGTTCTACAACTGGCCACACACAGAGAATATATGCCTGAGAGATGCCCAGTCCTAAGTGACACATCTACAGTGGAACCTCCACTCCCAAGGCTCATGGAACACAGCAGAACAGGAGGTAGAGAGAATACTAAGACATACCTCAACTCTCACCAACGGAACTTCCTCAGACAACAGAGTGAGATGCACACAGTAGGCCACAACTGGCTAAGTTTTAGAGAATAAGACACTGTAGAGTGTGTGTCCCTGGATGGGATTCTTATAGTAAACCTCACCCACCCAGGATCAGGGACCATGGTGGAAGAGGGGGTGGAAAGATTGTAAGGGCCAGGGGTGGTTCATGAACATAAGGAAAGAGCCTTTCAGGCCACTTGGAAGTATAAACTTGCAACAATGGTGAGAGCATGCACAAGACACATACAGACTCAATCAGACAGAAACTCAGTATAGAACAGGGGAATGGGCAGCAGACCTCAACCGTAGCCAAGGAGCTATTGACAACTGATTACAGCTGGGTAAGGGAGAGTAGATCTTTTTTAAGGGAGAGACTCTAGATAGGCTGATTGGATTCCAGTGGATGAACTTGCACTGAGCGACAGCTTGGTACAAAAGCTTGAGCAGATGGGCCTTAACATACATGACATCCAGCAGAGGAGTGGTGGCTATGGGGAAGTGTGGATTTGGGAAGGTGGTCTAAATACAATTACGATTTATTGTATGAAATACACAAAACTTAATAAAATATTCATTAAAAATAAATAACATAAGATAAATTCACACCAAAAAAGAGACAAAGCTTAAAAAAAACCCCTCAGCTACTCTACAGTAGTGCTAAGTGGTTATTGAAAAAGTCATTGGTATATGATATCTTACTGTTCTGTATTTTAAATTTTTTATTATTTTATTTTATGTGTATGAGTGTTTTGCCTGCATGATTAAGTGTACCCATGTTGTGTAATGCCCTTGGAGGTCAAAAGGAGGCGTCAGATCCTCTGGAACTGGAGTTACAGACTGTTGTTAGCTGCCATGTGGGTGCTGGGAATTGGACCCAGGCCCTCTGCAAGAGCAGCCAGTCCTCCTAACCGCTGAGCAATCTCTCCAGTCCCTTCGATGATGTATCGTTTTAAAAATATTTTATTATTTTTATTTTATGTGTATGAGTGTATTGCCTGCATGTGTGTAAGCGCACCCATTTCATACAATTCCAGTGGAGATCAGAGGCGGGCATTATGGATGGTGGTTAGCTGCCATGTGGGTGCCGGAAACCAAACCCGGGTCCTCTGCAAGAGCAGGTCAGTGCTCTTAACTGCCGCACCATCTCTCCAGCCCCTACTGTGCTGTATTGCAAACTCAGTGAAGCAGAAGCCTTTTTTAAATCTATTCTTCCAGTTGTCGTGATAGTCACACTGTCCATTGTGCTGACTGGGAGACCTGGTTCTTGGTGGTGGATATACTTATGGTTTCTTCAGATTCCACTGCATTTAGGAGATCAAAGCCTTTTTATCTTTTTTTAATTTTTAATATTTTTATTGGGTTTTTGCGCATTTCACATAATAGATTTTAGTCAAATGTAGATCGCTCCCGCATGTGGGCGTCCCATATATCCCCCACCAGATTTCATGCATTCTGTCATATATAGTCTGTAAGTCCTATCTGGTCAAGCATTTGTACCCAGACGCTCCTCAGTGCAAATTCATCCACTGGAGTCTAGCCAGCCTATCTAGAGTACCTTAAAGAAGATCTACTCTCCCTCGCCCAGTAGTAAGTAGTTGCCAATAGTTACTCTGATAGGGTTGAGGCCTGCTGCCCATTTCCCCTGTTCTATACTGAGTTTGTGATTGAGTCTGTATGTGTCTTGTACATGCTGTCACCATTGTTGCAGGTTTATAGTTCCCAGTAGCCTTAAAGGCATCGCCCCTGGCTCTTATAATCTTTCCACTCCCTCTTCAACCATGGTCCCTGAGCCTGGGTGGGTGAGGTTTACTGTAAGAGTCCTATCCAGGGACACACACTCTGTAGTGTTTTATTCTCTGAAACTCAGCCAGTTGTGGCCTTCTGTGTGCATCGACTCTGTTGTATGAGGAAGCTTCTTTGGTGAGAGTTGAAGGATGTCTTAGTATTCTCTCTGCGTCCTGTTCTGCTGTGTTTCATGAGCCTTAGGTGTGGAGGTTTCCACTGTAGATGTGTCACTTAGGGATAGGCATCTCTCAGACATATATTTTCTGTGTGTGACCAGTTGTGGGACATGTATGAGGAAAATGGAGGCGCTTAAACTGGGAAGGGAGGAGGGAGGTTAGATAAGAGAAGAGAGAGAGAAGAGATAAATAAGGCTTAGGTGATGTAAAAAGCCAGAGGGAAGTGTATTAACTCAAGTTCTCCCCCCCTGGAAAATACACATACAACATCTGAGCATTAGTGCATGTGTATACCTGAAGGCTATATAACAAGAAACACAGTGCCAGAGAAGAGAAATCTCCCTTTGAGTTGTTGGTCAAGGTAGTCCAAGAGACTCCCAAAATAACGCAGGCTATTGCCATAGCCCTTGATTGCCTCCCAGAACTGTTGAAGACAGGATATACTTCGGACCAGGACTTGGAACAGTGGAACAGGAGCTGACCTGGAAGCTTTATTCATGAAGTCTAGCTCTCACAGTTCTAGAGGATACTATGCAAGCTGCTAAGGAAAAAAAAAATCAATGGTCCAGCCCAGCTCTAAAGCCTATTAACCACACTGACTGGCACAGCAAACTATCTCTTTTGATGCAGTAGTGGTCCTGTTATCTAGGTGATAATCAACAGCTGTCTGATTGAACTTAAAGCCCTCTCAATGGGAGAGAACTCATGAGTAGTACTGTAAATATAGCCAAATACACATGGCTGGAGAGGTCATAGATCCTAGAGAAAGTGCTATCTTTGTCATATCTCTAGACAGTGACATTTCTTCCCATATACTAAATATGAATCCTTATATTTACAGACAGATGTACCATACACCACTAATAAAAGAAACTTATTTTTGCAACAGATTGAGGCTATTACAGAGTTCTACAATTGGTCACACACAGAGAATATATATATTTTTTTCTTTTATCCTTTTAGGGATTAGATTATATTTATTCTTACCATGTTGTCACAAGGAACCTACACTCTTGCTTGATTTCTCACAAATACATAGTTGAGACTGAAAGCTCACTAGAGGTCTTAATATCTTTATATGGATGACATTATCCTAAATGAAATGGCTAGGTACAGTATAGCACATGTTTTAGATAGCCCAGTACTGAGGAACCAGGCCTGAAAGTTTTATCCTAAGAAAAATCAGAGAATCAGGCATTTAAACCAGGTTTTGTGAACTACATGGGATGATGCCCAGAGAGCTATATCTGACCCTGTTCCAGAAAATAGAATAACTGGGCCAGTGAGATGGTTCAGTGGGTAAAACTGCTTTCCACACAAACCTTAGGATACGAGTTTGAGCCACAGAACCCACATAAAAACTATATGCGGTGGCACACATCTGTAATCCAACACTCCTACAGCGAGAAGGTAGGTAGAGACAGGAGAGCAGCTGGGAAGCCCATGGAGAGCGCAGCAGAACAACGGGAGTCTCTACCTCAACAGAGTTGTCCTCTGGCGTTCACCATGGCACATGCGTGCCTGTGCACGGACACTTTCCTTCTGTCTCACACATAAGTGAGTGAGTACCTTAAACTCTACAGGAGCCAGGCATGGAGGGGAAATCCATTGCAGAACATGAGAGGGGACAGGGCACCAGATACTTTTCTTGCTGGTTTTGTTAGGGAGGTTTTCTAGTGATGGGTGAAGTAGTAGATGACTACATTAAAGCAAAAATATTTCAGTGTAAAGTTTAGTACTTCCACTAGATGGTAGCAAAAGGCTATGAGTTGTCCTTCCACAGTGACTGGGTTGTTTATACTAAGTAGGCTCACATCTCTAAAATTAGAAAAACAGCTCTGGAAAAGTGAAAATTATATCTGAAATACTGGCTCCTTTGGAGAGGATAAGCATACTAGGCTGAAACCTATGAAAGAAAGTTCTGATACAAGTTGTTGTTTCAATCTAATTGTTTGTTCAAACAAATGGCAAGAAAACACCATTCTCAGGCCTGGAAGAATACTTTATTTGAATAGTCAACAACTTCTATCTGTTTGTAGTGTAAGGGCCTCTTAACCTTTGTTTATTCTAAAGCCTTATTTCAGGGAGACCTAATGCTGTGGTGCCCTTCTCAGACAAGGGGCCAACAAGACTTCAGGCAGAAATGTTGTTGATTAAGCCTTATGTCCCAAGTACATTATTTGGTACAAGGCTCTGTACAGAGGCTTCAGTAGAGTGCCTGAATTGCTACCATTAAATGTATAGCACCAAAGGAGGTCAGTTGGTACTATAAAATTTAAGATGCTTTGATGTTATTTAGATGTGATGAGGACTGGTTGTGTGGCAATCCCAAATTCACCCTCCAGCAAGGGCGCCACATGGGACGGTGACAGAAAGCTTGTTCTGAGCATTATTTCCTCACACTTTTATTTGCTCTGGGCTGGATTGAGATACTTCTGTCTATAGCTTGCATTGGCCTCAAGTGGGATTCAGATAGACACGGTGCTGTCATGGTGGCCTCCACAAAGAAGCATGAAGTGACATCTCCTTCCTTAGGGCACATACCATGAAGCTGGAGTCAGTCATCCATGTTAATAATACAAAACTCAGGCTCAAAGGGAAAATTCCTACCTAGGACATACCTTAGCAATACCTAGGGAGTGTAAAAAAAAAACAAAACATTTCAGTTCCATGAATGATTTAACTGGTCATTTGAGTCACGTGCATCTTTAATTTCATTCATGAGTTAAAAACACCAGTGATGGAAGTTCAAATTTTAAGTCAGCTGTTTGAAGTTTCAAAAATGAGCTCTGGGAAGCCCCATAGCCTTGGTTATCTTGGCCCCATCCTGCGTGACTACATAATTGAGCTACTAATAACTAGCCACTAGATCCCAGTCTACCTGGAAGAGACATTATTTGGATGCTCTTTACCCAAATTCAGAGTGAACATAATAAAAAAGTAAGCATGAGGGGCTCCCTTGTGACTGTCACTGGCTCAAGGGGATTGAGGTCTGGAGTACAAGAAATCTCTTTCGTTCTCAGCTAAGCAACAGCCCCCTTCTATGGAGCAGCTTATTTTGTGTACAGTGCTCCAAGGCTCATTTCCATGTATTATTTCCCCTGGATTTCATACAACTGTACAAGTAGGATCAGCAGGCTAGATTGTTGTTGGGATGCAAGATGAGAGGTTTGGTTGATGGCACATCATTTATGAGGAAATGGAGGTTGAGAGGAACCATAGTGGGCAATGGTGGGCAAAAGAGGCCCCCCATCTTACAGAGGTCATAATCAAGTTGAAGGAGGATGTTCTTAGAAATGTTTGTCTTAGTCCCGTGTGGTAGCACATGACTCTAATCCCAGCACATGGGAGGGGGAAACAGGTGGATTGTGAGTGCAAAAAGAAATGGATTGTGTTATCATAAGTAACAGAAAGAGAATGGATGAGCTTAATGTTCTAGCTATTGTGATGTCTTCCATATATGTAAAAATTTTGTATGTATGTAACTTGAAGAGTAATACATTTTTACTTTTTAGGTCACATATTCACATATTTGAAGCTTTGTGTCCTCTCTAGACATAACCACTACCCTGAATTTTCGTAAATCTTGCTTTTGCTATTTATTGTTTTTTTATCATAGTTTACTATTCCTAAATAAAAGAGTGATTGGTTTGTATGGTTTTACTATGTCTATTCTGTTTGGTGTTTGAATAACTTATTTAATGTGAAATTTTACTGTCTTAATAAAATTTAGGAAAATTGGAAAAATGAGCTCTGGACTGGGTATGGTGGATGCAACCACTTGAGAGGCAGAGGTAGGAAGACAGTTGCAAGATCAAAGTGAGCCTGGGCTATGCGGTGTATTATAAGCCAGCCTGGGGTATAGAGTAACACCCTGTCTCAAAGACAAAGCAGAACAGAAAAATAAAATAAAGCAAAACAAACAAAAGAAAAAGGAACTGTGGAGCTTGAAGTGGTAGAGCATTTGCCTAGTATGTGCAAGGTCCTCCGTGTAATTCCCAGCACTAAACAAACAAACAAATGTAAGACCCCCTGCTAGCACTGTGACCTTGATAAATGTATTTGGCCTCTCTGCAATTTAGTGTATTCATATGTAAATAAGGACTAACAATACCTTCCACATGTGACCAAACTGAAAGGATAAATGTGACACCTTGCTGTGAGTGTGGGTTGGGTTTATAGATTTACTTCTAATGAAATGATACAAATAGTGTTTTGTGACTTCTGAGGCTACGTTATAAAATGCTAGGATTGTTCATCCCAAGAGACATCATTCTACCAAGGCAATGAGGACATTTCAGAAGCTTTTAAAGAGAATCCTGGGAAATAATCTGAGGTCTCCTTAAATCCACTAGCATGCCCAGTCAGTTTCAGATGGCTACATACATGGTTGATACCTTGAATCTAGCTCTATGAGACATCATGGCTGTTTCTGAATTAATGACCCACTGAAACTGTGAGTTTTATAAGTACTTCTCATTGTTTTACTTGGCTGTTTATTTTTTATATATTTTTAAAATTTTATTCATTCATTTATTTTTATTTTATGTGTATGAGTGTTTTGCCTCCTTGTCTTAAGTGTGCCACATGCTTGTAATGCCTGCAGAAGCCAGAAGAGAGCACTGGATCCCCTGGAACTGGAGTTATGGATAGTTGCTAACTGCCATGTGAGTGCTGGAAACTGGAATCCAGATCCTCTGCAAGAGCAGCCAGTACACTTAACCACTGAGTCATCTTCCCAACCCCTCTTTTAAAATATTTTATTAGCCTATATTAATTATATGTAATAATGGGTGTCCTTAAGACATTTTCATACATGCATGTAATATATTTTGATCATAATCGCCTCCATTATGCTCTCTTATTTGACTCTCTAAGTTTGCTTGAAATGCAATTCATACACACAAAATTTGCCGTTTGGAAGTGTATAATTCTGCAGATTTTAGTGTAATAGCAGTATTGTTCAGCAATTGCCATTATCTCCTTCCAGAACATTTCCATCATCCTAGGAATGATTCTCTATCCCCTTAACAATCACTCTTCGTTTGCCTTCTCCTCATTGCCTCACAGTGACTCATATTTTGTGGCTTTTTGATTTTTTTTCTCCTATATACACTTTCTATATATGGGGTCACACAACATGGGATTATTTATGAATTGCTTCTTTCATGTAGCATAATTATTCTCAAAGCTCACCTGCATGGTAGGGCATGCCAATCCATCATTAATCTTTTATCTGTTTTTGACAGTGCTGGGAATTGAACCCGGGGCCTTGTGCATGCTAGGCAGGTGCTCTGTTTTTGAGCTATATCCCCAGTCCTACCATTCCTTTTTTTTCTCTAATAATATTCCATTGTGAAAATTTTATTTATCCATTCATTATTTAGTGTCCATTTGATTCTTATGTTTTGCTATCATGAATAATGCCACTATGAACATTTGAGAATAAATTTTTGTGTGAACATACATTCTGTCATTTTGGGTATACCTAGTACTGGAATTATAGGGTCATGTAGTAACTCTTTTTTTAAAGAAAGATGTGCACGTGCATTTGTGTGTGTGTGTGTATGTGCGAGAGAGAGAGAGAGAGAGAGAGAGAGAGAGAGAGAGAGAGAGAGAGAAAGAGAGAAAGAGAGAGAATACCATTTGTATGTGAGTGCCTGTGGAGGCCAGAAGAAGGCATTGGATCTCTTTGAAATGGAGTTACAGGCCGTTGTGAGCCACCCAGTGTGGATGCTGAGAACTGAACTCTGGTCCTCTGGAAAAGCAACAACTGCTCTTAATTGCTGAGAACTCTTTTCTTACCCTACGTTTATTTATTTTGTGTGTGTATGTATATGGGCTCACATGTGCCACAGTACGTGTGTGGAGATCAGAGGACAACCAGCAAGAGTCAGTTCTTTTTTTTTTTTTTTCTTTTTGTGATCTTTTTGAGATAGAGTATCCCTATAGTGCCAGCTGGCCTAGAACTCTATATGTAGACTATACTGGCCTTGAACTCATAGAGATATACCTGCCTCTGCTTTCTGAGTGCTGTGATTAAAGGTGTGTGCCACTATACCCGGCAGGAATCAGTTCTTTCTGATTTCATGCAGGTTTCAGACATCCTACTCAGGCAATGAGGCTTGGCAGCAAGTGACCTTACCCTCTGAGCCACCTGGTCGGCTTGTGTGGTAACTCTTTAAAAAATATTTTGCTTATTATTTTTATTTTATGTGTATAAGTGTATTGCCTGCATAAGTGTAAGTGCACCCATGTTGTGCAATGCTGGAGGAGGTCAGAAGAGGGCATTAGATCTTCTGGAACTGGAGTTAAGACAGTTGTTAGCCACCATGTGGGTGGTGGGAATCGAATCCAGGTCTTCCACAAGAGCAGTCAGTGCTCTTAAGTGCTGAGCCAACTCTGTAGTCCCCGGTAACTCTTAATGTATTTTTAAACTTAATTTAACTTAACTAATTCTATTTTGTGTGTATGAGTGTATTGACTGCATATATGTGTGCACCCGTGTCATGCAATACCCGTGGAGGTCAGAAGAGGGCGTTGGATTCCCCTGGAACTGGAGTTACCTATGACTGTCAGCCACCATGTGGGCAGTGGGAATTGAACCTAGGTCCTCTGCAAGAGCAACCAGTTCCCCTAACTGCTGAGCCATCTCCCCAGCTCAGCTCATAATGTCTTAAGATCTGATTTTTAAAAGACCTGACAACGTGTCATTGCATGTCAGTAATTGTCCTACCCTCCTGATGGCAGAGAAACAGCCTACTGCATTTTTTTCCTCAGTGTCCACATGCTTCCCTTGGCAAACCCACTCCTTCCTTCTGCATGTGGTGGAAGACGATCTCTTCCCAGGAAGTCTCTTTATGTAGTTTCTGGCAACTCAGTTCTACCTTTTTAACCAAAAGCCAGAAACTGGGCCTGTGGCACTCCAACTCCGGAGGCTGTAAGTGAACATTTTTCATCTGTGTAACATGGATCAATCCTTTCAACTCTCATTACCCTGAAACTGTTTTCCTATCATCTTTGGGGTCTACTAAGATATACCCTCACTTGAGTACAGAGCTGTAGAACAGAAAACCACTTATCTGAAGTCTGCAAGTGACTCCTCTACAAGGGAGTGTTATGCTTATATTGAGACAATGATGTTACTTTTCTTGTCATGTGACTTTTCTGGTGTGTAGCACAAGGATCCTAGGGAAATGGCAGTTTTGGTGTGTTCTTTGTTTCCAGTGCTGCCTTTAAAGTGCAAGAGCATCTAACTGTGGAATCTAGAGGTCAACATTTCGTTTCTGGAACTCAAGCATCCTAGGGACATGGCATATCTTTGGCTTTGCATGTTCCTGTACAAAGGAACAAATTTGACTTTGAATGTGTGGCCAATTAATTTATGATGCCATTTTATTAGAGAGATCCTGCTGGTAGGGTTATTAGCTAAGGTAGATTCTCAGCTTCTGGTAGCACATACTCTTGCCTAGGCACAGGCTAGAGGGATATAGGGTCCCCAAATGAAGGAATTGCCTAGTCCACTGGATGTCACCATGTTAAATAAGCCAGACTCGGAAAGACAAGTATTGCATGCTTCTTGCATATGCAGAGTTTGTATCTAGATCTCTACAAATGTATAGGACATGAAAGGAGAAGGGAGGCCATGAGGAGAAAGACAAAGTGGGAAGAAAGATAAAATATTGCATGTTCCGTAGTACTGGGGCTATAGTCATGCATGGCCATGCCCAGATATTTTTTCAACTCTTTGAATTTTTGTATGTTTACAGGAGTTATTTATATTTTATATTTATTCTTTGATAATTTCCTATGTGTATACAGTGTATTTAGATCATATCTACCCTGCATTCTTCCCTTCCAGTTTCCTCCTGGACTCCTCCGCATCTCCTCAATCTCATATCCTCCTCCTCCTCCTCTTTTTTTCCCATCTTTATTATCATAGCATACTCAGTCCAGTTAGTGCTTCCAGTATGTGCATGGGTGCTGGGCCATTCACTGGAGCATGGGCAACCTAGCAGGACCCTATCTCTGAAGAAAACGGACTCTTTCATTTCCAGCAACTATCATCTGCCAATAGCTTCTCCAGTGGGGTGGGTCCTCATGAACCTCTCTCCTGTCCATGGTAGAATGTTGACTGGCTTGATCCTGTGAAGGTCTTATGCAGGCAGACACAGCTGTTGTGAGCTGATAATGTCCAGAAGACATTATCATCCAAGTCCTTCCTGACCCCTGGCTCCTACTATCTTTCTTCCCCCTCTTCTACAATGTTTTCTGAGCATTGTAGGGAGGAAGTGTGATATAAATGCCCTGTTTAGGGCTGAGCACTCCATGGTCACTTATTTTCTACACCTTGATCCGTTGTTAATCTCTGTATTAACTGCCATCCACTGCAGAAAATGAAGCTTCTCTGATGATAGCTGAGAGCTCCCTAATCTATGGGTCTAAGGATAGGTATGTAGAACACAGGTTAACACTATACCTGTTCAGCAAAATAGTATTAGTAGGTTTCCCCTTGGGCCTATATGACCTTCTAGACACAGGTTCTTGGCCAGGTTTACAGTAGCAATCACGAGTTCCTTTTTATGGAGTAGGCCTTCACTCCAGTTAGGAAGTTGTTAGTCATGTCCAGATTTAAAAAAATTATTTTATTTGTTATTTTTATTTTATGTGTATGATTGTATTGTCTACATGTTTGTAAGTGCACCCGTGTCATGTAGTGCTCCCAGAGATCAGAAAAGGGTATCAGATTCCCCTGGAACTGGAGTTATGGACAGTTGATAGCCAGCATGTGGGTGCTGGGAATTGAACCCAGGTCCTCTGTTAGAACAGCCAGTGCTCTTAACCCCTGAGCAATCTCTCCAACCCCATGTTCATATTTTTAAGAGGATTTGGGGATTCAGAATTCAAATTCAGGTCCTCATGCCTATACAACAACTCCTTACTTATTGAGCTATCTCCTAGCCTTGCTAACTGCAAGCTTCATGAAATAGCATATGTGCCTCACATACTCACACTGAACTCTGTATGCAAAGAACTACTTGTCTTTTAACAAACTAAAGAATTTTATATTTCCTACAGAACGTCTGTTGCTCTGATAAAGCTGCTGATAAAGTTTGCCCATGCCTCTTCATTTAGTATGAGAAAGTACATGGCCTTTGCCCCACCTGGTTTTGAGAGATTGAGTTCATGCAGTTTTTAATCACCTCTCCCCGGAAGCTGAGAAAGTCACAATGCCTTTTTGGAATAATGCAGATGTAAAGCTGCAGATCAGCTGGCCATATGGTATAGGATCCTAGAGGCAGGAGCAGATCTCACTGGCAAACTGAAAAAAAAGGAATCACATTTTAAAAATTATTAGTTAACTATTTATACACAGTAATGAATTGCACTGGGGCGCTTTCGTAGATGCACGTAACGTAGTGTCATCGCCTCTGTGCTGCCTGTGTCTCTGCTTTAACCTCCCGTCTCCTCCCTCTCTGATGCCTTTCCTCATTTCTGATAGTTTTTCTATTTTCATGTCATTTCTGACCCCCTATTGTTTAGGTTCCACATATGATAACATGTGATGCTTTTTTTTTGTAAGTCTGACTTATTTCATTCTCCATGATGTTTTCTAGTTCCATCCATTTTTCCTCTAAACAACACAATTTTGTTCATCTTTATAGGTGAGTAATACTATGGTATGTATTTTCAATTTTTAATCCACTTGTCCAGTGACAGGTACCTAGACTGACTCCATAACTGAGCTATTGTGAACGGTGCTGTGATAAACACGGCATGCAAGTATCTAGAGGGAATTTGTATGTTGTTTACTTTTTCACTGTGAAGTTATCCCCAATCTTTCAAACTTTATTTTATACTAGCGGGCATGCTTTGGAAGGCTCTTTTCCTTTTCAGTGGCTTCTTTAAAAGAATCAACATTTGTAAGCTATTGTCTTTACTCCAGCTTTATATAAGAAATCATTGTGAATGCCATTATACAACTTTCACTTGGCATTAATAGTAGCTCATCGAAGGCCTCTTCCTTCTGCCATTTTGCCATGCCAAACACCAAGGTGCAAAGTGTGATCTCAGTATTGCATGATCTCAATATTGCATGTTCCATCTCTATACTTTAGTTCCATCTCTCCAGTCCCCACACACTCTGTGCATTCAGGGTCCCAGATATTTTTTGATAGATTTACTTATTGCATTGTAAAACACCTCTTTTCCGAAGCCCAGTTATGTCACAGTGCTTTTTTGATATTTTGGTTGTTAGCCTTAGCCTTTAACAGCTGCGTCATCTCTCAAGCCTGACACAGTGACCTTTTGAAAAACTCCAAGTTGAGATCCTGCGGGGAGAAATGGGATTCTATATCTGTTCTGCATCCAGTGAGGAGAGATCTAATTTAGGAAACCATTCATATTGAAGACAAATATATGGACATGGATTCTGTTAGGATTTCCTTTGCCTATCTACTTTAAGGAAAAATTTATTAAATTATTGGTGGTGTGTTGGTGAGACAGCTCAGTGGTTAAAGGTGTTTACTGCCAAGTCTGCTGACCTGAGTTCAATCCCTGGAACCCACATGGTGGAAGGAAAGAAGCAAAATTGTCCTTTGACTTCCACATACATGTACACACACATGTACACACACACAAACAAAATACATGTAAAAAATTAAAATTTATTCTGGGCCTGTTACCAGTTAGGAAATCGTTGTATTCTTTGAAAGCATCACTCAGCATAATGAATGAGACTAGAATAGACTTGGGGAAAACAAGAGAGAGTGGGAAAAAAGAGAGATGACAGACGGAGTGAACTGGAAATCATTCAGGAATACAATGTGAGGGGTATCATGCATGCAGTTTAATAACCTTTTGTTTGAATCTTAAATGCTCCACCCAAAAATCCAATGTTCTAAGGCTTGCTTGCCCTCTGTGACACTACTGGGAGGTGGTGGGACCTTTAGGAGGTGGGGCCACGTAGAAAAGCTAGATCTTTGAAGGCATGCCCTTGAAGGGGGTCTTGGAATCCCAAGTGTTGCCTCCTTCTTTGCTTCCTGGGTGCTTTGAGATGAGCAGCCTCGTTTACCATGTCATTTCACCGTAGTATTTGGTGCTACTACAGGCATAAAGGACATGGTCACTTGGCCATGGACTAAAACTCGAGTCCAAATAAACTTTTCCTTCTTTTGAGCTGATTTTCTTTGGTATTTTGTTACAGCAATGAAAATTTGGCTAACACCTTTCTCCTATCTTTCTCTATCAGGATGTGTGCAAGACTCCACTATGTATGTGATTGCTTTCATGGGTATCTTCTTTTTTAAAGCTAATTTTTTTTATCATTCCTCTTCTTCTTCCTCTTCAGTATTTAGTATTATTATTATTACTATTGTGTGTATGACATGTGGGTGTGTAAGTGCAGCATGTGTGTGCCATAACTTATGTGTAGAGGCCGGAGGACAACTTTTGGGGGTTGATTCTCTCCTACTGTGGGATCTGGGAAGTGAACTCAGGTCATCAGGCTTGTATGGCAAGCACTTTTACCCACTGAGGCATCTTGCTGGCCTATCAGTATCTTCTTTAATGACTTTCTTGCTGTTTTTTAAGTTTCACTTATAGTGTTAATTTCTCCTTCATTCTCTAGGCACTGGATAAGATCATTAATGTCCTTTCTCCTCCAGCAGCATACATAGCACTTTCCAGCTCTATGAAAGCTAGTTATCAGGGAGAGCTTCCTGGTTAGTTCCAGTTTAATTTCTCTGTGTACTGCAAACAAAGTATGTTGTGTCTTCAACAACTGGGTCTTATCTAGTTACTGTAGGAAACCAAGAGCAATGTCAATAACCTGTATTTGTTTGGGGTGCCTCTGGGGCCTCTTTGACCAGTAACTCAGGGAGACAACCCATGCTTGGCACCGAGATTTTCATTTAACTAGTCAAGTATTCTGGGAGCAGTATTGCTTACTAATGTGGGGTCCTTCTGTTCACAATCCTTTTTAACAAATTATATTTTAATTAGCTTACAAACCAGTGAGGCTTCATAAGGCTTCTTCATGCACCTTCGTTTTGAGTAAGCCAGCCCCTCCCTCCTTCGCCACCTCCGTTTTTCAGCCCTGCTTCCACCAATAGCGCCCAACAGGCTTCCTGTTCTTTCATAACACACATGTTCCACTCTCCTCTTTTATTATGTATTTTATCATAGATTTCCAAGTAGCTTCTTCACACACACTTCATTTTGGTTAAGCCCCTGGACCCTCTTTCCCTGGCCCCATCATCCTCCTACCTGCACAAACCCTTTGACTCCCAGTATTCCCCTCTCTGCATTCATTTCACCTATATTCTACTGTGCCCACTCCCTAAGTGCATACCCCAACAAATGGCCCACTATAGTTGTATAGCTTCCACATGTACTCCACGTTACACACATAAAACATTTGAAACTGGGACTGTCATGTGAGAAAGAACATGTCCTGTTTATTTTTTCAGGCCTACGTGACCTCACTCAGTATAAAATTTTCCAGTTCCATTCATTTACCTGAAAATTCCATGATTTCCTTTTTCTTTACAGCAGAGTAACAGTCCATTGTGTATATGTACTACATTTTTTATGATCCATCTATCAGTCTATCAACATACAGGTTGATTTTATTTCCTAGACATTGTGAATAGAGCAGTAGTGAACATGGATGTGCAAGTATCTCTGTAGTAAGATATAAAGTCCTTTGGATATGTGTCCAAGAATGTTACAGCTGAGCCATATGGTATATCTATTTCTCGTATTTTGAGAAGCCCTCATACTGATTTCCAGAACGACTGTACTAGTTTACACTTCCACTAACAGTATGTATGGTTTCCCTTTCCTTACACACATACCAACATTTGTATTTCTGATGATGGCCATTCTGATTGGGGTGACATGGATCTTATCTTAGTTTTAATCTGCATTGCATAATGTCTAAGGATGCTGAATGCTTTGTAAAGTGTTTACTAGCCCTTTGTATTTCTTCTTTTGAGAACTCTCTGTTTAGTACCATACTTGAATTTGAATTGGCTTGTTTGTTTTCTTAGTGTTTAGTTTTGGAGTTATTTATATATTCTAGACACTAATCTACTGTCAGATCTATAGCTGGTAAAGATCTTTCCTCCATTCTGTGGGTGGCCTCTTTACTCTGTTGACCACTTCTTTTGCTGTACAGAAGAGTTTTAATTTCATGAGATCCCATTTGTTGAAGTGTACTTCCTACTTTTTTTCTGTAGAAGTCTCAAGGTATCAGGACTTATGCTGAGATCCTTGATACATTTGCGTTGAGTTTTGTGCACAGTGAGAGGTGAGTCTGGGTTGCTCAGCACCATTTGTTGAAGATTATTTTTATTTTATGTGCATGAGTGTATTGTCTGCATATGTAAGTGCACCCATGTCGCACAATGCCTGCAGCAGAGGTCAGAAGGGGTGTTGGATTCCTCTGGAACTGGAGTTACAGATGGTTATTAGTCGCGATGTGAGTGGTGGGAATCAAAGCTCGGTCCTAGGGAGAGCGCAGTGCTCTTAACTGCTGAGCCTTCTCTCTGGCCCCTGTTTTTGGCATCTCTGTCAAAGATAGTTGTAGTTATGTGAAGCTATTTCTGAGTTCTGTATTGTGTCCCATTGATCTATTTGTCTATTTTTGTGCCAGTGCCGTGCTACTTGTACGCTATAGCTCTGTGCTATAATTTGGTGTCAGGTGTGTTGGTACTTTGTACACTATTTTTTTTTTTGTTCAGGATTGCTTTATCTATTTTGGTGTTTTGTGCCTCCATACAAATTGTGAGATTGTTTTCTCTGTGTCTGTTTTGATTGGTATTTCATTGAATCTGTAGATTGGTTTTGGTAGGATGGCTAGTTTCACAATATTAATTCTGCCAATCTATGAGCATGGGAAGGATCATCCTATCTTCTAGTATCTTCTACAATTTTTTTCTTCAGCCTCTTACAGTTAGATACCAATGAAATTCAGAAAATGGTAAGGACTTATTATCTGTAGTTTTACACAGCATCTCAGTCACCTTTCCACACCTTCTCCCATCTGTATCCCCACATTCCCCCAAATTCTACAAAACTGGAAACTCTAAAAGAAGTGGAAGAATTTATAGATGACTACAACATATCAAAATTGAAACAAGATGAAATATATACTTTAAACAGATTCATAACCAGCAATGAGGTTAAAGCCATAAGAAAAAGTCTCTCTAAGTGTGAAAATGCTGGGACCAGATGTATTTACTTCAGAATTCTACCAGGACATCAAATAAGAAGTAACATCAATACTAATTAAATTATTCCATAAAATAGAAAATGAAGGAAGGCTTCCAAACTCATTTTATGAAGGTAGTATTATGTAGGTATCAAAACCAGATGAAGACTCAACACAGAAAAGAAAATTACAGACTGAATTCCCTGATGAGCCATAGATGCAAACATTCTCAGTAAGATACTGGCAAACTGAATCCAAGAGCATATCAAAAAGATCATTCATCATGACCAAGTTGGGTTCATTCCAGAGATGGTAAGAATGGTTCACATACATAAATCAATAAATGTCATCCATCATATAGACTAAAAGAGATCACAGGATCATCTCATGGAAAGTCTAGGAATGGAGGAAACATATCTTAGCATAATAAAGATTATATATGAAAAATCTACAACCAATATCATACTAAACGGAGAAAAACTCAAAGCATTTCTACTAGGATCAGGAAGAAAACAAAGTTGTCCACTCTTTTCATTCCTATTCAATATAGTGCTTGAAGTCTTAGTTAGAGCAATAAAAGAGAAGGAAGTAAAAGGGATACAAATGGTAAAAGAAGACAAAGGATCCCTACTTACAGATAATATGATTCTATATATGAGACTCAAAAGACTACAACCAAGAAAACTTTTAGAGGTGATAAACACTTTCAGCAAAGTGGCAGGATACAAAATTAACACACAGAAATCAGTAGCCATCCTATATATCAATGACAAGCATACTGAAAAAAGAAACCAGTGAAAGAATCTCAATTTTAATAGCCACACACAAAAATACCTGGGAATAAGCCTAACCAGGGAAACAAAAGACCCCTATAATGAAAACTCTAAAATTCTTTCCTTCTGGCATTTTCTAATTTTTTCTTTTGATATAGCATCTCACTACATAACCCAGGCTGTCGTGGAACTCACTATATAGCCCAAGCTAGCCTTGAACTCACAATCCTCCTGCTTCTGCTTCCTCAGTGCTAGGGTCAAACAAGCCTGTGCTGCCTTGCCCGGTTCTAGACATGTATTCTTGTAATTAATTTAATTTTTGAGTGTTACAGGCTTGCATTTCATTGGTCTTTAGACTTTTGAATTTTATGGTTAAATGATTATGATTAACTTCATCAACTGGAAATTGAAGACAGTAAAAGAATAGCTTTCAATGGGCACATTATATAAGCTATATAAAAGTCTATTTATATAACTTATTAATGGGGCTCAGTGAGTAAAGTTCTTTCTTAGCATGTGTGAAGCCTTGGGTTTGATCTGCAGCACTGCATAAATTGAGTGTGATGACATATGCGCATAATGCCAGTATGCAGGAGGAGGGGGTAGGAAGATAAAAAATTCAAGGATACTCTCAATTGCATAAGGAGTTCAAGGCCTGTCTGGGCTACATAAGACCTTATCTCAAAAGGAAAAAACTTACAAATGTATTTCGCTGGTTTTAGAAATAATATTGAGAAATATTCTGTTTAGTGAAACTGTCCAAAATTTCATGAAGCTACCTCTGTATAAACAGGAATTATGGGAATTCCAAACTGGAGGCTGTTTTGAAGAACTCTGTAAAAACAGATTGCTTTTACATATAATTTAACTGTTTTTCTTGTATAAGCCATCCAAAACATTGATTAGAATATTTTCACAATTTGCTGCACACTGTGATGAAGGTTTAAAATGTGTATTCTAAGTGTTAAAAACAGTTATGGTAGTGGTTGCCTTGTTTTTTAAAGCAAAGTGAGAAAGAAGGAAGCACTTAAATATAGAAGACTCATGTGAGCAGATGTGTTCTTAAGGTAATGTTTCTTAAACTTTAGATGCTTATGAATCACCTGTTAATCTTGATAAAAACGTTAACTCTGATTTATTAGGTCTGGGATGGGGTCCAAGATTTTGTGTTTCTAACAAGATCACAGATGATGCTTTGTTGCTGGTCTAAGAACTATGTATTTATAAGTTTGTTAAACTGGTGGTTTCTATCCAGAGTCTTTTGTGGTGGAAGCATTCACAATGGATATTAGTGGCAGTAGTTATGTTTTAGTATTTTATTCCAGTTAGAATACCTGTGTAGGCCCTTCTGTTGACTGCTGGCTTTCCAGTTCAAACTCAGAGTGAATAAGGGAGTACAAGCTGGGCTTAATGGTGCATGCCTATATTCCGATCACTCAGGTAGCCTGAGGACAGATGGTAAGTTTGAAACCAGCCTGGGCTACATAAAAAGACCTTGCTTCAAAAAAAAAAAAAAAAAAAAAAGAGCATATCCTCGTCCTTGTTGTACATTTGTATAACACCCCACAGCACAGGCTAAGTGTGTTTGTGAGCTGTTGACAAGTTTGGACACCACTAGTAACCTCAGGCTGTGACGATGAGAAGTTAGGCCCGTATGAAGCACTGTGGAGACAAAAGCCTGGTGTCTTTGCACTCTGCTGCTTCACAGTATGTCTTGCCTTTTCATGATGCTGCTTCTAGACTTTGGTCTAAGTTGTTTTCAGGGGAATAGTACTGAGGATCAGAAACAAGAATTCTTTTTTTAAAAAATATTTTATTATTTTTATTTTACATGTATGAGTGTATTTCCTGCAAGTATGTAAGTGCACCCATGTTGTGCAATGCCTGTGGAGTACAGAAGAGGGCGTTTGATTCCCTGAACTGGAGTTACAGATGGTTGTTAGCTGCCATATGGGTGCTGGGAATCGAATCTGGGTCCTCTACAAGAGCAACCAGTGCTCTTAACTGGTAAGCCATCTTGCCAGTCCCTTATGACAAGTTTCTTATGGCATTTTTGGAGACAGGATCTCCCTGTAGCCCCAGCTGACCTGGAACTCACTATGGAAACAGGTGGACGTCAATCTCACAGAGATCCAACTGCCTCTGCCTCCCAAGTACTTCGATTAAAGGCATGCGACACCATGCAGGCCTTCCTTATGGCATTTTTAAATAGCTTAGTTTCTGTGGACTCTTCCCTCAGCCATCTCCCTGCTCCTCCATCCTTACTGAACTCGTCTGCCCCCAGTGCTCCCCTTCCACTTCCGTATCACATGCGCTTTATTGCCCTCCTTTACACCTCTCCTTTAATGTCTCTTTTTTCCTACTCTATGGGCCCATTTCCAGTTTCCAGGACAAAGTTTAACATATGTATAAGTCATCTGTGGAATTCATTGAAGACGGATTCCTAGGCTGCATTTTTGAAGATTCTGTTCTAGTTGCTCTGGGTTTTGGCCTGGAATCTGTAGTGGGCTGTAGTTCAGGCCCAAGTGGTAAAAGGCCACACTTTGAGAAGTATTGAATGTGGTCTTTATAATGGAAAGGACATCTAATATCCAAGCAGCTATCCAGACTTCTCTAGTTGGGCATCAGAGCATTAGCCCCTAGGAAAACTTCAGACATTCTTTGAATTCTTAACTGTGACAGGTGAGTGACATACTGCATCATAAAAGATGAGATTTTGCCCCACTAAAATGCAATATCTGATAAATATTCTTTAAGAATGACATGACCATGTTGCACCATCTCGCCATGTCTCTCATTAAATTGTTGAGTCAGTTATTAGATTTTTGGTAGTTGGAATCCCCCTCGTTGGGCTATTTTTACCACTGCTACAAGTTAGGGTCCCCTTGTTCTCCCACCTCCCAAGCAGCTTAAATATTTACCAGCACACTAATGAGTGGATATTTTTTGCATGAGATGAATTCTATCAGAATTTTTTTTCTCATAAAAGCATTGCTTTCTGGGGCTGGAGAGATGGCTCAGTGGCTAAGATGACTGACAGCTCTTGCAGAGGACCCAGGTTCAGTTCTAAGCACCTACACAGCAGCTAACAACGATCCGTTAACTCCAGTTCCTGGGGATCTGATGCCCTCCTCTGGCCTCCATGAGCATTGCATCTACACTCACACATACAGGCAGAATGCTCAAACTCACATAAAATAAATAAATCAAAAATATTAAAAATGTTACCAAGGGGGAAATTAGGAAAAGGGAAATATTTAAATGGGAAGGGAGGAGAGAAAGATGTACCAAGAATTATAGGGTAAAGTGGAAGAAGGAGCTCAAGAGAGGGGGGGTGATAGGAGAGAGGTATTATCAAGAGAAAAATGGGAAATGGGGGTACTTTAACTGAGGAGGGAGGAGGACGAGTCCGACAGGCAGAGAGGGCGGGGGGAGGGACCATGAATAAAGAATGCTTAGGTGGTGTGAAAAACAAGAGAGAAATACATTAATTCAAAAGTCTGCTGAAAAATACACATACAATATCTGTGTGTGAGTGTGTATATAAAGCTAAAGGCCATGTAACAAGAAACACAGTGCCAGACAGGAGAAACCTTCCTTTGAGTCGTCAGTCACACACAGAGAATGAGTGTATATGAGATCTGGAGCCCTAAGGGACGCATCTACTATGGAACCTCTATACCTAAGGCTCATGGAACATAGTGGAACAGGGAATAGAGAGAATACTAATTCACTTCTCAACTCTCACCAGTGATGTATTCTCATGCGACAGATGGTGATTAACACAGAAAGTCACAACTGGTCAAAATGTATAAAATAAGAGACTGCAGGGTACATGTCCCTGGGTAGGACTTCTGTATTAAATCTCATGCACCCAAGGCTCAGGGACCATTGCAGAAGAGTGTGTGGAAAGATTGTAAGAGCCAAAGGTGGTGCATGACTATAAAAGGAAACAGTCTTCCAAGGCACTGGGAACCTGCTCATAGCAGGTTGTGACAGCAAGCACACGACCCATTCAAATTCAATTAGGCAAAAACCAGTATAGAGATAGGGAAATGGGCAGCAGGCCCCAACCTTAGCTGAGGAACTATTGGCAGCTGATCACTGTTGGGTGAAGGAGAGTCAATCTTCTTTAAGGGAGTGATGTTAGATAGGCTGACCAGGCTCCAGTGGATGAACTCACACCAAGGGACATCTGAATATGCAAACTTGACTTGATCTGCCTTAACATGAAATCCTGTGGGTGGGATATGGAGGTGCAGATGGGGAGGGATCTAAATATGATTAAGATATTTTTGTGTGAAATACACAAAAATTCAATAAAAACGCACATTAAAATATTAAAAATGCTGCTTTCAAGACATTACTAACGTGAATGTGGGGGAAGGGGAACCCTCACCCACTGTTGGTGAAATTGCAAACTGGTGCAACCACTGTGGAAGTCAGTATAGAGAACTCCTAAAAACTAAAAATAAATCTGCCATATGATATGCTCATAACACTCCTCAGCATATACGCAATAGATTCATCCCACTGCAAAGATACTTGTAATTCATGATTGTTGCTGCTCTTTTCACAATTGCTAAGAAATAGAAACAACCTAAATGTTCCCCAACTGATGAATGGATAATGAAAATGTGCTACATTTATACAGTGGAGTTCTACTCAGTGGTAAAGAAAAATGAAATCATGAACTTTGCAGGTAAATGGATGGAACTAGAAATTGTTATACTAAGTGAAGTAACCCAGACTCACAGAAACAAACGATGTGCGTTCTCTCTCATTTGTGGATCCTGTATGTGAGTAAGTATCCTGATGCAACTGCAGGATCCAGGAAAATGGAAATGAACCATGGGGCTAAAGGGAAAGAAGGAGCTTGAGGGGGGGATAGTAGGAGACAGGTGTTACTAAGGGGAAAGTGGGGGAAGGGGAACTTTAAGGAGGAGTAGTGAGAGTTCTACAGGGGGAGTGAGAGGAAAGATAAATAATGCTTAGATGGTGTGAAAAGCTAGAGGGAAATGTGTCAGTCCAAAGTTCTGAAAAATACATGTACAAAAAATATATGAGTGCATGTATACACTAAAGGCTATGTAACAAAAAGCACAGTGCTAGGCAGAAGAAACCTCCCTTCAAACTGTTGGTCAGGGTAGTACAAGAGACTCCCGGAATAACACAGGATATTGCCGCAGTCCTTGATTGCCTCCCAGAACTTGAAGAAAAGACCCTATTACTGAAGACAGACCACACTTTGGACACAGGACTTAGAGCAATAGAGCTGGAACTGACCTGGAAGTCTTCTCCCTGAAGACCAGCTCTCATAGTATCAGAGGATACTAGACAAAGTGCCAAGGGAGAAAAGCAATCGGTGATCCTACCCATCTGTAAAACCTAACAAACATCGGCTGGCCCAGCAGACTATCATCGCTATTGGTACAGTGGTGGTGCTTTTGTCTTGGGCGTAAGCAACACTCGACTAATTGGAACTAAGGCCTGCTCAATGGGAGGGGACTCCATGGTGCTGTAAACACAACCAAATACATGTGGCTGGAGAAGTCACAGATCCAAGAGAAAAATCCATTTTGCCGCATCCCTAGACAAACATAATTTCTTACTTTATTCTAAATATGCATCCTCATATTTACATACAAGCAAGTGTACCTGTCACGCCTCATTAAAGAAGCTTATTTTTGTAACAGATGGAGACAATTACAGAGTTCCAGAACTGGTCAAACACAGAGAATAAGTGTCTGTGAGATGCTTAACCCTAAATGACATGTCTTCAATGCAATGCATAGGATGAATGCATCTCTCAACTCTCACCAGAGACGTTTCCTTATGCAGCAGATGGTGATTAACACAGAAACCCACAATTGGCCTATATACAGAAAACAAGAAGGCGCAGAGTGCTAATCCTTGAATAGGGCACCCATTTTAAACCTCTGCTTCCCAAGGATCAGGGATCATTGCATAAGAAGTGGTGGAAAGATTGTAAGAGCCAGAACTGGTGGATGACCACAAGGAAACAGAGTCTTCTAGATAGTTGATCAGTTATTTATATGAAGTCACAGAAATGGTGACAGCATGTGCAAGTTCTATACAAACTCAAACCAGACAAAATCTCAGCATAGACATAGGAAGGTGGGTAAGGAACTTTTGGTAACTGATGGCTGCTGGGAGGGGAAAGACATTGTCTTACAGGGATGGGAGTCTTGGTGGGCCTAGTTGGTGGACCCACAATGAAGAACATCTGGGGGCACAAATCAGACTCTATAGGCTGTGTTGTATATATAAGAGAGTACAGAAATTGTTAGGGGGTAGTGTGGAGAGATGCAGCTAGGGGAGCAGATCTAAATACTATCAAACTATATTGTATGAAAATCACAAAAATTCAATAAAAAGTAAAATTTAAAAAAGACATTGAAAGAGGTTTCTTAAATGTCTAAGGTATTACACTTCTCTCTCTTTTCTGGGAGGAAAGATGTTACTTAAATGATTGAGGTGTTTATTAAATAACTGATTTGGGTGGGGCTGGGAAAGATTAAAAGAACGGTACAGAACTCATTTATGACTGACATTTATGGTCAACATTTATCTCTAAATCTATAAGACATTTTATTACCAGTGATACCACTGATCTCTGAACTCAAAGTTGGAAAAACACAAGTTTATAATCTGTTACCTGGCATTTCATGTATTTGTATTCCAGTATACAACTACATTAACTTTGTTCATTGTAATGTTTACTCAAAAGGCAAATGAAAGAAAAAATGGAACGACTACTTATAAATAGTGTTGCATGATTGTGGGAAGCTGTGTGGGATTGTGAATGATCCTGTGACTAGAAACAGCTACATTAATTTCCATTCACAAGGCCTGAGGAGGAGAGAGTTATTACCACAGCCTGGTGAGAGTTATGGGTCATTTCCACTTACAGAGTGGTCCTCCTATACACAGCATTAGCATCCCCTTATGTTTTCTTGTTCCTTTGTCCTTGTTTACACATATTAGGATGGCCAGCCACAACATCTATGTTCCAAGCACCAGAAGGAAGAAGTGATAGGAGGCAAGAAATGGAAAGGTGTTCCTCTTTCAAAAGGTAAGACCCAAAGATTGCACAGTTAACTTCATATTTTATTGGCTAGAACTTTATCACATGACCATGCATGGCAGCAAAAGAGGCTTAAACATTCTCCTTACATGGGAAGCCATAATCAGCATGAAAGAAAAGGTGACAAGCAGCAGCCTCTCCTCCATTTGGGTTTCTGTGGTTTTCTTCTGGGCTGTCTTCCATTCTTCCTACACATCTGTCAACTTTGGAAAAGTTCTTTGTATCAAAATCCTTGGTATTTATCAAAACGCTCAATCTCTGCCACAAATCTAGATTTTAAATGTTATCTTTGTGTTGATAAGGAAATTTAAAGTTTTGCATCTTGCCATTACATTTTATACCTGCTGCTGGAATCTTCTGGCTAGAAATGGCTTTTCTTTCTCCTTATAGGACATACAGTGTTTGTCCATTATTCATCTGAACATCAGATTTTCTAGCTTTTCGACTCAGACATTTCCGTGTTTTTGTGTGATCAGTGTTTTGGCTCTTTTCTATGAGGCCGAATTAGGAATATTTAAGTGCTGCTTATGCTTTGTATAATATATGAACCACTGGATATGTAGCAGTGAACAAAATTTGCAGTTTTTGGCCTCATACAATTTGTGGTTTAGTGGGTGAGACAAAAAGAAGCATTATTCACACATACATGTACATGTATTATATATAAACATAGGAATATATACATATAATAGAAATGGTGATAGTTGTTTTAAAGAAAAAACAAAGGGAAAAATCCAAGAAATAATAGTGGGATATAATTTAGTTTGAAATGGACAGTCGGGGACATTTTCTTTAGGGTATGACACTTCAAGAGAGGTGTAGCTGAACCGGGGAAAGAGAAGGGAGGTGAATGGGCTATAATGATAGAACAGACCGGATTAAGGCTCTGAGGAGGGAAAGAATTTAATAAAAATTAGGAAAAACTGAAAAAGGTGTGCTTTAGTGACGGCAAATGCAGAGTGGTGCAGAGGAGTTAAAGAGGTTACTGGAAACTTGAAGTTCATGAAAGGCCATGGATGTCATTTTTCTCCATATTTTTATTTTATGTGTATGAGTGTTATGTCTGCATGTGTGTAAGTGCACCTGTGTTGTGCAATGCCTGAGGAGGCCAGAAGAAGGCATCAGATCCCCTGGAACTGGAGTATGGATGGTTGTTAGCTGCCATGTGGGTGCTGGGATTTGAACCTGGGTGTTCTGCAAGAACAGTAGCTCTCAACCACTGAGCAATATCTCTGGCCCTCATAGACTTTTGTTTTGTTTTGAGTTAGGATCTCCTTGTAGCCCCACTGCAACTCACTATGTAGACCAGGCTGGCCTTGATCTTACAGAGATCCACCTGCGTCTGCCTCCCAAGTGCTGGGACTAAAGGTATGTTCCACCATACTTGGCTTAGTCATGGACTTTTGATCATGTTTACAGTAACAGACAGAATACCAGGCCTTAATTGGAAAGCAATTGGTTACTCCTATAACCTTCATGCCACTATTGAACCAGGGGGCCTCACATGTCGGTATTGTAACATGCAGGTTACAGGTCACGAGATGACCATTGATGTCTTTTCTCCCCCAGTAGCCTACATAGCATCGTCCAGTACTATGAAAGCTAGCCAAGAGGGAGGGAATTTTCTGCTTAGTATTAAGATTGATTTATCTGTGTGCTGCAGTCAAATGTGTGGTGTCTTCAGCAAGAGGAATTATTATGGTTGGCAACTAAGAGCAATGATAATAGTCTCTGTTGTTTTGAGTACCTCTGGAACGTCCCTGACCAATGACTTATAAGAAAATATCCTGTGCTTAGTACTGAGATTTTCACTTAATAACCCAAGCCTTCTGGGTTATATAGGGGAGAATTCCGGAGGCAGAAATGTTCAAATATGGAGGGGGATATGGGATGGGAAGATAAGAAGGTGCAGGAAGCCTTAATCAAAAGAAAGAGTGTATGAAAAAGTTAAATGGAAACCTATGATCTTGAAACTCATATAAAAATATAATTAGCGTGGATGGCAGAACACTGGTGCTATGGAGGAACAGGGAGGGGTTAGACTTTTACTCGGGGTTAAAGTTTAAGTGGGGATGAGGTAAAGGTGATGGGGGAGGCCTTATGGAAATCCGCTAGTTGGTAAGGTAATTAAAAAATATAATATATAAAATGAACTTTGACCACACTGATATAGTCTTGTTTTGTAGTGTGACTCAGTGCGTTTGAACAATGATCGTGGCTTTGGAACGCTCCATTAGAGCTTACTGGCATTAGTGGCTATGAAACTGAAGACGATGACTTTCCGTCTTCATTTTTGATCATATTTTAAGTGTAGTGGGAGTTTTAAGGGTTTTAACCAGAAGAAGGACATGATGTAGCTTACATTGATAACATCTTTTGACTGTCATTGGAAAAGTAGCTCTGAAGAAGGCAGAGTGGGAGAAAGGAGACCAATCTGAGGACTATCAAAGTCCAAGCTCATTATGATGCATGCTTGATCTAGGGTGATGCTGGTAGAGATGAATTTGGGGCATATTTTCAAGGTAAATTCAGCAGGTAAAGCAATGGGGTGGATATTGTACATGAAGGAGAAAGAAGAATCAGGAATATATGTCAGGTTTTTAAGTTTATCAGTTGGCCAAATGGTGCCTTTTTTCTGAGATGGACAAGTGTGAAAAGGGGACAGGTTTGGCAAAATAGCAAGATGAGATCCTTGGTTGAGACCAGAAGTGTAAGACAATTCACAAAAGTGTGAGAAATAATGTGTTTGATAGTTTCAAGCAATGAATTCTGAGTTAGCTTGTTATGTGAAATCTAATTAAGAAGACTTGGGGGCCATTTCCTTAGTAACTTGGTAGGGATTGGGGAAGGGACAGGAAAGGAGATTGATTTTATACCTTTTTTCAGGTTTATTTTTGTGATTCTGGGGATTAAAACCTTCACTATGCTAAGCAAACTCCCTACTACTGAGCTACCACCCAAAGTTCACATGTTTTTTTCATACATATTATTTTGACACCTCAGGCAAGAAGAGTCTCGTTATATCATTATTATCTTAGATATTATCATCTCCAATTTTATAGGAGCAAAACTGTGTCCAAAGCCACACAACTATTAAATGGTAGACTGTGAATCGATTCCAGTTCTTAAATCCAAAGGTCTTGTTTTTTTTTTTAATAACATCAAACTACATTCTTATATATTTCTAGATTAATATTATGAAAGGTGTAGCATGAGTCTGTGTATCCTAAGATGCTTTGAAGTTACATATTTTTCTGCAATACAAATCAACCTTGCTTCACCAGCAACCAGTATCTTATACTGTGTATTCTGTGTTAAGAGACTTTTAGCTAGAATAGTTTATAAGACATTTCATTTCCAAAGCACTGGATTTTAATTAAACTGATGTATGTATTTACATGTTCATGATGAATAAGCATCTGCACAGTACATTGTAAGTACTTGAGATGATTACATTCTCATTCAAGAAACAGTCCTCGCATCCTGTCAGTGCATCTTGTTTACATATTCTCTTATACCTCTGTTTCCTATTCATCCTCAGCTCATTGAGGACTAACATTGCATTTCTCATCTACTTTCTTTTTATTTTGCAGTATCAGTTACTACAAAGAATAAAATAAATCCTTTGGGGGAAGGCATAAGCTTCTGTATGGATATAAACTGGATAACTAGACACATTTGCAAAGCATGTTTGCTAAGAACTGCAGTTTTTATGTAATCCCCAAAGGACTTTAATTACAAAGGCCAAAACATGGGCGTAAATATATTTTATAACGCCTGATTCTTTTCCATTTTCATTATTGCATTAAAGTAAAGTTTTAATTACATTTTAATTAAAACATTACTTATTTTTATTTTATGTGTATGAGTGTATTACCTGCATGTATGTAAGTGCACTCATGTTGCACAATGCCTGCAGAAGCTAGAAGAGGGTGTCAAATGCCCTAGAACTGGAGTTATGGATGGTTGTTAGCCACTGTGTGGGTGCCAAGTCTTCTGCAAAGCATCCATTGCTCTTAACTGCGGAGCCATCTCTCCAGCTCCCACTATTTTTATTTTTTGAAATTTATCTTGTTCTTTAAAAAATATTTTATTGAGTTTTTTTGCATTTCATATAGTAGATCTTAATCAAATTTAGACCCCCTCTCTCATCTGCGCCCTCCCCTCCACCCCAGATTTCATGTATTTTGTCATCTAAGTCCTATTTGGTCAAGCATTTGTACCCAGAGTCCCTTAGTGTAAGCTTATCTAGAGTTATTTCCTTAAAGATAATCTATTCTCCCTCACCCCACAGTAATCAGTTCCCAATCAGTTCCCAGTTAGGGTTGGGACCTGCTGTCCATTTCCCTCGTTCTATGGGGGGTTTTGTGTGACTGAGATGGCCTGGGACTTGTGCATGCTGACACCATGACTGCAAGTTCATGTGAACAGTTCTCAGAGGCCTGAAAGCCTCTGTTTCCTTATGCTCATGCACCGATCCTGGCTCTTACAACCTTCCCACCTCTCTCTTCTGCAATGGCCCCTGAGCCATGGGTGGGCGAGGTTTAATGTAAGAGTCCTGTCCAAGGACACAGACTCTGCAATCTCTTATTCTTTAAAACTTAGCCAGTTGTAGCCTTCTGTGTGTATTGCATTCTGTGGTATGAGGAAGATTTTCTGGTGAGAGTTGAGGGATGTATTAACATTCTCTCTACTCCCTGTTGTGCTATGTTCCATGAGCCTTAGGTGTAGAAGTTCCACTGTAGATGTGTCACTTAGGGCTGTGCATCTCTCAGGTATATATTCTCTGTGTGACCAGTTGTAGAATTCTGTAAGAGCCTCCATCTCTTATTCCATCTGTTGCAAAAAGAAACTTTTTTGTTGAGTGCTGTACGATGTACTTGTCTTAAATATAAGGATCCATATTTATCATACAGTAAGAAATGTCATTGTCTAGAGATATGACAGAAATAGGGTTTTGTCTAGGACCTATGACCTCTCCAGTCATGTGTATTTGGCTGTGTTTACAGTGCCACACATGAGTTCCTTCCCATTGACTCAACTTCTAGTCCAATTAGGTAGCTGTTGATTATGCCCAAGATAAAAGTGCCTGCTAGTCTTTGTGGTTATTAATCTTTGGGTGCTGGGTTTATTGACTGATTTTCTCCCTCAGTTGCTTGCATGATATCCTCTAGAACTATGAAAGCTAGTCTTTAGGGAGAAGGCTTCCTGGTCAGTTCCAGGTCCGTTGCTCCAAGTCCTGTGGCTGAAGTATGTCCTGTCTTCAGTAATAGGGAATTTCCTTCAAGTTCTGGCAGGTAATCAAGGGGTGTGGCAATAGGCCACGTTATTTTGGTAGTCTCTTGAACTACCTTGACCAACAACTCAAAGGGAGGTTTCTCTTGTGTGGCACTATGTTCCTTGTCATACAGCCTTAAGGCACACACATGCACTCATGTTCATACATTGTATGTTTATTTTTCAGGGGGATTATGAATTAACACATTTTCCTCTGGATTTTCAAAGTACCTAGGCTTTTTTCTTAACCTCTACCCTCTCTCCCCCTGTCTAACCTCCCTCCTCCCTCCCTGGTTTAAGGACTGCCATTTTCCCCTGATAATACCTGTCTTCTCTTATTCCCTCCTGTCTTGAGTTCCTTCTTTTCCTGCTCCTCATGGTTCCTTGCATGTTCTTCCCTCCTCCCTTCCCAGTTGAATTTCCCCGTGTTCCCTACTTCCCCCTTGGTTAGCATCTATTTTCTACTATCCCCCGTCTCAGGCTCTTTCTTTCCCTTCACTGAGTCTACGCTTTCTTTCCATTTCCCTAGCCCCTGCTGTGATGTCTCCCCTTTCATCTCCGATTTTGTTAATTTGGAATTGTTCTTTCTGTCTTTTAATTGGAGTAAGGGTCTATCCGTTTTGTTTAACTTTTCAAAGAGCCAGCTCTTAGATTCATTGATTTTTTGTATTGTTTTGTTTCTATTTTGTTAATTTCTGCTCTGATTTTTGTTATTTCTTCTCATCCGCTAAGTTGGCTTTGGTTTGTTCTTGCCTTTCTGGAATCTTGTGTTGTACTGTTATGTCATTTATATGTATTCTTTCTGATTTTTTAATGTAGGTACTTAGAATATAAACTTCTGTCTTAGCACTGCTTTTAAAGTGTCCCAGAGATTTTTGTTATGCTGCATTCTCATTTTCATTTAGTTCCAGGAGTACTTTTATTTCTTTCTTAATTTCTTCTTTGACTCATTCATCATTCAGAAGTGTATTCATCAATCTACATGAGTTCATGTAGTTACTAGAGCTTCTTTTGCTGTTGATTATAAGCTATATTGCATTGTGGGATGATAGAATGCATGGAATTATTTTAATTTTTGTATCTTTTGAGGTTTGTTTTGTGCCCCAGTATGCCCTCAATTTTAGAGACACTTGCACGGGCTACTGAGTAGAAAGTATATTGTTTGCTACTTGGGTAGAATATTCTGTAGATGTCTGTTAGTTCCATTTGATGTAAGATGTCATTTAATTCAGATATCTCTCTTTTTATTCTTCGTCCAGTTGACATGTCTATTGGAGATACTGGGGTATTGATATCATCTACCATTTTGGTGTGTGTGTGTGTGTGTGTGTGTGTGTGTGTGTGTGCCCATGCTGCATGCACACACATGGAGGTCACAGGACAACTTGCAGAAATCAGATCTTTCCTTCCATCATGTAGTGGAGATGGAACTCAGGTCATCAGACTTGTGGGCTTTTCTCAAGCAGACTGTTGCTTACATGAGGCCCAGGTAAAGAAGGGCTTCTAGTTACTCATTGCTCTCTTCAGATCTTCCCTCTTTCCCTCTTCCCTTTCTTCTGTCCCCTCGATTCTTCCTT
This sequence comes from Eospalax fontanierii, assembly GCA_035773235.1. Lineage (NCBI taxonomy): Eukaryota > Metazoa > Chordata > Mammalia > Rodentia > Spalacidae > Eospalax > Eospalax fontanierii. The sequence goes on along the minus strand of CM069525.1, from coordinate 21,103,974 downwards.
CCTCCTTCCCTCCCTTCCTCCTTCCCTCCCTTCTTCATCACTACCTAGCTTCGATGGAAGTTATGATCTTCCGGTGTCGGCCTCCCAGGTGCTGGGTTTGCAGGTGTGTGCCACTGTACTTGATTCACATTTTCGGTTTCTGAATTTCAGCGACTTTGAATTTTAATGAAACAGCACACATTTTTCATCACTTTGTATGTCCTGAGGTATTTTATTTATTTCATTTATTTTCTGGTTAGAATATGAACATTGGTGTTTCACTGTGACATTTTCATACATATGCATCATTATACTTTCTTCTTGATCTACCCCATCACTGTTCTTCCCCAACCTCTGAAGTATTCTACAGTTCAATGATTGCATCATAGTTTCTACTAGAATGGAAACTGCAGAAGGCCAGGGTAGTTGGCATCCTTCTGGCTGTAGCCTCAGAACCTCACACAAGTGGCTAGAGTAGATCCTCAATAAGTAATTACCAACTCAGTTAATCTATAATAAGATACAATGAAAGTAAAACTCACAAAGTGAAAAAGTGCTTATCCCCAAAATAGCAATGAAATTATCTGTATTTGTGGTGAAAATAAGACAAATCATTTTAAATGCAGTCTGCCTTAAGTAAGTAGAATATAATCATAGACAAATATGTACAATTTCTCTTTGGCAGGCTTTTAAGGTGCCTGAATATAAAACTAACTTAACAAAATAATAGAAAAAAATAGTACATAATTAATGAGTAGTTTTACCATGACTGCCACTACCACAACAAAACTCACAAGAAGAAAGCCACGGAAGCCGCAGCACACAGTCATAATAATAGCCTTTGCTAGTCTTCAGGTTCATTTTTCCGCTATTAACCTGTCATTGCACTTCAACAAGAGGCTGAGATTCTCTAAATTTTCTCTAACTTTTTCAGAAATGAATTCTTTGGCTTAAATTAGTCATTTAACAGCTGGGAATGATAGTACATTACAGGCACTTGGGAGGCCGAGGTAGGAAGATCATGAGTTTGGAGGCTAGCCTGGGCTGTATGGAGGGTCTTAAAAAACCTAAACTAAACCAAACCAAACCACAAAACCAGACTAACCAACCAACCAAACAAAAAGAAACGAAAGGAAGACTCACTTAATGAAATTATCTATAAATCTGGAGTTTCATATGTTTGTTGATAAAACTTTATAGATAATATAGATCATAATTATTTATAGTCATAACTGTAGATAATAATTTTACCAATAAGTATATCACCAGTATGTACTCTGAATTTACAGGTACTGTAAGTGTAACATACACATTGATTTTGAAGATTTAATACAGATGTGTAAAAATACCTTAATTTTAAATATTTGATTTCATATTGAAACAATGCTTTGAATATTTTGGATTTGATAAAATATAGTGTGGAAATGAATTCCATGTATGTCTTTTTATTTTTCAAAATATGTTTCCTCCCTTGTAGACTGAGAAAAATGTGGTTACTAGAATATTTAAAATTAGGTTTATGGCTCATGTTATACTTCTACTAGAAAACAGTGACCTAGATGTTAAAGCCAATGGATTTATATGAAAGTGTGAGCTTAATCCATGGTTATCACTGGGGGAGGAGATTCAGTGTTTGATTCTGAAAACCATTCTTACTGCTAGATGATTTGAGTCCTGAAATATGCTTTAGGTTACAAGAATATAAGAAATGGTCCTTTCTGGTTCCTCTTTTTGTACAGGATACTAATTGTAAATTGGTCTCTCAAGTTTACAAGCAAGGCCTGGATAAAATAAACCTTGAGCACCTGTGTGCCCATTGACAGAGCTCTTTAAAAGTAACATATTCATGTTATTTTTATGTATCAAACTTTTATAATTGCCCTCTGCTCTTTATCACTGTTTTAATATTATAAACATAACCAAGTACAAATGACTGGAGAGATCGTAGATACTGGAGAAGAACCTACTTCTGTCACTTTCCTAGACCAAAATAAATTCTTCTTGTATTCTAAATATGTATCCTTATATTTTCAGTCAAGTGTGCCTCTCAGTACTCATCAAAGAAGCTTCTTTTAGCAATAGATGGAGATTATTAAAAAGTTCCACAACTGGTCAAATGCAGAGAATAAATGACTGCACGGTGCCCAGCTCTAAGTGCATCTGCAATGCAACTTCTACACCTAAGACTCAGGGAACATCATGGAAGGGGCAGGGCATGGAGCAGAAAGGATGTAAGAGCCAGAGGACCAGATACCTGCTGCTAGTTAATCCATTCTGGACATGATTAGGAAGCTACATCAATGAAATTTACACAGTGTGGTAGTCTATACCCTAGACTGTATAACAAGATCTGTGTAATGACAAAACCAGTTGACATGCCAAGATGGATCGGGGAAATTGTCACAGGGTCTCACCTCAAGGTGAAGAGCTATAGGCAATCAGTGGGTGCTGAGTCAGGGAGAATCAGTTTTCTCCAGGGACTAGTTCCCGGAGAGGCTATCTAATCCTAATTGGACAGTACTAAACACAGGTACACACAAACACCACTAAATGGTTTCAGTGCATTATATATATTTGGCTATTTATAAGTATATGCATTTATGAGTAACAATAATAGTCAAAGAAGAGAACAAGAAATTGAGAGGGAGTTGGGGGGACACTGAAAGGGTTGGTGAGGGGCTAAAGGGGTGGGATGTGGAAGGGCTAAAGGCAGTACTCATGTGTGAAATTCTCAAAAGAAAAAATTAAAGAAAGCATTATGAAAATGAAGAGTAGAAAACATTCTTACGTCTACTATCCTGACTCGTATGCTTTTTGTTTTGTGTGTTAATTTACATATGGATACTTCTGATTAAAGAGCTGTAGTTTTAATGTATTAACATAGTCTTTTTATCTTGTTTTTGATATTCAACTTCCATAGTAAATATTCTACCACTTTCCACTGGCCATTATAATTGTTATTTTCAAGACTGCATGAAGCCAAGTGAGGTGGTAGAGACCTATTATCCCAGCACTCAGGAGGCCGAGTTATTCTCTTATACTGCTGACTCAAACTCCCCATTTTGGCCAGTATACTTACACAGGAAGTCTGACTTAGCCTCTTCTTCTCGTTATTAAGAAGGGTAAGTACATAATCAGGAATCACAGTTTCTGGTTAAACACAAATTGGTGATTGGTGACTAACAGAGTCATTAACATCCCTCATGATTTATATAATCAATACTTTGCTGGGTACTTACTGCAACAAAAGATGTTATCTGAGAAAAGTCTTAATATTCTCTATGACTCAGATAATGAAAACTTTCAACTAAGTGTTGATTAAACATTAACTTGACTGAAAATGGTTGTACAAGCCACAATATATATGCAAACGTGTTCAAAGGACTGCTTAAATCTTCCCCTCAAACCTGTGTGGCCATTTACCTCTTATTTTGAATAATTTCTCTGATTTGTTCAATCTCTGTTACCGGCTTTGCTTACATTCTTGTAGTAAAACTGGCTCTGATGCTATCCTGGAGGGATAGTCCCCGCTGCCTTTCCGTTTCCCATTTCTCTCTGCTTATAGGCTGCCAGTTTTGCTCATGTCTTTGTCTCCGAGCACCACATTTAGTTCAATAGCTCATGTATTTCTTCTTTTGTTCTCAGAAGGAGCAAAATGGCACCTTCTCCAGCTCCTATCCCCAAACAAGTCTGAGAGTGTTCTAGCACTCTCTAGAGGTGATCCACAAGTTTTAAAAGTATTATTATGAACTCGAAGAGCAAGTTATTTCATTTCATTACTATTTTAAAAATATTTTATCTATTATTTTTATTTTGTGTGTAAATATATTGCCTGCATGTATCTGAGTGCACCGTGTCGTGCAATGCCCACGGAAGTCAGAAGAGGGCATTGGATCCCCTGGAACTGGAGTTAAGGATGGTTGTTAGCCACAGTGTGGGTGCTGGTACTCGAACTCTGGTCCCCTGCAAGAGCAGCCAGTGCTCTTAACTGCTGAGCCATCTCTCCAGCTTCCTAATTCCTATATTTTATTTATTTACTTATTTATTTATTTATTTATTTATTTTGGTCTTTTTGAAGCAAGATCTTCTCCTTATGGCCCCAGGTGGCCTGGAACTCACTATGTAGACCAGGCTGGCCTTGAACTCACAGAGATCTGCCTGCCTGTGCCTCTTGACTACTGGGACTAAAGGCATTTGCCACCACACCTATCTTATTCCTATATTTTAATTGATGATAAAATAGTCTCATGTGTTGCCATTTGGACATTGTGAAGCTGTCTTCTTGTCTCTTTAGACGTAATCTCAGTCATTGATAGCTTTCTTGGGTTTTGGTATGACAAAGTGTTACAGGCTCATTTTGTACATTTCTTGCCTGTGAAACAGAACCTGTCATTCTTCAAGTAACTCTGTTTCTTTTTTAGTGGGAAATGGTGTTTGGCTACAGGCAGGGCAGTGGAGGAACTTATTGCTGATATGTTATTATTATATCCAGATTTTTCTTCCAGTAAACAGAGGTAAAAATTCCACACGCATGTTTTTATGCATGTATGTGTACAGAACAATAAAATGAATTATGAGTTTAAATTGATAGCTCAAATTCGAATTTAGGAATGCCTGGTTAAAACATACCTTTCCTGTTCCAAATGCCTTGATTACAGTGAATTCAACATAGTTTATTACTTTCTTTTTGAAGGGAGAGAGTTTACAAAAGCCATTTTGTAAAGCCATTTTTAAACAAAACAAACCAAAAAGGTTTACAACAGAAAAGATATAGAAAAAAGAATAACTTACTTCATAGGTCCTCCAAAAGCAAAAAGAAATAAAGGGGACAGAACCAACATACTGAACAATAAGGGCTTATTTTCCTTATTTTTTAAATGCAAAATACAAGCAAAGGATACATAATTAAAACACAGTTCAAGAGCAGACACATAGTCCTGGAAATCCTGCAATGAAAGCAAAGCAAGAGTTTTTCTTTTTGTCTATGCAGACATACGAGACTCAGCTATGTAAAAATTAAGTATCGCAAAAGACCATCAAGCAATTCTACCAATGCATGTTGCATCTATAATTCACGATCGTAGTCAACAAAATCATCTTAACTTCAACTCCATTTCATTTAACTTCAAGAAAAAGCCTTTTAAATAAAGTGGCTACATTCAAATTTTAACTTTCTTAGTACCATGCTGCAGATTCAGCATTGTTAAGGGCATTGCAAGAATGCCCACCCCTCTGGTGTCTGAGCACTTATCTAATGACACTGCAGTATGATAAAAGGGCTGTCTGGTTCTCAACCTTTATACTTGAAATATAGTGGAGCAGGTTCCTCTCTGACCTTCCTGCTCAGGACATTAAGTACAAAAATCATGGATGACTGAGAGTTTTTGATCCGATAAAATGAAGACTAAAAGACTTATGTGGAACTTGGCTGCTGCTTAACCTGGCAAGTCTTACGTCTTGCAGGCATTAAGTGTATAAGGTTTGCTGCAACATGTTCATGGCAAACATACTAGGCAGAGCCCTTAGTTACAAATCGTGTAACAAATACTTCTGGAGGAAAAATGAGAAAAAATTCACTAATTTCCAGAAGACAAAGGTTTAACTGCCAGACATATACAAACACGCCCTCAGCAATACCAGTAGTTCCATTCCTACCAGAACCATGGCAACTAAAAGTTTTATTCATCTCCCTTTTGCTATAAGAGCTACACTAGTAGGGACATATAATTTAATTTTAATGATTTATATTCATCCGAAATAATTCTCTGTGATTATGCTGCAGTGTAGTGGTTAATGTTTCATTTTCTCTTGATTTTTAGAGACTACTTTTTTACTGAAAAGTTCTTATTTTCATCTAATTAATTCTCTATTCCTGTTATATTAGTTATTTGCTTTAAAATATAAAATTATATATGCTTAGAGAAGTCTTTTACCTTTGACCCTTTTATTCTCTTCCTTTGTACAGAAGTAACAATTTTAAAAAAACATTCGTTTTAATGTAAAAAATCAATTCAATAATTGATTTAATCTTAAGATACCATAGGTTTCTGTGAAAAGATTATTAAAATTAGATTACCTTTAAAATAAAATACAGAAACTTTTCGTTGTTTCTCTTTTTTCCAGTAACATTCAGAAGTTCTCACTTTTTAGGGGAGCCTAAGGATTTGTTTATGGGTATCACACACACACAATTTATCATTGGTTGTGAGCAGTGAACTAGTAAGTATGAGAAATTTCGGGGATTTTCAATAGTGATTTTAGTTTTATTATTTATTCACTCATTTATTTTTATTTTATGTGCTTGTGTGTTTTGCATGCGTGTATGTAAGTGCACCCATTTGTGCAATGCCAGAGGAGGACAGAAGAAGGTGTAGGGTCCCTGGAACTGGAGTTACAGACAGTTGTTAGCTGCCCTGTGGATGCTGGGAATCGAACCCAGGTCCTCTGCAAGAGCAGTCAGTGCTCTTAACCACTGAGCCATCTCTCCAGCCCCAATAATGATATTATTTGAATCAATTTTGACTTTATAGCTGAGAATACTTCTTGAACCGTTCTCTGTAAGTCTAAAAGTGTTGCGACAGCGTGGGAAGTAGAAGCTGTCAAAGTGAAGGGAGAAAAAATTGCTTAAGAGAGAAAAAGACTTAAGGATTTGATTTTGGGGACAGGAAATTTAGCAAATACAGAGGGAAAGTATGCAGTAGTAAAATTATCAATATTAACTTTATCATCTTCAAAATTCTCATTGTTAACATTTCACTGTATTTTCCCCCAATCTCATTTATTTAATAGAAATAAGGTAAAATGGACATGATGGTACATGTCTGAGGCAGGAAATTTGTGAGTAAAAGGCTAGCCTGTGCTATCTAGCAATATCCTAACTCAAAAAATAAGGTAATAGTATATATCATATATTATAACCTGCTTGCACCAAGTTCTATGGGGTTATAAGCCTATATGACTCTTTTTCCTCAGTGGGTCATTCCCTCACATTTAGACTCCTCCCTTCCCTCTCCCCTGAAACCCTTCTTTCCAACAAGTCCCCTCTTAATTTCCTGTCTTTCTTTGTGACCTACTGAATTTAATTAGGGTTGCTTGCATGAACATGGTGGGGCTATTTACTGGAGCATGGGCAATGTGTCAGTGGCTACACCACTGAAGAATATGACAACCCTTCCCCAGTACCATTAATTGCCAATAGTTCCTCAGGAAGGGTCCTCCCCTCCGCTATCCATGATGAAGTGCTTATGGGCCGGTCTTGTGCGGGATTTGCACATGTAGCCACAATTGTAAGTTCATGAGGTGATGAGCATTTCATGTGCAGAAGATACTGTTTTGCAGCACTTCTCCCATCCTCTGGCTTTTACATTCTTTCCCCTCCCTCTTTAGCAATGCCCTTCGAGCCTTAGAGGCCATGATACAAAGGTCTCATTTATGGCTGAGTGCTCAATAGTGACTTATTCTCAGCACCTTGACCAGTTATGAGTTTCTGCATTAGCCTGTGTCCACTGCAAAACAACAGGAGCAGGATCTCCCCTAGGGCCTATGATATCCCCAGCCATGGGCTTTTTATCAGGTTTACAATTCTAGGCATCAATGCTCTCCTCTGGAGTAGGTTTCAAATCAATCAGAAGTCAGGTTGATTACCCCCATAGTAGTCATGCTATAGGCCTCATATCTTAAAGACTGGTTTTACAGTGCCTCCCAGTATCATTACTCAGGACTAATCTTTCAATACAAGAATATTAAGGAGCATTCAGAACATATGCAAACCACAGCTATACTGAAATACAGTCAAACATGTCCTTATGTACAAACCAACTTCCCAATCAGATACCGAACATTTCTATCACTCTAGAAAGGTTCTTTTTGTCCCATCATTCAATACTATTTACTAATATCTTGGCTATGTTTCCTTGTTTAGAATTCAATACAGAAATGGGTTTCAGAGGGGTAACAGTGAGACATTGACTCAAATGACTAAAATGTTTTGGGTGTCTTTCATTGTCTGTAAAATGAAAGAGTGTGATTAAGTAATTCTTACTGCCAGTTTTAACATTTTAACATCCTGAGCCTCAACTGTTATTTGGGGTCTCTTTTACTTTGTGAATGAAGTAGTAGGGTGCTTCTTTAAGTAACACATTTTCTCTAGGGTCTATCAACTGCCAAAATTATCTGACATGGAAACACCTGACATTTTGTATTGCATTCTACCCAAAGCTTAATTGATTATTATTATGACTTCTATTTCTTTCATACATCACACCCCAATTCTCAATTAAGTGATAGCAGCAAGTACTATAATCAATGAGCACCCTTTGGGCCATAGCAAAATGAAGTGCTACTTTGGCTCTTTTAAGACTTCACTTTCAGGTTTTGACCACTGAGGTAAAGGTCCACTGGGGAGTCCAGTAGGTACTGAGTAATTGCTTTCCCTTTGGTGACTAAGACAGAGCTCACCCAAGACTGTAAGAATTATTTTTATGCAGGGTTACTGAATAGAGATGTATGCTTGTGTACTGTCTAAAGGTATTCAGAGAAATAAGATATACCATATGGGGGCTGGACAGACAGCTCAGCAGTCAAGAGCACCAACTGCTCTTGCAGTTTCCAGAACTCATATGGCAGCAAACAAACTCCAGATCCAGGGAATATGGCGCTCTCTTCTGGCCTCTGTGGGCATTGCACATGTGGGTGCACTTCCATTCACGAAGGCAAAACACTCAAACACATAAAATAAAAATAAATAATAAATAGACTTACTATACGGTTTAGGGATGATCTTGTTTTCTTGAAAATCCTTTTCCCAAGTATTTCATGCTTTTGGTGATGACACATGTACATACACTTCATTTTATTTACAGCTAAGTGTTTTGTTAGCTGTCATTTTCTATTTGATATTTGTTTTTGTAAACTTAGTATGGTGGAACAATTGGAACTTGGCAGTCATTTCATATTTACTTGGCCTGTCTTATGTAAATTGATTGGAATCTTGCTCCTGTTCTCTCAAAGAATAATTAGCCATTTAAGTATATGGTTTAGGACTAGTGTGAATAGGACAATTCTACTATATTTGGTTTAGAGAGATTTAGACTAGTTGAAAAGTTTAAAAAATGTTCACTTATGAATACCATATTGTGATTTTAAGGGTTCCTATTAAGTCATAGGCAATCAGTCAATGGAATTAGTCTTCCCCCACCCCGCTCACTCACTCTCGCTCTTGCTCTTTCTCTTTAGAGTCTTGCTGTCTGGCTCTCTCTTTAACGTCTTGAGTGCTGGGATGGCAGATGTGTACTTTTATACTCCACTTATTAGTCATTTATTATTTTTATTACTGGGTTTATGAATTAGAATTCTGGAAGTAACACTAGAGTGTATAATCTTTAATAATTTGTTCCTGAAGAAATTATAATTGAATTTACTTACATAAGCTTTTATAAGAGAGCAGAACAGAAAATGAGTACTTTAAATATATACCTTAAAATCCCACCTTTTCATTGTGTTGAGTTTTTTATAGAAATATTTTATTTCTTATTTTTATTTTTTATGTGTATGAGTGTATTGCCTGCATGTATATGTGTACCTGTGTCATGCAGTACCTGTGGAAACAAGAAGAGGGAGTCAAATTCCTCTGGGACTGTCATCATGGACAGTTGTTTGCCACCATGTAAATGCTGGGAATTGAACCAAGGTCCTTAACCACTCTTAACCACTGAGCCATCTCTGCAGCACCTTGTACTTGGTTTGTGAAACTTCAATATGTTCTTAGGGAGAATACCCAGGTCAGCCCACTTTTGGAGTAACTACTTTTAGTTTATATATATAGTTTAATTTAGTTTTAATTTGTATAATTTACTTGATTTCCTGGGGATTGTTGTTATTATATGTTCTGTAAGTAATATTTCTCAATATCTGGGGGATTTATTCTGATCTACATATACATTTAAGTCCTTACTCCATTTGCAAGATAATGACCTAAATTAAGTGAAAAATATTTGAGCATAACACAGAAACACAACCAGGTCACCACTCATATAAGCCTTAGCCTTAGAAAACAAAAGGAGAGAGAGGCATTGTTCAGATTGTGTTATTGTCTTAAATTGTGGAGATGACCTCTGGGAATGCCCTTCCCGCTTTGTCTTACCTAATCTTGTAAACCAAAGTTAATCTTATGTTTTGGGATCATTTAACACTATGTATTCAATCGGCTTGTTTAAATTTAACTAAATCTTTAGGAAAACAATTAAACAATCTCATGAGATCTTGGCTTGCTCTTGTAATCAACTTTTATAAACTAAGCTAAACACATAGATTTAATCTTAGACTGTTTTCCCTATTTCTCCTCATTACCCTTCTTTGCTTTTGGCTCAGAATAATGTATGTGTGTATGTATGTTATGATAATATATTACAATAATATTGTTCCTTCATCACTGGAAGGAACAATCTTGGAAGCTGTTCAAAGGAATGAATTATCCATAGTATATGTTGCAAACAAAATGTAGGCTTAGGTTGATAACATCTGTTTGTGGTTTTTTATGCTATTCTGGATTACTATGGGTGAGAAAAGGAAAATTCTTCCCTGATAAGACAAAGTTCATCATTCCTTTTCCATATCACCCTGGATATATTGTTTAAATTAACAAAGAGAAGAACATACCCTTTGTTCAGGGAATGCTTCTGTCTGAGAGAAACGAGAAGGAACAGTTTAGAGAAAAGATTTGGTTCACTCTTGGTTTAAATGACTTCAAGAGTTACATTTTCTTTTTTCAGGTACCTCTTCATTATGGCGCTTGCCACAGTATTAGCTCCTTAGTCATGGGAAGTTTACATATCAACATGAGTTGTTGTGCATCTTTGAAGTTGTAGTTTCTAGTACCACTACACTGACCTTAGGTTTAAAATGCATCATAATCTAGCCAATGGAATATGAATAGTTGTGACATATGTAATTTCTGAGTATGACTTTTACTATCTTTCCTGCTTGCCTTGTCTCCCATTAAAATGACTTGTTCCAAATAGGGCTGCTTCTTCAATCTGGATCCCAGAATGGAAGCACATCTGAGGTTGCAACAGCAGACTTGAAGTTGCCAACAAGTGGCTTGAGCAAGAACTAAATATTAGTTGTTGAGATCACTGAGGTTTATGGGATTGTTTGATCTATAGCAAAACTGACTGATGTTCTTTTCTCAAGTGACTTTGTTAATTACGTGTTTCTAATATAACAGTTCATGGTTTGTGAGAATGGGCAAATGCAGCATCTGCAATCTAGTTGCCTCATTAGGTTCCTGCCCTTTCTAAGACTGAAAGCTGTTGGGGGTCCCAGCACTCAGGGCCAGCTCGAGGGGGACCGAAGGGTCTCCACCGTGGGGTGGGGAGTGGGTAGGCACGGAATCAAGACACTGACTCTGGGAGTTGAGCGGAAAGTCAGCAGTGGTGGTCTGTTGCAAACTCATTTATTCAAGAAAGAGCAGGGAGTCTTATAGGTCTTGTTAGCCAATAGCCTTATGGGGTGAGGTCTTGACTACAGCCAATCGCAGTTTGTTCCCAGGTGGATCAGGTTCCCTCCAGGTGCTGGGCAGAAACTGGCTTCACAACCAACCCGTGTGGAGCACCACACCCACGAGAGCCATTCCTCCATTCCTCCTGGCAGGTGGCCTAGCTAGGCCCACCCTGCATTATGCCCAACAAAAAGCTAATTCTTTATTACTGTCATCTCTACAGTGCTTTCTTTTTAGCATTTCTTGAAATGTTTGAATTTGTTTTAAGGTTTTAGTCTAGATGTCCATGCTGACTAGAAATGGAAGGCCGTACCACCTAGTACACACAGACTGTCCAACAGTTCTTTTGTTTTGGCCCTTTGTTCACCCCACAGGGTTCATCTATTTGGTTCTTAGCTTTATTCCCTTCAGTTTCAGCATCTTATATTTGCTAGATTAATTCCCACTCACTCATCTGCTTTCTAATATCTAAAGTTTGGTTGCGTTTATCTTTGCTGCCTCTCTTTGTCCTTAGAGGGTTATATGTTAAAGACCACACACACATTCACACACACACACACACACACACACACACACACACACATTCATGTTTAATGTGGTCTCTTTTTTTGGTTTTCAACACACTTCAGGATGGTTTTTATTATTACACCTTCTGCTGGTATAGGTTCAAACAGATTCTCAGGTTTTAAGGAATCATTTAATAAGGTTGAGCCTGCCAAAAATAATCTAGGCTAATCTCCCTGTTTTGAGATCTTCAACCTTTTAAAATGTTTAAAGCATTTTAAACATTTGAAAGTTTTCATTATGTATAGTCATTGTATAATTCCATGTTACACATGGATGTTTTCATATGAGTATATTTTCTGTGCAGGCATATCACCCCCTTTCTGTTACCCTCCTTTTTCTCACCCTTTCTCCAACCAGTTAGTCATCTTTCTCCTCTAGACAGTATTTTTGATCTTTTTAAGACAGGATGTCTCTATAGCCCCAGTTGTCCTGAAACTTGCTGTGTAGACCAGACTGACCTTGATCTTACTGAGGTCTGCCTGCCTCTGCCTCCCATGTGCTGGCATGAAAGGTATATACCACCATACCCAGGCTCTAGGCAGTTTTTGTTTCTGCTTTCACCTGACTTTTGTTTCTTATACGGTCTTGCTATGCAGGGTAGTAAACACACCATTCTCCTATCTCAGCCTCCTCAGTGTTAGGATTACAGGTGTGTGCTACCATGCCCAATTTAGTATGATCATTTTTCAATTCCTGAAAATAATTTGATTGAGGTAACTCATGAATTCTCATATCTTTTAGTTCCTGATATTCACTCTTGATTTACTTGTGTAGGATTTTTGTAATCTTAACAAAGTAATGTAACAAAGATGAGGAATATGTTGAGAGGGTTTTAAGAGACTAATCTATGTTACTGTGCCTCAGAATTCCACGTAAAACACACTTTTCCCCCGTTTATTTACTATTTTATTAGTTGTGCTAAACAAAAGGTGACTTGGTGAAAAGCATAAAATTCTTCTCCAATTTTTAAAGGTGTGGTGGTCTGAATGAGAATGTCCCCCGTAGGCTCTAAGTATTTGGACATTTGGTCCCAGTTTGTGGTGCTGTTTTGGGAGGTCTTAGAAGGTGTGGCCATGCTGGAGGAAGCACATCACTGGGGCGGGCTTAGAGAGTTCTTAAGTCACTCTGTGTTTCCTGTGCCTGCTTGAAGATGTGAGTTCTTAGCTTCTGCCACACATGCTTCCCTGCCGCGATCGACTCTTGCCTCTTTGGAACCAGAAGCTAAATAAACTCTTCCTTTTTATAAGTTCCCTTGGTCAGTGTTTCTACCACAGCAACAGAGAAGTGACTAATACAATGGGTTCCTTAGAAAATGTTGGTTTTTCTTCATTTCTTTTGGGAAACTTTCTTAAAAAAACCTAATTCTTGAAGACTATCTGCAGGGTCTGATGATTCAACTTGTAAGTAAAACATTAATTATCTTGAAGGTGTATTTTTGTGGGAAGTACTGATGAGTCATGCCAACACATTATGAAACCCAAACTTGAAATTGGTTTGCCTCTATCTGTCAGTATTTTGGAATATATTGGGACCCATCAATACATTACTCCCATGTAAGCTTCATTTCTTTGATTACACATTACATTTAGTATCAGTGACAAAATTCACCATCTTACATTGGTAAGGAGTGACATCATTTCCCTTTTTCTTTTGGATATTTCATTCCTGTGCTGAAAGAACATATTGCAACACTTACCAGTTCTTTCCAATTTAACATCTCTTCTAAAATTCATTAGTTCTTTAGGCTTCACTTAGGAGTTGCCTTCTACCTATGCTCGTTCATAATTTCTGATATAATAAGAACCTAGTCTCTGTCCTTTGTGGTAAAAAAAGGGGCAAAAACTACTTATGTAGTACTATTAACTTGTCAGTATATTCCCAGATGGGGTAGAATTAAAACTTTTTTTTTGTATTTTGCTAAAGAATGCTTCAACAATCAGTCACACTGAGGGAATGCTAGATTTAAAGGCAATTAAATTAGTTCATTCAAAGGAAAGTTTGATATAGTGTTTAATATACAAATATACACTTTGTATTTCCCAAGGAAATGTTAATATTTTGAGCATTTTCACACAATTATTCTGGTTCTTACTGTGTGTGTGTGTGTGTGTGTGTGTGTGGTTTTATCTTATTTCATTTTTTTGAAATAGGATCTCACTATGTAGCTCTGTCTGGCCTGGAACTTGCTGTGTTGTCTAGGGTGGCCTTGAACTCACAGAGTTTTGCCTGTCTTTGTCTCTGGAGTGCTGGGATTAAAGGTGTATGCCACCATGCCTGGGTATTTGAGCATTTTAAATGATCATTGTTCTTTGTTTATTTGTTTGCTCTTTTTTGAGATGGGGTCTCCCTGTAGCCACAGCTGGCCTGGAACTCACTATGTAGACAAGGCTGGCCTCGAAGAGATTAGCCTGCCTCTGCCTCCCAAGTGCTAGGATTAAAAGTGTGTGCCACCACACCTGGTTTTAAATGGTTGCTATTCTTTAGAAATAAAAAAAAAATTTTATTATTTTTATTTTATGTATATAAGTGTATTGCATGTATGTATGTAAGTGCACCCATGTGCAGCCATGTGCAGCCAGTGCTCTTAACTGCTTAGCCGTCTCTACAGCCCCTATTCTTTAGAAGTTTGAAAAATACATGTGTTGACATTAAATTCTTATAACTGTTCTTTTTGGTATTTATCTTGTTTATACAGATGACAAAAGTTAAGTGTAAAGAACTGTGTGATTTCTCTTATGGACCAAGAGCTATGAGATAGAATAGGCAGACTCAGTTCTTATCTGTGTGGAAACCTCTATTCATTCTTTCTTTAAAAAATACTTCATATTTGTACATGGATATAGTGTGTTTGCATCAATCTGTCCTCTCATTCCCTCCCCTCTGATTCCTTCCTTATCTCCACTCCCGCACTTTTCCCTCCCAACTTCATGTAGTCTATCTTTTCCAAAAACACATTTATTTAAAATAATTTTTATAAGAAAAACATGCATTTTAAATGTTCAGCTCATTATACTTTGGTTACGCCCCTTTGACTGTTAGTAAACTGCCTTCTCATTAGTAGGACTTGTGCCCTATGTAGCTTTTCCATGGATGGTGATAATTTTATGACCAGTTTCTTTTTTGGTTTTGCCTTATGGTGTCAAATAACCAAACTGACAATTGAGATTGAGAATATAATCTGGGGGCTGGAGAAATGGCTCAGCAGTTAATAGCATCAGCTGCTTTTGCAGAGGACCTAAGTTTGGTTCCCAGCACACACATCGTGCTCACAACCATCTATAACTCCAGTTTTAGGGGATCCAATGCCCTCTTCTGGCCTCCATGGGTATTGCATGCATGTTATGCACATATACATGTAGGTTAAACTCTCATACATATAAAAATAAATAACTTAAAAAGAATACAATCTGTGTACAAAGAAAAATAATATACATGCACATTAAACCTACAGCCATGATATTTTAGTCTCCTTTTCTAATTTAGCAGTTTTAAAATTAATGCTTCTAGTGATTCTCTGGGAATTTCATTTTGATCATAATTTTGATTATAATCAGATCTTCCCTCCTTCGTCTCCTCTCAGATCCACTCTTACCTTCCTACCTCCCTTCATTTCATGTCTTGAATGTTGAAGGCCTACTGAATCTAATTTGTGTTCTCTAGTACTCTTGGGCGTGGGTGCATCCCCTGGAGTGTGGTCAATCTACCGGGATCACACCTTAAAGAAAACTGAGTCTTCCTCTCCCAGCAGCTCTCAGTTGCAAATAGTTCATCAGGTAGAGTTGGGACTTGTTGCCCACCTCTCCACCTCAAGCTAGAATTTTCTCTGGCTTGGATACCTAGAATGTACATAACAGATGTCATTCACATGTTATATATGTTATATGGGTGCGCTACACATTCTAAAATCACATATGATTACAATCCTCTTCTCTTGAGCTATAGAACATTTTTGAATACAAGTTAGTTTGAATAGTTTTATAACCAGACAGCCTCTCTAATATATACCAAAATAAATAACTCAAAATTATCTATTCCTAAAATATTAATAGTATTACTGACAATTTAGCTGTAGTAGTATAAAATCCAGCTGCTTTAGCAGAAGTTAGAATAACTAACTTTGAGACAAGTTACATATATTTAGACAAGAATAACTTTTTAGACAAGTTTGCCATGTAGCCCCAATTGGCCTGGAACTTGCTATGTAGACCAGGTTGACTCTGCCTCCTGAGTGCCGGGATTAAAGTTGTGCACCACCACACCCAGTGAATAACTAACAGACATCTTAAAAAAGTAGAAATTAATTTCTTAGGGTAAAATCCGAGTACTTGAGACAGCCATCAAAGACTCAGGTACCCTTCCTCTTGTTGCTCGATGATCCTTAGAATGTTGACTTCATTCATGTGCTCCAAAATGATTCCCTTAACCTGATTCCAGACAGCAAGCAGGGTATAATGTAGCAATACATGGTTGTGTGCTTGTTACTAAGGATATTAATATGAAATGACAAACATTACTTTTGTTCATCTTCAGTTGATCAAACATAGGAGCATACCTACATGCAGAGTAGCACAGGGAATGTCTTAAACTGGGGATGCTGAGTCCACCTTAAAATCCTAGGTTCTCTCAAAAAGCTAAAATTAGAACTACCACATGATCATCTATACCCTCCTGGGTTCATACCTGAAGGAAGTTAAGACAGTATACTATAGACACTTGCACATACATGTTTATTGCTGTGCTGTTCACATCAGCGAAGAAAAGGAAACAATTTAGATGCTCATCAATAGATGAATTAATAAAGAGAGGATGATATACATATGCATATATATGTATATTTATCCATAGACACACAATAGAGTTTTATTCAATTGTAAAGAATAAAATTATGTGTTTTGTAGGAAAATGAATGGAACTGGAGATCATTGTGCTAAGTAAAATAAGCCATATACAGAAAGACAAGCTTCATAGATTTTCCTTCACATGTAGACTCTTCTGGATTTACACACACACACACACACACACACAGCATGAAAGTAGAAGGGGAATTGTACCAGGGGTCCCAGCACTTGGGGCCAGCTTGAGGGGATCGAAGGGTCTCCACCGTGGGGGAGGGGGCGAGTAGACGCAGAGTTAAGACATCAACTCTGGGAGCTGAGTGGGAAGCAGGCAGGTGGTCCTGCAAGCTGATTTATTCAAGAAAGTGCAGAGGGTTTTATAGGTCTGGTTAGCCAATAGCCTTTTGGGGTGGGGTCTTGACTACAGCCAATCATAATTTGTTCCCAGGTGGGTCAGGTTCTTTCCTGGTGCTGGGCAGAAGCTGGTGTCACAACTAGCCAGAGCAGAGCACCACGCCCACAGGAGCCATTCTTCTTTTCCTCCTGGCAGGTGGCCTGGCTAGGCCCACCTTGCATTATGCCCAACAAGACTGTGGAGGAAGGAAGGGACTAAAGAGAGGGGGAATGAGCGAGGGTAATGTGTGGCATAACAAAGATAAAATAGTACACGTTTTCTCATTTTTGAACATAGATTTAACAAACATAAGTATATATATGACAGGAAAACAGAAGGGAGAATTTTTGGCAGGAGGAAGGAGAGCAGCAGGAGCAGCAGGGAGGAGGAGCGGAGGAGAGCGTTGGGGATTAAATATGAAAAACTTCAGAGATTCTCTTACTGTAAGAAAGAAGAGGTAGCACTTAGAAATGTTTGTCACTGCATTTTTTCATGACTGTATTGCTCTAGGTCTGTGATAACCACTGACTTAATGAGCACAGTCTCCTAGATAACTGATTGTTTTAGGATCTTGTCTGTTTTTTCCTTATCTCAAACTAGTCAGCATACACTTCCTATAGTTGGGTGTCTGGATCATTAAGCACATCAGTGTATTGAACAGAAGATGGGAGACATGTCTTAAAACCTACCTTGTTTAATCTTTAAACTGATCTTCTTTCAACAGTTTGGATTTTAATGATAATCTAATTTGTACTGGAGTCTTAATCTTATTGTGAATACTCATTTAGCATTACCATTGTCTATTGTGTTTACTTAGGAGAAATAAGATGAAGCAAAGAGAAATGATCCTGCCTTAGTTATTGGCATTTGGAGAATAAAGGGTGTATATATTAAAAAAATGTGAAAAGATTCGTAATCCCATCACTTGGGAGGTGAGAAACAAGACTATAAGTTTGGGGTTACCCTGGGCTACATGGCAAGATGTTTTCTCAAAAAAAATAAATAAAAATAACGATAACAAAAGGAAAAAGTAATCAATTTTATCTCTTATATTTAAAAAAATGTTCTTTTGAGAGCTTATTTGGAGGTTCTAGCAGGACAGTGCAAGTTACCCACATACCCTTGAATGGAGACTGGTCCATAATGGCAGGCGTGGGGTGGATTGGGGAAGCATGGCAGCAGAAGGTGGCCAGAGCATAAAGCTAAGGTCACGTCTTCAAGCAGGCACAAGAAGCAGAGCAAAACTGGAAATCCTACAAGGATTAAGAACTCTCAAAACCCTCTTCTGGCGGTGTGCTTCCTGCATGGCCACACCTCCTAAAGGTTTCATGACCCCTCCTAAATAGTACCAGGATCTGAGGACCAACTGTCCCAACACTGGAAGCTTATAGGGGACATTTTCATTCAAATCATCACAATATGTATATATTGAAAGAAGTTTCTATAATAGGTTTCCATATGACTCTTTCACAAGGCCTTTAGCATTAGCTGTCCCTCCTCTTACGGCCTCTAAGGAAATGATCTTAAGGGAGGAGGAAGATGGGGGACGTGTGTGTGGGAGAAGGTAAAATACATGTGCTATGAAAGCACAGGGGGACTATTTAGGAAGAAGAAAAAGACCAGCAGGAGAGGGACAGGGGAAAGCAGTGGAAGTGGCGAATGAGTAAGAACAAAGTATGTGTGAAGAAGCCATGATAAAACCCATACCTTGTAGGCCGACAGATGGTCCTACACCTATGCACATATAGGCAGCACTAAGTGGACTGGGTGGGTTTTAAAAGAAGAGCACAGGAACTTGGGAGGGAAAATGGTGCTGGGGGACAGGGGAATAAGCAGACGGGGAGGGAATGGGACGATTTGATCAAAACACATTCTATGCGTGTATGAATTTCTCAAAACTAAAAAGAAACAAAAATGTAATTAAAAAGCATTTAAAGTTGGGGCTCAGCAGTTAAGAGCACTGGCTGCTCTTGCAGAAGACTTGCGTTCGATTCCCAGCACTAACATAATGGTTAGAAACCGTCCATAACTCCAATTACAGGGGAATTTGATGCCCTCTTCTGTTCTCTGTGGGCACTGCATGACACGGGTGCACTTTGATACATGCAGGCAACACACTTATGCACATAAAATAAAATAGAAATTTAAAAAATTGCTTAAACTTAAAAATTAAAGGCAATTAAAATCTCTTAACAGATGTTCTTTTAGTGCGTTCCTTTTTTTAATGAAAATAATCAAGTCACATATTTCAACTGAAGAAATCCTGACTGAAACTTTCTTGATTAGCATAGAGAATGTACTATAGACTTGTAGAATGACTATTCTTCTATATAAAATGTACCCAGTTCATATTTTTACCTACAGTTGATTTCAAAATTAGCTTCATCATATGAATCTAGACAGAGCTGTCCTTAAACAACTCTTACTCAAGACTAATATGATCCTGGAATACCTGAGGCCCATTTAGACCACGTGGAAATAATGATCTGAACAAATAAGCATATTAGTGCATATTCTCTAGATACAGAATGAACCTTTGATTTATATTCAATTTAGGGAAGACAGCAATTTGAAAGATGTGATGTTTATACGGTTCATATTTCTGAGCAACAAATATATATGATTTGCCTGGAGGGATGTGTCTCGGCTTTAACAAACCAGCTCCACTTTAATTCCGGGTTTGTGTTTACATTCCTTCTAGAAGCTAAGTTCTGTTCTGCATCCAAGGCTGCCTAGAACTCATTCTTGCCAGTCTCCTTCTGCTTAGTGGCTGCAGATCTGTCCTCTCTTCTGGTTAAACCTAGGGTTACCAGCCTTCCCCTGAGATAGGAACATGCTGTGTGCCAAATTCTACCTAGAATATTGAACCCCTTTACTCTCTGTGTTTATCTGGGGGCCTTTTGGGACTACAGCAGTTGGGCATGCTGTCTACTGCTAGTTTACATTGCTTTTGTTGATGAAAGGAGGCTAGAGTCTTGCATGCTTTATAGGTCTTTTGAGTGAGACGAGATACATCCTTTCTCTATTCAACCTGCACTGGTCTAAAGGTATACTTTTCCTATATTAATATTACATGCTATGCTTTGACTAAGATAGCACTTCTCATGTTATAATGTTTTGATGGGTTAATGTGCTCAACAGCAACAGAAAAATATAAAATACATGCATTATTTAAAGGCATAATAAAAAACACATTTTGTTTTGCAGAGAAAAGATGGAAACAGAAATAGGAAAAACCATGCAGCTTTACTTATAACTTAAAAATTTCACAGTAACTCATTTTAATAACAGTATTTATATAATGTTAATGTGGCAAAGCACAAATCTTGGAAATAACTATCTTAATACTATTATTCTCACAAATACACATCTCTGTAATATACTCTTATCCAGGAATAAGCATTTTAACTGGCTTAGCAGATCATACTTATAAGTGTTTTCATAATGGAAATTAACATTTGCATATAAAATCTTGATGACTATATATATTTATATGCAACATCATTTAAAAAATTATTTGTTGAGGCTCCTCTAGGTGTTGGTGATACAGCAGTAAATAAACAGTCATGTAACATTCCTGCAATACCCTTTTGGCACCCTGTTGAGGGATGTTAGATGAAGAACTGGGCATGACACACTTTTCTGCTTGTCTTCTTAGCCAGTGGTTTTGGATGTGATGCAATACAGTACGAGTGTCTTAGTTTGCATTTCCCCACTTAGCAGGCCTTATGCAGGAATAAGTAGTTTATCCAGAAGTGAGGAAAATGGCAGGGAAGTAAGACAGGGCAGAGAGAGCAGTCACCACTGTGACTGTCCATTAAGTTCATGTGAAAACTCTAGCAAGTAGTCTCCTTCCCGAGGGACGAAAACTGGCATGTTCATTCCCCATGTCCCATAAGTCCTGGGCTACAAATTTAATGCTCAATCTGGCTTGCTGTATCTGCAGCAAGATAGGCTTTGGTGGATTTAGAGAGCCCACGGGTATAGACATGTACCCTCTGGAAGTTAGACATGAGGTGTTGGGCTCTGAGTTAGTAAGAACCAAAGTAAAAGAATGTGGGTGGGCTGCATAGATGTTAAGGGAGAATTGTCTTTCTGTAGTTAATAAAAGTTCCCCTGTTTCAAAGCTGGAACTGATACATGGTAAAAGCGCACAGAAATCATTCTAAGACTTCATTCGAGGTGTAGTAATGCATGAAGGCTCTGCACAGCACTTGACTGTAACAGAACTTCCTCATATGGCTTGGTCAGCAGATAGGAGAGAGTACCTTTCTGGGAAACACTAGATGGTGCTATTCTCTAAGTAGAAGATAATCTACAGCTAGATTTTGATGCTGATCTATTATTACAGTTTAGCACACAATTTTAAAGCAGTTGGGCTTCAATCAATCAAAAAGTATTTACTGAGCTCCCATTAAGTGCCAGAGTTGGGCCTGAAATAGAAGGAAAATAGTATTAAGGAGAGAAAGACGGCAAAGCACAAAGCTGCACCAGCAGCTTTCCAATTTAAAGCAGTCTGGATTTTTCCTTGCTTTGCAGAACTGTTAGAGAGAAGCTGGGTTGCCTTAGAATTTTTGCATAGTAAAAGAACTTTGGATTAATGGGGCGATATTCACTGTCTGTTTTGACCATAATATTTAATGAATATTATATATTCAGTTACTGACTGTATCTGCCATTTGGCTTTATTATGGAATTTAGCATGATGTTTCCTGTAAAATGCTATTTGGATATCCTTCTTAAATATACCTCTTTCATGAACTTTCTGTGTTAAATTCCTCTGGTTTTAATAACTCCAAAATTCTAGCTTCGCTCTGAGTAACTTTAGAGAGTCTTTACGGCAGAGCCTCTTAACCTGTAACCTGCCTAACAAGCACCCGGAGATCTGGTTAAATCAGCCTATGTGCCGGTCAGCAGATGAAGAGCTAAAGGAAACGTGGTATTTATCAGCAGTGGGATTTAGTCAGTCACGAAGAATGAAATGATGTCATTTGCAGGAAAATGGATGCAAATGGAGACCACCATATTTAAAAAATAATCCAGACTCAGAAAGAGATCTTATGATGTCTCTCATTTGTGGATCCTAGATTTTATATAGAAACATAAAATCATATATATGACATATATGTGACATGAAAGTGGCAGTGAGATTGTTTGGAGAAATGAAAGAGACTAGTGGGCGAGGTGTGGGGGCAGGAGGAGGAAGGAGGAGAAGCTCAAAGTAGATGATATACTTGAGTGAATATGCCTTTATGGAATCCATCACTATGTACAACGAATATATGCCAGTAAAACAAAAAAGCCAAAACCACCCCCGACACACACACGAAAAAACAAATCCTGAGTCAGAGGATCTGGTGTGGGGCCAGCAATTTTGCATTTCTTTTTTTCTTTCTGTTTTTCAGGAGGGAGGTACTCTTTTTGAGACAGGGTCTCCTTGAAGCCCCAGCTGGCCTGGAACTTGCTATATATATACCAGGATGGCTTTGAACCACCTGCCTCTCGAGGGCTGGGATTAAAGGCGTGCACCACCATGCTCTGCAGAAGTTTGCATTTCTAAGAAACTCTGAGATGTGACTGCTGCCACTGCCCCACAAGTTACATTGAGTTGATTTTTATATGTAGATATGGTCATTGAATGAGTATTTCTATAGTTACAAACATGTTTTAATTTTAATTGCCTCTTGGAAAATTACTTTGTGATTCTTCCTCCATCTTCAAGCTCCTTTAACTGTATGTTGCATGCAGTAGTCACTTGGTAGATATACATGATAAACTGGAAAAAAATTGTTTCCCCATAAAACATGAAATGTTTTTATACCTACAGATGTATTTTCTGCTTCTCTTCACGCTGTTCCTTGCCTTGGGATGCCAGCCTATAGGAATCTCATCAAAAGGCCTTGTTTCCTGTAGCTCCAGGTTATTTTTGCTTATGGGAGACTTGGCAGAAGGGGTGTGTGTGTAAGAGAGGGAGAGACAGAGAGACATAGGTCTGGCTGAGAACGTTTACTGGTCAGTGTTCTTTTCTGGGTGTTTACTTTCTTGTAACTCCCCATCTGCTTTGTAGAAACTACACCCTTCCTTCTTCTCCTTAGGCCTAGGGGTTGATAGCTGCTTCTGTATTATGACCTTTGGCTACTTCTGGTTCCTCTGCGTCTTGACAAGTCTTTAAAAGAGTTCTGTTTAAGAATAAATCTTCCTGAAATTAGCCTCATTTCAATGTGGCCCTACTGGAATACTTGGTTACTATTGATTCTGGAAATACAAACAGGTAAAAATGTGCTTGGGCTGTAGAAAGACAAAATAACAGAACTTAGCATACTTCTCATTTTTATGGTGAAAGCAAAGCCATTTTCAAAAATATATACAAATAATAATACATTGACTAGAATCATCTTGTACAATGGATCTCTTGAACTTATTTCTCTTGTGAAACATATGTTAATTAGGTTGATTTGGCCATTTGAAAATGTGC
This sequence comes from Eospalax fontanierii, assembly GCA_035773235.1. Lineage (NCBI taxonomy): Eukaryota > Metazoa > Chordata > Mammalia > Rodentia > Spalacidae > Eospalax > Eospalax fontanierii. The sequence continues at coordinate 21,080,227 of CM069525.1, read as the reverse complement.
ACATGTTTCACAACAGCATGCTGTACACAATAAATGTATGCAGTTTTATTTGTCAGATAAATAAACGAGCCAGGAAACTTGGGTAAAGATTTTTAAAAAAAGAAGTGGAGCCTAATAGAAAAGGCTTAAGTTATTTTCAAATATTTAACTGCTTTACAATTCCCACCTAGTACATGTCAGCATTGTGTGACATTAAACTGTTGGGGTAATGACTAAAGTTTGGCTTAGGTCTTCCGTTACCTTTGTGGCATTTGAAATGTTCAGACAAACTCTTCTGTGTCTCTTGCTATTGTGGGTCAGAGTCTGAGTTATAAGTAGCTTAGCAGGAGCTTCTGGCTTGTTCAACAATATTTCCCAGACTGCTGGTCTATATCCTCATTGCAATTGATGATGACAGAAAACAGAAATAATAAATTTAACTTACTTTGAAAAACAACAGTAGAAATGATCTCTATGACAGATTAACATTGCTGTTCTCTTGTCAGCATCTGGTTAATATTTGTGCATATATTTAGAGGTATAAAGATGCACAATCTAGGGTGTTACTGTAAAAGAGAGCTGTTTTTGTTTTGTGTTTTGAGATAAGCTCTCACTATGTAGCCCTGGCTGACCTGGAACTTGCTATGTATACCTTGAATTCAGAGATTCCCCTGCCTCTGCCTCCTGAGTGCTGGCATTAAAGATGTGCACCAGCATGCCCAGCAGCCTTTAAAAAGATCTATCTTGTTTTAAAATTATGTGTCTGTGTGTCTGGGGTGGAGGGGATGTGCATGTGAGTGCAGGTGCCCTTGGAGGCCAGAGGCATCATATTATCTCTGGAATTGTAGTTACAGGCAATTGTAAACCAATTGTGAACCCAGACTGAGGTACTGGTAATTGAACTTGGGTCCTCTTTAAGAGCAGTACATGCTGTTATCTGGTGAGCTATCTCTTTGACTACCCAAAGAGCTTTCTAGTCATTTGTTTGAAGGGGGATCTCTTTTCTATGAAACATGCCCATCATACTATTCAATCTGTATCTATTTAAATGTACAAAAAGATACATCTAGAATTTGGACAGAAATATTCCAGGCCAGATAAAGATTTTAATCTTTAATTTGGCAGGGATTTCTTCTTGGCTATATTGATTCCTTCTTCATTAGACTCTAAAATTTGAAGCTGCAAACTCATTCTCTTTCTAAACAAATGGTCATGGAGTTTACCAGAAGTTTATTACTATAACAGAGAACTCATTGTGGGGAATTTTTTTAATGGGAAAATTTCATGGTCTGTTTTCAAGGTTATTACTCAGAGCTGCAGATACATAAAAAGGTTTATTTTTATTTTATAGTTACTGTCAGAATAGAAGACAACATGGCAGATTCAGTTCCTCCAAATGATGATGATTAGCAGGAATTTTTTCATTTAAGGCAAATGTTTAGGATGTTTAGAAAAATGAATATAACCATTGTTCATTCACTTAATTGATTTCTTCTCCATTTCAGTCATTCGTCTATTCATCATCTGGTGATTGGGAGCAAGTGCTCTGCATATAGATAAGAAAAACAGATATTGCCTCATGGAACTACTTTTAGAAGAAGTGCAATCTATACAAATCTATTATGATTTACTTTAGCAATTAAAATACTATAAAGGATATGATATAGAGAAAGAGGGTCTGACTTAATTGTGGGGAGTGAGATTGGTTGCAAGATGCTTAGGAGAGGAACTGACGTTTGAGTGGGGTTGGAAGGATGAATTGCAGATGAGAGGAGGCAAGCACTTTGTACCCAAATTCCAAAAGGTCTTGTACCTCCTGTTAAGGAACTTGGTTTTTCTCTTGAAGGCAATGGAAAGCCTCTAGAGAATTTTAATGAGGGGAGAGTTATCAAGTTTACATTTTGGAAAGATCTTTTTTCAAAGATTGTAAGGGAACGTACTGTAAGGGAGAGGTAGAGTTGAGTAGCGGCTGGAGGTGAAGTGAGCAAATATTAGCTAACAACCGGAACCAAGCCTGGCCAGGGACACTGTGGAGAAAGGCAGATTCAAGATGTAATTGTGGAGGTCAATTGGCAGAAATTGATATCTAAAAATTGTTGCTAGAATATGAAATATACAAAAGAGATAGGTTGCAAAAATAGATAGGGAGAGAAAATTAATTTACATTTAGATTCTTTGGGGTTTTGTAGTCTTAAAAGTCAACTAGACTACTAGATAATCTTGAAATGGAAAAACAAAAACAAATAAGTCAGACATGTTTGGAAATCAGGGAGTAGTTAAAACAAGAGGAACACATGGGATGTTTGCAAGCTCTATAATCTGTTTTTCTGTCTCCATTCTTTCTTATGTATAACACTTACTAACTGCAGATGATTTATGCCAAGATGGAGCAGGAAGACGACATTGCTAAGCTCATTTAAGAGTTACTAGAAGCTGAATTTTGAAGTTCCTTATCAATGTAGTAAAAGAATGAATACCAGAATCCAAGGAAAGAGGGTTTAAGAACGCAAGAGTTGAGCTGTAGAAATGGCTCAGTGGTTAAGAGCATTGGCTGCTCTTACAGGGGACCCAGGTTCGATCTCCAGCACCCACTTCGTGGCTAACAACTGTACATTTCCAGGGGATCTGATGCCCTCTTCTGTCCTCTGTGAGCTTTGCATGACATGGGTGCACGTACATACATGCAGGCAAAACACTCATACACATAAAATAAAAATAAATTTAAAAATTAAAAAAAGAATTCAAAACTCAGCCACTCAACAGGATAGATTGGTTTACTGTAAAACCAGAAGTAAACAGAGGGGAAAGACTTCACGACATTGGTCTTGGATATGTCACTAAGAGCAACAAATCAGACAAATAGAAGTATGAAACTAAGCAGCTTATATCAGAGCAAAGGATACAGAGGAGAAAGACGTCCAATATAATGGGAGAAAATATTTGCAGACCAAATATTGTTTTTATGATATGGAATTAACATTTAAAATAAAAGAAAATTCTACACAACAAAACTTCAAAAGTTCTAATTAAAATTGGGCAAAAGAGGATGATAGGGCGATGGTCAGTTGATAAAGTCTTTGCCTTGTAAGCATGAAGTTTGGCTCCCCAGAATCTATGTAGAAAGCCAAGCTTGATGACATGCATTTGTAATTCCAGGCAAGGAGGCAGAGATAGGAGGACTGTTCACTGGCCACTCAAGTCTAGCCTATTTGGTGAGCTCTGTGTTAATGAGAGATCCTGTCTCAAAAAGCAGGATGGACAGATCCTGAGAATGACGCCCAAGGTTGTCTTATGGTCTCTAAGTTCATGTACCCACACATGTACATGCATCTACACACACACACACACACACACACACACACACACACACACCACGCATGTGGAAAAGGCAAAGGACTTGAGTATACATTTTCCTTAAAAACATGCAGATGGTCAAAAGTCTACCAAAGTCTGCTCAATATCACCAATCATTAGGGAAAGTTAAAATAAAATCATAAATATTTCCTTATATCAGGTATAATTAAAAACATAGATAAGCCTTTGCAAAGATATGGAATAGCTGAACTGCTTGTATACTGTTGATAGTCATGTAAAATATGCAGGTACTATGGCAAACTGTAATATTTGGAAGTTTCTCAAAAATTTAAAAGCAGAACTACTACATGACCCAGAAATCCTACTGTCAGGTGATATCCAGAAGAATTAGAAGAATTAGTCAGGATCTTGAAGAAAGTCATACACTCTTTTGTTCATTATAGTATTATTCACAATAGCTAACATTTGGAAACAAATGTTTATCAGTATTTGAATGAATAAAGAAAATGCAATATATAAAGGTATATAATAATAGAAATATTATTCAGTATTAAAAAGAAGTTTTGCTGTATGCAACACTACAGACAAATCTTTGATACATTGTGATAAGTGAAACATATGCGTTTCAGGACAGATAATGAAGTATCTTCATTATTAAAATTCGTAGGTACAGAAGTAGAATGGTGGTTGCTAGGGCTGTGGGTGAAAAGGAAACAAAAATTTGTTTAAGGTGTTTTAAGTTTCAATTATGCAAGATGAATTAGGTGCTAGAGATCTTTTGTACAACACAGTGCCTATATAGTTAACAATTCTGAGTTGTAAATTTAAACAATTTGTTATTAGGGTCGATTTAATGGATACACATACCAATTACAGATGATTTATGCCAAAATGGAGCATATGCCAAAGCCATAAAGGAACATTTTCAAATGTTTAGAGGTGAAAATATGTTTATTATCTTAAAGTGGTGATGGTTCTATGAGCATGCATATATATATCCAAGCTTATAGATTTTTACACATAGATTTAAAAAATATGTGTAAATTTTGCATCAATAAATCTGTTTAAAAGAGAAGAACATTTCTAATTTAAAAAAGCATGTGTAGTAATAACCGTATTTAATCAGAAAGCTAATACTTCTACAGATAACCCCTGAATCATACATAGTTGAGAAATACCCTAAACTTTTGAAGTGCTTGTCATGGACTGCTTTGTTCAAACCTTATGTCTCTCATAGTTTTATCTTTACTTCATTTTTAACACACTGCTATTTTTACTTCCTGCAAGAAGTACTTTGAACATATATTTGAAATTATTTTCTTCAGAATTTGCTTAATCATTGTTTCCTCAATTTAGAACATTTAAAAACAGGTGTGGGGATGCAAAGCTTGCTTTTCTTGAAACAGAATTATATCATCAAACTATTTAGAGTGGTATTGGAATTCAGAGTCCAAACATATGTAGTAGTAAAGTTCCTTCTATCTGCACTCTGACTAACATTTGGTAGATCTAATTTTCAAAAGCTGCTGCGTTAGAGCCTGAGATTGCTACATCTAGGTTCCCTGCTGCTCCTAGTTTTGCTGCTGTTAATCAGACTTGCTGAATTCTCTATGAATAGGGAAGTCAAGTTATGCTACACATGGATCAGCAGGGAGAATAAAAATAGGCTATCTCTGAAGAAATTCATAGAGAGATTACAGTGAATTCTAAGGAAACATGTATGTGTATACATATACCTATGTTTATATTTGGCTCAGTCTTCTGAGATCAGTGTTGAAAAGCTCAGGGTTCTTCTCTTAGCTTCTCAGAGAGGTTCTGGGGACTTGTTAAAGCTTCTGTCACTGAATTGTATACCTAAGGTGCTTAAGAAGGTTGATGAAGATCTACATATTAAAGCAAGTTGATCATAACTTGAAAAGCCAATGGAATTGGATAGGGCGTGCTGATAAGAATCTTAAAACACAGTGGAAATACCCAAGTTTGGATGGTAATGGATGGGACCCAAGTGGAACTAATTCCTGCCTCCTGACGTAGGCATTAACTGCGTAGTGAAAAGCCATCTCTGTCCAACTGATGAAGTTAGATTTTTTATTCTGAGGCAAGAAGAGGCCACCTGCTATGTCACATTTTTCATTTAAACAGGACATAGGATATACTAGGATTTCTATGCATTTCCTTTACCTGAATGGTTTTCAGTCAGATCTGTTCAAGTATAATTTATGTACCTAAAACTCAGTGTATGTCTGTGTATTTTGATAAGTGCATAGAGTGGAATAACGACTATCACAGTCAAGCTACATAATAGTTATATCATGCATGTGATTCTCAATTTGTATCAACCACCGTTCCCCATCCCAGCTTCTGGCAATGACTGATATGATTTGTTCTTCCTGTCCCTATAGTTTTGCAGCTTTGGGACAGTTACTATGGAAAACAGTTTTGTAGTTTCTTCTCAAGTAAAATATGTACTTACCAATGTACATAGCAATCTCACTAAGAATTTACTCTCAGGAAAACAAAACTTAGGAGAACATGAAAACCTGTATCTGACTGCTTATTGCAGCATTAAGTACTCCAGTTGGAAACAACTCAAGTGTCCTGCAGTGGGTAAATGGATAAAAAAACCGTGCTATATCTATAAATCAGAATACCACCAAGCTATAAAAAGGAATGAACTTCCAATACATACAACATGAATGAATCACAAATACATTATTCTAAGTGAAAGAAGTTGACCTCAGAAGGTGGCGTATCATGTGATTCGCAATAGCTGTAACTACTTTGCATTCCTACCAGCCATGTGTGAAAATTCTAGTTACTCTACAGCCTCTGTAACACTTGGTAGAGCTAGCTTACTTTAACTGTTATAAGAGTTTTGTAAAACTATCTCACTGCATTAAATTTTTTCCCTAATATTACCGGACATCTTTTCACATGTTCATTAGCTATTCATATATGTTCTTTTGTAAAGTGTTTTTCACCTTGTCCATTTTTTGGTGTTTTTTTGGGACTGGGTCTCCCTGTAGCTCCAGCTGGTCTGGAACTCAGTATATAGACTAGGCAGGCCTCGAACTCGCAGAGATCTTCCTGACTCTGCCTCTTGAGTACTGGGAATAAAGGCATGTGCCACCACACCCAGCTGTCCACTTTGCCCATTTTTTAAAATTGATTTTTGTTTTTTATTGATGGGTTTTGAAGGATATATATATATATATATATATATATATATATATGTCTCTGTGTGTGTGTGTGTTCTGGATAAAAGTCTTGACAGATATGTATTTTGCAAATATTTTATCCTATTCTGTGACTTATTGGTTTTTTTTACCCTATTGCCTTCTGAAGAATAAAACTTTCAAATGTTGGTGAAAAGTAATTTATAATTTTTTTTCTTTTGTAGGTCTTGCCTTTTATTAATTTTTCGAATTTCATACAATATGCTTTGATCATATTTAGATTCCCTCCCATAAATACACCTCCTTTTCTTATCCCCCACCAAATTTCTCTGCTATAATATATTTATATATTAAGGCCTATGGAGTCAGGTTTGTATTCTAAATGCCTTTTGATGTAGGTTCATTCACAGGACCCTAGTCAACTTAAGAGTCTTACCCTTAAATGAGACTGAATTTCCCCTTTATTGGTTGCCAATAGTTCCCTGGGTAGGGTTGTTGTTGGTGGTGGTAGTGGTGTGTGGTGTGTGTTTAAACCCATGTCTATGCTGGAATTTTGTCTGGCTTGAGCTTACATGGGACTTGTGCATGCTATCTCCATTGCTGTGAGTTCATATGAGTAATTGGTGAACTGTGAGGAAGACTGTGTTTCCTTTTGGTTATCCACCTTACCTCTGGTTGCCCCCTCTTCTGCAATGGCCCCTGAGCCTTGGGAGGCTGTAGTTTGATTTAGGTATCCTACTCAAGATAAGCAGTCTGAAGCCTCTTATTCTCTGTACATTGGCCAGTTGTGGTTTGAGATCTTGTTTTTGGAAAATTTTCCCTAACTGAGGGTCACAAAGATTTTCTCCTGTGTCAGCTTTTAGAAGATTTATATTTATGGTTTTCAGTTTTACCTTTAGGTTTATATCCATTGTGGGTTGGATTTTAGATGGTACGAAGTATCAGCTAAGAATTTCTTTCTCTTTTTCCTCTCTTCTTTCTTTGAATAGAGCATCCAAATGCTCCTTGCTGTAGCACCATTTATTGAATGGACTCTTTTTCCTCTATTGAATTTCATTTGCACTTTTGTTGAAAATCAATTGACCATGTATGTGTGGATCTATTTTTAGAATGTCTATTCTGTCTCATTGATCTTTGTGCCTATCTTGTTGCCAACACCACACCATCTTGATTACTTTATAAGAAGTCAGTTAAGCAAGTAGTAGTGTGAGCAATTCTACTTTCTTCTTTTCTAAAGTAACTTTGCTATTATAGTTCCTTTGCCTTTCCATACACAATTTAGAATTGGCTCATTGATTTCTACAAAAGTCCTGCTGTTATTTTTATTGAGATTATATTGATCAATTCCTAGCTGAATTTGGAGGAAAATTGCTATCTTAATAGCATCGAGTTTCCTAATTCTCTACAACTGTATATTTCTCCATTTTTAAGCACCTGATTTGGTTATTTTATCAGTGTTGTGAATACTTTATCATACATTTATTTACTTGTTTTTTTCTAGATTGTACTAAAGTATTTTGTAGTTTATCTGATCCCACTGCAAATGATACCAGTGAGGGTGCAGCTGTGTTTATCAACTAAGGTTGGTGGTCACAAAGATGGCAGAGAGTCTCTTTGGCCTTTGCTGTGTACATCTGCAGTGGTATTGAAGATTGTTGGGGTATAAGGTATAATGTGTGAAGAATCTCCTAAGAAGGAGGTTATTACTGAGAGGTCCTTCTTGGCAATAGATATGGCTTATAGACCCATGCATGGTCATGATAGTGCTGATGTCTGATGAATGACACCTGTGAAGTAGCCAAGCTGAGGGTGAAGCATGAGCATGCATGAAGGGACTACAGCTCTAGGGCTTGGTGCCTGGGATATAGTAACTTGCTGTATTTAGGAGGTGGAAGAAGAAAATGTAAACAGAAGCCTTTGTGATTTGTAACTTATTTTAAATAGTCTTTTATTTATTCTTTGACAATTTCATAAATGTATATAATGCGTCTTGATCCAACTCCCTCTGGACCCCCCCTTCACCACTTCCCTCTCCCACATTCATGTCCTCTTTTTGTTTTTACAACCCACTGTGTACAGTTAATGCTGCCTGCATATGCATGAATGTGGGGCCATTCACCAGAACATGGCAACCTACCAGAGGCCATACCCTTTAAGAACAATGATTCCCCCTTCCCCAGCAGCGACCAATTGTCACTAGCAGCTCAGCTAGGGAGTGGCGCCTCATGAGTCCCTCTCCCATGCATTCTTACAGGTTGACTGGCTTGATCTTGTGTAGCTCTTGTGCAGGTAAACATAGCTGCTGTGTGTTCATGAGTGGAACAGCTATGTCATGTCAAGAAGAGAGCATTTTACAGCACTCCTCCCTATTTTTTGGCTCTTACATTCTTTCTACCCTCTATTCTGCAATGTCCCCTGAGTCTTGGGAATGGTGGTGGTCTAAATGTCCTGTTTACAGCTGAGCACTCAACAGTTTCAGTACTTGGAGCAGTTATAGGTCTCTGCATTGATTGCTGCCCACTAAAAAAAAGAAGCTTCTCTGACAAAGGTTGAGGGCAGTATTAATTCATGGATATAAACAAAAGAGTTTGACAACATGTTCATTTAGCAAAGCAATAGTAGCAAGATTCTCCCTAGGGCCTATGATCTATGATTATGGGCCTTTGACCAGATTTTCAGTACCAGGTATGAATTCCCTCCTGTGGAGCAGGAAAAGTGGTTGGTTACCCTCATAACAGTCATTCCGCTATTGCACAGTAGACACATCTTGCCTGGCATGCCAGTAGTATACAACACAGGATAAACAGCTAAGTAAGACTGTGGGTGACACTTCTCTGCCAGTAGCCTACATAGAACCTTCTGGGACCACAAAAGCTAGCCACCAAGCAGGAAGTTTCCAGGCCAGATCTAGCTTGGTTTCTGTGTTTCCTGCAACCAAAATATGTTGTGTCCTGTGCAATACGGTCTTCCCATCTAGATATGGTAGGTAATAAAGAGCAATGGCAATAACCTGTGTTGTTTGAGGGCCTCTAGGGCATCTTTGACTAATAACTTATGGGGAGATATCCTATAACGGGCACTAAAAGTTTCATTTAATAACCCATGTTTTCTAAAGATTCTTTCTTAAAGCTTAATTTTATAAGATAACATGTAAAATGGGTTCATCATGTACCTTCATACATATATGCCAAACTTGGTTTTCATTTGATCCCCTCCTCCACTGCGTTTCTCAGGGCCCCTCCCCCTCTGACTTGTTCCTTTGCTTCCCTTAAATAAGACCATCTTCTACTTTATTACCACATGTATTCTATTACCATTCTATTACTATTTTCTGTCTTAAGATATTTTTTCCTTGTTCTTGATTCTCTTTCTAGTTAGTGATCTATAAACACACTAATATAAATATACACATATACACAGACATGTACTTTTAAATTTAGGTTCCACATTTGAGAGAAAACATGCAGTATTTTGTCTATTTGAATCTGGCTTGTTTCACTTAACATGGTGATTCCAATTGCATACATTTTTCCCTACAAATGTCATGATTTGATTTTTTACTTATGGCTCCATAAAATCACATTGTGTGTATGTACCACATTTTATTTCTTCATTCATATATCGATAGACATCTAGGCTTGTTCCATTTCCTGGCTATTGCAATATTAAAGTTATAAATATGAACACACAAATACAAAAGCAGGTGTTTTCTCATGTGTTTACCAATGAAAGGCTGACTGTCTTCCTTATTGCAATTACAATGACTTTTTCTATATGTAAGTAAAAACACGGATAGGAAGAGTGATAGTCATTTATGTGTATCACTATACCATTTGTGGCAAGAACTGACTGGTGGCATTACTAACAGAATGGCTAGAGAAGGACTCAGTTCTAAGAACTTCTCTCAGGGTTTTCATAGTCTCATGGCAATTTTAGCTATATCTTCTGGCTGGTAACCTCTTGATTCTTTTCTCAGGTTCATATTCTTGTGTTATACTGATTCATGGAAAAAATATAGGCCTGATTACTGCTGTGTTATTCATAGCCCCAATTCTGGTGACACTTGAACATTTTGGTTTTTATATTTTGAGGCCTGGAAACATTCCTTCAAGGGAGTGTTCCTTAGTCAGTTTCTACCTGACCATATCATGGCACCATCTCTCAACACTTCAGATCCCTTTTCAGAATGTACCAACAGTCTTGCATTGTCCTCCAAGTTTCATTTTAAAGACAGGAATATATCAGTTTTCTCCTTTGATAAAGTGCAGTGAAGGCCATTTTCTATTTGTAAATATCATAGTCTCCTTAAAAGACATATTTTCTTTTCCTTTTTATATCAATGTGACTTCTATTATACGAAGAAGAAGACTGCAAATTTTACACCGGGGATGGAGCCTTATTAAATTTGGATATGAAGAATTGAGTAATTTTGTTCTCAACAGGAGTTTTTATCTTTGCTATAATCCTTGCCATGCATGTTAAACTTCAGGGTAAATAAGATATGTGAATGATTATCTCATATATTTTCTACATGTTTAATATTATTTTCTCTTAGTGGTAGAATATATTTGGAAACAAGGAGCAGAAACCAGATCTGAACTTGTTTTGGAAATGGGAATTCACTAGAGGACTATCTATTTCATGACAGGGTTCAAAGAAGGAATGAGGGAAGGAAATGATAGGGATGGACTTCCAATACATCTTTTAATCTAAGGTCTTTTCTTCCATCTCTTAGTTTCTGCATATCATCCTCATACAAATATGAAGAACTCAACCACTGATCATTCTACAGTTGTACATTTTCTTACAACTACAGCTGCTAGAAAATACATGCTTCTCTATTTCTAATCCAAAACTCATACTTATGGCTTTCATTGGCCCAGTTTTGGTCAGGTATCCTCTTCTTGATCAATCAAATATGCCCCAAAGGTGGGATCACATGGTACTATGTTTGTTCCTCTTGCTGCAGTGTATGTGGATAGACATAAGAACATATAGCTACTTTCTAGGCCTACCGTAATAAATGACTCCACACTGGGTGGCTTAAAGCAACAGAAATTCATTTTCTCATAGTTCTGGAGACCTTCTAGAAGTACAAAATCAAGATATGGGAAGAGCCAATATTGGAAGCTTGGAGGAAGAAATGGTTTCATCCCTTTCTCTAAGCTTCTCTTGCAACTCTTGGCACTTCTTGAATTGTAGACGCATCATTCCAATTTCTGCCTCCTTCTTCATATGCCACCTTCTTGCATTTGTGCTCAAATTTCCTTCACATAACAATACCAGCCACAGGACTGTGGTCTATCCTAATCTAGTGTGATCTCATGTTAACTTATCCAGAACTATTTTACTTCCATTGTAAGATCACATTCAGAGGATCTGAGTTGAAATGAAGTTGAGAGGGAGTATCATTCAATAAATTGTGTGTGTGTGTGTAATTCTGAAATACATCTTGTAATGGTTGCAGAGTTTTCATCATTGTGACTAACTGCATATTATTTTTCTAATTTTGGCCGTGTAGGCTATTGTTCCTTCACTTTTGTGGTATGGGGATTGAACCCAGGGCTTGCCTAGCAAGCATGATATTACTGAGCTACACCTTAGCCCATATAGGCTATTACTAAGTTTACATTTTGAAAAGCATTATAGTAAATATTCTTACATATGAATCTTTATGTGAACTTCCCAAAAGTTCCTTGTAACAAACTCTTAGGTGTGAAATTAATAGCAGCGTTCAAAACTTCTATGTCTTAGGTTTCTGTTCTCTTTTTTTTCTGGTACTGAAGATGGAACCCAGGGCTTTGTGCATGTTAGGTATGGGTCAATGATCCATACCTCCAGCCTTTCAGTTCTCTTTGTATGACTGTTTCTAATTTCTTTAAAAGATATAAAGCTATTTTTATTTTATATGTCCCCTGAATGCTGGGATTGAAGGCATGCACCACCTCATCTGGCTCTTTAGGTTTTAATTCTACGTTAGGGTAATAGGAATTTTAAAACTTTAAGTTTCTCTGTAAATACTGCTTTAGAGAAATCCTATTTGTAAAACAATATTTTGTATTTCATTATATATTTAAAAAATCTTTGAAAATTTCTTCTTTCATACAAGGACTATATAAAAGATATGGCTTAAATTTGAAGCATTTTCAGATTTTGTAACATATATAAAATTTTATTGATACTTTGAGAATTTCATACAATGTATTTTGATCATACTCAAACCAACTCCCCTATCTCCATTCCCACCTTACTACTTCTGACCCCTTCTGACTTCATGTTCTCTATTATTGTTATTTTTTAAGGTCTATTGAGTCAAATTTGTGTTCCCCAAATAGTCTTGGATGTGGGTACATTCCCTGGAACCTCGTTAACCACCTTAAAAAGAAAACTGAGTCTCCCTTCCCCAGTAGCTATCAATTGCCAATTGTTCCTTAGCTGGGGCTGGGGCTTCTTGCCTATGCCTCTTCCATCTTGGGATTTTTGCCTGGCTTGGGCTTGCACAGGTCTTGCACATGCTGTCACAAGTGTTGTGGCTTTCAAGTACTCAACTGCCCTGCTATGTCCAGACTACATGTTTATCTACCACCTCTGGCTCTTATAGTCCTTCTGCCTGCTCTTCCACAATGATCCCTGAGCCTTCGGAGAAGGCAGTGTATCTCTTGTGTCCCATTTAGGGTTGAACACTCTGCAGTCTCTTATTCTCTGCACATTGACCAGTTGTGAATCTCTGTATTAATCACCATCTGCTTCAAGAAGAAGCTTTTCTGTGATGCAGTAATAATCTATGGGTATAACAATAAGTCATTAGGCATTAGTTTAATATTATGTCCATTTAGCAGAATAGCAGTGGTAGATTCTCCCTGCACTTTGTGACCTGCTTAGCCACAGGTTCTTGGCCCTGCTGATAATAGTGCCAGGTATGGACTCTTGTGAAGCAGGCGTTAAATGCAATCAGAATATGGTTGGTTAGTGCTGTAACATTTGTGCCACTATTGTACCAGTGGACCAATGTTGCAAGGCCAGTCATTATTGTAGCTTGTAGGGTTCATAGCTACCTAAGACTGATGACTAGTTTTCTCTTCCAGCAGCATACATAGCATTTTCTAGCACTATGAAAGCTAGCCAGTAGAGAGGAAGCTTTAAAGTCACTTCCAGCTTGATTTCTCCTTGTTTGTTCTATGACTCACATATGTTGTTTTTTTCAGCAATAGAGTCTTACATCAAGTTGCTCTGGTAGGTAATCAGGAACAATGATAATAGCCAGTATTTTTTGAGGTCTGTATGACTCCCTCCACCCAGGTCAACAACTCCAAAAGAGAGAGTCCATTACTGACACTGGGTTTTTTATTTGATAGTCTGTGGTGTCTGGCATGGGTATTGTCCCCGCCTCCCATTATAGGGTAACTCCACTTAAACTCTTTTTAGATCATGTATGTGTATATTATAATAAGATTCTATAGTAGTAGTCAGGTAAGGCATTTAATGTTAGTTATCCCTCCTCTGCTTTGCCCTCCCAATCCCCACCACAGTTAACCCTTCCTAAACCACTATTTCCCCTTTCCCTTTGTATCACTGCATGCTATCTAAATTTTCGTGTAGTAGATAAGAAATTCTGTTTGATTTCTATTTTTTGAAATAGAAGCCTTGCACATGGCCCAGCAAGCTTGAGAAATGTTACTTGTGTACTTCATAAGAATGCACTTTTAGGGGCTAGAGGGATGGCTCAGTGGTTAAGAGGACCTCTTGCAAAGGACCTGGGTTCAGTTCCCATCACCCACATAGTGGTGAACAGCTATGCATAATTCTGGTTCTAGGGAATCCAACAACATCTTGACTCTGCAGGTACTTGCATGCATGTGGTACACTTACATACATTCAGGTAAAGCATTCATATGCATAAGATGAAAAGAGTCAGAAAAAATGCACTTTCATGCATTTGTTGGTCACAGTGCTCTGTAAATGTTAATTAGGTCAAGTTGATTTATAGCAGTGTTCAAGTCTTCTGTGTTTTGTTTTTGTTCTGTCATCTATTGGGGGGATGAAGGATGGAAAGAAGGAGGAGAAAGAGGAGGAGGAGGGTATTAAAATGCAGCTATGATTGTAGGCTTGTCTATTTATTTTTCTTTATTTTGTCTTGTTTATTTGTTAGTTTGTTGTTCTTTTTGCGACAGGGTCTCCCTATAGCCCTATCTGGTCTGGAACTTCCTATGTAAACCAGGCTGGCCTTGAACTTGCAGAGATCCACCTGCTTCTGCCTCCCAAGTCCTGGGATTAAAGGAGTGCACCACTATGCCTGACAACTGGCTTATTTCTTTCATTGGTTTGATAACTTTTTGCTTCGTACATATTAATTCTATATTATTTAGGTACATAGAAGTTTATAATTGAATTTATTTGATAACTTTCTTTAAATTTTTTATTTATTATTTTTATCTTATGTCTATGAGTGTTTTGTCTGCATGTATTTAATGCCACCATGTGGGTGCTGGGAATTGAACCCAGGTCCTCAAGAACAGCCAGTACCCTTAACTGCTAAGGTATCTCTCCAGCCCCAATGACTTTCTTTTTTTTATCCTGTGAAATGGAATGTTCTTTATACTCCTTGTCTCCAAATCCAGTTTGTCTGAATTTGATGTAGTTAAGCTGTTACGTGATATCTATCTTTGTGATTTTTTAGTCAACATATCAAATAATGGGTTTTATTATGACGTATATATCATTATATGCTGCTAAAATTTGGTCCCACGTTCATGTCACACACATCTATGTATGTATAATTGAATTTAGATTCCTCATATGAGAGAAAATGTGTGATAGTCTTCTTCCTCCCATTACCCTCTCTTGTACCCCCTTCCTTTTAGAGCCTTATCCTCCATAGTTCCCTTTCTCTTTTTATAGCAGATATAAACATCTAGATTATAAATATCAGAGAAAAATGTGGTGTTTATCTTTCTGAGTCTGGCTTATTTCACTTGACACTTGACATCATGATCTCTAGTTCTATCCATTTTCCTGCCAGTGACATGATTCATTCTTCTTTATAGCCAAAGATAGCTACATAGTATGTATTTAGCACATTTTTATTGATTCATCTATTGATGGACACCGAGGCTGATTCTGTATCTTGGTTATTGTGAATGGTACAGAAATAAATATGGATGTACAGCCGTCTATGTGGTGTTCTACTTAACTTTATTCAAGTATGGCTAAAAGTGGTTTAAATAGGTCATAAGGTAGTTCTATTTTCAGTTTTTTTGAGGAACCTCTACACTGGTTTCCATAGTGACTACCTCAGTTTACATCCCCATGAGCATGAGTGGGTCTACCCCCAAAGTCGTGCCAATATTTGGTGTGTTTTCTTGATAATAGGCGTTCTACTAATGTGCAATAGAATCTCAAAACAGTTTTAATTTGCATTTCATTGATGGAGTAAATACTTTTTCAAGTATTTATTGGTCATTTGTTTTTCTTTTGAGACTTGTCCAATTTATTTACCCGTTTATTAACTGGATGATTTAGTTTTGTTTAATTTTTGGAGTTCTTTATAGAGTCTAGATATTAATCCTCTGTCAGATGTATAAATGGAAAAAATTTTCTCCCATTTTGTAGGATGTCTCTCTGGCAATTGTTTTGTTTACTCTACAGAAACATTTTAATTTGGTATAATTCTGTTTATAGATTTTTGCTTTGTTTTCTGAGCAATTGGAGTCCTTTTCAAAAAGTCTTTATACGTACTTATATCTTGACATATTTTATATGCTTTTATCTTTAAGTGACTTAGTCTGTGTTTTCCTCTAACAGTCTCAATTTCATGTTTTACATGAATGTTTTTGTTCCATCAGAAATGATTTTTGTCCAAAGTAAGAAGTAGGGATCTAATTTCATTCTTCTCTGTATGTCTATTAAGTTTTTCCAGGATCATTTGTTGAACAATTGTCTTTTCTTCAATGTATATTTTTGGAATCTTTGTCTTTGAAAAAAATAGGCGATTTTAAATCTGTGGGTTTATCTCTCAGTCCTTTATTCGATTCCATTGCTCTAAATTTCTACTTTTGGGCCAGTATCATGCTGTACTTTTTTTTTTTTTTTACTACGGTTCTGTAGTAGAATTTGAAATTAGGTATGATCTGCCAGAATTGATGTTTCTGCTTAGGATCACTTTGGGTATTCAGAGTCTTAATGTTTCCATATGAATTTTAGGATTTCTTTTTTTGGGTTCTGTGAAGAACAGTTTTGGAACTTTAATGGTAATTGCATTGAATCTGTAGTTGTTTTTAGTAGTATAGCCATTTTTACAGTATTAATCCTGACAATCCAGGAATATAGGAGGTCTTTCCATACTGCAGTGTCTTTAATTTCTTTCATCAATATTTGATGGTTTTCATTGTAGAGATATTTTACTTCCTGGTTAAGTTTCATTTGTTTGTTTTTGTAGGACTTTTAGAGACAAGGTCTGCCTGTAGTCCCAGTTGGTCTGGAGCTCACTATGTAGATCAGGCTGGCTTTGATCTAATGGAGATTTGTCTGCCTCTGCCTGCCAAGTGCTGAGATTAAAGGTGTGTGCTACCACACCCTACCTATTCCTAGGTATTTGTAAAGCTATTGTGAATAGGATTGTTTCATGATTCTTTCTCAGCAAGTTCATTATTGCTATTTAAGAAAGCTACTGATTTTGTACATTGATTTTTTTATCCTGCTACTTTGCCAAAAGCATTTACTAGATCTTTCAAAGAACCAGCTCTTGGATTCATTGATTCTTTGTATTGTTTTTTTTTTGTTTCTATTTCATTAATTTCTTCTCTGATTTTTGTTATTTCTTCTTGTCTGCTGAATTTGGGTTTAATTTGTTCTTGCCTTTCCAGAGTCTTGAGTTGCAATGTTAAGTCATTTATTTGTGCTCTTTCTTCTTTTTTTAACATAGGCACTTAGAGCTATAAACTTCCCTCTTAGGACTGCTTTTAAAGTGTCCCAGAGGTTTTGTTGTGTTGCATTATCTTTTTAGTTTAGTTCCAGGAATGCTTTTATTTCTTTCCTAATTTCTTCTTTGACCCATTCATCATTCGGAAGTGTTTTGTTTAATTTCCTTGAGTTTGTGTAGCTCCCAGAGCTTCTTTTGGAGTTGATTTTAAGCTTTATTGTGTGCAGTCTGGTAGAATGCATGGAATTATGTCAACTTTTTTTTATTTGTTGAGGTTTGTTTTGTGCCGCAGTATGTGGTCATTTTTAGAGAAAGTTCAATGGGGTGCTGAATAGAAAGTGTATTCTTTGGAGCTTGGGTGAAATATTCAGCAGTTGTCCATAAGGTCCAGTTGATAGTATCATTTAGTTCATATGTCTCTCTATTCTTGTCCAGTTGACCTATCTATTAGAGATGATGGGCTATCAAAGTCCCCTACTATTAGGGGATTAATCTGTGTCTTAAAGTCCTATAGTAATGTTTTTATGAAATTGGGTGCACCAGAGTTTGGTGCATATATATTCATGATTGCAATATCTCCTTGTCCATTGTTCGTTTGGTCAGAATTAAGTAACCCTCTTTCTCTCTCTTTTTTTGTTTTTGGTCTTTTGAGACAAGGTCTCCCTTTAGCTCCAGCTGGCCTGGAACTTGCTAAGTAGATCAGGCTGGCCTTGAATTCACAGAGATCTGCCTGCCTCTTCCTCTCCAGTGCTGGAATTAAAGGCATGCACCATCATGCCTCACCTCTTTATCTCTTCTTATTGGTCTTAGTTTGAAATCTATTTTGTTTGATACTAGAATTGCAACACCTGCTTGTGTCTTAGTGTCATTTACTTTGCATATTTTTTCCATCCTTTTACCTTCAGGTAGTGCCTATCCTTGAAGGTGAGATGAGTTTCTTGAAGACAAGAAAAGGATGGATTTTATTTCTTAGTCCATTCAACTAACCTGTGTCATTTGACTGGGGAATTCAGGCTATTGACATTTAAAGATATTATTTCTACTTGCATTCTTGGTCTAATTTTGTGTTTCCAGGTTTATACCTTCATTTATTTTTTTCTATTGCCCCATGTGTATAGTCCTTTCGAATTGCTTCGAGTATTCTTTGAAGGGCTGATTTTGTAGACATGAATTTCTACTTATTCATGTTGTGAAAGACTTTTCTTTCCCCTTAAACTATATTATACATGGGTAAAGTAGTCTGGATTGGCATTTGTGGTCACTTAGAACTGGGACTACTTTGGTCCAGGCTCTTCTGACTTTCATAGTTTGCATTGAAAAGCCAACAGTAATTCTGATGGGGTTTCCTTTATATGTGACTTGTTGCTTCTCTATTGCAGCATTCAGTATTCTCTCTTTGTACTGTACATTTAGTATTTTTTATGCTATGCTGTGGGGAGTTTCTTTTCTGGTCCTGTCTTTTTGGTGTTCTATGTGCTTCTTTTATTTGCATGGGCATGTCTTTTCTTCTACAATCTTGTTGAAGTTCTGATCAATATCATTTACCTGAGATTCTTCTTCCTATATTCCTATGATGTGCAAATTGGTATTTTCATTTCCTTCATACTCTATTACTGTTTTCTTATTTTAATTTTCATATTCTTTGCTTGAGCAGTCCGTTCTTCAACATTACCATCCAATCTTGATAGTCAGTTTTCCATTTCATTCATTCTCTTGGTGAGGCCTTCTCCTGTTGTTTCAAACTTCCTTCTTCATTTCAGCCAAATTTTTCCTCAATATTTCTATCTCTTTAGTGAATTCAATCAGAAGTATATCCCAATCTTCTTTTAGTTTTTGTTTGTATATTCTTTAAATTCATTGAGTTATTTGATCATACATACAATGTGTTTTGATATTTCTACCTCACCCAACCTCACCCATCACTACCCTCACTTCCCTATGCCCCCCACCCTGGTGTGTTCTTTTTTCCCTATTAAATCCAATATGTACTGTCCAAACATTTTTGAATGTGGAACCTGACGGGGATTGTGATTGAGTAAGGGTCACACCCTTAAAGAAAATGGACTCTTCCTGTCCTAGCAGCTACCAGATGCCAATAGCTCCTCAGCTAAGGGTGAGATCTCCTGCTCACTTTCCCCTTTCCACTCTGGGATTTGGTCTGGGTTGAGTTTAAGAAAGTCTTATGGATGCTGTCACAAATGCTATGAGTTCCTATGTGCAATTTCCCTGCTTTATGTCAGGAAAGCACTGTTTCCTTGTAGTCATCCCCTGACCTCTGGCTCTTAAAATCTTTGTCCTTTCTTCTATAATAATCCCTGTGCCTTGAGGGAAGGGGTGTGTCACTGATGCGCTTTTTGGGTGCTGAGCACTCCCTAGACTTTTATTTTCTGCATGTTGACCAGTTTTAAGTGTCTGTGATAGCTGTCTTCTACTGCAACAAGAAGTTTCTCTTATGAGGGTTGAGAGGTCCACTAAGCTATAAGTATAGCAATAAATCATTAGAAGTCATTTTAATATTATGTTAATTTAGTAGAATATTAGTAGTAGGTTCTCGCCTATCTAGCCACAGGCACTTTGTCTTGGTACCTGTGCCAGATATGGGTTCCATCTCATGCAGTTGGCTTTAAATCCAATTGGAATGTGGATGTTTATTCCTACAGCATTTGTCCCCTTACTGTACTATATTTTGCCAGGCCAGTCATTATAGTTCACAGGGTTTTCAGTTATGTAAGACTGGTCATTCTTTTCTTCTCTTAGTGAGCATAGCACCTTAGAGCACCAAGAGGCATGGAATTTCCAGGTCTGTACATGCTTGATGTCTTCATGTTTTATGACTGAAGAATGTGCTGTCTTCATCAATAGTGCCTTATTATCAGGTTCGAGAAAGTAACCAAGGCCATTGGCAATAGTCTATAATGTTTGAGAATGTTTTTTAAGAGACTAAGATATACTTTATTCTATTTTAGAGCCAAATATGAGTGGACATGGCCTGGGATGTTGAGAATTTTTGTATCTGTGTTCATCAGAGAGACTGATCTATAATTTCACTTTTTGTCATGTCTTTTTATGGTTTGGGTATCAGAATAACAAGATAATTCTGGCATTGTAAAAAGAGTTTGATAGTGTTTCTCCTCTTTCTATTTTATGAAGTAGTTTGAATACCATGGGTGTTACTTTCATAGGCTTGGGAGATTTGTCAGTGAATCATCCAATCCTGGGCTTTTCTTTCTTGGGAAATTCTGTATCACTTCTTCAGTATCATTGTGTTTTACGGATCTGTTTAGGTTGTTTATAGTCTCTTGATTAATTTTGCCAGATCATATGTATCTAAGAATTTATACATTTCATCTAGATTTTCCAATTTAAAAATATTTTGTTTACTTATGGTTTTTTAAAATTTATTTTTATGTGTGTATGTTTTGCCTGCATGTATGTAAATGCACCATATGCATGCAATGCTGATGGAGGTCAGAAGAGGGCATCAAATCCCACGGAACTGAAGTTACTAATGGCTGTTAGCAGCCATGTGGGTGCTGGGAACTGAACCTAGGTTCTCTGCAAGATTGGCCACTGCTCTTAACCACTGAGTCATCTCTTCAGCTCCTATTTATATTTATTTATGTGGTGCTGGAGCTCAAACGAGGACCTCCTGACTGCTAGGCATGTTTTCTACCACTTAGCTATGTCAATAGATCTGCAGTTTTTAAAGTGTAAGTTTTCAAGGTATTCCCTAATGATTCTCTGGATTTCATTAATATATATTGTAATGTCCCCTCTTTCATTTATAATTTTATTCATTTGGGTTCTCTTTGTTTTGGTTAGTTTTGCTGAGGCTTTGTCAATTTTATCTTATTGAAAGTAGTATGTGAATTAGGTAGGTTCTCTAATTCTCTAGTGACTTCCCAGTTCTAATATTTTGACTGGAGTTGTCTCCCAAGTGTGTTGGATAGTGGAGAAAGCTAAAAGCATTGAGATTTGTGCAGATGTGTCTGTCTCTGTACTTTCAAAATGCCCTAAGCATTAAACACTCAGATGGAGTGATATGGTTGTGGATATCAAATAATCTTCTGGGGTTTCAGAATTCTCAGTATCTAAAGAAATGGCATATAGATTATTCCAGAGGTTAATCTACCTGTTGACCTCAGATTTAGGCGTACTGTTGTGTGAAAGACTTTTCCTGGGGAAATGTAACAACAACAACAACAACACACACACACACACACACACACACACACACACACACACGTCTGTTCATCCCAGAAAGGGAACTCATGACAGATCAAAGTAATGGTTACACCAAAATCCAACTTGATGAACCATTTTTTTATTGGAGTTACTAACAAGAATGTGGGTGAGGGGTTGCTTATAGGAGCAGAAGTGTCTCAGAAAAGCAGCTGCATCAATGAAAATCCCATCCCAACATGGATGGTGAGCCACAAAATCTGTAATCCTTGAGCTCTCTGCACAACTGGCAGGCAGGTCAACAGCCTAAGAATCTCCTCTCTCTGTAGCTTTGCTTCAGAGTACCCTTCTGCAGCAGTTGTTGAATCCTTCTATAAATCTGGGGAGGTGCCCTTGAGAATTTTCCAAGTTTCTAGTGTCTCAGACATATGATGTTTTTTTAACCTGTTGAGTCTCGGAAGCATTCCCCTCCATCTTGAAGGGAAGGTTGCAGATCAGAGGAAAGTGCTATACAACAGATAACCAAACTCCAAAGCTGCTTTCAGATGGTGAGGTCAGTACATAGACACAAAGAGTAAGGCTACCTGCTCCTACACATTTCACTGTTGGGAGGAAATCTCTTACCACCTCCACCTTTTAATTTATCCATGTCTAGCCCTTCTGCTTTCCACGTCTACTTCCCATGGCTATCTCTCACCAGGGGGCTATGGTAGGCTGACTTCAGATGTCCTGATTTGTGATTATTCTCTGTTCTGAGGCCCCACAGTAGGTATGTTTTAAACCACAGGTTCTCACTGAAGAAGGTACCAGGCCAGCCCACCAAATCATGTGTAGTGTCAAAATGGAATTCTTCCCAATTGCTGACCCATCTTGCTAGAGTTGTCACTATCTCATGAACACCTGCAACTAAATGTGCAAATAAAATGTGATACACTACATTAACAATATGAAAATTAAAGGTCATATAACGATCTCAGTTGATAGGAAGAAGCGTTTGATAAAATTCAACATCCTTTCATGGTAAAAATTCTCAACAAATTAGGTATAGAAGGAATATATCTTAGCATAATAAAGACTACATTACATAAACTCACAGCAGATATCATATTCAAAACTGAAAAGTTGAAAACTTTCCCTTTAAGATCAGGACTAGAGAAGGAAAGCCTACTACCATCCGTTTCTGTTCAGCATAGTACAGAAAGTCCTAGCCTGATTATTTAGGCAAGAAAAATAACATGCCTCCAAATCAAAAAAGAAAAAAATAAGTTGTCTCTATTTACAGAGAACAGGATCTAAGGTATATATTGAAAAATTTAAATGCTCCACAAATTATTAGAACCAATCAATTCTGATTTGTCAGTTATTCTTTATTGAATTCAATAAAATTATAAGACGTAAAATCAACATAGGAAATCAGATGTATTTCCATGCATTACCAAAGATTTATCCAAAAAGAAATAAAACAATCATGTTTGCAATATTGTCAAAAGGAATAAAACACTTAAGAATAAATTTAAACAAGAAGATAAAAGAGCCACACAGTGAATACTTTTTAGGCATTGATAAAAGAAACTGAAGAAAACAAAAATAAATGAAAACATTCTCTTTATGGGTTAGAAGAGTTAACATTGTTGATATATCCCTTGTCCCTAAAGCCATCTACAGATTCAATGGAATCCCAATTAAAATTCCAATATCTTTTTTCACAGAAACCAAATATTCTAAAATTCATATGTAATTACAAAAGATATTTTTATATTCTGTTAATGTAGTTCAGTTCATTAATTGACCTGAATTTGCTGAGCTATTTGTGCATTCCAGGTTTAATTCCTGCTTAGTCCTTGCACATAGGTATTTGAATGTGCTGATACATTCAGTTTGGTAGTTCAATGAAGATTTTTTGTATCTATGCTTATCAGGTATATTATTTTGCATGGTTTTCATCTGTTAAATATCCTTATTTGTTTTGGCTATGAGGTAACGCTGAATTCCTAAAATGATTTTGGAAGTATTCTCTTCTCTTCAGCTTTTTGAGATGTGTTTTGTTAGTCTCATAAGTTTGACTTGCTTACTCATATAAATGCAGCAAGAATAGCAGCTGACCTGAAAGGTTCTTTTTATTTTGCTTTAGTAGAACCTTTTGTTTTTATTTAATTGTTATTTATTTTCATAAACATGAGGTATTTTAAAATGCTATATGATGCTGCATGAAATACAAAAATTTTGAAGAAATCAAACACAGAACTTTGTCGTTTTACAAAGTTCTATGCACCAAATATGAACAAATACATTAACAGGAAAAAATAGGCTAAGAAAATACATTGACACACCTGCTTTTTGTCCTGGGTAATGAGGGGTGGCTCTTGCAGCCAGTATTAGACTGGAAGTTCATACCTAAGCACTGTAAGATTTCCTCAGTGTTTGCTAGCACTTTTGACAAGAAATCTAAGACTGGACTTTTCAAAACCTCTCATGATTAGGAAGGGAAACAAAGATATTTCAGTACCTATTGACTTGGAAATCACCTTTTAAAACTCAAAAGTCTGGAATATAGGCATTCTCTGTACATTCTCAAGTAATAGGATATCTCAGTTGGTAATATAAACAACATTGCCAATTATCTCTATATTAGATAGCTAATTATTAATATCTAAATGACTATATTGCTATAAAAAGCAGCAGTACCTATTGACTTGGAAATCACCTTTTAAAACTCAAAAGTCTGGAATATAGGCATTCTCTGTACATTCTCAAGTAATAGGATATCTCAGTTGGTAATATAAACAACATTGCCAATTATCTCTATATTAGATAGCTAATTATTAATATCTAAATGACTATATTGCTATAAAAATTATACTCATGATCAGTTTCCAAAATTTGGAGGGAATCTGGTAGGGAGAAAAATTAAATGTTTCAATTTTGTTTTCTAAGCTATATGCTGTATTGAATGCTGTAGATTACAGAAAGGTTAAGAAAAGATTTTTAATTCTGGGAAACAACACACTAAAAATCTAGCAATGTTTCCATTTCAAAGGCCGATAGCTTCCATAAATCTTTTTCATCTGCTCATCTAGTCTTATGTAATTAATTATTGTGCTGCTTGATCTTGGTTAGGACTTTCACAAACCTATTTTGTTATTCAAGTTTTGTACATCCTTACCTAGTCTTACCTTTAAAAATACTTATTAGTATTGTACATGTATGTGTGCTTGTGTGTGATATGTGATATGTGTGTGAGTGTGGGCACACGTGTGCCACGGTGCCCATGTGAAAGTTAGCAAAATACCCTAGGGAGTCAGATCTTTCCTCCTCCTCTTGGGTTCCAGGAATGGAACTTGGCTCCCAAAGATAGAACTCAGGTGCTTAGGCATGCACAGTAACTACTTTTTATTTGCTGAGCCAACTTACCAGCCCTGATGTTTTGATCTTAATGTTATGTTATTACAAATCCTTATTTGCCATAGTACTTTCCACAAATCTCTTTGAAGATACAACACATTAAGATTATAGTTTCTTGCTAAAAGCTTGTGGAAATTTATCAATGGACATTTTGAGGGTTTTTTTTTTGCATGAGGCTGTGGGTCTGATTTAAATATGGTGTGTTAGTACACTTCTGTTGAGTCTGTGCTTGTGGGTCAAGACTTTCATTGCCTTATTTTGCATGGTAGAAGTAGAACTCAGGGTTCCCTACATTACTTCTTAGTGGAAGTAGATATTCAGGTTTCCAATTGAGCCTCCACTGACATGTCTTTGCTGAACAGAGGCAGGGTGCTTCATTATTGTTCCCTCCAGAGATATTACAGAGTATGGTATGAAATTCCTAATTATCTAGCAAGGATGAAAGTTGTGCTGGAGAGCTTTAGTTTTCAACTTGACACATCTGGGTTGAGGGAGCATGATTGTGGAATTTCCTCCATTTGACTGACCTGTGGCCATGTCTGTGGGGTATTTTCTTGACTGTTCTGGACCCTCAGAACAGTTAGCAACTAGAAAATGCTTCAAACATGGCCACAGGCCATGTTGGGGGAAATTCATCAATTAGGGTTCAGGTTTTTTGGGTGTGTCGAGTTGACAATTAAAGCTAAGGAACATGATTAATCCCTTGTGAATTTATAATGCTATTAAACTATAGCCTTTCTTTTCTTGTTTGTCCCCAAGATTTCAATTACTATCACAATATAAAACAGTACAACTTTAAAGTCCCACAGCCTTTTTAAAAATGCAAACACTTTAAAACTTCAAAGTCTCTTAAAATATTTGAAGTCTCTTAACTGTAGGCATCCATAAAATAAAAAAATAAGTACTTTCTTATTTCAAAAGAAAAGAGTTAGGTACACTGAAGCAAAACCAAAGTCTAGCAGTGTAGCTCAGCGTTGGATGTCTGAGATTCATTCGTGGATCTTCTTGCTCTAAAGGATTTGGGCAGCTTTACTTCTCTGGCTCTGCATCTAGAGTGTACACATAGCTTGACTCATTGGCTCAGTATGGCTCCACACCACGCTTGCTCATTGTTCTTGGTGGTCATCTCATGGTTCTGGAATCTCTAATATGCTGAGATCTCCACTGTAACTGAGGCTACACCTTCACTGGTGAACTTCTGGCCTCTCTGCATGGACTCCAATCTTGTCAAATTGTGCCAAGCCTTAGCTGTTCTTCACGACCCCTTCATGCCTTCAAAACCAGTATCTTGTTGAAGACTTCTGTGTGTTGAATGTTTTTACAGTGTGAAAAAGTGGCATTATCATTTAAAAATAGTTCCCTTTACTTACTGATTACATTTTTCTTTTTTAATTATAACATTCAGTGTCAAAAAGGTATTTTGTGATTTTTGTCAATTTTATCAATACTTTATTTTATGGATTCTGGATTTTTCATCTTGTTTAGAAAGGCCTTCACTTCATCAAAATTAAAAGGAAATTTATCAATCAGTGAAACAGAAATTTCATCTAGCACTTTCCTCATTTCATTTTCCTCAATCATACTTTTGTTTCATAAAGTTGATTTTTTGAATAAGTGTGGGGCAGGAATTCAACTATGTATATTTCCTATATTTTTATCTTGTTCTAAAGCAATTTATTAAAAAAAATCTCTTTCTCCACTAACTTGTCATTTTTATCACGAATTAAATTTCCCCAGTAAACTAATATTTAAATTGCTTAACCAGGCAAATCATTCTGAAGAATTAATTTTTGAAATACTTTCTGGTACTTGAAGCTAATAAATTATTTAGATGCTGACTAAACATAATTGTTATTTATTAAAAGCAACTTTCTTAGTGTTATTGCTTTTATTAATTTTTAATATAGCATACAAAACAATGTGTTCCATTATGGCATTTTCATATCTATGTGTTGTTATCAAGTAAGAGTGCATTAGTCTATTCAATCTCTTCTTTGCTGAGAAAGATGTAGAACTGTGTTTAATTTAACAGTATTTTTAAACTTAAATTTTAAAATGGATATTGCTGTTAGAATTCGAGGTGAGAAGGTGATGTGATAAAGAACTAGAAACCAACCTCAACAAATACAGATAGCTTTATTAGGCACAAGGGACAAGCAACCTTCTTGAGGGAATGGAGACTGTGCATTGGGGTTGGAGGAGATGTAGGATTTATAGGTGGACCCAGAAAAAAAAATCTCAAAAAGAGGATATGCCTTCCTGGAATCCCAGATTGGTGGGGTGTGCCTTCTTGGGTGGTGTTGTGCTCCTTTCTGGGATCTAGGAAGGCAGGATGGAGAGTTCTGATAGGGGGTTTGATAGGGAATCAGATCTATAAGGAGACTGATACAAATCCAGATGTGTTTCCTTAGGGGCTATGTTCTGAAATAGATGTATCTCCTTCCTGGAGTGGAGAGGCAGGGTGGGGGATGGTCAGTTCATTCAGTCATTTGTCAAGCTGATTTTCCTTCATTCTAGACCTTGAAGACATAAAAGAATGGAATGGATGCATCCTTTTTCTCTTAACTGAGAGGAGTCCTCTGGTAGCAGGGAACAGGAACAAAGCCTTAATTTGATCTCAGGTAGCAGCTTGGGCAGTCATACAGGATGCTCAGTCAGGAGATTCTGTAAGAATGTTTGGAGAACACAACAGTTGATTAAGCTGCTTCATTACTCAGGAAGAAGTCAGTAGGAGTTTAGTGGAAGGAGGAGCTGGTCAGTCCAGTACTCATTCTAGGTGTCCAGGTGATTGAGGTTCTGGTAATGTCCTCAGCATGTCTTCTAGGAACAGGGTATTACTTCAGAAAATAAGAGAGATAAGCTAAAAGCAAGAACCCCTTACTGGCATCCTCTAGCTATGTCAGAACTAGAGACATCTTTGGATTGGGTAGTTCTGACATTCCCTAGTCTCAGGTAGGGACAAGTTTACTGGCAGATCCAAGAAAATTTCCAGCTCTCAGCTGAGAAACAAAGTGGTCATTTTCTTTTCGAGTTTTTACGCTAAAATTGTCTGGCCAATTTCTACCTCCTCCTCTCATCCTTAACCTCTCTGAAGAGGTTACCCTAATTGCCAATAGGGAATTGGGGCACTGACTACTCTGGCTTCTTCAGTGCTGAATAGGGGCCTAGGATGTAGAAATTGGGGTACCCTTTTGTGGGTCTACATAAAAGACCCTGAAAGTGCATAACTGTTTGCTCTAAGAGAGAAAAGAAAGTCTTTGACTGATGCCTGGGAGGAGGTGTGAAGTAAAGGCAAGAGTAGTTAGCAATACAACTAGGAAAACTGAGAACAGAGTGAACTGTACATGCCCAAATCAAAGTCCATTAGAATTTCTTGATGAAGGCTTCCAAAAACATTCACCTATTGGGTTTCTCCTTTTTCTTTTGGTCACCACAGATGGACTTGAGAGTGATGAACTCTGGATATGCTTTCAGGCACTTTGATATCTGTTGAAGTGGCTAGAATCTCAGTGTGAGTTCTGTCCTGAATGGCTTCTAGACAGGGAAAGAAAAGAAATTTAGCCATCATTTAGTTTTTAGACAAGAACAATAGTGGGCAGGTAGGTACTGCAGTGTTGAATTGGGTCAAGATCTGATGTCATATATCTGAGTAGCATTCTTCTTATCAAGGAGAAAATTTTAGTGAGAATTTTCTAAATAACATTTCATATGAAGTTAAGCCAAACGTCTGGGAATCACAATTCTTTGGACTCTAAAAGAAATGTACTGATCACTTTAATCTTTGTTTATGCTTTCCTTTTGGGTGTTTAAGTCCATACAGTTGGCCCAAATTAACCAAGTTGTTTTCAAGGTCAGTTGAATATGTGATCCTCAGGGGATACTCAGGCTTTGAGGGGAACGCTTAGCTCCTTTGGCTTTTCTTTAACCAGTTCCATTTTGTGAGGACAAGTCAGAAGCCTTGCTAGGTCATGATTTTCCTTGGAAGCATTGTGGAAATGTTTTCCTCCGTTGACTCTCCTCTTCGTAGACTGGACACTGATTTGACTCCCTCTAGTGGGTTCTTCTTGGCCTCCCTGAACAAGAGAGCAGGTGACTCATCACAGTTACAGTGATGAGTACATTTTGAAGGATGTCCCATAGTCCCCTGGGACTTAGTTGACTTTGGAGGGCAAAAAACAAAATCTGTCCCTTTAAGTCCCTTTGACCATATTAGTATAGGCCTGTAAGTATGGTTATTAAACATCCAAGATGGTTAGTTACACCAGTCTGGTAATTTTAAGATTACTTTAGTGGATTTAAGTGAAAGGCTGTCCCAAGAATGTGACAAGAGAGGCCCTAAGTCAGAGAAAGAAGAGATTTAACATCATAGGTTAAGTTGGCATAGCCCAGGAAAGAGATTTTATCATAAACCAAGTTCTAAATTTTACAGGGTTTTAAAGAAAATACTAATAATATTTAATATTTCTTACAGGGGGATATACCTCTACATATGAAACCAGCAGAGTTACCCTTGTCTAAGGGCATTACATAAATCTAAGGTGACAGGAAAGACAGTAAAGGAAGCATTAAGACTTAAGATTAAGAATAAAATCTAAAAATAGTTATTCTGAACATGTTGCAGTTGTCACATTTTGTCTCAGACTGTTCTCTTGGGTGCAAGAGACTGCTTAGGCCATCTTGGGGATAAGCTCTTATGATGTGTATTAGTTATTTTTCTGTTGCTATGAGTAAACACTGTGACCAAGGGAACTTATAAAAAGAAAAGTTTATTTAGCTTACAGTTCCAAAAGGACAAGAGTCCATCATGGTAGGGAAGCATGGTGGCACAGGTGGATGGAACATAAAGCAAAATGATTATACCTTCAAGCAGGGACAAGAAGCAGAGAGTGACTGGAGATCTGGCAAGGCTTAAGAACTCTCTAAGCCACCTCCAGGGATGTGCTTCCTCTAGCAAGACCACACCTTCTAAGACCTCCCAAAGCAGAGCCACCAAATGGGGACAAAATGTTCAAATACTTGGAACCTATGGGGGACATTCTCATTCAAACCACCACATTCCACTCCTTGGCCCCCATAGACTCATGACCGTATAAAATGCAGACTGCATTAGTCCAACCTTAAAAGTTCCCCATAGTCTTTACCAGTCTCAATACTATTCAAAAACTAAGTCCAAAGTCTCTTCTGAGACTCAGGGAAATCTCTTAGTTATAAGTCCCTGTAAAATCAAAAGATAAATTTCATACTCCCAACATACAGTGGCACTAAATACACTTTCCCATTCCAAAATGGAGGAATAGATGCATAGTGAGGAAATACCAGACAAAAAGGAAATCAAAAACCAGCAGGGCAGACACCAAATCCAATAGCTCCACATCCGACTTCACTTCCAAAGGGCTTCAATGGCTCAGCCTCTCCAGCTTTGTTGCATATAACACACATCTCTCTCTTGGGCAGGTGCCACATCCTATATGCAGCTCTCTGGCTGTTTCACAGCTCTGGTATCACGAACATCTTCTTGAGGACTCTACTGCAAACCAGACTTCACCTTCATAGCTTCATGCCATGGCCTATCAGGGTGTCTTGGCCTGTGTGGGCCTTCTTTATGCATGGATGCTCCTGCTGCATGCCGCCTGGTCTTGGCAGCTCTCTGAAAACACCTTCTTGATGACCCATTCACTCTTGAATCTTTCATGCTTCTAACCACTACCAGATAAATGACACTTCCAAGTTCAGTTACAAGTTTGGGATGGACCCTGGCCTGCTTCATCCACTTTCAAAGCTTTTCTCTGCTATGGCTTTCTAGGAGTAGAATCCCCACTCCCACCAGCGGTTTCCTTTCACAAGTTAGAGGCTTAGCTGGGCTTGGTCTTGCCCTTGCCCTGAAGGTAATCTCTCCATTGTTTAAGTGAAAATCTCTAGGACTCGCCTTAATCTTAATCACTTTAATCTCCGTATCAAAAGGATTCTTTCCTTCAATTTATAACTTGACTCCAACATTAATCTTCCTAGTGCTCTTTTTCAATCCAAGCTGAACATTCTGCATTTCTCTCTGCCCCATTTTCCATTGTAGATCTGCATAATATTCATCATTAATAGCCACACCACCATTTCTACATTAGGCTGTCTTAAAATTTCCTTTGCCAAGGAAATTAGACGATTGCTTTTCAGCTTTGCCTCAGGCAAGTTTTTCAGTTGTGGGAAGACACCAGCCAGACTCATTGCCAAAATATCCCAATTGCTGCTTGAGTCCTTATTTCTCTCTGGGACTACATTGTTCTCAGCACTACTTTCTTCCAGGATCCTACTAGAATGACCCATTAAGTTCCACTTAGAGCAATCAACTGCTTTTCTAGCCCAAACTTCCAGAGTCTTCCACATTCCTCCAAAAACCCACAAGGTCAGGTTCTCCATAGCCAACACCCCTCTTCTGGTACCAATTTCTATATTAGTTACTTTTCTGTTGCTGTGATAAAACACCACGACCAAAGGAACTTGTAAAAGGAAGAATTTATTTAGCTTACGTTTCCAAACCAACAAGTGTCTATAATGGTGGGGAGGCATGGTGGTACAGGCGGCTGAAGCATAAAATTAAGTGCTCACATCTTCAAGCAAGTACAGAAAGCAGAGATGATTGGAAATCCTGCAAGGCTTAAGAACTCTCTCAATCTGCCTCCAGTGATGTGCTTCCTCCAGAAAGGCCACAATTTCCAAGATCTTCCCAAACAGCACCACCAAATGGGGACAAAATGTTCAAATACTTGGAGCCTATGGAGAACATTCTCATTCAAACCACCACAAGATGCACCCCAGAAGAAATCACATGCTACTGTATCTGAAACAGGGGATTTTTAAGTGTGTATCTGGTCAGAAAAATACTTTCAAAGTATTTTAAGATATCTCTTTTGTTTGTTTGCTTTGAAAGTATTTTGGGTTCAACATTCAGTTTGGTTTTATGTTGCTTTCAGACCTCTGAAGACATGTTTGATTCTGACTGTTAAAATTCACCAGCAGTAATTATTTTCTTCTTTTCTTTTTCTCTGTATGCTTCTCCCATATCTAGTCTAAGAAATGGAGAAATGTTTAGAGAAAACCAAACTCCAGCTGGTTTTAGGTTTGATTAGTATGTTAATTCATCTTTAGGACTAAAGATGAATTCTAAAACTAGTTTTCCTATCTCATCTTTCTCTGACCTTGCCCTTAATTCTTTACCTCCTACCATAAAGCTCTATATGCAAACAGATTATGGCCTGTTTTAAGAAAGGCCACTTTTCTTCCAGGAAGCTCTACTCACTTGGATATATCTCACATTTTTCTCCTTTAGAGTAACTCTTTTGCCTTTAACTCTCACGCTTAAGCCTGCATTAAACTTTCTTTATACTAGCTGTTCCTAAAATTCTTTTTAGCAATTAAAGCCAGAAATCCTGGTTTGGCTTGAGTGTAGGTCTCTAAAACCTAGGAGAACTCCTCAGGCTCCTAAGGATGATTATGTGGCAGCTATGTCTCAGTCATTCCTGAAGTTTCTGAGCACTTCTGCTGAGATCCATCTTGGAGCATTGTTGCTGAATTTTCCATTTGTCACTTGTATGGTCTATCCTGATAGCTAAGCCAGTGGTCAGGAGAGAGATATGTGGCTTTTGAGAACCATGGCCAAGGTATTGGCTGCATAAAGCAGAAAGGGGTCCCAGAGTTGTGCATCGCAGAGAAAAGCAAGTGGACAGCTAGGAATGGAGTCACCT
The DNA here is from genome assembly GCA_035773235.1 of Eospalax fontanierii. Classification (NCBI taxonomy): domain Eukaryota; kingdom Metazoa; phylum Chordata; class Mammalia; order Rodentia; family Spalacidae; genus Eospalax; species Eospalax fontanierii. The sequence continues at coordinate 21,047,519 of CM069525.1, read as the reverse complement.
GTCCTACGAATTTGCAGATAGAAGGAGCAGATAGTGTAGGGACAAAGCAAACTCAGATCTCTTAAGTTTTAATCGCCCCTCCCTGTCCTGCTAAATTCTGGGTGCTAACAGTTCAGTGCACATTCTGGCACCAAGTCAAGACCCCATGGACGACAAGGTCTGAGTTGTCCAATACAAATAATCCCTGAGGGCCAGACAGGTCCCGAACCAAACAATTCCAAAGTTAACTAGCCAGCACAGTTGCGCAGCCACAGTACCTTTAAAAGCTGGCTGCACCTTGGGGAGCGTGCGCAGTTCCCTGATCTGGCTTTAGGGACTGCAGCCCGATTTACGGCTTGATTTGGTTTGCCAAATTATGTAAATAAATTTTCCTTTTTGCATCAAAGTGGACTTCTGGGGTTTGTTCCCACTTCTCAGACCCAAACATTTTTGGATGTCCCACTGAGATCTGGGAGCATAAACCCTGCTGTGAGTGCCTTAGCATAGCAGGCCTCAGTGAGTATCACTGATTCTCTCTCTCTCTGTTTTTCTCTATTTTTCTCGGTAGTCTGGACAAACTGAGGCTCAGTGGAGATCAAGTGGACCTGCCATTGATCTCTGAGCTGGAGGGGGCCGGGGGACGCTCCTACCCCTCTTCTGTTAACAGGTCGCAGATAAGCCTGATGTGGAATCCAGGCCTATCTGAGCCCGAGTCTGTGTCCTGCCTGATGTGGAATCCGGGCTGGCCAGACCTGTTTGGAACAGGAACAGGAGCCATCTATTCAGCAGACTCGAGTTGTGAAATTCTTCTCTCCCTCAGCAGGGACTTGCTGTCTCACACTTTCTACTCCTTGTTCTCGGAGCTCTACCCCTACTATCATATTCTTATCTAACTTCTCTTGATCCTCACCCCTGTCCTCATATTGTTCTTTTGTGAGGTATATCCTACTATGCGTCAAAAGATCTCAACTAAGATCTCAACTACTCCTCTTGACCTAATCCTTAACCATTTTCAAGATTACAGGTGGGCAACCTCAACCATGCTGGGACTCCATGTCAAATTGGCTCACCTCCAGACTCTCTGCACTATACAGTAGCCCTCTTTCAATGTTGACTGGCCACCAGAAGGATCCTTTAACTTGTCTCTCATTTACAGGGTCCAAGGAATTATTTTCAGGGAGCCCAGAAGTCCTGACCAAATCCCCTATATTCTAGGTTGGTGATATCTGGTTGCCAACCCCCCGACTGGTTATGCCCCCTGTTGCCCCTAAACGCTGGGCCAAAGGTGCTAATAACCCTGCTCCCCTTGAGAAAGGCCCAAGTGAAGATCTTGTCCAGACCCGGGATTCTCCCCTCTGTTCCTGAGGAAGATTTACTTCCTCCCCCCCCATGAGCCCACACCTGGACCACGGGATAGGCTTGGAGAGCAGGATCCCCTTCATCATCTGACTCATCCTGATCACCATCCCCTACCCCTTTGTCCAAGCTCAGCCCATTACCTACCTGTTCATGGGGTGGGAGGAATAAGATAGTCCAGGCCCTACCCCTGAGGGAGGTTGGACCCCCTGGGGAAAACGGAGTAGCCCCGGTGGTCTCCTTCCCTTTTTCTACTAGTGATCTGTATAACTGGAAGTTATAGACCCCTTCTTTTACAGAGGAGCCTTGTGCACTAGTTTCCCTCTTAGACACTGTCCTATTCACCCATCAACTGACCTGGGATTACTGCCAGAAGTTATTGAGCAACCTGTTCACCATGGAGGAGCGAAATCATATCATCCGGGAATGTAGACGTGCAGTCCCTGGGGATGCTGGGCGGCCAACTGAGAACGAAGACCTAATCATAGCTGCTTTTTCCTACCCGCGTCCTAATGAGGGATGGGACCACAATATTCTGGAAGGTAGGGAGCACCTAAAGGTCTATTGCCCGAATCTTATTGGGGGGAGTCTCTGGGTGGCTGCTAAATGCCCTACAAACCTATCTAAGGTCAGTCAGGTAGTACAGGAAAGAAATAAGTCTCCTGGAGCTTATTTAGAATGCCTTCTTGAAGCCTTTAAAACCTATACTCATATTGATCCTGAGGCCCTGGCAAATCAAATGGCTGTCAACATGGCTTTTGTCAACCAAGCCGCCTCCGATGTGAAATGAAAACTTCAAAAATTAGAAGGTTTTGAAGGTGAAAACTTGTCTCAATTATTGGCCATTGCCACTAAAGTTTCCAAAAACAGAGATATCCCCAAGGAAAGGCAAACCAAGGGGTTGACCAAAATTTTATTGGCTGAGAGGGTGACAAACCCTGAAATGAAACAATAAACCTCGAAATAGAAAAGAAATTCCAGCCCCAAGGCCCTCCCAAGGGAACCAACCAACATTGAAAAGAGACAAATGTGTTTACTACAAACAATTGGGGCACTGGGCCAAAGACTGCCCCCAGAAAAGGGGACCACAATCCTCCCCTCCTCCTAAGGTTTTGGAATTGGTGGGCTTAGAGGACTGAAGGGGCCTGGGCTCAGTGAGCCTCTACCACAAGCCCTGGGTCACCTTGCAAGTGGAGGGACGAGCAGTTGATTTCCTAGTTGACACCGGGACACAATATTCTGTTTTAAAGGAGTCTATGGGAAAATTAACTGGTAAACGGACCTAGGTACAGGGAGCCACGGGAATCGCCCAGCACTCTTGGACCACAAGGAGAAAAGTGGACCTAGGAAAAACAAGGTCTACCATTCCTTCATGGTGGTCCCAGAATGCCCGTACCCTTTGCTGGGCAGGGACTTACTGAACAAATGAAGGCTCAAATTCATTTTACCAGGAAAGACCCTCCCAATGTGACTGTGCCAGACATGGCTTATGTCCTTTGCCTACAATTAGAGGAAAAATAGCGGCTCCACACTCAGCCAACCACTAGGCAAGATCAGGCAACCATCCTCCAGGATTTCCAAAATTCCATTCCAGGGGTCTGGGCTGAGACTAACCCACCAGGATGAGCCATTAAGCAACCTCCAGTTATGATAACTTTAAAGGCTACTGCCCAGCTCGTCAGGATAAAGCAATATCCAGTGACCCCAGAAGTCAGAGCAGGAATCACAAAACACATAGGTCGCCTCAGAGAATTTGGTATTCTGATCCCCTGTCAGTCCTCTTGGGACACCCCTCTCCTGCCCGTCAAAAGCCGGGGACCAATGACTTTTTCCCAGTGCAGGATCTGACAGTGGTCAACAAAAGGGTGGAGGACATCCATCCTACTGTCCGTAGGATGGACACTGCTAAGTTCTCTCTCCTCAGAGAGAAAGGTTTATACTGTTCTAGATTTTAAGGATGCCTTCTTCAGTTTAACCTTGGCAAAGGAAAGCCAACCCATTTGCGACTTCAAATGGCGGGACCCAGAGCAGGCGTTCAATGGACAGCTCACCTGGATGCGGCTACCACAGGGGCTCAAGAACTCCCCCACCATCGTTGACGAAGCACTGTACCAGGACTTATAGGAGTATCAGACCTCACACCTGGAGGTAAGCCTTCTACAATCTGTAGATGATCTCCTGATTGCCGTGGAGGACAAGGACACCTGCTTTCAAGCCACTAAAGACTTGCTCCACACCCTGGACCAATTGGGATACAAGGTATCTGCTAAGAAGGCCCAACTCTGTGCTTCTGAGGTAATGTATCTGGGTTACATATTAAGGGATGGACAAAGACGGCTGTTACCAGCCAGAAAACAGGCTCACAGGGATCCCAACCCTGAGGACCTGAAGGCAATTGCAAGAGTTCCTGGGGTCAGCAGGGTTCTGCCGTCTATGGACACTTGGGTTTGCTGAGCTAGCAAAATCCTTGTATGAGGCTACCCAAGGAAATGAGTCTTCCTTTCTATGAACTGAGACTCAGGAAAAGGCCTTCCAAAAGATTAAAGAAGCCTTATTTCAAGCCCCAGACTTAGCTCTACCAAATGTCAATAAGCCTTACCAACTTTTTGTGGATGAGTGGGTCAGTATAGCTAAGGGGGTCCTAACCCAACAACTTGGGCCCTGGAAGAGACCTGTGGCCTATTTATCAAAAAAAACTGGACCCTGTAGCATTGGAATGGCCAAGCTGCCTCTGAATCATTGCAGCCACAGCCCTGCCGGTCAAGGATGCTGATACATTAACCTTAAGACAGCCCCTAACAGTCACTACTCCTCATTCAATAGAGGGTGTCCTCAGAAATCCCCCTGACCACTGGATAACAAATGCTCAACTGACACATTATCAGGCCCTGCTCCTTAACAACCCACACTCCCGTACCCAGGTCCTCTCCAGTACCGCACTCAACCCTGCTACCCTACTACTGGAAGTGGACCTTGAAATCAAGCCTGACTGTCTAGAAGTGCTCCACAGAGTGCATGGAACCTGAGAAGACCTAAACCGGATTTCCCATGGTCACAACCGGACATGGTTCTGTCCAATTTTGTTAAGGAGGGAACAAGGTATGCAGGGGCAGGGGTGGTCACTATATCCCAGACACTCTGGGCTTCTTCTCTACCAGTTGGGACATCAGCTCAGAAAGCCGAAATCATCGCCTTGCCACAGGCCCTTAAACTGAGCAAGGGTCAAACTGTTAACATCTTCATAGACAGCTGCTATGTTTTTGCCATGGCTCATGTCCACAGGACTATTTACAAGGAAAGAGGCCTTTTAATGTCTGAAGGAAATCTGTCAGAAATAAACAAGAAATCCTAGACCTCCGGAAGCCCTTTGGCTACCCTAGAAACTGGCCATCATCCATTGCCCAGGCCATCAAAAAGGAACTTCAGTAGTAGCACAAGGTAACAGGAGGGTGGACTTCGCAGCCAAGGAGGCGGTTCTAACTGCCCCAAAGCTACTAGTTATCCTACCAGAGCCTCTCTTGCCAGAAGTGCCCTTCTACTCAGCTCAGAACAATCAGGACTTAGCTACTCTGCCAAACACCAAGCTCAAGCATGGATGGAGAATCACCTTTGATGGAAAACTCATTTTACCCCACAAGTTGGCAGAGGACCTAATATACCAGCTCCATAAAGGAACCCATCTGGGGAAGAGAAAACTACAGGAACTGCTGACCCCGTATCACATTTTCGGTTTAACTAAAATAATGAAAAACAACCTTTCCAGATGTCTTTCCTGCCAAGCGACCAACCCTAAAGGAAGTAACATGCCCCCAGCTAAAAGACAGAGGGGCACTGCATCAGGAGTCCATTGGGAAGTGGACTTCACTGAGGTGAAGCCTGGCAGGTATGGTTATAAACACCTTTTGGTTTTTGTAGATACATTTTCAGGATGGGTTGAAGCTTTCCCCACAAAAGGAGAAACAGCATCAGTGGTAATTTAAAAATCATCGATGAATTAATACCAATGTATGGACTCCCTCTGTGATTGGATCAATGAACCAGCATTTATCTCTAAGGTAATCCAGGGGCTAGTTCAAACATTGGGGACTAATTGGAAGTTACATTGTGCATATCACCCCCAAAGTTCAGGACAGGAAGAAAGGATGAATCGGACCCTTAAAGAGACCTTAACTAAATTAACCCTAGAAACTGGCGATGACTGGACAGGCCTCCTACCCTTTGCCCTACATAGAGTTAGAAACACCTCCTATACCCAAGGCCTAACACCCTATGAAATCATGTATGAAAGACCTCCCCCACTGCTCCCTAAGCTGCTGTCAGATATGTTGATTGGTTTATCTGAGTCTCAATTCCTTAAGTCCGTACAGGCCTTGCAGACTGCACAGGACAACATTTTCCCTTTGCTGAGACACATTTACGAGCTGCCACTAGCCCAAGCACATGGATTCAAGCTGGGAGACCTTGTCTGGGTAAAACGACACCCCAAAGAACCTCTCGGGCCTCGATGGAAAGGACCTCACATGTGATCCTCACCACTCCCTCTGCTGTCAAAGTGGACGGGATCAAGACCTGGGTGCATCATTCCCACTTGAAACCTATACTGGATGGCTGATTGGACAATGCAGACAAACGATGGAAGGTCTCAGGTGACAAGGACAATCTCCTTAAGTTAAAACTTACTGCTATACCTTAACCTTTGCTATTTTTTTTATGTCTCCTTATAGAACTAACCTTTGCTTCTGAATATAATATATAAAATATACTACCTCATAAAATACTACCTCACCTGGGTAGTCAGTAACACAGCAACAGGAAAAATGGTGAACGCCACCTCCCTCCTGGGACCCATTGATACCTGGTTCCCCACCATCATGTTTGACCTGTGTGATCTAGCAGAAGGAACCTGGGATCATACTGCCCACAGCCCAGGAGCTCTATCATACGGATGCAACTACCCAGGATCCCGCAGCTGGACCAGGAGCCATTACTTCTACATTTGCCCTGCAAACATCGAAAACTGGAAGGAACCTTGTGGGAGGCCTGAGGCATATTTTTGCGCTTCCTGGGACAGTGTGTCTACCGGACGCATTTACTGGAAAGCACATGTTGCCGCTGACTTAATTCAAGTAACCAAGGCTCCAGAATCATGTTCCCTAGGATGGGGAGGAAAATGTGGGGGAGGACTGGGAGGCCCCTGCTCATCTAACTGTAACCCCGTAACCTTAGACTTCACCCCAAAAGGAAGGGAGGTTAAACAACAACAAAAATGGTTAAAACGGCTTAACTTGGGGACTAAAGCTATATGCCTCAGGAACTGACCCAGGAGTGCTCTTTACAGTCTGTCTACACATGGGTCCAGACCAAGGGACCCCTGTCAGACTGGTCCTAGAAATTTCACAACTCGCTGGGCAACCAGCTCAAACTATGTGGCAAATGGCCTTCACCTCTACATGCCCCACAGACACTCCAATAGTCCGAAGGCCCCCACCTCTTGGGCCCTTAAGCCCCCTAAATGCTACCTTTACCATTTTAAACAGCACCAACCCTGATCTTACAGCCAGCTGCTGGCTCTGCATGGATCCTGGGCCCCCATTTTATGATGGCCTAGCCCTCCAAGGGGCTTATATTAATACCCTTAACCCAGCCTCTTGTAGAATTTCTCCTTCCACAGGGAGGAGAGGGCTTACCCTTACTCAGGTATATGGCCAAGAGTTATGTGTGACTTCCACAATGGGACATGTGCCCCCTTCTTACCAACACCTTTGCAACACCACACATGCCATAAACAACAGCACACACCCTTATATGGTGCCCTAATTTTGCCTGGTGGGCCTGCACTTCTGGATTAACCACTTGCCTACATTCTTCGATACTCAATCAGACTAATGATTTTTGTGTCCTGGTCCAGCTGGTTCCCCATTTATATTACTGGACTGACCTAGAGATGGAAACTAAACTCTCAGCCTGAACTAGGCCCAAACGTACAATAGACATGGCAGCCATTGTCCTAACTACCCTACCAGGACTAGGCACTGCTTCGCTACAGGTATAGGCACCTCTGCACTTATCCTACAGGATCAGAACTACCGTGCGCTCCAGAAGACTATAGACCTAGATGTCCAGGCCCTTGAAAAATCTATCCGACACTTGGAAGATTCTCTGTTCTCCCTAGCTGAGGTAACTCTACAAAATAGACCAGGGCTGGACCCGCTTTTCCTAGAAAGAGGAGGACTTTGTGTTGCTCTGGGTGAACCATGTTGTTTTTATGTTAACCATTCTGGGATCATAAGATAGTCTCTGGCTGAAATTGACAGAACCAGAAAATGATAGACTTAGTCACCAGAATTAGTATGAATCCCTGTTTTCAAGGTCCCCCTGGTTAACCTCCTTACTCACAGCAATAACGGGCCCAATGCTCCTTTTCCTTCTGGCCCTTACTTGTGGACCCTGTAACCTCAATGCACTTACCAATTTTATCAGGACCAGAATGCAGGCCATCCAGCTTATGGTCTTGCGCACTCACTATGCGCAACTCAACCAATCCCTGGATGGCTATGTCTATGAGGACATAGAATTGCCCCAAACTACTTCCCCTCTGCCCTGAAGTGTGCCGTCTAACTGCCTTTTCTGTTTCTGTAAAATGCCTGGCTTAAAGATTTAATCCACTTACCATTCCAAGGGGGGAAATGTAAGAACAAAGCAAACTCAGACCTCTTCCGTTTTAATCGCTCCGCCCGACATTCTGGGTGCTAACACTTCAGAGCGCATTCTAGCACCAAGTCAAGACCCCACAGACTATAAAGTCTGAGTTGTCCAATACAAATAATCCCTGAAGGACAGACAGGTCCTGGACCAACAAATTCCAAGGTTAAGCTAGTCAGCACATCACAGCCACAGTACCTTTAAAAGCGGGCTGCACCTTGGGGAGTGTGTGCAGTTCCCTGATCTGGCTTTAGGGACTGCAGCCAGGTTTGCCGCTTGATTTGCTTTGTTTGCCAAATTATGTAAATAAATTTTCCTTTTTGCGTCAAAGTGGAGTTCTGGGGTTTGTTCCCACTTCTCGGACCCTAACAGACAGGAGTTTACAGAGAGAAGGAGCCAGAATTTGCCTAGAGAAACAAAGAGGAAAGGGGCTGAAGCAGGAATGAGAAGTTTTGCTGACAAAACCTGTCAATGTTTGTGTGTGACTGGGAAAACTAAGGCAGGATTGGCAAAGAGAGGGATGACCTCAGAAAGTAAAGAAATAAAGCCTGGATGTAGGGGACCTCAGACTATCTGCCATTTTGTTCAGTGTAGTTATCCAAATTAGTTAGGATATTGCAATCAAAAAGTGCCATATTCAGGCCGTCTATGGCCATTGTCCAGTTTGTATTGAGCCCAGATTTCGGCTGAGATTCAAAGGAGGGTGGCAGGCCTGAGGTCTCCTAATTGGAAGGTTTTAATATTTGCTCTCAGGCAGGTCTAGGGTGGTGGGGAGCTTGGGTACTGACAATAGTTTTAAACTTAAATTTTTAAATGAATATTGCTGTTAGAATTCAGGATGAGAAGGCAACTGGATAAGAAGTAGAAACAAACCTTAACAGATGCAGATAGCTTTATTTGCTACGAGAGGCAAGCAGTCTTTTCTCAGGAATGGAGGTTGTGTGTTGGGGTTGGAGGAGGTCTAGGATTTATAAGCCCAGAAAATCCCAGAAAGGAGGTTATGCCTTTCTGGAATCCCAGAGGGTGAGGTGTGCCTCTTTGGGTGGTGCTGTGTTCCTGCCTGTGAAGAAGAGGTGGGGAATTTTGATAGGAGTTTTAATGTCTTCTTTTCAGTTTCTTTTTGTAGTCCAGATTGTCTTAGAATTTGTGAGTCTTCTTGCTTCAGTCAGATATGAGCTACCATATCCATACTTAATTTTTTGTGTTCCTTAACAATAAAATATTTTTATTTTATGTGTTTGAGTGTTTTGCCTGCATGTATGTAAGTGTACCACATGGCTGAAATGCCCCACAGAGGCCAGAAGAGTGTGTTGGATCTCCTGGAACTGGAGTTACTGACAGTTGTTGGCTTCCATGTGGGTGCTGGGAATTGAACTCAGGTCCTTTGGAAAAATAGCAAGTGTTCTTAACTGCTGAGCCATCTCTCATGCCCAACAATACAATATTTTATTCAACTTTTTGAATAATAGAGTGTTGAGGGTTGGGAATGTAGCTCAGTTGGTGGAGTGCATGCGTACATTCATAAGGCCCTAGGTTTGGTTCCCAGCACCACATAAACTAGATGTGGTATGGATGAATATACTCCTAGCACTTGGGAGGTTGAGGCGAGAGGATTACAAATTCAGCTACATAGTGAGTTTGAACATCCTGGGCTGTATGAGACCCTGTCTCAAAAAGAAATAGTCTCACATACATTGAATTTCAGTCCTTTTTCTTTTCCTCTTTAATATGGTGCTTGGAATAGAACCCAGGATCTTGTACATATTAAGCATGTGCTCTGCTTATGAGCTTCAAGTGTGATACTATTATTAGTGGGGAGACATGAATAACCAGACAGGGAACTAATGACAAACCAAGGTAAGGATACCACCAAAGTCCAACTCATTGGTGAACCAAAGAGTTTTTATTTATAGGGTTATGGCTGGGGGCTTAAAGAAGTGGAAATGATTGAAAGATAGCTACATCACCAAAAGCCAGCCCAAACATAAGTGACAGCTCACCAAAGCTGGAAACCTGAAGCATACTGCATAACTTGCAGACAACAAAACAGGTTGGAGACCATCTCTTCTAGATAGCTCAGTTTATCTGACCATCTTCCAGGTGGCTCAGCTGGTCTTAGCCTGTTCTAGGCAGCTTAGCTTGTTTGAGAGTCTTTCAGTAGTCCTCAGGGTTTATGTATGCTTGGGGAGGGAGAGCCTAGTGAACCTGGTCAGTTTCAGGGACTTCCTAAAGCTGTTGAGTTTTCTTTTCATGAGTTTCATGAGCTTCCTGGCAGAATTGAATGTTCCACTTCACTTCAGAGCATCCTGTTGTTTCACTCTCCCTTTCTACATCCAGAGTCTTGAAGAGCTTCCCTACAGGATAGAGTATTTCACCTGACCTTAGGAGCCCCCTGTCTTAATAACCTTTCCTCCACAATGGGATGTCTTATCTCAGAGGAAAGTCATGCACAGCACAGCTACATCTCTAGCTCCATTAATCATTTTCTATCTTTTTTTAACATGCCAGGGATCAAACCCAAGGCCATACATATGCAAGGCATTTGCTCTACTCCTTAGCCCTACCCTGAGGATCTCATTATTCATTTTTAGGGTGACAAATAAGTCTGTCAGTTTTTTTGAAATGTTTAAAAATTAACTATAGAGCTAGGGAGATGGCTTCATGTGTAAGGCACTTGCAGCATGAAGACCTGAATTTGGAGCCTCAGCACCAGTATAAATGGACAGGTGTTGTGGCCCACCTGTAATTTTGTCACTTGGGAGCAGGAGACAGGGAATCTGCTAGGTAAGCTTGTTAGCTAGACTAGCTGAATAAATAAGTCCTGAATTCATGTGACACACTCTTCAATGTATAAGATGGAGAGCAATGAAAGACAACATCTGACATTAGCCTCTGGCCTCCAAACACAAACTAGATATGACTTATCTAACCCTGTGCAGTTTAAACTTGAAAAAAATATTTTCTTTTCTATTTACTGAAAGACAAACAGTTTTGTGTTGCTACTTTACATGTGCACCAGTGACCTTATGCTATCATTACTAGCATTTTTGGCCAGAGCGCCATTTTCTAGTAAAGCAGTGGTTTTCATTCTGGCTGCACATGTGGATCACCTGAGAGAGTTTCCACAACTCTGATGCCTAGCTCATAGCCCCCCACCAAATTCAATCAATATCTCTGGGCATAGACTTAAGCAGTTTTATAAGTTCTTCCAGAGGATTCTCTAACATGCAGCAATGGTAGAGAATTATTAAAGTAAAGGGACTTAAAAATCCTGAATGATGGTGCAAAACTATTGTATGTAGAGATATAGAAGTTATGAAATTCTGAAATATAATATTTAAAGCAGATTATGATTTAGTTTATTTCTATCTTGTCCACTCTCCTGTGGCTTTATTGAATATTTTTGGTAAAATTTGCTATGATATCTTTCATGTTTCCTTAGTTCTGTCATAAGTACTATGAAGGTAGGTAAATTGTCTCCGTCCATTTGAAACTTCCCTTGTTCAATTAATAATAAAGTTGCAAAAACTATGAATACCATTGATTACGTATCTTCTGGCAAAAATCTATACAGGGCTATAGATTCACAAATCTTGTTTCAACAGTCATCCAATCATTCAACAAGTATGTGTTGGATATTTACTCTGTTTAAACACATAAATTTTAGCTTTGGCAGTTTCTAAAAGATGCCTGTAGACATTACTTACCCTCTGAAATTCAGGCACATATATTTAACTGCCTATTAGTATTGTCTCTTGGTCATATAATGAAATTCTGAAACTTAATATGTCCAAAAGAGAACTTTTGATTTATTTGTCTAAATCCAATCTTCACTTAGTATTTCCAATTTCAGTAAAGGGCATTTGTGCATGACTTTTCCTGGAGAGACACGAAGAAATGTCTATTTAATCCAGATAGGGCACTGACAGACCAAAGAAACGATTCTGTCTATCTTGGTGAAACAGTGAGATTTTGGGGGGTTTATTACAGGAGCATGCATGACTTTTTGGTAGCTATATTACTAAAAAAGCCTCATAGCATGGAAGATAACTCATGAAACCTACATCAGTAGAATCTCAACACCAACCAATTTTCCACCTTCTATCTGCTCTAGCACTCTGAACACTACGTGCATCTGGAGCAGGATTATGTGCAGCTGGAGGCAGGCACAGGGGACTGTGGCTAACATCTCAGGTGAGGATCTGATGACTCTCTACACCTCTTTCTATGTTGGAATGTTAATAGACTCGATCTCATGAAGGTATAATAAGGGTGATCATGGCTGCTTGGATTTCAAGGTGGTAATTGTCATGTTATGCCTGGAGGATGGAATTCCACTATAGGCACCAGTATCACACACTTCATTCAGCCAAATCCTTGATGGTTTTTCCTGTTAGAACTTCTACATCCAACATATTAGCCAGTCTGGTCTACTCTGCCTTCCAGAGTCAACTATTTCTTCCTAAGTCCCAACATATACTGTTGTCTACTTAGGGTCACTAGATGCTAGAATTTTGTGGCATTTAGGTAAAGAAGCTCTTTTGTAAATGGATTTTGAATATTAGCTTATTATTGTGCAATCTAAGTGTGAGGTTTGGGTTCGAGAGATGCAGCAGAAATGGACCAGAGACTCCGCTGGGCGTTAACAGGACTGGTTTATTAAGGGCACGGAACTGGCTTCTCAAGCTGGGAAAAGAGAGACCAACTGGAATTAGCTTTCTCCACGTTCAGGAGTGGAGCAAATACTAGCCCCCTCATCTTGGGGGCTTAGACTTCGGGACTGGGCTGGTGTGCTTGGCTTAACTTCTCCAAATCGGGGATGGAGAAGCTCACTCAGGGAGAGTGCAAGAGGTAACTCCCCATGAGAGTGAGAGATTAGCCCCACCTAGCTGGTCAGTAGGCCTTTTTATAGGAGGGGGATCCCCATGACCTCTGATTGATGTTCAAGGGGAGATTGTAAACTTTTGGCCAGGAAGCAATCCCTTTTTCAGGAATCTTATCTGACCAAGAAGCTGTAAAAGTCAGTTCCTTTCTCTGATATTTGTGGACTCTGGGAGTTTGGCTGGAGTCGCAAAGGTGTCTGTCCTGGAACTGCTTCCGGGGCAGGGGTTCCTTTCAGTTACACCTTACACTAAGCAGCTTTGAGGGGTTGGTCCTTTATATGGTTTGAACATTGCAGAATATGGTTCAAAGATTAAGCAAGTGCAGTGAAGAGAATCACGAACCTCTAGCTTGTTGTGCTCCTGTATGCATCCTTCCTCAACTGGATTCAAGGCTGCATATCTGGCAGGTGTATGCAAAAGAAGATTCTCTTCCCCATTGCTTCTCTTAAGTTTTTAAAAAAATTATTTATCATTTTAATTTTGTGTGTATGAGTGTATTGCCTGCATGTATGTAAGTGCACCCTAGAACTCGTTATATAGATCAGGCTGTTGATCTCACAGAGATCCACCTGCTTCTGCCTCCCAAGTTCTGGGATTAAATGTGTGCACCACCATGCCTGGTTAATTTAGTTTTTGACATACATCATCCAATATTGGATTATGCACTGAATGTTTAACTCCTAAATCTTTTAAAAAAGATTTATTTACTTTTATTTCACCTGTATGAGTGTTTTTCCTGCATATATGTATGTGTACTACATGCATGCAGTGTCTTTAGAGGCTAGAACAGAGCATTAGATCCCCTGGTACTGGAGTTCCAGGCATCTGTGAACCACCATGTGGGTGCTGTGAACTGAACTGGGGTCCTCTGCAAGAGCAGCAACTGCTCTTAAGTCCTGAGCCATCTCTGCAGCCCTCCTAAATATTTTAAAATTTTGATTCTAGATCACTACTTCCTGGCCTAGTCTCATAAAATTGATTTGCTAAAAGAGCCTAGTCCTATTGTCCCACCCAGTGATTCAAATCTAAGCTTTTAGTTCTACATGAAGTGTTCTTTGTCCACTATTTCTAAAATGAGTGTATTGTTTAGGTCACACCCCTGTCTGGGGACCTACTGGCAATTGATGGCTGCTTGGGGAAGGAGGGTCAGTTTTCTTCAGGGATGTCGCCCCTGAGAGGCTACCCCCACTCCAGCAGATAATCCTGCATTCATGCGCACACAGGCACCACTTAATGGACTCTGGGGTTTTTTAAGAGAGCACGTGAAATTGGGAGGGAAAAGTGGTTGGGGAGAAATTGGAGGGAAAGGAATGGGGGGGGTTTGATCAAAATACATTATATGCAGGTATGAAATTTTCTATTAAAAAGTGTGTAGGTTCAGGTTAAACATTTTAGGAAGAGATACTTCAGAGGTCTACTTAATGTTAACATTAGCAGTTGTGTAATGTCTGTTCCATTCTCAGTGATGTTAAATTGAATCAGGTAATGGTACTAAAATTTCCTCCACAATAAAATAATGATTGTAATATTTTTCTCCTTGAAACTAGCAGATAATTTAAAGGTCTTTATTGGGGATTAGATTAAACTGTCTAGTTTTCCATTAACCTTTTAACCTAATACCTTTAACTTCCACTGAAGATAGTTGCCTGAATCAATTATTTCATTAGAATTTTCAAAATATTTTTAAGTGAAATTCATACAGAAAAAGAGCAATCTACTATGGTTACTTTTTAGATTGCCCTGAAGTACCATTTTTTATCAGAAAGACAAAATAAATGGTTATCCCTTTAACTGTACGTAAAATTTATTTATTTATTTATACTTTTGTGGTCATGGGTATGAAACCTAGGGACTTGCATATACTAGGTAAGTAGTATAGTTCTTAAGTTTGTTTTTATTTTCTTGTGGGATTTTGGGGGCATCTTTTTGAGACAGAGTCTCCCTGTAGCCATAGCTGGCCTAGAACTCACTATATAGACCAGGCTGGGATGAAAAATATATACCACTATGCCTAGGATACTCTTAAGTTTTAATGATCAATTCTCAGAGTAAATTTTCATAATAAAAGTGACCATTAAATTTGTTTAAAAATATATTGATTTGAATTCATAATTGTGTTTACATATTCAAGTATTATATATTTCTTATTCTTTTGGAGGTCTGTATGATATGTGTGTGGGGTGCAGGGGTGTGAGTGTGTGTGAATGCAGGTGCATATGTGTCACTGTACCTGTGTAGAGACCAGAGGACAACTTTGGGTTTGTTGGTCTTGCCTTGCACCTTATTTGAGACATAGTCAATTTGCTGTTTATTGCTGCATACATTAGGCTAGCTGGCTGGTGTTTCTGAGAATTCTGTTTCTGCCTCCCATCTCACAGTAGGAGCACAGGAACTACAGATGTGAGTTTGGAGCATTCAGACTCAGGCCCCCACACTTATGAAGTAGGAGCATTCCCCATATAACCATCTCCCTACATCTCCTTATTCCTTGATACATGTCTCAACTTTTGTGGAGGAGAGACCCTTCTTTGAGGCTACTCTGTTCTGTTAACTGCTCTATTAGTCTTTGAAACGTCTTTTCTTTCTGAAAAAACAGGATAATTTTGGCTTACTTTGCATATTGTATGCTTAATTTGAACTTTCTTTGAAATTAAGCATTCCTTCAAGGATTCTTGGTCAATGTGCTTTTCATTACCAGTGAAGGAACTGCTGCCAGAAATGCATACTTCCTCTCTCATTTCGTTGATCCAAAGTACTTTACATGCTCATCCTGAAACACTCCCTTCCTGTGTGAACTCAGCAGGCTTAAAAAAGAATACATTGCCCTTGATTTCCCATCACAACTACATGGTAAGACCCTATTGTTGAAGATACCACATACTTTGGCTGCAGGATATAGGAACATCAATGTCAAACTGGTCAGGAAATTTCCTCCCTGAAGGCTAGCTTTCATAGTGCTAGAAGTTGCTATGCAGGTTGCTGAGGGAGAAAAGATATCAATGCAGTGACCCTGCATGCTGGAATACTGTCTTGTCAAGCAAGGTGTGCCCACTAGTGCAATAGTGGCACAGCTTTTATGAGTTAACTAAGTGCTTTCTGACTGGGTGGGAGGCCTGCTCCGCGGGAGAACATTTCATGCCTGGTACTGCAGTCCTGGTCAAAAGCCCATGGCTGGGGAAGTCATAGGCCCTTGGGTAGAAGCTACTGTTGTTATTTTTCTAACTGATCATGCTGTGAAATTGCTGCCTAAATATTTATGTTTATGTTCACAGACTTTGGGCTGCTCTCAGCCTTGGTCAGAAAAATTTCTTTCTGCTGTTGGCCCCAGTTATGACTGAGCTGCATAACTGATCAAAGTGCTGAGAATAACAGACTGAGTACTCAGTCCTAAATGGGACACCTATATTAAACCCTCCACCGCCAAGGCTAAAGGAACATCATGAATGAGGAGGTAGAAAGAATGAAAGTTGGGGCTAGGGATGCTGTAAAATGCTGTCTCGTGGAAATGGCATAGCTATTGCACTCATGAGCTCATACCATCTGGTTACCTATACAAGGACTACACAAGATCAAGCCAGCAAGAATTCCAGCAGAGATGGGATAGATGATCTACAGCCCCACCCCTTACTGAAAAGATATTGACAGTGGATAGTTGCTAGGAGAGGGAGAATTACTCGGTTTTAGAAAAATGCATTTTATGTGTATGAGTGTATTATTGCCTGCACGTATATAGGTGCAATGCCCACAGAGGCCAGAAAAGGGCGACAGATCCCCTGGAACTAGAATTATGGATGGTTGTTAGCCACCATGTGGCTGCTGGAAATCGAATCTGGGTCCTCTGCAAGAGCAGCCCGTGCATTTAACCACTGAGCCATCTGTACTGAGCCCCCAAGAATCACTCTTTTGAAGATGTGACCACATCTGTTAAGTTTCCTGTGCTCCAGTGGATGGCCCCCTACCCAGGTATGTATGGGACCAGTAGCTGGACTTAGTAGGTTATAGAAAGAAAGATAGAAATAAGGAAAATAAATACTTTTTTTCTCAAAAATAAAGAAAAAAAATCAAAGGAGGGCATCTAAATATGGTCAAAATATATTGTATGAAATTGGCAAAAATAAAAATAAAAATAAAAAGGGAACAAAGAATAGATACAGACAAAGAGTACATTAATTTAGGAGGAGAAAGTGGTGGTGGGGAGACGGAAGCATTGGAGGGGAGGCAATGGGGTGGGTTTGACCAAAACACTATATTCAGGTATGAAATTCTCAAGCATAAATTAAAAAAAAAGATTTCCTCTGTTTGATTTGGTGAGGCACACAACTACATAGAAGTGAGTCTTAGAGGTTTTTGCTAGAGAGGATAAAGCTGGGGCAGATACAGAGCAAATAGATGTTAGGTAGCAAATCAGCCATCTCTTTCGAATCAATCAAAGCCATAACTTGTAAGTTTATCAGTTTCCATTGAGAAGTCTCCTTGGCAAGATAACTGCTCACAGTGATTTTCAGAGATGATGCCTATTCAGGAGGTGATATCCCATGTTTGTTTGGTAAGGAGGAACTTAGGGGCTGGAGAGATGGCTCAGCAGTTAAGGGCCCTGGCTGCTCTTGCAAAGTACCCAGGATTGGTTTGCAGCACCTACTTTGTTACAGCTCACAACTGCCTGTAACTCTAATTCCAGGAGATCTGATTCTCTTCTGGCTTCCAGGGTATCAGACATACATGTGGTATACATACATAGATGCAGGCAAAAATTCATATACATAAAATAAAAGGAATAAGGCTGGGTATGGCAGCACACGTCTTTAATCCTAGCACAAAAGAGGCAAACGCAGGTGGATTTCCATGAGTTTGAGGCCAGCCTGGTCTACAAAACAAGTTCCAGACCATCTGGGGATACAGAGAGATCCTATCTCAAAAAGACCAAAAACAAAAACAAAGAAATAAAATTTTAAAAAATCCAAAGGAATGGAATGAATTTAATCCCATAAGGTTCTGAGCTGTTTATAAAAGTATTTTGTTCTGTATAACCATGACAGGTTAACAGAATAGGATATTCTGTCAGAAATATTTCTGATAAACACTGTTGTCTTGCTGTTTAATATTTTACAGTAAGGCAGATGTGAGTTGGAATTCCAGCTCTTTGTTATTATCTAATCTCTCTAAATCTCAGTTTCTAAATCTATAAAATGCGATAGTAAAATTTATTCCATTAAATAATTTGAAGCACCACTGATAATAAACAGTTAGTCCAGGGTGTACATAGTATTCAGTTAGCTGAAGTTTTCATCAAAGTCCTTTTCCTTCCCTTTCAAGACTTCAGTTTTGTCTTCATACAGTTCTTCATTTCAGAGAAGTGGATTTCTAAGACTATAGTTAATCTCCCAGCAGTTACACTTTAGATTTCATGCTAGGGAAGAACTCATGCTCATTGAGGAGATTAAGAGGATTACCATCTGTTATCAGTAACCAATGACTTTAGAAGTTATATTTTAGGTAAGTTATGAATTAAGGAGGCATAAACCCTTTATAGAGTAGATCCTATCATTTTATTTTATGTTCTAGCTTTCCTGTTATTTCCGAGGGAATATTTTCTAACCTTTCACCAAGTTCAGGAACACATTTGTTGGGAATGTATGTACTGACAACAAATGACTTCCAGAAAGAGGTCTCTGACAGCTCAACAGATCAGAGTTGACAAAAGAAGCAACAGAGAGCTCCCTTCTCCTAATGCATTCGCTAATTGCCCTTCACAGCTTTAGAGGTTCACAGGAAAGTGGATACGCAATCAGCCTTGATGATCTGAAGCCAGTTATCACCTCCATCAACTTTGCCCCTGTACCTTTTCTCTGCTCTCACCTGCTGATTGACCAGTTCACTGTCCATTAACAGTTTTTAGAAAAAAGGGCAGAGAAGGAAAAGGTTATTACAATTTAATCAGTGTACTTAGGTTAAAATATCAGTTCATGTAAAATGGCTTCATCAAAGTGGAAGAAAGGGATGAAATTAAAAGAGAAAACTCAGAATTTTCAGGGACATATTGTTTATTGACTTGATATTATTCATTATTACCCGGTCCGTCCTGATGGTCACGTCAAATTGAGAATTCTCATTACACTTTAGATTAAATATCACATAAAAGTATTCTACTTTTGGATGCACAAATTGTGTATGTGTATATTATACTAGATACCATGTACACACACAAACACACAGACACAGACAGACAGACAGACACACACACAGATTTGTTTGTGAACTACATCAAAATCTAATGGTAGATTTTTCTGATGTTGGGACTTTTATTTTATCTTCCATTTTTCAGTACTTTTTGAATTATTTACAGCAAACCTATTACTTTTTATAATAAGAATAAAAGACATTATGACAAATTTATTAAAGTGCACTTTGAAAGGTGAAGAACAAATGGATGCAATGATTTAACATTTTCTAATAGTATATTAACCACTACTTGAAGCTTTTATAAGATTGACTGGCAATGTTCCTTCTGGAAGCCTATTAAATTCTGTGGAATAGACACAAGAACAATGCTGAAGGACCAGAGTAGACGAGAATCTTTGGTAACTTGGTATTCAGCTCAGAAATGTTCCTTTAGATGAAATTTTGGTCAATAAGCCTTAGGCTTTGTCTGGCTGTTTATTTGCTATTTAGAGTCCCAGACATTTCCAATTGTGCATCTTTTCCATATCTTAGCTTACCTTACTCTAGAAACAGACCTTGTGTTGAAAATTTCAGTGAAAGTAGGTAATTTGGAAGTTGATGCCACACTAGTAGAGTAGTGCAGTAGTGAGTTAGGAGCTAAAAGCCTGTGTTGCTGTGAGTACCATTTTTAACTGGAGCACAGTTTCACTGGGAGAATATTCTAGTGCAGAGGGTCCTTCAAAATTGTGCTGCTCAGTCACTGGTTGAAGCATGCTTCTTGGTGAAAGTCTTTGCCATTGCCAGGCAAAATTGACTGTGGTGGCCAGAGAAAACCCTTAGATGGTGAGTTGCAAATGTTGGCTTTGACAGTGGGTTAGGTATTCATGACCTCCTGAAGGCCTTCTGAAGTACTATGGCCAGGTTCTGATCTGATATATCTGCCACACTTCCCTTGTAATGGGACTTTATACTTTCACAGAAGCAATTGGATGTGGTTTTTTTTTTTTTTTTTTTTTTGGCTTGGAAATGAGACTTGTATTATAAAACAGAAAGGTGTATTTTGCACCCAGTATAAGTGAGGAGTATACCTTCTGAGCAGATCACTGCTGTGGATAACTAAACTAAATCAAGTTAGAGAAATGTGAGAGAAAATATACACCATGCCTCAGGGTTATCTTACTTAAAGGGCAAGGAAGCTGGGACTTTTATCTTCCAATTCTGTCATTAGTGCCTGAAAACTGCTCTTGGGGTAGCTAACTTCCTGATACTTCCCAACTTCCCACCTGTCCCTTGTATAGGCTGAAGGAAAAGTCCTCGAGTGGAAGTTGCCAGTGATGACAATAGGCATGTCCAGGAACTATGAGAGCCAGAAGCCATTGGTTCAGGGTACAGGCTTCTTCTGTTACAGTTGGTGCCCTGAACAGCAAGGTATAGAAATAGTTATGACAGTCATCTCTGTGCGGGCGGTGGATAGGAGATATCTTTTTGTCTGAATTGCAGTGAACAGTAAGACCTAAGATTGGCTAATGACATCTATGGCTGAGTGACCCCAGACTGTCAACGGATAGCAGAGAAGAGGAGTGCATAGACCAAGTGGGATGGCCTTTAGGAGAACCCCAACTTTGAGAAGACATTAGAGAGCTATCACATCTTGTTATGATCCACTTTGCTGTCCAATATTTGTTGTGGCAATTTGGATTCCAATAGAACTTTAGAGATGAAAGTATCATTAGGCAGCAACCTCCCCATACAGGATTGTTGTGGTCTGAGTGGTCTTGTGGTCCCCCAAGAACTCATGAGTTGGAAACTTGATCCCCAATGTGATGATCTTGAGAGGTGTTGAATCTTGGTGGAAAGTAATTTCGTCATTTAGAAAAGTGAAAAACCTTAAGTCATTGAGAAAACTGGGCTTCCTCAGAAAGAATAGATTTTGTTCTCATGGGACTTTGGTTGCTTAGTTCTCACAGGAGGTTGGTCAGGAAACAGTGAGCCTGGTTCCTGAATCACTGCGTAGATTCTTGTATCCATATGTGGTCTCTCCTACTCACATGTACTCTCACAGTGATGCCATCCACCATGGTGATGTGATATAACCAAGACAGCCCTCAAAGGGGGCTGCTTGATCTCGGATATTAAGCCTTCAAAAAGGTGAGCTAAGTAAACACATTTCCTTTATAAGACACCAAGTCTTAGGGGTGTGTGTGTGTGTGTGTGTGTGTGTGTGTGTGTGTATGTAAATGGAAAACAAAGTAATACAGAAGTTCTGCTGCTGTTTCTTTATTGTTGTGTGTGTTGAGCTTTGTTGGGCTCCATCTACTGTTACAGGATGTTGAATGGGGCTAGCACAGGGATTTGGCATAGTACAAGAGCTATTAAGAATGCAAAATCAAGTGGACAAAAATCTAGTATAGAACTGGGGAAATGGACAAGAGACCCCAATCTTAGATGAAGAAATATTGGCAACTGATTACTGCTGGACGAGGAAGAGCTGATCTTCCTAAAGCGAGGAACTCTTGATAGCTGAGCGGACTTCAGTGGATGAACTTGCACTGAAGAATGTCTGGGGATACTAACTTGGCACAATAGGCCTCAACACAGATGATGGTATGCACAGATGCCAGTTGGGACCCTATGGGTGGATGCCAGTGAGGAAGGGGGTATTAAGATTGATTAAGATGTTCTATATGAAATACACAAAGATTCAATAAAAAATAAGAGTTCTTACATAGTAAAGGATTTGTGAGACAACCAAACCTTTTACATTGCCAAAATTCATTCCCTCTTAAATTTCTACTGTATATTAGTATGCTGGAAACATGCCTCTTTCCCAACCTTGTTAATGTATCCTACAGAGTATTTTTATATGCTTGTTAATTGCTGCTGCATGTTGCTTCATAAACTTGGTTGGTTCATCCATCTAGGGAAATTTAGTCATTACCCCTATGAACTTCCAGAGTATGCTTGAATCTAAAGAACCAGAAAAAGTTGGCTGTTGTGAAACACCGAGGTAAAGTACTGGGCAGGGACTCCTCTGTTCCGCTAGGCCATTGATAATGGATAAATTGTTGAGACAAACTAAAAAAAAATTGACCTAATTTCATGCATATGTTTGAGCACAGATTATATTTAATATTTTATTAGGAAACACAATCATTTCCTTTACCGAGATTTAACTCTTTCCACCCATTTTAAAATGTGATTTTATTTTGTCTGTGGCCACAAAATTCTTTCTCATACCTCCCCAGAAGAACACAGGAATCATTTTATAATGACAACTATAATGCTAGTTCTCCATAAATAATATTGGTAAACTTTACTAGGGACCTTTTTTTTTGTTTCTTAAATTCATTGGTTAATTGGTTAGTTCAGTCCAGCAACAAATACACACTGAACACCTACTACAGGCCCGCAAGTGTGCTCCTCTGCAACACATGACTGAAGACCAAGGAGCTAATCCACATGTGCGGTATCTTCCTAGAGAGGTGGCATGGAGTGTATTCGGAACACCTGTGTAGCAAATGCAGCCCGTGCGCCTCCATGAGGGATTTAAATGATACAGTGGCAGGCAGCTGATTGAGCTGAGCTCTATTTTGTCAGTCCCTGCTTCCCTCCCCGCTCCTTTTATCTTGTTTCCTGTTATCCCTCCGTCTGTCTGGAAGGGATTTTCTGGGCTGCCTCTTCCTTCCACTGGCTGGGTTCCCCTGGCGCTCGCTCTTGTCACACAGCCAGCTCTAGAAGGTTGTGGAGAGAATGTCACCTTGTTCCCCTCCCCTTAAATTCTTATGTGGCAGTGATTCATACCCTGCAGTCTTGGGATTGAATGGCTGAACCTCAGGAACATAACAGCAGGGAACGGGCTGAATTCTTCAAATTCAGACTCTAGTTGCCATAAGCGTTTGGGAATTATACATTCAAATAGCTCTGCCTTTTTCTCACATCTTACTTGGTGTGTGAGCAGGTGGGCGAAAGCCTGGTAGGTGTCGTGGGCTAGAAAATACCATGAAGAATTCCTAACAGCTCCTGCCCAAAGCTTCTCCCAGTGAAGCTGATTTGCATCTGAACCTATAGTCTTGTGAGTGTGAGCTCCATTAACTATGTGCTTATTTAACTGCCCTCTTTAAACACAGTTCCTCTCTGTACTTTTGAATCTGCCACTCGCCCCCCCCAACAGATCTATCTATTTTTAACTGGTTGGCATTAAGCACAGGGTTGTTTCCCTTTAAGTTTGTTGGTTGTGTAATTAATTTAGAAAAGCTGTGGAGGTAAACATTTTGAGATTTCTTTTTTAACGGGAGAAGCTAGGTCTTGATTCACTGTCTTTCCAGGCTGCTGCTAAAGCAAATGAATTTCTTGCAGTCACCTTCCTGAGTTTGTTCCTTTCATGTTAGTATATTGTTAAGCACAGTTGCTGCAAAAGCAGTGAGAAAAAAAGTCACATGCTCATAGCAAAGAAGAAATTGAATTTTAAAATATATATTAAGCAGAAAATGGCCTGAAACTGTGGTGGAGAAAAGAAAAACATTCACTAGATGGCCAGTTTATATACAGAAAGTTGTACAATTAAGTTCCTAGCCTTTCATATTATTATCCCAGATCGATCAACCATGACAAGACATGTAACACAGAATCATTCATATGCTCTACTTACAGGAGGAAAGGGGGAACACGTTTATCAATTAAAGTGTTGCTTTAAATGTGAGTTTTCCCACAAGGATTTCATTTTCAAGGAGCAGATATTTGAGACCAAAAACCCAAATAAAAGAAATATGAAATGGTGCATTGTGCTATCATGCTCCTGGGAGGTTGGTGTATCTGCTTCAAATTAAGGGTTTGGTGTCATGGAAACAGCTTGTTCACTTGGAAAGCTGCTGCTGCTCTGTGGGAAGGCAAAGGACCAGTATGTGCAAGTGTGTGTGTGTGTTTAACATTCCCTATCAACCCTCAGCAAAATAAATACCCATTCCTGCCAGAAAGTAGGGAATTGTATGGGAGGGTTAGACTTCTCTTTTACTTTTGGCATCAGATTTTTAGAACAGAGCATATGAATCATCTGGAGAATAATGTGCGAATGAAGTTCCCAATTCCATGAGATTTGGCATTTCAAAGGAACTCACAGACACTGATGCTGTTGGTCAGGGGATTATACCCAGAAAACTACTGCTCTGGAGTTGTTAATAATTTGGTTGAAGATTCGAATTACTTTTTTCTTTGGCTCTTGTGAATTAATGTTGGGCCAAGAGAAAAAATTCCTGTTTTTTTTTAATGTCTATTTTAATTTTTGTCTGGAGCTAAGATATATTGGCATATAAAAGAAGATAAAGACAATATACATGTTTAATGCACTATTGAATTGGGTTTTTTGTTTGTTTGACTTTTTTTTGAGACAAGGCTCCCTGTAGCTCCAACTGGTCTAGAACTTGCTGTGTAGACCTGGCTGGTCTTGATCTCATAGAGATTTGCTTACCTCTGCCTCCAGAGTGCTGGAATTAAAGGCATTCACTACCACACCTGGCCCTGGCATTGTTTTTGAATTGTCAACTTACACTGGAATTTGGATTTCTGGAAGGAAAGCAATTTATGGTCTTCTGCCCTTACATGGTGCCAAGAAACCTTTGACAGAATATCATTCTGGTAATAGCCATAACACTTGATACATGGTCACTAAAGTGGGTTGAGTAGTGTCCTTCAGAAAAAAGAATATCACATCCACCTAAAGCCTCAGAATGTGACCTTATTTAGAATAAGGGTCTTGGCACATGTAATTAGCTAAGGTGAGGTCATACTGGATTAGGGCGGGTTCTAAATTCAATGACAGATGTCCTCATAAGGACACCCAGGTGGAGGTGGGCATGCAATGGAGACCAAGATTGGGAAGATGCAGTTGCTCCCTTAGGAAGAGGCAAAGAAGTAGAATTCTCTAGAGGCCTATGTAGAGCATGGCTGTACTGACCCTTTGGTTTCAGGTTCAGGACTTCAGAATAGTGAGAATAAACTTTGGTGGATTTAAATGTTCGAAGTATTTTGGATTTTGGAATATTTCAGATTTGGGGATGTTTGCGTGCACATAATACTATCTTGGGGATTGTGTTGGATAATTTTAGTTGTCAACTTGACACACCTGAGTGGAGGGAACCTCAATTGAGGAACTGACTCCATTGGCTTGGCCTATGGCCATGTTTGTGGGGCATTTTCTTGATTGTTGAGTGATGTGGGAGGGTCCAGCTGCTGTGGGTGGTGCCACCCCTGGGCAGGTGTCTTGTGTTGTATAAGAAATCAGGCTGAGCTTGGTTGGGAAGATTAAGTCAGTAAGCAGCCTTCCTCCATGGTCTGTATTTCAGTTCCCACTCTGAGCTTCTGCTTTGACTTTTTTCTTTCAGTGATGAACTGTGACCTGAGAAATGTAAGGTAAAATAAAAGCTTTCCTCTCTGACTTGGTTTTCACCTTTAAAATTTTTCAGTTATTTTTATTTTTATTTTATGCATATGTGTGCATTGCCTGGATGTGTGTAAGTGCACCTGTGTTGTGCAATGCCCAAGGAGGTCAGAAGAAGGCGTCAGATCCCTGGAACTGGAGTTACTGGTGGCTGTTATCCATGATATGGGTGCTGGGAATCAAACCCAGGTCCTCTGCAAGAGTTGTGGTTGCTCTTAACTGCTGATCATCCTGCTAGCTCCTCGCCAGTGGTTTTGTTGTTGTTGTTAAATCACAGCAATTGAAAGTAGTTCAACCCAATTATAAACACAAAACTCATTTTTGTTTCATATGTACCATTACATATAGCCTGAAGGTAATTTTATACATTTTAATGCATTTGCATTTTAATTATGACATATGAAGTCAAGTGCAGAATTTTAGCACTTATGGCCTCTCGTCAGATTTTGTAACATTTAAGATTGTGTATTTTCAGATTAGGGGTGTCAACCTGGAGTAGTTTTGTGTGGTTCATTCTTTTGTGATTCACTAGATGTGCTCCACTGCTTTAGGGGAGTGGAATCATGAGTTTGATTTCTTGATAAAAAGGTTAGCTTTATTGTTCGTGTCCACAGACTGTTCTTTTAACTCTAGTTATTGTCCTTGAAAATGTTGATTGGAATTGGAATAAAGATTCTGGACTAAGTTCAACATCTGAACAGATGAAACATTTCAAGGACAGAGCCTACTAAATGTATGTTAGTTGGTAAGCCTCAACTCCTCATGCAAAGGACATAATTATGATGGTGTAAAAGATGGTTAATAGGTATGTTTAGATCAGTAGTTTTCACTCTGTTGTATGACTTCTGGGGAGACAAGAGCAACTGTTTATTCCACATATGGCACAGATAAAAAAATGATCCATCCAAGTCTAGCTGTGTTCCTGGAAAACACACCTCAGAATGAAAGCAGCTTCCATGGAACTCCCTGTCCAATTTGTAGGCAGCTCCTGTGAAGAGTCTCTTCTGCCCTAGCAGTTGTTTATTGCTCATGTAATTTTAGAGAATAGCCTTATGAGCCTTGTAACATGAATGTCCTGAGTCTTATAAATTTCAGCAGCTCCCTGAACCTTATGAGCCTCCCTGCTCCCTTCAAAAGGGAAATTTTCAATTAGGAGGAATAACTACATTAACACTCTATCAGTGTTTAGTTTGTATTTGGGAAATTGAATTGTGTCCTAGGTTTGAACTCAGTCTGTGTTAGTTTGGGGGCACAACTGAGATGGCTTTGAAATTTATTAAGTTAATTATTAACACAGCTGCTTTGATTTCTGAGGATGAAATTAACTACATTTTTTTGTAGTTGCTTCAGATATAGCTTTGGTTCCAGGGAGACGATGAAAATATTAACATTATTTTCGATCTTGAAATACTGTGCCAAATTTGACAAATTTGATCAGCGTTCTGTGACAATTCCTAGTTTAGAATAAGCAATGTAACCTACATGGTATTTGTGTCAGTGCATACTTGCTGTTATGATTTACATTCCAAATAAGGTTTTCTTTATGTGAAAATACCAAGTGCAATATCAAAAAAGCTGAGTAAATGTATCTCATAAAAATGCAAAATTTTACGTCGCCATTTGTGATTCAAACAACATGATTTTAATGGCATTTTACTTTTCATTGTATATGTTCATGATGCATTGTTTCATATGACATAAGCATATTTTAATATATTGAGCATATTGCCCTCTATAATCCTCTCTCCTTCTCCTCCCCGTTCTGTTAATCCCCTTTGTTCCCCTTGTTGTATGTACATACATGTTTTCGTGTATCTATATAAAATCTAGGAACTTCATTTGAGAAAAAAAAACAGACGATTTGTCTTCCTGACATTGTCTTAATTTGCTCAATATGATTATCTTCAGTTGTATTAATTTTCTTGAGAACAATATAATTTCATTCTTTATGGCTGAAAATTTCCATTGTATCTACAATACATTTTCTTTATACATTCATCTGTTGTTGGACACTTAGGTTGGTTCCATCATTTAGCTGTTGTGACTAGTGCTGTAATAAACAATGATGTGGAAGTATCTCTGTGAGTTGCTGATTTGGCATCCTTTGGTTTCCAGGAGTGACAGAGCTGAGTCATACGATAGATTTTTAAGGACCCTCCACACTGATTTCTATAGCAGCTGGACTAGTTTACATCCCCATCAGCAATGCATAAGGGTTTCCTTCTGTCCACATCCTTGCCAGCACATTCTAATAGAGGTTCTAAAAAAGGTCTTGGGAGTTGTTTTCTTTTTGACAAGATGCTGTGGTCTCAAGAAAACAGTTTAGTAAAAAGCCTTGCTAAAGTGCAAGGCTACAATAGACTCATTCTTCACAGTAAACATTAATTATAAAATGTGTCGGCAGTGGTCAAGGAGATAACACTCAGCCTTTCTAGGGTTTTAATGATAATTTTGTTATACTAAGATGAAAGAAGGAAGGAATTTGTCTTAAAGCATTTGAAATTTGAATGAAACATTTAAAAAATGCTCTATCATAGTGCAGCATTTCACAAATTCTCAGAGGTTAAATAAGCTTTGCAGTAGGTTTAGAGAAAGGAGAGTTTGGCAGATTACCAGCTGATTACATTAACAAGATGCTTATTGCCTTAGCTGTCCAGCATGTCTTACTGACTGTCATTTATCATAAGGATGGGTGACTCGCTAAACATCTTTCCTTGTTTTTATTTCCTTCCCATGAGAAAAAAAATCCCAAAGAAGTTTCAGAGAGGGCCTAAGTTATTATGACTGGATGGTCCTTAAGGGTCCAGTTTGTCCTTTTGTTAGAATGTTTGTAGATGAGCAATTTCAATGCTCTACATATACGTGACTAGGTAGAGGGTTACAGTGAACATTGTCTGAGCACATAGCAAGTGCCAGGTATCATGCTGGTACATTCCCATAACCAGCAGTCTTCTGACATAGGTATTATAATTTCTATTTCAGTTTTAGGAAAATGAGGCTCAGGGAGATAATATAATTTGCCCAGGACTGCACAGCAATGAAAAGGGATTCAGATTAGTCTGAACTGTAGCCCAAGTTTTCTTCAGTAAGCCATCGCTATCCTTTTTTTTTTTCCTGTGTTTTTTTTTTTTTTTCAGAAAGGGTCTCCCTGTAGCCCCAGCTGGCCTGAAACTCACTATGTAGACCAGGCTGGCCTTGATCTCACAGAAATCCACCTGTTTCTGCCTGAGTTTAAAGGTGTGCATCACCATGGCCATTGCTATCTTTTCAAAGACAAAATAGAGTATGAAGACCCACTATCATCAGGTACTTTCCTTTCACCCACTGGGAAATGTAAGTGCATAGTGGTTAACAGGTTGGGCTTGGAGCCAGATTCTTTGGGTTCAAATTTCACATCTGCTGCTTCCTAGCTGTGCCATCCTGAGAACATGGCATCTCTTATCAGTGTTTTTTTGTTGTTGTTTGTTTTTCATGCTGTATAATAACATTAGCACCTACATAGCAGGGTTGTGGTAAATCCAGAATATTCTGCCTGATAATTTGGTGGGGACCAAACTGGTGTTTATCACGGAGCTTCATATTGACACTATATCAGCTGAGGAAATAACTTGCCTCTAAGTGCCACAGCTGGAATGGAGAAGCAGAGCTGAAACAGGCCATAAGACTGGTCTGATGCCAAGTCCAGAGCTCTGTCCACTAGGTCTCAAGTGAAAATTAGCAGGAATCACTGAGAATTAGGGAGTACACAATGTGTTCTTCTGAGTTCCTAGAATGCTTGTGTGGTTCTCAGAAAAAAAATAACAGCTGTTCTCTGGGATATGCAAATCCTAGGAGCCATAGCCAGGGGGCTCTGATTTTCAGATGCATCTGATAAAAGTTAAGGAGGGCCTCACATCTTCCTCATTCAGTGTCTTCCTTAGAATATGGATGTATTGCCATCTGTGCCCTCTCTTCCCCTGCTCTCCCCCCGCCCTCCATTTAGAATTGATATGGAGGCAATAAGGATCCAATCACCATAGAATGACTGTGGTTTGTTTCCTTGTAGTTAATCGTCAAATTGCTGAGTGGACAAAGCCTTGGAGAACATAGCTTTACTACTGCATGCCAAGTCCCTTCTGACTGTTAGTTCTAATGTGAGTGTGTGGCTGGAGTGATACCAGTGGATACCTTCCAGATTTCTCAGACTAAGGTCTGTCTTGCCATGACCTACCTCTACCCCTATCTCCTTTATTTTTCATCCTTGATGGGTAAGGGTCACCTTCTCTATACACAGAAAGGGACCGCCATTCACACAATCTGCTTAAAAGCAAATCTCTCCAAATGTTTCTGATAAAAGTTTGATTTGAGATACTAGGCAGTTCCTGAATCTCCATTTATTCTGCCTGTCATAGTTTATTCCTTTCCTCTTGTTCTAGTTACTTTTGGTTTGCTATGACCAAAAGCAACTTGGGGAAAAAAGGGTTTATTTGTCTTACACTTAAGAACACAGTCCTTCTTAATGATGAAGCCAGGGCAGGAACTTAAGCAGAAACTGGAACAGAAATCATGGAGAAATGTTGCTTACTGGTTCACTTACTAGCTCATGCTCAGCTAGCTTTCTTATACAGCTTAGATCCACCTGCCTAGGAATGGTGCTGCCCATGGTTGTCTAGATGTGGGACCACATCAATTATCAATCATCCATCAAGACAACCCCTCAAAGACATGGCTACAGACCAGTCTGATCTGGAAAATTCCTCAGTTGTGACTCCCTCAGATTACTCTCGGCTGTGTCAAGGTAATAGCTGAAGCTAACTAGGACATCTTTGTTTCACTGGAACTGAAAATACTGGTATCAAATAGAGTCTTGTTTGCTTAGGTTTATTTTTTCTTATTCCTTGTGTACCTCTTGTGCAACACAGCCCCAATTGTTGACTCATGCTCTGCCTTCTTCATCCTGCCGCTTAGAATTTTAGGATATTCATAAAAGAGAAGTTTTAGCATTCATCAAATTCTTAACTGAAACGAGGATTCAAATGATCAGTTTCTGAATGCTCATCAAGTGTCAGGCATGGTGCTGATAAATCCATCTATCAGTCCCCTGAAGTATTATAATTCTCACCTGCTTCCTGCACCTGTTTTAAGGTTCAGTTAAAATTCTGGGGTAAGGGGCTAGAGAGATGGCTCAGCAGTTAGGAGCACTGTCTGCTCTTGAAGAGAACCCAAGTTTGATTCTCAACATCCACATGGTGCCTAATAACCATCTGTAATTCCAGTTCCAGGGAATCCTATGCCCTCTTCTGGCCTCTGCAGGCATTGCACGACATGAGTACACTTATACACATAAAGGCAATACATTCATAAATAAAAAGAATAAAGAAAATATCAAAACTTCTAGGGTAAGTGAATGTCTCAGAGGCAGTGCTCAGCTAATTATGGTTTGAGGAGGTGGTGGATGAATTCTTTACCTTTTGGTAAGATATCTCTGAGTCATACTTTACAGTATATGCCAGAGGTCCTCAGTAGGAGTAAGCCTCACTTGCTCAAAGTAGTAACTTGCTTAGTAATGCACATTGTGTCAACTTCTTTTCCTTTCCTGGCTTACTTTGTCTCTCCACCAGAGCTTCCTGAGATCATCTCTTAATTGAATATTTACACTCAAATTCTTGTATCAAAGTCTGTTTATGAAAGAGTTCAACCTGACATCCTTTATATAGTTATTTTTATTTTAAAAAAATCTTTAAAATTTGTTTACTTTTATCTTATGTGTATGAATGTTTTACTTGCATGTATGTAAATGTACTTGTGCATGCAATGCCCACAGAGGCCAAAAGAGGGCATTGGATTCCATGGAGCTGGAGTTAGGGGCGGTTGTTAGCTGCCATGTGGATACTGGGAACTGAGCTGTGGTCCTCTGCAGGGGTAGCCAGTGTTCTTAACTACTGAGTCATCTCTCGAGCCCCTATATGGTTACTTTTTAGATGTTATCATTTGTTCTCTTCTTGCGATATTTTTGTAGAATCGTATGGAAAACAATTCCTTCTTTTGATTCAACAATATTTATGGAGCAATTGCTCAGTAGGAGACACTGCTGGATTAAGAACTGAATGTAGAGGATTAAGAATTGAATGATTTGGTCTTACATAGGTTTTGTGCATGAAGTCATAGCTACTGTGCATTAATGTCTGCAACCGTCCTGTCATATTTGGTAAACACTGCCTTGCAGAAGTCCTCCACTACCTCTGGTTCTTATAGTCTTTGTGCCTCTTCTTCCACTGTGATCCCTGAGCCTTGTGGGGAAGGGATGTGATATAGATGTCCCATTTAGGACTGAGTACTCCACAGTCTCTTATTCATGGCACACGGATCAGTTGTGAGTCTCTGTGTTAATTGACATTTACTACTAAAAGAAGCTTCTCCGTTGAAGGCTGAGAAATGGATATCCCAGTGTGGATAGGGAGGGGCTCACAAAATCCCACCATTAGCTGAGGAGCTGCTGGCAATTGATGACTGTTGGGTAAAGGTTAAGTGTCTGTTTTCTTTAGGTATCTGATCACTGATAGGCTGCCCATGCTCCAGTGGATGGACCTACACCCATGCACACATAGGTAGCACCAAGTGAACTCAGTGATTTACAAATAGTACATGGATTGGAAGGAAAAAGTGGTGGGGAGTTATAGGAGGAGTTTGAGAGGAGGAGTTGGGGGTGGATTTGATCAAAACACATTATATGTATATCCAAAATTCTGAAACAATATATTGAAAAAAGGAATTGAATAACATAGTTCTTGACCTTGAGGAAATGTGATATGGAAGTGAATTTTAAAACAGAAATCTTCAAGTTTCCTTACAGTTTCTTTCTGTTGTTTTTAAATTGGTATACTAAATGAAGCAAAGGAAATGATATTATTATGACACAGATTCAGAGATGACACATTATTGATGCTTCAGTCTTAGCAATGTTATGTGATCTTCTGAATAAAAAAAATCCATGGTCCCACAGGGCTCAAGCATCAAATATAATTTTATCTAATTTTTTTTCCAATTTCTATCTATATTCATACATATTGTAACAGATGGCGATCAGAGAATAGATACAATTTTAAGTTCTGCTTTAGACGTCTTATCACTCCACTACATATATATATATATTTCAATTTTAAAAACAATC
Organism: Eospalax fontanierii; assembly: GCA_035773235.1. Classification (NCBI taxonomy): domain Eukaryota; kingdom Metazoa; phylum Chordata; class Mammalia; order Rodentia; family Spalacidae; genus Eospalax; species Eospalax fontanierii. The sequence continues at coordinate 21,014,857 of CM069525.1, read as the reverse complement.
CTCATAATTATTCTAAGTTCAGAATGTTGTAATGAGCCACTATATCGGAAATTATGAAATAGTTTTTGTATTGGAGATCAGCTAGATTGTTTAAAAAGTTATTCTTATGTATCATACCTGAATGAATATTTGATGGCCTTTCTCTTTTGTTGAGATACTTCTTTCTTTTCCTTCCTTTGTTTCTTTCTTTCTGATACAGGTTCTCATTCTATATCTTAGGCTTGCCTCAAACTCATGGTGATCCTGCCTCCTCAGCTTTCCAAGTGCTGAGGTTACAGGTGTGCAACCACCCAGCCTGGCTGAAACACACACACACACACACACACACACACACGCACACATGTGTGCGTGTGTGTGTATATAATTGAATTTTTGTGCATTTCATACAGTGCATCTTCATATTTAGACTCCCCTCCCCTATATGCCTTTCCATAACCTTGTCCACATTTTATGATCTTTCAGAAGCGCTAAGGAAGCTAAATATTTTTGTAGATCTTTTTATTGCTGACATTTCTGCTTTATACAGTGCCTGCCCTACAGTGGAGAGATCTTTTAAGTCTAAATATTGGCTGGGGATGGTGATGGCAGGCCTGTAATGTCATCACTTGGGAGGCTGAGGCAGGAAGATCACAAGTTCAAGGCCAGCCTGGTCTATCTGCCAAGTTCAAGAATAGCCTAAGTTACGTTATTGATACCCTGTCTAAAAACTCAAGAAACTAATAAACAAAAAAATCTAAATGTTGGGAAAGGTGGAGAGATGGCAAAAAGATACAGAACATCTGAGTAAGACCACACTCTGGGTCTGGAGCAATAGTCCCAGTGCACTTGGTTGTGAGATGTGTGCATGCTACAAATAGCATGAGGCAAACAGATGGGAAAACGGTTGGCAGGTTTTGACTAAGGCTGCTCTTGGCTTCTTGTGTCTGGAGGACTTACTCAGGCCAGCAGGGACTCTTAGCAGCTGCTGCTTGCCTAGAGCTGGGCTGTGATTTGAACGTGTCACCACCTGCTCCATTGGTCCCTATTCACCTGGCATTTGTACTAATTGCTGCCAAAAGGAGAAATTTTGGGTTCTTCTTGCCTCCTGGGTCACAGCTGGAGACTGTGGTTTGCTCTAGAAAATTGTTTACACTTCCGTCTTTATGATTTTAACTTCAATAGTACACAGGACAAATAGTGCCAGATTTTCTATATAGCTTTATGATTACTTCATTATTGATGCCATTCACTATTAAACACTAAAAGCAGCTTTTTCTGAGGGGTTACCATGCAATACTCATTGTTTCGGATGTTAGGAATATAAAGTTCAGTAGGACTTACTAGACTTTGGGGGAATAGTATGTGATGCAATAATATAGTTAAGGTGGTAACTGCTATAAGAATCCAGAATAAGAGGAATATGAAAAGTCAAAACTCCAAGTTTTGTAGTTTATACTCCTGCAAGTTCCAAAAATGGTTTTAGTATCAGAACTCAGGCCATATCATGACTAGTGGTTCTATACATATTGTATAGATAAACTGACTGATAAACACCATCTCCTCAAATTTGGCTATGCCTGCTTGTCTAGGATCATCACAGCTGAGCTTGTTAACTGTCGAGCTCAGCATGGGAGGAGAGGCAGGGAGAGCCAGGACGCTCACCTGAGTCTAGTCACTTCTCCCAACCAATCAGTAGTCTCTAGTTGCATTTGGACTGGGGGAGGGGCTAAGAATATATAGACTGGGGAAGCCTAGGGAGGGTCTCTTGTCATTTTATGTGGCTATGGAGAAGCCATTAGTCATGCTTGGGTGAAGACTTTCCAGTGCAGCCTCAGGAGGGGGGATGTACCCACACGCCTGCTAGTAAACCCTCACCCAGAGCAGTGGGTAAGCCCAATAAACTCATTGGTTTCTCAGACTAGAGTTTGACTAAATTGTACCTTGGTTTGTTGCTGGGAGCAAGGGAGGGGGGCATGGATGGTTTTTTTGCCCTCTTGAAGGAATTTTAGAAAAAAAAATAAGCTACTTCTCCATTTGTAGGTGTTTATTTAGTACCACAAACTTCTCACTCAAGTTCTTTCCAATTGGTAAGGTCTTTTTTCAAAACTTGACTTAAATCTAAGTTACCTTGAGTTATCTTTTTAGTTACATACACCTTGACTTATGTGATTCTCTAAGATTCCTATTGCTGCAGGTAGCACTTTGTGTGTGTGCTTGTGCACATGTGTGGCATGTATGTATATGTTCATGTGGGTGTGTGCACATGAGATGCAGGTGCTCATGCACACGTGTGGGTGTGTGTTAAGGCTAAAGATCCAATGCTGGGTCTCTTCTTCAATAATTGTTCACCTTGTTTTTTTGAGATAGAGTCTCACTGAACCTGGAGCTAACTGATTGAGTAGGCTGGATTAAGCTCCTAGAATTTGCCCGAGTCCCCCTCTCTAACCTGTCACTTGGGTTACAGATATGTACTGCCACGCCTGGCTTTTACATGGGTGTTGGGGATTTGAACTCAGATCCTCATGCTTGTGTGGCAAGCAGTTTGCCAACTTACCCATCTCCCTAATCTCATGTGGGATTCTTCCCCTTCTAAGTATATTAATTTACCTTTAAAATGTATTTGTTATTCTTTGATAGTTTCATGTATGTATATAATTAAGTTCAGTCATTTTTACCCCCTAATAGCCTTTCTTACCCACTCCTTCTTAGCATTCCTTTTTAATGATTTGCTTTTTTCATGTTTTTTAATGGTGATTTGCTTTTTTCATGTTTTTTATTTTAATTTTTTTACTTTATTTTAGGGAATTTCATATATGAATATTGTCTTTATATTATTTCCATTCCTCTAAGCCCTTCACCAAATCCTTTCATATCTTCCCACTCCCTCTCAATTTCTTGTCTTCTTCTTTGATTACTATTGCTCATATATATATATATTGCTCATATATATATATATTGCTCATATATATATATATATATATATATAATGCACTGAGTCCATTTAGTGGTGCTTATATATACTTGTGTTTAAGGTATGTCCTTTTGGGATTAAATAACCTCTCAGGGAGCTAGTCCCTGGAGAAAACTGATTATCCCTCTCTCAACAGCCATTGATTGCCTGTAGTTCTTTATCTTGAGGGGGGGCCCAGTGACATTTCAGCCATCCACCTTGGCATATTATCTGGTTTTGTCGCTATGCAGATATCGTTAGACTATCATACCATAGAGATTTTATTGGTATGGATTCTCTATCATGTCTAGAATGCATTAGCTAGCAGAAGGTGTCTCTCTGGCTCTTAAAATTTTTTTCTACTCTTCCATGATTTTAATGTTTTTAATAGTATAAATTAATTATACTTAGTAATGAGTTTCATTATGACCATGTAGAATTCTTTCATAGGTATGGTGAGATATGTTTATCCTGAATGCATCTGGATGTGGAGATATGTAAATATGTATAACTAATATAGAGTTTATTGAAATATGCATATGGAAGTGGTTACTTATTCTGTAAGTGCACACCTCCATTAATTTTCACAATCATGTAGTCAGTACCCATGTCAACAGGCAAACCATTCCAGCACCAAAGAAGCCCTTCTTTCCCTTCCATCCACTCATTATTCCTCTAAGGGTAATCGCCAGCCAACTTCTCATCAGAGATTTTAGTTTGCTTCATTTTGAAATTTATATAAATGGGATCCTATGATCCATACTCTTTTATTTCTGGATTCTTTATCTGAACATTTTGTTTGAGAAATTATTCATGCTATTACTGTATTTCATCTGCCTACTTCCATAATTGTTTATTTTTTCATTAAATGAATATACTCCAGTAACATTTTCAGTTTACTATAGAGAGCCATTTGGGTTCTTTCCAGTTTGGCGGTATTATGAGTGTTATGAGCTGTTAACATTCCAATAAATGCTGTTGGAGGAATAAGTGTACGCTTTACTGTTGGGTACATATCTAAAATCGGAATTCCTGGATCACAGGATATATTGGTTAGTTTTTGTCAACTTGACACAATCTAGAGACACTTGGGAAGAGGGAGCCTCAGGTGAGGAATTTTCTCTATTGGACTGGCCTGTGGCCTTGTCTGGGAGGAATTTTATTCATTGGTAATAGATGGAGGAGGGCCCATGACCTTGTGGGCAGTGCCGTCATCCATCTGTGGTTGGGCCTGGACCGTATAAGAGAAGTAGCTGAGGGGCTGGAGAGCTGGTTTAGGGATTAAGAGCACTGACTGCTCTTGCAGAGGACCTGGGTTTGAATCCCAACTCCCAAATGGTGGCTAACAACTGTCTGTAACCCTCTTCTGATCTCCATGGGCACTGCATGACATGGGTGCACTCACATACGTGCAGGTAATACACTCATACACATAAAATACAAATAAATAAATAAAAATTAAAAATAATTAAGTAGCTGAACAAGCCAGGGAATCAAGCAAGTAAGCCACATATCTCCATGGTTTCTGCTTCCCTTCCTTCCTCCAGGTACTTGTCCTGCTTGAGGTCCTGCCCTGACTTCTCTCAGTGATGAATTGTTATTTGGGAGTATTAGTAGATATTTTAAAATGGTTTTCCAAAGTGGTTTCACCTATTTACTCTCCCACCAGCAATGTATGGGACTTATGGTTGCTCCAAACTCTGACAAACATCTATTTTTGTATATCTTTCTTTTTAAAAATTTTGTTTTTATCTTATGTGTATAAGTCTATTGCCTGCATGTAGGTAGATGCATCCATGTTGTGAAATGCCCACAGAGGTCAGAAAAGCACGTCACATTCCCCTGGAACTGGAGTTAACAATAGTTAGCCACCATGTGGGTGCTGGGAATTGAACCTGGGTCCTCTGTAATAGCCAGTGCTCTTAACTGCTGAGCCATCTCTCCAACCCCCTTGTCTATGTTTTTCATCTAACCATTTATGGAGCATTTTGTGAAGATACACACACATACAAGCACATTCAAAACCTTTGTGAATTATATGCAGTTCACAGACATGTATGTACATATGTATCTGAAAATCACTTTGTATATTAGATATATGCTGTTTTTAAAGCAACTGTGAACTCCGTAATGGCAGCTTGTCTTTTCTGGTTGTTTTTCACATTTTAATTCCCTAATACAATATGCTATGCACAATGACGAATTGGTAAGCCATTGCTAACTGATTACATAATTCAGAATGATGAATTGGTTGGTGAAGCATAATATTGTAATTAATGGATTATCTCATAATTTTTATAGTTCTTATGTTCATTGTCCTACAACCTTAAGAAAAATCAACATAGTTAAAGAAAAAAATGGAATATTTGAAGGACTGGAGAGATAGTTCGGTGATTAAGAGCACTGGCTGTTCTTGCCAAAGACCCAGGTTCGAATCCCAGCACCCACATGATGGCCAATGACTATCCATAATTCCAGTTCCAGGGATCTGATGCCCTCTTTTGTCCTCCACAGGCATTGCCTGACATGGATGCACTTAACACACATGCAGAAATTCCCCTCATACCCATGAAAATTAAAAATAAATGAATAAAAAATTCAAAAGATAGACCTATTTGCTTGAAGGGCAAGGCAATTTATTTCTAGCATGTGAAGTAGGGCTAGTTCTTGGTAAATTTGTGAGGTCAGGTATGTTGAATGATACTGTTATCAGGTTTCCTCCGTGCTGGTTTTAGCCGCCTCCTTTCTTTCTCTTTCATGTTCTTGAATTCCCAGTGAAAGTCTTGGTGGTTTTTCCAACTCCAGGTCCAATGCTACTCTAACAAAAAGGTCTGGCATAATCTAGTAATGTGCTTCAAAGGCTAATACAAGTGCACACTGCCATAAAATGTAAAGTGTTGGTAATATCTTGGTATTCATCTAATCTGGGAGTTACTGACTTAAGTTCTAGTCTATGACCATGGGTTTGGGACAGCCTAGTTGTATTAAAGACTGCACCATAGGAAATCTTATGACTATGTCAAATTCTGGTCTGTTCTGAGCACCTCTCAACATGATGCTTGGAAAAAGGAAAAGATCATTCTTCTTTTTGCACGTTTAGTCAGTATTTCCTCTGTTCTGGATAAGACCCAAACTATTTTCCTGGACTGTGAAAGGCTGTCCAGCTCCTTTCAGGCCTGTGGTCTAAGGGATATTCCTGTCTACTGCTTTTCTCAGCAGGTACCATGGTGTAATTGAAGGCTGCCATCCTTCTTCTTTCAGATGAATTCCTTCCCTTATCATACCAAAACTAAAAATGAGTGGAATAAGCAAAGACCCTAAATTTGATCCCCAAATTATGTCAGAGCTGGTCGTCTACTGGCTTCTTGGCAAACAAAAAGTGAACTTAATGTTCAAGAAAATATGTAATAGGAATAGAAATTCCCCAAATGACAACACTTTCAACTAATAAGACCAAAAATGAAGTGTGGGTTTAAGCCAGAACTGTCCTTGAGTTTTTTGTGGTATAAAATAATGGGTTTCATTCTGAGATTTGCATCTATATACTGTGTGCTTGGATCATGCCTGTGTCACCCTCTTTTGTGCATTTTCCCCCTGTTACTTCCCCTTAATACTCCTACTTTTGTGTCTTTAAAATCTAGATTCAGCATATGATAGAAAACACATGGTATTTCTCTTTCTCAGTCTTGTTTACTTCTCTTAACATGATGATATCCATTTCCATCCATTTTCCTGCCAGTGACACAATTTCTCCTTTCTTTGTGTCAAATATCTCATTTTATATATACTTCCATGTCACATTTTCTTTTTTTAAGTATTTTATATTATTTTTTATGTATGAATGTTTTACCTGCATGTATTACCTGCATGTCTACCACATGCATGCCTGGTGCCCATGGAGGCCAGAAGAAAAGTGTTGGATCTCTCCTGGAACTGGAGTTAAGGATAGGCATTAGCTGCCATGTTCATGCTGGGACCCAAACTTGAATACTCTGCAAGAACAGCAAGTTCTCTTAATCATGGAGCCATCTTCCCAGGCCCCACATTTTCTTTACTGTCTACTGATGAACACCTAGGCTGATTCCATAACTTGATTTTACTGAATAGCACCACAATAGACATGAATGTGTAGGTATCTTTGTTGTATGTTGACTATATTCCTTCAGGTGTATGCCCATAACTAGCATCTTCATTCTTGTGATATGACAGTTAGAAAGATATATTAACATGTTTGGCCTGTCTAGTTATTCATCACGCAGGAAAATAATTTAAACAGATAAAAGAAAAAGGAAATTGTGCAGATTTGAGGTTACTTCAAAATGAGAACACTTTTATTTAAATTTTAGGTTTAATAACAAGGTTGACTTAGTTTATGCCATAATCTGTTTCAAGATAGAAAACATTTTTTACATCTATCTCTAACGGCATGTATTTTTTTCCTAAAGAGACAAAAGGTTTTTATTTAGTGGAGACAGTTTCCAAAGTGGAAAAATCTCACATACAGTTTTTACTAATGGTGAAATTAGAAGATGTGTCGCTGTTCTCCCCAAGGGGACCCTATTTTTCTAGCTATTGATAGGAATGAAAACTATTCATCTCATTAGACTTGGCTAGAAGATTAGGGGGAGAATTTTAAAGAGGACAACATAATGGGGAAGGGTGGGACAGAAGATAATACCATTTCTTTTTCTCACCAGTGGGGCCAAGTACTCTCTGGCTTCCTTTACTCTTCTTTATCTTTCTACTTTTCTGCTGGTCCTTTTGGGACATTTTTGCCTTAACTTCATCCTGGTGTCTATACAGTATTTCTTTAATGTTTTCTTTCCTCATCTAAAGTTTTCATATGCACAGGGGAAGCATTAGGTGACATTGAAACGGAAGGAGAAACAAATGTGAAGAAATGTCTAGAGAGTATTCTGTTATATACCAATTCAGAAGTAACAGTTCCCTCAAGTCTCCTCTGATGTGAATAGTCAATAAAACCAAGTCTGCTTGCACACAGTTTTTATGTACCTTTCAAATAACTTTCAATTTAAAATTAAAAAATATAGCTATAGTCTGCTTTTTTTCTTAAAGCATCTGAAGCTAAATATGGCATCAATAGTGGGTTCTCTCCCCTGGTCTCTGGTGTTTATATCAGCTGGCAGAAGAAAAGTCACAACCATCTTAATAAGTTGTTTGAATTTGAAGCATAAATTGGCAGATAGATTAGGCCTTTAAGACAAAAATGACCTGAGAACAATTAGCTTGAGCACGTAAAAATCTCCCTTACTCTATGGGGGATTGAGAGAGAGCATGGGTGGGGGAGGGGATCTAAATTTGATTAAGAACTCTTGTATGAAATGTATAAAAGCTCAATAAAATTTGAAAAAGTTCTTTACTCATAAAAGTTAAAGGAATATGCAAATGGTAGCATTTTTTTAAGAGTAGTAGATGTTTAAATATGATGTGCTAAATCCAGGAGCACAGCTACATTGCTTTGTAGCATCGCTGTCACTCCTGAAAGGACTATTCGCCTCATATTAACCATAGTCCTATGTTTATTCTGGGATGACACAGGTTTGCATTTAAGAGTGTAGGCGCTGGATTCAGATGTCCACTCTGTAAATGGTCCTTACATGTAAATCTCTATATATCTCTTGCTGAATTCCAACAGAATCAAATAAAACATGATTCCAGGGTGTTTTATTTGGGTATGTCAGCCTTTGTACTTAATAGTTTGGGGTGCTTGTTTATTGGACATAGCTATAATCATGGCTTGATTCTGTTTAATGGCATACATTATATTTAATACTGCTATAGTCAGAGAATGCTTGGTTTAACTGAAGGGAGCATTAACCCCACAGAAGCACCTGGAACACATTCTCCAACAGAAGGCGCTTGCTACTGGGAGAAGGCACGGGGAAAGCATGCAAGGAAGATAAGGACTATAGCTATTAGAGTTCCCTGGAGATTAATCCAGGGTGAAGAAACTGGAGGAGACAAGAGAGAGCTATAGCTCACAACCTTCCTAGCACATAAGAATTACCCAAGGAGTGATCAAAATGGTCCTTGAGCAAGATGCTTCCTAGAGATCAGGGCAGGGCGCACACATTGGAATTTTAACAAAGCTTTCCAGGAACTTCAAAACATAATTAGGGTTGAAGAGCACTGGTATAAACCACATCTTTCTTGAAGTGCATGATGGGACTTGCTGCAGGTCTTCTGCTTTTTCTATTATCCTATGCTTCCTGCTCATTAGCTTTGCAAATTCCCTTGCCAACTTCCCCCCACACAGTCCCACATTTGGATAGGAGAAAACACACAGTCTTCTGGTGTGAAATAGTGTGTGTTTTTGGTCTAAGAGCTAAATTACTTCCTATGGACAAACATTTTTTTCTCCAAGGGGAGCATATTTTATTTTCCCTACTTCACAGCACAAAGGGTTCCACAAAGATGTTCAACAGCAGGACTTCTTTAGGGGATAAAGAAGGCATTGTATTAAAAGGGCAAGAGAGTTCTTTGGAAATACAAAGGGGAAAACAGGTTTAGGACTCTCCTGCATCTTGTATATTTTAGTTTGGAAATGAATTGTAAGGTCATGTTTTTTTTTTTCTAGAACATATGATTTATTTCTAACATAAAGGTCTTTTAAAAAAATCTGCTTTGCAGGATATGCTGCAGGCCTCTGTTGAACTTTCAAGGAGCAGGATTGCAAAGGTATTGGTTAGAAATTGCTAAGGTTCACATGAGGAATGTGGAAATTTCTTTGCTAGTAAATCTTTTTACCCTTAAAAATTATGCAGTATTTCAAATACAGAAGAAAACAAAGAAAACATGATGATTATATATCTAGATCATCATTTTCCAAAAGATAGCATTTTAATATAATATAGTATAATATGGTATATAAGAACTGATGAAAGCATTTCTGAAAAACAGGGTTCTTCTGCATAGTACAGAGTGGCCTTGAATTTTTATTTCATCTAGAGTGGCCTCAGATTTGTGATCTTCTGTCCAATCCATCAAGCTTGACTAAAAAAATTCTCAATACTAATATGCAGCCCATAATCAAAATTTTCCAGGTGTCTCAAAGTTCCTTCCTTCCTCCCTCCCTCCCCCCCTCCCTCCCTCCCTCCTTCCCTCCCTTCCTTCCTTCCTTTTTCACAGTTTTTTTGTTTGATATGGTAACTTTATCCTCAAATTTTTTTTTTAAATAACCCAAAGTGGAGACAAAGTGAAACAATAGCTCATAACCTCAGTATGCACCCTTTCTTGTCATATTTGGTTTGTTTCATTTCTGAATGTGTTTAAGATGATTCTATGGCATGTTGGTATTATATAGTGTAAGCAATATGTAGTATTGTTTGCATGCTTGAGTAATATGTCCTTACTTGGTATAGTATATTTTTAGATTTATTTTTTTATTCTTATAAAAATTTATTTTTATTGAATTTTGTGTATTTAATACAAAACACCTTAGTCATCTTTATACTCCTTCCCCCATCAACCCCTTCCCACAGCCCCTTCACTGGATTTCAGGCATCCTGTCATTCATGTTAAGGCCTATTGAGTCAAATTACTGTCCCCAAACATCCCTCAGTACTAGTTCATCCACTGGGGTCTAGTCAATCTATCTAGAGTCATTCCCTTAAAGAATATGAGCTCTTCCTCATTCAGTAGTAATCAGCTGCTTGATAGTTCTTTGGCTAAGATGGGGGCCGGCTGCCCATTTCCACAGTTCTATTCTAGGTTTTTGTCTGCTTGAGTTTGCATGGGTCTTGTGCATGCTGTCACCGTTGCTGTATGTTCATGTGAGCAAGGTCCCAGGAGCCTGTAACACTGTCTTCCTATGGTGGTGCACCTCCTCCCCTGGCTCTTACAATCTTTCCATCCCTCCTTCTGCAAGGGTCCTTGAGTCCTGGGTTCATGGCCCCCTGTTTCATGAGGGAGCTTTGTGGAGAGGTGAGTTGAGAGATGCATTAGTACTCTCTCTACCTCTTTTTCCCCTTGTTCCACTGTGTTTCATGAATCTTAGGTGTAGAGGTTCCATTGTAGATGTGTCACTTAGGGCTGGGCATTTTGCAGATGCTTAATCTCTATGTGTTACCAGCTGTGGGACTCTGTTAGATTTATTTTTAATGTTCCTTTTCCCTTTATTTATTGCTCTTTATTGGGTTCTTTTTAAAATTACTTCCGGTTTCTTACTTGTTCAGTTGAGATCTTTATTATTTTTTATTGGTTTCTGCAGATAGGATCTCACTATGTAGGCCAGGCTTGACTGAAACTTTCTTTGTAGCCTAGGGATGGTTCAAAACTTGTGGTGATCCTCCAGGTTCAACCTCCTTATTGTTGGAATTACAGAGACAAACTATTATTCCAAGCTGAGATCTTTGTTCTTTTCGCTGTACGCATTTATTGCTATAGACTTCCCTCAGAACTACTTTTGTATATTATATCATAATTTTAGATATTTTGTGTTTCTTTTTCAGTTTATCTGAAGATATTTACTAATTCTCATTTTACTCTATTTATTGACCCATTGTTGTTTAGAAGCATGTTTAATTTCCATGTATGTGTGATTTTTTTAACTTTCTATTACTGATTTCTAGTTTCATACTTTTATGTTCAGAAAATATACTTGATGCCATTCCAATGTCCATAAGTTAAGCTTGTTAAAATTGTTTTGGAACTAACATACAATCTGTCTTGTTTATGTCCACTTGAGATAAAACATGCTTTTTTGGTTGCTATGATGTAGAATGTTCTCTATAGGTCTGCTGTATGTATTTGTTCTAAAGTGTAGTTAACGTTTTATGTTTTCTTATTTTCTACTCAAATAATCTGTTTACTATTGAAAGTGAGATATTGACATCCCCTTTTATTAATACGTTGCTCTCTCTCTCTCTCTCTCTCTCTCTCTCTCTCTTTCCTGATTTATTTGTAGTTTGTGGTGCTAGCAATCAAGCCCAGGGCCTTCTACATGGGAGGCAAACACTGAACTCCTGAGCTGCTTCCCAAGCTTTATATTTGAGCTATTAATATCTGCTTTATATATTTACTCTAATTGAATATACATTTACAGTTGTTAAATCTCCTTGATAGGTTTACCCCTTTATAATGAGCTTCTTTTTCTCACTTAACAGGTTTAAATTTAAAGTGTACTTTATCTCATGTAAATATAGTCAGCTCTCTTTTGTTTTCCATTTGAATGGAGTATCTTTCCCATCTTTCGACTTTCAATTTGTACCTGTTTGTAAAGGTGAAATGAGTCTTTTGTGGACAGCATATTGTTGGGACATTATCCATTCAGCTATTCTTTGTATTTTAATTGGAGATGTGTGTGTGTGTGTGTGTGTGTGTGTGTGTGTGTGTCACTGGGAATTGAACCTAGGACTTTGTGCGTGCTAGGAAAGAACTCTACCATTGAGCTATATCTCCAGTCTCTTGACTGGAAATTTTAGTTCATTTACTTTCATAGTTATTATTGATAAATAAAAGTACTTTTTGGTTTCATTGTATTTTTTTCTTCCTTTGTGATTAAGTGGTTTTTCTCTACTTACATGTTTTGTTTCTTCTTTCATAGTAATTATTGATTTGATTCTTTACTATCTTTAAAATATTTATTATTATTATTTTTTATTTTATGAATGTGAGTGTATTGCCTGCTTGTGTGCAAGTGCCCCTGTGTTGTGCAGTGCCTGTGGAGGTCAGAAGAGGGCATTGGATCCCCTGGAGCAGGAGTTATAGACAGTTGTCAGCTGCCATGTGGGTGTTGAACCCAGGTCCTCTGCAAGCGCAGTCGGTGCTCTTAACCGTTTAGCCATCTCTCCAGCCCTGATTCCTTACTTCTTATTTTTTGTATATCACTATAGGGATTTGCTTTTTGGTTCCTAGGAAGCTTACAGAAACATAGGCCATTTGTAGTTGATAACTTAAATTTGACTACATAAAAGTATACTCTTTCTTACATTCACCCTTTTTGGGATTTATTTATTTTTACTTGTTGTACATGAGTGTTTTGCCTGTCTACATGTAAGTGCACCTGTGTCATGCAGTGCCCATGGAGGCCAGAAGATTACGTTAGACTCCTGGAATAAGAGTTAAAAACATTTGTTAGCTATCACATGAGTGATGGGAGTTGAACCTGGGTTCTCTGCAAGAACAAGTGCTCTCAACTTCTGAGCCATCTCTTCAACTCCCAACCCATTGTTTTGAGACAGGGTCTCAACCATGTAGCCCTGGCTATCCTGTCTTATCTTTTTATGTCACAATTTATAACTTTTTGTATTGTTTGGAGTTTAATAAATTGTTTTAGCTATTACTGTTTTCTTTTAATTATTACACAAAAGATGTGATTTATATATAACAGTTTTAACATGAAAACATGCTTTATGATTTATGATTTTGTGCTTATTTGTTTTAGATTTATTTATGTTTATTTTTAGTTGTAGGTCATGTATGTGTCTGTGGGCATGTGTATGTGAATGTAGGTGCCCTCAGAGGCCAGAAGAGGGAATCACATATTATGAAAGTGGAGTTACAGACAGTTGTGAGTCACCCAACATGGATGCTGGAAACTGAACTTGGGTCCTCTAGGTGAGCAATATGTATTCTTAACCACTGAGCCATCTTTCCAGCCCTTGTATACTATTTTTAAACCAGAGAGTTTTATGCTTTCATATGTTTTATGTTACTAATCAGCATTCTGTTTTTGTCTGAAGAATTCCTCTCAGCATTTCTTTTAAGATAGGTCTGGTGATGAATAGCTCTTTAGCTTTTGCACTTTCTGGGATTCAAAGTAGTATTTTTGTCCCAGTAAGTTTGAAGGTGGATTTTTTTTTCTTTTTGGTGTGTGTGTTTGTGTGTGGTATTGAGTACTGAACCTAGGGCCTCATACATAGTAGACAAGTGCTCTACCACTATACTGAACCCTAGGCGGATTTGAAGGCTTTGACTTTCTCTGCAGCTTTCTGTGATTGGTTTAGATATTCCATCACACATACTTAATTTGTTCTCATTTTACTAGGTTGTAAAGGCACCCATGCATTTCCTCCCATTCTGTATTTATAATCTTGTGAAATGGTAGAGTCCACTTCTCTATCACATAAATGTTGAATAGTCTTGTGATATTCTTTGTTCATTAAATTGTAGTGGAAACAACTCTACCATAGTTCTGTTCCTGGGCCCCAAGAGGCTCTGTACTCTTATGCTTGTTTTCTTGGGATCCTTGCCACTAATACCCAGAATTGTCTGAAGGAGACTACCTACAAAGATGTACCATCCCAGCTGAATCATTTTGGTAACTTAGTCTCCACATAACCTAACAATTGACTGTACTCCCATGATTAAGCCCAGCTGAACTTGGCCAAAGTTGGCTAAACATGCTCAAAATCAGCTGAGCTCAGCCCAAATTATGACCCATAGAATTATGAGGTTAAAAAATACTTAGAACTTTTGTGTTAGTTCATTAACATAACAAAGTCTAATTTGTTACTCTCATGGCTTGGGTATAATGTTGGAATATCATCAACCTCATCTCTTTAGTGGAATTCATTGTTGAGAATAGTATGGGGAAACTCCATTGGAGAGTTTTGTACCTGCCTATCAGCAGTCTAGAACATTACAAAACTATGACTAATTTTATGTTAATTTCTTGTTTATTTTCTCACATGGTTTATGAGTTTAATTTCAATGCATAAATATACCTTAAGGCAAGTGTGATTATGAATTCTTGGGAAAAATAAACTTTTTTCTTTATCATTCAGAGCACTAGTCATGACAGACAGGTGGGTAGATTTTCTTATTCACCTTTTAACTGTGGATTCAATCCTTTGTTACTTTCACTTTTAAAATTTTCTATTTGAGATATTATCTCACTGTGTAGCCCAGGCTGGCCTGGAACCCATTATGTAGCCTATGAAGACCTTGAACTTGTACCAATCCTACTGCTTCAGCCTCCTGGGTTACTGGCATTACAGGCACGTGATATCATTCCTAGAAACTTGTTTTTAATTTTTTGGAGGTATACCCAGAAGTAGTATTGCTGTATCAAATAGTCATTTTATGTTTAACTTTTTGAAGAACCACTGTAATATTGTCATAAGAACTACAATAGTTCATATTTCCATCAGCAATACTTAAAGTTGCTACTTCTCCACATCTTTCCAAAGCTTATTTTCTGTATTGTCTTTATAATAACTATCTGATGGCTGTCCAGTAGTATTTCATTGTGGTTTGAATTTAATTTCTTCCTAATTACTGGTGATGCTGAAAATTTTTGTGCATTTACTGGCTGTTTGTATATTTTTTGGAGAAATGTCTTTAAACTCTGCACGTTTGAAAATATATCTTTAGTGATTCTTTGATAATGTCAGTGTATTTTGATCATATTCAGACCCCCTCCCTATCTCTACCTACACTACTTCTCTCTACTTCATGTCCTCTATTATTATTTCCTAAGGCATATTGAGTTTAATTTGTGTTTTCTTTCTCCATAAGCTGTCAATTGCCAATAGTTCCCCAGATAGGGGTGGGGATTTTGCCCGTGTCTCCTCTCCATGCCATGTTTTTGTTTGGCTTGGGCTTGCATAGGTCTTGTGCATGCTGTCAAAGTGCTGTGGGTTTATGTGTGCAATTGCTTTGTGGTGTCTGGATCATACAGTTTCCTTGTATTCATCTACCTTCTCTGCTCTTACAGTCTTTCAGCCTCCTCTTCTGCAGTGATCCCTGACCCTTGGGAGGAGAGTGTGATATATGTCCCATTCAGAGCTGAGCATTTTGCAGTCTCTAATTCTCTGCACATTAACCAGTTAGGAGTCTCTGTGTTAATCACCATCTGCTTCAGGAAGAAACTTCTCAGGTGAGAGTTGAGAGATTTACTAGTCTATGGGCATAGCAATAAACCAATAAGAACTGGCTTAATATTATATATCAGAATTATAGTATTAGGTTCTCCCCGATGGCCTGTGACTTTTCTAACCTTTCTTTGCCCTGATAACAGTGCCAGGTATGGACTTCATCTTGTGAAGCAGGCCTTAAATCCAGGCAGAAGGTGGTTGGTTACTCCTATAACATTCTTGCCAGTATTCCACCAGTGGGAATATCTTGCCAGGCCAGTCATTATTGTAGCTCTCAGGGTTCACAGCTAGGTAAGCATTCATAGCACTTTTTAGTATTATGAACTCTAGTATTATGAAATGAGGGGTGAAGTTTTGAGGTCAGTACCAGCTTGGTTTCTCTCTGTTCTATGACACACATATGTAGTGTCATCAATAATAAAGTGTTAGCATCAAGTTCTGGTGGGTAACTAAGAGCAAGCAATAGCCAGTATTATTTGAGAGGCTGTGGGAACACCCTGGTTTCAGCAACTTCAAAAGAGGGGTGTCTATTCCTGATACTGGTCTTTATTTGCTAGCCTGCAGTGACTTGTAGGGCTATTAAACCCTCATTATAGGGTAACTACACTGAAACTTTAAAAAAATATTATATATGTCTACAAGAAGCTTCTATAGGAGGTTTTCCATATGACTTTTTCAAAACCCCTCTCCTTCCTAGTGCTCTCCACTGCTGACCCACTTCCACCCCATTTGACCCTTCCTACTCCATTATTTCGTTCCTTTATATTATTGCATTCTATCTCTGTTCCCACGAATCTTTCCATGGCCCATTATTTAATTTCCTGATAGCTATGGATTTTTCATTTGAAATACACCTATCTAAAGATTGAGAGAACATGTGGCATTTGTCTTTTGGGGTCAGAATGACTTTTCCAGTTCCATTCATTTACCTGAAAATTTCATAATAAAAATTTCATTTTTCTTAACACTGGAGAATATTTTATTGTGTAATTGTACCATACTTTCATTATCCAGTCATCAGTCAGTGGATATGGATGTTGTTTCCATTTCCTGGATATTGTGAATAGGGCAGCAATGGACATGAAAGAACAGGTATCGCTATAGTAGGGTATAGAGTCTTGTGGGTATGTGCCCAAGAATGGTATGGCTGGATCATGTGGTAGATTATTTTTAGTTTTTTGAGGAACCTCAACACTGATCTTCATAGTGGCCAAGATAGTTTGCACTCCTCCCAACAATGAATGTTCCCCTTTTCCCATATCTTTACCAACATTTGTCATTATTTATTTTTGGATCTTAGCCATTCTGAATGGGGTAAGATGAACGCTCAAAATAGTTTTAGTTTGCATTTCCCTGATGGCTAAAATTCTACAAGGATTTCCTTCAAAAAGTTTTGAGGCTAGACAGGTCACAGGGCATAAGGGAGATCCTAATGCCAGTTTTCTACTAAATAGTTATAGTATTAAATTGACTCCTAATGACTTATCGGTATACCCATAGATGAATTCATGTCTTAACTCTCACCAGAGAAGCCTCCTTACGCAGCAGATGGTGATTAACACAGAAATCCACAACTGGCCACTGTGAAGAGAACAAGAGACTGCAGAGTTTCTATCCCTGAATAGGACACCTATATCAAACTTCAGCCTCCCAATGCTCAGAGAACACTGTGGAAGAGGGAGTGGAAAGATTGTAAGAGCCAGAGGTGATGGAT
This sequence comes from Eospalax fontanierii, assembly GCA_035773235.1. Classification (NCBI taxonomy): domain Eukaryota; kingdom Metazoa; phylum Chordata; class Mammalia; order Rodentia; family Spalacidae; genus Eospalax; species Eospalax fontanierii. Next base: position 20,997,375 of record CM069525.1, on the reverse strand, counting down.
GGCCACAAGGAAAGAGTTTTCCAGAGAGCTGTTCAGTTACTAATACGAAGTCACATGCACAAATGACGTGTAAGCTCAAAGTAGAAAAAAATCCCAGCATAGACATGGGGAAACAGGTAAGAATCTCTAACCCAACCTAAGGATCTTTTGGCAACAGGTGGCTTCTGGGAGGTGGAGAGACAGTCTCTTTCAAGGATGGGACTCTCGGGAGGTTAACCAGGCTCTAGTGGATGGACCCACATTACAGGACATGTGGGGACACAAATTACACTCTATAGACCTTATTTTATGCACATACACACACACATATACACATTAAATTGGGCAGAGGAAGTAAGAAGTGCGGCTAGGGGAGGGGATCTAGATACCATCAAATTCTATTGTATGAAAATTTCAAAAACTGAATAAAAATGTTTTGAAGTTATGTTTTTCCTGATTTAGTGTTTTCTTGATTGCTATTAATGTTTTGTTGTTTTCTAAAGCTCAGAGTGCCATTTTCCAAAGTTCAGACATGGTTAGTTTTTGATAGTTTCTGCTTGTTATTTATTTTTAATATTTTGCTGGTGAAATGAGGACTTTGAGTTTATTCTGTCATTTATCTTATACTGTGTACTGAAGTTCCTTTTTGGGGGCATCCGTGGTTGAGACAGGACCTCCTTGTAGCTCCAGACTGCTTGGAGCTCACTATACACCAGGCTGGCCTTGATCTCACAGAGATCCACCTGCCTCTGCCTCCCAAGTGCTGGAATTAAAGGCGTGCACCCCCACACCTGCCTACATCCAAAGTGCCATTTAAGATAAACTCTCCTCTCATCACCTCTCCGGGAAGAATATTCTTCCACAAATTAGGCGATTATACTTCTTGGCACATAGTTAATAGAACCATGGAATGTGTACTTGACCTATAGTTTCGGTTGAAAATCTCTTTTTGAGCTGTCCTCCCTCTTGGGAATCTGAAGTAAGGAAATTAGAAAATGCCATCAGGAACTTAACTATGGAAAACTTATTTATGGAGAAATCTCATAATTTACACTTGCTGACTGGGAGGGCTTATATACATGACCAGATTTTCAAGAAACATATACTCTGAGAGCTACAAAGAAGCCATTAAGCAAGAGAGTCCGTGGCTTGTGAGAGAAGACAACCAATCCCCAGATTTTCCTTGGCTTCCAATGTTTTTTTTTCCCGAGTCTAGTGTTCATTTGTCCTCATAATAAACTCCAATTCTCATGGTTCCTTGTGTGATTTCTTGTTTCTCACAATCAGTAAGATCTCCGTAGTTCTCACAGTCTGTCACCATCCTCTAAGGCCTCTGTAACTGCTCAGATGTTTGGGAAATGCATGAGTCACTTCACTAAATAGCTTATAGTTCTCTTATGAGACCTCCAACGCGAAAACATCAGACAAAGTGTTTCTTTCCGTTGAAGTCAACTCATTGGAAGCATGGTTGTTTAGATAGACAGTATATACCTTCATACTAGGCAAATTCTTCTTTTAATTTGCATTAGAGTGTTATATTGAGATGGTTTTGTAGGTTTTGATGGTAGATACATCTTAGATACATTTTCTCCAAGAATTACAAATGTGTTTCCTCAAATGAGGCATTTTAGAAGCACATGTGAAGGGAGACCTAATAGAGTGCAGAGACAGAAGGCAAAATAGGCATCAAGTCAGACAGTCATTCTGTATTTGTTTTATGAGCAGAAGAGGGAAATGTGCTCAGAGCAGCTGTATAAGACTGAGGGAGAATAATTAAACAGTCTACAAAGACTCTGCTATTACTGTTATAAGAATCTTGTAAAATGAATGAGATACCAGAATTAGTCTGCTTGCGTACTTAAATGCTGAGTTTAAAAAAAAAAAGAAGGGAAAATCCCTTAGGGGAGATTTTTGAGCATTTGATTGGTTTTGGCAGAAGTTCTGCTGATTGAAAAGTGGCAGGTGGCATGTTCTCATTAAGATAAATGCTTTTTTGAGTCTGTTGGCAGGCACCTTAGGGGTCCCTTTGAATCAATCTGAAGGGACATAAAGAATACTTTTTTGCCTTGTCTTATCAGAAATACAAACTTAGGTAAGTGGCATGGAACAGCACATTTTAATCTGCTTTGTAACTCAGTTCATTTTTTTAAACAAATATGAAGTTTTCATGCTTTTCTCTAATGTTATTTCAAATTCTAAAATCAATTAAAATATTATTTAAAATAAATGAAATCTACAATGAAATGTAGATGAAGAAATATTTTAGTTTCAAATTAAGCATTTATCTTTTTAAAAATCAATAAACACAATGTTATCAAGTTAAATTTTAAAGTCATATTCATCAAGTTACTCAAGTTTTTGAGTGATTAAAGCTTATTTTATATCTTCATTTATTTCTTGGTTCTTTATCTTTTTCTGTATTGTTTCCCTCCTCCATACATCTATATATAAGTAGAGTTTTCACTAACATTGCTTGAGAGACTATGACTACTTACAAAATACCACAAAAATAGTTTTTAATATATTTGTGAGAGAAGACTTACACATCTAACATCTAAATTAACTGTCATTATAATATGATTGATTCTATTTTAATAATAAAGAAGATAATATAAATATCATACAGAAAGCTGTAGACTAGTCCAGGTTCTCCAGAGAAAAAGAACCAATAGGATTTAGTTAAAGGAATCACTCAGTCTCATTAGAAAGGTTGAGAAATTCCATGCTCTGCCATATACAACCTAAAGATTCAGTGGTTCTGAGTCTGAAGCCCTAAGAACCAGGAGAGGCAAGTGATATAAATCCAAGTGTGAGGACAGAGGATGAGATAAAATAACTCATCTTAAGAAGACAGGGAGAAAGGGGTCAGTTATTCCTTCCTCTGCCTTTTGTCCTCTCCAGGCCCTCAATGAATTAGGTGATATCCAACCACCTTTTAGAGAGCAATGTACTTTAGAGTCTACCAGTTCAAATACTAATCTCTTCTGAGAACATGCCATAAAAATACCCTGAAATAATTTCTAATCTGGGAATTCAATGACCTACTTAAATTGACACAGAATTGGCCATCAGAAGGTATAAACAAGTTTTATTGGTAGAGAACAGTATCTGCAAATCGTTTCTACACAGAAAGGATTCCTGTGGGGGTATAGGAATTGTCCTTCAATAATGAGTAAATATCCTGCTGTTTGTTTCCTTTGCTGTCTAAATGCTTTTAAGTTTGATAAAATCCCACTTGTGTATTTTTTTGTTTTTGTTGACAGATTCATGTGATATCCTTACAATAATGGCCAAGACCAATATATTCCCCCATTTTTATTTTAGGAGATTTACAGTTTCAGGTTTTAAATGTAAATGTTTAAAAATTTTAGTTTATGGTTTAAGGGTCCAATTTAATTGTTTTGCATGTGATATTCCAATAGTGGATTTCCAGGATAATTTATTGAAGATAGCATTCTTTTTGCTATTGTGTAGTCTTAATACCTTGTCAAAGATCAGTTAGCCATATATTTGTGGGTTTGTCTGTGTTATTTATTTTTATTTATTTTATGTCAGTTTCACCTCCTTGGACAACTGTTTCTCATAGTGGTGGTTTGAATGAGAATGTCCCCCAAAGGCTCCATGTATTTGGACATTTTTGTCTCCAGTAGGTGGCAGTGTTTTGGGTGGTCTTAGGAGGTGTGGACTTGCTGGAGGAATTGTGTCACGGGGGGGGGGGGTAGGCTTTGAGAGTTCTTAAACCTTGTGGGATTTCTAGTCACTCTCTGCTTCCTGTACCTGCTTAAAGACATGAGGGCTTAGCTTCTGCTCCTGCTCTGGACATCTCCTGCCGCCATGCCTCCCCGACATGATTAATTCCTCTGGAACCCTAAACTCAAACTCTTTCTTTTGTAAGTTGCTTTGGTCAGTGTTTTATCACAGCATCAGAAAAGTAACTGATACATTCATCTTCTTAAGATTGTTTAGCTATTTGTGTCCTTTGTGGTTTTATATGAATTTTAAGATTATTTCTTTTAAAAATCATTGAAATTGTTAAAATTTATTGTAGGGCTAGGAATCAAACCTAGGGCCTTGTACATGCTACAAAATATGAGTTATGCCTCCAGCCCCTCCATTGGGATTTTGATATTGTTTTGAATCTGTAGGTGGTTTTGTGTAGTATATATATTTAAAATATCGTCTTAATAGAACTTCCATATGCACACTCTTGAGCATATACCCAAAGGATCCTATATACCCAAAGGATCCTATATACCCTCATTGAGATACTTGCATATTTCTGTTTATTGCTGTTCTATTAATGCTAGCAAGGAAATGGACTCAGTCTAGATGTGCATCAACTAACGGAAGGGTGATGAAAATGTGGTGTATATACATAATGGAATTCATTGAGCCACAAAGAAAAGTGTAATTTGAAGGAAAAGGTGTAGAATTGGAAAATATTAACTGAGTAAGGTGACCCAAGGCCAGAAAGACAAACACTGCATCTCGTATGTTGATCCTAGTTTCTAACTTTTATTTATGTGGGAAACAGTATATGTCGAGCATAGGAAACCAGAAAAGGGCCCACAGTCACCACTCATCAAAGAAGCTTCTTTTGCAAAGATGGAGACTTACAGAGTTCCACAACTGGTGACACACAGAGATTTTCTGTGAAATGCCCAGTCCTAGGTGGCACATCTACAATGGAACCCATTACACCTAAGGCTCACGAATGAGAGGTAGAGAGAATACTAATACATCTCTCAAGTCTCATCAATGAAATTCTCTCATGCAACGTAATGAGCACAAAGGATGACAAATGACCAAAGTGTAGAGAATAAGAATCTGCAGAGTGTGGGTCTCTGGACAGGACTCCTATATTAAGCTCCACCCACCCAGGGCTCAAGGGACGGTTGCAGAAGAGGGTGCAGAAAGACTGTGAGAGCCAGGGAGGAGGTGCATGAGCATATGGAAATAGAATCTTAACAGGCTCCTGGGACCGTGCTCATGTGAACCTACAGCAGTGATGTCAGCATGCACAAGACCCATGCAACCTTAAGCAGACAAAAACCCAGCACAGAACTGTAGAAATGGGCAGCAGGCCCCAATATTAGCCAAAGAACTATTATCAACTGATTACTCCTGGGTGAGGAAGAACTGATCTTCTTTGAGGGAGTGACTTTAGACAGGCTGACTAGCCCCCAGTCACTTACACTGAGGGATGTCTGGGGACACTAACTTGGCTCGATAAGCCTTAGCATCAATGAGTGGATACATAAAATCCAGTGGTGGGATTATGAGTGGGTGCAGTTAGGGAAGGGGGTATAAAGATTAAGATGTTTCTTATAAAACACACAAGAATTCATTAAAAATATACAAAAAAGAAAGATAAAGTGAGGGAAGTTAATAGAATGTATGTGATGTGAAAGTGGAGGCGGAAAGGGTTGAGAGCAGAGCAGGAAGATGGGAAAGAGAAGGGGGTTCTGGAGAGGGACCCCCAGTACCAATGGTGTGTGAAAACGCCACAACGAAAGCTGATACTTGATAAGCTAATAAAAAAAAACCCTTAAGTTCCTAGTCCATGAACACAGGATATCTTTCCATTTGTTTGTAAATTCTTTAACTTTTTCTTTTATAATGGCTTTGTAGTTTTCACTATAAAAATCATTCACTTTGTCAATTAACTTATTTAAATGTATTTAAATTTTTTCCACTATATTTTCATTATTCTTTAAAAATGCTTTATGGTTTTATCATTTATTAATACATGTAGTAATGAGTTTCATTAGATTTTCTCATATGTATATAATGTATTTTAATTATATTTACCCCCAGTTACCATGTCTTATGCTCCTTTGACTCCCATTGATTTACTTTTCAAGGTATTTGTTTTAGGCAGAGTCTTATTATGTAGCTAAGGTTGGCCTAGAATTCATGATCATCTTGCCTTAGCCTCCTGAGTGATGATTGCAGGTGCACCGTGATCAGCATAGAATTATTTTATTTGTAATGCTATTAGAAATATAATTGTTTTCCTAATTTTCTTTTCAAATAATTTGTTATTGGGTTATAGTAGCTAATTTTGTATGTTTATTTCATACCCTGTAACTTTACTGAATTCATTTGGTACTTAGAACTCATCAGTAAAATAGATATTTTGTGATTACCAGAGTTTTCTGTATTAAAGTTCACACTGTTTTCAAGCAGGGATAATTTGAACTTCTAAAACATGTAAGAAATTACTATAACTTAATATAAAAACCAAACAAGAAACAAACAACTTGACTAACAAATGACCTAAGGACTTGAATCTATATTTCTCCAAAAAGACAGATGGTCAAAGGTCTATGAAAAAATGTCCAAGGTCACCCATCATAATGACATTGGGCTGTCAACTAATAGCCAGTAGAATGCCTATGACCTGAGAAAAGAATAAATAACATGTACTAATGAGGTTGTGAGAGAATTAGAACCCTTGGACATTGCTGGTAGAAATAAAAAATATAGTGCAGCATACTATTAGAAAATAGAAGTACTGTTGATCTGCCATCTCTTTCTTGAATATTTGGCCAAAATTTTTTAAAATTTGGATTTTGAAGAACTATTAGCATTCCTGTGTTCACTGCAGCTTTAGTGACAATAGCCAAGCTTGGAAATAACCTTAATGTCCAATGATGATTGTTAGATAAATAATATAGTATATGCATTCAGTAGGCCATTCCACTTTAATAAAGAAATCCTGAAGTATTTGCTAATTCAGATGAAGCTTGAAGACGCTATACTAAGTGAAATAAGTCATTCTTTAAAAAGACCATTACTGCATTCTACCTATAGGCATCTAAAAATAGGGAGACTCATAAGAAATAAGGAAACAGATTGGTAGCTTCCAGGTTTGAGGGGAAGGAGACAATTGGAGGCTGCTAGTCAACAAATAACAGTTTTGTCTACACCTGAGAAAAAGAAGCAGGCAGATCTCTGAGTTCAAGTCCAGACTGGTCTACAAAGTGAGTCTCAGGCCAGCCAGGACAAGAGTGAGACACTGTCTCAAAAAACCAATAAATAAATTAGGGGCTGGGGAGATGGCTCAGTGGTTAAAAGTACTGGCTGCTCTTGCAGAAGATCTGGGTTTGGTTCCCAGTACCCACATAACAGCTAAAAACTGTCCTGAATTCCAGGGGATTCATCGCCCTCTTCTGGCCCTTGCAGGCACTGCATGACAAGACCACACTTCCAAACATGCAGGCAATACACTTAGACAAATTAAAGATAATAAAATATTTTAATAAAAAACAATAAAAGAAGTGAAAGGTAACCAAGGAGAGGAGAATGACATTAGATTTTCTATATTTCAAGTTATGTGCACGCACGCACACACACGGAGGAAGAAACACACAGAGAATGGTGTGACTCTGAAAATCTCATGGTGAATGATTTCTAATCCCAGTGTTATGCTTCCAACATTTTTTATAATACTGACTTTTAAAATATTGAATGTGAATGGGTACATATGTATGTTCATTTCGGTGTGTATGTGTGTGTGTGCGTGCATGTGGAAGCCTGTGGCTGACACTGGGAGTCTTCCTGGATCAGTCTCTACCATCATACTTTCTTTAGAATCTGTATTACTCTATTAAAGATCGGGAGTGGTGGTGTGCACCTTCAGTTCCAGTATTGGCACAGTAGGTCGATCTACACAGTAGATTCCAAGCCTGCTGGGGCTATAGGAAGAGAAGAGAGGCTCTGTCTCAAAAAAACCAAACACACACACACACACACACACACACACACACACACAATCTCGATTTGTAGTTCTGAAACTTTACAAGAGGGCACTTAATTGTTTGGGGTAGGCCAAAGCACAGTAAGTGAGATATTTTTAAGAAATATGACAATAACCTACTACAAAGTTGGTACATGATAAGTTTGTTCCAAAGATGAAGCGGTTGTCTAGGAAAAATGATATCTGTGGCTGAATTCCATTAAGTACTGTTGGTTGACCTTGGGTGGCTATTTTGAATACTTGTTGTGCTTTTACCTGGGCAATGCATGTAGAGTTTCTTCTGATATGGTTAATAGTATCTGTCCCACTGGGCCATCAGATTCCTCACATGACGGATACATACATAAAAAAAGCTGCAGATAGCTTTTTCTACATAGTCATTGTCTAATATGCCAAGAAAAAACAAGCAAGCTGTCATAATTCAGTGGGTAAAACTTGGTGAGAAGCAGACAGATTTCAGGACTATTTTAGATTGAGTTTTTATCAAGAAATAAAATAGAACAAGAAAAGACAGAACGATTACCAAGGCAAAAGCCTGGCGTACAGCACAAACCTCCGTTAGTGTGGCTGTTGGCGGTTGCCCTTCTTCCCACCCTGCTCTGTTTTTATTTTCTTTATCCATTCTGCATTCAGAGCCAAGTTTTGGATGTTTCAAAAAGATCACCATGTGCCCTGAGGCTCTTTTTTTGAAATAGTACAGCACTGGCCATGTAATACTGTTCTCTGTGAGCTGAGTCAAGTGTCTTACTGGCCTGTTTGGGCTCCATTTCAACAAACGTTACTCTGTGGGGCCATCCTAGCCTTTTTTCATTTTAAGGGGTTCTGCAGTTGTAGGAACAAAAGAGCCCCTTCAGTTTTCTTTGTACTTGAGTTTCTTTCAGTGTGGTTTTGGCTACAGACCAAATCATTCAAATATCATCAGTGTTGGCATTCTCCATTGCTCTTTCTTGTCCCATCACTAGTCCTAGGGCTCCACCGAGTTAATTCTTTCCATGCCAATTCCTGTGTAGAGCATTTCAGGTGAGCTTATTAGGAACCTTGGAAGACAGTCAAGACTTTATACTTGGAATGCTAAAACTTTTAAAAAAATATCTTTATTGATTTGAGAATTTCATAACAGTGTATTGTGATCATATTTGGACACCTCCCTCTTCTCCAGTCCCACCTTAACACCCCCAGCTTCATGGATTTTATTATTTGTTTGCCTTTTAAACCTATTGATTCTGCTCTATGATTCTCAAGTGTTCTTGGGTGTGGGTATATCCCCTGGAGTCTGGTCAAACCTGTCGGGTGGGTGTCACACTGGTAAGGAAAACGGAATTTCCGTCTCCCAGAATTCATCAAATGCCAATATGTCCTCAGCTAGTGCTGGGGCTTCCTACTCACCTCCGCTATCCATGCTGGGTCCCTGTCTGGCTTGGGTTTGCAAGGGTCTAATGCATATTGTCATAGGTGCTCTGGGTTCATATGTGCAACTAAGTTGTGGTGTCCAGATGACACAGTTTCCTTGGAAATACTAAAATTTTTATGTGACTCTCAAACAACATCAAGATAAACATATTCTTTGACATGGTAAGTGGGTCTATAGCATGTGGCCTTAAAGTTCTTTTGAGAATCTAGTGTGGTGAATAGCTTGTATATATATTAGTCATCCCTCCAAAGCTATAGGTGATGGGCTCCAAGACTCCTCAGAGATATAAAAATCTGAAGATACTCAAATTTTTTTCAAAAAAATAATGTAGGGGCTAGAGAGATGGCACACTGGTTAACAGTACTATCTGCACAACAATGGTGACCTGAGCTTAGATCCCAGCACACATATAACCAGCTGTAAGTGGTCTCAAATGTGCCTGTAACCCTAGAACTGTGGGGAAGCAGAGAAGGGGAGATCACTGGGTCTTGCTGGCTGCTAGCCTAGCTGGAAAAACTGGGAGCTCCAGGTTCACAGAGAGACCCTGCCTCAAAGGAAAAAGGCAGAGTATGATACAAGGGGATACCCATTGTCCTCCTCTGGCCTTCATAGGCATGCACAGGTGTGTGTGCATCCACACATATGTGTATGTGCATATACCATACACACATATACCACACTCATACATATACATAAATAAAAATGAAGTATTTGTGTATTGCCAGTGTACAACTTTTTCACTTTATATATATATATATATATATGATTTATATTTAAAATTTCTGTATATGTGGTCTGTGTGCGAATATGTGCATGCAGAAGCCAGAAGAGGGCATCAGATCCTCTGGTGCTGGAATTACAAGCAGCTGTGAACCACCTATTGTGGGTGCTGAGAACTGAACTTGAGTCCTCTGCAGCAGCAGTACGTGCCCTTAGTCACCAAGTCATCTAGCTAGCCCATTATACTATACTTTAATGATCTTTACATTGCTTACAATACCTAATATAACATAAATGCTATGAAAATATTTTTATACTGTGTTAGGGTATAATAACAAGAAAAATATGTATGTATGTATTTGGCACAGATACATTTTCCCCCAATAGTTGTAATCACTGTTGATGGAATCCATGGATGCACAACTCATTCATAGATATGGAAAACCAATGTACATATAACTCCAGTCTTTGCTTATACTACTACCTCCTCTGCTATAAAATTGTTACCTCATGTCTTCTTAGTCTTCAAGATCTGATTCAATATGTTTCATCCTCTGAAACTGCAACTTGCATACTGTCTCATTCAGACTAGCTCGGGTCATATTGAAGTAAATGCAAAATCTCAGTTGCTTAAGTTTATTTCATTTATAGTGTTATGGTTTGGATATGAAGTATCCCCGTAAATGGATCACATGTTGAAGGTTCATCCAGTCATTGAGAGAAGACAAATCTGAATCTAATCAATGGATTAATTAATTCATAATATGTTGGCATTATTGGGAGGTGAGGTCTAGTTAAAGGAAGTGTATCACTGAGGGGCATGCCATAGAAAGGCTTGCTTTATCTTTAGCCCCTTTCTGTCTTCATCTGTTTTCTGCCTCTACAAGTTGAACAGATCTGCTCCAGGGAACCCTCTCTTCCATGTTGTTCTGCTTCACCACAGGCCTAGAAACACTAATACAAGTGGTTATATACTGAAACCTTTTAAGCTAGGAGCTAAAATACATAATTCCTCCATTAGGTTGTTTATGCCAGATATTTTATCACATCTGACTAACTAAAAAAAGTGGGTTCCAAGAACTGGGATCATTTCTGTGACAAAACCTGACCATGGGGTTTAGGTGCCTTTGAAACTTGTTTGTGGGAAGAATTTGGAAAAAAATGGTGAAGCTATCTAGAAAAAGGTACAAATACTACATAAAAAGAACTTAATGGGGAATTCTGAATATCAGCAAGAATGTAGAAGGCAGAGACTGTGGTAATAAGATTTCAGATGGGAATGTAGACTTTATGGGAGACTGGTTAAAGGCCTTGCATGTTCTGTTCTAGCAAAGAATTTAGTCTGTGTTTTTTCCATGCTGTGAAATTTCTTTGGAGATAGAGTTTAAAGGTGATGGACTAATTACTCTGATAGAGGACAGCCCAGCATACAGGCTGTGGCATAGGTTTTACCGGCTGTTTTAGCCAGATTTACATTGAGAATTGAGAACAAAAAGCAGAACCAAAAGATTTAAAAAACTTACAGGTTATCCAGAAAAGAAACATGTATAAAGTTGGGTTCAAATAAAGTGATTATTAGTGATTATCACAATTTAAAACAAACCAAAGCACTTTGTATTGTGATAATAAGGAAGATACTTTAAATACACACCAGGAATTGGCAAGCCCCAACCATTTGTAGGGTCAAGGGTGTACAAGTCTAAACTTGTTTGAAAAAATTTCTCTTGAGAAGTGTCATTAGAAAACCCTGCTCATGGAGGTCCACTTTGGGAGATGTTTCTCTGGATTCACCTGCATAATAATCAAAGGCCACTTTGGTGTGGTCTAAAGTAGCTCTGATATGACTTGAGTTGTTAGTAGAACTTAGCATTGCTGATGTGATGTTGGTTTTGCAGGCATGGAAAATTCAAGTGATGGGGTCATGGAAACTGCTCCCCAAATTTCAAAGGAAAGTCTTGGAAGCCAGGAAATGTGTGACTGGGTCATAGTTCCTCAGGAAGACTTTGAAGCATGAAGCTGTGAGGGTGAAGACAAAGCTATAGAATTTAGAGATACTAGGAATGTGGAGTGATTACTGAGAGCAGAGCCAGCCTAAGGAAGAGGCCACATAGTCTACATCTGGCAATGCCACAGGGGTGAGTATACCCAAATCTTTGGAGCTCACATCATGTACTCCAGATACTGGACACAAAGTTACAGGATTTAATGTTTATCTTGTTGGGTTTCAGTCTTACTTTGATTCCTTTTCTTCTTTCTGTGCCCTCCTTCCTTCCTTCCTGTTGGAATGGGGGTGTTTATTCTGTGCCACTGTATCTTGGAAGTGTATACCTTATTTGTCATTCTCTAAGAGTTTACAACTAAGAGTTTGCTTTGAGTTTCATAAGAAACTTGAGCTTGGACTTTTCAGCAATGCTGACCTATTCAGATGTGGGAGAATTTGAGGTGGATCAACTGCATTTTGTAATTTGAAATGGATATAAGCCTTTGGGAAGCTAGGAATGGAATGTTATGATTTGAGTTGAGATGTCCTCTGAAGGCTCATATATTAGGAGTTTGGTTGGTAGTTAATGGAATTTGGGGAAGTAGTTGGAACCTGGGGGCTTTGATCTAATCAATGAATTATTCACTTGGTAGATTCAGGATATGACATTGGGGAGTGGGGCCTAATTGCAGGAAATTTGTTCCTGGAGATGTAATCTGGAAAGATCTGTCTTGTTCCCTGCTCCTTCTTCTCTCTTTGCTTCCTGGTTGCCATGAAACAAACAGCTTTCCTCTACACTGCTTTTACTCCATGATGCTTTACCTTGTCATGGATCTAAAAACAACAGAACTAGTCAACGGTTGGCTGAAATCTTTGAAACTGTGAGCCAAAAGTAAGTTTTTCCTCCTGTACATTACTTCTCTCAAGTATTTGTCACAGTGATAAATCTGAGCAACACATATTACATATCCATTTCAGAATTTCTATATTTCTTCTCTGAATTATCTTGATTCTGGGTTTGATGTTAGGAGAACTACCTTTATCTGGAATATTGATGATCTATTGATATAGGGAAAAGAAAACATAGTAAAACCAAATAATGGCTCATTATGCAGAAATGTATGCTAATTATCCTCATATTGCATCAGCCCCATGAAAACATATTCATTTGTTAATGAGATGAGGAAGTACAATACACACCCAGAAAAGCAATTGGTGTTTTGATTGTGCTGAATACCGTTATCCCAACAATTACCAATAGTACATTGCTTATGCTGCTATTACATTATATTCTGCCATTGGTTATATGTCTTACACATCTGGTTTATGAATTCCTTATGGTTATGGTATGTGTTTTAATCACCTTCTTCTCTCCATCATTTACACTATCCATGAAGGCACTCAAAAAGTGTTTATTATTTCTTCGCCAACTGATAGATAAATACATTATTTTTTACTTGAATCCAGTTGAAATCTTACTTATTTATTTATATTGACTATTGGTGAATTTCATATGCCTTGATCATATTTAGACCCCCCTCCCCTATCTGTACCTCCTGTAGTCATCCACACCAGATTTCACATATTCTGTCATATAGGTTAATGCTATCAAGCCAAGTTTGTGTCCCTAGATGTCCCTCAGTGTGAGTCCATTCATTGGAGCCTGGTCAACCTATCTAGTGTCACTCCCTTATAGAAAACCAACTCTCCCTCTCCCATTAGTCATACAGCCAATAGCTCCAGTAGCCAATAGCCCCACAGCTAAGGTTGGGGTTTCTTATCCATTTCCCCACTTCTATACTGGGTTTTTGTCTCATTAGAGCTTGCATGCCAGTTGTGACTTTCTGGGTTAGTCACTATCTGTTGTATGAGGAAGCTTCGCTGGTGAGAGTTGAGAGACGCATTAATATTCTTTATGCCCCCCTGTTCTATGTTCCCTGAGCCTTAGATGTAGAGGTTGTATTATAGATGTGTTACTTAGGGCTTAGTAGCTCACAGACCAGTTGTGGAACTCTAATAGTTTCTGTTTGTCACAAAAAGAAGCTTTTTTTGATGAATGATGAGAGTTACACTTGTCTGTAAGTATAAGTGTCCATATTTAGAATACAGTAAGAAATTACCTTGGTCTAAGGATGTGACAAAAGTAGGTTTTTCACTAGGCTCTATGACATCTTTGTACAACAATAATTCTGGCTGGGTGTGGGGGCCCATGCTTTTAATCCCAGCACTCAGGAGGTGGAGGTGGATAGATCTGTATGAGATCAAGGCCACTCTGGCCTACATAGTAAGTTCCAAACCACATGGGGCTACTAGGAGACCCTGTCTCAAACAAACAAACCCCAAACAAACAAACCCCAAACAAACAATAATTCTAATGGTCTAACATAGTTAAAATGGTTCAGTATCTCCGGAGAATGTATTTTGGTGAAATGCTATTATGGTTTCTTTTGTACTTGGTGTCTTTGAAATATTTTTATAAAATAGGAAATTTTAAGAGGCAGTTGATATTATTAGTCACTGGAAAAAGCACAGGAATACCACATTTTTCAAAAGGAAAATGCATCCAGTTGAGATATAATGATTGGAGCAAACTGTCTCTTGCATAAGTATGACTAAGTAGAGGCAGTGTGGTAGAATGGAAATACCAAGGTCTTTGAAATCAAGTAATTTGAGTTTATATTCTTGATTTTATGTTTATAGGATGCTATGTGATCTACTAAAATTTACGGAATCTTTCAAGAACTTCATTTTTCTCAGTTGCTTAAAACAATAATAGTATCTACCTTATCAGATTATGAAGATTGCAAATACAAAGCATCTGGCATACAGAGATCCCCGATTAATTATGTATATTATCATCAGCTGAGATTTTGTAAAGACTATTTTTATGTCATTTTAAAGCAATATTAATGGTTTGGCTAACTTTAAGTTACTTCAAGTACTAAGATTTGATTCTAATATTGAAACCACTACTCAAAAACTAACCTAGAGATATCACCAAAAATGTCAGACTTGGGAATTCCAGGACTTTTTCCCTCCACAAACACAATACAATAGCTGGTATAAATGATGGGAATCAGTTTTCATAGAACTCACAAATCAGAAATTAATGCAACCATGGGAAATCTTTAGGAGGAAAGGCTGCTATGCTGCAAGATTGCAGTGTGACATTTTGTTTTCCCATCATGCACTGCTTTATATTGTTTGTGGCCATGAGGATGTCATTCTGAGCTCTCAGTGCGCAGGGAACTATATGAATTTTATAGTTAAAAATTGTGGTTATGGGTTTTGAGTTATCAAGTGGAGTGAAGAAACCGGGTTTTTTGTTTGTTTTGTTTTTCCTTTCAAACTTGGATAATTCCCAAGGCTAGGCAGCTAAACACATGTAATTTACCCATAGCATTTAAAGGCAAAAGTACAAAATTCAGCTACATAGGGCAAGGGATAACAGCTGAAACAAAACAATAGCCACAATAAATAAAAAATTAGACAGACAAAAAATCCTAGGAAGCAAAAAATGTTGTAAAAGGAAATGAATCAATTCGCACTCCCACATATAATGGGGGATAGAGAAGCCCGAGGATATACTCACGGCTCCGCGTTCAACTTTGGCTGACTTACAGGGTTCCTCAAAGGCGGAAATAGTTGTCTAATCTAGGCTAAGTGCTACAGAAATGTATCAACTTTGAATCAATTCACAATATCTTGGAAATTTTTTATCTTTCCCCACATTCTTGTTTAGGTTTTAGGTGTTTGAAGAACTCACTATTAAACAAAAGCTGAGTACTAACTTATAGAGCATACGCTTCAGTGACTGTGAGTACAGAATATGCAAAAACATTTATAAATGTTGCTAATAAAAAAGCTATGACAAGAGAAATTATCAAGGCTGTGGAAGAAGGAGAAACTGATGTCTGAAACTGAGAGATAATATTATTCAACATAGTCTATATCAATAAAATATCTGTAACAAAAAAGAAAATAGGGATCGTTGCCAAGGGAAAAGAAATCAATAGAAATTCTCCTTCGCTGCACCAAGACACTGGTTTTACTAGAAAGAAACTTTAAATTAAAGGAAAGGAGAAGAACAATGTTACAAATAGAGAATATCAACAAAATGAGAGGAATTTACAAAAAGGACCAAATAAATATTTTAGATATGAAAAGTAAAGTAACTGAAATGAAGACTTGCTAAGGAACCCAAAAGCATATTAGAATAGGTAAAAGAAAGAGCAAAGCAACTTGAAGATAGGACAATTGATATAATCTGAGAAAGAGAAAATGATGAAGAAAAATGAACAAAGCTTAAAGAGTCACAAAAATGAATCAATATATACATCATGGAATACCAGAGGAAATGGTCAGAAAGAATATTTGAAGAAATAATGGCCAAAGTTAACAAATTTAATGAAACACAGAATATGATCATCCTAGAAGCACAATGAACTCCATGAAAACGAACAGATCCACAGAGACCCATTATCATCAAACTGCTGAAAAACAGAATCTTGAATGCAGAAATCAAGGGAATCAACTTATCTTGTACATGGAATTTTCCTAACAGCTGATTTCCTATCAGCACTGTGGAGGGCAAAAGGTGATGGGATCAAATACATATTTGGTATGTTGAAGGAAAAAATGTCAAATAAGATTTCTTTATCTGATAAAACCATCTCTCTACAACGAAGGAGGATTTAAGAAATTTCCAGATAAGCAAAGACTAAGGGAGTTTATCATTAGCATAGCCTTCCTAAAATAAATGCTAATGAAATTCACTCAGGCTGAAGTGACTGGACATTAGAAAAATGCAAGGACATAAAGTACATAGAGAATAATAAGAAAAATAGCTGCCTAGGTAAATTTAGAAACCAATAGCCTTGCTTGGGGTTATAACTTCTGTTTATTTCTCTTACATAGTTTACAGAATGAATGCATAAAGTAATACTTATAGGTTTATGTTAATGATCACACAAAGTACAATTGTAATAACCACCAAAGAAGTGAGTTATAAAAGTCCATTTTTAATGCTACTGGAATTAAGTTGGTATCAATTCAAACTTGAGTCTTATAAAGAGATATTAATTGTAATCCCCAGGGTAATCAGTATCAAAAGCATAAGCAGAAAACATATGAATCAAACAAATAAAGAGTTAATGACAATAACGCATCAAAAATTACACTGGGGAGATTAATAAAACAAGTCAGAGCAGCTACTTAGGGATTGAGGAACAAAACATTTAGAAGACTTCAGAAGAAAACAAATTGTAAAATGGCAAAAGTCCTTCCTCATCAACAATTTCAGTATAGATGGATTAAGTTCATTCATTAAAAGGTGGTGACTGGCAGAATGGATTAGAAACATGATCTAATTTATGCTGTACTTAAGATAGTCACGTTATGCCCCAAGACAAAAATAAATGGAATGTGAGAAAGTGGAAAAAATACTGTGTAAAAACTGTAAGCAAACAAAAGTTATCTGAGGTGACTACACTAGCTTACACACAATAAACTGTAAGACAGAAAGTATTACAAGGCCAGAGGTGGTGAATGACTATAAGGAAACATCGTTTTTCAAACACAGCAGGGAAGTTGCATATGTGAACTCACAGTGATTGTGACAGCATTCAGGAAACCTGCTTAAGCCCAAGCCAGCTCAAATCTCAGCATGGACAGGGGAAGTGGGCAAAATATCCCACCCTTAGCTGAGTAGTTATTGGCAATTAATAGCTGCCAGGAGAGGGAATGTCAGTCTTCTTTAAGAGCCTGGCCCCTAGTAGGTTAACTGTGCTCCAGTGGATGACTACGTACTCAAGTATACATGGACAAATTGATTTTTTATAAGAGAAGACACAACATTTGGTGGGTAGGCACAGGAGTTGGACAACAAATAGTGATTAACACAGAAACCCACTATTGGCCAATGTATAGAGAACAAGAGGCTGCAGAATGTTTATCCCTGAATAGGTCACCTATATCAAACTTCTGCCTCCCAAAGCTCAGGGATCATTGTGGAAGAGGAGGCAGAAAGATTTTTAAGAGCCATAGATGGTGGATGACCACAAGGAAAGAGTTTTGCAGACAGCTGGCCAGCTACTCATGCAAACTCACATCAGTGGTGACAGTATATAAGTCCCATGCAACCTCAAACCACACAAAATCCCAGCATAGAAGTGGGGACTTGGGTAAGAAGCTGCAACCCCGCTCCTGAGGAAATCGTGGCAGCAGATGGCTGCTGGGAGGGGCAGACACAGTCTCTTTCAAGTATGTGTCTCTTGGTAGGTTAACCAGGCTCCAGTGGATGGACCCACACTGCAAGACATTCGGGACACAAATTAGACTGTGTAGGTCTTATATAATTATATATATCATGTATAACAGTAAATTGAACACAGGGCAATAAGAGGAGTTGTGAATAGGGGAGGGGATCGAAATACTATCAAATTATATTGTATGAAAATTGCAAAAACTCAATAAAAATCAAAGAAGTAACACAGTTTTTGAAAAGTGTTACAAGAGACGAAGCATTTTACATTTTTAAAAGTGTCATCCATTAAGGGTATTGTGTGTTAGTATTCCGTTACTGTAGCAAATGCCTGAGATAAAAAAACAACCTATAAGGAAAAATGTTTATTTTGGCTTATATTTTGTTGATTCTATTGTTTGGGGGCCATTGCAAGTCAGCACATCATTTTGGACCACATGTGATATAACAAAATTTCTCATATCATGGATGAGAAACAAAAGAATGAGGAAGACAAGGTTCCTACAGGTGCCTTCAAGAGGATGCCTATAATGACCTAAAGACATTGTGCTGGCCTTCATCCCCAAACTTTCCACAACCTCCTAAAAGACTACATCTTGAGGGACATGTCTTAAATACATTGGCCTCTGGGAGACATTCAATGTACAAACACACACACACACACACACACACACACACACACATTTATATATCAATGATATAGGCATTAAACAACAGAAACCCCAAGATATCTGGAGCAAAACTAGATAAATGGAGTAAAAAAGTTAAGGGTGTGACATTAGATAGGTTAACCAGGCTCCAGTGGATGATCCACACCAAAGGACATTTGGGGACACAATCTTGACTCGAGAGGTCTTAATATATATGACAGAGTCCATGAAACCCAGCAGGGAGGCTATACTCTGGGTGTAGTTAGGAGAAGGGAGTCTAAATATGATCAAAATATCTTGTATGAAATTCACAAAAATTCAAGGAAACTATGAAGAAATAAAACCTCTATATTAATAATTGGAGACTTCATTACCCCCTTTAATGGATAGAATGATTAGACAAAAGATCAATAAAGAAATAGAGGACTTGAATAACAATGAATTATCCAACATAAAAAAATAATTCCACTTACAATGCCATAAAAATTACTTAGAAACCAATTTAAGGACATGAAAAAAATGTTTAAGGACATAAAAGAATGAAAATGATAGCATACTGGGAGAAATTAAAGAAGACTGAAATAAATGGAAAGGTATCCTGTGTTCATGAATTGGAAGAATTAATATTGTAAAGATGGACAAACCTACCAAATAAATTTATAGATTCAGCAAAATCTTCTTTGAAATCCTGATATACTAGTATTTTTTCCAGAACAGAAAAAACAAGGTTTCCTTCATGTGGAATTGGAAGGTACCCCTAAGTAAGTAAAACAAATTTGAAAATAAAAAGTTGGAGGACCTTTACCTCCTGATTTCAGAACTTATTGCAAGCTGTAGTGATGAATATAGTGTGGAACTGGCAGAGGGACAGGTGTATAGTTTATAGAGAAACTCATATGGTCTGTTAATTTCTGACAAGTATGCCAAGACCAATGGGGAAAAGAATAGTGTCTTCAGCAGACTGTTCCGAGACAAGTAGATTTATTTCTTTTTTGAGATAAAGTCTCACTGTGTAGTGTAGGCTGGCCTTGAACTCATAGCAGTCCTGCTGTCTGGGCCTCCCAAACAATAGGATTGGAGGCATGAGCCACCATGCTCAAAAGAACTGGAAGTTTATGTGCAAAAGAATGAAAATAGATCCTTACATCATGCCGTAGATGGAAATCTGCTCAATCCATATCAAAGATCTAAACCTAAGAGTTAAATAGTTCATGACCTTAGGATTGGCATTAACTTCTTAGGCTACCAAAGACAACTAAACAAAAATGCAATTAAGCTATAGAAATGGCAACCTGCAGTGCATTATGGGATTGTATGAAGCAATTTAGGAACATCATGCAGGACGTGAGAAAATATTTGAATGTCATGTATTTTATAAGGGCTTTGGAACTGGAATATATAGAAAATTCTCCTAGTTCATTAGCTAAAGGAAAAAGGGAACTAATAAATAGGCAAAGTTCTTGAGCATATATTTCTCCAAGGAATATATACAAATGACCAACAAGCACATAAAAACGTGCTCAGTATCGTTAGTCATTAGTAGATTCAATTAAAAGCAAATATGATAGTATTTTATACTCAGCAGGATGGTGGTCGTTACCATTATCATCATCGTAAAAATGATAAAATGAGGGCTGGAGAGATGGCTTAGTGTTTAAGAGAACTGGCTGCTCTTTCAGTGGACCCGGGTTCGATTCTCAGCACCCACATGTCTGGTCACAACTGTTCGTAACCCCAGTTCCAGGGGATCTGATACACTCTTCTGACCTCTGTGGGCATTGCCTGACACCTGCGCACTTACATACATGCAGGCAATACACATACACATAAAATAAAAATAAATAAAATATAAAAAAGATTAAAATGTTGAAGAGAAATTGGACATTGCATGCCTTTTTTTGTCAGAATGTAAAATTGTGCAACTATTTGAAGCATTTGAAATTTCTTTTAAAATATAGCATTAAGCCAGGCATGGTGGTGTAACCCTTTAGTCTCAGCCCAATCAATGTAAAATAGAGGACAGCCTGATCTACAGTGCAAAGTTCCAAGCCAGCTGGGAGGCTACAGGGAGACCTGTCTCGAAAAGACAATTTATTCTATAGAATTCAGAGGACTATGGCCTATTGTTTTAGAGACAAAACTAATTCTACTTAATTCAGGATGTAAAAAAATTGACTATGAATCAGGCTCTAGGGGATCCAGCACACTGAGGCTTACGAATGATTTATTACTGGAAGATTGCTGACTTGAATTCATGAACTGATTGTAAAAAATATTGATATTTAGGCACTGGGTAAAAATTAAATATACTTGTTCCAACAGATGTATGTATGTGTCTTAGTGTTTAAAATTAGTTCTACCTTTATGTATTTGTCAGAGTCATATTCTAATACAATTGTTGACCTACTTAATATATCATAAGTGCTTAAAATACTTGTAATATTATTAGACATTTGACATTTGCTTTGGTCAGAACTTCCTTTTAGATGTCTCAGACTGAAGAATGAGCAGCTCTCACTGGATAGTTAAGTAAAGGAAAAGTTTAGGTTTTTTCCTAAAAGATTGAATGTAGAGTTTTAAGCTAGTTCAACACTGTAGTTGCTTCCAATATCACTGTAATTTCTTTTTCATTACTCTGTATTTTGTGCCTGGGATATTTTCAGAGCTATTTGAAAAGCAATTGAGTAGTCTATTTAAGTGTTCTTTCTTCTGAGAATTACCTTGTACAAATGCATGCTATAAAGACCATCCACCTCTGTGAAATGCAGTTTATAACGGATAAATCTGCTAAATGAACATGGGGCTTCCCATAGCCTCTAAGATAACCACTTAAAACGAGAAGAAGCAGCATCTGAAACTAAATCTGCTAATGCTGAACACTTATCTACAAAGTGTGTATACCCAAACACATTAGCCTGTCTGTAAAAAAAAAAAGAAAGATAGCTAACAAAATAGTGTCAAGACATTGTCTTTTTAGAAAGAAAGAGTAGGTTTTTCTGTAGTAATTTAGTTTAGAAATATGTAATTTATGTTAGAAATATGAATAGAAATTTATGTGTTTGAAACTCTGGCTGATAATCAGTTCTTTTTCTTATACAAGCAACATTCTAAAACACAATTTCAATATCACATTTGGATCATAAACTGTGGGTGCGTCTCCATCTCCAGCATGGCTGTTGTGCTCCAGCCATGCCAGAGAATGGAGGACGATGGAACGGGACCTCAGGTGGCTCAGAGTGCGGCGGGAGGACTACGTAGGTGGGTAGTTCGGTTATTAGAGCCAATGCAGGGGCTTATATAGGGAAGCCTCTCTGACCGTTACAGAAGGCAGGAAAGGTGGGGTGTTGGGGTAAAGGCAGGAAGGTTGTGGAAGTTCAGGAATGAGGAAACCCAAAAACCTGGTTCTGGTCTGGGGTGGGGGAAAGGAAGATTCATATCTACAGTAGCTTCCTGGGGCCAGGTTATCACACAGGCAGAGCAGGTCAGACACCTGCCATCCCTTTAGGGTATCAGGAGTTGCTTGCCTTGCTCAGTAACCAGATCCCCACAATAAACTCTACAGCTATTATGTTGGAGGGGTCACTCTTTATTTGTTTTACTCTCCTTACCTGTACCATTTCATAGGAGTTATCACTTCCTGGGTCATGACTCTCTCAGGATGATCCATTCACTAAAGCTCAATGTAGATTCTACATCTTACACCATATGAGGGTAGATTTACAAAAAGTAATGAAAGAAGTCTGTTTCCTACTTCATACTATCTACAAAAATAATTTCAATTACATTAAAATTAAAATGTGAGTCATAGCATCATATAATTAATAGATTAAAACAGGAAAAATAGTTTTGAATTTTTGCAGAGGATGAAGGATTTCATTATTTCATCCATAGGGTCTTAATGGACACATTAATAAAAAAAGGAATCAATTTGTGAAGAAACAACAGCAACAGCAGCAGCAACAACACACTAATGTAATGAAATTAACTGATAACACTAGAAAAGTTTTAAAGCATGTAACAAAGATGCCACAAGGTAAGGATCGTATCCTTACTGTGTAAAGAATGTAAAGGTACCTTCAGAGATTAATAAAGTACACATTTAAATTTTAAAGCAAGCAAAGGACTTAGGGAATTTTCAAAATGAAATTGACATAAAAGCAAATGAAAGAGAAAATGCTTAATTATACAATACTTAGAGAAGTGCAAATTAAAATGACAACCTTGTGATACTGTTTTTCAGTTTTCATACTTTCAAAGATCAAAAAGTTTGTGAATGCTTCCAATTCAGTACCACCTCAATTCCTCCAAGTTTTGTGTCCAAAGTGTTGAGTTTCTGCAGGAATTAGGTTTTACTTTCAAGTTCTGGGAGGCAACTGAGGGCAATGAAAGTATCCTATATTATGTTTGCAGTATCTTGGACCCCCCATTGACCAACAGCTCAAAGGGAGGTTTCCTTTGCATAACATTAGGGTATTCATTAGTCTAGGCTTCTGGGGGTGCATTATCAGTCATGTGGCATTATTCCATTTGATATGTATTTTTAAAGTCAGCTTTTACAATAATGTTTCCTTATAACTTTTTTCAAGTATTCTTGTCCTTTATGTCCTTTATCTCTCCTTCCTCCCTCCCCATCCATATTACCATTCTCCCCTGTCCAGTTAAGACCCCCTCATTTTTGCCCTTTCCTTTTTCATAGCATCTGTATCCTAATATTACTTTCTCTAGAGTTCCTTCTCTCCACCTCCCCTCACGGTCCCTTTGTACTTTCCTGGTTTCCGCAGTTACTCAAGTAAAACCTAAGGGTTTGGAGCTAGGAAGCCTCCTTCCTGAGATCTGGCTCTCATGGTATTGGAAAGTGTTGTGCAAGCTTCCAAGGGAGAAAAGTAATCAATAATCCTATCCGGCTGTTAAGTCAATGAAACACAACAATGCCCAGCCTGGCAAGACATCTGCAGTGGTACAATAGTGGTACTTATATCTTGGGGAATAACCAACAGCTGTCTAAGTGGACTTAAGGCCCCACTCAGTAGGTGGGACTCACGCCTGGTACTATAAACCCAGCCAACTACTTGTGGCTGGAGAAGTCACAGACCCTAGAGGAGAAAATACTACTCTCATTTTCATAAATCAATATAACTTCTAACTGTATTCTAAACACGGATCCTTGTACTCATTGATAAGCATAGTTCTCTTCCTTCATCTAAGAAGCTTCTTTTTGCAGCATATGGTGGCTATTACAGAGATCCACAACAGGTTAGAGTGCAGAGAATAAGTGACCATGGGGTGCCCAGCCCTAATGGAACTATCAACAACATAGCCCTACATTTAAGGCTCAGGGGACAGCATGGAAGAGGTGGCAAAAAGAATGTAAGAGCCAGAGGACCAGGACACCTGCTGTGTGATAGTGTCTTCTAGACATCACAAGGAAGCTACACCTATGAAATCTGAGCAATAAGACTGCCTAAACAAAACCTGTAGAATGACCACACCAGTAGATATGCCAATAGGAATAGCAGAAATCTCACAAGGTTCCATCACCCCTTGATGAAGAGCTATGAGCAGTCACTACTGAGGGAGGGAGGGAGAGTCAACTTTCTCCAGGGACAAGCTTCCTGATAGGACTCAGTAAGTTTCATGTAAATAAATAAATAAATATATATATATATATATATATATTACACATAGATAAGGACATGAGAAAGAGAGTGGTTGGCATCACAGAAGGAATTGGGGAAAAGGAAGAGGTATTAATGATGTAAATACAGTTATTCATATATGAAATTCTCAGAAAATTATTTTTCAATGTTTGAGACTTCCAAAATTGAAGGAAGATTCGAGGAAGTAGGTTATCTCCTATGCTGTGGAGGCAGTCTACTTAAACCGAATCAACTTTTTAAATACACGCTGATATTGAAATGTGCTCACTGTTTTGACTCTAAGAACTGACTTTTGTGTAATTAATCTAAGCAGAATCATATATGTATCCAAAGTGTATTTGCTTCAGTGTTATATATAATAGCAAAATAGGCATGAAACCAAATGTCTATCAATATATTGAATAATGTGTATTTGTTTATTTTTCTTATTTTTTATTTTATATGTAGGAGTGTATTGCCTGCATGTATGTTAGTGTACCTGTGTCATGCAATGCTTGTGAAGGTCAGGAGAGGGTTTTGGATCCCCTGGGACTGGAGTTATGGATGACTGTTAGTTACCATGTGGGTGCTGGGAACTGAACCCCGATCCTGTGAAAGAGCAGCCAGTGCTCTTAACCACTGAGCCATTTCTCCAGCCCTGAGAGCTTTTATTTTAATAAAACTGAAAACATAAGGTAACTGTTTACCATGAAGTAGCTTGAACAGTCATTTGAGGATCCTCTTGCGTGTTAAGTACTGTAAATAACCAAGGTACGCAAGAAATCCTTACCCCAAAAATCTCACAGAAAAGATAAACTAGGAGGGATTAAAAACTTGTCTGAATTTCACTCTTATGAAAGACATTCATGTTTTGTTCAGATCAGATTGGAATGTTGTGCACATAGTTCTACCATGGCTTCTTTGGGGAACAATATGCATAGTTCAGTTCTCTCTACTCTGCCTCTTGCTTTTCTACTTCTGTCTTTTAAAATGTGTGTGTGTGTGTGTGTGTGTGTGTGTGTGTGTGTGTGTGTGTAAGATAACACTCATGCTATGATGCATTTGTGGAGGTTAGAGGACAATCTTGGATGTTGGTCTTTCCTTGTCTTCTACCTTGCTTGTTTGGGAGGCAGAGTCTCTCTTGCTTGCTACTGCATTGAGTATTCTAGGCTAACTGGCCTATGAGCCTGGTGGGATTCTCCTGTCTACACCTCCTATGTCTCTGTAGGAATGCTGAGATTATAGGTATGTGCCATCACTTCTAGCTTTTACATGGGGTCTGGAGATTCAAACTCAGATTGCCAGGCTTGTAGAGCAAGAATTTTTACCCACTGAGCCATCTCCCTGGCCCCACTTCTGCCTTTGTACTTTGAGAATTATATAATAATGAGAATAGATAATTGAGATTTTTTTGTCCTAGGGTTCTACAAACCATGCCCTATATTGTGAATTCAGGCCACTGAAATAAATAACCCATCAACTTCACCCGAGGGAACCTGGAATCATAGAAAAGTCATACCTGAAATACTGGAGGGCAGAGCTCTCAGTCGGTAAGCTTCTGATGCAGGGAAAGCCTGAGAAAGCTTGTGAATACTTTCCACTAAAGAAAGAAGGTTACTCAAAGGCTGGGTTTGCTAAGGCTTTTCGTCTCCCTTCCCTTCTCCAGTCAATAAATATTCATAATGTTGCCTTTTTCTGGGAGATATAAGGTCTCTGCCATTGTTTTCCCTTTCCTGTTCCTCCCCCCTCCCGTTCCGTCCCGTCCTGTCTCCTCCCCTCCCCTCTATCCCTCCCTCCCTCTTCTTTTTTTCCAGATAAGGTCTCACTAGGTAGCCCTGGTAGGCCTACAACTTGTGATATTCTTGCCTCAGCCTCTTCCTAGTGATGAGATTATATGCAGTGGTTTTTAGGTAGGGGGATATATAATCTAAATCTATCTCATCCGTATCTATTTGTCAGATTTTGAGGGAATTCCCTTTTTAGTAATAAAGATGTCTAGAATATATTGCTAACAGATCTGACTGTGTTATCCAAATATACCTCATTTTAAATTCCCCTTAGATGAGTCTTCTGGTCAGCAAGCACAGGCAAACCATTAGAAGCCATAATTTACAGTGTACAAAGCTTAGAGACTTGAAAGCTCAGTAGATCTTTAGAGATAGCTTTCAGGATTTTTTTCTAATTTATCTTTTAAAATTATGTTTGGAATCTTCTCATTAATTGATTGTGTACTGTGTTATAAATTCACAGTCCAGTCTTTATTACAGAGGTCACTGGATATTTTCAGATTGTGTTTATGTGTTATATCTTTTCTTGAAGGTATTGTATCTCTTTCAAAACCTTATAATATAGAGTTTACACATGTGCCTTTATATTGCATTCTTACTGATATCAGAGACTATGTTTTATTCATATTTGTATTCCATTGCTTAATGCCTGCTCTGGCATTTGGTTCATACTCATTGAATATTAGCTTATGCTGTTATTCTTGAGGGGAGGACAGATGGTGTGGTCTAAGAGTAACAGGTCAGTGATGAATATAAAAATGACTAGTAAATAAACGGCAGGGTAAGTGATGCTGGGAGCTGATGATGAACAGACTGGCAGAACATGCTAACAGAAGTCTTATACACAATGCTGAGAAATTTGAATTTTATAGACAATACCATGTTACTTTCAGTTTTATGCACAGAATATGCATGACAGAAACGTAGCTGAAGGAGGTTAGGAGAAGAACCAGGAGTCAATTAGTCATGGTAGGTTACTCAGGAATTATTGTAATAATCTAGATGAGGTATCATACAGGCCTAAAGAAAGTCTGTGGTAGAGGGATAAAGAAGAGAGGATATAATCATTCATGAAGTATTTCCAGTGGTTTGCTGGAGCAAGCTTGCATTAGCTTGTGAGAACTAATTCTGTATCTTCTAGATTTCATGATCAGTGACCGCATTAACAACTTATAATTATAAGGCCATGGTGGAAATAATTCCATGACTGAAATGGGGAACCATTACAAATCAGGACTTCAATTTGTATATTTTTCTGGAAAGCTAATTTACCACCACACTGTTACATATATCTCAGTTTAAAGACTATCTTACTCTATTTCTTTGCCTAGATAAAATGCATCGTCTATGTGCCTTCAACATTCTACTCCTTCTGTGTTATAATGCTCAACGCAGCATTTTGAGAATCTGTTTACTTCCTTCCTTCCCTACAAACTTTGTAATGGTAGCAACATGTCTGCCAAATTGACAGTTGTATCCCCATGCTTATCACATAAAAATGATGAGAATATTTAGTGATTATATGAATGAATAACGTTTTATCTCAATAATGCATGGGGAAGATAGGTTTCTACAACAATTCCAGAGGTGTATGGATGGTACTTTTTGTTTTTAGGCTCAAATGTATGAATCAAAATTATAATGCAATTATTAGATATGCCTTATGCCCTAGAATGAGAACAGAAAGAATATATTTCTATTCTGATTATGATATTGAGAAAAAATTAAATTATTTTTCATTAATTTTGTTTTCCTCTCATGCAAGCATGCAGATGACAATTTTATTTGCATTTAGATATAGAATGGGAAGAAAGAGACTTTTAAAGATAGTATTTTATAATAGCTAGGAAAGTGCCCTTTCAGTATTTTGATGTAAAGAAGAAATAAAAAGGTATTAGGGAAAAATGAGACTCTAAAAAACTTTTTCATGTTGTTAACACTACACACCTGTCAACATAGATTGCTTCCCATCAAAATAGATACGTATACTTAAATGCACATAAAAATATATACATATATATTGGGGTTGGAGAGATGGCTCAGCACTTAAGAGTACTGGCTGCTCTTGCAGAGGATCCAGGTTAAATTCCCAGCACCCACATAGTGGCTAACAACCATCCTTAACTCCAGTTCCAGAGGATCCAATGCTCTCTTCTGGCCTTTGTAGGCACTGCACGACATGCATACATGCAGACATAACACTCATACACATAAAAATAAATACATAAAAAAATAAAAAAAATCTACATGTATAAATAATTTATTAAAGATAATGCTTGTGAAATATTTATAACATTGCTCTACTCATTATATTCTGCTATATAAGCAAGAGCCTCCAGATCAGGAGAAATAATAGAAATGTCATGGCTTACACCAGTGTAAATTTATTATTGTATCCCGATTTTGAAGATAAGAAATCTATGAGCAGCTTAGCTGAGTTATTGAAATCAGAGTGACTCTTGAAGTTAAGATCTTGGCTTAGGCTGTAGTTAGCTGAAGGCTTGAGTGAGGTAATATTCTGACATAGCTCACTTACCTGTCTGGAAGTCATTAGGATGCTTGAGGGTCTTCATGGTGTTGCAGCTCACTCACTCTGAGCAAGTGATGTGAAAGAATGAACAAAGAAAGCACAGTGCTGGGGCTGGAGAGATGGCTCAGTGGTTAAGGGCACTTGCTCTTACAGAGGACCTGGATTTGGTTCTCCTCACCCACATAATGGCTAATAACTGACTATAACTACAGTTCCAGGGGATCTGATACCTTTTCCTGTCCTCTGAAAGCACTAGACACACATGTAGTACACAAACATACTTGCAGGCAAGCATATACATAAAAATAATAAATCTTGGAAAAAAATAATACACAATGTTTTTCATGAACTAGCCTCACATTCATATATCATATTGCTGTTCTCTTTTACTCTTTGAAGCATGTCACGAAGTATAGTCTACATTCTAGGGTGAGGGGTGGTGAGGGGATTAGTCTCTATGCTCCGTTTTTTATAATACTGGTGATGGAGCCCAGGACTTCATGCATGTCAGACAACTGTTCTACTGCTTAACCACACCTCAGCCCATGTACCTATCTGCATTAGTTACTTTTTGTTGTTATGGTAGAACATCCTGGCTAGGGAGAGTTCATAATGGTGGAGGAGGCACTGTAGCAGACAGGCATGGTGGCTGGACCAGGAAGCTGAGAGCTTATGCTTTCAACAGCAAACACCAAGCAGAGAGACTGAAATGGAAGTGGGGTGAGGCTATAAGCACTCAAAGCCCACTCCTAGTGTTGTGCTTCCTCCATAAGGCTGTACCTCCTAAATTTTCCATGACATCCCCAAACACTACCATCAACCGGGGACCAAGTGTTCAAATACTTGAACCTATAGGTGACATTTCTCATTTAAACTACTAAGCCATCAAATTGGAGAAGCATAAAAGAATTTGTTGAAATATTTTAAAATGATCATGGTGGTAAAATGCTGATGTTGTAAAAGCTTAACAACAACAACGATGATAATAATATATAGTAAAGTCTGTAGAATCTCATTTGTGTGCTCAAATGTCCTTCAGTGTCGGTTCATTCACTGGAGTCTGGTTAACCTACCGAGAGTCTCATTCTTGAAAGAGACTGTCTCTGTCCTTTCCAGCAGTCATCTGTTGCCAAATGTCCCTAAGGTTGTGTTAGGGTTTCTTATGCACTTCCTCATGTCTATGCTGGAATTTTGTTTGGTTTGAGCTTACATGGGACTTGTGAATACTGTCACCATTGATATGATTTCATAGTAGTAACTGATCAGCTGTTTGGAAAACTCTAGTGTTTTTGTGGTCATCTACTACTTCTAGTTCTTATAATCTTTCTGCTCCCTCTTTTGCAATGATCTCCGAGCCTTAGGAAGCTGGAGTTTGATACAGGTGTCCTATTCAAGGACAGAAACTCTGAAGCCACTTCTTCTTTGCATATTGGCAACTTGTGGATTTTTGTGTTAATCACCATCTGCTACATAAGGAAACTTCTCTGGTGAGAGTTGAGAGACGCATAAATCTATGGGTATAAGAATAAATCATTAGGAGTCAGTTTAACACTATAACTATTTAGTAGAAAACTAGTAGTAGGCTTTTCTCTATACCCTGTGACTTGTCTAGACTAATCCTTTCTCCAAAACTGTGTCTTTTCTCTTATTTAATGCAATGATATAGTAGTAGTTGAAAGCAAAAACCTAGATCCTAAATGCTGAGGATCAAATCCTAGCTCTGCCATTGATTACCTGCATAAATTTTGGCAAATAACTTTTCAGCACTGAAGTTTTCTGATTGTAAAATGAGAATGATATTAAGCCTTATCTTATTGGGCTCTGAGCACTGAAAGACAATCTATATACAATGCCTAGAAAGTACTCAGTAAATATTAGTTATTAGTAGTAAGAGATACTGTATCAGCAGGGTTATTATGTGTAGAGGAAATAGCATGGTTTTATTGATGCTTACATCTGTAAATTCCTAGTGCAGTGATATTTATATGCTGCTTAAACTTTCTGAACCTTAGTTTCCTTTTAGGAAATTGAGAAAATAATATACACATTTTGGGGATGGATTACCTTTGGAAAGAGCACACAAAATTGGTAGTTAGATGTGCTGACAGGTTGGTACAAAAATAAATTTCAGTTTTGGACTGTAAATTTAAATTATTATAACTAGTCTCAAACACATCTTTGTTAATCAGAATAACACATTTTTGTTAATAAATTTATTTCTATAGTATAAAAATCTGTTCTTTGGTATTTGATGAACTCTTGGAAAGCATTTTCTGCATCCTGCTGGTTGTGGAAGTGTTCTCCTTGCAAAAAAGTTGTCGAGATGCTTGAAGTGGTAGTCAGTTGACAAAATGTTGGGTGAATATGGCAGGTAAAGCAAAACTTTGTAGCCAATTTATTTGACTTTTAAAGTGTTGGTTTTGTGATGTGTAGTAGGAACTTGTGGAGAATTGAGTCAATTCTGTTGATAAAATGCTGGATGCAAGAGTTAGTTTTCAGTGCATCTCATGGATTTACTGAACATACTTCTCAAATATAATGGTTTTGCTGAGATTTAAGATGATGTAGTGGGTCAGACCAGAAGTCGACTATTAAGCAGTGATCATGACCCTCTTTTCAAAAAAATCCCAATAATACTTTTATTGATTTTTTTTGAGACTTTCATGCAATATATTTGGATGATATTCCTAATCCCTCCCCCATCTACTCTCAGATCCACTCCCACCTCCCTTCGTCTCACTTCATGTCATCTAGTTTTTAAGGCCTATTGAGTCTGATTTGTATTCTGCAAATGTGTCCCTGGGGTGTAGCCAACCTAGTCAAAATCACATTCTAAGGAAATCTGACTCCTCCTCTCCTAGCAGCAATCAATTGCCAATACATGCTCAACTAGGGTTGGGGCTTCATGTCCCTTCTCCCTCCACAGTTATATTTTGTCTGGCTTGTGCTTTTGAAGGTCTTGTGCATGATGTCGCAAGTGGTGTGGGTTCATATGTGCAACTGCTCTGTTATGTCTGTACAACGTGGTTTCCTTGTATTTATCCACCACCTTTGGCTGTGCAATCTTTCTGCTCCCTCTTCAGGAGTCCTTGAGTCTTTCAGGGAGGAATGTGCTATAAACATTCCATTTAGGGCTAAATACTCTGCAGTTTCTTATTCTCTGTATATTGACCAGTTGTGGGTGCCTGTGTTAATTGCCATTCATGAATATATTGTCTCATGTCAAAGTCTGATGGAGAAATGTTTGTTGTATAGAATAGGAGTGGATGACCATTTAAAACAATGTTTCTTGTTTGTAAGACTGCCCTCTGACAGCCACCATCTTCGTGAGTTCAGCTGATCCCACTTGCCTAAGATCATCACAGATGTGCTTGTTGACTATTGATGCCCTGCATAGAAGAGGCTCAGAGATTCATGACATTCTCCTGAGTATCCAGACACACTTCCCAAGGTGAGATAAGCAATTTGGACCTAATTGCAAGTGATTTTAGAGAAAGACTAGATTATATATGTTGGGACAGACTAAGGGAGAGTCTCTCATCATTTTATGCAGGTGTGGGCAAGCCATCATCTATGTTTGGGTGGGTGAAGACTTTCTGGTGCAGCCTTAGCAGGGATCACCCACATTCACTTAAGTAAAGCCTCATCAATTGCTCTGTAAACTCATCATTTTCTCAGAAGGCATTTTGGTGGAATCATACCTTGGTTTGTCTTTGGGACCAAGAGAGGAGGGATTGTTTATACCCCTCTCAAGGATTTAAAAAATATTTTATTTACTACTTTAATTTTATGTGTATGAATGTATTGCCTACATGTATGTGAGTGCATATGTGTCATGCAATGTCCGTGGAAGTGAGAAGAGGGTGTTGGATTCCCGGGAACTAGAGTTATGGATGGCTGTTAGCCACTATGTGGGATGCTGGGAACCGAACTCGGTTCTCCTGTAAGAACAGGCTGTGCTCTTAACTGCTGAGCCATCTCTCCAGCCCCAGTCCCCCCAAGATTTTAATTTTAGCTATAGTTTGCTTTTAAATTTTCTGTCATCTCATGAGGCACTCACTTATGGAGCCTTTTCACCTTTCTAATCTGCTTCAAATGCCAAATGACCATTGCTTTGATGATTGTTCTCGATTGATCATTGTCAACGTGTGATGGCAGGCCACTATGATCCTCATCTTCGAGGCTCTCATCTCTTTTGCAAAACTTCTTGAACTGCCACTGCATTTTACATTTGTTAGCAGTTCTTAGGTCAAATGTGTTATTGATACTATGAGTTGTCTCCACTACTTTACAACTTATTTCGAACTCAAAGAAATTTTTTGAATTTGCTTTTTTTGTTTAACATTATTTCCATATTATAAAACAAATAACCATGTAATAAGTCATTAATAAAAAGACATAAAGCCAGAAATGTGCATCAAAAAGATATATAACATAGCCACATTTATTTAGGAATATATTCCAATATTAAGCAACCAATTTCAGCAATGCAAAAACTGCAATTACTTTTGTGTCAACTTCTTTTTCTGACTTGTCATTGAAAACTACCTGTAACTTAATTTACTCCAGCTAATATTTCTTACCATTCTAGACAATCACCTAGACAATCAGCTAATTCAGTAAAACTTTGGTGGAAAAAATCAATTTGCACATTCAGTATATTATACAGTGAACATAGTTGATATTTTCACTCTC
The DNA here is from genome assembly GCA_035773235.1 of Eospalax fontanierii. Lineage (NCBI taxonomy): Eukaryota > Metazoa > Chordata > Mammalia > Rodentia > Spalacidae > Eospalax > Eospalax fontanierii. The sequence continues at coordinate 20,963,962 of CM069525.1, read as the reverse complement.
CAACTTCGATTTGCATTGATGGAATTATGTTGTAGACTTGTAAACTTTTTCCTAGTGAGCATTGACATTCCCAGGTAATATTTTTACATACACAAAATTTCCCCTAAGTTATTGAATAGGCATTTGTGAATTGGGAAGAGGAATGTTGGTAGTCAAAGTCAACCTGAAGTCAATGTTCAGTTGCTTACTGAGGTTATCACATTAACTTAAATGACTGATTCTAGAACCTGATTTTTAATTTTGTCATTGTTTCCACATTTTTGTGGAAGTGGACATTGTCTCTAGGTGCATCCCTATAAGTCTCTCCACATTGATGAGATCAGTTGTGAGGTTGAATTTTGTTTCTTATTACATGCCATGGATAAAAGGTGAGTAGTTTGGGCCTTTGTGCTCTCATGTAATATTGATGTCAGGTTTGAAAATAATCTCTATGGTTTGTGGGTGTGGATTGGTAGCAATACCAGAGAGTTACTAGAGATAGGAATTCTTGAGCCCCATCTAAGACTTACATAATTATACTCTCTGGAGGGGATATCCACCAATTTGGCTTGTAACAAACCTCCAAGTAATTCTTATGCTAGTATTTGAGAAGCTTAATTGAGATTCTTATCAAATCTTGGATAACTTGTAATAAAATGCTTTTAAGGAGTCAAACTTTCTTTTAGACATAGAAAGTTGATGAATGTCACATTACTTTTAATTTTTACTGTGTAATTCTTAATATTTGAATTATTGATTTATCACTTCAGATTATATTATAGTTATCACATAATGTTCAATGATCTTATGGAATTCTAAAAGCTAATTTCCTCAAGACAAAATAAATTTTCACACAGTTAAAAAATAAAAAAAACCCAAAAACTGTTTTTAATAAAAGTTCTGCTGTTCTAGCACAGAATATGGAGCTATTGGAAACTAAAGAAATGAGAGGATGCCTTAACTTTATAAATTTAAGAATGCCTGCCTTTGACATCTCTTTAAAACCTTACTAGACTGAAATCTGTAGACTTATAGTTCTTAATATAAAAATATTTCTGCATACACTTTAAGTGTCTAGAATGACTGTGAGAGACCAAATAAGCATATAGCATAGCAGAATTCCATAGCACAGATTTTTCTTGAATTACCTTTCATTCTTTTGGTGGAATGTATAATGTCAGGGCAGCCTGTTGTAGTCCAGCAAAGTAAAAACAAGCTATCAGCTATCAAGCACACCCCTCTTGCAGAGGTGACTGATTTAGACATTTAATGTAGCCTGTTTCCTATAAACTGAGTGCTAGTAAACTTTGTTAATGGCAAGTCACTATTTTGACCACGAACAATTCCATTTACTAAGCTTGAAAGACAAGTGAGAATCTGGAGTGAAACACACAGAAAAAAAATCCTAAAGGAAGGAATCTTAATAGTTTTGTAATATATTGGCTTCCAAGTAGGGAGATAGTGTTGGTGACCCACTCACTGCCCTAAAACAGGCCAACCAAGGAGTTTTCCAGTACAAAGAATTACAGCCATAAATTGTGAGTTGGACATTCACTACCAGCTGATTTAGCTCTCTTGAGTGGGAAGTGTCTCAGAAACAAAGCCTACTATGCATTGTGGGCACTGGAGGAAGGAAAACCAGGGACCAAAGGCACAATAGGGACTGGCTTCACCATCCTTACCAGCAAGATAACCCTATAATTTGTTTTACAGCGTCTTGCTCTTCAGTTACCTCATCCCTTGTTAAATGGGACACTTATAGGTCCTTCAATTTTTGCTTGAAAAATAAATGCAAAAATTAAAATGTCTAAAGTGATGTCTTGTTTTATGAGAGCAGAGTAGCTATAGAATGACGTCTGATGTATTGATTTGGAAATTGTTTTTCTCCTGGCAACTTAGTCATCAGTCAAGCAGTGTGTTTGGGGACTTATTTCTTGAGGGTTCTCTCCTCTGTCCTTGGCTATAGAATAGAACACTTAGGGTCTATGGCAGTCCTTGAGTCCTTTGGCACCCATTCTTCATGGCACATCTCTTCTTGTTTCTTGTGTTCCTTTAGTCATTAGTGTGTAGAATTATCTGTATACTGGTTCTGTCAATAGTACTATTGTCACAGTTCCAGTTAAGTGATGCTGTCTAACTTATGTCTCTCTATGGTTAAGTTTATCCAGCTTTAAAAAGCAGTTCATGAACCTTAGGTGTAGATGTTCCATTGTAGATGTGCTGCCTAGGATTGGGCATTTCACAGACAATCTCTGTGTGTGATCAGTTGTGGAACTCTGTAATAGTCACCATCTGTTACAAGAGAAGCTTCTTTGATGAGAGGTCACTGGCATACTTGTGTGTAAATATACTGATCCGTATTTAGCACATCGTAAAAAAATTACATTTTGGATGAACTTGCACAGAGGGACATTTTGGACTAGTAACTTGATTCTATATGCTTTAAAATCAATGACAGAATGCATGAAATCCAGTGTGGCAGGGGAGGGTGCTTTTGGGTATGGGGTCATAAAGATGATAAAGATGTTCTATATGAAATACACATAAATTCCATAAATATATTTTTAAAAAGAAAAGAAAAAATAAGTCAAATATTAAAGCTCATACCCCGAGCTCAGGGACTATTGTGGAAGGTAGGGTGTGTGTGTGTGGGCGGATTTTAAGAAAACAGAGTCTTCCAAGTCATGGTCATGGGTCATAAGGAGGCAGAGTATTCTGGGCCTCTGGGGACTTGCTCATATGAACTTACAGGACACAGGAAAACTCAATCAGATGAAAAAAACAACATAAAACTGGGTAAATGGGCAGCAGGCTCCAACCTTAGCTGAAGAAGTACTGGCAGTTGATTCCTGCTGGGTGAGGGAGAGTTGATATTCTTTAAGGGAGTCACTCTAGATAGGCTGACTGGACTCCAGTGTATGAACTTGCACTGAGGAACATCTGGATACAAACTTGACTCAATAGGCCTTAATTTAATGTACATGACAGAATGAGAGAATGCATGAACTCTGGTGGGGAGGACATCTTTGGGGAGGTACAGATTGGGTGAGGGTATAAAGATGATTAAGATGTTTTGAATGAAGTACAGAAAAAAATTTAAATGTACATTGAAAAATATTAAAAACAACTCATTTTGTGGAAGAGGAAAAGTATTTCTCAACTCATGATACTGAATGTCACATCCTCATCTATTTTTCTCTTTCAAAACACAAAATACTCAGTCTGGGCTCTCCTGGAACTTATCGTGCCAGAAGTACAATGAGGAATGTTGGAGTCTAGAGTATCTTCCTCTTGTAGAGAAAGATGACTTCTCTGCAGTCTTCCTTCTCCAGCCTAATAACCATATATATATATATATATATATGTATATATATATGTATATATATTTAAATAGACCTTGGGAGTTTTGGTACTATCTCATCCCCTCTTGCCTCTAAGAATGAGAGCTGTCACTTAAGCCTTTTAGTTTTTCAGACCAATCAAATTTATTAGCCACAAATACTGATTCAGGAGTAGATTTAAGTCATATTATTAGGAATTTCTGAGAAAAAACCTTCTAGAATATGTAGGGCTAGATTGACTCTTTCCCTCCTTTGTAGAGTATGTGCCTCTGGGAGTCACTAGAACTATCTTGAGTTTAGAAAAGAGAAACTGCTGAAGATAAAGTCTTTATGTAGGGGAACGAATCTGGGAATATGATTGTTGAACTGTGGAGTTAAAGCTACCCTAAAACCTGCATGCCCTAACACTAGACTTCAATCACAAAACCCTTTCGAGTTGATGTTTTGTTACTTGCAATTTCATTAATTATAATAATACAATGAATGGAATGGGATTTGAGGGGTGGTTAAATGAAGAAAAATTTCCACCATACATCCAAATAGCACAGGAGACCTTTTGGAGGTGGGATTTCGAGATGGGTGGAAGACATTTCAGGCAAGGGAGAGACTTTTGGATACTAATAGTAATGTGCTTATAGCCTTTTTCTGCCTGTCCACAGTGCCCTCTGTAAGCTAACTTTCTTCCATGGTTGTCTGATATTGCATAGATATTCAGTAGCTATCATGTGCAATTGAATGAAACTAATGCTGTACTGCTGAGACTACTGAGAAAGCATGTGTATCTCTGCTATTTGCTTTCTGTGGTGTCATGAAGAGGCCATTTCCACAGTCTATCACATCCTGAGTGAAAAGTGGATTTTTGGGATTATCAGTTATGACCTTGTTAAGACACTGGAAACAGATAGTGCTGTAGAACAGAGAAAAGGCAAGCAGCACAAAAAAGGCTCATGTTCGTTGGAGTTGCCTCCATATTGTTTTTGTACTGTCTTGCCCTCTTTGATTCATTCCTAAACTGCATTGAACTCTGCACTTTTCATTGTTATTTCTATTATATTCTTATTTTTCCAGAATGAATATCTGTTAAGGAACTTCTACTAAATTGGTCAAGAGCGTACAACACACTATTCATTGCTTTAAGAAGCTTATAGTATACATATTTGCTGACAGTAAAATAACTGGGATGTATTTCTCTTGGGGAAAGGTATCCTGTATTATTTCAGATCCTCTTGGTCCTACCATTTGCCCTACCACGATTCATGCCGGCCACAATGTAAGGTAAACAGTTGATTGGAAATAGAATAATCTACTTAATATCTACTTTCAAAACAGATTCTACAGGTCTCTCAGTTAATGCTACATTCACTATAAGCTATTTTATGAAACCACCAGGTAAGATGTAATATATAGAACATCCATAAAATTGGTGTGTGATTTGAAATTTTAATAAATTTACTTGTCTACTAGATAATCCATTTATAAAATGCAACAAAGAATCAATCTAAGATTTAAATACAATTATTAATGATTCTTTTATTCTCATTTATTTTGATTTCTTACATTATATTCAGTAATTATATAAGATGTGCCAAAAATGATGGCAGACATTAAAGATAGCATCACTGCAATGAAATAAACTAAAATTCAAGGGTCATTTTCAAATAGTAGAAATGGTTTGCAAGTATGGTTTCCATAAGCCATCAATAGTTCTTTGATTTCAGAGAATTGTTTCTAATTTTTCATCGGCAGAGGGAACTTATTATCTTGGTAGTTAACTAGAAGCCAGTGTGGGCAGGAGAAATATTTAAATTCTAGCCAATATCCTTCACTCATCTCATAAATTCTTAGTTTCCTTTGCTAGATACTTAAAACTTTTGCATAAGACGTCAGATTATTTGATGAGTGAATTCGTATAGAGAATTGATAGTCAATAATAGTAGAATTTTGTGATTTGTACACAATGGCTAATAAGAAGGTTTGTTGCTTATAAAGGACTATTGTGTCATAAATGGCATTATTCACATGGGCCAATTCAATATATAAAATATACTAAACAATCAAATAAACATAACATTGCTTTTCTTTACTTGTTGCTAAGGAAATAACTTTGCACGTTGAACCTTTCTTTCATGGTGATATATGTTGTGATGCCATTTAACCAAGGTGTTCTTTGAAATAATTTCCTTCATACATTAAGGACTTTATTTAGCAATTATTAGTCAAAAGATTGGTGGGAAGAACAATTGAAGCCTAAGAATAACTTAATTAAAATTGATTAGAAACCCAAGAAAAAAATTCTGGGATACTAATGTAAATCAGTAAAATTTCAATAGAAAAATCCATAATATGATATTTTTAGAGAGAGATATGCTTCAGCATTGACAAAATCTATGGTAGCTATAAATGATAGCTCAAAGTACCGAATACTTTATAAGAAAAAAATGATTCAAAGAGATAAATTTTACTTAAACCCAGGTTAGGCATGCCACTCTTTACCTTCTTATCCTATCTCATCTTGTCTTAGAGGCACCCAGATCCCATGGTGATGATTAAGTGGCAGGCTGCCATTTTGAATCCTATCAATATCCCTGGAACTTACTACTGAGATGAATATTAGTACTTAGAAATACACTTAAGACATTTAGTCTCTTGGGACTAAAATCCTGGGAAATGTTAAAGGCAGCACACTCTTGTTGCCCAGAAAAGAGTGTGTACCTTGGAAAAATAGTATTCCTAAATTGTTCCATGGACATTTTTTCTTGTCTAATTATTTCTTCAGCTACCAAAAGTACAATTTCACTGCTGTGAATAGAAAGATAGGAGGGGCTATAGTGAGATACAAATATTGCACAAATCATAATTTCTCCATAGGAAAATCTGTCAAGGAATTTCAAAGAAATGCTCCTGTTTGAATATCTCTTGAAGAAATGTTGAAAATTCATTGAAAAGGTCTTGTTAGCCACACTGTTATTTTCTGCTACTAGTCTTCAGATGAGAACATAGAATTGCACAAAAGAGTTTAAAATCATAGTATTGATCAGAGCTAAAGGGCAGCTATTATGAAAGAAGCCTTGGAAGTGAATTGCAAGTGAGTAGATAGTTTTTTCTTTGAGATGTCCTTGGAATACTAGAACTTTCAAAATAACCATGTACAAATAATTGGAACTGTTTTTCTTTTTGCATGAATATTTAATTGACATCATTAAGATGTTATTTGTCATAAAATATAAAGAAGAACTAAATTAAAATTTGCTACCTTATTTATAAAGAAGTTAGCAAAATGGGAAAATTTACTGAGATGAAAAGAAATCTGAAGAGTACCTGATACATGCCTTAGTAATTGTTTAATAAAACATATTGCCTATCTATCTCTCCTCTCTCCCTCCTTCCATGCCCTCCCAAGTTAAAGTACCCCCATTAGATAAATAATGCCTGACTAATATAAAAAAGAGGGAATCATATTTGTCCAAAAACCTACTGAAAAATTATACATATAATACCTCTACATAAGTCCATGTGTATAGCTGAAGGCTATATAACAAGAAACAATACCAGACAGGAGAAACCTCCTTTTGCATTGTTGGTCAGGGTAGTCCAAGAGACTCCAAAAATTACACAAGCTATTGCCACAGCCCTTGAATTCCTTCCAGAACTTGAAGGTAAGACCCTATGGCTAAAGACAGCAAATACTTTGGACACAGGATTTGGAGCAATGGAACTGAAACTGACCTGGAAGCCTCCTCCCTGAAGACTAGCTCTCATAGCTCTGGAGAGAATGGCACTAGCTGGAATATTAATCAATGGTCCAATCCCAGCTTTAAGGCCTAATAACCACATCACTAATCAGCATAGCAAAAAATATTGGGGCAATAGTGGCACTTTCATCTTGGGGATAATCAAAAGCTACTTAATTGGACTTAAAGCCCACTCAATGGAAAAGAACTCATGTGTGGTACTGTAAACATAGCCAAATACACATGACTGTAGAAGTCATAGATCTTAGAGAAAACCCCAAGGCTGTCATATCACTACACAAATGTAATTTCTTACTATGTGCTAAATACGGATCCTTATATTTACAGACAAGTATCCCAGCCACCACTCATCAATGAAGCTTCTTTTGCAACAGACAGACATTATTATAGAGTTCCACATGTGGTCAAACACAGAGATTGTCAGTGAACTGCCGAAGCCTAAGTGCCATATCTACAATGTAACCTCTATACCTAAGGCTCAAGGAATATACTGGAACAAGGTAGAGAGAACACTAATGCATCTCTCAAGTCTTGTCAATGAAGCTCCTTCATGTAACAGAGGGGCATGAACACAAAAGGACACAAATGAATAAAAGTCTGCAGAGTGTGGGGCCTTGGATAGGACTCGTATATTAAACTCGACTAACACAGGGCTCAGAGACTATTGTGTAAAAGGGAGTGGAAAGATGGTGAGAGCTAGGGTAAGAGGTGCATGACCATATGGAAATATAGTCCTAAGGCTCTTGGAACCTTGATCATATGAACCTGCATCAATGGTATCAGCATGTACAAGACCCATGCAAATTCAAGCAGACAAAAATCCAGCATGGAACTGTGGAAATGGGTAGCAGGCCCCAATCTTTATAAGCTTATTACTGCTGATTGAGGAAGAACTGATCTTTTTAAACAGAAAGACTCTATCTTTGACAGGTAATAGACTGACTGGACCTCAGTGGATTAGTTTGCCCTAAGGGATGTCTGGGAATAAACACTAACTTGATTTGATAGGCCTTAACACAAAAGACAAAATGCATGAATTCCAGTGGGGGAGGGACTGTGGAAGGGTGCCAGTGATGAAGGGGTATAAAGATGATTAAGATGTTCTGTATGAAATATACAAAATTCAATAAATAATTTGCAAAAAACAGATTGCATTTATTTTCATGTATCCATGTGCAAGTCAACTTTATAGGACAACTTGCAGGAGTTGATTCTCTACTTCCACCATGAGAGTCCCAGGGATAGAATTCAGGTTGCCTGGCTTGGCAGTAAACTCTTCAGTCTACAAATCATCTTGCGGTCACAATGCCTTAGTAACTTTAAATTTATGCATGAATGAAGAAAGACAGGGAGAAGGCTGGGAAAATGCCCAGAAGTTAAGAGTAGGTTAGGTTCCCAGAACCCATATGGTGGCTAACAACTGTTCCAGGGGATCTGACACCCTCTTCTGACCTCTGTGAGCATTGCACAACACAGGTATACTTACACACAAGCAGGCAAAACTCATACACATAAAATAAAACTAATAAAGTATTTTTTAAAAGCAAAGTCAGGGAAAGAAAACATCTTCTTCGGGGCATGAATGGGGCAGGGTGGAGGTGCAGGTGAGTTAAGGAGTTAAGGAGTTCATATAATAGCTGATAGCAGTTGAAGTTAAACACCTTAATCTCTTTTTTCTTCAGGTGGAAAAACTCTGAAAGGATGTTCCACAACCGTTTCCAAGAAGTTGTCTGTGGGATTTTGTTTCATAGAAATACCTATCCATGAACATCCTCGTCTTATTTTTTTCCTCTTTGTTTCTGCTCTGCAGGTACTCCTGGAACCACCTCCTAAATAAGGCACTTGCATACTTCTGAGTCTGATTCTGGGGAAAGCTCCATCCAAGACACTCATTGTCTCATTATTATGCCAATAACAGATTTTAAGGCATTTATGAACCAAATTTTGAAAAGTACTTGAGTTATAATACTTGAATAAGATTATTGCCTAGGAGCATTTACGTTTGTAAATGTTCAACTCAGTAAATGTCACCTTTATTTTTAATGCTGTGGGTAGCCAGACATTGCGTGGTGCTGCTTTCTGTGTCTTCCCTTTGCCATGATCAGTGTAATGCAGTGGGTGCACACATGTACTCGATTTTAGTTGTTAACTTGAAATCTATATCAATAAATGCAAAATGAATTACATTTGATTGTGTGACATTATACACTGCATCACAATATTTCAGTTTGTAGTTGTGTCTGTTAGCTATGAGTACATAATAGTATAACTCAGGATAGAATTCACCTGGAAGACACATCAACCACTATTTAGTGGGCTCCAGGAATGTTTGCAATTGCAACAGTTTGTGTCACGATCATCCCTGTCATATTAGATAAAGTTTGGACATATATTTGCCCCCTGAAATAGTAAACAAATAAGGAATGGGGAGGAGCATTTCTCTTGACAGGGGAAGACCACTGATATAATGTGATGTAAACATTTTCACTTATAACGACTCCGTATTCTTGTTGATAATGGAAAGAGAATAATTTTAGACCCTAAAATGACTGAAAGTAAAGATATGTTATGAATTTCTGTTTTATAATGTTGCTGAATTCCCAGGTTTTTGTAGCATGTGCATAAAAGGAATGCTAGAACACAAATCTCAGAGAATCACAACCACAGTTTTTCAAGTGTTGTCTATATATGTACAGGAATTATTTAGCAATGCTGGATTTCTCTAAATGTTATTTAAGTCACAGAATGTTAATTGTTGACATCTATTAACCACACAGCCCTGCTTTCCAAGTTTTGACCATTGTTGGGTTATTTTTCCTGTAACATGAAGTCAGATGAAAATTAAGTGGGCCCCTTTGTTAACAAACATGTATTTCTCTGAAAAAATGGATTTATTTATTTTTATTTTATGTGTATGAATGTTTTGCCTGTATGTATGTAAATGAATCCATGTCATGTAATGCCTGAGAAGGTCAGGAGAAGGTGCTGGGTTCCCTGGAACTGGAGTTACAGATGATTGTTAGCCACTATGTGAATGCAGGGAACCCAACCTGGGTCTTCTGAAAGAGCAGCTAGTGCTTTTCATCACTGAGCTATCTCTCTAGCCCCCACAACCCTGTATTTCTAATCTCATATAAACACAAGCAAATCCTTTGTTTGATGGCCTGAAGTTCATGGGAATCCATATTCTTATAGATTCAGCACCTGTATTCCTGATTAAGCTATAGCAATAGTTACTGCAATTCTTTGGAAATTGATTATTTAAATTGTGCTTGATAGCATTGGTGTCAACTTGACATACCTGGTTTGAGGGATCCTCAATTAAGGAATTACCTCCATTGAACTGGCCTGTGGCCTTGTCTGTGGGGTATTTTCTGGATTGGTGAGTGATGTGGGGAGGGCCTAGCCCACTGTGGGTGGTGCCATCCCTGGGCAGGTTGTTGTCTATCGTATAAGAAAGCAGGCTGAGCTTGGGCCAGGGGAGCAAACCAGAAGGCAGAGTTCCTCCATGGCCTGTGCTTCAGCTCCTACCTCCAGGTTCTTGCCTGCGTTCCTACCTTGGACTCTGATGAACTGTGTGACCCTGGAGATGTAAGCCAAATAAACCCTTTCCTCCCCAAGTTAGTATTGGTCAGAGTGTTTTCTCACAGCAATGGAGAAGCAAGCTAGGACAAAAATTTGTACCAGGATCGTGGGGTATTGCTGTTATAGACCTGACCTTGGTGTTTCGGGGAGGATTGTGGAAGTGTTTGGAACTTTGGGCTAGAAAAGCCATTGTGTTCTTTGAGTTTGTTGCTGTGGAGCTTGGAACAGTTATGCGGAAAGAGTTGTAAATGATGGAGGCCGGGCTTGTGAAGCTTTAAAGGGAAGCAGGGACTATTAGGGATTCTTGTATGATATTTTGAATTAGGAATCTGTGGATTCTAGTTCGCTGGGGTTGAAGTATTAGCTGTGATTAAAAAGAGATCAGAACCTAAAGTGAAACCTTTGCTTTACCGGGACAGTTGGTCCTGGTTAGCTGGGGCTGAAAAAAATCAGCTGTAAGTAACAAGAGACCAGCATCACTGTGGTGAAATCTTTTGGGAAGCATTTCCTCAGGGTCAGCACACAGAAGCTATGGTCCAGAGGTGGTCCAAGCCTCCATCTCAAGCTGGAAGCAGAACTGGGGAATTTGTAAGAGTCTCCTGCATGGTTCTGGTGTTGAAAGCATGAAGGGATCACAGAGAGCATCTGAGACCTGACACTAGGAAAGGCCACTGGTGAAACAACAGTCTCAGTTGCAGTGAAGATCTCCAGAATTGCAGGGATCATGGAGAGAATCTGAGGCTTTGAACCCTGAGAGGCTAGAAGAGCTCACTGGTGAAGGTGCAGCCCGTTTCAGTGGAGACCTCAGGTTTTTGGACATGCCAGGACCATGGAACAACACCAAGGACAGCAGCAGGTGTGGAGTGGAGCCAGCCTGGGTCTGTGAGACCAGCTGTATGTGCTGTGGACGCAGAACCAGAGAAGTCGAGTTGCCAAAACCCTTTGGAGCCCAGAAGATCGTGAGTGAATCCCAGATGTTCAGACTTGAGCTCTTTACTGGACTTAGGTTTTGCTTAGGTGTGCCTGATTCTTCCCTTTGAAATAAGACAGTACATGTTTTGGATTTTACAGGAGCCCACAGTTAAGAGACTTTTAAAAGAGACTATGAACTTTTAAGTGTTTGGATGTTTTAAGGACTGTTGTTGGGCTTTTAAGGTTGTACTGTTTTATGCTATGATATTAATGTTAACATTATATCTTGGGGACAAGAAATGAAAAGGTTGTGGTTTAGGAGTGATGTGTTTTGTGTGTTAAGTTGACAAGTGTTTAGTTGTGCTGGATAGTTTTGGTGTCAACTTGACACACTTAGGTTGAGGGAGCCTCAGTTGGGGAATTGCCTCCATTGAACTGGGCTGTGGCCATGTTTGTGGGGTAATTCTTGATTGATGAGTGTTGTGGGGAGGGCCCAGCCCACTGTGGGTGGTGCCATCCCTGGGCAGGTTGTTGTCTGTAAGAAAGCAAGCTGAGCTTGGGCCAGGGCAACAAGCCAGTAAGCAGAGTTCCTCCATGGCCTGTGCTTCAGCTCCTGCCTCCAGGGTCTTGCTCTGAGTTCCTACCTTGGACTCTCTGATGAATTGTGTGACCCAGGAGATGTAAGCCAAATAAACCCTTTCCTCCCCAAGTTGGTATTGGTCAGAGTGTTTTGTCACAGCAATGGAGAAGCAAACTAGGACATAAATGCTGTGGCTCAAGGGATTTAAAAGATATTTTGCACGTCTGTGATGTTTGTTTCAGAAAGGAGGCTTTTCCTGTAGCTTATGAAATGTCATTTTAATTTAACTCCTTGGGGGAAATAGTACTTGCTGCCAAGTGGATGGGGCTGGTATCTTGGGCCATGCCTAAGTATGAGAAATTTTCATTATCTCACCGTTTATTCCTATTTATTTACTTATTGGTCTTTTTGAGACAGGGTTTCCCTGTAGTCCCAGTTGGCCTGGAAATGGCTTTGTAGACCAGGTTGGCCTGGAATTCACAGAGATCCACCTGCCTCTGTCTCCTGAGTACTGGGATTAAAAGCATGCACCACCATGATCAGATTAGCTATTTATTTTTTAATCCCAAGAAGTGACTTTTCCATTTATGGAGCAAAATCCTTAGCTCTTCATCTGTAATGACTTTGAAGTCAGGTTTTATCCTTCTCAGTATTCTGACTGAATACTTATGATCAGCACACTTATCCTTTTCTTTGTAAGGACTATCCATTCAAGTGGGAAGCCCTGAAGAGATTATCCTGCAGTGAGGGTTAAAAGATGCTTTATGCTTAAGATCAAGCCTTGTTGTCTTGTTGATCTTTGCCTACTGAAACATGTGCCTCTTCATTCTGATTTGAGTTTGAGCAAAGGCTAAATATTTCATGAGTTTCAAGAGTTACAGCTTTATAGAGCGGTATGCTAAAAAGAACCTCATTCAGTACCCAAATTATCTACAGTCCATTTTAAAGTAGAAAATTCCTTTAAAAGAAATTTTGCTTTTATCTTTACTCATGAAAAAGGGAACAGATATGGGAAATAAAATATTACCCATTAACAAGAACTGTCCAGTACAAAAGGCATCCAAGTTGCCTGATGGCCTCATTGTACTACATGCAAATGGACGGTATCCATTCTTCTAGTTTCATTGTATTTAAGTACCCTTTTAAGGTAGCATCTTGAGTATTGGCCTGTCTTCTAGGGAGATGTAGATTCAGGTGGAATCATATGAAATACCTTCACAAATCTAGGACATACACATTAGTTTGCCATTTAGGATGGAAACTTAAGTATATGTTGAAAGTTTAAAATGAATTCATTCACTTTCTATTTTCCCTTAGCTCTTATTTTCCAGGCTATTTAGGGAAATGTCAATGCTTCAGAGTAAAGCAAAGTAGGCAAAAATCCAAGAGATTAAATTTAGTTTTTTGTGGATGCCTTCCCATCATAAAATATTTCCAAGTTAGCTCAATTAGTTGCATATACAGCTATGAAATGCCCCCAAGGAATTGGTAGTGAAAGCCTAGTGTGGTATACTTTTCTAACCTGGATTTTTTTCATTTAGACTACAAGTTTGGCTTCTGAAAACGAAGTCAGCTTGGTGCCCTTTTTTTCCATTTGTTGGAGAATTATATCACTGGTGAGTGAGTGTCTGTGCAGAAATGATCCCGTGTGCGCTTACACATGTAAGTGCAGCCTCATGTAGGTAGTCTCTCTCTCTCTCTCTCTCTCTCTCTCTCTCTCTCTCTCTCCCACACACACACACACACACACACACACACACACTAGACAGACATGGGGGGGGAGGGAAGGAAGGAGGGAGAGAGATCTGATTTCAGTTTCCATGGAAATACGCTAAATAAGGACTTTAACAGACAGGAGTATGAGTGCGACTTATCTTTTGCGATTCCCAGCTGCTGAGTTCTAGCACAGTACTATTGAGACAAAATCTGAAAGCATCCCAAGCCTTTACATTACGAGACCAATATTGAATGTGGTACCTGTGACATATAATTTTGGATATAAACTTTCTTTGTGCAGTGATAATCACTCACCCATTCAATTAGGTCTGTAAAATGAACTGAAACAGAAAATTTACACAGCAGCCCTCTACAATTGCTCTGTCACTCTTGGCTCCTATGGCTTTCTTACTCCTTTTATTGTGCAAATTTTTACCCATAAACACCTTCACCCAGAATTTCCTCTTCCCCCATCACCTAAATGCCTCTTGAAAATCAGAATTCTACATAAAAGAGAGGTGAACCGTTTTGTTAGGTGTCTGTTGGCTGCATGAAAGGTCTCTGCTTGCAGAAAGCATACAGGGTGCTTGCTGCTATTTTATTAGCCTATTTGCAATCATGTATTAAATGAAAGCCGAGAAAAGTTTTCATTTTCTCCTGAGACAGAGGTGTGATATTGTGACCATTAAGCTAAAGATGGTACCATATGCACGATTTCATTAAAAAAAAGATATCTGCTGTTAAAAATCAACCCCTAAGTAAAATTTGTTAAGTCGTATACATACCAGATTTTGGTATCTCATCTGGGAAACACAAAATAAAACAACAACAGCAAAAAAGCCCCACATACTAGTTGTTGTTAAAGAAAGAGAAAATGAAAGAGTCTAATTTTCGTGGACTACTGCCATTTCACTCTTTGGTACTCATCGATGAGAAGATTTGACACATGCATGAAAATGTGAAAGCAAAAGAAAGAAAAGAACCAAGTGTGTGAGGTTATAGATGTACAAATTTGTTTGCTTTGATCATTCTACAATACATATAAATATTAAGGGATCACATTGTATCCCAAATATATATGTGTGTGTGTGTGTGTGTGTGTGTGTGTGTGTGAATTTTAGTATGTTAGTAAAAATAAAAAAGATGAAAGCACAAAGTTGAAAATCTTTACACTTGGAAATTAAAAATTTGTATGTGTATGTGTGTATGTGCACTTGTGTGTCTGTGTCTGTGCATGTGCATCCATGGCGTAGTGAGTGTGTGTGCTTGTGCTACGGTGTGCATGTGGAGAACCGAAGATGACCTATGGTGTCAGTCCTCACCCTCTCCCCCTTCCTCCTTGTCTAAGACAGAGCCTCTTGGTTACTGCTGCATATGCCAGGCTCGCTGGCCAGTTAGCTTCTGGGTATCCTCTTGTCTCCACTGTCCACTTTGCCATAAGAGCACAGGGATGAAGATGCATACTACTGTGTCCAGCTTTATGTGGGTTCTAGGGATTCCAACTCAGGTTCTCATGCCTGTGAGGCAAGCACTTTATCCATTGAACCATCTAACACCTATACTTGGAATTTGATAATAAGATTGAAAATATGAAGGTTCATTGAAAGATGGGATTTTAATATGGAAAGCTAGTCAGTGTAGGTCTTACTGTGTTTTACATGAGTCATTTCCTTGGGTTAATGTGTCAAATGGGTTGGAGGCTTCTCCACTCTATAGACTCGAGATGCAAGCATAAAATATTGTCCTCTGCTGAAAGCTAGTCAGATGGAGAGGAGTTGTGAGATTGCCAGTCATCAGTGGGATCATTTCCCCTGCTGATTTTGTTATTTTGTTTCGGTATAGACATGGAGTGATGTAAATACATATTTTAGGCATCAGAGAAATTCAAGTGGTATACAATATGGGACAATTGTTTCTGGAAAAGTTGTTATTTTTATTATACTGATTTTTCTTAAACATGTTCAAGAGGGAAAAATACTGTAGAAGTTGGCTTCATGGTAGCCATATATTAGCTTTATTGGTATAGAGAAATGCAGAGAGCTTCTTCAGGTCCAATATTTCTGTTTAAATCTATGAATTATTGACCTGTGTATACTGAAAATTCACAGCATAAATAAACATCTAGGCTTGTTAATGCATAGAAGATCCTTGTCATGATGATGGAGAAGGATACCAGAAAAGGTGAATGTGTATCTTGACTTGATGTCAAAATTAAAATTTATTTTACATTGTATTTGATTTTTTGAGTCGTACTCTATGTAGGTAGCGCAGGCTGGCCTCAAACTCACAGCCGTCCTCTTTTCTCAACTTACCCAGTGCTGGAAATATAAGCATGTGCTAACACAGCCAGCTAAAACAATAGGTTTTCTGTTTGTTATAATTTTTCTTTATTCTTAGGGATTTCACACATGCACACAACGGAGCATGGTACTATCTACTCACCATTTCCCTTGGCCCCACCTTCCCCCAGGTTCCTCCAACACATTCTTCTCCCAACTTCATGCTTTTTAAAAAATTATCCACTAAGTTCAGTTGGCGCTGCCCATATGTGCATGGTTGGGTGTGAAGCCATCTGCGGGGGGGCATGGGCAACATACCCATGGGAATACCCTCCATAATGTGATTCCTTCTCTCCCAGCAGTTATCAACTGCCAGTCACTTCTCAATGAGGGATCTATTAACGTTCCTTAGTAGAACGTGTTTTAGCTTCTTGCGGATTTGGAATGGCTCTGGGTAAGTTTTCCATCAAATGTCCCCTGAGCAAGTGCTGCCTGGCATGAATAAAAGTGGCAAGACTCACATTTCATGAAGCTGGAGGGTCAAGTGCGCTATTTGTTTCAGCACTGACTTTAATGTGTATCAGTCTTAAAACTGAGCATGCTTAACTAATAGTGTACTAGAGCATTTGGATCTATTTTCCTGTTTAAAAAATAATTTATTACTAACAGAATCATTTGTTTGCCAAGAGTGAAGAAACCCAACTGAAGTAGTTGGAAATACAGTAAAGCTGTGAAACCTTTCAGGAGACACAGATGAGTTTTCTGACCAGATCATATGTGGCTACTCTAAGGTGTGTGGTCTTATCCCCTATTAACATGGATACAACCTAAAAATTATAATTTAGCCCCAAACATTACAAAATAATATGCAGTTTTAGGAACTTCTTTCATAAAGGAGGACAATAAAAGAAGAGCCATATTTTGGTATTTAAGTCATTTTTATGTCCAGGGTGAGGAAGGATCCTTTTTAAACATGACAGAGTATTTGGTATGAATTATTTCGTGTTTTGTTTTTATTACTTATTAAAATTATATGGCTAAAGAAACATTTAATTGCTTTGACTATTGTCAATTATTAGCAATTATTAACATCCTTTGATGTTAAAAATTAAGTGCACTGGCTGTGTAGAGACACTTTTTAAGCTTTGAAACATTGGCACATTTAAATGAATATAAATTTGATCAAAGGATTACTAAAACCAAGGTGACACTTTCCTTCTTTGACATATCATTCAATAATTCAGCTCATATATTTTAAATTGGGGTGGAAATCCACAATACTGGGTAAATTATGGGATCATAAACAGTAGGACTAGTGTATTCTGATTAAGTTACTGAAGGGAAATTACTGGTTAAAAATAATTCAAAGAAAATGTGGGAGTCTTTTTAGCTTATTAATAAATTACAGATTGAAGCTTTTTGTCTTTACATTTTTACATTTACTTAGTGTGTGTGTGTGTGTGTGTGTGTGTGTGTGTGTGTGTGTACTTTGGGGGAGGTACTACACCAGACCTCCTTTTAATGTTTAATTCCAACTGAGTTACTTAGAATTTTCTAGTCACAGATAGTTCTGTTGCATATATGATATTTCTCCTAAACTGATTTTTCTCCTTCCAGTTTTATATTTGTTCGAGTTTTAAAAATGTATTTGAAAATTTCACATGTGAGTAAACTGAATTTGCATGAGTTCTCCCTCAGCTCTTTCCATTCTCCTCACCTCTTCTAGAATTCATGACCCCCCCCCCCCGCAGTCTACTACATCCAGTTAATGTTGCCTGTATGTACATGTGTTTAGGGCTGACTACTTAGGATTTGGAGACTCTTCTCTGAAAAAAATTGTTCTTACCTTAGCAGCCATTGACTCCCTGTGGCTCTTCATCTAGGGATGGGGACCCTGTGAAGTTTTTCCCATGTTGGCATGCCAACTGATGTGGTCTTTGCAGGTCTTCTTTAGGCAACTGTACTGCTGACAGTTCATGGATGTAATATCCCCTTCGTACTCAGAAGACACTATCTCACAGTAGTTGCCTCATCCTCAGGCTCTTATGATCTTTCTGCCCCCTCTTCAATATGCTCCTCAAGCCTTGCGTATAAGGGTTCTGTTACTGCTATTCATCAGGTGGATTGCATCTTATTTCCCTGGTGTATGAGGTTTACTGGTTTCCCAGCCAAACTGATGTCACACATGAATGGAAAATGACAATTCTTTTCTGAGACTGCAAGTTACCAAGACGGAATGATCACTCCCTATGTCCTTCCTTCTTTTCCTCACTCTTTTCCCTTGCTCTGGATCACCGAGCAATGATTCTAGATACATTTGCACAATTCTGGACCTTAGAAGAGATTTCTGTCATGCTCACTCTCTGCTATTATTACTGATGACTTGGAAAATTTAATCAAGTCCCATGAAACTACTGTAAATTGCAAGATCAGGTTTCTTGTCTATTGTTTGGCTGCTCTCTGTGTTAATGCACAGGGAAAGTATAGGAGGTGAAAATAACATTTTTTAGTGTTTCCTATATGCAGCTGGAGCACTTGCCCTATCAAATCTCACCAAAAAATTATAGAGCTGGGCTGCCAAGGTATTTTAATACACCTCGCATTTGTGAAGCATACTACAAAAAGTAGTTTGCAAATATGTGTATAAATGTGTATATGTACAGTTGTGTACATGTAAGTATGTACTATAGATGTTATTCATATGTGCATCTGAGTGCATGTTGTATTGTCTCTGTGTATGTGTGTTTATATATATTCTGTGTGTATTTGTCATTCCTGTCTCGGTGTGCCGTTTGCAGTCCTTAGAGCTGTCATGGTAATTGTCTTGGTGATTCTGGAATAGTAGGCACAGGTAGCTTTGTTAGTATGCTAATTGAAAGAATAAAATTTGAAAAGCTGAGATGAACAAATTCAGGAGCCATCCTGGAAAAATCAAAGACATTGTTGTCTTGAGGGTCTCCCTGTAGCCACAGCTAGCCTGGAACTTGATATGAAGAATAGGGTGGCCTCAATCTCACAGGGATCTGTCTGCCTCTGTCTCCTGAATGCTGGGATTAAAAGTGTGTACCACTATACCTGGGTTAAGGACATTATTTTGACTAAGAAAATTTTATGGGGTTTTCCAAAGAGTGTTCCTGGGCTGCCTTTGCCATTTTTTTGTAGGAATTAGGCAAAGCGTTTTGTAGATTCCAAAGTATAACCCTCAAACCTCATATCAGACGATGGAGTAGGACCGGTAGCCATCCATCTCAGAAGTCCTCTCTTATCATGGCTTGACAGAAGCTGATGTAAGTGGCACTGCTGAGTTGTTAGTGATTTCTTTATACTTTAGGGATGGTCAACAGTGATTCTCTCAGCCTTACCTTAGGTCAACACAGTATCTGGAAGCATCTTTGACTCCTTAGAAAAAAGACAATTGAGAAGTTCTTGGTTGCCTATTAGCCAAAATGAGGACACTAGGATCACACTCCCAATGAGGTCTTTATTAATTTGGGGCAGTGGGTCATGGAGATCTCTTTTGGAATCCGATGGTAACTATGAATCCTCTCTTTAGAAAAATGTACATAATGAACATATACATATATTTCTTTGCATATGATTTAGCTCGGTTCCTCCCTCCTCTGTCTCTTTCATAGCCCCCGGGGTTAAGGACCCATCATTTAGATATGTAGAATTTGGTAGTAAAGTGGCAGAATGGTGAATAAACTGAGGCCAGGAACTAGACTTCAATTATAGTCCTGTACAGCTGCTTCCCACTAGCTCTGTGAATATAATTTCACTTCTCTAGATTCGAGTTTTCTCATGTGAAAAATGAAGGGAGGCTTACTTCTATCCAAAGACTCCTCTGGTGTCAACATTCTAGAGAGAGGGAGCTGTTGTACATCACAGGAACATCACTCCTTCCTCTGAGGTTCCTCTGCAGGTTGCCTCCTTGGTACACATGCTTTCTTTGTACTTTGAAAAGAAGCCTTTTCTACCAGGTAGTTTCCTCTGAACCCTTGTGGTGCTAATTTCATTGTAACTCAAAAATCTGCCAGAGGCCTCAGCTCCCTGACATTTCACAGATGCCATCATCATCTCCAAGAGATCTCAAAGAGAACTTCAAATAGATCACCTGGGCAGAAGGGAGGGGCCAAGTGAGAGGAGGGCTGTGGAGAACATGCTGACGCTGCCTGTTCAGGTGAACTGATTGTAGCTCATTCACTTTCCTCTTTGTTTTCTCCTGGACTGGCATGAAACAGAAACAGTTATAGCCACCACAGGGAGGAACTCTGCCATGTGCTGGCTCTGGCCATTCTCAGTTCTCTGCCAGTTAATTCAGTATAGTACCTATATAATATTTTCCTTTGCACTCTACATTCTTGTAAAAAATAATAGGAGCTTTATGTTTTAATAGCTGGTGCTTTTTCATTTAGCACAAGCTTAAAAGCAAATCAACCCAAAGGAATGTTCAAATGTCTTCAGACAAGCTCAGCAGTGCCTCCCCTCCCCACCCCCAAGTGTTCATATCCCATTTGAAGTTTCATAGTCCCACCTCGATATCCAGGGTCTGAATCTCCCTTATAATTGTCCCACTGAGTGGTAATCCAACATCATTTTGAATGCCATCATAAGACCAAGAATGAACAATCTTCCATGGCATCCCACTGCATTTTTATATAGCCCTAATCTTAGGCATTGATCTACTTTGCAGCCTTGTATCCTGAGCCGTAGAGCTACTATGTGAGGTTGACAAATTAAAACTAATAACGTTGGTAGTTCTTTCACTTTGCCTGAACTGCTTCCCAAATACGAACTCAATCCTCGCAGTCAACTCGCAACACCACTCAAACATAAACTCTCTAAGGGCAGATTATGTTCTATCTTGCTTGTTTGTTTGGGTGTCTCCAGTCACTAGAACAGCATATGTGCAATATTAGGCACTCAATAAATATTTGCTGATTTAAAGATATTTACCGTTGTCATCCCCATTTTACAAATGAAGAAACAGATTCACAGAGGTCAAACACTGCTACAAGCTGCAGGGATACTTTAATAGGATCCAAAGGAATAAAGCCATTATGAGGAGGATACCATTTATGTTCAAGAGGCTTTGCCTCACACCACACCCCCAAGACAGCTCTTCCTCCGATCTGTTCTTGTGAAGGACAAAGCCAAGGTCTGTTGCTGGGACGGGAGGAGGGTAGGTGTCATAGTCCTAGAATGCCACGAACAGTTGGGTGGTGATTATTTAAAATAAACAGGTTCTCAAGGGCTTTGTTTAGAGCAGTATAATGCATAAATGTGGCCTTAGAAGAGGGCCTCTGATTATCTCATTTCAGTGGAGGGGTGAAAGTAGTAGGAAAAGCAGAAGCCACATGAAGAAAAACCACAACTAAACAAAAGCAAAATTAACACCTTCCCCCCAAGTAAGAACAAAAATGAAAACAAAACCAACCAACCAATTAATCAAACAAGCAAAAACAACCCAACCCTAAAATAAAACAGAAGTTATGAGCTGAAACAACGGACAGGAATTTTCATCAGAGTTTGTCTTACATCTTCTCTGGAACAAGCTCATACTTCTTTTAGCCTGAGGAGTTCTCAGGGTACTTGTTGGAACATTGCTGTATGTCTGAAAAATACTGTCCTATTTCAAGTATCATTTGCTTTCTTGCAAATCCTAATTTCTCTTTGAATTTACATCTTCTGCTGAATTCCACTAAATGAGAGACTATCATTACTCTCACCTTGGTTTTCCTTATTTTTCTACTCAAGGCCAAGAAAGCCTAAGTATCACAGTATTTTAGTTGACCAGGAGAACTATATTTGATGAATGGAATATTTTCTTTGGTAAACAAACACCAAACACCAAACCCCAACTTAAAACCAACCAAATAAGTTTCTTTGGCAAAGTGGACATTTATATGTTGGTTGAAATTAATTAAAAGAAAAATATCGACTTGTTTGCTGGGATCATTCCTTCCCTTATTGTGGCAATTTATAAAGCAAAACTTCATGAAGGCTTAACTTTTGTGGAGGTGTGATTTTGAGATACTTCTAAAGTGTCTTCTCCATGCTGGGGTTAAACTGATGCTGTCAGAGCAATAATCAATAATCAATATTAACAAATAAATAATTATCTAACAATAAATTATAAATCTTGGCATGCATAGTTCCCCCAATAGAAAATTCATTTCACAGTCATAATTTCATAAGCCTTGATTTCAATTGCTGAAAAGAGAAGTTGACAGGTTTGAAAATGCCCTTCATTTAAAAATACAAGATCTCAAGATACACAAAGACTCGATCAAGTTGGAAAACTACTATCTTTTAGTACACAAAGTTCCACAGTAAGTCATTCTGGTTGACCAAACTTAATGATTAAATTCTGAACAAAATCCATTTAATTGGTGCATGTGTTGTGTCAGCTTTGTGGAGTCACTAAACCGAGGTGTTCCACGCGGATGACACTAAATCAATGGCTGATTTAGAACACACTGTTCAGAAAATGACTTAGCAATATGTGATTTAAGAATAAAACCAGTCCTCTCTTCAGCTGTGTTTTATAAATAATAGCCTAGTTGTAGGCCCATAGGCAAGAGAATTAATTGAACATCTAGTATGCAAACTTGCCCTTTTGAGAGGACTGTGCTTGTCCTCTGATTTAAAGCTCATTATCTTCTTGTTGAGTGAATAACACACTGGTATGATTACTTAGTGTATCTGCAAGGGAGACTGAGCAAGTGTGTAATGCACTAGCGATGATCCCCTGCAC
This sequence comes from Eospalax fontanierii, assembly GCA_035773235.1. Classification (NCBI taxonomy): domain Eukaryota; kingdom Metazoa; phylum Chordata; class Mammalia; order Rodentia; family Spalacidae; genus Eospalax; species Eospalax fontanierii. The sequence goes on along the minus strand of CM069525.1, from coordinate 20,941,061 downwards.
ACATATTCAAACTGTGTGGACGAGAGCACATGAAATAGAAAGCACAGATTTGTACTTGGTGTAGTTACATCACAATCATATGGGCTTTTTTGCTCTTAAAAAGGATAGTGACCAACCTAAATCCAAAACATTTAAATTCCAGACATTAAAAACATGTCTGCTCCATAACCAATAAAGTCTTATGTTCTTACCTTAGATATGTATTTTGAGGGGGTAATAGCAGTCTTATGAAAAAATCTAAAACTGGCTTGCCCTGTCTTAGACATGCTAAAATGATGGAACTCCTCTAGTGGTATGACCTAGGCAACTTACTGTATTTTTATAGGTCTGTTTCCTCTTCTATTGAGGATGGAAAAGTAGCACAGTGTGTCTGTTAAGGTCCAGAAAGGTTATATGCCTTTGGGAAATGCTTACCACTATAGATGTCTAAAGAAGTTACATCTCTAAAACAGAAATTTGCTGTAGATGTTTGTCTCAAATGTAACTCAGGGTTGGCTTCATTTTTACAGATTGAAAGAAATATAGGAGTCTAAGGGCAGTATACATATCTTCTCCACATCAAGCTGTTTTTGTTTACATCCTGTAGATACTACTGTTCAACAATGTAAATATCTGGGCTTGTTAATGTACAGAAGGGCCTTCTGATAAAGTAGAGAGACAGAAAAAAAGGTGTGTGGGGGAACAAGGGAGATGAGGTCCACCTGGTTAGCAGGAAAATTTAACTGCTGTAATTGAGAGATTTGTGTTGGTGATTACTGTTTTCTAGTAATTTCCATCTAGTTTTCTCTGAACCCTTGATCTCCCAGAACTTCTACAAAGTTTGTCATTGCCAGGACTTAGAATTACCAAAGATCTTCTTTTTCCCTCTCAAAGACAGACTGGCACACAGGTTGGGAGCTTTGGCCAGTAACCATTTTGGCATTCATTTTTCTCCCTTCAGCTATGTGTGGGCAGATGTTATTTCTGGGCATCCACGCAGAAGTGCATGTAGGGCCAAACCACAAACAGCTGTACCAGCTGGCTATTCTTTTCTGTTAATATAGAGACTGTCTGTAGGTTCAAGTGGACAGTGACTTTTCCTCCAACATGCCAGATTCTTGGGCTTGGCTCTGTAGCTTTCTTTACACCCTCAGAGGTTCCTGCCAAGAGCTGCAACTAATAAAGTACCCATTTGGTGACAAGTGATAAGATAGTCTAAAATGCAATTGTTCCAATTCTGTAATGCTGGAGCTGTTATTGATTTCTGGGTGTTATGTTAACCAAATCATACAGATGTTAAATGTATATCAATGGAAGAAAATGACAAATTCATTCTAGAAAAAAACCTCGCCTCACCCAGGTGAATTTGGGGGTGAGACAATGTTAATTTATAGATGATGCCCTGTTTACCACATCTACTTGCAAGGCTCTGGCTTGCCTTTGCTGATCAGAACTTTCACAAGCATCTCCTTGGGTGTTGAGGTGCTAGATGAGATAGCCAAGACTTCAAACCGCAGAACCTAAGTGGAATTACTGCTCTGCAAAAGTTTTGGAAGCTTTGCTGTTTGAACAGTACTTGAAGCTATTTCTGCCATGGCAGCTGACCTTTCAATCAGTTGCTTCTTACAATACCAGAAACACCTGCCGTGTGGATAGATGGGATCCTGCTTATTAATAAGCTTTCTTTTATTTGATCTTAGCTTAAGATACTATCAGTCTAGTGCATGTGTGTATGTGTATGTGTATGTGTATAAATTCCTTTTCGTAATAACCCTTTTGCCTTAAAGATCGTGAAGATGCCGGACCCATTACCCCCTTGTCTTTTACATAATTTTTGCAATGCCTGTCTTCTTATCCTTTTTTAAAAAAGGAACAACTTTGACTTTAATTGTTTCATTAACTTAAGCTTTTTGTTCTTGGTAAGACCTACGGTGAAAATGTATGAAGCAGATACTATCACACTGTGGTAATCTGGTCAACCACTCGGGTACTATCGATATCCACCATTTCTACACACTCAATTTCCTCCCGGTTTTCTGGATTTTTCTTCTCTTTCCTTTTTTTCTTAGAGGGTGGCAGGAAAGTCAGTATCACAGGTAAAATGGCAAAGCAGTGAAAGAAGGTGACAAATGCTATTAAAAACAAGCACCTGAACAGTGTACAGGTCAGATTTGAAGGCACAGCTGCGAGAGGAAATAGACCAACAATATAGCAGAGGTAACTCTGTAAAATAGCTACCCCATGCACTTCCAGGGCATTTTTTACCCATTTAGTTCTTGTAAAATCCTTGCCCAGAACAAATGTAGATAACAGTGGAGCACAGTTGTCAATAGTGTAGTTAATTCCATAAATTAAGCATAGCACGGAAATGCAGTCCAGTTCTACTTTCCATAATGTCATGAAACCTATCACTCCAAACTCCACTGACACAACTGTTAGAGTGATCCAGATGTTAATCAGCGAATCTGCCACCAGGAATGCCGAGAAGAAGAGCAGGAACAAAGCACTGATGCAGGAGTTGTGCAGGGGGGCTCCCAGAGAGGAGGCATATCGATCCATGTACACAAAAGACGGATTAAAGACAATGAACTTCACCTTGGAGGTGACTGAAAGTCTCCTCAGAGTCTCCAAGAGATCATAAAGTTCTTCTCTGTTTGTTTCCATGGTCTTGGCCACCAAAAACATTCTGGAGGCTACTACGTCAACCTCATCATTGTACTTTTTAGAGAAGATGATGTCCTCTTGAAAGTGTGAAAATTGGGGGGATTTCAGGAAGGAATTCCTCAACATGTCTGTGAAATTTTTCTTAGGCAAGTCAGTGGATACATTGAGTTTCCGAAGGTAATTTAAATAGCTTTCAAACCAGGATATCCGCACAAACCCCTTAGTGTATTCGAGAACATCTTCTTGGACACTAGAGTTCCAATATTCTATGGACTCATATATGTAAAACCCAATAACAGGACTGTAGTTGCTAAAGTACTTTTGCTGGGCAGTAGTGTACTCAATGGTTTGCGTCGCAGTTGCTACGATGTTACTGAGGTCTGACCCTTCACTGACCTGCAGATAGCCCATTAAGGCAAAGGAAATATAAATAAGGTAAAAGAGAACTACAAAAGGCTTAACATAGGTGTTGGTTATCCAGTCACAGTAATAGCGTTTGAGGAAACATACCAATAAGTGACTCTCGTAAGTGTTTGCTTCCTCGCCTTCAGCTGTTTCCTCACTGAATCTGGCTGTCAGAAGAAACCTGTACCATGCAGGCTTCTCCTGCAATACTTCAGGCTTTGGAACTTTTCTACAGAAGATACTATGCTGGTAATTGTTTTCTATGTAGCCAGTGAACACAAGGCTGGAACCATAAAACGAGAGTACATAGAGGTAGTTGAAGAGGATTGCAATACAGGAATTGCAGCAGAAAATCCTGGCTGCCTCAATGTTTGTGAAAGGGCTGGCCCCTATGCCAAAGGTGACCAGGTACATGGCAGTGGTGAGAGAAAAAGAGAGCATGGAGTCTGCATAGACTGCTGCAGTTCGCTCTTTAACATGTTGGTCTTCTCTAGTTTTCCTCCACGAGGACAGCATTTCAAAAGTCCCATATAATCCGTGACCTAAATAAGCAAAAAAAGATCACAGCAAAAATTTAAAGACCTAATCCTTTAAAAGGGGTGTATCCACCTGATCATAGGGGTGTCATGGATCACAGGAAATGCAACCAACCCTAGGGATGACAGGTTGTAGATGCTAGTCATTTCTCCTAAGGGGAGACAGACTTGTGTTTTGGAGAATAGTGAGCACTTATGGATAATGTCCTCCAGGATACTTAAAGGAGCGAATGTCTGTCTTTCTGGCCTAAGAAAGCTGAATGGACTTTTGCCTGTAGAATGCTGAGTAGACTTGGGCCTCTGCCTCTTGGAAATTATATACATCAGTAACTTAGGGTTCTTGACACAGTTTGCCTGGGGGAACACTCCGAAGATGTTTAGAAACTCATGACTTTAATATCTATTCTCATGGGTCTGGTTTGGGGTTCTCACAGAGGAAGGCTTTGGGCAATGGGTTCTGAGTCAGTGTTCAGCTCCTTCTATTAAAATTGATCAAGTCCAGGGCTTTAGTGAGAAAGAGGCTCTGCATTTAGTTTGAATCTTAACAGGAAACTAAATCGCAGACTCTTTTTCTTCACAAAGTGCCAAGGCAGAAAGCAATAAATCTGAGAAACAGAGGAAAGCAAAACAAGTAGAAACAAGTTGTATGGAGAAAAAAAGAAGGAAGAAAAGTGTAGAAAGAACAAGATTCATGTGAACACTCCTTCCTATTGTTAAAAATGACAATTCGGGTTGAAGTTTTATGACTTGGATTTTGGCTTTAGGGATCTGTCTGGTTGGTCACAAGTGACCTATTAAGTAGACAGTAACTCTCCTGCCTTCTTGGTATCATTTGGCAGGGGACTCTGTGAAAGAGAACCAGGATGATAACTTCTTCCTTTCACTACTGAGGGCTCTTGGCGGCTGCCTGGTTAAGATTCCAGCAACACTGGGATTCATAGGTACTGTGACTGCCCATGTTCTGATTGCATTCTTCCTGGGAGTTCTGCCTTCTACCACCTCTCCTGGTTGGAGCCAGACACTCTCTTGATATACGTCCCTGACTTGGAAACCCCACCAAAGTAAGCCATTGTGGCTGTTGATAACCCCTATCTTGGCACTGGGATCAGAAGATCTAATTTTCTGCTTCCACATCTTGGCATGTTCAATCCTATTGTTGAAGATAATAAAATCTTTACCCTGTGGTAAAATAGTTCCGTTTTTAAAAAGGAATTTAAAATCTTCAGTCAAGCATAAGTGAGTGAAGTGAGTCCCCATTATCTTGTGTGCACAATAGCGGAGCACAAGTTGCCTCTTGTGCCCAGACTGGTATTTTTATCTGTACTGTGAAGTTCTGACCCCAAACTGAGTACCCATTTCATAGTGATGATTTAGGCCTGTTTCATTGAAGGGATTTGACATTCATCTTAATTTACTAGGCATCATTTCACAGCTACTTTCAGAGGTCAGGTCAAGACTGTCAATTTCATTACTAGCACCATGGCCCCTATTAAACTGGAGGCACCTAAACTCCCAAAACACAAAGTAAAAAGTGCATCTGTTGACTGGTATCCTGCTGTTAATTATGTTTTAGGTAGTTAACAATGTCTAGTCTCAAGAGTGAGAATGATTTATTAAATCTGTTTCCACTGTATTCTCAGGGTGGGCCAGTCAACCTTTGATTAAAAGTAAACTAGTCTTTATCAATAAGTAAATAGAAAACTAGTATCTCTGAGCCATCAGTGCCCTGGAGAACTAATACTGACCATTTTATCTGGGACCATGAAGAATAAGCAAGCTTTGGAAGGTAAAACACAGTTGATGAGGTTGATGAAAGTACAAATATTTTTCTATGGTGTTTACTTGCTGTAAACAAAAGTATTTTAAAACAAGGCTTTAGTACTAAGTCATTAGATATGGTAAGAAAAGAAAGATCATATGGTAGAATTCGAATTAATTCTATGGTAGAATTTGAGTTAAAATTAAATATAAATTAATAACAGTGGGATGTTTTATAAGGCATTATCTGACACAAGTTGAACAATTATAATAAGAATCTATTTTTGACCTTATTGTTGTTCCAGGATGAAAATAATTAAACTCAAGGAAAGATGAAAGTATTGATAATCTGTCTCTTGAGATCTGTTGCTGCATTTAAATGTCTATTATATATAGTTTGATCATTCTTATTGAGTCTTGACTATTTTTGCATATGTTTTTGGTTCAAGAAGCCCTTCTGAAGAGAATTTAAATTTTATTCTTAGGGACTCTTGGAAGCAATACCTTTCCTTTAAGTGTGTGTGTGTGTGTGTGTGTGTGTGTGTGTGTGTGTGTGTGTGTGTAGGCCCTCACAGAGGCCAGAGGAGACAATGAGAAAGAGTGTATTCTATCTGACCACTCATTTGTTGCTAGTTATCAGTGGCCTTGCTACCACTACTCTTGATAGGCTAGAGTCTTGTTTCTCAAGCCACCTTCCTCTGTCAGATGCCAATACCCAAATTGGAAGCACCCTTTGGATTTCTGGAATAATTGCTGATGCCATAACTGTGCCTCTTTTCTGTGGCTGTAGTAAGCCAAGGGAGAGATGAGTGCCAAGAGAGCCATGGGCACCTCTTAGGGATTTGTTAGCTGTCTGGAGTGCCTGACTGGCACTAGACCCAGCTTACAGCTGGGTATTTATGCTTAAGATATCAGTCTATTACCCTAAATGAAAGCCAAACTGTGGGGACCCCTGTTTTCTGGCTTAAACTTAAGGAGAAACATACTCTAGGAGCCCTCAGACACGAGGAATACTCTGCTCCCTATGATCCCCTCTAACTCCTGCTCTGCCCAGAATTTCAGTTTAATTCCCTTTGCTATTGGCCTTTAAAGGTATCGTTTAATTGCAAACTCCTCTGAGACAGTGGTCTACTAAAGCAGCTTCCCTTGGTTTTGGGAAACTGGGACAGAAAATGGGGTTGCTGAATGTGTAGCTAAGAGAATTCACAAATAGTAATTTCATTTACTCTCTAGTCAGTCTGGCCTTTATCTTTTACTGCCAGTTTAGAAATTAGGCAAGTCAGAGTTAAGGGAAAGCAGGGAAGAAAGTCATCAGTAGGAAATGTTCCATTGCACTTTCCTCTCTCACACGGCTGATCCCTTCTTTAGCATTGTCATCATCTATAGTCCTCTGATCTTTAGAGCTGGAGTCCCAGCTGGCAGGACTTGGAGTCCAAATCTTTTCTTTTCTTTTTTTTTGAGATAGGATCTCCCTGTAGCCCTAGATGCCCTGGAACTCACTACGTAGTGACTCACAGAGATCTGCTTGCCTCTGCCTCCTGAGTACTGACATTAAAGGCATGTATTATCACGCCTGACTGGAAGCCAAATCTTATAGGGATAGCCCAACTTACTACATGTGGACTAAAGCTATTTTTCTAAGGCTTAACTAGTGTTTTCCCCATTTTAAAAAAGAAGAAAAGTATTGCTTACTTAGTATTTAATGTGCTGTGGCTACATTGGTAAGTAAAAAAAATAACCTTGAAGGCTCTGGATATATCCCAGAAAAGAGCCTCAGGGAGAGAGGGAGAGTGAGATTTAATTTGTGAGTCTGCCTGAAAGTCACCCTAAGCAACTGGAGGATTAGCCCACATGAGCTCATGCACGTGCACACACATGCATGCACACACATACACTCATAAATAAATAAGTATAATTTTTAAAATTGTCTATGAACTAGGAGCTCTGTAAGCAAGTGTATTCAAGACTCTCTGGTAGCAAAGTTAATTTGAGTGGCTACAGGGATGCTGTCTAAACATGAAGTTCCAAACATATCATGACTTTGGTAACTAGGGGCTCCATAGTGGTAATAGGATTAATGGCTCATTCTCAAAGGGATATATCATAACCTGAGACCTATACTGCATCATATTGAGGATGACAGGAATGCATCTCACACAGTCAAAATAGAGTGCTAAAGGGAAATGTTAAGTGGCACAACTTATTCTGTCAAAATTTGAAGACAGAGGCTTTTGAAGCATTTGCTTGTCTTTTCAAAGCACATACAAGATGTGTTTCTGTTTTTGTTATGCTGCATGTCTGTTGTTACATGCATGGGGGGCACGTGCAGATGAATAGGTGTCAAGACACACACACACACACACACACACACACACACATGAAAGCATACATACACACATGTGCACGCATACACACTCAGAGATCTAAGTTCTATTTATTCATAAGTGATTGCTTTGATGTGACATAAGATTTTAGTCAGGCCCTGGGGCTAATGAAAGTAGAAATCTTCACCAAGAACTCCTGTGCCAGGAGTATGATTCTAAAAGCGAGGCTGCTTTTATTAGCAATAGACTTTAGGACTGTCATCTAGTAACATCAGTCACTAAAGGATTTGAGTTAATAGTTTTTTCTTCTTTTCCAAGCATTATTTTTTGCATCTGTATGTACAGTGAACTTTCAGGATTTGGAAGTAATGAAGAGAGAAAGCAGCACAAATGATAAATAACGCTGATGGTGGAAGAAACTCAACTAGTTAATCCTCTAGTCACTTAGGGGGACTTTCAGGCATATTCACAGATTAAATCTCACTCTCAGTCAGGCTCTTTTCTGGGGACTAGCCAAAGCTTTCAGGATTGTTTATAATCTACAAAGGCAGGAATTCACTAACAAATAGTTGAGAGTTAACCTAACTTTACCCAGTATATGTGCTTCTAGAAATTTTTCATGAAGTGAATAATGTTTTAAATTGATTTAATGGTTTTGCTATGCGAGGATTCTGGATGATTTGTTTTTGTTTGCTTGCTTTGTCAATTAATAATAATAAGAAAATTGATCTACTTTGTAATTTTTGATTTTTTTACGTCTGTTTTCTCTTCAGGCTCAGATTTTCCTACTTTCCTCAGTCCTCACAGATACAACACAGAAACTGATTGATGCCTTTGCTTGCTCCTCATACTTTAATTCCTTCTCCACTAGCAGGATTTCCTCAGCTCAAGTTCCATAAAGTGAGGAATTGCTGAGAAGACAAGGTACAGAGAGATGGCTTACTGATAGATCATCTTTCAGTTTTAGTGTAAAAATATTCAATATCATGAGAAAATGAAGACACTTATATAGCATGCCTTGGAAGTGCCAAATTTCATATATGGAAACAAAATGGCTGCATTTATCTAAAAAAATGCATAGAACATAATGCATGAACAAAACTCATCTTAAAACTTATTTTAGTGTAGACAAGTTTCACTAAGTAGTTCATGTTTATAAAAATGCTATTCTTTCAGTGACATCGGCATAGATTCATGATTTTTGTTTTCTCAAGAAGAAATTTAAAGTGTATATATTTCTGGATTGAGGAACATCTATTTTCAGGGAGAAGTTCATTAATTGGATTACACTTACACTTTGCCAGTTATAAACATTTACTTTATAATATGAATTGTTTGGTTTATTCTAGCCTGTTTTGTCTCATAGTTAAGAGTAAGAGTAAAGGTGTACTCTGCTTAAGTAAAGACAGATGCTTATATTAGGGAGGAATATATGCACCTTAGCGTTTCTACTACAGACTTGACACATGTTGGTTATTCTAATCGTGGCATTGGGTTTGAATCTGAGAAGTGGTTTTCTTTCTCTAGATGGCTGCATATGAAAGTCCAAGAAATGAACTTGCTAATAGCACTCTCTTATTTAAAGATAAAGCATTTAGGTCTTAAATGTATACATGTATTATATAAAACCAGTATTTCATATAAATATGGTTCATAATATAGGCCATGGCTATTGTGTAATATCTTTTCATATGAAGACATATGCAATATATAAACATGAATATACATTCTGTTCAAATATATTTTGTATATTTATTATGAAATATTTGAATGTATACCACATAATATATACAGAGAAATATATCTATATTTAAGATTTTAAAATATAAACAGTGCATATTGATTGTTAATTAATGATAATTAATATTAACTCTAAATTTATGTAATATGAAGTACTTATATATTACATATGATAGCTGATATAGATAATGCTAATACATATTATATATAACATGTGCACATACATGAAGTGAATACTTTGCTGATGAGAAATTTATTCTACTGATGAATCAGAGAAATATTAGTGCTGTGATGAGGCCTGAAAGCTATCTATATTTTGATTCTTAGCTAATAAAGTAGTAAAGTGTAAGTGAACTACAGGGTTTCTTTTGCTTGGATTGTGACCTTTTGTAGACCCATTTGCATTGTATTGGAATTTTCTAAGATTCTTCTTCAAGTATAGATATTAGGTGTTTCTCCTTATTGTCTTCTTTGACCAGCTTAGTGTCCTGATGTTGTCTCTTGATGCCTAACCTTCATGGGTTTGGCTGCTCTCCCTTTCCGTGGATGTGACCAGGTAGATAGAGTATACAGAGCATATCCAGGAGACTTGCGTGAAATGCAAAGCTCCCTTGCCCAGTTGAGTTCAACCTTCCTCTATCTGTGCCCCCAAGTCCTGGTCATGGTCTTAGTTTATGGTGTGGAATGGGTCAATAAAACTCGTTCTTTTTTACTTTCCCTCTTAAACTATTTCCTTCCATCTTTCACTATAATATGATTGGTGAGAACTAATCACAGACTAGATTCAGTATTTCTTTGTAGATTAGTTCCATATGACCATAGACTATTATAAAAAAGGGCAGGGAATGAACTTTGAAAATAATGTATGGAATTATGCTTTTATTTCTTAAGATTTACTTTATTATTTATTTATGTGTATATGTGTATGTCTACATTGTATATGTACATGTACCTACAGAGACCAAAAGAGAGCATTGGATCCCCTGGAGCTGGAGTTACAGGTGATTGTGAACCATCCTGACAAGGGTGCTATGAACAGAATTCTGGTCCTCTGCAAGAGCAGCAGGTGTTCTTAACTGCTCAGTCATCTCGCCAGCCCTGGAATTATTCCTGTATTTAAAACCAGGTGAACAAAAAAATATTAACACAACACTACTATGTAGTTTTATCTAGAAACTAGTGAAACTGTTAGTGTTTTATATCTAGGCCAAGTATTTTCACATCGCTTTATACTTCTATTTTGTCATGTAGATTGTCATGTTGTTGCAAATAGCAGATTTTTACTGTAATGTGTTGTGTTGAACCATATGAAATTGCCATTTTTTAAATTTAAAAATGATTGGACGTCAGTGCCAATTTTCTAGGTCAGAAATGGTTGATAATTTCATATGGTTAAAACTTTGTTATTATCTGGAAGATTTTTTTCCTCTTGTGTTTCTAATGACTTTCTGAATATATTAGGATGTAAAAAACCTTTCAAGTCTGCTTAAATTTAGGGTAAGAATAATTAATGGTTTCAATCTTTTAGTTGGAACTAAACTTCTTGCACAATTTACTACACCCCTTTTTAGGAGCCATATCCACTGCTATAATTTTCAAGTGGTAGCGATGAAAATAAACCCTTGAAGAACTAAAGTTGATCTTTCAGTTTCTGCTAAAAATCCAGATGATTTTAGTATATACAGATGAAAGAGACAATTTTCATGATTTTATTCCTCTCTTAGCACAATATATATTCTATATTCCACTCACATCCTTCATCCTTGAGAAATGTGCTGTGTGCTTCACTGGTTGGGTAGGTAATTCAGAAGGAAGAGAGCATCCTGGATTTGACATTTGACCTTCTCAAAATCAAAGAGGATTTTTTTATCTCATCCACTCTCCAGGTTTCTTGAATCTCAATAAAGACAAAGTGACCCTAATAAGTTAGGTTGTCACATAGAAACTAACATCCAAACTAACTTTAACCATGACTTCAATTCTCCCCTTTTAGCTTCACGGAATGTACATGAGAAACAAACTTCCCATGTGCACAAGGAAGGGATGCTTCCTTCTGCTCTTGTTCCTTCTATATTCTCCAACATTCTATTCTTTTCCCGGCTTACGTATGATGACCTAAGCTGTAGAAACACTAAACCTGTAAGGAGAGTTTGCATATACAAAACCTATGCCAATTTCTTAAGTCATACTCAACTGGAGACAATGGTATAAATTCTCATCTTTTATAGGAAATTCTATAACAGATTAAAACAATACTTATGACTGCTAAATACCTTACTACCCGACATCAATATAGCCAAATAAATTTTTTTTCAAATTCTAGTAACTGAAAAATGTCAATGAATGTTTATCATATTGTAGACCTTTTAAGATTTCAGTTCTAAATAAACTAATCTGACTCATCTGGACAGGGGTTTTGGCAGAAGTGGAGTTGTCTACTATGCATGACACTGATGAAAAACATTCTAAATCATGATGTATTTATGCTGACATCACTGCCAAACGGATTCATCTGTGTAGGATATATTCTTATTGCCAGAGATGTCATGTGTCATCTTAGCTAGAAACACACAACCACATCCCATTATGGTGAACTCACAGAGTTTATCCAAATTCTTTTCTCTTCTGGAATTTTGTCAGGTTAATACTGCTTGATACACGTGGTCTTAAAATTTTCCGTTCTAAATCAACTGCCATTTTGGCATTTGGCTGGATCTGGCCTTATGTGACCAGTATCACATTGAGAATGTTGGGTTTGTTGGATTTTAAATCTATAATGTTTGCCACATTATAGACTTATTGATACCTAAGGAGATTTCTGTATTCCATACTCTTTTTAGGAGACTTTTTTCTTCTAAACGAGGCCATGTATAGTTTGATTCGATTTGATATTGTATTTTCTAGATCAGGAAGTTTTTCTTAAATCTGATTAAGTTCAGCATACATAGCTGTTTTATGTTATGGACAGCACCTTACTGGATAGCTAACTGATATTTAGTGCAAAACTCTTAGCACTGCATTTCTTTTTGGTGATTTGAAATATTTATTGGTGTTTTAAGACGAGTCAACATCAATAAACAGAACTAAACATTGGCCTTGCATACGACATTTATGAACCTGCTCTTGCTTATATTTCATTTTACAATCATACTGTAAGAATGAAGAGTTTATCTGAGAAATCCAAAAGGGCAAGCATCCTAAATCCAGGCACTGTTAGCTTTATGACCATATTAAACACCCATTACATCGTGCAAAGTATTTATTGCAAATGGGCCTTAGCTACTAAAATGTGTGGCTTCTTTTCATGTTGTGACTATGTAATTTGAGAACTCTGTGGGCTGAAAATGTACAGAAAGGTTGCAAACTGGCTGTCAGCAGGGAAAACTGCCATCAAATCAATGCATGTAACATTCTTCACAAATTGCAAACAAGGGAGTATTGGGCACCTGCAGTGCTTGTTCTCTTTCACCGCAAATACCCGATTTTTCTGAATTGAATTCTGACGTAAGGTTCAGTGATACTCAGTCTCTGGGGAGTTGCGGAACTACTTACTATTTCTGGACTTGCTTTTTGAAGGTACTCTGTTGCTAACAGTATCATTGCATCCTAACATCTTTCACATCATTTACGGTCCCAATACCATCTGACATATTCCACTTTGGTGTTCATTTTTACTTATCATATTTCAAACTTCTTTAAAATACAAAGGTACATTTGAAAAATATTAAAGATTCTAATTAATTTTATTTTGAAAATCTGTTGTTTTGAATATTTTCGTTTTGTTTTGCTTAGTGAAATTAATTTTAAATATTGCTGTTTGATTTTACTTAACATTAGTTTTAAGAAGCTTTAGATATTGCCATTTTATGTTCCTTGCTTACCATAAATTTTAAGAAGCTTCAAGTTGTAACCTGCTTTGAGATCACTAATAATAACATGGAGTGCTAGAGCCAAAACTGTCAGTCCTTTTGTCTAGCTCTGTCACCCTTTATTCGTCATTGTAAGAACCTTACCATCTCCCTTCAGCTCCCAAGCAATGTCTTAAAACCTTTTTTGATTTATGTTTATTTTATATGTATGAGTAATTTCCCCACATGTATGTAAGTGTACCCAGATCATGTAATGCCTGTGGAGGTAAGAATAGGGTGTGAGATCCCCTGGAACTGGAGTTATGGATGGTTGTTAGCTGTCATGTAGGTGCTGGGAACTGAACCCGGGGCCTCTGCAAAAGCAGCCAGTACTCTTAACTGGTAAGCCATTGCTCCAGCCCCCAATCAATGTCTTATTCTTGTTTATAATCCTCTTGCAAAAGCAACAACTAAAAAAAACCTCACTATTTTTAAAATGAAAAGTTAAAATAAAGTCCCTCCAAGCACTCAAGCATGTGACTAATCATAAATAAAACATCTTAATTTAAACCTTGATTCAACTCTCTGAGGAAGTTACTAATACTCAGTCCTACTCACTCTTTGAGGAATTGCCCTGCGTTCCACAATTAATCTGCATGGTCTTGGGGTTATTTTAAAGGAATAAGTTACGCTGCTTTCTTAACAGACTGAATGCAGGAGTAGTATAGCAGTTTCCTTGTTGTTTTCAACAGTGACAAGTAAATTGATCTAGCAAATCCTCAGACTGCTTAGTCTCTCCACAGTGCCCTGCTTTTCACAAAAGCTGCTAGTATATGTTTATTGACTAGGCCTCAGTTCCCACAGGCTGCTGAGCATTGAGGGCAGAATGTAATTCTGTGACCTTGCAGCCCCACCAGCACTGCTTATCATTTAACCAGAATGCAGCTGAGATTTCTGAGGAAATTCTTCTCCATTCTGCTACTCTAAAACATGGCACAAGGCACACCAATGAACTCAGCCATGCTTACTTCCCAGTGCACGACAACTACAAAATGCCACTCTCTTGGAAATGTCAGTATCTGATTCTAAGTGACACTTTAATTTTACTGAAGGAACTGATGAGAAGTTGCCATAGACAAAGGGGGCGGGGTAACATGATTGAATCTTTGGCTCACAGGAACTTTACCATCAGGTATACTGGCTATGTCACTGTGAATACCAGGTAGGCAGAGCAACTAAGCACAGAAGATTAATGTCTGCTAAACCCCACAGAACTACTAAATGTAGAACCCAAGCCTTTGTCTTTCTGGCACATGTACCAGATTAGTTTGCTCCTTGCTGATGATCAGCACTTGATAGAATTGGTTCGAGGCCTTCTGGGCAACATGAATATACTATAAATGAAACAAAACTGTTAAATGGCTCTTCTTAGTCATGGAGAAAACTAGTTACCACCATCAACAAGGAAAAAAAAAACAATAGGAAAATGAAGGGTAGTAATTACCTAACATGACGAAAGGGACTCCCAGGAAGGTGGAATTGTATTTCCCACCAGTAAGATTGATGATTCCAGCTGCAGTGAGAGTAGCTAGGCTTATGGTTACCAACCCGAGTAGGCCTAACCAGGGCTTGCTGCGGACGCAGTCCTGCATAGAGCAGCAGAGGATGGCCATGGTTACCACCAGGATCAGGCTAGTGACCAGGTAACGTTCTGACACACGACTGGTCTTCTGGAAATCTTCTCTCAGTGATGAGGATGTGTAAGGGTACATTTTGACTTTGCTGTTGGATTTCTGGAACAGTCTGACAGTGTCACAGAAACTGGACTCCCACCTCTCAGCTACCATGTCATTGAGACTGTTGATTGACTGTAGATAGTAGGTGAGCTGAATGGCCTCTGCAGATTTCACCCGATCCTTGCTGTGTACAGTGACGCCTCCAAGCTGGTGCCCATTATAGACAGCCCTTCCATCCTTTAAGTGAGTGATCGGATATGTGATCGCAAAATTGGTCCGATTGGTGGCTCGAGCATTCTTTAGCTCTTCCAGGACGTGTACTATGTCATCCACAATGCAAGTCTTATCATTATTCAGGATACATATGTGAGCAAATGTATAATTAAAACCAGGCCTCGGAACCTGGATCTTGGTCACAGCCGTATGCAACTAGGGAAAAAAAGAAGACAGACAGTGGGTTTTTTTTTTAATGAAGAATTAGGCATTAATAAGTGACAATGGCTCTAGAGATTTAAATATTTCTTCTTATTTTTAGAAAGAGGAAGTAATTAATCCCATCTCTGTGACAAAAAGTTTATGTAAAATGTTTTCACCATAGACCACAAATAGGTAGTAGGAATGCAAAACATACACTGGGCCAGTAGTTTTCACCATGTGTGGTTCCTGGTCCAGCAGCATCACTCCAAGGAGAGCTTGTGAGAAATGAAAATTCCTAGACCTTATTCCAGCCTTGGGAAATCAGATTCTCTAGGGGTACAGTTTATAGATCTGGGTTTTACAAACTTTCCAGGGAATTTTAAAATATTTTATTTATTTATTTTTATTTTATGTGTGTGAGTATTTTGCTTGCATGTATGTAAGTTCACCACATGCATACAAGGCCTACAAAGAAGATGGTATTGGATCCCCTGGAACTGGAGTTACAGATGGCTGTTAGCCACCATGTGTGTGCTGGGAATTAAACCCAGGTCCTCTGGAAGAGCAGCAGATGTTCTTAACCATTGAGTCATCTCTCTAACCTCCTTCCAGGGAATGCTTATGCTGTTAAAGTTTAAGAAGCCTTATATTAGAATATCAACATTATTTGTACATGATCTTTGTTTGTGACCAAAATGGTTTATAACTTTAAAAATCTTATATAGTTCCATCGCTTATTATTTATTTTAAAAACATGTTGTATCAGGTCAACTACAGTGAAATTCTGAATGCAGAGGTCCTCTGAAGGCCAGTCCCTTGCTGCCAATTTGCAGAGTAGCTAAATAATCTTATCCAACTACTCTATTCCAGAAAATAAAAGAGGTTCACCTTGATAACCCTTGTATTCTCTGCTAGTCCTTATCTTTGTATATGGGAAGGGAACTGGACTGTAAGAGTTTGACTGAGATAAAAGGAAATCACAATAAAAGAACACAGTAAGATTTATCCTCCACACCTTAAGGACTCAGGGCCCAGTGATAGAGTGCTTGCCTGCTATGAACAAAATCCTGGTTTTCATTCCCAGTACAGCAGAAAACATTCTACATACCTTATCTAGTGTCAGATTTGCTATTGTGCCAAGGTATTGTACACTTGCCATCAAAGTGCACACAAGACAAGCATCTAAGTTAACTGCTGCTGCTCCATACCAGGCAGAGTTCTAGGCATTTACTCAGAGTAGCTCACTTAGTCCTTACTATGAACCACAGAGTAGGTATGAACACTGGCCTTATCTTCCAGGTGAGGAAACTGAGACACAGAGAAGTTAAACTACTTGCCCAATATCACATGCATCATAAAAGGCACATCTGCCTTGTACCAAGTAGTCTAACTCCAGAACCTGTGTGCTTAGCCTTTATCATCTACCTCTAGGTTGGCAATACCAGCAATGTAATGAGGGTTCTTTGCCAGCAAATGACTCCTGAATCTGTGCTTTTACTGCCCTGCCCCTAAAAATCATAAATTCTTAGGTGAACACATGTTGGAGGCTATGTAATCTATCTGAAATGAAAAAAATAGGTAGTATGTGTGTGAAGGGATAAAGGAGTTTAAATAAACTACTACTATATGCCAAAATTTCATATTTTAAATCCTCTCAATTTATTTTACAGATGAGAAAACCAAGATTCATGGAGGCCATGCAAATAGGGCTAATTGCCATCTTAAAATGACACTGTCTTACTCTTCGAGCTATAGCTATACAGGTCCCTAATTTAAGTGTTTCAGTTCACCGTCCAGTTATCCTCATGGTAGTTTTACCTTATCTGGGTAAATGTAGCCAGTCTGAAAAACGAGACCAGTGGGAGGCAAGCATTAGAGTATTAGATAAAAAGTGCATCTGTCTATTACTGTGCCTAACACTGAGCTGACTCTCCCATGAGTGTTTCCCTGACTCTGATGTATCAATATATCTTCTCTCAAACTGTTCTGGATAAATGATTTGTTAAGACATTTTTCTGTGCATGTGTCTGGATGAGTGGGATATTATGATTTTTGGAAAATGTCTGAGAGGCACCAGCTGTCAAAGTCCTTTACTTAGCGCCAAGATGGAGCTGTTCATCCTGACTGTCAGTGTCCCCCTCCCCACATCTCTTCACGTATCCCAACCTATGGGTTCAGAAAACATTTCTGCTTTATTAGGCTTGGATGAAATATTTTCATTTCTTTCACACACATATATGGTCTTCCAGTTATACCTAGGAGGCTATTTTTATAGTCCTAGCCATATGTTAAATTTTTGTTTCGGTGTTTCAGGATTAATGGTCAGAAAATACCTTTCAGTGGCTTTAAGTTCTGAAAGTATGTCTTGGTGAGGATTATTTCTAATCACACTTTTTTTCTAATGTAAAAAGATTATTTTGAAAGAGGGAAAAAAAAGAGGAAAGGTGAGAGACTTTGGGAAAAAGATTCAGAAGAGACTTGGAAAGGAGTGGTGCTGAAAGCATGCATATGTGTAATATTTAGTGCATTGTTTGTTCCCATGAGCAGTGTAATAAATCTCCCTTAGAATGATTACTAAATACGTCAAGAGAAAAAGATTGCCAAAGAAGATGGTGTTAAGCCACAAGGCTGAACCCAATTATAGTAGGGGATATTTTTCCATCCATTCTCTAAAGTGACCAGGCCCTGCTGGGTGGGGAGATATGAACTATTTAGTGATCTGCCAACTTGGCAAATCTACTGCTGTGACCTCCGGGACTATACATAGAAGGAAACGGACACTATGTTAACCCCTGTACTGTCAGACAATTGCTAGAGTCTTGGAAAATGAGACCTGCCTGAAGTTGAGAGGGAAGATTTCTTAACTCAGCAACAGAGATGTTGTGCGGAATAGTTGTCTTGAATTTCTGGTGGACTGGTGGGTAGAACATGTGTCACTCTTGCTTTTGAGTGGCAGGGTGACACAGAATGACAAAGCAGTTGAGTGGTAGTTGAGGCCACCCACATGGCAAGGGGAGTCTATGGCTTTCTATTGTGGAATAAGAGATGAGAGGGGAATGTGGAAACAAAGGAGAGACTCCTATCTGTGACTTCTAAACAACTCAGCTGTGATGACTATTTCTGATATGACTATCAAGTACGAACACACTCCACTATTGGACTTAGGCACAGCCCTGATCAGACATGGTGGCCATGCTGCTTGAACATCTATATAATGTGGTTTTAGAATGCTCTGATTTACTTGCCTGGGAGTCCCAATGAGGGAAGCAGAAACTAGACATTTTAAGATGTGGTGTCAAGTATATTCACAAGATTTCAAAAAAGGAATCCTGATAAATGGAAGTTATGCTTCCGCTAATCCACAAAATGTACAACAATCCACACGAGTGCATTGTTAAATTAGGTAAGAGACTTCTGGTAAAGAAAAGGAAGGGAAAAATTACAAAGTAGTAGTCCTGACCCCTAACATAGTCTGAATCTGTTACATGGGTTAAGTTACATTTGTATATACATTTGTGTTTGTATAACTATTTGTAGATGCCATTCACCTAACACATATTCCAACAAGAACTCATCAAATGTACTGTGTTGTCAATAAGAGGACTATTTCCCTGAATTTAGTGTGCTTGCATTCATGCATGCAAAAGCACATGAAATGCAGTATTTGAAATGAGAAGATTCTCACAATAGACAACACCAAGAGCTTTGTACTAGTAAAGCCCAAGTTTATGTCACTCTTGATCATGTTATTTTGATTATTATATATTTGTTGTCAGAGTGACCAAACTTGAATGTTAAATTTTCATTCTAAGACTCTGAACATACTGTTTAAAAATATTTATCATTTTTACTTTTTATGTTTATTTTTATTGTTTTTAATTATCTTACGTGTATGAGTGTATTGCCTGCATGTATGTAAGTGCACCCATGTTGTGCAAGGCCCAGGGAGGTCACAAGAGGGCATTGGATCCCCTAGAAATGGAATTATGACCAGTTGTTAACTGCCATGTGGACGCTGGGAATTGAGCCTGGGTCCTCTGCAAGAGCAGCTGGTGCGCTTAACCACTGAGCCAACTCTCCAGCCTCCTGAACGTATCATGTGTATTGTTAGCTTCTTTACTGCCTTCACTCTTCAAGTTAGGCATGATAATAGTAATAGCAACTAATCTGCTAAATATTTTCTATATGTTTAAAACTTACTCAATATGAAGACTATGGAAATAGTTAAATAATTGTCACCATTTTACAGTTGGAGCAACTGAGAGTTAAAGAGTTTCAACAACTCACCTAATATGATTTGGTAATTATAGAGCAGTTGAAGGACTTGAAATCAGGCCTAACTCCATAGCAGAACATTTAGCTTAAGACCAACACAAGTTCAGCACTGAAGGTAAAGAAAAATTAGGCAAGGATGAAGAGTTGTAAGACTACCTGGTTTATGTAGCTGACAAAGAAATGACTGAGCTATAGGATAGTCATACTTTGAGATCTGGGGTCCAGTAAGAGAGGCCAGAAATGATTTAGATAGCTAAACCTCATCTTTCACAGTATCACATGACAATATGAACAAATAATGAAGGGAATAGTTTTTGGTGTATACTTTTCTTATTCTCCCTCGTGTCTGGAATTGTCAGATAAACCTTTTCAAAGACAGGTTTGCTAAGAAAAAAAGGCCACAAGGCACAACAGAATCCAATAATAAGAAGTTTTGGCTTCCAACATGCATGGCTGCTGTTTCCCTTGGGCATGCCGGAGATCCTAGGAATGACATTCTACTGCTTTGGTTCCAAGACTTCAGGTCCCATATTTTCAGTAATGAAAAGGGTGCTGACAGAGCTAATCTTTAAGACCCCACCATTCTGGTTCTAATGCCACATAATTCTAAGGTGAGGGACATCCATAAACTATATAATGGGTGAAAGAAAGCTAACATTATTAATATCATAAATATCAATTTGAGATTTATTAGAGCTACTAGGGGCATGTTTTCCAAAATGATGTTCTTTTTAAGGTAATGACAGATCTGATACTAGATTAAACCCAGAAAGAAAAGAGGACAAAGAAAATAAAATAGATTTAACTTAAAAAAAGATTCCCTTCTCTGAGTGATTTTTCATTCTGGGGAGGCACTGGCTCTTCTAATCCCCTTCTGCCAGAGTCTGGGACAAAGCCAGTATGGGCTGCCGGTCACGACAGGCCAGAGTCTAATTTCCTTTCTGCCTCTCCTTGGCACACTCAGATCTTCCTCAGAAGACAGCAGGGACACCTTGTAGAGGAGAGTACAGACGGGATCTGGAAGGAAGGAAGTGTCTGCTTCTGACTGATGATTAACATAGGAAAATACCTGTGGGATAAGAGTGTGTTATACAATATATTTCCCTTCTTAAATTTTTTTTTCTTCTGTAAAGGGAAGAGGGAAGACATGATGGCTACTCTGAGCACTCAGGGCCATTCACATGCTTTAGGAGCAGCTTCAAGCTGTCACTCACCAATTGTAACTGTGAGGGAAGGCTTGGAAGAGATGTGTGCTCCCTATGTCTCTGGTGGGCTGTAATTCAAGCTACCCTCAGTAATAGCGCTCCTTCCCATTCGTCGGCTGCTTTCCTTCCTTTGTCTCATGTTCCCTCCCCATTTTGCGCTTCCACACTGGAATAAGCTGCACACACTTTCAAAAAGCAATACGAAGCTGGTGAAATGTTGGTTTGTCTTCCTAATCTATGCCATTTGTCCCCTTCCAAGTGTCACTAAACCTATTTTGGTTAGAAATGCTTTCAAGGAATATTAGGTTTTCACCTCCAACTTGAAATGATTTCTGCACTGAACCTCTCCAAATTCCAGGTCTTAATCAGGGTCTGTAGTCTGTAACTATAGATGGATAGGCAGTAAATGGCAAGATACCTTTACCCAAGACACAAGAAAACACCTTGAAGTGGATGGATCTGGTCTTTGCAGTTCATAAATTACGCTAGCTCCTTTCATGTTATGTTCTGCCTTTGCATGATCTCACTCTCACCCACTCTCTTTCCTTTTCTTTTAATAGCAATGCATTACATCAGAACACCAGAAGTCGCAAGTTGGGGATTGTTACCGTGATTCATTTGTAGTGCAGCCAAAAGCAAGTTAGTCATCCCTTAATAAGTGAACAGAAATAATCATTCTGCCTTTGAAACATTAACATTTTTCAGAGGACACCGATTTTAAGCTGTGGGTGAAGCCAAACAAGGGAATATCTGATCACACACTTCCTTTGCACATGCGTGCCTGACATCATGCATGCCAAATCGATTGTTCCCTCTATCCATACTGCCATGTGGGTACAGGTCTCAGGGAGTGGAACGTGGCTGTTTTGCTCCTTACTTTACTGAGGGCAAACTGTCAGACTCTGGCTGTTGATACTGCCAAGCATCCAAGACATCCCCACTTGGTAATCCCCCAAAGAAGAAAAGTGTGTGTTTCTAGCAGTTTGAAGGTAGTAAACCTGAGGTCTGAGAAACAAACAAAAAATAGTCATGGTGGAAGGAAAAGCGATTGCAATCTCTCATTGCAACTTTTGCCCGATTTTACATTTTTCTGGATGAGAAAGACAATGCAGTCCCCCAAAGGGTTTTTTTATTTCCATAATCCCAGGAAATATTTGACTTAGTTAACTAAAAAAAAAAAAACAAACCCTTGGTTTCTGAAGATTCCTGGATATCTGTGAAGTCAAACTTTCTGATCAAAGCTACTATTTTTCATTCCCTATGTCCTCACTTTGCTTTCATGGTCAAGCATAAACTCTAGTTGAGCAAGTTTGTGAGTGATGAGTCTCGTTTAACAGCTGTAAGAGGACCTATGCTCGCAGAAATGGGAGAATGGTAAAGGCAGTTGGCTAAATGACAAAGAAGTCAAATACACAGAAGAGGCAGGAACTGTTTGAGGGTTTAGCCAGGCAATCACAACTAACCCATGCAAGGCAAAATAAAAATTGGGACACCATGGAAATTTAGGCCTAGAGACCATGGACACAAATAGGAAGTGTACTGATCACTTGACTTAAAGACCAAAAATGAAAACATACCACCTTTCCTGTTCTAAATACCCCGAATATTCCCTATCATGCTCAGAGTAAAATCCCAACTTGGGACTGTGGGTAACTACGTGGGACTTTGTCCTTGTTGACTTCTCAATACTTGTATTTTGCCACGTTCATGTTGCTGTTGATTTTGACTAGAATGTTCTTTTTCTGGGACCTACCAAACTTGTGTCCTCACTTCTTTCATTTCCCTTACTAAATTTTGCCATAGTGCCTGATAATTCCCCCAATTAAAGAAAGCCTCATCATTATCTTTTGTTATACTTCTTTTCAAAAGTATTTTATTAGTTTTATTTTATGTGTATGAGTATTTTGCCTGAATGTATGTAAATGCGCCCATGTCATGCGGTGCCCATGGAAGTCAAAAGAGGGCATCAGATCTCCTGGAACTAGAGTTATGGGTGGTTGTTAGCTGCCATGTGAGGTCTGGGAATTGAACCCAGAAGTCCTCTGGAAGAACAGGATGTGTTGTAAATCACTGAGTCATCTCTCCAGCCTATTTTAAGTTTTAAAAATGTTATTGAAATGTTGAGATTTTCCTAGAATTTGATGGTATTAAGATCCCATCTCCTATCCCGCCTTCCCTTACTGCTCCCTGTCCCATTTAATGTAGTCTATTATATATATATATATATATATATATAGAGAGAGAGAGAGAGAGAGAGAGAGAGAGAGTATGATTTGTGTTCCCAAATGTCCTTCAGAGTGAGTCAGTCCACTACAATCTGGTTAATGTATTAAGAGTCCCATCCTTGAGACTGTCTCTCTCTCTCCCAGCAGCCATCAATTGCCAAAGTTCCTTAGATTGAGTTGTAATTTCTTACCTATTTCCACAGGTCTGTGCTGGATTTTGTCTGGTTTGAGGTTGCCTGGGACTTGTGCATGCTGTCACCACTGCTGTGAGTTCATATATGCCCACTGTTGGAATAGTGGCCTGAATATTATGTGAGTAACCGATTACTCACTAATTCAACTTAAGGTTCCCTTCACAGGAAGGTGCATGTCATACCTGACATTGATATCATGCTTAGGAACCTGAGGCTAGACAGGTCATAGGGCATAGGGGAAAACCCAGTACTGATTTTCTACTAAACAGTTATAGTATTAAAGTGATTCTTAGTGACTTATTGTTGGACCCATAGATTAATCGTATCTCTCAGTTCTCACCAGGGAAGTTCCTTATGCAGCAGATGGTGATTATTTTAACTTCTTCACAGGACCAATTATAATATGGCATCGTATGTCTCTTTGTTTCTGTATTCTGCTGTCCCAATTGGAATACAAAATTCTGCCATGCTGAGGTATGTGTATATTTGTCTTACCACTATATTTACTTTACCTAGAAGAGTGCCTGGAGCACATAATGCATAGCTGTGGAGAAAATGTATGAACTTTTATTTCTGTGTGTATGTGTATATTTGTGTGATATATGTGTGGTACATATTCGTGTGGATGCCACATGTTAAGTTCAGGTGTTGCTCTTCAGGAATCATCTACTTTGTTTTTGGAAACAGGGTCTCTTATTGCCCAGGGACTGACTGAGTAGGCAAAACTGGCTGACCTGTGAGCCTCAGGGCCAGGGATCTGTCTTCCTTGCCCCCCCAGCAGTGGGATTTAGGTACACATCATCACTCTTGACTTTTTATGTGAATGATGGGGACCAAACTCGGGTCTTCATGATGGAAGAAACACTTTACTGACTGAGCTAACTCCCTAGCTCTTAATGAATTTATAGCCTGTGTCATGGGCATAACAAGTGTTCAATGAGGTGCTCGATGCACATGTATTCTGTGAACAGTGGATGGTTACACAGATGTACTTGTTATTTTTACACAGAAGAAAACATGGATAGTATCTCCAGAAAATGGTCTTATAGACATAATTTAGACTTGAGTTCCAATTGTCCCAGAGTTCTGATCTTTACCAGTCTGACAGCATCTTGACTTTATGTGAAGGACATGGGTTATGAGGTCAGACAGCCACAAATTCAAATCTTTTCTGCTAGTATCTACCTGTGGGACTATAGCAGAGACAGCTAAGCTCTGCCCATAGCCTTTGTCTTTACTACTGCCGTGCATGCCTACTCTACTCCTAGACGAATGTGCAAAAATTATGACAGCATACTGTCTCAATCGCAAGTAGCTTGGTGCTATGACTAAAGACAGTTTATGTATAAAAACCCAGCTCCCATGTCCTCCCAGGTGTGATAACCTTGCAACATGTGTTCCGTCAGGTAGTCCCAGAAGTTACCCTTGGGGCACTCAGACCCGACAACTTCTTTCCCTGTCTCTCACTGCAATTCTCTGCTCAGTGTCATACGGGATTGTCTTTTAATTATCCTACTTGCCTGGGGTCCTTACCTTCAAATAAGCCTCTCAGGGAACCCAAACTAAGACAATGACTTTAGGCATTTAATTCAGCTTCACTGTCTGTAAGGAAGAGATAATCTTTATCTCACAGGGTCATTGTGATAACATATAAAAGGTGCTTGGCTTGGTATTTAATATTTGGATGTTAGCTGAAACTGCACTTTATCTATAGGTTCAACAGTGGTTTAGCAGTGACAGTTTTGTGTGGTTTACCTAACTGAGCTGCAGTCGAGAATTCGTTCTTTCTTATCCCCTGCTGGCCCTTAAAAGTCTTATTAGAGTCCACATTTATGACAATTCCATTTACAGGGGATGGTTTGGTGATACCAGGGTAGGATTTTAGCTAAAAAACAACCAGGTTAGGAAAGATTTTACATATCCCTCATACAATTATTCCTTTTGTTCCAAAACAAGGTAAGGATGCACACACTCTGAGCGTACAACCATTATCTACACTTTTAGGAATTTCAGCCTATGGAAAAAATTAATAGACTGTGTAACTTACACTCATGAACTATTTGAAGCTGCAAATAATTAATAACTGTTAAATCTAAAATAATGAAAAATGTCTCTATCAGATGAGCTACTTGACATGCTACATTTATCCTTAAAAGGACAGTTTACATTTCTAATGAGCACTGTGGATAAGAATAATGAAAAGGCTGATGACAGAAGGAAAACGTTTCACCTAATGACATGCTAACAGCCCTCCTCAGTGATGGTCCACGAGCCTTAGAAAGAGCACCTGATGCAGATCATCCGTATTTTAACTGAGAATGTATTTTCCCTGGAAATCCTTTTCTTGCCTCAAGGCCCTCATACAAAACTTCTGCCCTTAAAAATTAAAGGAGTGTCTCCGCTGCTGCTCCTTTTCCTGATCTGAAAAGAAGTTTGACAGCAAATGGACAAGTCTATGATTATTTCTGTGATTCAGCTTCATAAGGCCTTGATCCTTCTGGGAGGTACTGATATTGGTGGCATGGTATGTCCTGGTGGAGACATACTGCCTGGGTTCAAATCTCAACTTTGGCATTAGTTCATGTGTGTCTCAGTTTGCTCATCTGTAAAATGGGGATAATAATAATAATCATGATAATAGTACCTATCTCATTAGGGTTAAAATCAAATACAAATTTCTCAGCATAGTTTCTGATAAAATGAGTGATCGTCAGAAAATGTCTGAGAGCAAAACCAAAAGGAAGAAGCAGAACACTCCAGTTCTGGCTTCTGTTTTACCTTTTGCTGCCTCCCATTTTTAGCCTTTGAACAAAGCTTCACTTGAGTTGTTTCTGCGAAATATATTCAACAAAATGTACAGCAACAAATTTTTGTGAAGTGATTGCAAGGTAACTGGGAATTACTGGCATGCATCTGTTTCGATGTTTTAAGGAGGGTATGTATTTGAAAGTTGGCACTTGCCAATTCCAGCCTGAAAACCATCTAGGATTGATCTCTAGTGAGACGACTGTGCACATCACCTAAAAGAATACACACAAGGCAGGGAAAGATGGGAGAAGTAAAGAAAGGAATGTGCTAAGGCACCTATTAGATGTTGGTCATTGTGCAAAGAATGCTACATGTGTTATCTCACTTAATCCTCACATCAAAAGAGGTAGATATTGTAATCTCCATTTGCAAGTGAGGAAACTGAGCCTCAAGGAACTTAAACAACCTGCTCAAGGTCACAAATTTAACAGGTGGATTAGCCCAGATTTGAATTTAGAACTCAGAAGCTTGCCTCCTACTGCCCCCAAGTTCCTTTGGCCCGTTAAAGACTTTATCTCTTACTATCTATGCTTTTAACATTTGGATACTAACAGATTTAGTTTCTGCTATTAGACGTAATGATGGCTGACCACAGCATGGAAGATACTGACATAGCAAAGTCAAAAGGTCAACCATGACAGAGCAGCCGAGGACAAGCAGTCACATTCTGAATGACCTGCATTGAATGTTGACGTCTAATGAATGCCAAATACCTACAAGAGAAAGCTCGGAGAGAAGTCACACCCCCATTCCCAGCGACAAGCATGCTCAGCCATCTGGAGATGAGAAAACGGTTGTGGAAAGAAAGGACACTTTCTATAGTCTAAATAATGTCCTTTGACTATCATGTGTGTTTTCTATGTTACCCACTTACATACACACACACACACACACATGCACACACAAAAAATTATAGATGTATTAGTAGCAAAGGATGACAACTTGGGATTTACTACAGAACTTAAGATGGAAGTTATGGGTGTTAGAGAACTTAAGCATCATCCTTGCCCAAAGGTGGTTTAACACGAGGATAGATGTGCTCTCTGAGGTTGGGGCTTTGTTTGATTTAATTATGTACCCTAGGCACCTAGAATAGTGGCTGGTTCAGAGGAGCCTAACAAAGGTGCCTGACTGAGTCTTCAGAATTTGTTCTCTCTTGCTGATTTACACTTTCTCTGGTGACATTGAATGATGCTTCATTTGTACCCAAGGGCTATTGTGCTGCGTGCATATCATTTACATCTTAAATAAACGGATGACATTGAATTTGGTCCTGTTGCTTACGTGTTGCAGACAAACGGTTGGTCTCATTAGACAAATAGCTATCATTAGACTCTAATCTAAAAAAATATAAGAGCAGAGAAACAATTTAGGTAATTGATTGGGGACTGATAAAATTGTGCTGTGCTTAATTATAGGGCAGTTTATATTTCTCATGTACAGTGGATTGTTTCAGAAGAAAAACTTAAAATAGAGAAATCTGAACAGAAGTAGAACAACTATGCACCTGTAATCTAAAGCCATATCTGCTTGAAGATTCTGCCTGCACTGTTAATGCTTTGGATGGGTATGATCATAAAATGTACCATTCAGTTGGGATGCTTTTCTCATATTCTGTGCTAATCTTAATGATAAAGACGGTGCAAGAAAAACAACCTGATATTCAACTTACATTGCATGACAAGCTAACCAAACTGGACATGGATCATAAACTATAAAACAAGCCATTTTACTTATTTTTCTTCAATCAGATTTCTGTATTTCAGACAAGTCTGAGGTATAGCACTCTGGTAAAATAATGGAGAGTACAAGCATTGTTAACTTCATAGTAAGAACAAATAGAAAAGGGGACTATCACAGACAAACTGCTACATGTACTCCGTGCCCATCAGCATCCTAGAGGTTATAACCACCAATGTGACTTTATCTGTTTATATTTCACAGTGGACCTTACATGGTAATCTTTTGGTTTACAGCCCCAACATTACTGATGGATCCTAAAATACTGCAAGAAACATTATGCTATCACCATACAGGCCTTAAAATATAAAACAGAATGCATGAAATCCTGTGGGTTGGCTATGGGAGGGGTGTAGATACGGTAGGGGTCTAACTATGAATAAGATGTATAAAATGCACAAAAAATCAATAAAAATATTCGTCGAAAAGAAAAAGCCTCCAGGAAAGGAATTTGGAAAATCTTCCATCTCTAACCACACCTATCATTTCACAATTGTATCTTCCTTCTGTTACAAGGCTGTGATGTTATGAGAGATTCTGCAGCTCAGTTTTGCTTGCCTCTTCAGAGATGATGTGTATCCACAGAACCCTCAGAACATTTCACCTACCTTTCTGGGGCACACCAGCTCTGCTGTAATTGACAAGTGGCTTCCATTGAGCTGTCTCACTGACAGAGGGATTCTAGAAGTGGTTTACTTAGCCAGGAGCAAAAACTGCTTTAACAACTTAATATATTCCTCTGGTTGATTTTATATTTAATGCTGATAGGGCTTGCTGGTTTTCAGGTTTAAAGATGTGAAGTCTATGATGGGTTTCAGATGCTGGGAAGGAGGATTTTTTGTCTGTTTCATTGAGAAGTAGAGATCATGCAGCAAAGCATCTTTTATCTCACTGCAAATTATAGCAAAGCTTCATTTATTCAAGTATTAAGTGACTATACTATGTCATGTGTTATATAAACCCTGGGGAGATTAAGGATATTAAACCATAACTTTACCCTCAGGAAGCTTAGTCTAGTAGAGAGATTTTAGGCTGGTTCTCTGAATTAGTTCACACAGGTGAACCATAAAGTGCCATGTTGCAAAAGGGTATACATGAGCAAAAGTGTATATAGCAGGACACGGACTCAGTTACTATGTTTGTTGGTAGATCGATCAATGAGGGGGATATAAGGGTGCATGTGTACAAGCATGTGTATAGCAGTGGAGGAAACGCAGTGAACACAGAACTGAACAAGGAATTGGCTAGATGATGGAAGCTCCTTTCATCTATCCAGAGAAAGAAATTTCATAGTAACTTTGGGTAATTCTTAACTCAGCCCACGTGAACACAGCAGATCCAGCTTTGCCTTCATAGAGCATTCTAACTGTGGGAAAAAGGACAATGATGTAATTATAAAATCTGTGTGGATTTTTAAGATGACAGTTATTCAGGGTACTAAGGGAAAAGTTCCTAGAGGAAGTGACTTCTAAATGAAGGCCTCTGAATGTGGAGTTCATCATGGGCAAAGCCTTGGCCAGGGGTATGGAACTGATGAGGAGAGCATACTGGGTGGAAGCTACGGCATGAGAGGCACAAAATGGACCTTGGGGAATAAAAGAGACTAAGGATTGAAGGAAAGCATAGTGGAAAGTTAAAGAGCCAAGAAGAGGCCAAAAGGCCTTGTCTGTGGAACTTGGAAGATAAACTTTGGCCTGAAGGCAATTGGAAGTTAAAGAAAGGTCTTAAACTGGAGACAAGCTGACCACAATTTCCTTGGGCAATCAGTACCTGAAAGGAAGGTCAGAACCCTAGAGGTTGTGCTGGCTTGAAGGAGGTGGGTTATGTATCTATCTTTTAGCAGATCTGAATAGCTATGTCAGGATGTAAACTTAGTAGTAAAACTGGATGACAGCTTTCTCCTCCAAGGAACTGATTAAATATTTGGGCTGTACTTCTCAGGTTTGGGTGTTAATGGGCTACCTATAAAATACAGATTTACAGTTTTAGTTGATGTGTAGCCTTTCCATTTCTGTATGTACCCTTCCAAAGTGCAGCCATAGATCTCACAAGCACAGAAAATCCTGTCCACTTGTTTGAAGGTATTTGGTAGCAGATGTGGCTGGCATCCCATTCAGACCCTCTAGCCCTTATCTCTTGAGAGCACACCTGCCCAACTTCAAATGCCCACACACATACTTCTTTGTCAGAGAGCCCACTCTGCCATCTGCTTGCAGGCCAGAAATGCTGGTAAATTAACACTCCTTGGGAGCAGCCCGCAACCAATGACGGATGGGAATTAGTGTTTGAAATCTTAGCTCCCTTTCCAGGAATGGGATCATCCCAGGGTGAGTGTGTTTTAAACTGGTTCCCAGAGCTTCCCTAGTGGGACTGTGATCCAGATGCCTAAAGCAGTCACCTGATGAACTGCTCGCTCTTTTAGGCTTTTCCTCCTTTCTGGCTTACTCCTTTTACCTCTCTTACTATCCTTCACTCTTCGAATAAACTGCCTTTAACATGGTTTCTTGTCTCAAGTTTGGTTTGTAGGGGAGAATAAACTGAAACAATATCCAAGAATGCCCAATGACTCTGGAATGTGGTTCCTAGTAAAGAAATTCAACCCAGCAGGAATAAAGTTAGGACCATGTGAGCATCTCTTCATTTTCAGTCTTTTCATGTGGACCCAATATTTTCATTAAGAATTGCATGGTAGATTTATGGTGGAGAAAGAGAAAGAGAGACAGAGTGAGAGAGTGAGAGTGAGAGAGAGAAGAGAAAGATAAGATGAGAAGAGGAGAGAAGAGAGAAGAGAAAAGAGAGAGAAGAGAAGAGAAGAGAAGAGAAGAGAAGAGAAGAGAAGAGAAGAGAAGAGAAGAGAAAAGAGACGAGACGAGAAGATCTGACCTGGAATTCACTATGTAAACCAGGCTGGCCTGGAACTCAGAGACTGTCCAGGGTTCTGCCCTCCAAAGTGCTGGGATTAAAGGTGTTCACCACTGTGTCCTGCTGGTTCAAGCCATATTGATGACAAGAATGTACCATAACTCCCCACAGCTTAGGACGGAATCCTGTTAGGAATAGAGAACTGTGCAATGACATTGTCTCTCATTATTCTTCTTGCTGATGATAAAAGAAGCAGGCACTTCTTCGGCTTTTACTTATTTAGAAGAAAATAAATAAACTTAACAGTATAGTTAGAAGCCTCTTTGCATCCTTCTGGAACATCTCAGTAGGTAAGGTCTTAGGCTTCAGTGTTCTCTGTTGACAGCAAATGCTGGCATGCTGCCCAAGTTGGATGAGAGTCCCTATCTTTACATTTCTGGATTTCTGCTGTTATGGCAGTAGGTGTGTGGGAGAGACAGCTGATGTGTTCACTGGATTCTTTCCCAGGCAGTGATGTGCCTGGGGAGTTTGTGCTGGTGGAGACAAATTCCCCATGCACTGTCACTGCTGCCAGTACAGATGCCGAAAGTCTCCATGATGCAGTGTGTTGGGCTCAGGAAAACTGAGCTGATTTGTGTGCCAAAATTTGGACTGTCTTTCTTCTTGTTGGTGCTCATCATTGTTGGATGCTCTGTACTGATGGGATGGTGATTCAACTTTTCCACCTTACTAACAGGTCATTGAATAAAGGATAGTGGTGGTGGTGGTGTGTGTATACATATTCTTTATTATAGAGACATAACATATATGGTTAAGTCTACAAATCTTGAAGATATAGTTTATGTGCTATGTATGTACACATCCGTAACAGCATCATTTAAGTCAAGAGACAGAATGTCTGTAGCACCCAGAAGGACCCCTGTGTCCCTCCTCAGTCAATACCTATAAGAAAACTGTTCTAATTTCTCTCAGTACTGATTTTTTTTACTTGTTCTTGAGCCTCCTATAAACAGAACTCTGTGGTATATACTCTTTTGTCTTATGAGGGGGGGGGGGGGGGAGAGACAGGGTCTCCCTGTAGCCCCAGATGGCCTGAACTCCCTATGTAACCAGACTGGCCTCGATCTCACAGAGATCCACCTGCCTCTGCTTCCATAGTGCTAGGATTAAAGGTGTATGCCACTATGCCTAGCTTTCGTTTGTGTTTTGATCAAGAAATAGCTTTCAAGATCCATTTGTGTTATGCTTATTAGTAGATATGTTTGTTTATATTCACTGTGTAGTATTCCATCGTGAGAAGACATTACAATTTATTTTCCCATTCTATTGTTGCTTTTTGGGTTATTTTCAGTTTGGTGATATTTTATATAAATAAATTTCTATGTTCTTGGAGAACATGAATAATTACTTCTTTTAGGTACATACATGCACGTGTTGACAATTCTCTAATAAAAATAGCTCTGGTTTAGATTTGTAAATACTCTCACAACTGCCAATTTCAAGTTACCCAGGGGATGCAGGGTAAGAAGAGATGGGGGCAACCAAATTTCAGGAACCAATCCCTGCACCCTGCTGGGTATACAGACTTTGGGGGGAAACTATTGTGATAAAAGAGTAAGCATATATTTAGGTTAAGTTTTCTAAAGCGATTATAAATTTGTACATGTCTATCAGCAATATAATAAGAGGTGTGACTGTCCCAAATTCTCAGCAATACCTGGCATCATCTCTCTTTTTAATTTTTACCATTCTGGTGGGTGTTCACTGGCATCTCATTTTTTTAGTGTAATTCGCATTGCCATGGTGACTAAAGTGCTAAGCACCTTCCCATGTACTCGTTAGTATGGTGCTATCTTCTTGCCTAAAGTGCCTATTCAAATCTTTTACTCTTCTGATTACTGTGTTGTTGTGTATTTTCCTTACTGTGTGTAAAAGAAAATCCAAGTTCAAGACTAGTGAGTATCATTAGATACACTGAAAGAAAGAAGACCCCCAGAGGAAGCCTGGCATGGTAGAACGACAGCCTGACATACGATGCATACAATGTGTCTTCACAGTCAACTAAGTTACTTCCTGATGATCTTGAGCCAATGATCCTCTGAACCCTCAGTTTCTCTATCAATGCAGGGTTACTGTCTTATAGTGTTGTTGATTTCTGAATGAGAACAATGTAGAGCACTCATCAGAAATATCCATTAGAGGTGCCTAGTTATTCTTTTGTGTGCTGAGAAACTTTTCCCCATCTCAGTCAGAAAATGGAGCTGGTGTCTTCATCCAGGAGAGGCTATTCATATCTCAGATGATGGCCTAATTGAATGCCCAGAAATCTCATATTCTTCTTGCCTATATAATGATGCTATTGTCATAGGACAACTGCCTTTATCATGATGCAAGAATTATTTATGAGAAAGTTTTTTTGTAGTAAAGTTTACTAAAATGATATTCTCCTTTGATTTATTTGATTTGGGCCAGAAAATATCTTTATGACATCTTTTCAGAATCCTGTGACCTTCGTTTAGAAGGAAAAACTTTTATAAATCAGCATTAGTAAGAAGCTAGGGCTGTTTCTAGAAGGGTGGCAGAGTGAGTAGGTAAGTAGCAGGCTCCTGCCTGCCTTTCTAATTTGGGCCTGTGAAGAGTAATAGCCGAAGCTCCCAGGAAGTCTGCATTTCAAATACAGATTAGCTCTTCCTTGGTACCCTGTGATTAGACACATTCATTTTATCATTTACTATATTTCAAGGGCCATATTCTTTTAGATCTTTAGGGAAGGAGCTGACTCTCGGTCTTCATTATAGTCTTACTCCCAGCACACTGAATGCAAGAGAAGGCATACAATAGTTCAGACACACATTTGACCAAGCAGACACACTCTCGTACTGTCTCCTTAGCATCAAAAACATACGTGAGGCAGCTTCTCCTGAAAGCTACATAAATACTGAGAGGTGATTAAGTGAAAGTACTAGCTAGTTCTGAAAGACTATGGAGAAAAAAGCAAAACAAACAAAAAGAACAAGCTAGCAAACAAGAAGAACTAGAACATGAACAAGATTGTTCTTAAAGTGAGTACACATACTTGTATGTTTGTACAAGTAAAGACACTGTGGAAACTTAAAAACAAACAAAGAAACAAAAACTATAGCAATTCTTTTCTAGCCCAGCTTTCAAGAGACTACACAGACAGATATTAATATGTGCATTTCTAGAAAGAAGAGCACATTAAAATGAAGAATAAAGAGATTTAAACAGTCTCAGATTATCATTTTTGCTTTCTAGGTAGAAGCAGCTTTCCAAGAATCAATATAAAGCAGCCTGCAGATCTTAAATGAGCTTTCAGTTCATTTAAGAAGTGGATGATCTTAGGTGTTACTCTTGTTAATGCTGAGATACCATGTAACAGAAGAAGACAGAACATAGCAGCAGCCTTGTAAATTGCTCTCTAATGTTTACCATGTCAAGCTAACTACTTCAAACAATTGTTAGAATCAGTAATGCTTGGTACATATTAAAAAGTGCTTCTGTATTGGTTTAGCAAGTAGTAGCAGGCTTTGTAACTTCTCTGTTTAAGTAACAAAGGGAAAACGAAAATGCTAAAGAGCAAACCAAACCGTTCTGGCGAGGAAACATGTCCACAGTGCTTTGCATGTAACTTCATAAAGGGATATTCACAGTGGGGAAGTCTCATGGTAGACACCGGTGGCTTTGACAGCAGGCTGTATAACAGAGTTCATCAGCTATCAGTCATGCTTCTCAGTCTGAGTGCAGGTGTGCGCTCTCAGACCACCTTCTGTGGAATCTTAAGAGTTTCTTAGTGAGTGCTGAGGGGGCCTTGCAAGCCTGCTGCCTTCCTACTCTAGGAGTAGGTAATGGAGCCGTACCTGTTACAGCATCAGCTGGCTGGATATCAAAAGAAAACCACCCAGGAGCAAAACCAAAGCAACTCCAAAGGAAAGACTTTCATAGCAGAGGTTGGGAAGAGCATCTGTGTGAACATTATGAGAAAAGTTATGAGGGGCATTCAGAATATGGAGAGAGGCAGGCAAATGGTAGTAAAGATAATTTCATTTTGTCCCAACTCACTATAGCCTCACCTTCTCAGGATCTCATTGTATATGCACTTCAAATTTGGAGGGTGACAAAACAGGTATTTTAATAAGTTGGGTCTGTGTTCAATGGCACAAACAACTGGAATAATTTGCTTTCTTTAAACATACGTATTTCTTTAGATACGTGATGGGAAGATATACCGAGTTGCTAAGATTATGACTTTACATATTTGAACTCAGTGTTTTGGTGTGTACAGGTAGGGTGGTTTTGTATATGTACATATGTGTGTGGGTACATGTGTAGAGGCTAGAGGAGGATGTCAGGTATCCTGCTCTATCACTCTCTGTCTTATTCCCTTGAGGCAGGGTCTGTCACTGAACTTGGAGCTAGAATGGCAGTCAGCAAGCCCAAGCTGGCCACACTCAGCTTTTTACGTGGGTGGTAGGGGTTCAAATTCAGGTCTTCATGGTCACATGGCAAGTGGTGCTATCTACTGGGCCATCTTCCTAGTCATACTCCAAGCTAAGGCAGGAGGATTGCAAGTTCGAGGCTTTCCTGGGCTACAAAGCAATTTCAAAGGCCAGACTTGGGCAACTTAGTGACTCAAAATAAAAAATAAAAGAGGACTCGGGGTATAGCCTAGTGGCAGAGCACTTGCCTAGCTAGTATCAAAAATGCTTTACTTTTTGTTTTTAGTATCAGATAAGTGGAAGGGCAGCTGCCCTAACTTTTCCTGGTTGTACTGTTGCTGCCTTGTCCTATCCTTTTGTGGTATGGGTGCTTGGGAATTCTGTGAGGTTCAATCCTGTGCTTTCTACTTCTTTTTCCTTAGTCTGAGCTTCTGACTGACCTTTCAGAACCTTCCCTAGTTGAACCACCTGTAGAACTGCACCAACTCATATGCTTGGACTCACTCTCACAGTATTTACTGAGTATTGTGGCAAGGGTTCAAGCACTGCATGTTTTTGGTCTTTTTGAGACAGAGTCTCCCTTATAGCCCCAGCTTGCTTAGTACTCACTATGTAGACCAGGCTGGATTTGGTCTCACAGAGATCCACTTGCCTCTGCCTCCCGAGTGCTGGGATTAAAGGTGTGCACCACCACACCCAGCTAAGCATTTGTATTTTTAAAAGGTTTTTTTAAAATTGGGGATTGAGAGATAGCTCAGGGGTTAAGATCCCTGGGCACTCTTGTAGAGAACCCAGGTTTGGTTCCCACACCCACAGGGCTGCTAATAACCAACCATCTGTATCTTCAGTTCCAGGGAAGACAATGCCCTCTTCTGGCCTCTGTGGTATGTGGTGCACTTACATACATGTAGGCAAAACACTCATAAACATAAAATTAAGAAATAAAAAAGCTTTCTAGAGACTATAACACAGATGAGGTTGAGAACTCTTACATTCTTCAATTTTGCACCCCCCCCCCCCCAATCTCTCAAACTCATCCTTTTTAAAGTCTCGTTTCTGCTGCTCCTGATTTGGTCCTAGCTCTTACAATCCATCTGAATGACAGAAAACAGCTGCCAAACTCACCTTCCTTGTTGCTTTAATTCCTTCATCCATACCAATACTAGCTTAAAATTTCTACAACGTAAGTCCAAATCCAGCTTCTCTATGCTTTAAGTGCCCCCAGTGGGCTCCCACTCGATGTATGATGGAGCCTGTTCATGTCTCAGATGATGATTGCAAACAGATTTGCTCATTCTTGGCAGGATCACTCTTAGCTTAAATTGTTTTCTTTTTATTTTCAAACGATGAAAAACTCATAAGAAGTCAGAGTTCAGAGTTCCCATATATCTCTCACTTAGCGTGCCACAGTGATAATGTCTTGAATAGCCACATTACACTATCAAAACCATGACCCTCATTTTGGTAGAATAATATTAGCACCAGGCTTTATTTGGGTGTCACCAGTTTTTTTCACGTACTTTTTTTATGTATGTAGAATGCTGTGAACTTTTATCACATGAGCTTAATGAAATTTTAACATGATCTTTCTTAGCCAGCAAGGGATGGTTTGAAGCCTGAGCATACATTAGAATCTCCTAGGTGAGCCTCAGAACAGTGGTCACATGTGGTTCTCATTCTAGACTATGCTTTAGTCCAGCACTTATCAGGCTTTTAATATGTATACAAGTCAGTGCAATGGGGGTAGGGCTTGTTGAAATGCTGACCCTGATTTAGTAGGCCTACGTGGATTTTTGAGAGTTCCAGTGGGATGGAGATCCTGCCAGTCTGTGGACCACATTTGCAGTAGGTCATCCTGGTTTTAGGACACCAAGATGAGAATCAGTGGTTGTAAGGTCTGACACAGTTTATTTGAATTCCTCTGTTCATTATGACATGTGGCCACAGTTGACAGCCACTAAGCTATACAATGGAACTTGAAGGTCACATTGAAGGTGACTATTCCAACTTTTGTTTAAGCCATTCCAGGTCATTTCAGTGTTTTCTGATGAGCTATTCAATTACAAAAACTCTTGAAGAAATCGTTCTCTGTATATGATCCATATTCTTGTGAAACCTAAACACATCTTGTGTGAATGCTCTTAACTTGCCTTGCTAGCCCTTCAATTTCTTCTTTATATGTAAAAGTCAACCAATAGGAAGGAGACACTGTGCCGTTGCTTCCTTGCTCAAACTCTATGAAAGAGATTGTTTCCACATTACCGTTTAGTGTTCTTATTCCATTGTCATTTGGTTGCCAAGCTCAGAGATACTAGAATATTCTCTTTCTCTAGCCCTTGACAAGATTTACTTTTAGCTCTTGATATATTCTATCTTGAAGAGAAAACTCAGGCCATCTGATGAAAACTGCCTTCAACCTGTTACTACCAAATTTGTCCCATTCTTGCCACCTTTGAAAATTGAAGCCATGACCTTTCCTCTCTCTAAAAGATAATTTCTTTAATCAATTTTCATCTTTCCTTTCCTTCTTTTTTAGTGTGGTTTATCTTTTTTCTACATTTTCAAACTGTTTTTAGTAGTCTACTAGTTCTTTCTCATTAGCTTGGAAAATAGGCTATGTCTTGCCCGTATTGAAAAAAGGCTTCATTCACCTGATATGCCTGCTACATCTCCCACCCTTAAAGGACCCTTTATATATGTTATCTTCACCTAGCATTTGGAAAAAGTGCTTATGTTGAGTTTGGTAGTGAATGCTTATAACCCCATCCCTTGGGAAACTGACATAGAAGGACTGTGAGTTTGAAGTCAGTATGGACTACATAGCAAGTGAGAACTTGTCCACCCTCAAAAAGAAAATTAATTTATGGCTTGCTACCTTTACTTCTGCACTTCCCACTCTCTTACAAAGTCACTCCAGTGTAGACTCTACGCAAGCACTCAACCAAAACTCAACAATCACTTCTAAGATTTAGGTACTTATCAGTCTTTATCATCTTATTAAACTCTCAGCAGATAGCCACAGTTAAATGCCAATAATGAAAAGTCAAAGGAAGACTTAAAAAATACCTGAAATGAGTCAGGACACGGAAATTTCCATGGAATTCCAGTAGGTTCTATCAAGGCCCTGGCCGGACTCCTTCACTGCCATACTCCCTACTATGTGCCTGATAAAGGTATTCAGCAAACATCTATGGTGTCATTGAAACCCTCCCTCCCTTCTATGACAAATTGCCTGACCCACACTTTTCTCTCCTCCTAGGCTTTTGTTTCCCTCTAAGTGAATCATTCACTGTCTTTGCCTATTTACAAATTTTGATTTACTCAAGACACTGTCTCTGAAACTTCTGATCTTATCACTTCCCACGAAATTTTTCGTGGGTGATAAACTCAACTTCTGTGGTGGTTTGACTTCTCACCTTTATGCTGACCAGTCTCCAGTTCATATCACCACCTCACCTCTCTTCTAGAATTCAGATCTAAATTTCCATCTGTCTCCTGAAGATTTATAGATACAGGGGATGGCAGTGTTTCAAATGGCAGGCATCCAATAGCTGAATCTTCCTCTTCAAATTAGTTATTCCAACTGTTTCCTGTTGTGGTTAACAGCATTACCCTCTTTCTACTCACATGTGTAACTGAGTAAGCCCAAATCATTCTTTTCTCTTGGTGTACTCCCAGATCCAGTGATATGCAGGCCTTATTGATTCTATTTTCCTATTTAGGGGCTAGTATTTGTAATTTATGTTCTGAAGTTCATTAGTTCCCAGTGATTTTGGTAGGGTCACCTAAAAAGTGAAGTGTCCATATCAAATAATTTTGAGAAATGCTCAACTAGGTGGAATTAAAATTCTTTTAGTTGTTTTTTAGAGAAACTTTCTAGAGCCTATAGTATGGTAATGTGCATTCAATATGGGAAATCCACATCTTTTTGCCAAAGTTACTTGCATACAGAGCTTGCAGCTCCAAAGGAAACATGCTTAGAGCACATTTTGGAAAATGGTGGTCTAATTTTATTTTCTCCTCTATAGCTTCCCTATTCTAAGTCTCTTGATAGTACACATAAATAGCTCCCTGGGTAAGAATGGATTTCCTTTTCTGTAATGCCTTGATTATTCAATTTAATCTTTATACCCATATATAAGAGCTATCCTTTTAAAAATCTGATCATGATCATGACACTTCCCAGAGCAGGAGACATCTTGCCCCTAGCTCTGTCCAGGTGATCTATATCCATATTTTCTGCCTGCTTATTCTATAAAGTACTGGTATTAAGAAGTTGCGGTTTCTGGTTATAACAGTGGATTCATTTGCTGCTTTCAGTTCTTCCAGTTCTTGTCTTACACATTTTGATGCTCTGTTGCTAACTGTTTACAAGGTTAGGATTTTTGTCTTTTCTTGGAGAACTGATTCTTTAGTGACTATGCAATGCCCCTCTTTTTCCTTGCTAATTTTCCTTGTTCTAAAGTCAATTTTCTCTGAAATTAATATAGCTACTTGAGCATTCCTTAGATTAGTACTGTCCTGGCATACCTTTTTCCATCTCTTTGCTTTTACCCTGTATGAATCTTCAAATTTAAGGTGGGTGTATTGTAGACAACATAGAATTGGTTCTTATTTGTTATAATTCACTGATAGGCACTGTCCTTTGTGCTCAATATATAGGTGTGTATTACATTTATGCTGATTGATATATGCTATGTATTGATACAGTTGGATTCATATCTATTATTGATGACAACTGTCTCCTCATATTTCTCCTTTCTCCCCTTTTCTGCCTTCTTGGGTTTTAAATTGAGCATTTGATCTTCACTTGTAGCTTATCAAGCTGCACTTCTTTAAAATTTTTTAGCAGTTGCTCTAGCACAATACACATTTATACCCAACCTAAGTTCACCCCTAAACAATGCTACACCGATTCGAATGCAATGCACTTAAAAGAGAGGACTCTCACCCCCCTTCATGTGTCTTGTGCCACGGTTGCCACTCGTTTCACTTAATCTGTTCGACTCATGAAATATACTGTGGTGACTGCTTGAAATGACCGATTATCTTTAGATCTACTAACAATCAGAATAAGATGAAACATTTTAGTTAACTTTCATTTACTCCTTCTCCAAAACTCTTCTTTATGTAAATCTGAGTTTCCAAACTGTTATCATTTTCCTTTTGCCTGAACAACTTCTTGTAATGTATTTTGCAGGACACATTTGTAGGCAGTGACTTCTCTCTGAGGAAATCTCTAAATCTCCTTCATCTGAAACATGATTTTGTTTAACTTGGTGGGTTTTTATTTTTCCTTTCAACACTTTATATATTTTACTCCATTCTCTTCTTGCTTGTATTTTTTTTCTGCTAAGGCTAATGTCATTGTCATCTTTGTTTCTCTGTAAGTCAAATGTCCCCCTTTCAAAATTTCTTTTTCGTCTTTAGTTTTCTGTAGTTTGAAAAATATATGCATACATGTGGATTTATGAATACTTATTCTTCTTTGTGTTTTCTGAGCTGTGTGGATCAGTGGTTTGGTATGTGGCATTATTTTTGGAAAGGTCTTTGGCCATTATTCAATATAACTATTGCTTCATTTTTCTGCCTCTTCTGGTATTCCAGTTATGCACATGTTATACCTTTTGATACTGTCCTGCAATTGGATTGTCTGTTAGGGACTTATGTCTTCTTTCTCATTGTTTAACTCTTTATGTTTCAGTTTACTACATTTCTATCACCTGACATCCAAGCTCACTGACTCTGTTATGGCTGCTGCTCTGTTCCTCACAGCTACTGTTCATTTTGGTTACAGTGTTTATTTCTAGAATTTCCTTTTGATTCAACCTGAGAGTTCCCAACCCTGATCATATTGCCCATCTGTTCTTGAGGTTGTCTACTTTCCCTGTTAAAGTCCTTAACATAGTAATCATGGTTATTCTAAATTCTTTGTCTGATAATTCTAGTACCCATGTCATAGCAGTCTGTTCTGATGTTTCCTCTCTCTGTCACCTTGGAGTAAAAACAATATTTCGCAAGCTGGGCATGCATAAATTTTAGTAGGTTGTACAATAAATAGCCTTCGTAGTGAGAATTTATGTTAATCTAGTTGCCAGGAATCATTTTAAGGTTCATTATGGCTGTGGATAGC
The DNA here is from genome assembly GCA_035773235.1 of Eospalax fontanierii. Taxonomy (NCBI): domain Eukaryota; kingdom Metazoa; phylum Chordata; class Mammalia; order Rodentia; family Spalacidae; genus Eospalax; species Eospalax fontanierii. The sequence continues at coordinate 20,899,755 of CM069525.1, read as the reverse complement.
AGATCTTTCAAATTCCCCTATTGTCTGTGTGTTTGTCTCTCCTGTTGACTTTGGGCTTTCTTACATACATATCCTGAGAAAGCTTGTATCTTTTTGCTCTTTTAGCTATAATCTACTGTTACTATATTGGAGCTTTGTTGATGTACTCATGAAATGTGAGAAGGAAAGTGCTGTATAATCTTCCAAAGAAATTTCAGTCTTTTATCGGGCTTGGGCCTTAAGCCTGTGATTTTGACAAGTATTTCTCGAGTTCTCTGGATCCCTGACTTTTGTTGATTCCCTCACCCCACTCACTTAGGTAGGCTAACAGAAGTGTTGAAGGGGAACATAGGATAAAGTTTCAGAATTGTGTTTTCTGGATTTTTGTCCTAGAAAGGAGGTCTCTGTTACAGACAAGAGTAAATGTATGTCATAAGGATAATATTACTAATCCTATTTTGTAGGGGACAAAATAGAGATTCCTAGAGAGGTTAAGTGACTGGATCAAGGCCAATGCCACGTTTATAGCCCTAAAACACAGGACTGTAGGGTTCTGAAGCAATGCTTATTCCACTAGGCCCAAACTGGAACTTAAACTCCATCTATCTCTAAGAGCACTAAAGTAGTGAAGACTGAACATTAGTGGGCTGGAGAGACAGCTCAGTGATTAAGAGAACTGGTTGCTCTTGCAGAGGACCTGAGTTCAGTTCCCAGCTCCTACATGGCTGCTAACAACCATCCCTAACTCCAGTTTCCAGGAAGCTGACACCCTCTTCTGGCCTCTGTTGGTATTGTACCACATGTATGCAGGCAAAACACTCATATACATAGAATAAAAATAAATAAAATATCAAAAAATACCTTGAACATTAGTTGCCTCCCAGTGTACACCTTACTTCTGGCAACTGACAGAGACTCTCTCCTTTACCAAACTCTAGTCAAGCTTTTGAACTTTCTTTCCAACTCTGTCTTTGTATCAAATAACTTTTAAAGATTTATTTTATTTTAAAATTATGTGTATATATGTATGTCTCTGTGTGGGCATGTGCACATGGGTGCAGATGTTTGTGGAGGTCAGAGGCCTTGGATCCTCCTGGAGCTGGAATTATAGATAGTTGTGGGTAGCCTTATGTGGGTGCTGGGAATCGAACTTAGGTCATCTCCAAGAGCAGTATGTACTCTTAACCATTGAGCCATGTCTCCAGTTTCCTTAGTCCATGCATCAAATAATTTTAGCAAAAACTCTACTTAACCAGAAACTCCCCACCCTTCTCTCTAACTGATTATACTAGGTATCTGACCAACTTTCTCATTTCTTGAATCCCCCAGGTGATCCCTAAACACTCTGGCCTGCCTCCATCAAGAATCGCATAAGGTTGATTTAACCAGAATAATCTCATAATCCCTGATGTTTCCTTTAAAAGTTCCATCCACTGATACCACCCTGCTCCTTGACTATAACTTCCCACTTTTCCTTGTATTAGGAATTCTGTCACAAATCCCTATACCTAGGCCTACACCTATTTCAATGTTTCTGCCTGAATAAAGTCTATCATCATTTTTAAACGAATATTTATTGTTTGTGTGCAAACTGATGGGATTCATTATGACATTTCAGACGTGTATATGAAATATTCATGCATTTTGAATGTACCCCACATTACCATCTTCTTACTTCCTCCCCGCTTACTCTGGTCCCCTTTCTCTTCCTCAAATGATTGTTCCCTGTCTCAGTTTATGTCTTACACATATACATATATTTTTAAAAATATAGATTCTGCATATGAGAGAAAACATGCAATTTTATCTCTCTCAGTCTGGCTTATTTCGCTTGACATGCCTGTTTCCAGTTTTATCCATTTTCCTGCAAATGACATCATTTTATTTTACTTTATCTGCTTAATATTCTTTAACAAGTGCTGTGAGCAATTTTTCAGTACAACCACATAGCTGAGCTTCCGTTGTTTCAGAAACAGAGCATGTAGTTCCTTTCTGTGATTTCTGATTTGCTTTGAAGGAAGTTTCTACAAAGGCAAATGGCTAGTAACCTAGTGTGGGAAATCTCTGGAAGAAAAGAAACTTTGGTAATCACAAACGTAATGGTAACAATAACATTCTGTTTGTCTGCCTTTAACTTTCTCTCTCTCTCTCTCTCTCTCTCTCTCTCTCTCTCTCTCTCTCTGCTATTTCTAGCACCTTCTCATTATGTTCTTTACTATGTTCATATGCTCAGCTCTTTGACTCAACTATATAACCTGGAGACAGGCGCTGAGTAAACTGTCCAACATACCTGGCTTATACTGGAAACCTCAAGTGCTCAGATTTATGGACTACTCTTGGTGTAATAGATATTAGGGTATCGTTCAGAATTAATTGCTGAACAAATAACTTTTGCACCTGGTTTCTATCTGTTGGTCAGCTTCTAAAAGAGAGAATGCCTTTTTTGGAATCAGTTCTGGCAAATTGCTAGGATGTTTTATATTGGTGCTTTCAAAATATGGTCCCTGGACCAAGAGAAACAGCGTCACCTTGGGGAACTGGTAGAAACACAGATTCCTAGGTTCTATCTTGGGTCTATTGATTGAGAGGCTCTGGTGGTGGAGTCTAAGCCTACATTAGGACAAGTCTTCTAGGCTCAAGTTGGAGAGCTTTAGCCTGTAGAGACCTTTAAATAGTTCACAAAGGCTCAGCAAGGTTCCTCTGGTCCACTAATCTACTGCTCTCCTCAAAGTGCAGCCAGCAGATCACAGCAGCATACCCGGGAGCTAATTCAAGTACAGAATTTCAGGTCTGTCTCCCCAGACCTACTGAATTAGACTACATATTCACAGAGATCCCAAGGACTTCAGAAGCACATTCAAACTTGAGGAAGCACCATTAACCCTCACTTAACAATGAAGATGGTTTTGTTTGAGGGCATTAGGCAGAGAAAACTACTTAGGTAGAGGAATCTTCAGACAGTAGATTTGCTTAGAGCCTAATTATTGATTTCTTTTAGAATCTATAAAAAGAAATTTTGAAAAGGGGTGGGTGAGGAAATACACTGACTTAAATGATAAAAATTTCCAGTCAGCAAAATTTTCCAACATTTCAATTTTTAAAAAATATACAATTATAACTTGCCTGATTCTCCAGATCTAGGGCAATTTTGACAACATTCTTTCCTTTGAAGTGCTTGCTGATCTACTTCTGTGGGTTAGATTTCCCAGGGAAACACAGTAGTCATGGAAATTAAGTGAGAGAGAATTAGCAACTCTCACATCTAAGTTGCTGGAGGATCCCCTTTCTTGGCACAGAATGGTGAAGATAACTTTGAAATCAGACCTCACTGCTAGCCACCCCTGCCTCAGCTTTTCATTCTAATAGTATTTCCCAGGGCAGGAACTGAAAGCTGCCTTTGTGTGCAAAATTCCTGTCAAGCATGAAGATGAGATTCTGAGCCCAGAGCAACAACCTTGATGAGCTGGAATGCCGAACACCCAGCCCCATGCACAGCTCTGCCTACCTAAGAACTTTATGCAGAAGTTGTTGCTTGGCAATAGGATGGATCTAATCACCTGTAATGACTCGGACTGAGTCATTAAAGACCAACAAATTGCCAATCTGGGTATTGAGAATGTAGATTGAGCACACAGACTGAGCATCTATTATTGCATGTTGGATCAAAGGAAAAAAACAATGTGTATTTACTCAACAGGCAATAATTACACTCAAAGAGCTGGCAAATATAACAATCATTTTCAAAACAAATACTAATAATGATGGCACAACCTACAGGAGGCTATGGTTACACAGTGTCTTCACATATTTATCTCATTGTATTCTTAGTGGGTAAAAGAGATACCATTCCACCTAGAACTCTTATCTGATTGATTCAGTGTCTGGAGGAGGTTAGATGACTTGTCCAAAGTCACATACATGGAAGAATGGAGACTTAAATTTGACTTTCTTGATCCCCAATCCAGTGTTCTGTTCACAACAGCTAAATTTGGGCCTTGTTATTCAAAATGTGATCTGCTGGCTTATATCATCAGCATTACCTGGGAGCCTTACAGAGATGCAGACTAAGCTTGATATGGTGGCTCATATGTATAACTGCAGCACTTGAGATGCTGAGGAAGCATCACTACTTAGGATTTGAAGCCAGCCTGGGCTAAGATGTGAGACCTTGTCTAAAGAAAAAAACCCAAAACTAAAACTAACAAAAGAAAGAGAAAAGAAATACAGATTGGCAAGTCCCATCCTAGAACCCCTGAATCAGAATTTATAGTTTAACAATGAACCTATGTGATATATTAAAAAGTTGAAAAGTCTAAACACAATCAAATAAACTTTATTCAGTCTACTTCTTGTTCAGCTGCTGCATGACCACAAGAACAAAAACTAAAGTCAACAACTCAAACATTACAAATTAACGTAATAAGTATCACAAAGTTCTTTCAATCACTTAAGTTGATAGCTGTATAGTAGAGATGCATTTATTTTTCTTGAGGCTTGCAGAAAGAACTGAGAAAGTCTTGGAAGTAGTGTTGGCAGGAGAGCTTCACTGAATAAGCAAAAGCATATTTACCTTCGAAGCTGAAAAACAAACAGTTCTATGGATTTCACTGAGTTCACAATAAGAAGTTGTTTTTTCTATAAGTATCATTTCTTTCAAGTTCATCTTTCTGACCAATACTTTCAGTTAACCTGGTTCACATTTATGAAAAAAAAGCTAAGTAACATATGAATGGTGATCTCTACAACAGTGATGCTATTGATGTATGGTGAGGTAAACCATTTTTCCCTGATCTTTAGAAAGTGTTTCATGTTTACATTTGAGTATGAGTATGGTCAATAGTTTGAGACTACACCAAGCAGGTAAGGACATGTGTAATATAGTGAGTTGACTTCCAAGGTACAGGATGAGAACTGCAGAAACAATACCAGATGGTAAATGTTCTACTTTCTATATGGGGTGTCCTACGGGGGTATAAGGTCAAGTTTTTGCCTTCTCAAACTGTACACAAATCAAAGATGGTCAGGTACTTGGTTTTCTAAGAATTTCTCCTCACCAAAAGTAAACATTAGTAGATCTGGAAGGAGAATAGATTCTTGTTTAACAGGTCTGAAACAAGATTGTGATGGATGAAAAATGAAGAGAGATCTAAAGAGAATATGAAAGAAAGATATCTGTTTGATCTGAGTAAATCAAGGAAGAAGAGTGCATTTCCTATGCTCTTAAGTATCAACCACCAAGGATTTATTAAATACCTGCTGTTCAATAAACATTATGCTAAGTTCTAGGAGACATTTAATTAGCATCAGGTATTGTTCCTGTCCTTGAACAGCTCATGATCTTGCTTAAGAGAAAGTATCATATGAAAATACAGAAAATTATATAATAGTCTTTAGTGAAGCATTAATGAATGTCGATGTAAATGCAAGTCAAGTAGATTTAAGGAAAAGGAGCCATGCATGAATCTGAGAGTCTCATAAGTAGGAAGCGTGTGAACTGGATCTTAAAGGGAAGTAGAAGGACATTTCTAGAGAGAATAACAATAGTGGATGTTAAGATGTAGGGTATGAGATGGAGGCTTGCAGCTTTGGGGTTCATAGGGAGTAGCTGGAAATGAGCTGATTAGATATGGAAGTTCACCTACCCAAACCACATATTCCAGTGGTTTCTCAGTCCTGTTTGGAATCATCTTTATCAGAATCTGGTGGTCCTTGTGAAACTAAAGAATAAATAGCTATGCTGTATCACGGTCTTAAACTTCCTGGAGATTAGGTCACAGCTCCTGAATCTTTAACTGCCTAAGTCTGGCTAGATGTGAGATATTGGGACAGATGCTCCTAGAGTCCCACCTACATTTCTCAGCTTATACTCACCTCTACATGCCAAAGCACTTACTGTAAATCCTCTACGGAGGCTTAAAAAATCTAGTAGTGGGGCAAATTCTGCATACGGCAATGCCTGTAATTTCTTGTTCTTATATATAGCTACATCAGGTAGAACCAGGAATAAATATCCAGGTTCTCAAGCACTTGCTTTACAGTGTCTTCCTGAGTTTTCCAGTATGAATGAGCTCCTGTTGTCTACAGTGGACACTTGGTTTGATAATGCTTCCATGGTTGACTTCCTGATTCTCCCTATTTTGGGGAAACTTACTCCCCTATTGGTATTTTAATTTCACCTCTCAAGATACCTGCTTTCAACTCATATAAATCCTCATCTTGATTGTTGTTAGAGACAAGGAATTAAACCTAGAGTGGAAGACCTAACAAAGGGATTTTTAAAATACCAGAAACAACATTCTCCAGAGAATTTCTTAGAGAGCAAACCTGTGAAAATAGCTTCTCTATTCCCTCATTGACCCCTTTTGTTCAAAATCTGAATTCTGAATTCAAAGGCACGACATATTATGGCATATTTTTTCTGGGCTTCCCATATGAAATAACAACTGGTGTTGGTTTCTGTTTTTTTTTTTTTTTAATTTTTTAAAGGTTAGAGATTACTCACCTTCCCTGCTGGTCATTAAATCAGTCTGGCAGGACACCTCCGTAGTTCTGTGGCCTTCTGGATACGTAGCAGAGACATAGGCAATGCTGCACACAGGCCTGCTTGCTGTGATATACTACCAAGCAGGTGACATCAAAGGTCTCCTTTAAGCCTATCTCAAGTATCAGTTGGGGCTCACACTGAGCCCCAAAATCAGGTAACAGATGGCACATCCCATCAAGTCAAAGTTGATCAGCTTACTTGCATCTCAGATTTTTTTTTTTAGCTTCTGTTCTAAAGATGCTGCAACCTTTAAATAGGAAAATAAATTGTTTCTATTGACTTTTTTCTTATTTATCACAAGGAGTTGCCAGTTTAAATGCTTAAGAATTCTGTGAGATATGTAGTTCTGTCTGGTAATCCTGAGGGGTCACTTTTTGGATTTACTGAAAAAAAATATTCTTCCCCAATTCTAATATGAAATCGCCTAAGATCCTTGGAGTCATCTAAAAATTGGACTTCCTTTTATGGATTTATATTGAAATTCTAGGTTAGTTTTATATAATAAGTGAAATGTGTTTAAAATGCTTTCTTCAAGGAAGAAAGCAAAAAGCATTAAAATTTATTTATTTGCATGTTTCTTGAGACAAGATGTTATACTGCCCAGACTGGCCTCCAACTCACTATGTAGCCGAGAATGCCATTGAATTCCTGACCTTCCTGCTTCTACTTCCCAAGTACGAGGATTATAGGCATGCATCACCATGCCTTGCTTTGTTCCTCAGATTTAAATGAGAAAAGTAGGTTGAGCATTTGAGATACTAACCATTCAAATGTGATGTACTTAAAAGTCAGACTATGTAAGAATGAGATTGTATTTAGATTATCTGCATGTATCTTCTATGAAATGAGAAAAGTTTCTTCAGTCTCTTAGCATGAATTTTTCCTAGTACCAAAAAAAATTGAGGGCAATTTACTGACTGGGTAAATGCATAAATGCTGCCTTTTCAGGCTTGGGCTCAATCTTTTCTTAAGAGTACCTGCCACCTGGATAACACACAGAAGGAATTGGACTGTCCAGGGTGTCAAAGCACCTGTCACTAGACTAAACACCTAGAGATGCTAAGCACAGATTGTAGCATCAGAGTCTGCATAGGTGACCTTTCCAAGTGCCTTCCAAACTCTAAGTTCTTTGGTTCTATGCTTCTTGAATGACGCTCTTCTTTTGTTGTTTTATTCCCCCCAAAGTCGGCAGCTGGAATAGGGAGCAAAGTGCTGTCTGCCTGTCTCCTTCAAAGACTATCTATCACTCACAGTGGGCTCTTATACACAGTCAGAAGAATCCTGGTCTAAACGAGCAAGTGTTATAGACTGTGGTTCAGGGATGCTGATAATGTGCACTGTATCACCTGACAAGTCTCAAAGGTTAGTATCAAGTCAGCAGATTTGCCATTCAAGAAGTTAGGCTGCATTCAGTGCCTTGGGTTCCTCTTTAGCAGGTACAATTAGACTATAAAGGATAGAGTTATAGGAGAGGGCAAGATAACCACACCTTAGGAAAAATTATACTGGAAAATCTGGTGTCTGCTTAATTACCCAAACCAGTGCCATCTCAGAAGTTAGAACATTTGTCCCCAAAGTTCTGTAATGTTTTTCCATGTGAATTTCTCTTTGATTTTTTTTTTTCAATTTTATATAATCAGTGCAGCTGAAAAAATTCTAATAAATACAGACACATCAAGAGGCTGGTTCTCCACCTTGATATTATTGATATTTAGGATCAGATAATTCCCTGTTTGGGGCGGGGCTGTTATCAGATGCACTGCAGAATGTTTAGCAGTATCTCTGTTCTCTACTCATTAAATGTCAGAAACACAGTGTCCTCACCATTATTGTGACAACCAAAAGACAGTCTATAGGTTTTGCCAAATGTCCCCTGGGAGACACAGTCATGCCCAGTTGAGAACTATTGCTTTATGGGCTATTTTTAATAGTATTAACATGCTGAAATGACTCCAATGATGGACTTTTAGGTAGGCACTTTATATGCACAAAATCAGAAGGTAAATTATTTTAAGTGTAAAAAGTCCTATACAGTCCCTGGTACACAGTCTTTGTTTCCATTTTGTTTTGTTTAAAACACTTTGTAATGTAAAAACTACTTAGACTAAAAATAGGCTAGAATTTACTGATATTTTAATTGTAAAGGAATAAATAATGGTAATTCCCATAAGAAATAAAAGCGTTGAGTCATTACCTTAAATATTGGGATCTTCATCTAGTTATAGGGTCTTTATAACCATAAACTAATAATCGTGTTGCCCTCTTTGGACAGCCTGAATCAAATAATTCCTGGTTAAATTCTATGAACCTTGTTTGCAATTTAATTCTATCAAATATATTTAAACATAAACAGCTTGAATAAAATGCAAACTCAATATCTGAACCAAATGAGATTTCCTAGCAAATGGAAAACTACCTCCTTGGTGAGAAGATGTCTTTTCTCTGGTTTGGAATTAAACATCCTGTGAGGTTCCTTTGAAATAGTGGACATTGTACAAAGGAAATACTTCTACTCAATTTTAAAGCCAAAATATGTTTTGATATGACTACAGAGGTTATCAAGGAAGAGAAAATGGTGTTTTGGAGCAAGAGAAGCATGGAAACTGTCTGTAAAGTTGTAAAAAAAATGCCATTTTGAAAATACATTTCAAGGTAGCTTCTACAGAATTTTCTTTACCTATTGCACAAAATGCTTTAGTAAACTAGGGAAGGTCTATTCTTCAAGTATTTATTGAAAAGCTGGTATCTGCCAGGGGTTGTGGATACCCTAGGCTCAAATGTATTTGAACTCTGAGAACAGCACTCCCAACAAGAAAACAGCTATGTTCAATCATCTAGTGAATTTCTGTAGTTTAAAAAATGTGCTGCTAATTAAAAATATCTAACATTTTGCTTTGTGTATCTGGAGTTTTTATATGTATATTTTCACTGATACTAGATGAAACTGGGCAAGAAAATATCCTTATGGTCCAGTTATAACAACAGAATAAGAAGAGATGTTAAGACTTTGGTCAAATATAATTCACCTGGATAACAAAAATAAATGTTCATTTAAAATCATTCAGGTAGTTGATCACATGAGAGGTATTGGAATGAAAAGCGATATAGTGAAAAGAACACTTGGCTATAAGTTCAATCCTGTGTGTCCCAGTTCCAGTTCTATCTTTGTGGGTTTTTTTTCCATAGACAAACCAATTGCCTTTTAAAGAGTACCCTTTTCAGCTGTAAGATGGGATAACCACACATTTCTTGGTATATCTGAACATACTATATGCTTACAACTTGTATGTAGTGTAGTGGTGATAGCATTATCCAAAGGACTCAGCTGATTCTTAGCTGATCGCACTGATTCTTCTCTCTATATGGATTATTATGAGACAAATCCAGTATTTTCTTGGTGACAACCTGGATCAATTTACAATGGGATTGTCTTAAAGTTCATTTTATATACTCACGAAGATATGTATCCATAAAGCTTGTAGGCCGTATTCTAAAATTTGCTTTGAGATGAACATCATTGATTTTTTTTGTTAAAAGTCATAATGAACTAAACTTAATTTTCTAGTGAAATAAAGATTTTTGAAGATAAACATTTATTTAAGGGGGTTCAGAAATTAACTGAACAGGTCTCCCAGCGGTACTATCTACTTCTGCTCCAAACTATATATTTGCCTTATAGCCTTCAGAGGAAACTATTGCTAAAGAAAAGTCGCCTCCCGCCTCCAAAAGCATGGGGTCAAATTCTTTCAAATGTGTCAGAGTAATGTAATCAATATCACTTGAATGGAGAAAGCACCTTTGAATCAGGATCAACAAGATTTTCCAACAATTGTTTTCTCCTATTCTCTTAATTGCAATTTTTTAAAAAGGCAACTTGTTTTTCTTTTTCATTTTTTGTCATTATTACCCTCAGTCTAATTTTTTCTGTCAGAAAGTAGCTGTCCTAAAACCTGAAGAATGATATCCTTCATTGAATAGGTACAACCCTGAAGTATCATGAGGAGAAGAACACTATGCTTGGAGTACCCTATGCAGTTCTGCGAGTTACTTTTCTCAGTTTGGCAGCAGCCAGAAAACCTCAAGCCCTTCTTATGCTCTGCCCACTGCATTTAACTTGAAGTGTGATGCTGTAAACAGGCAGGGACTATTTGGTGTTGTGTATACAGTGTTAACTGTGGTGCTATCCTAGATGCTAGTAAAGTATCAGAATGACACTAGTAGTGACAGGAACAGTGACAATTTCATCCTAATATCTTTTGGAAAGGACAAGTCATCATGTCTCTAAATGGGAAAAAGAGGAGAAAAAATATAGTTGCTCACTCCCACACTTTACATTACCATGACTACTAAAGGAGCACTTTCTTATCCCCCTGCTCCATACCTACCAAAATAGGGGTTAGTAGAAAGAATAAAATGGATATATAAATTTAAATCAAAGGCAATTCCCTATATTTCATAAGTGTGAGTTTTTCTAAGCTATATGAACTCATTGCATCAGAGAGCCATCACCTGGAAATGAGCTTCTGATCACTATTTGGCTTTGCTTTGATTTTACCCATACACCTAGAACATGAAACACCATCCCATTTCTTGAAACAGTCCACTGACTTCAAGCCTGTCCTTTGACAGGTAGGCAAAGTCAGCCTCCCTCTCTCTAGAGCTGGCCTTAGAACAAGCTTTTTCTGTCTTGAGCAGATCAAAATCAAACAGAGAGAAAGAATACAATTGCAAAGAGATCTGATGTGCCTGTTGATGTCTCATTAACCTTGACAGCCAAAGTAACTGGTGACTGCCCGTCACAGTGGCGTGATGGTTTGTTAGGGGGAAAAAAGCTGATGGAAACATCTCACCGTGGAAAAACAAAGAGAAACATCACTTAGAAGATCATCTATCAAAAAAAATGAGGCATTTCCAACTGTCAAGACTGGCTAAATTACAGTTTCCTTAAGCCTGTGATGAATCTACTACATGCTTTCTCGGAAAAGCATTTGTAACTATTTATCTGTGTGTCAAAACATGTTCACTTAAGTATTGAAAAAAACCCACTTTGATGCTGGAAGAAAAGTCACGAGAAAAGCAACTAACTCAGAATTAACATTAATAAGGTTCTGCAATAAGTGAATATGTGCGGTGAATAGTGTGCCGTTAAAGATACCACAATTCCATTCAGTCCCCAGCCAGATTCTCTTCTTTACTAATTGCTGATGGATAACATGTCAACAAACAGGGAAATCATAGAAGAAAATGAGCATGTCTTTGGGGATAAATGGTTACCTGGAGAGGAAGAGACGGAGGAAAGAGTTCCTCAGGTTCACTAGCAGATTCCCTTTGGGATAAGCAGACTAGAAATCTAACCTTCCTCTAAACCCAGAATCTGGACCAGAAACCCACAGGAAAGCAGCACTTTCCGTCCCTCAGCACCAGCATCTCAGCTGGGACTGGTTCCTGTCTGCCCTCCCCAGAGCAGAAGCTGAAGTAAACAAACGCCACAGTCCCCACCAGGGATTCGCATGGAACATTCTCACCTATTTTTTTTTTCCCTTTTCTCCCCTATGGTCTCCACTTTTCCATGTCTAATCCTCACTCCCCAGCTTTTCTTAGGAACTTCTTCAAAGTTATCACCATTAACCACACTTTTCATATCAAATTCCCACCTCAGGCTGATGGCACAACTGGTCTCTGCGAGTGTCACCCTCGAAGCAGTTGCTTGGGTTCCTGTGATCTGTGATCTTCTCGAGGCCCCACAGCCTGGCTTCTGCCTTCAGGCTTCTGGATCTGCCCCTCACCCCCATGCTCAAAAGCACTCCAATAAAGTAGATGGATCTGCTCTAAATAATTTTTTGGATGTGTTTCTGAGAATTGGAACTATTGTGAAAGAGGAAATAACTGCGAATTACAAACACCATTTTCTACTCTCTAATACAGATATGGCTACCTTGTTCCAGGAGAAGGGCCGGCTGCCCTGGTCCTTTAGGGAACGCACTTTGAGTTGGGTGGGTGGGAGACATTTTCCTCATCATCCTGCCTCACATTCCCCTGTCCCCTCCCTCCCACCCCCATCATCCCTTTTCGAAACTCTTCAGGGGAACTAGAGGAAGGGAGAAAAATAGGGTCTTGGGACTGGTGTCTCTGAATCCCACCTCCCTCCTCCAGCCTAGTATTTGGTTCTCAAGTAGCGGGACTTTCTTGAACGTCTTTTCTTGTTCCGCTTCTTCTTGGCCCAGTTATCCCAAAGCCTCCCCGCCCCCATCCCACTGCGACCAAAACAAGCGCACCGACTACAGCACCCTGGCCGCCGCCGCCCCAACTGTTGCAGCAGCTGCGGGGTGGCGGTGGAGGCGGTGCGGGCAGGGCCCGGCCGAGACCCGGACCCCGACACTCTGTCCCATAGCCTGGGAGGCTTTGGGCGGCTGGTCAGGGGCGCGCAGTGCAGGGGAGCCCCTGCAGCAGTCACCGCTGGGATAGCAGAGGTGGCGCTCTGTGCCGGACCCCGCGCCTAGTCAGCCCGCCGCAGCAGTTGTGCCGCGGGCCAGAGGCTGCCCGCACCCGCCCCCCTCTCACCTTTAAGATCAGGTCTGTGTGATGCTGGTCCAGCATATTGGCTTTCTGGAAGGAGGTGACGATGACCCGGCCGTAGCGCCCAGGGGTCTGCAGGTCCGAGTAGAGCCGGTGCTTGGAGCGGTTGACCGGGAAGAGGCTGTTGACTAGGTTGCGCTCGATCTTGGCTAGGCTGTGCTGGGGCGCCAGCAGGTGCTCCACGCTCTCTTCGACCTGGTAGCGGCTGAAGCTGGCGCCGAGCAGGATGGAGATGAGCACCGGCGCCGAGGCGAAGAAGACCGGGTGACTGGCAATGAAGTGGCCAAGCCGGGAGAAACACGTCCTCAAGCCCCTGTGCAGAACCTGCCGCAGCATCCTAGAGCAGAGCGGGCGCGGGAGGAGGGCGAGGCGCACGCTCGGCGCGGGCTCGGGCGGCGGCGGCGGCGGCGGCGGCGGTGGTGGTGGCGCCCGCGGCGGCGGCGACGGCGGCGGCGGCGGAGGCAAGACCCTGAGCTCTCCAGAAGCCGCGGCACCACCATCGGGGAGTCCCGCGCCGCGCTTCGGGAGGGTCCCCTCGGGCTGGAGACACGCCCTCCTGGCCGCAGCCGCGCCCGCCCGGAGAGCCCCCCAGCTTGGCGGCTTGTGCGCCGCCCCCACCCCGCCCTCCCCGGGGCGCCCTCCCCACCCCCCGCCGCGTCCCCGCCCGGGGGGCGACGCGCGACACTGCCGCGTACCCGCTCAGCGCGGGCGGAGCCGGGGGCGGCCCCCGCGGCGCGTCATGACCCCACTCACCCGATCCCCGAGGCCAACGACCGGGTGGCGCGGGGAGCGGCGGCGCTAGCGCCCTGAGACTGTGCGCGCCAGCCCGGGAACACGAGGACGGAGAATTCCAGGCTACACCCAGTCCCCTCCTCTCCGCGCGCTGCGCTCCCCTCCCCCGGCCCGGCCCGGCCCGTGGAGCTAGCTTGCTCTCCCCTCCCTTGTCCTCCTCCAGGGAGACCCAGAGATAAAGAAAGAAATGGCCCGGATTTTTCTCAAAGAAAAAAGTAAAAGAGTTCTCCCGTTGGGGGTGAGATGGGGGGGCGTCGGGCAGACCCGCTTTGAGCCGAGTCTCTCCAGACGCGGAAAAGGAGCAGGCTGAGGACTGCGTGCGCCCCGGCTCTTGCCAGGCTCAGGTGGTGGCGCGCACTGGCTGGTGCTGAGAGGGGGTGGGGAGGGAAGACGCTCGAGCGTGGAAATCACGCCTCCTCCCAAGTAAGAGCCATTTAAGATCGCCCCAACACTGCAGCTCCAGGGGCACCACGGGGGACCGATGCGTGTTTGGAGCACGTCCACCCCCAAATGTGTCCGAGGACAGTCTCTCGCGCCCTAAATTTAGGGTCGCTCCAGAGTGGATTGAGCTGCTGCGCGTGCCCCTACCACCCTAGGCACCCAGTCCTCCAATAATAAAAGTGCGGAGAATGAGAGTGGGTCCGATCATGGAACTGTCTGTCGCCAGGGCTCCCTGATCTCCACCCTGCACCTCCCGCCCCCGTCTGTCGTCACTGGCAGGTCTGGGGGACCTGGTGCGGCGGAGCTGGAGCGGGCGCCCCTGCGGGTGTAGAGTATTTGAGAAAGGCTGGCCAAGGATTCTGTAGCGTTCACCCCCTTCTCTCCCTCACTCCACCCGCTCCTCCTCCACACGCGACAGACCTGGAGGTGTACAGGTCTTGGAATGTGTGGAGCCGCAGGGGGCGCGGGGAAGCCCGGGGGGCGCCGACGGCTTGGCAAAGTTGGGCGTGTGCGTGTGTGCGCCAGCCATGAGCTAGCAGGCAGTCACTGTGGTTCCCCTCGCACTCCCCCTCGGGAGATTTCCCCGAGAAGGCGGGCGCCGGCTTCGGCCTGGGATAGACCTGCGGCGGCGGCGGGAACGGCCACGCACAGGTACAATTCAGCGCGTTTCTTTGCGCGCTCTGAGACCCTGGGTTTGTTCACTGCAAGGGAGACCGAGCGGGATCCACCGAGTCTGGGTCTTTGAGGCGGCCTGTCGGGCCAGGGTGGGGGTGGGAACCAGGGCACCAAATGGGGTCCTCAGGTTCCTCACTTCAAGAGCTCAGCCTGCCCATCCTACGCCTCTGGTCGCTCCTGCTCGGCCACTCAGTACCCCGGGTTGGATGGGAGGTGGTGGCGGCCAAGGCGCGGTCCCTGGAGTGTGGACCCGCACTACTAAGCATGGACATGCATATTAATCAAAGCTGAAGGAAGACGGAATAGGGACGGGAGGAGGAGAAGGAGGAGGAGAGGGGGGAGGAAGAAGAGGAGGAGGAGGAGGAAAGGAGAGGAGAGGAGAGGAGAGAGGGAGAGAGAGAGAGAGAGAGAGAGAGAGAGAGAGAGAGAGAGAATGAATATGCGTGCGAGAGCGCGACTCGGAAAGGCATTTTCCTAATCCCATCCTCCTAGGCTCTCCTACACCCAGTGGCCCTCCACTTTTCAAACTGAACTTGAGAACTTCCACGTTGGAAACTGGAAGTCTCGGGCCAGGAAACCCTTCTTTTTTTTTGGGTTTTTTTTTTGTTTGTTTGTTTTTTTCCCTCCCTTCCCCCATACCACACCTACGGTCCCTCAGCAACGCCTGCTATTGCTGTGCTGCCCACCCTGGGGACACCCTTGTCCTGCTCGTCCTGAGCTCCCTAAGTCCTTCCACCTGTCTCTTGCGGGTTTTTTCTCTCCTCATCCCGGCTATTTGCCGTCCCCGCTCTGTTTCCAAAGGCTCCTCAGGACACCCCAGTCCAGCAGCTTCTAGCCTACATCTCCCTCCCAACTCTATATTGTCCTCCTTAGGAAGGACACACTGAAAGGGGCTAGAAATTACCCTGCCACACTCCACTTGTGCCCTTCCCCCAGCATCTTAATTTCTGCTCCCTGAGATGCTGCTGCTCTGCAGCGCTTTGCTGATTCACGATGATCGAGGAGGGAAAAGCCTCATTGACTTGTGCCCCTTCAAGCTGCGAGGCGAGAGGTAGCGGCTCCAAGGGCACGTGCCTTGTGAAA
The DNA here is from genome assembly GCA_035773235.1 of Eospalax fontanierii. Classification (NCBI taxonomy): domain Eukaryota; kingdom Metazoa; phylum Chordata; class Mammalia; order Rodentia; family Spalacidae; genus Eospalax; species Eospalax fontanierii. Next base: position 20,883,665 of record CM069525.1, on the reverse strand, counting down.
CCATCCCTTACCGAGCTGCCGAGGTGCTAAAAGGCATGTCCCCTCATGGCTCTTAGTCCCAGCAAAGGAAAAGATAGAAGGGCGCTGGGAGGGGGGCGGTGGCAGCGGAAAATACTTCGAGCCCAGCTCTTTTCAACTGAGCTAGTTGTAGCTAGTGGGTGGGCAGCTCTCAGGAGCCCTAACATTTGTCTCTGTCTCCTGCACTCTGGTGCCAGCCCTGGAACAAAAGTAAGAGGACAGAAACCAACCCACGGATCTACTTGGGAGCCTTTAATGTTTGGATGAAGCTCTTCTCATTCTGAATTTTTTGTCTTTCCAAGTGATTTCCCCCAAACCTTGCTTATCCCTCATCCCACAATTGCTTGCTTTTTAATGTCAGCCCTTATGCAGGCTACAGAGCAGGGTTGCTCTCTCTGCAGTGCTCGAGCAGGAGACACTCAGTATTGCTCAGCTGACCAGGATGGGAGTGTTGTCCTCCCGCATGAAAAGAACAGTTCCTTTGAGATCAAAGCATTGGCTTCTGGTCCTTCAAACTTTTTTCCTGACTGACCTTGTATATATTGGGAGGAACTTCTACCTTGCCAGCTTAGATTCAGAGACAGAACTGCCTGATAGAGGATCCTTGGCGATCTTTTATTGCAGGCTATACAGTTAGTATTGCCCAAATTGAGTTAAGAGGAGAGAGGGGTAGAAAGAGGAAGATGAGAGACTGAAGGAGGGGAGGAGAAGAGAGAGAGAGAAAGAGAGGGTGAAGGGGGGAGGGAGAGGGAGAGAGAGAGTGCTCCCTCCAGGTTTTTACTTTCCTCTTTTTACACTTCAAGGGGAGCATTATCACCAACAAGACTTGGGTTTGGATTTGGGACAGTAACTTTGGGAATAGACCTTCCACCTGTCTACTCATAGATTAGTTTATTTGATTACAAATTAATGCATATTGATATTAAACAATTGAGAAAATAACAAAAGGGACTTGCAACCCTCTATGTCCACTGCTTTTCAAAGGTAACCTCTGTTAAACCTTACTTGTCCACATAAGCAACATAGTGAGCTAAGGCTGCTGGCCTTATAACTACAGAGTCAAGTCATAGTTACAGTGCTTACTACTTATATCAGGTGAACAGATTTATCCTCTTATGTCAGTTCTCTTTTCTTGGAGGTGGGAACAGTAGTACCTTCCCCAAGGAGTTTCTGTGTTGATTTAAATAGATTAGAAGATATAAAGCCTTTAAAATAACACTTAGAATATCACATACCTAATAAATGATAATCATTATAATTCCAGTTCTCTGGAGAGAGGGAGGGAGGGAGGGAGAGAGAGAGAGAAGAAAGAGAGAGAATATGAATAAATATATTTATATGAATCAGTCCTTGATATCCAGCTGGCCTGGTGTTATCAGCTGGACCTTGGTGTTGCTAGGAGCTGGCCTGGCACTACCAGCTAAGCATTGGTGTTCTCTTAGTGAAAATAAACCATTTACCAAAATACTGATGTCAAATGAGAGCATTCTGTAACTGTGATGGATTAAGACCAAACGAGGAGCACTCCATAATCATGTCTGAACACAGATAAAATATGAACGTTTTCCAACCCACAAAAAATGACCAAACAGGTTATTATCCTGGCTAATAAAATTGACTACTGTAGTCTTTCAGAAGCAAATTATAGTATAAACTTTGTCATAAACTTCTGTCCTTTAAGATAAAGATTTATTAAGACACTTGGTCATAAAACCATCTCCACTTGCTAATGGCATCTGATTTGAAGCAAGGGCTACTGGCCCAAACTGTCAATTCACTGATTTCAAAATCACTTTCTAAGTAATAATCTCTTGTTGAAATGCCACATAGGTCTTAATGGATGTGTCCCCCCTCACTATAATGAAGAACAAATGCAGCTTGGTTAATGACTAGTGTAGTGCCAGTGGTTTTCAGCATTGGTAATACATACAGATATTTATATACTTCCCTCCCCCCAAAAACTGAGGATAGCAAGTATTGGTCCCTATTTTTCCATTAAGATCATGAATATTTTCTCATATCAACTAATATTGCGATAAAAGGTTTTAATGGCTATATAGAATGCCATCATGTGGCTAAACCTTTATATTATTTGAAAACAACTCTATTATAAAAAAATCACCAAGTTGAAGATCCTTTACAAAAAACCCTGATCGAACCTTTATTTATTTTTTAGAGTCAAATACCTACCACTTCATTTTAAGCAGAGTATTCCTAACAGATACCTTTGTAATTAATGTTAAATTGGAAGAGGAAATGTTACTACTTCACATGTATAAAAATCTTTTAATAAAATACAAAATTAAACAATACAGAGGATTCTATCATCTGTGACATTTGAAAGTCTCTCTGCTCAGGCTTGCTCAGAGATGCCAGAGACATTGATCATAGTGGGGAATGAGGGTTCAAAAGGAAAGACTATTTGGTTTGATAAGGTTAGAAAGAAGGACCTACTCTTGTCTTCTACATAGGCTAAGTATTAACTTTCAGATACACTGTTTTCTGACAGATAAACAATAAAAATATTTCCATATACATGTCTTAAATCTAAACAGTTCTGTATCAACCATAAAGTCATTTTGCATAGCAACATCATGCAAAGGATGTTTGGGAGACTGTAATTAAGGGTGGCATGCAGTGGGCATGTTAATCATTACTTTATTCACTCTCGATAACACTGATGTATTGATTTTTTATGTGTATGAGCATAATGTCTGAATGTATATAATTGCACCCGTGTCATGTCATTTAGTGCCCATGGAGGTCAGAAGAGATTGTCAGATCCTCTGAAGCTGGAGTTACAGATGGTTGTAAGATGCCATATGGGTGCTGAGAATAGAACCTGGGTTCTCTGCAAGAACAGCCAGTGCTCTTAACCACTGAGCCATTTCTTCAGCCTGTAAGATACCTTTTGAGAGTGTAAGCATATGCAGAGAAAGCCGAAACATTAATGCAAAAGCTCCTCTGGCAAACGTAAGCATTACCTTGAGTCTAAGTATCTATCTATGAGATATTTACCAGGTCTAATCTTTGTTTTAATCAAGAAACTGTTCTATGTAGATTAACATTGTATTCCTCAGAATTGTACCCCAAGGAAAGCTCCTAAAGACAATTTAAATTTGCAATTGAAGAGAGTAAATGTGTGTCAAATCCTAATGTCCATTTAATCTGAAGAGACACATTTTTTTTAAAAAAGACTTTTTTGATTTATTTATTTTATTTCATGTGTATTATTATTTTGCCTCCCTGTATGTAAATGCACCAATTTCATGCAATGCCCATGGAGGCCAGAAGAAGGCATCAGATCCTCTGGAACTGGAGTTACAAACAGTTGTTAGCCGTCATGTGGAACCAAACCCAGGTTTGAGGTACTGGGGACATTGAAAGCAGCAAAGTGTATATATATTTAAAAACTAATCTCTAACTAAAGTAAGTGAGAAGAATTTTAGTGAACACCTGCTTTTGACAGCCTTTTGGGCACTGGACTGGGCTACTTGAGGCCTTCTCCTCTCTTTTATTTCGAATGGTCTTAAAGTTTTGAGCTTGGTCAAAGAGGATGATCGCTCCTGAACAGCCAGTGCTCTTAACCACCATGCTATCTCTCCAGCCTCCAGACACATTCTTAGGTATACACGATCCTTACTCAAATGTTTGCTGAGTCTGCATCTAGGTCTTTTAAAAAATATTTATTTTTACTTTAATTGTATGAGTGTTTTGCATGTATGTAAGCACACCACGTGTGCGCACTGCTTGCAGAGACCAGAAGAGGGTGTCGTATCCCCTGGAGTGGGAATTATGGATGATTATTAGTGTCCCTGTGGGTGCTGGGAAATGAAACTGAGTCCTCTGCAAGAGCAGTTGTCCTCTTAACTATAGAGCCATGTCTCCAGCCCTTATATAGAGATCTTTTAAGATTTTCTGTCAACTTAGCAGGATTTCTCTTTCATCATGAGTCTTTTCAAATGACCCATTAGGACATGAGGGAAAAAAAATGGCATGCAGTACCATTTTTCTGAATAAATACATGATTCAGGGGTAAGAGAGAGCTCTAGTATGTGTTGGTTCAGAGGAAAATATCTAAGCACACACTATCTGGGTATATGTGACCACAATGCTACTTTGGATTTAGGTGTCCAGGCCAAAACCTTTGCTTTGTTTTTTTTTTTTTTTATCTCTTAATAGATAGTATACCCTTGCATTTTTCCACATGTCAAAATCGTCTATATCTTCAATACTCTCCTACAATCCCAGCTTATATATCTTATAAGCCTTCTCAGAGTGCCACAATGAACATCAATTAATCTAAGTCTTGAATAATTTTATGGGAATTGTGTCAGTGAGAAAGACCCTAATATGGTTGGTAATTAGGAGAATAGAGAGATCTTCCTGTCTCTCAAAAATTTTGTAGTCTAATAGGGTTGAGTAAAAAATATGGAGAGGTAAAATACAAAGTGATATGAAGTAATGTCAGAGAGGATGTCTCATTCCACCAGTGTGTGTGAGCTCATAAAAGGAACATGTGGAACTGAAGATATAGTTCAGCACCATGCATTCATATGCATGCACACACACACATATATATGCATACACATACTGAGAAGCATATAAAATATTTAGTTGGTTTTTATGTTAAAATACCTTTAGCCTAGAGTTAGTATCTTGCTTACTGTTTTGAGTTTCTTGGACATTTAATGTGACGTGTATATATTATATAATTCTCTTAACATAATTTTAATTTCCTAATGGTGTGTAACTTAAATTCACCTTCAAAACCCTCAATGGCAGGACTTGGCAAAGAACAAGATTAGATATATACATGTTGCTGACTTATTATGGTAAAATATATCATGGACCATGAGACTGTTGCCACATTCAGACAAATGCTTTCTGAAGTTATTTTACTGGAATCAATGATAGATGACTTTTAAAATGGAGAGGTTAACAATTTTGACTTCAGGTATTCAAAATATATGTTAATCTACATGGGAAAACAGGCTATAAATAAGATTGGTGGAAGTACTGGTTTAAGAGAACCTATTTTTATTGGATTGAGCACATTTTACTATGCACGTGAATGTTGCTAATTATGAATGAGCATCATTTCTTCAAACTAAGATGACTAGGACAATGGTTTAGACACAGTTTACAAACTTTGAGGTACCGGGGACCTTGACAGCAGCAAAGTGTACACATATTTAAAAACTAATCTATAACTAAAGTAAATGGGAAGAAAATTGATTTTAGTGAACACCCACTTTTGACAGCCTTTTGGTCACTGGCCTGGGTTACTTCTTTGGAATGGTCTTAAAGTTTTGAGCTTCACCAAAGAGGATGATCACTCCTTCTTCTTGGGTTCCTGAATAATGTCACTTCCTTAATAGCGCATAAAGTGCAATTCAGGCTTTTCATTAAGTCAAGCTAGTTTCCCTTTCATTGCATCTAAATGAGGAGAGTTTAGGGATATTCTTCACTTTCAGCACCAGGGACAGATCTGATTAAACCTAAGTACCTCTACCCCTTTCTGCCTCCATCACTTCCAAGTTCATTTTAGAGGAACTTTAGGCCTAGAGAGATTATTTAAAATAATATAACCAGGGAGTTGATCATCTTTTTCTAAGCCAGACCAGTTAATTCAGAAATAAATTTAAATTATTGGACCACAAATCCAATATATTTCAAATTATGCCCAATGCTTTATTCTTTTGGGATCTATTTGTCTCAGAAGAAAACATTTGAAGGGAAACCTCAGAAGTTATTAAAGTACAATTTCTTGTGTTTTAGGAGTAATTGTGTTGAAAATTTATAAGAATGCTTGAAAATCGGGAAAAGAACATTTTTAAGCACTTTATGTACCAAGTTTAGTCATAGATACTTTCAAGTACCTTTGCCTATATAATTTGTAATAGCATTCTGTGGGCTAATAATACTTTTCAAACTCATTTTAAAATGAGTAAATTGAGGATTAAGGAGATCAACTATCTTGTCCAGGGTTACATAGTAATGGAAGTAGAAACAGAACCCAGAACTATATCATATTAAAATCCAGTTTATCCTGTTTAGTTATTCTAGTTTTAAATGGAAAACTCTTGACATCTTTTCTAAAATTCCTTGACTGATATCATAATGCATCAAAAACATCTTAGTTAGATAACATAGCATGCTATAAATATTATAAATAATCTAATGTTATTTCTGTAGTTGCTAATCAGTTAATAGTATTGTAAAGTGGCAATATTATGGCCTCTCCATTAATCAGTATTTCAGTGTTTGGACTCATTTCTGATGTTGCTATTCCCTTGTGGACCAACAGAAACATTGTTATGGAACCCAAAGTGTTTTCTGATTTAATCCAACCCACTCCTTTTGCAGATGGCAAAACTTCTGCAGTTCTTGTCTAGATTTTACCAAGAAAAATCCCTTAAAATGTTAAAAGAAAAATTGTCAAGCAGTTCTAAAATACAGAATAGAAAAAGCAACCAAATAGACTGTGACTTTATGCTTGTTGAAATGCTTTCTTTTCTTAGTGGTTCATCAGTAGTCATTATATTACTAAGGGAAAGTATGTATACTTCTTTCTGTTGCACAAAGTAAACAGACACCATTCCAGTCATCAGATCCATTGTCTTATGTTTGAACATAAGGGGAATAACAAAGCAGGGGGTTTCCTGAACCAAGTCTTAGCTTCAGGGCAGTCTTTCTTTGATGTTCATATGTTTAATCCCTTTAAAAATCGCACTCTAGAGCATAACCTAAGGACAAAGCAGTTCATCCCTTCTGTTATTAGAACTGTGCTACTTCTTGCTTTAACTTGAAAAATTACAAAGCTACAAGGCATCCTGTTCCCCATGGCTGATCACTTCCTTCCAGTGAGCAGCATTATGTTGGTGACTTAATTAATGGCCAAATCTGATTTGCATATTACAGATATTAGAATTGTAGAAAAGTTAAGCTAGGAGATGTGAAATTGGGGAAGAAAAAAACCCCCAAAGGTCTTTTTTTCAGACAAAGTACAAGACTTGGCATTTCCAGGACTGCTTAGCTTCTACCGTCAGGCATCTTCTGAATATTGTAAAGGGGATTATTCTAGATGTGGAAAATTCTGTCTTTCTGTGAGTTCAAAGGTTTAGCCTTAGGTGACTACCATTAGTCCCTGTACTGTGCCAAGTGGCAGGAACTAAGGTAGTCTGGATACTGGACTTGCCACCAGCCAGTGTGGTCCTCCTTTTAGTTGCAATATCATGGTATTTTGGAGTTTTATTCTTAAAATAAGAATAGTGATGATGATGATGATAATGATGATGATGATGATGATGATGATATGTTTCTGTTATGGAGATATTCAAATGTAAAATTTGATGATGAATATAAAGACTTCAGGAACAACACTTATATTAGTGGACCTGCTGGGTCTAATCACTTTGTTAAATTTGAAGCATGAAACAGATTCAAAGATTTTTTTTTCCCTCAGAGTGACCATTATCTAGTAGAGGGAGCCCAAGTCAAATCAGAAAATTGTGTAGCATGGAAGAGCTTTGATGTGCTATGGGACAGTGAAAGTATTCATCTAATCCTACCTGAAAAGCCAGAGGTGGGGTTTGAGAAAACTTTAAAGAGGCTGTGAGCAGATGCTTTGTGGTATTCCACTATTATTCTCTTGGCCTGGGAAGCGTACTTGATGTAGCTCCCATATATGTGGATAGATTCTTGCACCTGTCTGTTTGAATTATTCTCTAGCCATGAACATGCTGGAATTTCCAGAGACCTAACATTCTTAGGAGTGACTCTTAATGAGAGACAGGAAAAATAGACAAATACCCAGACAAATACCCCACCTCTCTAGCAACAAGCTAATGATGTATTTCCCACAAGTTGTCAAAGAATTCTCATCAGAGTGAATCTCTGCCTGCCCACTTCATTAAGATTATATATATATATATATGTATATATATACATATATATATATATATATATATATATATATATATAAAATCACATTCACCCCCTTTATTGGCTTTTCTGTTCTCTCCAGTTTATCACACTGCCTTTTGGGAACTACACACACAAAAATAAAGGGAAAGAAAGAGAAAAAGGGAAAAAAACTACTTTTATCCACATCTTTATTTTGGGATATGTCTTGAAGAAACTCAACCAAAAACAGGAGATGGCATTGAAATGGACTCTCAAAGGTTACCAGTTAGTCAATTCTAGTGACTGTAATGGTATGTAACTTATACCTCAGTAAAGCTGTTTTTGTAAAAAAAATATTAGACAACTCATTACAGAGGGAAAGAGTATTTGAGGCAGAAATGGTAAGGATGGAATATAGAACTTAGCTAATTTTAAGAGCTACAAATTTTTCAGGATGGATAGGCAGTAGTTTGGAAAAGTAGACAAGAGTTGTGCTTAAAGGAGCTTAGACACTTAGATAAAGAGCCATTTCAGGGCTTCAAAAAAGAAATGTTTTGCCAGATTTATGTTTGCTTATGTTTCACAAGTTAAGTGACTGCAGAGAAGGTTGAGAAGGGCCAAGACAAGTTTAGAGAGTATGATAATTGTGACAAGAAGAAACTGGGACTGTGGGAAGGTAGGAGCCAATCGAGTGGAGAGAAAGAGGTGAGTCTCTGTTTTTTGGGACATAGAGTTGGTAAGACTTAGAGCTGGCTAAAAATGCAGATAAAACACTGCATTGCAATTTCTGAACACAATCATTTCATACAGGCACGCCATACCATAGTCAACCGCAGAGACATTAGTTTATTCTTACCACATTTCTCTGGGGAAATAGAGTTTCTTGTTAGGATGAGTCAGCAAGAAAGGTAGACTTCTAGTGTAAAGCCCTAACTTATGTCAAATGGGAGCTGAGTGGAATGGTTTGGGTATTAGAGCTAGCTAGAGGGACCAATGGCTTAAAGGAGCCTAGGTAGTTAGCATTTTCAACCATGAAGTCAAATCCATAATGTAGAAATTCATATGAATTAATAAATATCTTTACTCCCAAAAGAATTGAATTAGATTTTAGAGCTAGTTGCTTAGGTGAGGCAACTTCGTTTGGAGAAGGAAAGAAGGCAAGTAAGAAAGAAGAGGTAGAGCAAGAGGGCGAAAGAGGGAGGAAGGAAATGTATGTTTATCATGGGTGAGACTCTCTGGAAAACCTCCTCTTTTTGGTTTGTCTCAGCTGCCTTCAGATCAGAAGATTTTCCTTTTTCTGACTTGCAAGAATCTATTCCTAAGGTGATCCAAGACAATACCTTCTATACATAAGGCACAAAGTCTCATTCCCTGATAGCATCTTGTGCTTCTGTTAGGAAAGACTTCTCTCTCTTTCTCTCTCTCTCTCTCTCTCTCTCTCTCTCTCTCACACACACACACACACACACACAACACACACACCTATGTGGAGGCACTCTAACACGAGATCAGTTTAATGAAATACTTTTATTCTTGCTGGGAATAGTGCTGCTATCAGTTTTCTTGCACCAGTTTCTGAGCAGATGTAAGTTTTCGTTTCAGTTGTTGGGTCAAGTAGTAACTCCATGCTCAACATTTAGACAGACTACAAAACTATTTTCTTTAAATTTTATGTGTACGAGTGTATTGCCTGTGTGCATGTAAGTGCACCCGTATCATGCAAGGCCAACAGAAGACAGGAGAGGACATCAGATCCCCTGAAACTGGAGTTATGGACATTTGTTAGCCACCACATAGGTGCTAGGAACCAAACCCGGGTCCTCTACAAGAGCAGCCAGTGCTCTTCACTGCTGAGCCATGGCTCCATCTCCAACAAAACGGTTTTCAAAGGGCTTGGGCTGTTTTATATTACCACCAGCAATGTTTTTCGTCTCCTCTTAATGGAAGATTTTTAGTATGCATTGTTGGTTTGAGAAAGAGTCATGCTATAAAGCCTAGGTTATCCTAGAAATAATTATGCAGCCTAGACTGGCATAGAACTCTTGGTCATCCTGCTTCAGCTTCCTAAATTCTGGAATGACAAGCATATGACACCATGCCTAGCTATTGTTTGCTCTTCTATTATATATTCTGATTTCCTTTATTTTCACAAAACCTTTGCAATACATATATTTTTTTCAGGTAGAGGTTTTGCTATGTAGTCAGAGTGGCTTTGAACTCACTATGTAGACCAGGGTGGCCTTGCACTCATAGAAATTTTCCTGCTTCAGCCTCCTAAGTGTTGAGATTATAGGTATGTTCCACCACACCTAGCTTATAATTTGATTCTTTATTTGTATCCATTTAAATTATTTTTAGTTATTTTTATTATTTTAAAATGTTCTGTGTATGAGTGTTTTGCTTGCATGTGTGTATGTGCACCTGGGTCATGCAATGCACACAGAGGCCAGAAGAAGGCATCAGATCCCCAGAACTGGAGTTGCAGATGGTTATTAGCTACCTTGTGGATCCTCTGGAAAAGCAGCCAGTGCTCCACCAAGCCATCTCTCCAGCCCCTAGTGTTTTTTGTTTTCTTTAATATCTTAAAATATTACTTGAAAATCTCATAAGATCATAAGACTCAGTGAGATTACCTAGAAAATAAAATAAAAACTTGACCAATCTGTCATTTAGGTAGATGTATGAGACCTCAGTCTGAGGATCTTGAATTTCAGTTTGTTGTGTCTACATCTTACTGTGTCATCCCAAACAGAACCTCCAATTTGGGAAGATTCTTTTAGGCCATGGGTCATCAAAGATGGGCCACCAGAAAGGGAGGCCAAAAGGAAATGAAAGAGAGAGAGAGAGAGAGAGAGAAAGAGACAGAGAGGAGAGAGAGAGAGGAGAGAGAGGAAGAGAGAGAGAGAGAGAGAGAGAGAGAGAGAGAGAGAGAGAGAGAGAAAGAGAGGGAGATCTGAGAGAAGGCTACAACCATAGCCATTACTTACAAGTTTTGATGGTAGCCAGGGACCCAGGGCTTGAGTAATAGCAGTAGGTCTAGTTTGGACTCACTTGGAATACTGCTCAAGGTTATATTTTGAATGTTGAATACCCTCCAAAGCTGTGGTCTATGTGTTATAGATTTGCTCCTCAACAGAGGGCTATTAGAAGATGGTGGAAACTTTAGGAGCATGGTCCTAGTGGGAGGTCCTTACCATGTGACAGGGGCATGTTCTTGAAGTAGATTATCCTTTTCCTCACTATCTTTTCTTCCTTACCATGATGTGGATAATATGCTCTGCTGTGCTCTCCCTACCACTGCTAAATAGCACACATACTGGAGACTCAATGCAATAGGTCTACCCAGCCTTGGAATAAAGCCTTTGAAGTGGTGAGCCCCAATAAACCTTTTCTTTTCTAAGTTAATCACCTCAGGTGTTTCATCATAGAGACAGAAAACTGATCAACATATAAAATCTACATCTTCCTTTTTCTTCAGATTATTCTCTCCATCTTCCTCCATCGAGTCCCACCCTACATCTCTCCATTCAGTCTCCATCATTCTGATTAGTGGGTGGTAAACAAAATTAGAGAATAGGAAAAAATGGAAAATGAGAGCATACACATATATTCATTACCTTTCACATACTTCTTACCTCCACTTGCCCACTTACTTTCAGCTCCATAGGCCTAATGTTTAGTTTGCTTCATCTAGAAAAATAACATTTTGATCTCTTTAAAGCAGTTAGTATCACCATTTAGGAAGACACAGTGATGAACTTCCCAATAGAACAATAAAGGTGATGTAAGATGGTGACAAAATCCTACAGGAAGAACTATTAACTAATATTATTAAGTGATACTTTGTGAATGGAACATTTCCTCCACTGTAATATTTCATTATGAATAGGCCTTGGGGGCTTAAAGAAAGAAAAGACCTTTTTATTCCTCTGGCTTGGTCTCCTGATAATTATGAAGGAATGTAGGCTAAGCTTTGTGATGCCAAAACCTAGTGGTCAATCCAGTCTGTCTGCTAATAGGACAACAATCACCCACATTATTTGACATTTTATAACAAAACAGTGAGTTGTTTGAAATATTCACATGCAAATCAGTTATTTTGGCATCATATGGGCACAGTCCAAGTCAACATTTAAATAGTAATTTTAAAAATCATTAATTAGAACGATGTTTGTTGATTATCTCATATATACAGGAATATTTCTCATTGAACAGATGGCTTTGCATCAATCTCATCTTAGAAATTAGTAAACACAGATTTTTCTAACTGTGGAACGGAAGTAAATATATAAGAAGGGGCCAAAGGCAACTTAGAGAAGAGATTCTGAAAACTGAGGCAGTGGTAATTCATTAGTGGTGTTAAGACAATCTGTGGAAGAGGTAGCACTTGAAAATATAAATATCAGAGGTCTTGCTTATCCATCTGGCATCCTAAAAGCATAGGGCTTATATAACAAAATGCCCCGAACCAGATAGCTTAAACAGCATAAATTCATTGTGTCACAGTTCTTCAGATTAGAACTTTAAGATGGAGCACGGGTGGGGTTGGTTGGTTCCTTCTAAGGGCAAGGAGAGATAATCTCTTTCTGGGCTTTTACTTGACTTCTGATAATGCTGGAAATCTTTGACTTTCCTTGGCTTATAGGTAGATTATACTGACCTCAACTTTTATGTTTACGGTGTTCTCTTTCTCTCTGTCTGTTTCTTTGTGTGTGTGTGTATGTGTGTGTGTGTGTGTGTGTGTGTCCAAAATTCCCCTTTAAAAACACAAGTCATATTGGATTACTTGTATTACCTCATTTTAGATAATTATACCTATACTCATCCTATTTCCAAATAAAGTTCTGTTGTGAAATACAGACACATTTAGAACTTCAACATATGGCTGTTGTGGGTATACAACTGAACCTATGAAATCTAGTAAGAGACCAGTACTACCTAGATAGAGGCCCAGCAGTCTGGAAGCTGTGACAAAAATGCTTTGTATTCGATGTTTTGAGGTGAATAGAGGTCAGAGTAGAAAGAGTGAACCAATTTTTCATAAATATATTATCAATTGGATGCTAGGAACATAAAATCTTGTTTTTAAATTTTAGTGCTTCTTTGATTCTTCCTTCTTTTCACATTTCAGAGGGCAGATACTAAAAAAACTGTTTTATAATTTGAGGTGTGAGAGAAACTTGGATTTTGGCAAAACTCTTACATGTTTCAGGGTAGCGGAAGAAACAGGGGCTCACTATCAAATCCAATCTGACTTCCAGCACTCAGTCATCCTTTCAGCCTTCCAAATGCTGTGACTACAAGTGTATAGCACTGTGGTTCGCTGAACTCTCATATTTTAAGGATGCTTTAGATCTGTACTAGACTTGGAGATTACAATTTGAAAATTGTCCTACTTTGGATACTTCGTATGTTTTCTAGTCCAACTTGTACTTATGCAGTCGAAGACCCATGAGCTGGTTTTTCTTCTTCCCATTTCTTGATTTTTTTAAATAAGATGATGCTCTCCCACAGGCCCTGTGCTAGCCCCTTCTAAGAATGTTCAAAAGCCCTTTTACAGTCTTCCCTCTTTTTATTGTTTGAAGCATTTATTTTCCCAGCTTACTTATATCGCCTTCTCCTTGCTATGGTAATTGACAAATCATCTTCTCCTTTACAAGACTTTCGATTTGAATTTGAATGTATTGTGGGGCTATCATTTCTCACCTGGAAGAAAGAAGATGGAGGCTCTCCTTTTAATTATATATTCAACACTTAGGTCACAACCATCTCCTCTGAGTGGCTAACCCTTGCTGGAAATGATGAATTGTGCTTTGCAGGCCCATGGCTTTCTTGAAAGCATCAGCACTAACTGTGTCTTGCTGGACTATAGGCTTTTTGTGAATAATGTGGTAAGATCTGTGTATCAGCATGCAACTGCCCTTAGAAGGTACCTTGCTGTTAATTGTAATAAGGTCTTATTTTCTTGCTCTGCTTAATTTGACAATTTCTTCAGAAGAGGCTTCTTTTTAATTAATTAATTAGGTATTATCATTATTATTATTGTGTGTGTGCATAATGCATGTATGTGTGTGTGCACATGTGGCATGTGCCAGGGCTCATGTATGGAGGTCAGAAAGCAACTCTGTGGAGTTGGTGTTCTCCTTCCACCTTTATGTGGGTTCAGGGATCAAACTCTTGTCTCTAGGTTTGAATGGCAAATGCCTTCACCTGCTGAGCCATCTGTCCAGCTCAGCTTCTTTTAACTGTTGATGATTTTCCAGAACATTTTAATAGGAAAATAATAGAAACTATGCTTGCATGATGCAAGGACAATTGGAGGACTGAATTCTTGTGTTGCAGTTTGGTGGGGAAAAATGACAGGCCAAGCTTTTATTGGACACCTCTTGGTTTAGTGTTGCATACATTCATACATGCATCTACCATTTCATGTTTAGGTATTTATACCCATATCTATATGCAAAATCATGTTCTTTAGCTGCTTAGATACTAAAAACTGTTTTATAATAAAATGTGTAATTGCTTTGTAACTAAAACTGCTGACTGGAACTTCTTGAAGTAAAACACACTTTTTCTCCATATAAATCACTGGCTGATTATTATAAACATACTATGAACATTAGTTGGCAATTGCAAGATGACAGAAGACTAAAGTCCTATTCTTAAGGTGCTTGTTGTTTTGGTGCAAGAATTAAGGATTTTCATTCATTCAACAGATATTTATTAAGCAATTAACATGTGCCCAGCCCAGTTTGATAATTGTTGTATGTGATAAAGTAAGCCATTTTTGCTATCTGAAGAGGGTTCATTGGAAAACACAGAGAAGCTGACAGACAGTACATGGTGAAGGTATGGTGAGGTCTTCACTGGTCATCTTCACTAACATTGTAAGACCAAGAGTCAGGGAGGCTTCAAGAAGGATGAGGACCACTAAGAACAATGCTAGTCAATGCCCTAAGTGTTCACCACTAACCTAGCGATGCAGGCATAAGTGAAATTCAAATAGGATGGGGAGATGCCACCAAGTCTTTCTGGGTAAAAGATGGAGACTTCATAGAGGAGTAGAGTCGAATGTAAACTGCAAAAGGTTGATGTAAAAAAATCTATGGATCTGACTATTCTGCACTTGTACATTTTGTAGACTTTCTGTTGGTAGTTGGAGGGAAGAGACAAGCCCGAGATCCAGCAAGGTCAGAGATAGATATCATTAATCAGGAAGAGACTGGCTTCCCATTCAATCTGAGCCCAGCTAATATAATTATGCAAATGGTTTCACCTGAGTTATTGGGACGTGTTTGGGATAAATGGTTACTAGTGGAGGGTGGGTCTCACAAAAGGTGGATGTAGGGGTAGAATGGTATGGTTATTTTGGATTAATTCGAGATACAGGGCAAACTTGGTTATCTTGACATATGAATTAAGAATACTTTTTGTTTATTTAAAAGAACATTTTATTTATTTATTTTAAAATTATTTTTACTGATTTTTGGTGAATTTCATATAATACATATTGATCATATTTAGACCTCCTACCCTATCTGCACCTGCCCCAGCACCCCCACCAGATTTCTT
This sequence comes from Eospalax fontanierii, assembly GCA_035773235.1. Lineage (NCBI taxonomy): Eukaryota > Metazoa > Chordata > Mammalia > Rodentia > Spalacidae > Eospalax > Eospalax fontanierii. Next base: position 20,868,167 of record CM069525.1, on the reverse strand, counting down.
GCATTCTGTTATATATGTTAAGGCCTATAGAGTCAATTTTTTGTCCCAAATGTCTCTCAGTGTGAGTCCATCCACTGGAGCCCAGTCAACCTATCTAACATCACTCCCTTAAGGAAAAACCTACTCTCCCTTTCCCAGTAGTCATCACTCACCAATAATTTCTCAGTTAAGGTTGGAACATTTTACTCATTTCTCCTTTCTATGATGAATTTTTGTCTACTTTGAGCTTGCGTGGGTCTTGTATGTCCTGTCACTGCTGATGTAAGTTCATATGAATAACTTCCAAGCTGTCTAGAAAACTTGATTTTCTTGTGATCTTCCACCACCCCTGGCTCTTACAGTCTTTCCGCCCTCTCTTTCACAATGGTTCATGAGCCCTCAGGGCCAGAGGTCTGGAGATAGCTTAGCCATTAAAGGCTCAGGCTCACAATGTAAACATAAATAAATAACAAATAAAGAATGATTTTTTGTCCTTCAAGTTTTGAAACCCAACTGAGTGTTAAGTTAACAAAAAGAATAGATTTTTCCCTTGCATAACCCAAATCCAGAGGTAGCCTCTGGGGCATTGGCTTGGTGTCTCAACAGTATCAGGCCTAACATTTTAACCACTCTTTTGGTTTTCCCATCATACTTGTTGCTTTATGGTCAAAATATGGCCATAACTTTTCTAGCCATAAGGTCCACATTTAGTACCTGAAGAAGAGGGAAAGTTATACCTGTTTCTTAATAAAGAAATTAATTTTTCTCCAGAATCACCCAATCCAATTTCTTTCCTTTTCGTTGTTTTGTCTGTGTGTTTGTGTGTGCGTATATGTGTGTGCATGTGTTCTTTGGGGGGGTGATGAGCGTTGTGTGGGCATGTATATGCATGTGCATGTCAAGGCCAGGAGTGCATCAGGTGTCTTCCTCGATTCCTTTCCATCTTGTTTTTTCTCATCGAACTTTGAGCTTACTGATTTAGCTAGAGTGAGCGGCCAGGAAGCTGCAAGGATCTACCCACACTGGAATTACAGGTGTACACAACCTGGCTTCTTAATGTGGGTGCTGGGCATCAAAGCTTAGGTCCTTGAGCTTGTAGGTGAGCACTTTACCTACATAGCCATCTCTCCACCCCTGCTTTTATTTCATAATGGCACATGGCCACTCGCAAAATTAAGAGAGGTTGAGGAAGAGACTAGTTTTTTCTGCTTCCCAGAAAAAGAGGAAATGCGTGTTGGGAGTTGGGAGGACCAGGAAGGAGCTACATAAGGTCTCTCTTTGGGCATGCTAGGATTGATTACTTGTGGCCTGGTCTTATTCTAGGGCAAGATGCAGTACCAGAAATAGCCTCAAGGGGGAACCAAAGAGAAGCCCACTCAGCTGGGACATACACAAATACTCATTTTGTGATTATTTGGGGTAGCTCTTTTCACTGCCATTTTTCTCTGTCCAACTACTGTGGTTCTTTATCTTTTTCCTGCCCCTTAGACTTCCTTTCTCTGGGCTTTTGCCATTGGCCTCTTTTCACTTTGCTCACACCTAGAGAAAATTCAGGAAGGTTACCCTGGCAGTACTTCAAACTCCTGTCAGGCCCAGAAGCTATGCCAGCCATGAGCTTCCTCTGGGTGGGGTTTGGAATTTCCAGGTCTCACATCCGAGGGAGGGAGGGAGGGAGAGAGAGAGAGAAAGAGAGAGAGAGAGAGAGAGAGAGAGAGAGAGAGAGAGAGAGAGAGAGAGAACAGGCGCTTGAGTGTCCAATGATCAGTCCCAGACAAGTGTGATGTCAGACAGGAATCATTAAATCTGCTCTCTGAAGACAAATTTTATAGTGGAATTCTGTATTTTAGTATATTTTCGGCCTTTCACTTTAGTGTCTTGTAAACTTGTTTTCCAGATACCTCACACTTTTCATCTTAAAGCATGGTTGAAAAAAAAAAAAAACAAAAAACATCAAATGGTTCTTAAAAACTCTTGCAATAAGTTTTTTAAAACTCTTACAATATAATGGTAATAAAACACTTAGAATGGTTGAAAAAACTTTTGGAGCCAAAAGGGGCAGGAAATAAGAAATAAGAATGGGAGAGGTAAACAGGAATCTTCCCCCACCCCCTGAGGTTACCGGAGATTGAAGTCTTTGTTTTCCAAAACTACCACATTCCTGTAACCTTATCTGCCATATGTTACCTGCCTTTTGCTTGCATTCCTCATATATGAGTATATATGCCCCCCCCAACTTGGGCAGGGGCTGGCACCGTTACAGAATGATCCAGTGCCAGTCATTCACCTGCTAGCATAAGATAAAACTCCCTCTCCTCACCTGACTTTGGTTACTGGTCTCAAGGTTTTCTGTAGCAAGAGCTAAAAGAGAAAGAGTAGTTGCTTGCTTTTCTTTCTTACCTCTCAGGCAAGGAATCAGAGAAGCCAGTCTGAACAAGCTGGAGATTCTTGTGGGAATAGGGTGGTCAGTGAAGGAAACACCTGGAGGGGATGGGGGAACATGAAAGCAAAGATAAAGGGGCATTCCTATTGCTTTTCCATCTGGCCATTCGTTCTCGGTCATCCTCACTGGTGAGATTAGGGGATCCGAATTTCTGGTGAAGTTGCCAAGTGGAGACTTTAAGTCAAAGAATTATTTTATCTGATGGGGCAGTTTTTCACCAGTGCTTATTTTGCATTTCAGAGAGCATGAAATGTGGGCATATTTATTAGAGAGTAACACTGGCTCAGCAAGGATGACAAACACCAGGAGGAATAGTGAACAGGCACAGGGAACATTGTGTGGAGACAGGTACGGTAAACTCACCTGCTTTGTAGAGTTGCTTAGGCTGGAATCTTCTCTGATATATCAGTGAGATTTGGCTGGCTCCTTTAATGTGTGACCTAAGGCAGGAGCTAGGTTATGTGTTCCAATCCTTTTGGTGTCATGGACAGCTTTGCAGGGTTATTAAAGCCTGTGAACCCCTTCTTAGGAAAATGTTTTTAATTTCATAAAAGAAAATGTATAGAGTAACAAAGGTAATCAATGCTACTGAAATGCAGCTTTCCTAATATATTTATACAGGCAGTGTTTGTGTTAGAATCATACAAGTGCTTCTTTATTAGCATGTTAAATAACAAGATCTAGTGACACATCTAATAACTGCTGTGATTTGGAAATTGTGATGATTGTTAACAGGATTTCATTTTGAGATATCTCCAACAACTGAAATGTGATATGACGATAACTGTGAATTGGTGACAAAGTACAGCTGCAGCTTGTTGCCTATATTGAATCGAAAGAAACGCAAAATTGTAGGGAGGGACCAGAGAAAATGCAAAGATAAAATTTTCCCACACAAGTTACACACTCCTTAGATTTCTATTCATAAGTTTTTACCACAGAGGAAAAAAGAGGGAGTGACACCATTGTTGCCATTGAGGATAGTCAATGGAGACCAGACATTAACCACGAGGACAGCTCTGTACGTGGTTCCAGGCAATCTCCATCCTTTCATGGGGGATCTGGAGTAGAAGCTATACTCTGTTTTTAAGTCCTATTACTATTCCTAGGTAATGCCAAGTTCAGGAAATAGTATTGATCACTCTTTGTGTGTTGTTGTTATTGTTCTTTGTGTGTGTGATAGGGGGGCAGATGCATGTTGTGGGCTTGAGGTGGACACAGAATGCCTTTCTTTGATCGTTCTCCACTTGTATTTTTTGAGACAAGAATTCTAATTGAAGCTGAAGTCCATTGATTCAGCTAGGCTGGCTGGCTAATGAGCTTCAGGGCTCTGCCTGTCTGTGCTCCCCCTTACTTCAGTACTGCTGTTATAAGCGTATGACACCAGGCCCAACTTTTTATATTGTTATGGCACTCGGTCCTCTGAGAAGGACCATTCAGACTCCAGATGTTCCAAATCAGCCAAATTTATTTAACTGGGCCAGTGACTGTATTCTCTGGGCTGAGAATTAGCAAGTACAGCACCAGAAGATGAGATTGTAGGGGGGAATAAAACCTTACTAGCTCATTAACATACTAAGTATTCCGCCCATCTGTTTAGCATAACTTAAGGTAAACCTACCTCTCTAGGGGTGGTCCTAGGAGCAACTGATTGACTAGTGAAGTTGGAGAGGTGGGTTTTCTCAACAGATACACTGGAGATAGTTTAGTCTATCTCAGTTAATTCTCTTGGGTTATTTCCCACTTTAACAACATGGGCTCTGGACTCAGGTTCTCATGCTGGTGTGGCAGGCACTTTACTGACCAAGTCATCTCCCCAGACCCTTGGTGTGGGTTTTTTTTTAATTGCAGAAGATTTTGCAATTTGCAGGAGATGAATGGATTTAGTGTCTGGTCTAGCCTGTGAAGCTTCCTTATGCCATTTTGCTTCAAGATTCCCTGATTCCCTGTCTTGGAGAGGATCTGAAGAGTACTCACATAGTGTGAGCCACCATAATGTCTATCTGTCCCCTCCCTCAGTGTGCTAAATATAAATGAAAAACCAACCACAAATGTAAAGGAAAAGGTACAAGAGAAGGATTTGGCTTTGAGTTCTCCCTCTTTGTGAATATGGCACTAGAGGTACAATTACTAATTGATATCAAGCTCTCACTCAGAAGTCTGCCTCAAGTCTCATGTTAATCATTATTCTCATTTTAAAAACCAAGAAATGAGAGCTAGCAATGAGTTCATGGCTGAAGAGTATATCCCGACAATACGATGAGTAGACTTACCAACTGAAGAATCATAATCTTTCTGACCATAGATAGTTTATAAAGCCTTATAAAAGCATACCTACCAGTTGCCAAATAATCACTGAATGCCTAACCATAACCAACAAATCAGGTGCAAAGGTCTTTCTTAGTTACAATTGTTAGGCCAGGACTCTCTATGGAAGTGAAGTTGGTGTTAAGAGCTAAATGGGAAGCAGGTTGCCATGCAAAGATCTAAGTAAAGGCACTCTGGACAGAAGGACTGAAACAACGATGCCCTGAATTGGCAGCAAATGGTGAGAGACAGGGGAAGGCCAGCATGCGGGAGACAGAGGGGACCGAGCAGGGGATGGAGATGGAAGGATAGGTGGACTCAGAGCGCCAAAGGCCTTGGATGCCATAGTGAGGAGTGGAGAGTTTGGTCTGATTGAAGTGGGAAGTTACTTGAGGGCTTAATAAGGAGCAAGCAGATTGATCAACATGCTCTGATTTCTGTTTCCAGTGTTCACTCTGGCTGCTATGTGAGGACAGTCTATCTAGTAGCGGGAGGCAGAGGAAGGTTGCTCTGGGTGGGCTGTGGAGACTTGGACTAGGTGTCTTAGTCGGTGTGGTCTGCCATAACAACATGCCATAGAGAAGATGGCTTAAACAGTAGACATCCCATAGTTCTGAAGGCCAGAATTTCAAGGTCACAGTGATGAAAAATTCAATTCCTGGTGTCTTTGCTGGGTCCTCACCTGACAGAGAGAAGGTGAGCTCCTAGAATGTCTTCTCTTTTTGTAAAGACACTAGCAATGGAACCCCCACAGACATGAGCTCATCAAAACCTAACTACTTTGTAAAAGTCTTACCTCCTAATACCATCACAGTGACAGTCAGAGAAGGGTTATAGCTGTGCAGATAGAAGTGGCAGGTTCTAGAGATATTTTACATGCATGGACAGGAAGGTTATCTAATGAATTCCATAGGGATTATGAAAGAAAGAGACATCAAAGATGCTCCACAGAACGGAGGGGGAGAAGTTTCTGAAGCAGGAAAGACTACCAGAGATTTGCTGTGCCTGGTAGCACTGGCTGGGGGAAGCATGCTGAATTATGTGACTCTATTGGTGGTGTCCTCTGATCATTTCTCTCTGTGACCCTTCTCAATCCAATCATCTTTTTACTAATTTCCTTTTTAGTTTCTCAAGGGCTGCAGATGAGCATCTCTTCCTTAGCGGTTTAGGGTAGATTAAAGGGTATGATTTGATGCACATAGGATGGTACTTGAGTTATGATTCTTCACTTTACTTGTGTAGTCTGAGAAACTTGCTTCTGTGAATAGCAGTTCTTTTTCATTTTTGAGATGGGATGGCGAGATTTAGCTCGTAGATTTTTGGAGACTGAAGAACACAATGAATTCGGGTGCCTAACCCAGACTAGGCTCTTAGTGAACTCATCCTCACTTCAGTTTCATTTCACTGTTTTTTGTACCCCATTTGATGTCTGATTTAGTGGCTAGCTGCTCAGTAATGAACTGAAGTGTTTGCAATGAACTGCTTCTCAAAGTTGGCCACACATGAGAGCAACCAAGGAACATTCAAAAACAACTCAGGCCTAGGTCCCAAATCCTACTGTTTCTGACTTAGTTGGTCTGGGGAAGTATTTGAGAATCAGTATTTTCAAAAGCCCTCAGGAATTTCTAATGACCAACTATTCAATTAGTAGTCAGATTTAATTTAATTAACAGTCATCAAGAAGGCATAGCATTTCTAGAAAAATCTTGGGGATTGTAAAGATTTATCTCAAGCTAGAGTTTCATTTGAGGAAACGAGGGTTTTTCAAGTCCATCAGAAAAAGACCTTGCATTGCTAATATCTAATGCAACTGTTCCAAGTTCTTATACCCGCCCCCAGTCGTAGCCACATTGACCTCTTTTCTGTTCCTTAGAAATCTCATGCTTATTTCCTACACACAGGCTATTTCTTCTAGCCTGCCCCCTGTATACCTCTTATGTACTGAGAATTTATGGATCCAATGTTATTTAGATTCTCCTATTACCTGCCCTTGACGATATTTACCTGTTTTCCTGTTGTTTAATATTTGTCTTTGTACACTCCACTCTAAGCTCCCAAAAGGCATGGCAAAACATGTTTTATCAGCCACTGAGTCCTCAGTGTTTAGCCCAGCATCATATTTGTTGAATGAGTGTAACAGAGGATGCGTGTTCCCTTGCTGTAAGATTTAATCAGATGTGGTCTATGATAGACACAGATTCTAATGTCAGCTTCCCAGAGGACTTCAAATGACACTTTTCTTCCAAACTGGGTCCTGGGTGTGGAATTTAGTCAAGTGATTACTTTCTGCTACCTCAATGTCTTAGTGTACTTTTCACTTATCTGGTAGTTGTTTTAATAGAGTAGAGCCCCACACTGAAAAAATTGAGCTCTTGGACTCTTATTCCTAAGAGGCTGCTTGACTTCAGTTTGAATTTCTGGCTATGATTTTTTATATGGATTGGGAAGCTGGCAGTGTTTGTCCAGGCAGTATTACCAATATCTGGGGTAGGGGTAGAGGAGGCTCTCTGCCTTTGGTCCAGGCTCCAATTTTGTCAGGATGTTTCTTCATCAAAATGCTTTACTGTCCTGTGGGCCAAAATTTCATCTTTATTAAGGATAATATAATAGTAGATCTTGCTACCTTCCAAGATTTCCTGTAGGTGAATTGGTAGTATATTTTGACAAAGATCCAAGGTCATTTTATTTCTCCATTCCAAAATACGAGACCTTTCATGGTTCTAGTTCGAAGGTGGACAAGCCTATGTACAGCACTGAAAATATTTGCTTTGTAGTTTTGAATGGGGTAACTGATAGGCTGATCTTGAGATAAGATGGGGATGCTATTTATTTATTTGGTAGGTTATTCCAGGAAGCCTTGGGAAGAACAGTAGAAAGTCAGACACAGAAGGGAAGGGAGCCAATACAGGCACATTAGTGCTAGAGTTGTTTTTATGGGTGACTGACTCAGCCCTGTTATAGACCTCTGAGAGATTTTGTACACCCTGCTTCAGAGTTGCCTCACTTGAGGAGCCAGGAATCTGGAGGTGGAACTGTTCTAGTTACTTTCCTTCTTGCTCTGACAAAAACAACTTAAGGAAAGAAGGTTTTTTTTAAAAAATTTGGCTCACAGTTTGAGTATAATCCATCTTAGTGAGGAAGGCATGGTGGTAGGAACTTGAGTCAGCTGATCACATTGTATCCACAGTCAAGAAAGAGAGAGACACAGAGAGAGATAGACAGATATAGAGAGAGGTCAGCTCTTTATCCATTTCATTCAGTCTTGGGTCTCAGCCCCTGGAACAGTGCCCTACAGTTAAACTGTATCTGTTTAACTCACTTAACATAACTGATAAACTTTCACAGACATTCTCAGAGATTTGTCTCCTGGGTGATTCTAGATGCTTTCAAGTTGACATTATTAACCGTCACAGTATCCGTCATTGACTGATAGCTACTGGGGAGGAGTATTAAGTACTGGCCTTTCCAGGTATTCCTTATGTGCATAGAGCATGCTCCTGGGCTTAGAGAGAGGTTTTAGGCAGAAAGTCAAAGAGATTTTCCTAAAAATCCATAGGTGTATTAGAGAATAGTCTGTAGCAAGAGGTTATAGGTAGTGTATAAACAACATTTGCTTTACCAAAGGCCTCAGGGTGTGTGTGTGTGTGTGTGTGTGTGTGTGTGCATGTGCATGTGCGTGTGCGTGCGTGTGTGTGTGTGTGTGTGTGTCTGTGGGTGCATGCGCTTCACAGCACGGGAGTGGTCTCTAAAGATTGATACCTTGTTGGAGGCCTATAGTTCAAACTTGTGATAATTAAGGCAAATCTACAGGATACATATAGTAACTGTCCAGGACACTTATGTATCTTCAAGTACAAACAAGTAGACGGATTAAGAAGGACTTCACTCTGTGTCCAGACAGGTACATTCTACCAGGCACTACTAGGCCCTTTTCTATTCTACATGTAAACTGGCAGGATTTTGGGGCAGATTGAACATATGTTAAAGATATCAACAAGCAGTTGTTAGGAAAATGCACATTATTACATGTGTGCTTTACATATAACTCTCTCAAAATTGACAGTGCAAATATGAACAGATTTAAACTGACAAATTTGGAGTGGGACTATAGTTCAGTGGTAGAGTGCTTGTCTTGCATGTGTGAGGCCCTGGATTCATTCTTCAGAAATACACACATGCACACACACATGTGCACGTGTATACACGCACAAACATACACCAACCTGAAAAATATATACCTCTCATTTTTTTCCTGCTTCATGAATGGAACTGAAGAGTGATTATACTAACTATAAGCTGCCCTATCAATTAGAGATTATGATGCCAGACAAACTTGAAAGGCCTATCTGCAAGGAGAGTTGAGAAAGTTGGTAAATTATGGATTGAGTGCAGAGGTGAAGAGCTTTAGATATATGAAGGGGTTGTGCGCTGTGTGAAGTGGAGGCCAGTTGGGGTGGGAAATAACAGCATTTAAGATGAGCCAACAGCTAGCCTGAGGAATTGGTAAATAAAAGAGAACCACTGTGAAACATTTGTCTTATGCTCCATTTCCTTTATATGATTTCATGTGTTTTTCCCCCACTAAAAGGTAAACTAATGCAGGGGCTGTTAACTCAAAAAATTATTTATCATGGTAAGGCCTTATCTTGCCACACAAATGTCAACTGGAAGCGTAAGAAAAAAAAATATTTGCTTTGGTTGGCTTGTATTTTGCTTTGGGTTTGACTGAAAACCGTTATTAGCATTTATTCCCAGCTCTCCTCACTGCCTGTAAATCACTGAGCTAAAAACTGGCTTCATTTTCTTGAGGTCATATTAGCTCTGGGCATGAGGGGCTCAGTGATGCTCTGAAAAGGGAGCTAAATGCTGCAGTCAACATCTGCCTAAGTTTAGTTTTCAAATGCTCACCTCAATTCATTGCATTAATAATTTTTAGAAGGGAACCTTTAAAAAAACTAAAACTATTTACTTAGGGAATCATATCCCTACATTTCTTGAAATTTTCTTTGCTTAATATTTAATCAAAATACAGCACAACCAACACACTAGAGAGATAAAGATACCCTACAGATATAACAACATAATTATGACATTCATGTGTGAAAACTAATATGAAAGAGTTTCCAGTTTTCTAAATGACTTTTAAAAAGAAACTTCAACTCATTTATGGCCAATGAGCTATGCTGGGATGGAATCCATGCAGTCATTAAAAATTTCCTTCTTTCGTGCATGTTACACGCATGTGTGTATGTCTGTGTGTGGGTGTATGTGCACGTGTGCGAAAGCCAAAGGGTGTTTTCCTTGATTGCTTTCCATTGAACCTGGAGCTCACTAATTGGTCAGCTTGGTTGGCCAATGAGCTGTGGAGATCTGTTTTTCTTTGTCCCCCACTGCTGGGGTTACTGGAGGCTGTTACTAGGCTTCTCTATTTACATGGGTGCTGGAAATCTAAACTTAGGTCCTCACACATGCACAACAAACATTTTATCCATGAGCTGTCTCAACCCCACAGTCCTGTTTTCCAAGGTGCAGTTACTGACAATATTATCAAATATTAAGGACTTCAAAACCTTGCCTAACCCATGGATTAAAGTGCTGTTTACTTAACTCTTTGAGGTTGTCCCTGTTCTCAAGTATAGGCATGGTTGCACGTGTGTTCTTTAATTTTTGTTGGTAAAGATACCATATGTTCGCCTTTTAGTGGCAGGTGGGACGACTTTTGAGGAGAATGGTGAGGAAATATGGTTGTATTTTGCCTAACAATGTTAGAAATCATTGCTGTTTACACATGTGCAATAGGTTTACTTACCTGTGGAATGAATGGGCCAAGAGACTCCTTGCAGACTCCCATATATCCTTTCCACTGGAGTCCCCTTCAGATATGCCTTTGTAAGATGGCTTGGAGACCACATTACAGTTCAAGCATAAGGAAGAATTATGGTGGGGAACTGAAATATTATCAGAAGCACCTCTACAGCTTCTAAAAATAACATATTGATCCCTTCTCCAATCTCTCACCTGTAATGAAAAAATCCACTGTCTTTATTGACAGTCACCAACTTGGTGAATATATCAGTCAGGATTTAATTAAGAGAGGAGACACTACAATTTTAGTGGAAGGGATTTAATGTAGGAAATTGACTAAATAGGTGTTGGAAAGATAAAGAGAGAAAGGGGAATCGGAAGGAAATCAGATATGAAAAATAATTTCAAGAATCAGTCAGTTACCACCCCTTTGCTGGGAGAAGATGAAAAGGGATATGGCATTTTAGGACCTAGAAGCTTGGAGAAGGGCCATGACTGGTTATTGCTTGACTTCTGTGGAGCAGGTGCCCTGTAGCTGGTGCTGGCTACAGCAAGGAGGTGATCCAATAGCCCAGATGGCATGGCCCATTGAGTTAAGTAGCACTAATGGCTGGTCCTCTACCTGCTATTGGAATCTCTGAAGGTATCAAGCCAGCTGCTGTTAGAGAGGTGCCCACAGTTATTGGGCAAGGATTAGCAAGTCCCTTCTCCTGTAAATAGGCTCCAATATCTTTGAGAAGTTCTACCCTGTTCAGTCTCCAAGAACTGGACGGGAAGTCAGCTAGCAAGTGAGGCAGAGAAAAGTAATTTGCAGAGTCCCAATCTTAGGATCCTAGGGCAGAGTGTAGAACAGTGGGCCTGGAGCTGAAAGACAATATGGGAACGACTCCTGCAGTGGTCCTCCGTCACCTATAAGAGCAAGTCTTTGTCCATCACTCTGGTTTCTCCTTGGTATTTCCACACAGCCTGGGAGCTTCCTTGCTTGTCTTCCTATTGGGGAAAGAATGTTGCACAAAATGCAGATGAGAGAGCTTTTGGTGGTGCTCAATGTCAGCAATACTGTCTTCACTTCTGGAAGCCTTTTTGCATGTTAAATCGAATGGAATAATATAATTTTGATTTGAATTTAAAATGTATTATTAATTGGAACAAGGTTTAAGGATACTGAGGCTTGAGAGACAAAGAATGAAAGTGACCGCAGGAGAAAGGTTAGACTAGAGCAATAGATGAATGTGTCTTCCTCATAATCCCTTATAAAATACTTGATTGTTTACAAGTCAAAGCATTCCTATTCTGATTAATTTGAGGGATTTAATAAGATCTTAAAAACCTTTCTCGTTCACTTTTAAATTAACCAACCAGCTGTAAGATTCTGTTTGATCCATGTATGCAAATTGATCTTTGAGGCTGATGTACATGACAATGGAATTTTCCAACTGCATAGCAATATATGCTTAATTATACATGGTATTGTTAGAGACACCCATTTTTCATGGAATTAAGAAGGTTTCATAACTTTGGCAAAGTCATTTAATGAAAGCAGTACTGAGATTGAGGCACTGATATTCTCAGTAACATCTCTAATCACCAGTGATGGGACTTCTAGGAGTTTTAAATACATGATAAATAACTCCTTTTATATCTGAGGGTATGTGCTTTATTAAAACCATTTTATATCTGTCAGTGAAAGTTTTGGATAAGATAAACTGATTCAGTGGCTGATGTCATCATGTGCCTTCCAGGAATTAGCATGCTTTACTTTAGGAAATGTTTATGCATACAATGAAAGTAGAGGAAGAGAGATGCTTGTAGAAGAGAAAGGCAGAGACATTTTGTTGTTTCTTTTTTGAATGTGTAAACACACACACACACACACACACACACACACATATATATATATATGTATATATATTGGCCTTCAGCAGTTATATGATTTAGAGAAAACTTAGTAGAAAATGCAAAGAACCATGCATCTTGTATTTAACTGAAAATGTGATATTTCTGGTGCTTTTTAAATTTTTCTTTTTTGCCTGAGTTTCCATTCTCCATTTCTGAGGTGCTGTCTCCAAATTTAATTTACCATTAGTCTGAATTTCTTTCAACCTTTCTTATATGCAGTTTCGCTTTTGAATTTCTTATTTTGTGGAGGTTTTCTAAATGTAGACTTAGACTATGTCACTGCTAACTTCTTCATCAAGGTGGAATCCAGCATCAAGAATCCTATACAAACTTTAAAAAATACTAAAGTGCTATAAAGTGTCCAATTACACCTGAACAATTTAATAATAATATAGTCCATAGATTAGGTGTTTTTTTTTCTTTCTTCGTTTAAACAATTGTTTCTAAGTACAGGAGCTGTAAGCTCTTGTTTGGAGTTAGAATTTACAGTGATTTCCTATCTAAAAAGTTAGAAGTAATTCCCAGAAAGGTCTCTCTGTGCTCCATTTCATCTTTTAGGCTGATGTTCCAGCCCCCCTCAACACATTGATTTTTCCATTTTTCTCCTCTTTTCCTCAATCCCTTTCCTAGGAAAGTATCTCTCAAGTCTTTCCTTGAATCATCAAAGCTTGTCATTTAGCTGCTGGACTGGCAGACATCATGATTTTTTTTTCTTTAATCATATTTTCTCTGAAAGTGGAAACAGTGATGGCATATGGTTTTGGAATCAGGGTATCCCTTCATCTGCTTTAAATTGTCTCAGTACCCCATATTTCCTTGTAGATAAATAAGCAGGCCAAGGTCTTTGAGACTTACAGCTCTGCTTAATTATAATACCTTATATTTTCACAATGTTTTAAAGTACACTGTCTCCTATAAAAGCACTTACCTCATTATATTTTAATTGTATTGTTTACAAGTCTGTCTCTCTTAAAGAATGTGAGCTTCTGAGGGCCGGAAATATATATATATATATATATATATATATATATATATTTCTCTTCTGGCAGGTCCAGTGCCTGGCATATTTGTTAGTGCTTCAATAATTGCTTGCTGAATATGGGCTACATGTTCTATTAGAAAGGTTGAAAGATTATCAATGGGAGTAGATGAGTCTTAGTTGGAAAATCTGTTAAAAGCCTGGTACATAGATGGCTCTCAGCAAATGTTTTTGAATTAAGTAGAGACTCCTGCAATGCAAACAGGACTGTTACTAAAATACTTGTAAAGGGCAGAGGCATGGAATAAAGTTCTTTGCTTCTTAAGGTGAGTGTTTTTCTTCTGATTTTCTGATTCTCACACTGACAAATAGCCAGAAGAGCAGAGAGTGCTATTCATTGGCGCTCTAAATGAACCAATTATTCACTTGAACAGCTACTACATCATATGAGATCATCTTGCTAACACATGACAGTAGGAGGGGAACAGTGTAGAGAGAGTTCAAAATCATGGGTAAAGCCTGAAAGAACATATACCTCTGAGAAATGTAAAGCATGATGGGCATAGCAGATTTTCCTTCATTATTAAATTTTGATTGTAAATGAAGTAGGTTCCAGTGAATTCACATAGGGGGTGTATTTTATCATCATTTTCCCATTGTAAGTTCCAGGAAGTCAGCTTTTGTCAAGATTGGCAGTGTTTCCTCCAGTGCCTAGCACAGTGCCTAGGATGCGGCAGGTGTTGTTGTAGGTTGCATTCATAGGGCCAAGTCTTCTCTCTGTCTTTATCCACATCCTTTGCCACCTGATTCCGCAGTTTGTACTGTTAGAGAGACAGTGTCTATGTTTCTTCCCCTTGTGTTTGAATTGTCTATGTAATTTACTTTGGACAATGTGATATTAGTAGGCTAAAAGATTAAAAGGCAGACAAGAAGCTCAGGAAGTGCTTGAAAGTACAGCTTGTCTCCTTGTGCCTCTACTGCCACGAGAGTTACATGACTGGACTCTATTATTTATTTTGAGTTTCTATACAAAGTAATGGATTTTGTTATGACACTTATGTGTACATATTATTATAGTTTGATCTTATTTGTCCTCCCACTACCCCAGAACCCCTTTCACTAGTCTCCTTTCTCCCCCAAATAGTCCTCTCTTCTGATTTTCTGTCGTATATAGTCTGTTACCTTCTCTTGTCCCCTCCCCCCGCCCTTTAACTTTAGGACTTTTTCTCTTTTATAATGTTTTTATGTCTTTTTCATCACACACACACACACACACACACAAATACACACATGTAGATTCCACGTATGAGATAAAACAAGTGATATTTATCTTTCTGAATGTGGGATACTTTTTAGTCCCAGGAGGAAAATGAGAGACATGGGGGGAGGGGAAGCTAAGGTGAGGCCCATCAGCCTACCTTCTGTGGGGTTAGCAGAGATGTTCAGCTGAATTTATCTTCAATCAGCTGAACCTCATTCAACAAGAATGTACAAGAGTATGACTGTTGGTTAAAGCTATGTGGTTTTGTGTGATTGTATGGTGTTTTGTGGCAATACCTGGTTCAGATGCTCGATGAATATTCTTTGGATGAATGCATAAATGATGTTACATAAGCAGTTGTTATTAGTTACCCATTTCATTTCTTGTATCAACTCTCTGAAAAGAAGCTGTACGATAGTAAAACACAGAAGAATGTAGCACAGAGTCATGAGTTAGAAGACCCAAGTAATAATGGTCACTTGGCGAATCTTAAGAAATATTACTAAGATAAATATATAAACTGAGAAAATTGTACCATCTATGTGTCCTAGAAATTTCACAGGAAAGTGTGAGGATGAAAAGATAGTAGATTTTGAAAAAGCAGAATGTCATCCACTAATATTATTATCAAGTTTTACCATAATGACTCATGTATCTGACCTCATCAGAGAAGGACTATTTCATAAAAGACTGTTTCTCAGAAAATAGAAATTTATCTGTGTAGATGCCATTACATTTATTTTTATTTTTATACCCTTCATAAGTATATCTGACATCATCATTATTTCTTCTTAGTGACTCAAGATTGTATTTATGAGCTACAATAGTTTTGTCTTTTCATCATGGTTCTCAATTATGAAATCAGGAAGGCATTAGGTGACCTACAATGACTTCCACTATCTTTTCTTATTCTGTACTGTACTGTACTGTACTGTACTGTACTGACACAATGATGTCATTCGGGGTTGTTGAAACTTGGAGGACTCAGATGGCCTTATCACTGCGTTCATCTCTTGCCCAGCTACTCTGCCGGAACAGTTCTTCTGCCTGTTCTGTTAGTCTTTTGTCCCTCAGCCCTGGGAGAGTTTCTTGCCATCATTATTTTGCTGTTTCTAATTGACAGCTGCTTTTCACAAATATTGTGATTTGCCGGATACCAGTGGTTTCTTGTATTTCTAATTAGATTAGGAAGCTCACAGCTTTTTGAAGCATCTGCTGAAAAGTCCTTTAAACTAATTTTGGGTGACCTGGGTTACAACTGGTGCAGGCAGGCAGTTACAAGTTGAACCTATAGATAAGTGAGGTTTCCATAATTATTGGCCTTGCATCCACAGCTGTACTTTAGTCTCCAGTCTGTATCTAGATCATTCTTCTTCCTTCATTTTACAGTGCTTTCTAACTATTTTGTAGGGAAAATAAAGCCAACATTGCAGCCACTGTCTCTTCATGATCTGTTACTGTTTCTTGTTTGCCTTAAAATGGAGAACATAGTTTACCTCCCACCCTATGAGAATAATACTAAAGAGGTGGATTGTATGATGACTGAGCTATTTCTGATCTGTAGTCTATCTAAAGTTCTTCCACGTCATCTGTGGCAGGACCCTTGTCTAAGCTTCTAAATCAGATGGTACACTGGACAGAAAGAAAAGTTGGAGTAAGGTAGACATATCTCATATTTTGAATTTGCTGCAAGTTAGCCATCCCACCTTTCCAGCTGTGTAATAGCAAATCCCTAGGTTGTAGTTACCTATAAAATGAAAATGAATCATAGTTCCTACCATAGTGTTTGGTGGATGTGAGAATCTAAGAAATATAATCACCATTAATCTTATTACCAATATATAGTAATTGTAGATATTTGTAAAAATAGAATGGTACAAAGACAAAATTAAAAGCCACAAAGTCTATCATTTAGAGAACTATTATTAATACATAAAGATATATATGTGTAACATGTATATATGACTACATATGATATAGTGGAGAGACTAAGCATATATGCCTATATATTAATATACATATTATGTATGTGAACCTTATATATTAATATACATTTTACATATTTATTTTAGACACATTTTTGGGTTTTCCAGTTCTACTTCTAAGGCAAAGTATTACAAGTATTACAAGATTTTAAAACATCTTTATTATTAGTGTATATTTATGATATAAAATAACCAGTTTTATTATGTCATTTTTACCACACCCTCTTATTACCCTCCTTTGTCTCTTTTTCCCCTCATAATGGTCCCCAAGATTCTTCCCATGGTGCTAGGTGGAGAATTCACGATCAAATGATAATTTAGTTCAATTCCATGGCATTTTTTAAGTATGTGCCTCATGGATTACACATTGCTGATTCTGTGTTTATCTCAGGTTAAAAAAAAATGTGCTCTAAGTTCTCCTTTGTTTGCTGAAAGGTCAGCGATTTTCCTGGATGGCATGGCAGGGATTATCTGTGCAGAATAGCTACATTTTTTGATAAGGGACTGTTATCATTTCCTTGGAGATACCGCATAGATTAGGCAGTCAGAAATCAAGTTCAATGCTCCAAAATGTCAAAGCTTCAGTTGACAAAGAAATCATTTCAGTGTCATGGTGTGAAGTGCAAAGTATGGTTTTCCTTGGAATTTTGACCAGAATTCATATCTCAGAAGAACAAATACGAAGTACGCTGTGTTTTAAGTCCACAGAAGTGTAGGTCCCTAGGAACAGCCTTTAGGTATGGTCTGCTGAGAGGCACCATTTCAGTAGATCAGGTGCCAACACCCCTCCTGATTGTACGCTTTCCCTCTCATCAAGTAAAGTATGACCATGAGTCATAAAGCTATCTTTGGAGGAATCAGACTTTGGGGAAGTGACAACCATTCCTTCCTTCTTGTCTTTCCATGGAATATTCAACTTGTCTCCTCCTTTCTACAAAACTGCCACAATCCCCTGCTCCCAATGAGGAAGTAAGATGATCTCTTCTATGACAATCTGATGGGGAAACTGTCAGGTGCAGTTGGTGTTCCCATCCTTGGGCATGGCAAATTTGTGCAGAAGTCTCCTGGGCCCAAGTAGGCTAGAATGCTCTTGCTTACTGCCCTAATGGGGCTGCTAACTTCGTGAGGGAGTCCAAATAACCAAGGGGAGGATACTGAGGATAAATGAGAATGAGACCAACTTCAGCCAAAATTTTCATTCTAGGACACTGGTTAGTGGAGCTCTCCCCTGGGATCCTCAGAAGAATCTGTGTTCTCTTGCTTTACAGAGACAATGCTTGAATTCTTGCCTCACAGAAGAAACCTAGAGCAATGGAAACACTATTAAAAAAAGATAGTGATTTCACCATCTACTGATGAGGACATGCACTTTGGACTGTTATGTGAAAAAGAAATATAATTCTATTATTTGGGTTGTCTATTTAGGGACCTATTTACTGGATCATTTTATCCACTGTAGCTAGCATTCCTGTGCAGGAGGAATTTCTCCCTTTGTATCAGAAAGTTCTGTTCTCTTCTGATTTATGAATAATATTTACTTATTTTGACTTCCTTTTGTCTTCTCAGCCTTTCTTTTTATGGCTGGGAACAAAGCGACTGTGGGATTCTGTGGAAATAATATAACTAAAAAGGAGTGTATTTAAACAAAATTATTAGGATAAAATTTCACTGGTCTCTCTCTCTCTTTCTCTTTCTCTCCAAAATCTCCAAACTCTCAATGGGAAAGGAGATAGCATTTGCCAGTAGCTTAGAAGTTTTGCTTCATGATTAGTGACAGAGGCCACTGTAAAATCTGGCCTGATCTTGTGTGACTGCTTAATCATGAGTTCAGGGCTTGGAGGCCGGCACCCCTCTCTATTTTGTCATAAGAAAGCCCCAGAATTGTTCTGGCTTCAGGGTGGAAAACCTTGCACAATGAAGTAGGAGAAAAGGAAGTAAGTTTTTTTGCAGTTGTGATGTAACACTAAGGAGCTGCATTTAAAGAATTTCATCTTGACTTCTCTGATAATAAAACAAATGTAAACAGAGTGGATAAGAGCTTTTAAGTTGGAGAAATGATAATTTTTGAAACATAGGAACATTAAAAGTTCAATAATCAAATACTGATATGTATACATATACATTTATATAAAGTTTATACATCTTGTTTATCATTGTTTAAACTACCATTTTACAACCCACTCTAGATTTAGTATAAGTACTTATAGAATTTTTTATAATTCAAAAATACCTGTTGGGAAAATTTACACTATGCTAAAATATATTTTATGAGAGAAATTCTCAAGAAGAAGTTGTAAAAGAAATTAGAAAAACCAATGTGTTTAAGGAATTGTCATAATAGAGACAGTGCAAAATCTTTTCCTATTGACTCCCTCATTCTGATTGGCATTTTGCTTTTCTTTACTGCTCTGTCAGTGATTTATTTGAGGCTAAAGGCAGATGCCTGGAAGATTTGTGAGGCCTACCTAATGCCACGGTGATAGGGATCAATGGTTTGCTCTAAGAAGTAGTAAAATGCATCATCTCTATCGAACAAATGATATTTCTAAAAATAATTTGTGAAGCATAGAAGTAAAACTTGAGATTTACTGTCAGGAAAGAAACATTAGAAAGTTAATCCATCTGCCTCATGACACGATTGGCATTTCTCTCAATCAAACTTTATCTGTCAACCCTGTTGAAAGGAAACAGGTGCCTCAAAAAGATGTTCATTTCTAAACAGTCTTCTTTGGAGGAGGAGGAAAGATTCTGCTTGACACAGTGCATTTTGCTGTATCACCCCTTTTCAAAATTTACTTGAGAACAAGAAACCAAACCCAAATGAACCAAAACCTGTATGTAGATTTAATTATATACAAGAGGAGGTGACTAACGGTAATGCTTTACGTTTAATTAATTTTTCTTTTACTTTTCTCTACTTGTAAAACTAATTATATGCGGGCCAGTGAGGTGACTCAGTGAATAAAGGCACTTGCTGCCAAACCTGACAACTTGAGTTCATCTCTTGGGACTCACATGATGGAAGGAGAGAACTGACTCCCACGAGTTGCCCGTTGTCCCCCACATGCCTACCTATACTCAAAACCCGCATCCCCTACACAAAATTAACAAATGTAAATGCTAAATGTGCCTAATAAAGAACTCATTTTAAAATTAATTTTAAGCTCAATGCAACAATTTGCAAAAGTCAAATGAGCACAAATCAGAAAACAATTATACTATCCAGGGAGAAGCTTCTTGTCTATATTTGTTTAACACTTTTCTATGATTCTCCTTTATTTAAACTATTTGCAGGATGTGGATTTCAAATCTAAGGCTGTTACTACAGGTCATGTGAATGGACATATTCAAAGTCAGAAATGAAACAAAGGATTTAAAAAAGCTATAGAAGTGTGGTGTGTGTGTTTTTTTAATGTGACAAGTTACAATTTTATAAGTGATAATGCTTTCATTATTATAGAATTGCATTAATATTCTGTCAGTGAAACACATAATGCATACTAACTCTGGTATATCATTAGTATGTGGTTGTCCAGGAAACAACAGGAAGTTGGGAAAATTACAAATGCTACACATGGAATTCAGAAATAAATGGTATTTAGAGTAATATCAAGTATTATAACTTTTGGTGATGGATATAGAAGATTTTTTGTTAACTATTATGTAAATTAGTGATGTTTTTATTACTACTCATTATTATTACTAAATAAATGGCTAGTAAAACAATGTAGGAAAAACTCAAAAACTAATTGTATGCAAAACTTTTCTGATTATTTTACAAATTATAACGAGAACATCAGTTCTAGCAAGAAAAATTCGAAGAGCAGTTGTGTGATAAAGTAATTTGGTTTGAGTATATGAATCCCAAGGAAGCGGTTTTTAATGATAAAAATATCTTTCTAAGAAAAAAATCTTTGTATAGTTTCCCTAATTAAAAATTCCTTTAGAAAATAAATACTAAGTTAAAGGATAGCTAAGTAACAGCTTATTTGCATCAGAAAATTTTTCTTAAACTTTGGTTCAGTAACTTTACTTCGTTTTGGATGCCCCTTGATTAAATCCTGGACAGGCAATTGGGAGCATATTGAGTTGTTTCCCTTTTGAAGAACATTTTGGACTCTTCATGTTGAGCATTTTCCCCAAGTCAGCCTGTTAAAATATTTCTTTCATGTTTTAGTTAGAGATATTTCCAACACTTGAAAAGCAAATACAGTATGTTTATGTCATCTGAGACACCGCTAGCTTTTTGCTAGTCTGCTACTGATGTTAAAACTACGTAAGTCGTAACAACCCAAAATAGCTGAGGTTGCAGGAAGTTGAATTCTTTTTCGGAAAATTTAGCATTATTGTATTATCAAATCTCAAGGGCTTAATACACTGAGTTTATTTATGAGTCCTTTCAGTTTGAACTCAGGTAGGGAGTGTAAGGTAATTCTCCGTTGCAGCATTTATGGATCTAAATCCTTTCATCATGTGGTACAGACCACTCCTACAATCATTCCATTGATTATACTCAGTAATATGGCCCTCCCTAGCTGTAATCCAGCTATATGCCCAGAAGGAAAACAAAATGAATTATGCTTGGTGAATGCACAGTTGTTTTGATATCATCCTTCACTTCCAAATTGAAATAATCCACCATGAAAAGTCTGAAAATTTGAGATTGTATCTAGATTTTGGTTTAGTTACCACTAAACTCAAGGAAATAGTTGTATAATAAACATTTTGGCTGCTAGGTATCTCTGGTACATATCTGTACACCTCAAATTAGCATTATAAAGACTGAGGATTTCTGGGCTGTAGAGGTCTTGACCATACATTATCACGTGACATGATATGAGATAGTGATTTTTGACCTTGGAAATTCTTCTCCTTAAAATTCTAAAATTCACAGATCTGCATTTGAATATATATTTTCTAAGTTAGCTTACTCAGCCAGTGCAGGTGGTGTTACAGAATGCCCAAGAGCACCAAGTCTTTCTTAGTTAATGATGTACCGTACAAATGATTGAGAAACATGAAAAAGTTTATTATCCTTAGTCATCAGGGAAAATGCAAAGTAAAATTGCATTGATATTTCATCTTACCTCAATAAGAATGGCTAAGATAAAGACAGAAAAAACCTTCTCCCCCAAAAAACAAATGACAACAAATACTTACCTGGATGTGGAGAAAAGGAAAAAATCACTGCTGGTAGGGGTCCAAACTGGTACAGCCACCATGTAAATCATTGTGGAAGTTCCTGAAAAAGCTAGAAATAGATGGATCACAAAATTCAGCTGTTCTACTCTCAGGCATATACTCAAATGACTCTATATGTTGCTACAGAAATACTTGCTCATCCATGTTTATTTATGCCCTTTTCATAATCGCCAGGAACTGGAAACAACCTAGAAGTTTATCAACTGATGAATGGATAATTACGGAGTGGTGAATATACACAATGGAGTATTATTCAGCTACCAAGAAAGTGAATTTATGAAATTTGCAGGTAAAATCGATAGAAGTGTCAGCAATCATTCTTAGTGAAGCAACCCAGACCCATAAAGACAAATGTCACACATTCTCTCTTATATGTGGATGTTAGCTTTGAATGTTTAGATATGTGTTTTTAATTTGGAATAATACTCTGGAGATTAGGTCAATAGTAAGGTACCATGGGAGAGGGGCAGCCTTTCAAGGAAGAGCTCTAGAGCACAGTGATATAAAGTGGGGAAGGGAATAATGGAATAGGAGGGATTAAATGGGGTGGAGGATGGGAGGGGAGGATAGAGGAGAAAATAAAGTGGGTTAGTAATACTAAAGGCCTATTAGAAACCAAATGGAAACCCACTACTGTAAAAAACTCTCAAAATATGCATGTATAAAAAGAGTTTAGGTGGAGGTACTCTACAATGGAGGAACAATACCCCAACTAGACACCTCATCCTAGAAAATAGAACTCCCAGTACTAGGAATGGGTTACTTCTCTTTGAGTTGTTGGCTGGTGGGTTCTCCTAGACCCCCCAAACATTATAGGCTACTGCCATTGCTCTTGGCTACCCTCCAGTACTTGACATATTGCTGAAGACAACATGTACTTGAGTCATAAAGCATGGAAACTTCACCACTATTGGCTAAATTCCATGATGCTGGAAAGTTCTATGGATGCTTCCAGGGGAGAAAAGTAATCATCAGTCTTACACAGCAGTGATCCCTATGAGATACAATACCACTTTCCTGGCAAGATTTGCCCACTGGTGAAGTAGTGGCATCGATGTTATGGGAGTAGCAAACCACTCCCTGATTGAATTTAAGGCCCACATTTGATAGCTACTGGGAGAGGAAGAGTCAATTTTCTTTAAGTGTGTGACCCTGGTAGGTCTACCAAACTTCAGGACAAGATCTATACCAAAGAGAATTTGGGCAAAAGAAATTGGACTTGATGGGAAAAAAAAAGAATACAAAGTTGGGTGGGTAAGGAGTGGGAAGAGTTGAGGGACAGAGGAACATGATAAAAATACATTGCATAAAGTTCTCCAAAAGTTAACAAAATATTTTAAACAAAAGATAAGAAAAGGATTAAGTTGTGTATCTTGGAGCCTGCTTAAGAGAAGTCTTTTTTCAAACTGAGGGGTGTTCAAAGAAGAGTAACTAGGAGAATCAATGGATTTTTCAACCATATCATTTACTCAACAGTAATGAAGGCCTCCCGTTTACTGTAGTGCTGAGGAGATGGGGATAGTAAGGGAAACAATGCTTCTGCTGCCATGAAACTTCATAATGATGAAAATAAACCAGAAAACAAAATTTTAAGCTTATTAAGATTAACTAGTTATGAAGAATATAGAGCTATGTGCTAGGGAATTTTAATTAGCAGGTAAACGTTATTAGATGAGATCAGTGATTTTACTCGGAAAGTGAGATATTTCAATAGAAATCAGAATGCTACAAAAGATTTGGCCATGCCAGAAAGCCTATTCAAGAAAAAATAACTAAGGTAGAAATGACATTGTATTCAAGTGCCAACAGGAGTGACAACCTGTATCATTAAACCCAGCACTTGGGAGCTTAGACAGGAAGATGACAGGTTTGAGGCTAGCCTGAGCTACATAGTAACACCTTGTGACAAAAACAGCAACATAGGGCTGGATAAAGTATAGTGGAAGAGTTCTTGCTTAGCTTGTGTGAATTCCTGGGTTTGATCCTTACTACTGCAACAAACAACCCCCCCCCCAATGAAACAAAACAAGCAGCAAATAAATGTGACTGAAGTTCATGAGCAAAGAAAAATGGTGATGAAGCAGCCGAGGAGAGGAGCAGCACTCATTTTAAAGTGTTTGGATTTTATTCTAAGTGTGCTGAGAAGTGGCTAGAAAGATT
This sequence comes from Eospalax fontanierii, assembly GCA_035773235.1. Classification (NCBI taxonomy): domain Eukaryota; kingdom Metazoa; phylum Chordata; class Mammalia; order Rodentia; family Spalacidae; genus Eospalax; species Eospalax fontanierii. The sequence goes on along the minus strand of CM069525.1, from coordinate 20,844,150 downwards.
GTTTTTGAACTAGAGATTTTGAGGGAAGTGACATGACTGGATTTATATGATTTAGACTGGCATTCTGTCTACTATGTGGTGAATGGACAAAAAAGGACACAGATGGCACATTGCCCTAAATGATGGGAATCTGGGGATCTTGACATTGGTGGCTCTGTCCCACAAAATTTAAACCACATGCTCCCCAGGAAACATTGAATCTACAGTAGTAGTATTGATTTGGGGAGGCTTTACACTTTGATTCATTAAGACAGAATGATTCTGGGGCTAGACATGTAGCTTTGTTGATAGAGTGCTTGATTAACATGCACAAACCCTGGGTTCCAGTCCCCATAGCATATGAACTTGACATGGTGGTACATAGCTGGGATCCTAATACACGGTAGCTGAAGGCAGGGGCACTAGAATTTCAAGGTCACTCTTTCTTGGCTGCATGGTGAGTTTAAGGCCAGTCTGAGATACATGAGACTCTGTCTCCCCTACCCGCCCCCCCCAAAAGTAATAAAAAAAGCTTCTCTTTCTTATGTGGGACAGCTCTTCCACTTTCCACTCCTTTCCTGAGGCAGATTGCTAATTGTCATTCTTCTTCCTAAGCAAAGAAACAAATAAGCAAAACAAAAACAAAACCAAAACCATAAAAAACAACACAAAAACCAGAATAAAAAACTTAGTCTTAAGAGAGGTTCCATTTTGCCTAAATGACATGCTATACTACGTGGTCATTTAAGGGTGATCAATTAGATGTAAGTAAAACATGTTGGGTGAGTTCTATAATAAGTCTGTTGAAGGGGGAAGCTCTCTTGGAACACAAACATGAAGGCTTGAGATTAGGCAAGCGTTGGGAACTTGCAGATAAAGTGAAAATGGAAGCCATGACAGTATGAAAGCATCTTACATCTGTGGATTGCCTAAGCCACAGCCCCTTTATGCAAATTAAAATGCAATTTCTTTTAAAATGCTAATAATAATAATTATTATTATGTGTGTGTGTGTGTGTGTGTGTGTGTAGGTAAGTCAGAAGACAACTTTATGGAGCCAATTCTCTCCTACCTTTATGTAGAATCAAACTCAGGTTGTCATGCTTGTGTGGCAAGTGCTTTATTCACTGAGCTCTCTTGCTGGCCCCTAAAATGCAATTTCTATCTCGTGTATATGCTTGTGTGTATACACACAAGTGCAAGTGTGTGTGCAGTTGCACCTGCTTCAGGAAATATTCAGTTTTTTTTTTGACAAAAATTCTCTTACTGGCTTGGAATTTGCCAAATAAGTTAGCTTAGCTGACTAGCAAGCCCCATGAATCTGCCTGTATTTAACTCTCCAGGATACACTTGCAAGAACCACCATGCTCAGCTTTTCAAAATGTTCTGGGAATTGAATTCAGGTCCTTAGACTTGATTATGAATCTTCAAGTAGAAGTTACCATTAAAATCATGGGAATGGTTGTGCAATAAACATTGCAAGAGAAGTACTTTATAGGCTGAGCCATCTCCCTAACATAGCTTCTTTTAAAAATCTTTTACATGTTAATTTATTATTATTATTATTTATTTTTATTGAATGTTTGTGATTTTCATACAATATAATTTCATGCTATTTAGATCCTGTCCTCTATCTGTACCTTTCCCCACTGTCCCCTGTTCAATTCATTCTTCTCTCTCTATATCTATCTATCTATCTATCTATCTATCTATCTATCTATCTATGTAATGACTATAAAGTCTGATTTGTGTCCACACATGTCCTCCAGTATGGGTCCATCCACAGAGACTCGTCAACCTACCAAGAGTCCCATCCCTGTAATAGACTGTCTTTCCCCATCCTGGCAGCCATCAGTTGCCAAAAGTTCCTTAGGTTGGGTTTGGAGGTCTTATCCGTTTCTTCATGTCTGTGTCAGGAATTTGTCTGGTTTTAGCTTACATGAGACTTGTGCATGCTGTCACCGATGTGAGTTCATATGAGTAACTGACCAGTTGTCTGGAAGACTCTGTTTTCTTGTGGTAATCTAGCACCTCTCGCTCTTACAATCTTTCTGCCCCCTCTTCCAGTGATCCCTGAGCCTTGAGAAGCAGAAGTTTAAAATAGGTGTCCTAATCAGGGCTGAGTGATCTGCAGTCTCTTGTTCTCTGCACACTGGTCAATTACGGGTTTCTGTGTTAATCACCATCTGCTGTGTAAGGAAATCTCTCTGGTGAGAGTTGACAGAAGCATTCATCTTATATGTAGAGGTTGCATTGAAAATGTGTCTCTTAGGGCTATGCATCTCACAGATAATTATTCTCTGCTTTTCCTAGCACCTAGCTCTCAGTTGAAGCTACTTTTAAAAAATAGCCTTTCCTAATTTCTGTGAGATGCTCCATGACAATGTTTTCATTGGTCAGAAACATTTGATTAATGCAGCATGCTCCATTCCCTCTTGGACCTTCTTTGATCACCCTATTGAATCTTCATGGAATAAGAAACAGAAGATTATAAGAGCCAGAGGTGGTGGACTACTACAAGGAAACAGTGTTTTCCAATCCATGGGGCTGTTGCACATATGAGCTCACAGCAATTGTGACAACATGCACATGACCTGCTCAAGTTCAAACCAGGCAGCATCCCAGCATGGAGGGAGGAAAAGTGGGCATGAACTCCAACCCCTAGTTGAGGAGCTATTGACATTTGATAGCAATGGGGAGAGGAAGAGTCAGTTTTCTTTAAGGGTGTGACCTGTCAATCACAATCCAGGATAAGTTCCACACCGAAGAGTATTTGGACAACACATACTGGACTCAGTGGGGTGGGAGGAAGAAAAGGAATTATGGTGGGCAACGAGATGGAGGTGAATCTGAGATGAGTTGGGGGATGAGGGAATATGATAAAATTATGTCACATGAAGTTCTCAAAGAATAAAAATGTTAAAAATCAAAAGTATGCTACCAGCACTTTTAGCAGCCAAGCTGCGCTCTTCCTGCTTCAAATTTCTCCATGCAAAGGTTCTAGCTGCTGTTTATTGCCCATCTCTCCACAATTCAGAGTTAAACCCTATGAGTTTAGTTTGTTTTCTTCACTGCTGTATCCTGGGTCTTATGATTCTACCAATCTAGTTTGTAGAAAAATGAGCAGGGAGTGGGGAGCCGGGGCTGAGAGGGAGGAGTTTGGGGAGGCAGGTGAATATGCTCAAAATACATTTTATGAAAGTCTCAAAGAACTAATAAAAACACAACAAAGGGAATAAAAGAAAAAGAAACATGAGCAGGAAAACTGATCCAGCGACACTTCAATTTTTACTCTATCCTCTCTTTTTCTCAGACACACATATTATAATAAGTTGGCTTCTGTTCTCTTTGATCTATGACTTACTGGATTAAAATATACCTTAGAAATAAAGGTCAAGGGCTAATTGGCAAGAAGGAGAGAGCACAGTTTCTGATGTTCTCCTGCCTTCTTTCAAAATAGAGCATTTGGTGTAATATGGAATTGCTGGGAAATGGCTCTTTGTGTTCCTGTACCAGGCACTAATGATGACTTTTGTGGACTGTCTTGGCAGCGGTCAAATGAAGGGGAGAAAGGCTCTGTCTGGTGCCCTCTGTCCGAAGGGAGCTGGCAGTGAATGCTGTTGAGGTCTTGGGGTAAAATGAAATGAAAAGAAAATAGGCAAGGATGTTTTTGGTCATGACACCTTTCTCTAGGTCCCTTCCATAGCTGACCTGGATGCCTTTTCGGGGTTTAGATTTACTCTCTTGCTTGTAGTTTGAAAGTGTTTATTGGAACAGTTAAGAAATTTGGGACTGCTAGGGCTGCAATATAGTGTGCATGGCCTCTAACAAGTATTTTGTGTGGGACTTTAGTTTATATAAGCAATTTAATTAAATATATTCAAAAATTTGTGGGCTAATAAGAGGCAGAAAATTCATTTAATGGGCAGAAATGTTGTAGCTGTGTACTTGTGGATTGTCAAATTAGTAAACATAAAGATTGTCACTTCACTCTTTTCCTGTTCAGGCCTAAGCACCATTTATTAGTGTTCTTTCTCATGGGTTTGCCATTCCTAGATAATATCACATTGCCCCGACCCTTCATAAGAAAGAGGTATCAATGGTGGTAGTGGTCACAATGCTATTACTTTAGGAACTTGCCGGAATTGAAATCTCCTAGCTCTTCTTGCCCTGCAGTTCCCTAGAATACTTTATTTAATGCTGACTGCTTCATCATTCATGGTGCTACATCATCTCCTGTGCAGCCATGATTATTGGCTGTCTGATGACTGTCTCAGGGGTTGTGTACCACGCTTTGTTGATGCTGGGCAGACAAATCCAAAGTATGTAAGAAAATGTGAATGAAAAGCCAAAGTCATTTTTTTGGTCATGTGAAATTTACCATTTATAATTTTGCACTGTAAATGCTCAAAGACACATTTTGCAACCACATCATCACTTGAACTCTTGAGGCTGTGATCAGTATATTTGTAGGATCCACCTTTCAGTGTTGACAAGAATCTCAGGTGCCAGTGTACAGGGTCAATAGGAGTAAGTGTATCTGCTGCTACCCCTATAAACCAGACGCAGAACATAGATGCAAAATTATAAATGGTAAATTTCACATTATTGACAGAGGGATCCACAAGGATGGCTCAAACCTCTTGCTGCCTTACTTACAGTTTTCTTCTCTCCTTGACTAAACGTATTGGCCAGGAAAATAAAGAAGCTTCTCTATCAGTCATAACACTGACCCAGGATGTCAGTATAGCATAGTGAGAGGGCTAAAGAGCTGGCACTCTAGGGAACTTTTATGTTATAAATCAAAGTATATACCATATATATATAATTGGCGATGTGCAGAAAACTTTTGTATGAACAGGGTCCTTGATGTAAAAGAGTTGGAGATCTATGGCTTAAAGTGCTTCTTGAGAAAAGGAGTGTATATATTCATCTTAATGGAAACAAACACTAGCATTAATAGTAAAACCTTGTTTTTAAGTAGCAGTCAGTATCACTCTCTTTTTTATTGGGGGGTGTATGCTGGGTCTCACCCAAGTTCTGTATTAATAAACTAAATATATAGCCCCATAAAATTCTTGTTGAGTATATTACAAAGTTTCATCAGATTTATACTTAGCTGCTCAGAAAAGAAACATTTAGAAGCTCTTTGACTTCCTATGTAAAATCCCAGAGTGTCCACCATTACTTGAGAGTATAGGGCAGACCCTTTTGTTTCAGAGACCTAGAGGTTTCCAAGAAGACTTTATGCCTTTCCTGGTTGCCTCAGATTCCCAGGGAATTTGCCAAGGACATTGTACCTCTCTACACCTTAAAGGTTGGATGGCAAAGAGCAAATGTCATAACAGTGGAAAACCAGGGTCCTTTTCCAGAAAATCTCTCATAGTGGTGTTTGCATCCTGGACTATGGATTGTGGTTTGGAATGGATGGCTCTGGAGGGCACAGCTTACTCTGGCAGCCATGGAAACAGGTGGTCTTAGCTGACGGATTTGTTGCCCAGAAATCAGCAGCAGGCACCCCGGGGAGGGTGACATGACTGACTTCAGGGCCCAGGATGACAGGCAAATATTTATCCCAAGCCAGATTTCCCATCATGCCTCAGGGTTGGAACAAGAAGGCCCTGACAACTGCAGCGGGAGATGCCTCACAGCATGGGTGGCAGGAAGCTTGGCAGCCTCCTAGGATGTCTGTGAATGCCTTTCACTTACGCAGTTTGGCAGTGCGGTGGTGCATGGAGGCAGTGGCCTGGGCCTGGTTGGGGAATGCTGGCCACAGAAACAGGCTTCTTGAAATCTTGAGACCCAGGCTTTATAACAGTGTAGGGAGGGCCATGGCATTTCCAGAAAACCCTTCTCTTTTGCTGGTCAACAGATGGTGGCTCTAAATATGTAGTGCAGTCAGGTTAGAAAAGAAGAAAGTATTTAGAGCACTAGTAGAACCATCATTTGAATAGTATGGAGCATAATGGTTTCTTTGGTAACCAAGCCAGGGAGGCACCCACACAAAGTAAGAATGCATTGGGCTCATTTCTGTTCCCACCCCCACCCCCAACCCAATAAGATTAAAATAGTATAAAGAGAAAAATGGGATGCAGCAGAATTTTATACCAGAGGGGATTTTTATTCCCTATGAGATATGTAATGACCCATCTCTAATCTCAGGAGCAATTAGATATAGCATTTTTAAAGTTATGGCTTCTCTTTCTCTCTTTTGGTTACTCAGATGGTTTACTCTCTGCCTAGATTTTAGCACTTATATAGAGATAGGACACTGAGAACTATGAGTTGGAGAAAAAGGAGAAACGTTTAACCCATTCCACACTGTACATACTCTTCGTGCTTACAAGGCAGAGGTAAAGGCAAACCAGTTTGAAAGGAAACCATTTTTCTTTCAAGAATAATTTTGGAGCTGGACATATGGCTCAGTGGCACTTAGTGCTCTTGCAGAGGACCTAATTTCAGTTCCTGAGTTCGGTGAAATTTGGGAGTCAGTACCTCCAGCTCCAGAGAATCTTATGTTGTCTTCTGGCCTCTGAAGGCTCCTGCACATACCCCTGCCCCACATACACACAATAAAAAATAAATAATTTAAAAAGAATAAAAAAGAATTCTTCTTGCTGATAAGGATCCAAATCTCTATTCTGGGTGAGAATTTAAAATGGTCAAATAAGAGGGTTCAGAAATAATGAATTAAAAGGGATTTGTATAGCCCCTTCTAGGAGAATTTTTTCTGATGGTGGAAATATTCCACATCTTCACTATTGAGTGTGGAAGCCACTGACCACATGAGTCAACTTAAATTCTAATATATAAGTTTTTATTTAATGTAACATTTCATTTGTCAGTTTAAACTAAATAGTCATGCATGGCTAGTGGCTATTGCATGGGAGAATAAAGACGGAAATTCAGAAAGCAAGAATGACTTTCCTTATTGTAAAATGACTAAGTAGCAAGTTTGTCCTTAATATTTCACCTTGCTGGTTTTTTTTCCTGGTATTAGACTTGCTTATATGGAAGTCACCCCATGGGTTACAGGAAATATTTCACTTAACTATTCTAATAATAGTGTTTCCACGGGACCCTCACATTCCACAAACATCATCTCATCTCATCTCATTAATTCTTCCAAACTCTCAATGGAACAATAGATAATTATCTTTAATTTTATAAAAGAGGAAAGCAAACAGTTGTCAAAATGTAAATTATTAACATCTTTTGCTGTCCTTTAAAACAGAACTTAGACTTTTCTCATGTCAAGGTAAAATGTTTCGGAATTATGTAGGGAATAAATGAAAGAACTGCTACCTCCAGTTATAGATATGAGATTGTTTGATTAATGTTATATTTAAACAACTAAATATTTATTTGCTTCTTAGTCTCATTGTAAGACTTGGGACTGTACTTTCCTCCTGGGTAACCAAGATAATTAGGAATGTGCTACTTGACTAGATAAGTAAATTTCCAATAACTTTTATTTGTCTTCATCCATGCCTCTTGTAGGGCTCTAATACTCTGGCTTCCGGTATGTATTTGCAACCTGGAAACATAGGTGTAGACCAATCAAAGATGCATAGAAATTGAGGAAATGCAAGACACTCCTTTTATACATTGTTGATGTCTGTGAATTACTTGCTAGGAATCAACAACTATTCCTGGGATTGTGGATATAGTCAGCATAACCGAACAAGTTATTAATCCATGTGTTTAAGGAGCTGGCAGACATTAAATAATGAAGATAATATATTTGCTTTCACATATTTCATGTGTTCCAGAGAAGAGGTACCTGAATTTATAATAAGGAACTCAGGGATCGCTTGTTTGAAGCAAGTACCAAGAGCTTAAGGGTCAGTGGGCTTCAACTAGGTGAAGGGCAGCAGGAAGAGAACAGTCTAGGGAGAAGGAGCAGCATGTACAAAGATCCTGAGACAGCAAGGAACAGGATGAGTATGAGAGAGTGAAAGAGGACCGCTTTGAGGGAAACATACAGAGAAATACTAAATGAGTTGTACATTAAGATGGGAGCCGTCAGAAGGTAAACCAGCAAACACCTGTAAGCTATTTTAAGAAGATATGTTTTAACCTCATGAGTATTGGGTGCAACAGTAAGATTTTCACTGGGGGTGTGGTTATGAGAGATTTTGATTTTTGAAAGTACACATTTGATTGATCTTGGACTGTGAATAATAGTTTGGATGGTGGTTATCTGAGGAGATGATGAGGAGCTGGTTTAGATTTGCAAAGACCATTTTCTATACCTGGATTTACTTTGAATCTACCAGGAAGCCTTAGTACTTGTAGTTAAACACATTCTTCAGGTAGTACATGACATCTTTTGGCCTTTACTGTTCTAGTAGAACTACCCTCATCAATGGTGAGTGGGAAGTTCTGGCCTACAGTATTGTAGGAGTACATTTGATGACTGGCGATTTTAGTGTCTTAGGGTCTTTCCTGTTTCCTCTTTTTAAAATTTATTTATTCTTATTTTATATGTATGAGTGTTTTGCCTGCATGTATGTAAGTTCACCATGTGTGTGCAATGCCCTTGAAGGGCAGAAGAGGGTATCGGATTCCCTGGAACTGGAGTTACAGATGGTTATTAGCCACCATATGGGTGCTGTGATTTGAACCTTGATCCTCTGCAAGAGCAGCCATTGCTCTTAACTGCTGAGCCATCTCTTTTGATTCCATTTCCGTTTTTGTAGCCAGTTTTCTTGAGAAAAAAATATACACCATTGTTTCTATTTTCACTTTGATGTCTTGAGTTCTTCAATATATGCTGACTTGAAAGGATTATTTCAAATTCTTGTCTAGCAGGGTTTTTGCCTTACTATGGTTTCAGGCTTTTGAGACTAACCTCCAGTCTAACACAAGGGTTTCTGGGTTCATGCTTAAAGAATTCAGATGGTTCATAAAGCAAAAAGAAAAAAAAATTGTGAGGTTCTACTGTGTTTTTTGGCATATCTGTCTCAGTGCATAGTCATTCTGACATATCTGTTTATAGATGTGCCTGAAGCGCCTTCCCCACCACCTACCTTTGCCCTTGCTGCCTTTTCTTCCTTCAGATATCACATAATGATCACTTCTTCAGGGATGCCTTCCCTGACACTGAATAGAAAGCCCCCACTCTTGTATGCATTTGTGGCCCATGATCACGTGTGCAACTGCTGCTGCTTTGTTGTTTGTCCAGTGTGTGCCTGCTAGATGGGAAAGTCTGAGTCCCTGAACCTTGTCTTACTTGCACTCACCATCAGATACACTGCACCAGCTCAGTATCTACTCAGTGCATGCAAATGAATTAAGAACACAGGAATATCCTTGAGGTCAAAGCCTCTCCTCCCCTCTGCCATGTTTAAACTGCTTATTTTTCCCAACAGGAGAAAGATGGATGTAAAATTTGTATTATTGGTTTCGGTAATTTCACAAGTGATTTTTAGCACACATGCCAATATTTAAGTGGATGTGGTTTATCACTTACTACACATATTTTAAACCTGGTCCATTAAAAATGTTAGAATTATGCTAAGCAAAATAAAATGCATAGGAGGGGCTGGAGAGATAACCAGCAACTCAGAAGATCCTTCCAATCAATGACCTCCGGTACTAGTCACTGTCCCAACTTCTAACACTGTAGATTGGCTTAGCTTGTTTTTGTTCTTTGTTTAGATAGAATGATCCAGTATTCCCCACTTACAGTCAGACTTTCGTCCTTGATATTATGCATGTAAGACTCTTTATATTATTGTGTATAGTTGTAGTCCATCTATTTATGTCCAGTATATTATTACATTTTGTGAAAATATCTTTTCCATTTTATACTGATCATTTGGTCGCTTCCAGTTTGGGGTTACTGTGTGTTGTGATGAGCATCCTGGCATATCATTTGATATACATATGTGTGTATCTTTATTGGTCACATGCCTAAGAATGAAATTCCTGGGTCAGAAGGCATGTGAATGTACAGCTTTATAGATTTTATGTGTGTTTTTAACTCTTAGAGGTGATTCTGATTTGTAGCCAAGGCTGAGAACCACTGATCTATAATATCTACCCCAAAGGAAGGTTTAAAGCCACATTATTAAAGCTTGAATGAGCTCATTAAAGATGTAATATTTAAGAAGATGAACTACAGGGATCATCCAGACTGCCTCACAGATAATGCCAATATTTTTATTGCTTCAATAGTTGAGGTGGGTGGGTTAGTGCCAGATGCTGGCTCTCTTTTTCTTTTCTCTCTTGATTCAACCCTGATTTCTCTCAGGTTCAGCAAAGTGGAATGCAGACCAAGAACTGGGACTGAGGGAAAGCATTGCCAAGTACTGTTAATTATTAATGAAACGAATTTGCATCAAACCAGAGGGGATTAAAGTGGCTTAAAATGAATAGCAAGTTCTCGATAAGGCTTTTCCTATTCTCAGGTGACTGGAATGATGTACTCATGTTGGAGCACATTAATTTAATAGAAGCACTGCTCCCCCTGGTACAGCCCAGAGCTGGATGTGAGCCCAGCCCAGGGATAGCAGGTTCCTAAGCAATTTCTGCTTATGTGGCCATCGTGAAATGAATTGACATGAGCATAACATGCCTGGCTGAAAAATGCTTTAAACATGTCTCAGAGCCAAATATCTTCTTGCAACATGACCACAAGCAGTGGGGAGAGAAAAAAGACCTTGCTCCATGTTATCAGACAAACTTCATTTCAAACCGCAGCTCATCTTTACTGGTTGTGACTTTGGTTGAATTATTTAATCTCTCAGAGCCTTCAATTCCTTCATTTATTAAATAGGATAATCATACCTACCTCAAGGGATCGCATGTAAAGACTCACAGTCAGCACCTAGTACATAGTAACTAGGATTGCATATGGTGCTGTGAGAGACACTGTTAAGAATGTAGTCATGTGATAGAAAATAGCAATGAAGGAAAGGTGATACTCTAGAAGCTAGCCTTCCAACAGATGGCAGGCCCATATTAAAAATGGAAATGTTTCCTGCTGCTACATAACCAAAGATCTTTGTGTCTGTGTAAAATAGCAAAAAAACCCAAAAAAGGACTGGCTACCAGAATTTTGTATTACTTTATTGCATACACCTGCACACCCTCCCCACAACAAACGAATACCAAGGAAGTAAGGAAAGCTAACTATGCTTGAAGACTGAGAAGGTCAGGGTAGCTCAGCAGGGCCTTATGGACACATGAGTTTTAAAACAAAGAGCATTCCCCGAGGAGCAGTCTCCACTGCAAGGAATCTCACAAGGGTGGCCATATTCTTCTGTTCCTTGTGATTGCAGAGGTGTTTGATTACAGATGACTAGACTGTGCATGCCTGTGCAAAATGGGCCCTTTTATTTCATCTTGCTCGTCTTTAAAATTCTCTTTCAAGTGTTATTACTTATGGAATGCTCTCCCTGACCATTTAGGCCATTAGACTAGAACTGGCTTAGACAGGGTTGTGATATGATAAGAAGGAGCTAAAGGAGAGGCTGGTTATGCTATCCAAACCCTAGATGCCAACTGACATGGAAAGCATACCAGTGCTGGCACTTATTTTGTTAAGACATCAAATTCACCAGTTCCAACAGGATCCTTTCTCATAATCCATCAAAGCTGATGCAATCCCCCGCCCCTTTTTTTTGAGAGGAAGAAACTGAAACCTTATTTAATTCAATGACTTTCCTAAGTGGAAGTCAGTTAATTTATATCCTTGTTCCTAAGCCCATGCCCTTTCCCATCCCCCATACATCCTCACTGGTCGACATCAATGTCTGTATGACTTGCATGCTGAGAACCAGTCTGCTGTTTGGTAGAAACCACTTCTGAGTAAATGTGGTATCATTTCTGTATACATTCTTTCTATTTGCTGATTTAGACTGAATTATTTCAAGACATGAAAATACTATTCTTATTCAATTGATAGCAAGTAATTTATTTTCTGATTTGATTAAAAGGTCATTCTTTTACATTTAAACAACATCTAATTCAATCAAAGAAATTCCTATAGCAGTGTGATTATGCCAGAGACCATATAATAAATATTTGAAAAACACTTGGTATTTTTTAAGGTATCCAGGTCATTAATTGCTTGGTTTAAATACCCCTTATATGCTGGCTGAGTAATAAAGTAATCTGTGGTTTAGGAAGAAGTAAAGGAAGCCTTAGGAGGTTAATATATACCCAAGTTCCTCATTGAAGGAGAGAATGCAGGTTCAGAATTCAGCATCCCTGAGTAGGTTATTCAAGTGGTTCCTTGGTATTTAAGGGGAATAACTTCTGGTTGTGTATATTACAAACCTGTTTCAATACTTGAACTAAATGCTCATTGAAGTTCAAATTATAGACAATTCAGCACTGCCCTCAATGCTCTTATAATTTTAATACTGGTAGATTTCCCTTCATTCATTCATTCGAAATTTAAAAAGTTACATTTATTTATTTAGTGTATGAGTGCAGTGTGTGTGTCTGTGTGTGTGTGTGTGTGTGTGTGTGCGCGCGCACGTGTGTACACCACAGCATGCATGTTATAGAACAGTTTGTGTGAGTCAGTTCTATCCTTTCACTATGTGGGTCCTGAGGATTAAATTCAGTTCATCACACTTGGCAGCAACTGCTTTTACCCACTGGACTCATCTAACAAATCTTTAATTTGAAATTATTCTGCATAGACTTTGGGTTCCATTCTGGAAACACTGCCTGGGCCACACAGAACTTACATTAAGAATGCACAGAGGTAATAGTCACTATGTAGGACTGATGAAAACTGCGATAGGCACACCAAGAGACAGGAGGTCCCTGAGATCCACAAAGCTTGGGTCTGCTTTGAGAGTACTCCTGTTGCCTTAGCTTCTTGCCTGTCAGTTAACAGTTTTCTGTTTCCAGGATGCCTCAGGAACTGAGTCAGCACAAACCCAGAACTTGATTTAGCAGAGGTTTTCAAACTTTGATGAATGTAAGAATTACCTGGGAAGCAGGAGAAGTACAGGGGCCCAGTTCCTATGTCACTGCATTCTTTAGCTCTCCAGGAGCTCCTGAATAAATCATGCCTCAGTTTGAGAACCATTGCTTTGGACATTGCAACCATTCCGTTGGGTAAAATATGGTATGTGCAGCAGTTAAACTGTTTGTTGCATTTTCTTTCTGGAATGTGAAATAAGACCTTCCACAGGATTTCTGATTTCAAGAGACTTTGAAACTGAATTACTCAAAATGCGAAAATGCAATTTTATGTCTTTTTTATGCTGGTTACCTTGTCCCTGATCTGTCTTTGTTTTATTTTTTTTTCCTCTCTCTCTCTTTTGTTTTGTTTTTGGACGCATTTTCTTTGAAGTTGTTTTCTGAGCAGAAATCATTTTGGTGAAAAGTGCTCTTATGAATTCAAGATATGGAATTTAGCAGCAAATACTAGCATCAAAACATAGTGTAATTGTTGGCTAAAGGCAATAGTCATTTGGGGGAGAACCCCTGCTTCTTATTTCTTCTTTTTCTATTTGCATTGACTTGAGACAGGACTGAAGCTCAACTTCCAGTGTTTCAGTATCTTCAGCTGTGAAATGAGGGAGGGGTTTGTGATAACAGCAGGACCTACCTTTCAGGGTTGTTGTGATGGCAAGCTGCATTAACACACGAAAGCACTTTTTACTGGACACCTAGTGAACTGAATAGATGTACTAGTAATTTTTATTCCCATTGCATTTTTATATATTTCATTTCTTCTTATGCACCTGTTGCTTTCTTTCTGTACTGTAGCTGAAGACCAGTAGGTTCCACCAAGGTTTTAGAAACAAATGGAACCATGTAATATACCAGATTCAAATTCAACTAGCTTCATGGCTACTATCAAATACTTTTCATGGTCATGTATTTAGAAACTGGGGATTAAACTTTAGGAACAGGACCTATTTTCAACTAAGGACAGTTTAGACCCGAGCTTCTGAAATGGGGGGGCGCTAAAGACCACCTTTATCAATTTCCCTTAGAACTCTTGTTTAAACAACAGATTGTGGGGCTCCATCCCATAGCTTCCACTTAGCAGATGTACAATGTACAATGTCTACTGAGATATGCCTTCCACAATGGCCTATGAATGCCTCTCTCCTCTTTTTCTCAGGCTTAGGAGAAGGGCTAAGGTCAGACTACATGCAAAGTGAAGGGAAGGGACTATTCTCACTTGGAACTTGTCACATTTCCCATCTCTTCCCTCCCCTCTCTCCCCTCCTCTTCCCTTCCTCTTCCTTTTCTTTCTTTTCACATATACAATTCATCAGTCATATCTCTGTGGGACTGATATTAGCTACTACAAATCCTTCAATTGTTTTCTCTTTCAGAATCAAATCTGCACAGTCTAATTCCTGTACCGATGACCACAACCTACATAATCCAATTATAAAACCCTAGGAGGACTCCAAATAAAATGATCTCTAGCCTTCTAGCTGCTGGGTTTGATATTGCTGTAAGTTTTCTCTTTGTTATATGTATTAATAATAATTGCTAGAGAACCAGGCATATCCCTAAGTTAAGAATACAGCTATATTTAAAAAACAAAACTCCTGCCTTTACTGCATTTACTTTTAAACATCTTGGTCCCCTGGCTTTGTCTTCTCTTTTGACTTAGCCAGGATAACAGAGCTCAGTGCCCATAGTTTTCTCTTTAACATGTCTTGGGACATAGTTTGCACTTCTATGGTTTTTCTGCTCTCAAGATACATCAGCTTCAGCTCCAGAAGTCCAGCCAAATGGGCCCCATAGCCTAAATTAAAAAAAATTATTTTTCAAATGTTTTATTTATTATTTTGATTTTATATGTATAAGTGTTTTGCCTGCATGTGTATTAAGTGTACCCATGTTGCACAATGCCCATGGAGGTCAGAAGAGGGCACCAGGTTCCCTGGAATTGGAGTTATAGATGGTTGTTAACTGTCATGTAGGTGCTGGGAATAGAACCCAGGTCCTCTGCAAGAGCAGCCAGTGTTCCTAATCACTGAGCAATCTCTCCAGCTCCCATAGCCTAGATTTTACACCTTTGCAGAGGATGGGAAGGTAGGGATTAAACTTCAGAAGATGTTCTGACAAACTTTTTCAGTCACTTGAGTTTTCTTCATTGTATTTTCCCATCACAAGTTAAATCAAGGTCTTCCTTATTTCGGCTTCCCTTATGTCTCCCCAGTCTCGCCGCAAGGCCCTATACTTCTCCTTTGCCACCCACTTCAACTCCTTGTTCATCTTACAACTTCATTTCCCTTTTTAAAAACATGCATATTCATCACTACTCACCCTCTTCTAGGAAGAATGACATATATACTGTGTTTCTGTTCACAGAAATAGAACTACAACTATAAGGATTCTTTGCATGGACAATTTGGGAAATAAGAATTAAATACACACACATAATTTAATTTTATTTATATTTAGACTTTTTATTTAGATGTTTTTAAAATGGGTTCTTTTTAAAAAGTCAGTTTCCTAATGTCTCATCTACCAACTTTTAAAAGTGCCTTTCTTGTTCCCAAACACCGAATTGAGTATTGTGGTCATCCTAAGACTATTTTAGTTTAAAATTATTTTATGAGATATTTCCTGTTTGAAAAGGAGGATAAAATGTTTTCATGGTATTCATGTACCAACTTATACCTGTTTTAAACAATCTTGAACTAATTTTACATTCATAGAACATAACAAAAACAGCATCCTGTGTCTTCCTCTAGTGTGTCCAGTGGTGACACCTGTATTGTAATATCAACTAGGAAGCTGACATTGGTACAATATATTAAGCAGATTATAGATCTTGTTTAGTTTTCACCATCTCGACAAACATTCTATACCCTTTAATTCCATGTGCAATCTCATGTAAGGACTAGCTCAATCAAGACTTATTTCAACACCAAAGTAATTCCCTCATGATACCCTCTGATACTTGTTCCTTTTGAGCTACATCCTCCAATTGAGCCCAGGTTTAAATTCTATAAGAAGTCAAATTGTCAGAGTGACTGTCCTCTTTTCTCTTCCTATTAGTAATACATTAAATATATGATTGCTTTATCTCCTGACCAGGAGTAGGTATTATACTTAAAAAAAAACTGCCAGTCTTATTACAGGGATGTAGTGATATGTCTTTGTGTTTTAAATTTGTGTTTCTCTACTGGCTAATAATGTTGAACATATTTTTATGGGCTTAGTTTACATCTTTGTCAGTAAAAGTTCTTTGCATGTCCTTAGCCATTTCTCTAGTTGGATTTATTTGTTGAGTTTTAAATGTATGATAAAACTTGTAGGATATAGAAATGCCATTATTAAAAGTTAGCCATTTTTTCAGTGTAAATTTCACTGGGAGTAATAAAGCCCATAGCTACCACACTGTTTACTTTCCAAACATTTTTATAACTTTCCTAAAGAAACTTTGTAACTCTTAAGTAGTAATCACCTGTTCATCCTTCCATGTAGCTCTTGCTAAGCTTTAATCTACTTTTTGGATCTATAAATTTGTCTTCTCTAGATGTTGCATAAAAGTTGTGGGGGATGAACACAAGAAAACCGTGTTTTCTGGGCACAACGGGGCAGTTGCATAAAGTATATATATTTTAAGACATCTTTCAGTGCAAGTTCATGTATGAGGACACTAACTTGAGTCTGTAGGCCTTAACATAAATGACAGAATGTATAAAATCCAGTAGGGAACTATGGGAGGATATAATGGGGAGGGGTATAAAGATGAATAAGATGTTCTGTATGAAATACACAAAGTTTCTATAAAAATTTACACAAAATTTTATTATACAGAATATATAAAGAACTTTTACAATTCAACAGCAAAAAGATACAAATTAAAAGTAGGCCGAACACTTTAACAGATACTTCTCTAAAGAAGATATGCAGGGCTAGAGATACGGCTCAGTGGGTAAAGTGCTTGCTATGCGACCATGAGGACCAGAGTTTAGGTCCTCATCACCTGTATAAAAGCCAGACATGGCATTGCACCTTCATGCTACTGGGCAGGTGAAGAGAGGCAGATTCTGCTGCCTCACTGGCCAAGTGGCCTAACTAAGATAACTAGCTCTTAGTGAGAGACCCTGTCTCAAAAATAAGGTGGAAAGTGGTAGAGGGACACACCTGAGGTTAAGCTGTAATGCACCTGCACTTGCACACCAAGACAAATGGCCAATAAACTCACGAAAAGATGTTGACCATCAGTAGTCTTGAGGGAAATGTAGATAAAAACCTGAGTGCAATAGCACTTCGAATTTAGTCAGTTGTCTATCATTTGTTTTGAAAAGGAAAATAAATATTAACAACGTGGGGAAATTATAATCCTTGCATTGTTGAGTTTTGAGAATTCTTAATATATTCTAGCTGTTGAAATGTGACTTGCAAACATATTTTTGTCATTATGTAGGTTTGAAATTTTATTTCTGAAAATACCAGAAAATGCTGAAAACCGTAAGCGAACTAAAAGTCACCTGAAGTCTGTGCACACTGATTTTTAAACTGGAGACACTGGCTCTTTTCTCTGATTTTTGCAGACTTTTTTTCCTTTTCTTTTTCCTTCTCAGCCTTATAAATTATTTTTCTCCCATTTTGAATATACTTTTGTTAATCTTTAAGGTGTTTGATTATTTACTGTGTCTTTGGTACCTTAGAAAGCCAACCAGTATAATTTAGTGCATTGAGGAAAGATTCTTGTATATCAAACTCACCATGAGAACTTCTATTTTATTTTAGTTTGGTACATGAGCTAGTATACTATAGTACAGTATAGTTCCTGTGGATAACAATGACCTGTTCTTGTAAAATATTTTCCTCCTCTCATAGGTTCATCAGTTTATACATAATGCTTTTTTCTTTTTTGTTTCTGTACATATGTGGAGTGTGTGTGTGTGTGTGTGTGTGTGTACCTGTACATGTGCTCATGATAGTTATTACCTACAGAGTCATCTCCCCATCCATCCTTTTTTCTTATGTACATATACATATATACACATTTGTATGCTGTTTGTGAGAAATATTGTTTTTTGACAATGAGTTCTTTGTCTGATTTGACAATAATATTTTAAGTAATTTTGGTTTATATTGTTACCAATGGAAATCATATTCCTTACGGAAGTTTCTGATGATTAAAGAGAAGAGACTTTTAAAAGTCACCTGAAATCCTAACACTTAGAAAAACTGCTATTGAATATTTTATTGCAAATCCTTCCAGGGCCTGTGGAACATTTAAGCTCCCAATTCCTACATATGGAACTACTCTCTATAGCCTACTTGGTATTTATCATCTCTGGGAGCAGAATTAGTGTCTGAACCCTGTGTTTGAGGGATTGAGATATGAGCCAGAACTTGTTCCATATGCTCACTTTGCTGTTACAGTCCAGGTCTCTATATTGAGTAAATGCCCATCCTCTTTCCTAACTCGTGAGCTGATTTCCACATTGAAGGAAACAAAAGAATTCCTTTATATTCTTTCACTCCTCTTCTCCCTGAGACTCAAGGCAGATCCAACCTTCGGCTGACATATTTTCCTAGAACCTTTCCCTGAATCTGATTGACCTTTCAAGTTGAAGCACCCATAGATTCCATCTCACCATACCAGTCCCACCCAGGGAGAGGATCTGGCAGTAGGAGAGAAAGATTACCTATGTCATTCCCTTAAAGAAGCCTCTAACTCCAGAGCATGATGTACTGTTGCCTCAATATGACCAGTCTGGATGCCAAAGTTCTCCTTGAGGTTAGAACGACAAAAAGAGGCTTGTGGACGGTCTGCTTGTCTGCCTTTCCGTTATCTCCTCTATATTAGTTACTTTTCTGTTGCTGTGGTAAAACACTCTGACCAAGGCCACTTATAGAAAGAAGAGTTTATTTGAGCTTAGGGTTCCAGAGGGAGTCCATAGTGACCAGAGAGACATGGCAGGAGAGGTGGCATTAGTAAGAAGCTGAGGGATCACATTTTGAAGCAAGCACAGGAAACAGAGTGTGACTGGAAATCTGGCAAGATTTAAGAACTCTCAAAGCCCACTCCAAGTGCTGTGCCTCCTACAAGGCTGCACCTCTTTAAACCTCCCAAAACTATGCCACCAACTGGGGAGCAAAAAGTCCTAATACGCTATGGGGGACATTCTCATTCAAACCAGCACACCCTTTTACCCTGCACCTCCAGCAACGTGCTGAAGCACCAGAGGTAAGCTTGTCTGCAGGAGTACTCTTTGAGGTATACCGTCTATCCCTCTTCTAACAAGGGAGAACTCCAGGATGGAGGGGTCATACACATTCTCATTCTGCCGCTGTTACTGGGTCCAACCCCTTGCTCAGGGATGGGCAGTAATTGCTGAAGACTCCGTGAGCCTTTCTTCTCTCACTTCACAAAGTAGATTGAAATGTAACACAGGATTAGAAGAATGCCCTTAACCTATATCCTCCAATTCATAATAATAATGAAATAGATCACTGACTTTTGCTAATATTGTTAAATTGCTACAGCCCATCCTGCAATTGATCCAGGTGCAGCAATATATCTCAATTTTGTCACATCATAGGCCTTGCTATCTCGTAGAGCTGTGCGATTTTTGCAATTCCAAGCTCCAACGTCTGAATCTAGCACCCCAGCTGCTGCCATCTTTTCCTACTGATCTTGCCTATCTCCTTTCCTGCTCTCTCTGCAAATCCTTCACCGCATGACTGTAACAGAGTGGTCTTGTGGAAATTGTGCATCTGTTTCTGGTTGCTCAGGCTCACCAAAACTACCAGTCAGGCACTCAAAACCCATACGAGCTGGTCCCTGCTTAGTAATTCTAGCCTTACAGCCATCCCAAACCTCCAGAATTTTCCAGAAGTCATTTTCTGCCTCTACATCTTTCTACACACATCCTTCTTTATGCCAGGGTGTCATTTCTGTCTATTGTTTTTCAGAGTCAAAATAAGCACTCATCTATTTTGAGAAGAGTTCGCTGAGCTGATGATGCCTTCTGGAAAGCTTCTCTAGCCCCATAGCTCCCTGGGCAAGTCTCTACTACAACTGTGTTAGCTGTTCATTTATTGTCTTTTTCTCTTCTCCACCCATGGAACTACACTACAAATATTTTGAAAGACATTATATTTTATTCATTTTCATGGCCTTAGTGTCTGAGTAGATGTCTGACACATATTTGCTGAATTAATGAGTATAATTAAAATCCTACACATGCTTTGGTCCTACATTTGTATTCATATTTAAAACAAAATTTGTAACAAACTTGTCAGATAGATCACATTAGAGCATGGTGATTGTTTTCCCAAGTTTGTTCTCCTCTGAGAGGGCGTGTCACACATATTGACACCAAATGGCACTTCTTTATTTTTTTAAAGAATATTATTTGTGTGTGTGTGTGTGTGTGTGTGTGTATGTATGCACACGTGTGCTCGTGCACAGGTGGGCATGGGACAATCAGAGGACAACTTTGGATAATCCGTTCTTTTCTTCCACTGTGGGCTCTGGGGATTAAATTTACGTCATCAGGCCTGAATAGCAAGCACTATTACCCTCTGAGTCATTTCATCAGTCTTCCAAATGGCACGTGTTTAAAATCAGTCTTTTATAAAAAATGGCATGGGAAGATTTTCAAATGCATACTCCCCTGGTAACTTGTGATTTCTCTTATTATTACAATCAAAATATAAATACCATATACATGGTAGATTCTTCTACACTGAAGAAACCCTGCCTTTGACTAGCATTTCCCTACTTTAACCACCCATGAACTTGCTTTATTAATTATTCTTTCACATTATCTCTGTTGAGTTTTCTTCCCCTGTATGCTTTTTTGTCCTTATCAGCCTTTTGAAAGCATTGTTATTAAAGCCGCTTTTTTAAAACAACTTTCTTTTGCCATATCTAGCCTTATATTCATTCATATACTTCCAGAAACTCTACTGAGGTACTCCATAAATGTGCACACGATACATCAGAACCTTATGGATGGTGTGTAAAGTTATGTGTTACTGGGTTTCATCCTCAGGCTCTAACTTCATAATATGAGATGGGGCTGAGAATTTACATTTTAAATATATTTATTATTTTTACCTTTTATTTCTATTTTTTGTCCATGAGTGCATTGCACACATGGATTTAAGTGCACTTGTATTGTGCAATGCCTGATGAGGTCAGAAGAAGGCTTTGGATCCCCTGGAACTGGAGTTTGGATAATTATTAGCTGCCATATGGGTGCTGGGAACAAAACCTGGGTCTTCTATACGAGTAGCCACATCCAGTGCTCTTAACTGGCGAGTCATCGCTCCAGTTCCCCAAATTTACATTTTTAACAGGTCCCAGGTGATGCACCTATTGCTAATCTGGGATGCACCTTGAGGCTTAGTGCTCTACTAGCTTTCTTTAGCATGCTGCCAAAATTTCACAGGTCTAGCCACTTCAGTCCCACTTATTGGTTCCACCCAGCTCAGGCTCTGGGATCAGACTGTTCTAGGTAAAGAATATGATTGATGCCTTTAGTTGGTTCAGGAGCTCGTCATTGTTGTACATATTTTATATAAAAAATAACTCCAAATTATACATTTTCTTTAGAAAATCTGTGTCAATATATATGGGCTTGTTGCTCTGAGAGTGTACAGCCTGAATATCAGCAGCAGCAGCTACTCAGGGAAGGTTTTAGAAACTCAAGAAGACACCATAGACTAGCAAAGTAAAGGCCCAATGCCAGGAATGGAGTCTTTGGAAGCTGTTGACCAGGGGTCCCATAGACCCTCAAACAATACTGGTTATTGCCCCTGCTCTTGGTTACTGATCAGAACTTGATGGTAAGAATTTGTTGCTGAAGACATCATACACATGATCTGTAGGATAACCAAGGAGATCAACCTGGTGGTGACTTAAGAATTTCATCTCTATTGGCTAGCTTTCACAGTGCTGGAAGGTGCTATGTACGCTACCAGAAGAGAAAATTCATATTCAGTCTTACTCACTGGTAATGCTGCAAGCTACAGCAATAATTGGCCCGGCAGGATATGCCCACTGGTGCCTTAGTGGCTCAAATATTATGGAAGTAACCCCTTTCTGATTTGATTTAAGTTCCACTTCACAAGATGGAGTCCATACCTGACACTAAAAATAAAGCTAGGAACCTGTGGCTAGACAAATCACAGGACATAGGGGAGAGTCTAGTACTATTGTTATGCTAAATATAGTATTAAAGTGACTACTAATGACTTATCATTATACAAATAGGTCAGTGTATCTCTTAACTCTCACCAGAGAAGTTTCCTCATATTAACACAGAAGAGCAACTGACTAATGTACAGAGAATAAGAGGCTGCAGACAGCTTATCTGTGATTAAGACACTTATATAAACCTTCTACCTCCTAAGGCTCAGGGATCATTGTGGAAGAGGGGGCAAAAAGATTGTAACAGTCAGAGGAGGTAGATGATCACAAGGAAACCAGGTTTTCCAACTATCTGAGAAGTTACTCACATGAACTCACAACAATGGTGACAGCATGCACAAGTCCCATGTGAGCTCAAGCCAGACAAATCCCAGCATAACGGTGAGGAAATGTGCAAGAAACTCCAGTTCTATCTGAGAACGTACATTGGCAACCAATAGCTACTTGGAGGGGGAGAGTCATTCTTGTTTAAAGGTCTGACTCTTGGTAGTTTAACCAGGTTCCAGTGGGTGGACCTGCACTATAAAGGCATTTGGGGACACAAATGACTATAGGCCTATATATGTATCACATATTCCTATAATGGAGTACATGAAATTGGATGATGGGTAGTGAGGGAGGGGATACGGGAGGGGATCTAAATATCATCAAAATATATTGTATTAAATTCGCAAAATTTCAAGAAAAGATTTTATAAAGAGGCTCAAGCCCCACCTGAATTTGTATTCACATTCATCTTAATAAGATTCTTCAGGTGATATGTGTACATATTGGAAAGAACCAATGTCTGGTAAAATATCCTGTATGATGAACTATTACCACCTAAAGATGAAACATGAATCCAAACCTTAGGACATAACTTTTCCCAACTTTCTGGTCACCCACGTGTCATTACAAGCATGTCCTGGATTAGTTCTACTGAAAATGTGATCTGTGATGAACAAAATATGATTCTGCATGAATTTGGAGATTCCTTGTATATTTGAGATTTGTTGTTTATGACCAACTCTCATTACAAGGCTTTTCCAACTGTGGTAATGTACTGAAGGGATATTTCTTCATCATGTTTTTTTTTTGCACTGATCTTATGAAGGGTTGAATGAAAGGCAGTTTGAGAGTCCAGGTAGATGGGGTTCATACCATAATCAACACTGCATTGCGGCTAATGTAGGCCTGTCAGACTGCTGGAATACTACTTGCAAGCATTTATAATGGGAGAAAGTGCTGTAAATTTATTATAGCAGCTTCAGTGTTTTCATCAGTAAATAGGGAAAGTGAATTGAAAGTCCCTGTAGATGACTGACACTGAAAATTCTTCCAAGTGTTCTTCCTAGCACAATCAGGAATTCAGTGGGTGTTTTGATGAGTGTTGCCAGATTAATCAATACAGCATTCTTGTTATTAATCTTTCTAATAAGGCATGAAAATTCATGTGCCCCCTCACTTTTGACCTTTAGGCAGTAAATGAGGAGGAAATATGATGTAGAGGGAGATAGAATAAGGTTAAAAGTCAAAGGCAAGTCCCATCCTTGAACATCCAGAATTGTAAACACTTTGAGTAGTATGGTAACAGGCTGTTCCCAACATAGTATTGTCTGTAGTCTGTTTGTTCTGAAACTTCTACTGGAATCTATTTGCCTCCTCAAAATTGACCATCTTTCTTCTTTGACCTGCTCCTTTCCTGAAGCAAGGGAAGAAATGGTCAAGGTGACCCTTCTGTCTGTCTGAAATGGATTTATCTCCTCTCCTGAAGGTCTTGTGGCTTACATACCATTCTGGCAAGGCAATTTCGATGAGGGAAAATGAAAAAGTTTCTTTATGCCAATTTCCTTTTAATATCCTGAAGGCTGGGTGAAAGCATCAGTAGAAAACACGATGAGCAGATGCTCACTTGATTTGTTGCTCTATTCTTGAATCCTTTGTTAGAATTTAAAATAGAAAATAAAAACAAAAGTGACAAATGTCAGACTTCAGACTTGTTCACTCTTTCTTCCAGCTGTGTTCTTAACTTTGCTGTACAACCTGTTCCACCCAATGAGAGCTCACCGGATCTACAAGACTGAAGTCTACTGAATATTCACTGGTGAGGTAAGTGCTTTCCATAAATCTAAGCCACAGACTCTCTGAGACTACTAATATTTTATAATAGGACAGTCCTCATTGTCTCTTGGTTTTCAGATGAATAAATTTAAAGCAAAAAAGTCTGAATCCTAGGTCCAGGACAGCTTTCAAGGATAGTTATGTGACATTCAACGGATTTAATTCCCTTTCTGGCTCTGTTTTTCTCTGCACTTTCAGGATCTAATCCTGAGCTCAGGAGTTAGATATCTTGTCTCAACCAAACAGGTAGGAGATGGCATTCTGAGCATCCTATTTCCAGGCTGAGTTGTGTATGTCAAGCTAACGAGTTGTCTAGCCTCATTATCATGGTCAGCAATAAAGCAGAGGCAGTTCAAAGCTTTTTTTGTATGGAAGAAGCAGAAAAGTTGAATCTCACTCTGTCTAGGAGTGAGGAAAGCTAATTTGAATGCCTATAATGGTAAGAACATCGGGAAGGAAGATCAGGGACTGTGGTAAATGGGGGAGCATGTGACTTGTCTGCTTAGAGGATAGTGGTGGAGACAGAGCAGAGTGGTACCATGTCAGGACATAGCCTAGAGCTGCAGGATCCTGACTTCTGAGTTCAAGAGAAGCTAGAGCTTCAAGTAATCCTTCTCTCTGAGTGAGACAACAAGTCCTTTGATAAGTTGCCAGATGTTTTCACTTCTTCATGGTGAATTTGGACTGTAAGTCCAAAATTTGACTTCTAGTTTACCAGTTATTAGTTTATTGGTAAGCATTTATTACTATGGATTTATTTTATTTCAGTCTTTTGATTCAACTCAGCTTGGGTTTACTTAGGTTTTAAGTAGCAGATACAGATTCAACAGCAATCTTTTAATGTTCACTGAAATAGTACTCA
The DNA here is from genome assembly GCA_035773235.1 of Eospalax fontanierii. Classification (NCBI taxonomy): domain Eukaryota; kingdom Metazoa; phylum Chordata; class Mammalia; order Rodentia; family Spalacidae; genus Eospalax; species Eospalax fontanierii. The sequence goes on along the minus strand of CM069525.1, from coordinate 20,819,081 downwards.
GGGCTTTGTTCCCACCTTAGTGAAGAAATAAATCTAGAAGTGTATATTCCCATATGGGGTTCTGTCCTTCTCTCCTGTCTTTGTTCCACTAACAATTATCTTAAAATTAATGAATTGAACTAAAACATATAAATGATGCTCTGTATCAATAGAAATCTGTGACATTTCTAATTTGAGGAAAATGGAGAGTTTACATCACTAGTTGAACAACAATGAATATATCTAATGAACTGCTCTCAGTCTAAATTTTAGACACTTCTATTTTTCTCCAGAGATGATGTTGAATCATTCTTCCAAATACATTTAGAGCAAAAGGGTAAGAAGGAGGCAGAAGACAAACTTCAAATGTATGAAAGAAATATTAAAAAGCAAACAATGATTTCTCCACCCACGTTCTATTGCCCTGTGCTGCTGTGGGACTCTGAAGCCTGAAGAGAGAAGAAAGTAAACAAGCAAATACACAGAATTGTGGATATAAATAATATGGAAATCTCCAGATTATACAGAAAAAGCATGTTAAAGCCAAAAACCTCTTCATAAAGTCTTACCTCAAGGCTTGAGCACCTTCTTTATCCTGAAGGCCTCTAACAACAAAATGAACAAATACCACATTAACAGGTCATATTAAAAATTTCAAGTCAAGGGCCAACTAATATGTATTTTAACAACTCTAAGTATCTAAACTTTTAAGGAAGAACCCATTCTTGTAATCTTTGTTGAATTTTGGGTGGTGAGTGGTACACAAATTGTGAGTTTTAAAAAAATCATCCCCACTAAAAATAAAATGTGAATAGTTAAGCCTTGGAGAGGATGAGACTTCTACATTGAAAAGCACTTCAAGTTCTTTTTGGGCAGGCAAGTTTGTCACCTGACTGGAGTCACCTGGACTTGCAACTTCTGGCTCCATCTGTATGCCCTGTGACCTGGCTTCTTAAGGGAACTACTATGGTGCTTATCTGGTATTGAAAGAATTCTAATGACATGAAACTTATGTTACTATAGAACTTTATGCAATTACATGTGATAACTATGTAGCTATATCCTCTGCATAGGTATCCTGAGTCAAGACTTTTTATGACATTAACCATCTTCCTTAGACTTTTGACCTACTGAGTTTCTGAATTCTGGTAAGAGATCTTCCTTTTTAGGTCTTAGAAATTATTTAAATACTTAGTAGCACATTGTCTAGTATTGTACACTTTTGACTTTGTGCTGACTTCAGTTTATAGACAGGAACCATGATTCTTATCTTTATTTAAAAGTCTCTACCAACTAAAATCAGCTATCCTGTCTCATTCCATAGGTTTGATTCCCTGTCCTTCAAACAAATCCTCATCCTTATAGCTGTATGATCAGATACAGTGAATCATTTGGCAACTAAGACATGCATACTACTTGCTACATGGCTAAATAACTGGACTTTCTTTTGTGACAATAATATGGGTTGTCACTGTCATTCACTAATTCCAGTTTTAAAAATACATTTTCTTTATTATTTTTATTTTATGTGTATGAGTGTATTGTCTGCAGGTATGTAAGTGCAGCCGTGTTATGTAAGCCCAAGAAGGCATAGAAGAGGGCATCAGATCCCCGGGAACTAGAGTTACAGATCGTTGTTAGCCACCATGTAGGTTCTGGGAACTGAACTCAGGTCCTCTGCAAGAGAAGTCAGTGCTCTTAACCACTGAGCCATCTCTCCAGCCCCCACTAATTCCAGTTTTGATAGTGCTTCTACGTTTTTAGCTCTCTGTGAACCACAGTGTTTATGTTTACCCATAGCCCATTCTCCAATTGATGGAGCCCCAAATGAATAAGCCACTTAGTGGTAGAGTCTTTAACTACGATCCCCAAGTATGTAGTCCACTTAGCATGCTTCTGTATTTTCTCCTCCTATCTTTCTGGCCATATGCTCATGCTTTTTATTAGATGTCTACTTACTATCTTCAAGAAGTGAGCCTCAAACCAATTTTAGAAGAAAAGTATTATTAGACAATGACAGAACACTATTGGCCACGAGAAGATGAGTAGACATTTACTTTACTTGTGAATTCATCATGTTTTCTTCCATGTGCTATTCTGAAATGACCAAAACCATCCTGCCTGAGAATAAGGGTAAAGGTAGGAACTACTTTATGCTCTCAAAATGACTAAAATTTCTCCTACAATTGGAAGAAGTTATGGATATGTAGATGTGGGACTTATAAAAGTAAGCTTCATATACATTCTCAGTACCATTGGCAGTATAAATTGATATCTAGAAAGAAAATTGACAATATTCTATATAGTAACATTAGTAAAGGAGTGTTTATAACCTACTGACATTTATTGATATCTAGAATAGCAAGCAATGGACAACAAACACATAGATTGCTTTTTGGTATTATCATATGAAATACTGGGAACTCATTTAGGAACCATATATTTAGAAAATATTTGGGGGAAAATCTTGCTCTTCTAAAAATAGAGGATGAGTAAAGTATGATTTTCTTGTAAAACTATGCATAGCTTTTACATAACACTTTTCTTAGTTGTTACTAGCCTTCACAATCACATATTTCTTGTTTTCTACTGTGAGTTTATGTTGAAAATAATCTGAAATGTTATTTGAATGATCTGTTTCCTTGCATGAAGCTGTTGTCTTCAGAGAAGGTAAACATGGTCTAATATTTTTGCTACTCAAGGGCCTGGGAGAGTTGGTTCAGAAATGATGACGAAAGCTGGCTGTGCATGAATTTTTAATCTGGTAGCATCATGAAGAGTCCTCAATGTGGAAGAATGAGAATACAAATTGGAAATGGTATACAAATTATGCATGGGTAAGATTCTTCTTCTAGAGCTGTGTCTACTGCCTGAGTTTGTGAGCACACTTTATCCATTCCCTTCCATAGACAGGAACTACCAAGACTTAGTTCCTAGGGAATGATTAGCCATTGCATGCTAGTAATTTATGGTATGGTTAGAAGACTTTATCCATTAGGTGAAGTTTCAAGATCTGAGTGATTTGTTAACATACCATTAAAGACAGCAATGATTCAGGATGGGTTCCACACTCAGGTAAATTGAGCATTTGAAGCGATAGTTAAAGAAGAAGCACCATGGGAGGAGAAAATTCTTAGTGACCACTTAGCAGTGTATTTAAATAGTCAATCTCATAATCCTCTAATTTGGTTTTATAAATGTCCCCCATGTTAATGAAAGGATATAGAAAATTGGAAGGGTTGCTAGATAAATATAGGATACCTTCTTACATTTGAATGTCAGATAAACAATAGAAATGTACCCCAAATATTATATGGCATATATATGCAAATTATTCAGTTTTATCTGAATTTTAAACTTAACTGTCTGCATTAAAAAATTTGTATTTATTTTTATTTTGTGTATTGAGTATTATATGTGCATGTATGTAAGTGAACCCATGTTGTACAGTCCCTGCAGAGAACAGAAGAGAGTGTCGGATCCTTTGGAACCGGAACCATGGATGGTTGTGAGCCACCATGTGGGTGCTGGGATTCAAATGCTGGTCTTCTGAAAGAACAGTCAGTGCTCTTAACTGCTGAGCCATCTCTCTAGCTGTTAGGTTCTGAATTTTTATTTAGTTAAATCTACCCTAGATTTGGACAATTTACTTTGCTAAAGAGTGGTAGATGAAATGCCTGAAGGTAGTTTTGATGGAGTTAAAAGCTTGTGAATATGATCAAAATACATTGTGTACATATAGGAAATTGTTGAAATATTCCCAACCTAAAAATGATATTAAAATGTTTGTTCTCTTAACCTTGTACACTGATGTCCTTTTATTGCAGTTGTATGGGTTTGTCAAAGAGGAATCATGGAAAAAATGTTTGGATCAGTTTTCTAATAAATTCCTTCTTGTGCATGTTTATTTTAATAAGTGAGGCATCTTAATACGACCATAATAATGTAGTTAGAAACTTCCGATTTATGAAAAGAACTAAATTTAAATAAAAATATGAGCTGTTTTCACAACAGGAATTTCCACATTTTAAAGATGTTTAATCCCTTCAAGATTCCTTTTTGTTAGGCTCAGGAGAGTTAGTCATCAATTGAAAAGATTTGGCCATATTCAAATGATTATAGTTTTGTTAAGTCTTGCTGCTCCCTTAAAGAAAATATAAGACAAATGTAACACACATACAGTAAAGGACGTCAAGCTACTTGTTTTCTGACATCAATTTTTGGGCATGATTTCATTGACATGTGGCAAGTCTTAATTCTCATGTTAAGGAAATTGCTTTAAAAATGAGACTATGAAAGATGACAGATTTGTAGGACATTCTGTGCAAAGCAGGAGATGAAGATTTGCAAATGCAGCTTTCATAGAGATAATTGGAATTCATGTAATGACTAATTCTTTATATTTTGAGGCATTTATAGATTAATTTTCCATGATTGACAGAAAGAGGTGGAAAGATTATATAATTTTATTCTTGATTTAAATGATGGAGCTTAGTTAAAACTTAGCATTCTATTCAACAACTAGTTGGGCACTTCCAGAGAACCTCTTAGACTCCCACACTTAAGGCTGTTTCTTAGTGTGTGCTAGTCAATATCTTTTTTTAAAAATTACTTTACTGAACATGTTTAAAAATAACTTTTTTTCCAGTGTTGAAACTAATTGTATATATGGAATACAAATTCTGATATTATAGAACGTGCAAGGCCCAAACTACCAGCCAGAGGAGGCCATTGTGGGGAGTGTGTCTTTTGTCTAACTTGCATAACGGATTGACTATAACTGTGGGTAAAATACAGGATAGGTATAAAGAGATGGAAAAGAAAGTAGACACATTCTTGAAGAATTCCAAAATATGTATAACAGGTTTTACAAAACCTAGAAGTGGTATAGAACATTTATTGGAGGGTTGAATGATATGATTTTTTATTTACTCTTGATCATTTCATACATGAGTATTGTTTTTGCATTATTTATTCCACTCCCGGTCCCCTTAAGCTCTTCCCACCCTGAGCCCTGGGTGAGTGAGACTTAATATAAGAGACCTGTCCAGGGACCCACACTGTGCAGACTTAGCCATTTGTGACCTTTTGTGTTACTGGCCCTTTGTTACATGAGGGAGCTTCTCCCTTGCATATTAAAAGCCATAGTCCCACTAGGCTGTATGCTAAAATAGTGGAACTAATTCCTAAAAGTAAGACATAGACTATGGTTTTTAATATGCAAGGGAGAAGAGAACACAAAGGAAAAATTACTGTTGACACAACTGAAAACACAAGAAGATAGAAATGAAAAGCAAGCATGTTCAGTAGAAAAGAAATAGGTGATTAAATTAAGTTCAAATACAGTAATCACAGAAATTCAACTGTATTATGATTTTCAGTCAGCTGCCTCTACACCCAAGGCTTATACAATATAGAACAAGAAATAAAGAAAACACTAAAATGAATCTCTCAACTCTTATTAAAAAGAGGACACTTAAAGTATAACTTAGAGTAATATTGATCTAAGAAGTAGCAAACTTGTATATAAAGTTACCAAAACCATCAAAATGATTTAAAATACATCTCTCCTTCTCCAAAACATCTAGAAGACTAGAGCGTTTTGAGTAAATTTCAAATTAAGTTTGAAGGACCAGATACTCCCCTTGCTTAGAATTTCCCATGTGATATATTTACAGTGAAATTCATAATCTATATTTTATACGGTATAAGTAAAGTCAGAGAAGATCAACTGAAAGCTATAGGGACTGATCTCACGGACACTGATGAAAGTTTCTTAAAAAGTAAAAAATGATGAACTTGATAGATAGCTTAGTGGCTAACAGCAGTGACTTTTCTTGCAGACAACCTGCGTTTGTTTCCCAGCACACTTATGGTGACTAACAACTGTCTCTAACTCTAGTTCCAGGGGAATATGATGCCCTCTTCTGGTCTCTGCAGGCATTACATGCATGCAGCACACCTACATACACGCAGACAAAATACTCATACATATAAAGCCAAATTTTTTTTTTAATTTAAAAAGAGGAAAAGTTGAGCCAGGCATAGTGGCAAATGACCGTAATCCCAGGACTTGGGAGGCAGAAGCAGGCAGATCTCTGTGAGTTTGAAGTCAACCTTGACTACTGAGTTACAGCATAGCCAGGGCTGCATAGTGAGACCCTGTTTCAAAAAAAGTAAAAATGACAACACTGTAAAATGAAGTGGGAATTTACATCAGAAACACAAGTTATTCAAGTACTGTAATGACTATCAATCTTTTCAGTGGTCAAAGAAAAGATAAAATTTCAAAACCCATTAGTGATATCCTCATCATAAACAGAAATCAAGATTTACTAGATAATTCATGTTGAAAATTAAGATTAGGTCTGTGACCTGAGAAAGGTGCTTCTATTTCAACTACTGCTTAATATTGTAGTGGAGGTTTTCACAATGTAATACAACAGGGAAGGAAATATAAAAACTTGAAGAAGAAAGAAAGCAGAATTTCATTATTTACTGTGTTCATAGAAAAGTCAAAAGAAAAAAAATTTCAGCTAGGTTTTTTGAGATAAGTATAAAAAATGAATAGTGCCCATATATCTATATATAGTGTAGCAAATAGTTAAATAGGTAAGATGATTCCATATAACAAAAATAAATAAAGACTATAAACCTAACCAAATATATGCATAATACTTAAGGAAAATAACTTTAATGAAGGATATTAAAAGAGGATATAAATAAATGAGATACAAGCTACATAACTCACTTTGAACACTCCATATTGTTAAAGATGTCAACTTTCTCTAAATATATAGATTCACTGTTAAATATAAAAAAAATTCACTGGTAAATACTGGAATAGCCCAAGGAGATTTTGAAATTGTAGTGAAATAGTAAAATGGGTAGAAAATATGTGTGTAAAAACAAATTACTAAACATTAAGACACGTTATGCAGCTCAAGTAATTAGCATAACAGGTGGTTGGTGAAGGAAGAGGCAAAGAGATCAGATCAGAAATAAGAGCATGAAAACAAATGAGAAATTGTTTTATGAGTGAGGTGACATTAAAAATCAATGAGGAAATGATGTGCCATTCAATAAATCATGTTGAGAAAAAGACTTTCATATAAAAATATATTGGTTCCTCATATGTTTCACAAAAAAGAATTCCCAAAGAATTAAACTTTTTAAGTTTTAAGACTACTTTAAACAATTCATAATAAATTTCAGTATCCATTGGACCAATAAGATAGCCCAGCACGTAAAAGCACTTGCTGAGGAATCCTGCTGACTCAAGTTTGATCATGAGAACCTGGGCAAAAAAGCCAGATTTGGCATCTTGCATCTGTAATGCCAGGATTCCTACCAGCAAGAAGGGAGGCAGAGACAGCAGATTCACCAAGAGGCTTGAAGGCCAGGTAGCCTAGAAATGAAAGACACTGCCACAGTAAAGTGGGAGAGAAGAATTCACTCCTAATAGTAGTCCTCTGACCTTGAGTCATACCTCATGGCATGAGCATCTTTTCACTCACAGATATCCTGTACACATCAACTAATATTAAATAACATGCATAAAATTGAGTAAGCAGCCAGTGTCCTGACCCTCTGGCTCTTCCTCTTTTGCAGCCACCTCTTCTGCAATGTTTCCTGAGCTTTAGGAGCTGCATTGTAGATGTATCAACTGGGGTAGGCACCTTACAGTTGTTTATTCTCTGCAGTTGTGGAACTTTGTAATTGTCACCATCTGCTGAAAAAAAAAAAACCCCAAAAACTTCTTAGATGAGTAATGAGAAGTACACATGTCTGTAAATATAAGGATATGTATTTAGAATATGGTAATAAATTATGTTGGTCTAGGAAGGTGACAGAGTAGATTCTTCTCTAGCGTGTATAAACTTTCCAGCCATGCATATTTGGCTATGTTTACAGTACCATCCATGAGTTTCCTCCCATTGCGTGGGCCTTAAGTCCAAGTAGACAGCTATTGATTACCCCTAAGATAAAACTACCACCATTGCACCAGAGATATTTTGCTGGGTGGTCATTTTTGTAGCTCCTAGGCTTTACAGGTAGGTTAGACTGTTGATTGCTTTTATCCTTTGGCAGCTTGCATAACCTGCTACTAAATAGTGTACTCTTGACATGATAGGAAAGCTGCACCCATGAAATCTCTACATTGTGGTTGCCTAAATAAGACCTGCATAATGGCAGTATCAATTGCCATGCCAATATAGATGGGGGAACATCTTAAGATGAAGAGTTATTGCCAATGAACAGATGCTGAGGGAGGGAGAGTCAGTTTTCTCCAGAGATTAGCTCCTTGGTAAATTATTCAAACCCAACTGGCCTGTCTTAAAAGAATGGTCGAACAAGCACCTTTAAACTCAGAGTATTAAATATATGTATGTAAGATGTGACTGAAACCCCCAACAGTTTCAAATTCAGGTAGATGGAAAGAAACCTGGAGCTTGAGTTTACAAAACATGCATGAGAAAAGACCGACTTTTACAACTTCGCCTCAGAAATCCAGGCCCTGCAAATAGCTACAAATAGCTCAGGTAAGACTCCAGACCCCAAATTCACAAAGGACACGGGGCTTCCTTAACAGATAAGGTTCCGGACTCAAAAAATTCACAAACAGCTGCAATAAAGGACTACTTCCTGGCCAGAAGCTTGCTTTAAACATCAATCAGATGTCATGGCAATTCCAACTCCCCTCCCCTAAAAGCTAGGAGGGGGCTGAGGGCTTTTTAAAGGCTTTGAGGTTTTGAGGACTGGGATGAGTACTGAGACTGGGACTTGGACTGGGACTGGAACTGGGATTTGGGTTTGGGGGACTGAGCTTGCTCTCCTGGAGAGTTTGCCTCTCGCACTCTCCCTGAGGGAGCTCCTCCATCCCAATCTGCAGCCAGGCATGCCAGGCCAGTTCCCCAGAGCCCCAACCCCAAAATGGGGGTGAGAGATTAGCCCCCCCAGGGGGGCTAGCATTTCTCCAGTCGTGGGTGCGGAGGAGCTAGTCCCATCTGGTCTTCTCTTAATAAAACCGAATCCTGTTATCTTCCAGCAGAGTCTCTGGTCCCTTCTTGTCAGCTGCGTCTCTCGAACCCAGAACCTTACAATGTACATATAAATACATGTATATGTAACTGTAATAAAAGAAGAAGACAAGACATTGACAGTGAGTTAGAGTGGGGGAATGTGGGAAGAATTGGAAGGGGGAGAAGAGGAAGAGGTAGAAATGATGTAAATGCTATACTCAGGTGTGAAATTCTCAAAAAATGAAAAAGGTGTGGATGGGTGCAAATGGGGGAGGGGACCTAAATTTAATTAAGATCTATTATATAAAATGCACCAAAACTCCATAAAAACATACATTAAAAAGCAATGCATGGAGGAACAAACAGAAAAAGAAACTATGGTTTATATTTCTAGATGGAAAGAGAAGCTAAGGAAAAGAGAAGCCAGATGGGGCTAGGTGTTTACCATGAGAAATACTTAAGTTCTGTGTTACATTTGAGCTGATCCATCTTAGTAGGACGTATATGTAACTTTTTGTGAATACAGAAAATATATGTAGGGACTGTTTAACCTGTGTAGAGTATTGTAAGCAAACTGTATATTTAAAATAATTTTCCAAAATGTTACAATGCATTAAAAATAAGAATAATTTTGACTAGTAAGAAATTTTCTATAATTGTACATTGCTTTCAGGAAGATCTTTGAACTGAAAGAAAGGGCAGAATGAAATGGATTTAGAGTCTGATAAAATTTCAATGGACTCTATATACATATTCACATTTCTTCATGAAGAAGAAATAATTTTCTCTCAAATACTTTCAACTTTCTAGTGATATATCAAATTTTTAGTTCCAGAAAAGTATTTTAAGAGAAAATAAGCACTGGCATGTGAGTTTCTTATTATAAGTGTCTAAATGAAAGATTTTTCATCTCTAACATTTGGTGGAGGGAAGTGACCAGAAAATAAGTTTGAAATGAGAGAATCATTCACCAGCTCTAAGTTCAGTTAAATATAATTTTATTTCAATTTAAATGGCCACTTATGACACATGGAAAAAATAGTATATGATCTTTAGCATGTGCCAAGACTTGTCTATGAATAATACATGGTATCTTATAAATTTGAGAGAAGTATACTTAATAAAAAGGATCTAAATCAGAGTAGAGATAAGTACTATATTAGAATCTCACATGAAGTAGTGGAAAAGAGAGATTTTTTAAAGAGATTACCTGAAATAATAATTTGCTCCACAGTACCAGAAACATTGCATTTTTTTCATTTGTTTGTTTAATTACTATAAAATAGGGCGTGGATTATCTGTTATGGGAAATTAATATTTGCTAAGTAAGTAATTTGGTAAGATGTATTGGTTAACACTTATTTGGAGTAACAACTCTATTCCCATGAAGAGTTCAAACCTAGCAAGGAATTATTTATAGATACAAATGGTCATAATTCGATGTGATAAATACAGATCCTATAGTTCTCCCACTAAAAATGCAAAATAAGCAAAAGCCAAGTGTGAAGCATCCATTTTTACATAAAGTCCTCCTTTCTTAGATTGGTTTTCCAAAGCCTTCTCAACATTTACCTCTTCAAAATTTCTTGTTCTGTGGTGCTTACTATGCAATGCCACATTATGGTGAAGCTTGCATAAAGACAGCCAGACTCTCAGTATCCATTTTTGTCAAAAGGATAGTGAACTTCTCTGAGCACCTGTTCCTTCAGATTACTCTTGTGACTCTACTTTTGATTAAGAGTTTGCTCTTCCTTTTATTGAAAGAGTATATTCAACATGAAATGGGGAATGAAAAGGCAGAAAGATTTGCTTTATCAGGAAATCTTCCCTTTGTGGCCACAAACAGACATTAGCAATTTAATCCCTGTTGTTTACAGCACAAACAGAATAATCCTCATTGCTTCTTATGAATATTCACCCCCACACAAATTCATATATTATTCTGCATCAAGGGCAAGGAAAGGTCATGAGGAATTAAAGCTATATATCTTAGGTGACAAGAGGGGCTCAAGGCCTACTGGGCTTGTTACAGTTCTTTTAAGACTTGGATCAGACACCACCATCTCTGTCAAACGTTGCCTGACTTCTAATATCTGTTACAGAAGTCATCTCCTTGAATTGCATTTGTTTTTGTTTTCATGTCTTCCTCTCCTACTAGGCTGTGAATCTAGGAGAGTGAACAGAATATCCTTATAATTGCCCAAGAACATGTAGCAGAAGGTACCTGTGCTCCCTGAAGTTTCTCCCCTTTGCTGGGCACCAAGATAATGCATTGCACCTTCTTCTGTGGAATCATGAACTTTGGAGGATCTGAGACATTTCCTCGCTCACAAACTAATAAAGGAACTTACCACTGTTGCATGGATGCTGTAAAAATATAGAAGGCTCCTGAATCAGAGACTAAGAAGTTCATTATTTTGGTACAGTGGTCAGTATGAATTTCATGGGTCCCAAAGAAGTGAGTTGGAGGTGGGACTTAGTGGATGCTACATACACAGTGGGTTTACAACATATATTAGCCCTGGACATACAGGAAATCCCAATCACTTCAAGTGTTTTCCTGAGGAGGAATTGGACTGCAAACAAGTCTAAGGTGTCTGTGGCTCAACATTAAGGAAACACTCAAGTTCTATCCCTCAGACATTTTCATGACTCTTGGAGTATATGCATTTTTAAACTTGGAACCCCGAGTGTCAAGCTGGCCTCACTCTGTGTTGTACAAGCAACCTTAAAGAGATCAGCAAGCATCCATGAAATTATGGTAGGCTCCCTTATTGCACTGAAACTCAGACCCTGCCACCATTCTTTACTCTTATTCCCTAACTTGTCAATGCCTTTGCTCAGAACACATAAAAGAATGGGGGATAATTCATAAAGAATTATTTCCCAAACAGAGGCAGTTCTCTAGTTGCAAACACATGACATTTGAGTGTCTCTTACCTTTGCACCTTACAGAACTTTTGGTGATCTGAGGGCTTTTGGGAATGACTGAGAAATATTTATCTAAAACGTCTATTTTTTAATGTTCAAAGATATTTCAGGTTCCCATATGACCAAGCCATTCTATTCTGTGTCTTTACCCAAGAGAAATGAAAGGATTTGTCTGTTTATAGACTTGTGCACAACTGTCCATATCAAATATCTTTCAAAATTTAGTTTCAAACTGATAGGTCATTGTATGTATTTATGGGGTGCAATGGAATGTTTTGTTACATTATATATTGTGGGATGATCTTATCAGGCTAAGTAACATATCCATCACCTCAAATATCCATCATTTCTTTGTGGTGGACGTTCAAAATTCTCTTTGTTATATTATGAATATAACATATGTAATTATTAACTGTAGTTACAATATATTTTGCTTTGCTTCTCTATTGTTGTGATAAACACCATGACCAAAGTGAATTGGGAGGAAAGGGTTAATTTGGTTTACAGTTCACAGTCCATCATCAAGGGAAGTCAGGGCAGGAGCTCAAGCAAGAACCTAGAAGTGGGAACTGAAGCACAGACAAGGGAGAAATGCTTCATACTAGCTTGATTCTTGGGTCTATACTCAGTCTGCTTTCTTTTATAACTTACAACCACTGGCTCAGGGGCAGCACCACCCACAATGGTCTGGACCCTACTATGTCAATTAAAACTTAAGAAAATACTTCACAGACATAGCTGAAAGGAAGACCAATCCAATAGTGGCAGTGCCTCAATTGAGGTTCTATCTTCTCAGGTGTGTCAAGTTGCCACCTGAAGCTATCCAGCACATCATGGTTGATCACAAACACATATTCCTTGTGAATAAAACTTTATACCACTTGGTCATTGTTGCCCCTTTTCCTATCTTCCCCTTACCAATAGTAACTAACATTCTACTCTTTCCAGTGAGCTGAGCTGGAATCTTACCTTCTACATCTAAGTGAAATTAAGCATTGTTTTTCTGACTGTGCTGGGTTATTTTTTATTTAGCCAAATATTAGTCTAATATCATACATGCTGGTATAAATATCAGGATTTTCTGCTTTGGGAAGACTGAATAGTAATATATCATGTGTATTATGCCACATTTCTTAATCCAGTTATCTGTGGGTGGGTACTTCTGTTTCCATTTCTTTGTTGTTAGAGATAGTGATGCAGTCAATACAGGAGTACAACCATCTCTTCAATACACCATATCAATTGCTTTGGATATATATCTGCAAATAGACTTAGATTTGCTAGATCATATGGTAGTTACCTATTTTTAGTCTTCTGAGAATTCTCTCTGCTCTTTTCCAAAGCGACTAAAATAAGTTATAATGGCGACAATAGGGAACCAGGATTCCCTTTTCTCTACATTGTTACTGACACCTCTTATCTTTTAAAAAAATTTATTAATTATTTTTATTTTATGTGTATGAGTGTACTACCTGCATGTATTTAAATGCACCTGTGTCACACAATGCCTGTGGAGGTCAGAAGATGGCGTCAGTTCCCCTGGAACTGGAATTACAGACAGTTGCTAGCTACCCTGTGGCATCAGGAATTGAACCCTGGTTCTCTGCAAGAGCAGTCAGTGCTTTTAACTGCTGAGCCTTCTCTCCAGACTCACATCTTTTTTTAATAATACCTATCTTAGCAACTGTGAAGAGGTATCTCATTGTGGTTTTAATTTGCATTTGAGGTGTCTTTGATTAAAAATATTTTGAACTTTTCATATAACTGTTGTCGATTTATATCTTCTTTAGAAGTTTCTATTCATGTCTTTTGCCTATTTTAATAGAGGTATTGTTTTATTTCTGAGTAGTTTGTATTGCTTTTCAATTTTGGTTACTGGCTCTTCACCTAATGTTTTCTTCTAATCGTTTGTTGCCTTTTCACTGTGCTAATTGTTTTCCTTATCACATAAAACTTTTTTAGTTTTAGTCAGTGGTCAATTTTTGCTTTTGTTTTCGCTGGATTATTTTTTATTGTAACTATGAAATAATTGCCCAGGCCAATGTCAAGGAACACGTCCTCTGGTTTTTCTTCTAGTAAATTTACTTTCTCAGGTACTGTATTTTCTTCTTGAGTGCATCTGAGTTCCATTCACCTTTTGTTCATTTCGAGTGAAAAACCCATGGCCTTGAAATTGTGGTCTTTTTGCTCTCTTGGTCTATAGAATTGAAGACATGTGCCTGGCTTGAACTGATTCCTACATGAGGGGTGAGCCAAGGGTCAGTTTTCTTTCTTTTGCATATGGATACCCAGTTTCAGGACATCAGAGACTGTTCTTTTTTTCCATTGTATATTCTTGGAACTTTTATTGAAAATCAACTGAACATAAATGTGAATATTTTGGCAATCTGTGTATTCCATTGGTTGCTATGTCTTTTTGTGGTAATATCATGTTGTTTTTAGCTTTGTAATACACTTTGAAATCTGGTAGAGTGATGCCTTTATCTTCTTTTGGGTGGAGAGGAATCAAGATTACTTAAAACTTGGGGGGTATTCTGTATATATTTTTTTTCAAAGAATGTCTTAAATCTGTACATGACTTTGGGTAGTGTAGACATATTAACAATATTAATTCTTCTAATCCATGAATATGAGATCTTGTTCCACTTATTTGTGTACTTCTTTATACCTTTCTGTATACAAATAATAAGCAATCAGAGAAAGAGTTCAAGAAAATGCTTTCATTCAAAATAGTCTCTAAATTGTAAAATATCTAGGGATAAACTGAGTCAAAGACACTAAAGACCTCTTTAATGAAAACATTAAATCTTTGAAGAAAAAGATTGAGGAAGGTGTAATGAGACAGAAAGACCTCTCTTGCTCATGGATTGGTGGAATTAATATAATGAAAATGACCATTCTACAAAAGGCAATTTATAGATTCAATCCCAATCAAAATCCTTATGACAGTCATCATATAAATAGAAAAATCCATCCTAAAATTCATGTGGAAACACAAAAGACCCTGGATAGCCAAAGCAATTCTGAGCACAAAGAGTAATGCCAGGAGGATTACCATACCAAAACTCAATCTATATTACAGAGCTATAGTCATAAAACAGCATGGTATTGACACAAAACCAGACATAGATCAATGGAGCAAAAGAGAAGACCAAAACATGAGTGCACACAATCACAGGCACCTGATATTTGACAAGGTGCCAAGAATAAGCCTTGGAAGAAAGACCACTTCTTCAACAAATAGTTCTGGAAAAACTGGATTTCCATGTATAGAAGAATGAAATTAGGCGCTTATTTATCACCTTGCACAAATATCAATTCCAAATGTATCCAAGACCTAAATGTGAAGCCTGAAATGCTAAAACTATAAGAATACATAGGTAGTACCTTACAAGATATAGGTTCAGTAAAGGACTTTCTAAATTGAACATCTGTCACTCAGGAATTAAGCTCAACAATTGACAAATAGGACCCCATTAAACTGAAAAAGTTTCAGTACAGCAAACAAAATAACCAAGGAAGTGAAGAGGAATCCCACAGAGTGGGAGACAGTCTTCACCAGATACACATCTGACAGAGGATTACTAACAGGAATATACAAAGAAATTAAACAAAGAAGCAAGAAAACAAATGGCCAAATTAAAAAATGGTTGGTTAGGCAGTTAATTAGTTCGAGACATGTTCATAGCAAAATCTTGCTTGGTTAAAAGGAAATTAAAAATAAAATTACAGGGGCATGGGATATAAAAATTTAAAAATGGGCTATGGAACTGAATAGAGAGCTCTCACAAGAAGAAATAGAAATTAAAAACAAACTAAAAACACCTTAAAAAGTGTTCAACATCTTTAGTAACTAAGGAAATGCAAATTAAAAATACTTGAAGATTTCATTGAATCCCAGTCCGAATGGCTAAGAGCAAATGACACCAAATGCTGTGCAGATTCAGGGAAGGGGACCCTCACCCACTGTTGGTGGGATCACAAACTGTTGTAACCACTATGGAAACTGGTTTAGAAAACTCTTTAAAAACTAAAAATAAATTACCATATGATCCTTGTCATATACCTAAAGGACTCATCCTATTGCAGAGATACTTGCACAACCATATTTCATTCTGCTCTTTTCATAATATCTAAGAAATGGAAACAATGTAAATGTCTCTCAGCTGATGAATGGTTAATGAAAATGTGGTACATATGCACAATGGAGTTCAATTCAACGGTGAGGAAAGAAGAAATTATGAAATTTGCAGGTAAATGGATGTAACTAGAAACTGTTAATGCTAAGTGAAGTAATATGGATTCAGAAAAGTAAGTGACATATGTTCTCCCTCATTTTTGGATCATAACATGAATCCCATATATGTGAGTATTTATCCTAATGTAACCACAGAAGCCAGTAAAATGGAAAGGGACCTTGAGGGTTAAGGGGAAGAAGGAACCCAGGAGGAGGATAGTAGAAAATAAGTGTTAACAAAGGGGAAATGAGGAAAAGGGGTACTTTAACTGGGGAGCGAGGAGGGAGGGTCATACAGAGAGAATGAGTAGTGAGACACAGATACAGACATACACAATATATATATACATATATATATATATGTATATAAACAAAAAGCACAGTTCCAGGCAGGAGACCCCCCCTTTCAAGTAGTTGGTCATGGTAGTCCACGAGATTCCCCAAATAACTCAGGATGCTGCCTTGCTGCCACAGCCTTCTATTGCCTCCAGAATTTGAAGGTAAGACCCTATTGCTGAAGTCAGACCATACTGTGGACACAGGACTTGGAGTAAACGAGTTGGAACTGACCTGGAAGCCTTCTCCCTGAAGACTAGCTCTCATGGTATCAGACAATAAAATGCAAGCTTCCAAGGGAGAAAAACAATCAATGGTTCTGCCCAGCTGTAAAGACTAATAAAGAATGGGTGGCCAGCAAACTACTGCAGTTGGTGCAGTAGTCCCACCATTATCTTGGAGTTAATTAAGAGCTTTCTAATTGGAATTAAGGCTAGCTCATTGGAAGGGGACTCATGTGTGGTACATAGTCAAATACACATGGTTGGAGAGATCATAGATGCTATAGAAAAACCTACGCTTGCCACATCTTTAGACAAATTTAATTTTTTTTACTTTTTTTTCTAAATATGCATCCTCATATTTACAGACATGTGTACTTCATACAACTCATCAAAGAAGCTTCTTTTTTTATTTTTTGGTCTTTTTGAGACAGGGTCTCCCTGTAGCCACAACTGGTCTGGAACTCACTATGTAAACCAGGCTGGACCTGAACTCACAGGAATCCACCTGCCTCTGCTTCCTGAGTGCTGGGATTATAGGAGTGCACCCCACATCCAGGAGAAGATTCTTTTTGCAACAGATGGAGACTAATAATATTCCATATCTGGTAAAGCACAGAGAATAAGAGTCTTTGAACACTAAGTGACACATCTTCAATGCAACCTGTACATATAAGAAGAATGCATCTCTCAGTCTCTCAACTTTCCTTATGCAGCAGATTGTGATTACCACAGAAACCCACAATTTGCCCATGTACAGAGAGCAAGAGGCTGCAGAGTGTTCCTACCTGAAAAGGACACCTGTTTCTATCTTCTGCCTCCTAAGGCTCAGGGATCATTGTGGAAGAGAAGGTGGAAAGATTGTTAAGAGCCAGAGGGGGTGGATGAGCCCAAGGAAACAGAGTCTTCCAGAGAGCTGATCAGTTACACATATGAACTCACAGCATGCACAAATCCTATGCAAGTTCAAACCAGACAGAATCTTATTGTAGACATGGGAAACTTGGTAACCCATGTTACCAAGCTGAGGAATTTTTGACAATTGATGGCTGCTGGGAAGAGAAGCACTATTATAGGGATGGGACTCTTGGTAGGTTGACCAGCCTCCAGTGGATGGACCCATTCTGAGGGACCTGTGGGGACACAAATCAGACTCTATAGACTGTATTGTATATACATGGAGTATATTGAATTGAGCAGGGGGAGTGAGGGGAGGTGTGGATGGAGGAAGGGATCTAAATACTATCAAATTATATCATATGGAAATTGTAAACGTTCAATAAAAATTTTTCAAAAATTAAAATATTTATCTTCACCACAATTAACATTTATTTCTAGGAAGAAAATGTAAAGTTATAGGAATAAATGGAACTAAACCACAGTTCTGTCTTTTAGTGTTGAGCACAATGAATATGTGAACTTTCATCTCTATTTTTGTTTTTGTTTTTAATATTTTTTATGAAACTGTACCTTCTTAATTTTTCATGCTTTAAATTCAGAATAAAGTACAGAAAATGGTTTCTAAAACCATAAAAATGTAGTATTTGAGGGAGTTCGAGAGGTTGCTTAGTGGTTAAGAGCTTATACTGCTCTTGCAGAGGACCTGAGTTCAGTTTCCAGCACCTACATTAGGAAAGAGAGAGAGAGAGAGAGAGAGAGAGAGAGAGAGAGAGAGAGAGAATTAAAAACAAAAATGAAATTTTAGAAGACCTTTAAAGTTCTTTAATGGAGGAAGAAAAGATGATTCGCTTGCCTGTTGGTTCAGAGGAAGTGTGCCTGACCTGCTACTTAATGACTTCTACATTGTAAGCATTTTACTTTGTATGTGGAATGAAATTTTACAGAGTTGAAAGATTAGCTTATGTGAACAAGAATATCAGGAATGTGTGATACCCATAAAGAGGCTTGCAGTGATTTATATTTGGTGTGAATTAGCACAATATGATTGCATTGTGTCCTAATGTATAATTTCTATCACTTTATATGTCAGGAAAACTGTGCCCTGGAGAGAGGGATGGGGGAGGGGGAACGAGAGAAAGAAACAGAGAAAGAAAAGAGAGGAATGAAGGGAAGGAGAGAGCAGAAGAGATAGAGATAGAGTTAGGGAGAGAGAGAGAGAGAGAGAGAGCGAGAGCAGATCACAGCAATACGTAACATTCAGGACAGAGAGGAAGTCTGCGCTTGAGCTCGGGATGGCAGAAAAATGGTGTCCTGGAAAGTAATGGAAAAGGGAGACAGAGATGTGTTAACAACAACTCATCAAAATAAATATTTTGTGATTCTTTAGTATACTATAGGAACCAGGAAAATATTCAGTTGGTAGATTGGGGTATACATAGATGAATATTGCCTAAGGCCGACCTATGGCAAAGTACTAAAAAAATGTCTTTGTTTATTTTTATTTCTTTTTGCATTTTTAGATATCTAAGATTATTTGTGCAAAATACACTCTAACTTTGAGGTGATTGGGGTGGTTAATAATCATGTACTATGGCCTGTTTTACCATGGTTCTTGAGTAGGAACATGGCATATTGAAAGCATACATTTTACCTGAAATTGTTCTTAGAAAAGTCTTAACTAGACAAAAAGAACAGGTTGAGACAGCTTTTTCAGCATGTATTTCTCCTTTCTCCCTACTACTGTGGGCTTATATTTCTCCACATCACTGATACTGAGCTTGGCCATATCATTTTCTTTGAACAGTGTAGGTAGAAATAACAATGTACCAGAACTGAATCTAGAACTCCAGATGCCTTCGTGCTTCTGTTTACCTTTCCATGCTTCTTTCTTTTCCCTGAAAATAGTAATGTTCTTCCTTAATAACTCATTGTTGCTAGTTGGATTAGAAATTCATGGAACAAAGTTATCCTAGCTGACCTGCAACTTGGAGTAGAGCTACTCTAGCTGACTTTATAGATTCACATGAGTAATAATAAATGGCTACTGTTCTGGTCTACTGAGATCACATAGCTTCTTGTTGAACAACAGTAATGGCAGATATATGATCCTTAGATGAAAGTGATCTCCCTATGGCATTCTGTTCAAAGCTCAAAATATTCCTGATGTAAGTAATTTTTACTCTGTTCAAACAACACTATTTTGCTGGTGGGAAGGTAGACTACATATATTATTTGCATTTTACAAACTAGAGGAATAAAATTTCAGAGAGGTAGAATGACTTATTTAAGCATACTTGGTTAGTATTTTGGAGAACAGTCCTCTTTGTGCTCAAAGTCATCTTTTGTTGTTATACTAATTAGTCTAGTAAGATAAATATGAAGGAGTCTGTTTTGGTTCTTCATGTGTTCTTAGATCTTAACACCATGCCTGGATAATTTTCAGGTTTTAATGATTATATAGGATGAATGAGTTCACAAATGAAAAAGTACTCAGGAAACATGTGTAGTTAGAGGATACAAGCTTTCCTGATCTTTAATCTGTGTGATACATAGACAGTTCCATGTTATGTGCTTCCCTGTTTCACTGTGTCAAAACCCCATTCCCTTTCATTACAGATAAACATCAGTATTCATGCTTGATCCATGCCTGTACCATAGTTTCATGAAAGCGAGATGTTGGACTTATCAGAATATTAAGTGGAAACCCAGAGTCTTCTTAGCAGAGGGAGGGGAGAAAGGGGAAAGAGAGAACTAGTACAGGCATGCAAGAAGAGCACAAGCCATGTATGCTTGCTGTCTGTCCTCTTTATCATTCCTCTAACAAAACATCTACTTAGATATGAACAATGATATGCTTGGTTAGTAGTTAGTACTTGGAGGTCTTTTGAATGGACTTGTTTATATACTAGACAAAAACGGGGTGAGAAGGAAAAGAAAGACAAGCAAAATGGGGATAGAAGAATGAACTAAAGAAGGTAAAATTCCCTTTCTCTTAAACAGAATGTCAAGGAATAGCTCAGGCAACATTTGAAGCACCATTTTCCCCCATCATTAAAAAATATATCAACAAATTTTGTTGTATAGCTACTGCCTACTCAGTTTACTTAAAGTATTACTAGGTGTAGAAAAGGAGAACAAAACAAACTTGCTGCCATGTACCCCTGGGATCTTGCTATATAGCTCATTGTGGCTTCAAAGTTAATATTTCTGTGTCCTGAGACTGAGATTACATGCGTAAAGCATCATGCCCAGCTACAGATATTTTTAAGTGTGACTTTGGTTTAAAGCAACATTGACCAAGGACAATTTCCTGTATTGTAGATTGAATTGATTTTCCAACTCTTTACTCCTTCCTTTTAATAAAAACACACATATATATACTTGCTGTGTCATGCATCCCGCTAGAAGAGGCAAAGTTTATTTCCCCACTCAACGCTTGGCTATGTATTTTGCTTCAGACAGCAAAATACTATGTGACAGATGAGCAGAAGGTGGAAACATGTTCACGTGGTTTAGCTTGGTCTCTTGCAATTCTGCCATCCACCAATAGATTAACATTTCAGAAGTAGTGTCTCTGTCCAGAACGTTCAAGACATGTTACACATGAAGTCTGGAGTCCAGCCTGGTTTGGTCAAATTGGGTCAAGATACACTGAACTGAAGCCTACAACATAACATGTGGGCAAGGAAAAGAAAGTTAGTTTTTATACATTACTAAGACAGAGAATCCTCTTCCAGTTTGATTTTTGAGAGAATTAGTCTAATATCCAGCTTTTAAAAATTGGGACTCATGGTCCCATATGAAGTCATGTAACTGAATGTGGAGGCAACAGTAAAAGGTTTCTAAATGTTCCAGGCCACAAATTGAAATCCAGTCAAATGCAGAATGAATCAGAAATGTTTCTGGCAATGCTTGCAAGTGTTGGATTGCATGACCTCACTGAAGTCTTGGTTCAGAATACATAACATGCTATCATCACATATGATCCTGAGAAATTTTGTTGGAAACACCACTATTATATATATGGTACTTGGTAAAATATAATATCAAACTATGTAGAAACAGATTTTTTAAGAAAAATACCAAATGTATTCTGAAATGCAATGAAGTATTTTTCTCACTTGATTATTAACCCCCAAATACTCTATTGTAAAATTTTTATTATTTTTATTATATATGTATGAGTGTTTTGCCAGCATGTAAGTGCACCTGTGTTGTACAGTGTTCATTGAGGTCAGAAGTGGTGTCAGATCACCTGGAACTGGATTTACAGACAGTTCTTGGCTGCCATGTGGGTGCTGGAAACCAAACCTGGGTCCTCTGCAAGAGCAGTGAGTTCTCTTAACCACTGAGCCATCATCTCTCTAGCCCCCATATTATTTATCTATTTATTTTTATTTTATGTGTATGAATGCTAAGCTTGCATGTATGTAAGCATACCTGTGTTGCCCAGTGCCAACAAAGATCAGAAGAGGGTGTTAAATCCTCTGGAAGTGGAGTTACAGGTGGTTGTTAGCTGTCATGTGGGTATTGGGATTTGAACCCAGGTCTTCTGCTAAAGCACTTAGTGCTCCTTAGCCACTGAGCCATCTTTTCAGCCTCCTATTTTCTTTTTTTTTTTTAAATATCTATTTTATTTTATATGTATGAGTGTTTTGCCTGCATGTATGTAAGTGCACCTATGTTGTGTAGCATCAAGAAAGACCAGAAGAGAGCATCAAATTCCCTGAAACTGGAGTTACAGATGGTTGTTAGCAGCCATGTGGATGCTGGGAAATGAGCCTGGGTTTTCAGGTTCTCTTAACCATTGAGCCATCTCTTTAGAGGCTTAAAATATTTTATTTATTTTTTATTTCAAATACTCTATTTTATTTTTTTATGTGTAGGACTGTTATGTCTGCATGTGCATAAGCATACTCATGTTGTGCTGTGCCCTCAGAGAACAGAAGAGGGTGTTGGATCCCCTGGAACTGAAGTTACAGATGAGTATTAGCCACCATGTGGGTGTTGAGGTTCCATTCCCGGTCTTCTACAAGAACAGCTAGTGCTTTTAACCGTGGAACCATCTCTCCAGGCCCTCAAATATTCTATTTTCAAGTGTGATTTTATAATAGATTCTAACAGAAGATTTATCTTTTGGATATCAATATGAATATTAACTTGATACCAAATACTGTAGGGCATGAACTGACCTTCGCTTGTGGGTAATTTGTCTTATGAATTGCATTGTTTCACTTTTCTCTCATCTGTTAAAAAATATTGTATTATTCATTTGTTTGGTGGGGGGGCGTGCAGATGACATAGCATGTGGCAAATATCTTTTCCTGCTGAGCCATGTCACCAGCCCCTTTTCTCATCTGCTTTTGAAGAAGTTGTTTCTCTTTAGCTTAAAGCATGAAGGGGAAGCAGTGTGCTGTTGTAAGGAAAGACTCAAGATCAGAAAGCTTGTCACTAAGTGATCTGTCAATTACATATAACTTATGTGCTCCAGCAAATTGCCTGTTTGCTTTAAACTCAGTGTTATAGTCAACCAAATGGGAACGCTCATAAATTCTAATTCATGGAGTAGCTGTGAAGATTGAATGCCGTGATGTATATGCAAATACACTGTATAGTTTTCAAATGATGAAAGTATTGTATTTCTAGTCCAAACTTACTTTTCAGGAGAAAAAGGGAAAAGAATACTGAAGTTTTTACTGGTGCCTTGCCTTAAAGGATGTACTACATCTAATTTTTTCCAAGTGTACTAAAACTGTTTTTGTTTTCTCATTTTGGTTTTACCTTTTATCTTTCCTTGCCTTGGTAACTGATTGAAAGGAAAGGGTGAGTTTGTTCCATTTTTTTTACATTATTTTTTGTTTGTTTTTTTTTTTTTCTTAAATTTTTATTGAGCTTTTGAGCATTTCATATAACATTTCTTAATCAAATTTAGACCCCCTTCCCGCCCGACCTCATGCATTCTGCCAGTCCTATCCAGTCAAACATTTGTACCCAGATGTCCTTTGGTGGAAATTTATCCAGTGGAGTCTAGTCAGCCTAGCTAGAGATCTTAAGGCCTACTCTCCCTCACCTAGTAGTAATCAGTCTCCAACAGTTCCCAGGATAGGGCCAGCCGCCCGCC
Source organism: Eospalax fontanierii (assembly GCA_035773235.1). NCBI lineage: Eukaryota > Metazoa > Chordata > Mammalia > Rodentia > Spalacidae > Eospalax > Eospalax fontanierii. The sequence goes on along the minus strand of CM069525.1, from coordinate 20,795,333 downwards.
CATTTCCCTTGCTGCACTCTGGGCCTTGTCTGATTGAGTGGGCGTGGGCCTTGTGCTTGATGGCACCATTGCTGCAAGTTCATGTGTATAATCTTCTGGTGGCCTCAAAGCCTCTTATTCCCTATGTTCATGGATCAACCCTGGCTCTTACAGTTTGTCCGTCCTCTCTTCTGCAATGGTCCCTGAGCCATGGGTGGGTGAGGTTTAATATACGAGTCCTATCCAGGGATACACACTCTGCAGTCATTTGTTATCTAAAACTTGGCCAGTTGTGTCCTTCTGTGTGTATCACACTCTTGTATAAGGAAGCTTTGCTGGTAAGATCTGGGAGACGCACTAGTTTTCTCTCTACTCCTTGTTCCTCTGTGTTCCATGAGCTTTAGCTATATAGGTTCCACTATAGATGTGTCACCTTGGACTAGGTATCTCTCAGGCGTATGTTCTCTCTGTGTGACCAGTTGTGGAACTCTGCAGTATCCTTCATCTGTTTCAAAGAGAAGCTTCTTTAGCGAGTGGTATACAGTATACCCAGATAACAGGTCACTACTGCACCAACAGAGCTAGTTTGCTGTGCCATTCATTATGGTTATTAGGCCTTAGGGCTGGGTTGGACCATTGATTGATTTTTCTCCCTTAGCAGTTTGCATAGTATCCTCTAGATCTATGAGACCTAGACTTCAGGTAGAAGGCTTCCAGGTCAGTTTCTGCTCCACTGCTCCAAGTCCTGTTTGGAGTAAGTCCTGTCTTTAGTAGTAGTGTCTTACCTTTGAGTTCTGAGAGATAACCAAGAGCTCTGGCAACAGCCTGTGTTATTTTGGAAGTCTCTTGGACTACCCTGACCAACCACTTGAAGGTCTCTCCTGGCTGGCACCGTGCTCCTTGCCACACATCCCCAGGTATACACATGCACTAATGTTCAGACACTGTATGTACATTTCTCAAAGGGTTCCCTAGCCAACACATTTCCTTCTGGTTTTCCTGGTCCCACAAGCTCCATTCACCTCACCTCTGCTCCCTCCCCATTCCAAATGTCCCTATTATCCACACCCTCTCCCCAGTAACGCTCGCCTCCCACCATTCCCCCTTTCCTGAGTTCCGTTCTCCAAAAAATGTTTGAGAATTTCATGTGTGAGGACTGAATTTATATTATTTACACCCTTCCTTCTCCCTCCCCACTTCCCTTTTTTCCCCACACATTCTTGCCTCTTTACACAATTGTTACTCTCTCCTGCTTCAAACCATAGTGAATAATAATCTCAGTCTGTCTTTTGTGAGCTTTGCCAGACTCCAAGTTCAGCCACCTAAGAGCTATTTCCATCAAATATAATGTACAGATTTTAGTAGACCAGCAGAGTTAAATTATTTTTCTTGTTTCTTTGAGGCAGGATTTCACACTATAGCCCAGACTAGCCTTGAACTCATGGCAATTCTCCTGCCTCATCTTCCTGAGTACTGAATTTACAGATATGTGCCACAATACCCAGTAAGAATATAATATTTTAATAGCTAAATTAAACAGAAAATCATTTAATCATAGACAATTTGGTAGAAAAGTAAATGTTTCTTGGAAGTCTTTTTTTTTAATTTTAGTTTTGACTACTTCAGTTACAACCTTTGCTCAAACCATTCTTATTGAGCCTTAATTTTCTTGCTTGTCTTATAGTGATAACCCCTTGGAGGAATATTTGAAGGGCTGAAATCCATGAAACAACTACTCTTTATTTTAAACTTCGAAGCAGAGACATCTCAAGTCCAGTCTAGAAAACATGGCCTCTTAATTTTCTTTGGCTTTAATTTCTTTATAGCCCAAAGTAAATTTGGGAAATATTTGAAAATGTTTCATTGGCGTTTTTTCAGCAGTCAGCCTTGAATTTATTCTCTACAAAGTAAAGAAGCAGGAGTCAGGTGTTGACAAAATGCACTTCCCCAGTAATGCGATCCACCTATAAATTCAAGAAACTCCTTGGAGAAAATGCACTGAATTTGTGTTCCTTGTCCTTAGCCAGTGGCAAATTTCCTTGGCCTTTCCTCCCAAGGACAAAAAAATATAATGTGTTCACATGGGGAAAACAAAATATTTTAGTTAAAATTCTGCCTGATTAGCATCCAGGAAATGGCATTTCCAGGGGAAAGAACACATCTTATTTTTTCTGTACTCACATTATTTTTTTTCAAATTAGAGCTTTATCTTATTTTTAGAGTTGCAAAACTGAAATCTAAAGTGGAATTCTTTGTTCAAGTAGACACACAGAGACTGCCAAATCTATCATTATAAGTCTCAGAGATTTCATATGAATTGAAGGAAATATAACCAGGACTTTGCCCTCCTTTTAAACAAATGAGGCTTCATGCTTAACACACTTTCTAAAATCTAATAGTTTATAAATATTATAGGCACATTTGATGACAGCAATTACTCATGTTAAGTACTTTTTCACATTATAATTCACATATATCTGTAGTTCTAAACTATAAAAATTTTAAGATTTTAGAGTCTATTAATGGAGATCTAAGTACAGTGTGAGTTTGTTGATTAGAGTTTTAAGGCAAGACCATCATTATGAACTTGCCATTATCTTTTGCAGTTTCTTGGGAACTCCTTTAAAAATTGCCTCGATTTCTCTACCATGAAGCCACTCAAACTCCATTCCTCATGTAGATGTCATTGTCCCTTTCCTAATACACCCACAGCCCTTTTACATCTCTTCTATGTCACATCCTGGCACTGAACTGTAAGGACTGCTATGTTTTGTTTTTATTAGACTAGCATCTCTACTAGTGAGGCCATAAATGGACTTCGTTTATCAGGGCTTCCAGAGCACTTAACACATAGCAGGCACCTAGTAGGAATATGCATATGAACTGACAGTTTGGATGGATGTAGAAATGAATGCATGAACAAACCTCAAGAGACTGGAAGCTTCATTGCTTTTCACTAGATTTCTATGATATCCTCACCTCTGAACCATCTTCCTGCTGTTTGGAAACCATTAAAAATCCAGAAAAGAAGGAAAAGATTTAGAGAAACATTCAGATGCTTTCTCACTTCTCATGTATTTAAGAACATCCTTTCAGACCCAATCATTATCTTCCACTTACTCTATTTATTATCCACCCAAGAAGGTGTGAGAAAGATCATGGTCTAGTTGAGGCAGAGAGATACCGATGATGTTAGTCATGCCATGATGGCCGTGTATGAATTGAACAAAGATTGGAATACAAAGCTAAAAATCCTTCATATTCTCTCAAGCTGTTTTTGTAAACCTCCTTTCAAGTTATTGTCAATCAAAAATGCCTTCCAAGGTTAAAATAAAATGATTCAAGGATTGTTCATGCCACTGTTCCCTGATTGCTGTAGTCAATCAAGAATCCATTTTGTGCTGTTTCAATATGATGTTATTCAGTTGACTCAGCTGCATACCTAAAAGGGTCTTTGATTAAACACATTATTTGAGATTCAGAGAGTATTGTCTCATTTACTTAGTATACAGATCTCCCTTTGACAATGACCCTCTAAGCACGTCTTCCTCTCAAGCCCTTCTCATTTGAAAGAAAATGTACTAAGATTTATAGGAAAAAGAAAAACTTCTGTCCCAATTGCTTGTATTGTGGTCTTTCCAGTAGTGTTTTCTTTGTATAGTACAGTTTACAGAGGGTGAATGCAGCTTTCCCCTACATCCCTTTTCAAGGTGTATTTTTTGTTCAGATGACAATTGATTGGTTATTTTAATAGTGATCTGGGGATTGTCGTGTTGATAGCAGCTGTTGCCCTCCATTCTTCCTGCGGGCAGAAAAGATTCATCAGGGCTCACCTACCTCATTACCTGAAAGCCCACAGTTGGAGAAAATGGTTTTTATGCTTATAGCTATTCAGCTTCAATTAAGGTGGCACCTGAGAATTTGAAAACTCTATAGTCTATTAGTTGGTGCAACATTAACATATGTATTGAGGTTGCTTGTGTCCTTTTAATTACCTAAATTCAATTTATCCTAAAACAAGATTGACTGGCTTCTTTCCAAGTTTTCTATAGTTGGAGAATTCCCTTGACCTTCTTGGAGAATGTCCTCAGTTTTATTTTGGTGATTAACAAAACCTAGTATGTTTTAAAAAGTTTGCATTTTACTAGATTTATTTTACAATGATCCCTTTTTTATGGATTTCGGACACCTGTCTACAAGATTACATGGTTGAAATCATTAATATAGTGGACTGGAATGAAGGTGCTTGATTAATAGAGTGTGTATCAGCATTGCCTATCTATTGCCATATAAATGCGGCACAACAAACATCCACAGTGGCTTACAATAATGCATGTTTATTTGGTGGATTCAGAGAGGATCCCTTCCTGTATATGTAGTAGTTGACTGTAGCTGTTTGGATATTGTATACAGCTCTATGTATGCCCTAAGATGGACTTGACTGTGAAGACAGGAGTGCCTCAGTTCCATGTGTGTTTCAGTCTCCAGCAGATTAGTCCAGGAAGGTCTCTCACTCAGTAAAGGTCAAAAAAAAAAAAAAGGCTGGAGCAAGCCAGTCTACCTACAAAAGCACTTGTCATGTCTCTGCTCACATCCATGTTTGCCAATATGCCATTGGTCAAAGGAAGGAATATGGCTGGGTCGGAAGTCTGAGGAGGGTAGTCACTGCAGTTATAGGACAAAAGGCATTGAAATAATGAGGTGGAAAGAATTGGAGTCTGTTCCTGCAAGCAGTTGATTATTGAAGCTTGCATTCTAAAGCTGTAATGAAATCTGTTTCTACTTTCCATGAATTGTGCACGTTTTCCCCCTCGCCTTTCTTCACAGATTTAAATAGCTTGCTCATTTTTGTTTGATCCTGGGCTCATTTTTCTTTACTCATTTTCCCTTTGTTGCTTCCATTTTGTTTTGTCTTTCTACTGTTGCTCTTTTTCTCTACCTGTATCCTTCCTTACTGCACATAACCCAAACCCAAACTTAAAACTCTTATGTTCATGGATAATTGTTGGAAAAAGACGTTTTTGTGAGAAGGAATGTCTTTGGACCTCTCATTACTGACTGATTAAAATCTTGAGAAAAGGAAACCTTGAAAACTCTATTTTCCCAGAAACTTAACTGTGTGGGTGGTTCTGATGTGGGCACCAAGAGAGTTAGACTTAAGTTGTCTTGAAAGAAAGAAAGAGAGAGAGAGAAATAGAAAGAAAGAAAGAAACTCAGAAACCCTCTATAAACAAAATAGAGGCAAAACCTAAATAGATTTCCCTCCCAATGTTCTTTTTTTGTAAAGTTATCTTCCAAATTTACCAAGTGGAAATTTGAACTGGGCTTTTCTTTTTAATTAAAGGATTAGAATAGATGTGGATGCAGGTGGTATTTTCGTTGGTAGTATGTGGTGATAATCATTGTTGCCATGGCTACCTGAAACATATTCAAGAGAATATCACTTCATGTTGAAACTTCAAATAAAGACTGTAAAAGTTCTATGCTACTCATGTAGATTGAGTTTAGAGGGGGAAAGGGAGATTCTGTATTCAGGCTGGAATCTGTATCTTAATCTGTCCCTGAAAATATGACTCAGCATTCAAAACAGGTCAATTTCAAGGGTTGATAAACTTCTTTTGAAGGTTTATACTGAGTTCAGTAAGTTCCTTGCACAGACTTGGCTTAGTTTATACTAATTGGATAGCAACTTAGCAAAGTTAAATATATTAAGGTGATTTATTATGGTAAACAGTAAATGAGGGCTTGAATCTCTGACTGGTTTCAGAGAGAAGAGCCTTGCCATTATATAAACCTCATGCAATGTGCCAATCTTTGATTCATAAACAAAAAAATCTGCAAATGCCTTATATCTTATATACAATATCATGCACTTTTTGAATGTGCAAAAGCTTTTTTTTTTTTCAAATTCTGCTTCTATTAATCTTTCTTGGGGCAGCCTGGGATGTGTTCCATGTGGTTAACTCAACGTGAAATGGCAGTTCTGCTTTTCGAAGTGTACTATGTATTGTGTTTAAGACAGTGGAGAATTTGATATGATTCCCTAGCCCTTTGACCCAAACCATCTTCTTTGCACATTAGACTCAGATTTCTTTCCTAGTGGCCTGTCTGTTTCAGTGCATCTTTCCCCCTTATGAATTAGCCCCTCTGAGTCTAAATTTCCTCATCTGTAAAAGTGTGCCTGCAATACCTACTTCCCGGTGTTGCAAGGTTTGAAGGTCAGCTTAAATGAAAGTGATTGATAAACTTGGAAATGCTATATACATGCAAGATCTAATGATAAACATAGATGGTATACTAAGCATTGGGAAAGCCCGGTTTTCCCTAGGGAACTTCAGTCAATTATATCAACCCTGAATGAGGGAAGAATTACTGAATAACAGTTAAAAACAAAGTGAGATGTAATAATGCATTCCATTTCCGTGGCATGGACTTTTAAGTCTTCTTAGGAAAATGTAGTTTACAACAGGACTTAGCTATCACAGGGGTTTTTTAATGGGGGAGGGTTGGCTAATGTTTCTACAGCTCTGTTAAAATTATGACACCCCCTCAATTCACTTTACTTCTCATAATAGCTTAAAAATGTCCTGCCTATCATGTGTTTATTTACCTTGAAATTAGAGTAAAGTTAAAGTGATTTTGATTTGAGAGGTTCATAGAATTTCTGAGATCCCATGAGAGCCCAAGTTATCCGAACAGGAATTGAGATGATTTCTCTAGAGATAGCTGCAAGACTTGCTTTTGGGTTGGTGATGGGGGAGGTGAGGGGAGATTGGCTGTGTCTACTAATGAATGACTTGGTTGTTCGTGCTGCTGCTTCCTGGTTTCTGTTTAAGTGGAGCAAGCAGTGGTGGTCCAAATGATGCACACAAATAATTATGTCCTTCCATGGAGAGGATGTTTTCAGCTCCAAGGTGACTAGTAGAGAAAGCTCTTCACTGTTCTGCCTGGCTTTATTTACAATTGCATTATTATTTGCATGTTAAAAACATAACTCCTTTATGACAGTGGTACCAGATTCATGAGAGGGGCAGAAAAAGGAATGTGTTTCTGTTTTGCTACTGGGAGTGATCTAGCAAAGCTGGAGAGATTTAAAAATCAGTCTGCACCATGTATATATACTTTATATGATGTTCAAGATAGATAATGCAGAATTATATTGTTAACTATGTGGCCATTAGTCATATATGGCTATTTAAATTTAAAATCACCTAGGATAAAAATTGACTTATTCTGTTATACTTAGCTGTACTTTAAGTGCCCAGAAGGTATGTATTGCCCATATGTTCTCCGTCATTTGTGGAACCTAGTCCCAAATCCTTATATGTGAGCATATATCGTCAAGTAACAGCAGGAGCCAGGAAAATGGAAAGGAACCAAGGAGGTAAAAGGAAAGAAGGAACCTGAAAGAGAGGAACAGTAGAAGACAGGTGTTACCAAGGGGGAAATGGGGAAAATGGGGGTGTTTAAATGGGAGGGAAAGAGGGAAGGTTATACAAGTGAACACGGGGGTAAGGGGAAGAAGGAGCTCAGGAGAGGAGGGACCACAGGACACAGGCATTATCAAGGGGGAAATGGGGAAAATGGGGGTGCTTTAACTCTGGTGGGAGGAGAAAGAGTTAGACAGGAAGAGGGCAGGGATAAATAATGCTTAGCTGGCGTGAAAAACAAAAGGGAAGAATATTAGTTCAAAAGCCTACTGAAAAATTATACATACAATATTTCCACATGTGTCTATGTGTATTGCTGAAGGCCATATAACAAGAAACAGGAGAAACCTCCCTTTGAGTTGTTGGCCAAGAGTAGTCCAAGAGATTCCCAAAATTACACGGGCTCTTGCCACAGTCTTAATTGCCTCCCAGATCTTGAAGGTAAAAGCCTATTGTAGAAGAAAGGACATACTTTGGACACAGGACTTGGAGCAATGGAGCTAGAACTGACCTGGAAACCACCTCCCTGAAGGGGAGCTCTCAGAGTTTTGGAGAACAGTACACAAACTGCTAAGGGAGAAGATCATTCAATGGTCCAACCCCAGCTTTAAGGCCTAATAACCACCAGAATGACCAGCATAGCATATTATGATATGGCAGTAGTGGTAATGAACAACTACCTAATTGGACTTAAAGCATGCTCAGTGGGAGGGAACTTATTTGTAGTACTGTAAACACAGTCAAATACGCATGACTGGAGAGGTCATAGTTCTTAGAGAGTACTTTAAGCCTGTCACACCCCTACACAAATGTAATTTCTTATGCTAAGTATGGATCCTTATATTTACAAACAAATATACAAGTCACCATTCATCAAAGAAGTTTCTTTTGCGACAAATGGAGACTATACAGAGTTCCACAATTGGTCACACACAGAGAATAAGTGTCTGTGAAATGCCCAACCATAAGTGACACATTTACAATAGAACCTCTTTATCTAAGGTTCATGGAACATAGTGGAACAAGGGGTAGAGAGAATATTGATGCATGTCTCAACTCTCATCAATGAAGCTCCCTCATGCAAGAGAGGGTAGTGAACATAAAAGGTCACATATGGCCAAAGCATAGAGAATAAGAGTGTTCAGAGTGTGGGCCCTCAAGCAAGACTCCTGTATTAATCTCCACCTACCCAGAGCTCAAGGACCATTGTAGAAGTGGAGGAATAAAGATTGTGAGAGCCAGGGGAGGAGGTACATAGCCATATAGAAACAGGGTCTTACTAGCGTCTGGGATCTTGCTCACATGTGTTTACAGCAATGGTGTCAGCATGCACAAGACCCATGTAAACTCAAGTAGACAGAAACCCAGCATAGAGCTGGATAAATAGGCAGTAGACCTCAGTCTTAGCTGAAGAGCCTTTGGAAGCTGATTACTTTAGGGTGATCGAGAGTCGGTCTTTTTTAGAAAGTCACTGTAACTAGACCCCAATGGATGAGCTTGCACTGAGGGACATCCGGGTACACTAACTTGACTAGACAGGCCTTAATATAAATGACAAAACACATGAAATCCCATGGGGGAGGCTATGGAAGGGTGCATATTAGGGAGCGGATATAAAGATGATTAAAATGTTTTGTATAAAACACACAAATTTCAATAAAAATATACAAAAGAAAGTATACGTCACCAAGAGCTAATGCACTGAAAGGAATCAAAATATTTCATCTACCACAAATAACTCTGCTAGATAATTCAGATAGAGATAAAGCCGAAAATATGACCATATTTTGTTCATTAACCAAGATGTGAGTTGTCTTAGGAAAAGTATCAAGAAAGTTTAGTGGTTTATACTTTAGAGTAAATATAAAATATTCCTTTTACCTGCTCCAAAATTAAGAACATGAGTCATAAGACTTAATTGAATGGTTACAATAAGTTAAGTTAAAAATCTGAATATGGTTTCCTATCATAATAGTATACACAGGGAAAGAGATTGGGGACAGCATAAGAGGCAGCTCAGACGTGCAGGTTTTCATACACATGCACACAGAGACAGACGGGAGGGAAAAGGGTGCACGAACATGGAGACCCTGTGTCAGACAGGAGCAGTGGAAGCTGGAGGGTGGTAGGTCAGAAAGGGAAACAGAGAATCAGAGAAAAATGCAAGGGGGGATTTCACCCGCTTCAAGGTGAGTGTTCACTAGAAGGCACAGATCAGAACTGAATGTTAGTGAAAGCTAACACCGTTTATTTTCTACCCTGTCACTGACTGATGGGCCCCTGCTCCCAGCACTGGAGATGTTTGGAAATGAGTTCCTTGAAGCAAATAGTTTCATCCTGCTGCCTGGATGGAGTGGTTACTAGATATAGCAGCAGCAGCATCACTGAAAACCTTTTAGATATACAAATCTTCAAGTTCCATCCACCCAGATTAAGAGCCAGAAACTCCGAAGGCATCTGGTTCGAGACTGTTCTATATTCTTAGGTGGAAAAACTACTGGTACTGAGTTGAAAATGGAAGGACTTCTAATCTTGGAATGTTATTTAGTGTGTGTACATGTCCAATAGAGAGGATTTCTAAATTTTATCAAGTTTTCACAAGACATATGAACCTGCCATTCCCTCTCCCATTGAATAATTCCACTTGATACACTACAGTATGACGAGTGAAGCCACATGCCCAAGTATAATGTATTCTTTTGTGTTTTGCCCTTGAGTCAAATATTCCCTGACCTGACAGATAACATCAAACTGAGAACAGGCCTAAGGTTGGGATCTGTCCTTCTACTCTCTTGTTTTAGGAATTTGATCTGTTTCTATTGTCTGAGAATGGGTTTTGGAGCTCAGTGATAAAGAGATTATAGGACAGAATCAAGGTGAGCAGGTGTCCAACTTAGGAATTTAAGTAGGACAACCTTCAGAGAAGCGAAAAGTTTTCTTTGTCTCCATACTCTATCTCAAAGAGACACAGAGATATTTGACAGATCAAATCAGAACTTTTCTTTTCAGTACCTGGCATATAACAGTACTTAGCATGGGTAGATGGGAATTTCCTAGGTATAATTAGCATCTACTAAGCAAGGCCATTTATTAAGTACCATACCTGATGAGAACTTAATATACTGTAATTGATGACAGTAGAGGTAACATCCTTTTCCCTTGGTGCAGTGTCTCTAGGTAGGCAGCTGATCTATTGACTCCATGGTGCTGTGAACATTATGGGGACGTGTGTCTGCTTGGGGATATAATGTCTGATGGTGATTCCTTGGGGTTTTCAATTTGGAAAATGATTAGTTACACTTGGGTGGTTCTAGCATCTGTTGTAACGGTGACTTACCCAGTTGAACATTCATTCTAACTGTAGGATTCCAAATCTTCAAAGGAGTACTTAATCAGCATATACTGTATTAACACTGCTTAAATGGGAGGAATGGGTTTTGCATATAGTCAAGTGTAGAGAGATAGTACCAAGCAGAAGAAAGGATTTCATTTTATTCTTCCCAGTTTATCTAGTATTATAGTAGGTAACAGATGTTGAGAAGTATTTTAGTAGGTAATATTGATTATTAACTGTTCACAAAGCTTTCACTGTTCACGGCACTATACAAATATTTTATCACTAAATCTTACACCACCAGTCTCATATAAGATACATTGTTGGTCTGGGTTTACTAAGAAATAGCCCCATTTAGATAAGTTCAGTAACTTTAACAATGTTTATAGCATATTTTCCAATTTATGTTGATAGGAATAACACCAATATGACTGTTTTAAAAATTTCTTTCAAGTCCATACCCAATGCCATGTAGACTAGTGAGAATGGATTCTGCTCCATTCAGGTTTTCAGGAATGGTTCCTTTTCACTTGTGACTTTGCCATTCTTTGGGTCCTCCAAGAGCTGTCATTTCCAAGGCAGATAGAGAAGGATCATAGGGACTTATACATGGTTGAGTTTGAGAAACTGGCTCTGGTCATAGCACACATTACTTCTAATCTAGCCCTTAGTCACAGAGACACATACAACTCTGATGAAGGCTGGAATAATGTAATCCAGATGTGACTTTTTGGAAGAAGAAACAAGGAGACCATTGAACACCAGTGGCCTGATAGAAAAGAGCTGAAACACAGAGTCACACTTATCCAACTTTAAGCCCTAAAAGGGCTGGGGATGTAGTTGAGTGTGTAGAGTGCTTGCTTCTAGCATGCATGGGGCCCTAGGTTCCATACCTAATAGCACATGAATCCAGGACAGTGACACATGCCTGTAATCCCAGCATGGAAGGTGTAGACAGGAGGATCAGAAGTTATAGCTTATCCTCAGGTACATAGTTCATGACCAACCTGGAACACATGAGAGCCTGTCTAAAAAATGTGCTGAAGCCCTGATGATTGTGGAAGCTAAACTTAACAATTTATTCTGCCTTCTTCCCTTATATATTACGTGTGTGTGTGTGTGTGTGTGTGTGTGTGTGTGTGTGTGTGTGTGTAAAGTTAGGTGTTGCAGTTTGGAAAAAAAATCTCACTTCATGTCTTTCAGTAAATTCAACGACAAGATCACCCTATCTACCTATCTAGTTCTCTAGTTCTGATCCCATGGTGAATGACATTCTCTCTCTCTCTCTCTCTCTCTCTCTCTCTCATTTCTCTCTCTCTCTCTCTCTCTCTGTCTGCATTGGGTATGTGCACATGAGTGCTGGTTTCCACAGAGTTCAGAAGAGAATGTTGGATCTCCTGGAGCTGGAGTTATAGATGGTTGTGAACTGCCTGATGTGGGTCTTCTGCAAAAGCAGTATGTGTTCTTAACCACTGGGCCTTCTCTCCAGATAGCAACATTTTTTTCTTTTACTCTCAACAGACTAATGGAAATCTGACACATTATCCTCATTAATCACACACACACACACACACACACACACATACACATACACACAAAAACACATATAAACATACACACATAAACAAATACACACACAATTCATTTGGAAGCCTTCATTTCCTTGAATTTTATTGCAAGACTCTTTACCTGAATACTTTTGTTTTCTTTTTGTTTTTCTTTTTGTTGATGTTGTTATTGTCTTTTACAGGATCTCCCTAGTCACAATCTGCCGGCAAGTCACTATGTGGGTCAGGCTGGCCTTGATCTCACAGAGATCCACCTGCCTCTGCCTTCCAAGGACTGTGATTAAAGGCGCTTGCCACCATGCCCAGCATTTGTCTTTCAATTTCTGACATGACATCAGTTCTCACTTTCATTTTTAGTTTTCTAATACTTAGCTTTATATAATGGTTTATTTCTTTAAAAAGTTCAGCATAAAACAAGTTGTTTTCAAGTTGAATCCATTTTTTAATGCAGCAGGAGATTTAATGTTTAAAGAAAAGCTCATCATATTTTCCTCAGCTGAGTAAATGGCACTAGCTCCTTAATCAAGTGCATAGTTCCTGCATAATTGACATGTCATTATGAATAGCAGTGATTTCACATCCAAGTGATTCCATGGGTCATGCAGGTAGTGAATATATGATGTGGCTATGTATAAAGTAATAGGAGCATTCAGAATTATGGGTAACTGGAAAACATAGCCTTATCTAAAGATATACAGGGTCAAAGCTATTAAAACTACTATTGCAAAGAGGAGAAAAACGTGCATTTGATCCAGTCTGTACAACACACTTACATAGAATATAGCATAATATAATTTTCAATCATTTTAAAGTTAAATACCATATGATAACCATAACCTCAAGTATCCATAGAATAACTAAATCCTTGTTGAAAATATCTCCAAGTAACTGAGTCATAATGAATTTGATAGAATGACTGGAGTCTACTAAATCCAGGGGTGAGTTATTAGGAGAAACTGCTATTGGAGCAAGGACGACAGCAAAAACCATGAATAGCTGCTATGCTGAACCTTTGAGATAGTAAGTATTTACTGCACTCCAAATTAAACCCATCCCTTTGGATCACTACAGTGTTCATATGTTCTTCCTTATCTGACTGGTATTGAACAGAAGAATGTGTTACTATGTTCTAGACTTAGAATCATGTGATTCTAATCTTGAAACACAAATAGGCACATGATGGAAATGTGTCCTTCAATACTAACAGTCATGACTCAATTTATTGACTTGAAAGGAACAGAACTGAAAGTAAATCACACAGATGGTTAGCAGTAGAATCTAACCAGAAAAGACATGACATTGAGATGGAAAACTATAGTCCATATGCAGTTGTGGAATCTGTCAATTAACTCTGTTCCCATTCTCTTTGCATTTCTGTTGTATAGCTGCAGCATCTATACATCTCTTGGCCTAAGGGAAGCCAAACATTTGAACTGTACTATGTAACTTTCCTTGTAGTTGGTTTCTCCCAAAGAAAATCCTTAGAGGATTCAAAGAAAGTGATCTAGCCTAACTCATTTGCTTCTTTGAAATCTGTGTTTAGGGCATTTGCATGTCTAGGTCTTATGCTTAGTGAAATAGTTCATTTGTCAACAGAGATGCAGGCAGTGTTGCTCTGAATGCTTCTTCCTAATGATATCCATTGCATACTGTGAAAGTAACATAGTCACACTCTTAAGTGAAATGCATCTAGAAACTCCTTTTCATAAACACAATGGCACACATATATTGTCCCATGGGGTTTTAATATTTGCTTGGGTATAGATAGCAAGTATGAAGACTGATGATGCATGCGTGGCTTATGGTTGAGATTTTAACATTCATTCATGAATTCAACAGGAATTTATGGAGGCTCTCTTATGGGTAAGATATTGCACTGAGCTTAGTGAAAAACAGATATGGATAACACAAGTCTTGTCTTGAAGAAATTGCATATTTAAGTAAAGGTGGGACATTGAGAATGGGAAGAGAACATAGTACAGATATAATCATATGCACTCATATGTCCAATAATCAGAATAAAATGGTAAAGTTTAGAAAGAAAATGGGCTTTAGAAGAGAGAGAAATAAAAAATAAGAGGCAACAGAGAAATAGGGATAATTAGAAAGTTAAAGCTGTTTTTGAGTGCTTTGGAAAGCAGATAGGAATCTAAAAATGCATAGATTAGTAGGGGTAGAGAATCTTCAAGATCTTTGGAGACATGTAAAGAGGGGATAGTTCACAAAATGTAGAGCACATTTAGGAAGGGCAAAGGGAGCCAATGTCTCTCTTATGATGAAAAGTTAAGAACTTTCTCAGGTCTTAAAATTTAAATGAAATATAAAGATATGTCTAGACACATCTCAACCATTAAAAAATATCTAGAGGAAACTGTGCCAAAATTTTAGCAATAGTTATTTTATGTGAAGGAATTTATTGCTTGCATGTGAGTGTGCATGTGCATGTGTGTGTGTGTGTGTGTGTATAAATGTATGTATTTGAACTTCAACTTGGCATAATTACTAAGTAAAATAATGACAATAAACAGGGATAGTCAGAGAAAAGTTTAAATTCAACTTTTATAAGTTGTATGATTTTCACTTTTAGTTGCTAAAATTAGCTGTGTGTCATTGCTGACTTTGTGTTTTAAAGAAAGATGGATTATTTGTATTAGCTTTCTTGGAATGCCAGAACAAAGTACCATAGAATGGGTGACTTAAGTGACAAAAATGATTAATTTTCTTTTCTTAGCACTCAAGGCTGGCAGTCAGAAATCAAGGTGCCAGCAGGGTCAGGTTCTGGAGAGTGCTCTCTTCTTAGATAATAGGTGGCCATCTTCTTGTTATGTTCTTTTAAATGGTGGAAAAATCAAGTTCTTGTCTCTTCTTATATGGGCTCTAATTCCACAATGGATATCCTACACTCAGGACCTTGTATAAACCTATGCTGTCACAACAAGGGTTAAAGCTTCTACATAAAACTTTTCTGGGGGTAGGGGTAGGGATAGGAGTAGAGTTCAATCCACAACATATCTAAGGTGCTATTGTAGTAAGCCTATTTGAATGTCTTATTGGAGTACTCATATGAGTTCCCAAAGCCTTGCTTCGTAATGTCTTCTGCATGCCACGTTGGATCTCTCTTGTGAAACACTCTCTTGTCTTAGCCCACCCTTTATCTAGCCATTGCTCTTCTTATTTTGCTCTTTGTCCCTCTTTCCACCTGCCTGGGATCATGTCCTCAAATGAACAATCTATCTCAAACTGTTCTCTGAGAGACATTTTGGGGGAAACACACAGGCTAAGGAAAGAAGTATACTACGCTTCTCACCTACTAGATTACAAGCACAGTGAAATTGATTTTGTAATTAAGACTTGATTAATTCACATTTCCACTAAACTAAGGTCTTTTGCTTGCTATATTAGCAACGACAAAGGAAGTCGAAGTTAGAGGATATGATTAGCACCTGAAAGAATAGTCTGTTTGGAGATCATTGAGTATTAAACTGGTCTGTGTCCAGGAATCACCTGAGGAGATTTTAAAATGACCGATGCTAGTATTCTCCAGAATTTGTGATTTAATCGGTGTTGGGTATAGTTTGAGCTTCGAGAATTTTATAACATTCTGTAGATGATTCTACAGACACATTGGGATCCATTGGTCTCTATCAAAGACTGGTAAACTGTGACCCATGGGCCAAGTGTGCCTCATTTCTCACCCATTTTTTTTTCTGTAGTCTACAAGCTAAAAGAAAAAAAAAAGCAACTTTAATGGTTGAAAAAGGATACTCAAATAAGAATAGTATTTTAAGACAATTTTATATAATCAGTGGCCCTAAAAAACTGAAGGTCCTAGGGAAAGGGTCGGTAATAGTCACGACATTTTCCTGCACAGGGGGGTGGGGAGGGCTTTATGTTATATGCTCAGTCCTGTTACTTATCACTTCAAATAACTTTCCCATATATGCCTGCTCCACACCCCTGCTTTCTCTTAGTGAAAACAAAACATAAATAGATAGGATAGATTTTTTGTAAAGCTGAGAAAGAACTTTCTAGGATAGATAGCTGTATGTGTCCTTATGTAGTGTATAGATTTCAGTGGTCAGAAGGCAAAGCTCTCCATGACACAAGCTTTAACATGTTTTTTTTTTCCAGCTTTTCCTAGGGATAATGGATGTGAGGTGGGAAGTAATAATCTACAAATTTATGTGATTTGTATTTGTTTCCTCTCCTTTGTGTGAATGAATTACAGGAATGAGCATACCATGTGTTTGGCCTTTAGTTGTATAGGAAATGAAATCACCCAAGCTGGATGACAGAGGCTAACAGTGTTATCCGTAATGAAATAAAACTCAAGTTTACTTAATCAGTAGTGTGAACTAACTGGGTGTCAATTTTTTTAATGGAAACCATTGCACACTAGTAGAATGATTCAGAAACTTTTCTTTACCCTATAACACCCTCCTGTCTGTTTATGTCACTGCTTGTGAGAAATCAGAAAATAAATATATAATCCAGTTATAATCAATGACAATTGTCTATTTTGTTTTAATCCATACCTATAGGGCTATTGGATGTGATATGTGTTCAGCGGTTCAGATGAAAACACTGAAATGCAAAGAAGCTTAAGGATTTGGTCAAAGAAACAATGTCATAGAAAGAACCCAAAATAATCGTCTTTCCATTGTGCAAATAAGTATAAGCACTTTTTTTTCTTCACTGTCACGTTGTTTTAACTCCAAAGTTCTCAGAGTTCTTGCAAATAAAATATCTCGCAGCTGAATTAAGTATTTAGGGGCATATGACAATCCATTTGTTTATAGATAAGTGTTTGGCAGTGATTGATATGCTAAAAATGGAATATTCCAAACATAGATTTAAAAAAAAAACCTATTAAATGTACTAGGAGAATTTCATGTACAATGTATTCCTTTGGGAAAGCCATGCTATCTCTCTTTGATACTCCAGGCTGCTTGGGAATGCTGCCTTAACTTTAAAGAAGAGTTTTTGACTAAATATAACCAAGCTTTAAATTTTAAATTTCTTTCTTTTCTGAAAAGGGTGAATGTTACAAAGTGGTAAAAAAATTAAAAATACCCCATTCCTTCTTGAGTTGTGAAATGGTTGCCCTACTTCACCCAGAACTTTCTGAAAGTGGGGAGAAGGGGTGCCATAAGGAAATAAGTTCTCTCCTTGTTAAAACAGAATCCAGGGCTAAGGTTTAGCTTTGGAAAGTGAATCACCCTCCTGTGGGTGTAGTGGGAGAGGGGTGGCTCAGTGGCCTAATTCATTCACCTGAATTTCACCTTTCTTTTGGGTTGTTTGGCTTAGCTTCCTATTCTCCTGATCATACTGATGGTAGATATGTGTGCAGGTTTCCTCTTACACTCAGACCTAAGCAGTGATTTATTGGAGTTTACAGAGGAGACAATTTCTACTACAGAACAGCCTAGATATACTACAAGGTATGAGGAATGTGAAGAGTTTGACTTTCAAAGCTCTTATCTTGATAGGGCCATTCTTCTCTCATAGACTGTCAGAGTCCATCTCATCCCATTCAAAGCCCAAGGACCTAAACTCTTAATCCCTTGGCCCTTTGTCCTTCTTCCTCTGCTTGCTTTGCTGTTCCTTCTTACACTGAGGGGGTTCCAGATGCTGACTATAGAGGATGCTGTGGTGCTTATTTTTCTCTCCCAGGATGAAATCATTATTTCTTTTTTAGTGTTGCCTGTGCAAGCTGGCAGCTCTCATCTCACATCATTTCAGGGCATTGCCCTTGGCTGAAAGGCTTGCCTTACCTAAGGTTGTGCCCTTCCTTTATGGATAGCCTTTATCTATTGATTTAGAGTCTAGCTGTAGAGGTGCAACATTTGGATCCTTAGTTTTCATTCTACTTAATTCTGAAGGGCCATCTTCTCTCTAATACAGCCTCACAGGAATACCCGAGACCCCTGTTGCAACTGCGTCACAGTTCAACTTGTCCCTTCACTCACTCTGGCTTTTACTCTTTGACTAATAGTGTTCCTTCAGTGTATACCCAGTGACAGTTATCCTTGGATAAATGTGTTTCAAAGTCTTCTTCCAGGGGCACCTGAATTAAGCCATGTGTATATCCTTTCTTTAGATAATACATGTTACTAACCCATCGGCTGGGAACCAATTCATTATTTATTGAAACAGATCGCTAAGATAATGATAGTAAAGAGCAGCATCAGATATCTCAAATGAAATCCTTTGCTCTAATACACTCAAGGCCACTGTTTCCATACTTTTATTTAAAACTTGTGATTTTTGTTCCCAAATGTATAGAAAATAGTAAAACAGACGTATACTCACTGAAAAGTTGATGGATGTTATTTTGCCATCCTTCTCTCAAAAGTTTTTGTTTAAAGAAATGAATCATCACAGATACATCTCAATCTTTCCTGACTATTTATCAGAGGAACTGAGTCAAATAATAAATACGTATAATTTAAAATAATGTTCTTATGATGACTTCATTGCTCTGTTGCTCCAGTTGCTAGAAGCAAAAGATATAGCCATCTTTTAGCCTCAAGTAAGTGCATCTCCAATAAATTTTGTAAATTCAGCATGACTCAAGAACGTCTGGCTAAATTTCCTTTACTTCCAAGTTTCACAACTACATTTAATTTTCAGGAAATCAGTTCCCATATGTTTCTAATTAATATATACTTTACTACTCATCAGAATGTTGTTTTGTTAAGCAACTGACATCTGATAAAGCTTTTTCTGCTTTTATCTTTAGATTTAAGAAGCAGAATTTGTCAGCAAGAAATTGGGCAAAATATTTTATTTGAATAGCCAACTTAAATACTAGCGCTCTAGCTTATTCTGAGCTTGACAAGACATTCTTTTACTGCTTGTTCATGCATGGCTTCCTTTTGTGCTTCTTTTTTTTCTTTTATACCAATATATTATTAAGTTTTTGGATATGGAGTGTAGGTGAGGTTGTTAGTGACTTTATGCTAAAGTAGCCTAATGTTGCTTTTGACTGCAGTAAAGTAATTATGACAAGAGTCACAAATGTAGACAAGTCTACTTTTGCTGAGATAAAAAGTGAGTTTTGGTGGTAGCATGAACATTTGTGTCCTATGTCCCACAGAACCATGTCAAGCACTAACAGAGGATCAAGAGATGGTGCCAACTGGACTGCCTTCTAGAATGGTATAGGCATGAACCATATCTTCAAATAACATAGCATAACGTCTGTTCACTGCTCTTACAGTCCCAGTGTAGTGCATTTGCTCAGGGTCAGTACAACTGAGTCAATGACAGCAACAGGATTCTAGAGTCAGATGAATGGGACTTCCACAAATGAAGAAGCAGAAGGAATGCTTCCATGCCATGAACAAGAAGTTTCTAATTACTATTTCTGACATATCTCTAGCATCAGGAACAAAATATAGATCAGTAACTGAGGTTTTGAATTCTATGGTGAGTAATTTAACAACAGCCATGATATATGATTCAAAGGATGTTATTTGATTAAGGCATTAATAGGGCTGGAGTTTGGTAGAAATGATAATAATATTGAAAATGAACATTCCTAAATTCAGTCATTCATTTAACACATATGACATGTGTTTAATATTTAACACATATGCCAAGTGACAATGAGTCTTTGATCATAAGGAATTTAAAGAAATGATGGTATAGGAAGGTAGAGTGATAAGAGTAGGTGTTTGTGAGAACCTATTGATGGGGTAGTCCATCTAACCTTAGGAGTCAGGGAAGTTTTCCCTCAGAAAGTACATTGTATGTACAATCTAAAAGGATGATGAACCATCCAGAATACAAACATGGAACAAGGAAAGGAAATGGTGTTCTGGGAGGGATAACAAAGCAAGAGGAAAAGGCACAGGGATGAGGGAACATGGCCAATTTGGAAAATTTCAAGGCTAACACTTTACTGTTGCACGCAAACAGATGAAACTAATTTTAACAAAGATGGTAAATGGATTAGCAGAGAGGAGATAAGCCGAACGCCAGTTTAGAACAAAAAATAATTTATATCTACTTATAAAAGCAACAAACAAGACCCCTTACTACAGTTGTGCACATGCAATTAATGCTTTCCATGAGAACTGCAGGCCCGTCCCGTAGAACCCCTCCTGGTATTAGTGTCTTGCTTTTAATACTTAATTTCACAAAATACATGCATTTCTCAAGCCAATACTTATTCAGCCAATATTTCCTGTGGCAAAATTTATATCTTGTCCCTCGAACCTAGTGTGACATTATTAACACAAGGATACAGTCCAAATTCATCTGGCATGGTAGTGCTCAGCCTTGGCTGACACATTGGAATCAATAATAATGCCTGGGATACCACCTAGTGATTGAGTTAATTAGTCTGGGGTACAGACAGATTGGGCTTAGGAACTGTTTCATTTTACTGATGATTCTACTATGCAGCCAAAGTTAGGTAGTGAAAGTTTGTAGAAGGTCAGAATCATGTGTAAAAGTTTGAATACATACACTGAAGTTTTAAGAAAAGAGATGTTCCATCTGTGTCCTTTGTGCTGATAGGGGTATTAATGTTGGTGCTGTGAGGGAAAAAAGCAGCTGTGCTCTGAGAACTGCATGAATTGGTGATTATCGGTAGTAAATATATCTGCGTTTTACTGAGTTTGTAGTCTGTATTAAGAAACTAGTTGAGGATTTTCAGTTGTTCTATGTTTTCCCACTGAAAGTACAGGCATATGTTGCTTAACAACAGGGCTATGTTCTGAGAAATGCATCATTATGTGATCTCATTGTTGAGCAAATATCATATGCTTGCCAAAACATAGGTACCCTGGCATTTATGTATATGGTATGGTCTTGTTCCTTGGACCGTGATGAACAAAGCGCAAAAATAGGTAGAGCATAAGTAGAGATAATGCATTAAGGAGACATAGGAAATGCATTGATGACAGCGCTCCCAGGTTAACAAGGGAAACTATTTTACCTCAGCTTCCTGAGTGGTGGATTACAGGTATGTACTCCATGCTTGGCTTGTGCTATACTTTTATGTGGCTTGTAAGTTTATTGATTCACTGATTTCCATAGTAACTGCAACAGTTTTCACTCTCTCCAGCAGGGAATAAGTGTTCCTCTTTGCTCATATCCTAACCAGCATTGGTCCTTGTTTGTTTTTTGTATCCTAGCCATTCTGAGTGGAGTAATATTAAAGAATATACATATACATTTTGATACGAGGTTAAAAGGAGTTACCTTACAACAGGTGGCCATTGTCGCTACTAGATACCATTGGCTAGCAAAGTGAAAGCTTAATGATGGGAGTGGACTTCCCTTTTTGAATCTGTTGACCAGAGGTCACAGAGACCCTCAAAGAAGAATGGCCATTGCCCCTGTTCTTGGCTATCCATCCGAACTTGATGGTAAGACCCTATTGCTGAAGACATTACATACATGTGCTGTAAAAAATAAAGAGAAACCAAGCTGGTGCTGACTACAAAGCTTCATCTTTACTGGCTAACTTTCATAGTTCTAAATGTTGCTATGTATGTTACTGGAAAAGAAAATTTATTCTTAACTTTACCCGGCTGTGAATCCTGCAAGTTTTAACACAACTGGCATGGCAAGGTACAATGTCTGGTGCAATAGTGGCACAATATTATGGGAGTATCCAATAACTTTCCAATTGGACTTACAATCTTCATCAAAGGATGGAGCCCATACTTGATACCGAAATTAAGTCTAGGAACACATGGCTCAAAAGGCCCTAGGCTATAAGGAAAAGCCTAATACTATTATTCTGCAGAACAGATATAGTATTAAAGTGACTTTTAAGGACTTATTGTTATACCCATAGATTAATGCATCTCTGAATTCTCACTAGAGAAGCTTCCTTATGCAGCAGACGGAGATTTACACAGAAACCCACAACTGGTCAATGTGCAGAGAACAAGAGGCTGCAGAACAAGTTCTGCCTCCTAAGGTTCAGAGATCACTGAGGAAGATGGGGAGGAAAGATTGTAAGAGCCAGAGGTGGTAAACAACCACAAGGAAACAGAGTTTTCCAGATAGCTGGTCAGTTATTCATATGAACTCAAAGCAATGGCAATAGCATGCAAAAGATCCATGCAAGCTCAAACCAGACAAAATCCCTGCATAGACATGAGGAAAGGTACGAAATCTCAACCCTGTCTGAGGCAGGATTAGAAAACTATGGCTGCTGGGAAGAGTCTATGTCTTTTAAGGGTGTGACTCTTAGTAAGGTCAACCAGGTTCCAGTGGATGGACCCAAACTGGAGGATATTTGGGGACATAAATTAGAATCTATAGACATATACATATATATATATATATAATAGTATATATGAAACATATACAATTTATATACTATACTAAAATATACATAAATTAGTATACATGAAATTGAATATGGATGGGGAGCAGGCCCAAATACAATCAAAATATATTGTGCAAAATTTGCAAAAATTGAATTAAAAAGGGAAAAACAACAATGAAACAAAAATCAAAAACAAAACAAAACAAGGTCAAATAATATTCCTATTTCTGTTCTGTACATCTTTATTTATATTTGTATCTGAATCTACATGAAACATCTTCTGGATTCATATGTCAAAATTATTTTTGATTTATTTATGTGTGTTGATATTTTGCCTGTATATATACAAGTACACAATATTCATATAATGCCTGTGGAGGCCAGAAGAGGGCATCAAATTCTCTGGCACTGGAGGTAGAAAAGGTTATTAGCTACCATGTAGGTGCTGGGAACTGAACCTGGTTACTCTGAAAGAGCAATCAGTGTTTTTCATCACTGAGCCATTTCTCCAGATCCTCCATGTACATTTTTTTTTTAAAGTAAGTGTTCCAGGTACCTAAAAGATTTTCTTTTGAGACAGGATTTTTTACTATGTAGCCTCATTAAGCCTGGAAGTTACTATATAGACCAGACTGATCACAAACTCTTGATCCTCCTGCTTCCACATCCTAAATGGTGAGATTACAGGCATGTGCCACTATACCTAAAAACTGCTTTCCTCCAGGAGTTTTGAATGTGGAAAATTGTGGCTGGAATATGACAAGCTCTGCAGAATATAAACTTATTTTTATGTGTCACCAGTAGATAGAACATACTTTTCTAAAATTGAACCTGCTTGATTTTAGTTTAAAAACTGTAACAATAATCATGGTTAATTTTCAAATACTAAATTTAACTAGCATTTAGCTATATATTTTTTAAGTTAGTAAATACAGTTTCAAAGATTTGTATTTGAGATTTTGTTTTCTCCATTAAACTAGATGACAGTGACATGATTGATTATGGTCAAATTATTGAATCAATGACTTATAAAGTAGTACATAGTTTGTTTTATTATTATGAAATATATGAATCACCAGTTGGAAATGTGGTTCTGAAAATATCCAGAGGATTTTTGATTATTGCTAAAATTGGGAAAATATATGGTATTTAAATTATATGCACATTTTCTCAATGCAATGTTTCATTTATTTCTTCTTTTATCCTTACCTCAACTACTTTAACAAAGATCCTGCAATTAACAAGAAATAATGGACTTCAGGTCATGATTTTCATTGGGCTATGGCTGATGAGAGGAGATGGACTAACGAAAAAGGGCAATGAACTTTTGATACCTATACTTTCCTTAGCTTTTCCACATGAAATCTTCTAATGTACTATCTTGCACTTGTGTGTAGCGCTGCCTTCTGAAATCCAGGGTGGAAAAGTGAGGATGCATAATGCATCCTCATGAAATGATTGGCTTAGTAAGTAAAATTAGTACATTCACTTGATATGAGTGCTCACTGCTACGTGGCTCAAAACCAGAATAGACACTTCAAAAGAGCATATACTTGTATAATATATCCATTTCATGATGAAATTCCCTCTTGCTAAAATTCCTTCTGAGAGGCTCCTCCCACTGTCCTTATGACAAACTGAGGTCTAATTCCTCTAAACCACAGTTTGGATAATCAGCGAATTTACTGGATTTACTTACAGAGCACTGGGTGAGGAGTTACAGAGCAGTGTGGGGTGCTGCTCCACAAGGCCACAGAGGAAAGACTCCACCCAGGTATGGACCCTGACTTTCCCAGAGCCATACAAAAATGGCACATGAGAGCCTCTCTGGGTCTTCCTCTACTTTTATACCCTTAACCCCTCCCCGTCACACAGCCAAGGCCAACAGACTGTTTGGGAGGGGTAGCTGACTCTCGCGGCTCCTCCTTTTCTTTCAGAAAGTCAACAAATTTATAATCTAGGCAAGCAGGTGCCACCAGGCTTGGGACAAGGCATTTATCTATAGCTTGCCAGTCCAGTTTGCCAGGAGGAGGACAAGTATTTATTTTTCCCATTGTTATCAAACATAAAGGGAAAAAATAGTAAGATAAAATAAAGGTTCATTTCTTTTCTGTGTCAAGGGACAGATATTTCTATTCACCATTCTTTAAATTAGGGTTTTTGAGTCATGATCTTTGTTGCCTTTCAAGAGAGAATGGCTATAATAGTAGTTCTGAGCTGGGATTATAATATGTGTAAATTTATTAATATTTAACAGATTATCCAAGTGTTATTTAAAGGACCGCTGTCATGGTATGCTTTGAAATTTGTGACTTCTCTTTGCACATTAATAAATGAAAGTGATTCTTTTCATTGAATTCTGTGTATGTATGTGCATATATGCATGTATGAATGCAGATGTGTGTACATGTCACGGCACATGTGTGGAGGTCAGAAAATGACCTCAGGTGTTGGTCCTTGCCTCCTCCCTTGTCTAAGACGGGGTCGTCTCTTGGTGCTCATCACTGTGTACAGCAGGCTACTTGGCCCACAAACTTGTGAAAATTGTCTAATCTCTGTCTCCCATCTTGCCATCGGAGCCCTGGGATTGCAAATATATGCAATTGTATCCAGGTTTTGTGAGTACTGGGGATTTGAACCCAGGTCTTTACACTTGCACAACAAGCATCATACCCCAACTTGTGAAGGTGATTGTAATGTGGACTTGTTGGCCTTTAGGTACAGATTAGTCAGAGTGCCCATATTTACTCAGGGATGGAATCATCTCAGTTCTTGAGTGACAATCTGAGAATAATATTGAGAGAAAATATTTCTCTGGTTTTCTATGATTAGGAGAGCCGTCTCATAGATCCCTCAGAAAAGCACTTTATATTGCTCAAATTAAATGTGAAAGGCAAATTCTTTTCAAACCAATGGTTTGAAGAACAGGATAATATCAATTGCTAAAAAATAATCTGCAAATCTAGTATTCGTGTAATAGTAACACTATCTCTTTGAGTTGTCATTGCTTCGACTGGTCAGTGATAGTTTCAAGCAATTTTCAAGAATGGATTCTAGATCAGAGGTCCTCAGAACAATGACATTCTCTATTCTGTGAGCCATGGCAGACTCTTTAGAAGATTTCATTTGACTCGTGTTCAGGTAGTTCCACTGGAGTTTTCTGACACGTGGCTACTGTGAGCCCACAAAGTAAAATTCCGGACAGTGGACTTTCAACTGAGGGATTTTTTCCTTCCATTGCTGTTTTGTGATTTGTTTTCAGCACTCAAGGAAAATGATCAGTACTTGTAAGGCCTTTGCTATCTTTAGGACCGTGCTATTGGGGGAGCAGAGCACTGGATCCAACCAAGATATTTTCATGACCTCCCATCTATAGCCATGCCTTCTGGATTGGAAATTGTTGTGCAATGAATGCAGTTGCTGGACTGTAATTGCTCTTAGTGACATAGCTACTAACAGACTGGGTTGTTCAATCAAATACAGAATGTCTAGATAAATCTGAATTTCAGATAAATAATTGTTCTAAGTATTGTACAGAACATATTTTTACTGAGAAAGTAGTTATTTGAAATTCAAAGCTAACCAGGTTTTATGTAGTTTTATTTGCTAAATGTAGTATTCATATGCTAAGATCTCTATAGGAGCCTGCGGCAGGGCAAAGGGTATCATTATGAGGCCGTAGTGACTGAAAACCAGTACTTCTCAGAGCCCTACTAAAGCAGAAGGAAAAATGAGAATGATGGATACCTTTGATGGTTTAATCTTTAGTGTCTACCTGATTGAATTTGCAGTCATCCAGAAGACACACATCTTGGCATGACCGTGAGGGGTCTTCAAGAAAGCTTTAACTGAAGAGTGAAGACCCACTCTGAATATGGGTGGCAACACCCCATTGACTGGGGGCCTATACTTAATAAAAAGAAAAGGAGGGTGAAGCCCGCTGAACACCATCATTCACCTTTCTCTCTCTCTGCTTTCTGACCACAGATGCAGTGTGACTAGTCACCTCATCTTCCTACCACTATTTCTTCCCATTAAGGTGGACTGTGTCCTCTTAACCCATGAGCCAAAAAGAAAAAAAAGATTCTTGCTTTTATCAGATGTTTTATCATGTCAATGAAGAAAGGTAAGTAATACCATTACAGTAGCTGAGGTTTTTGTGCCTTATTTACTAATTGTACTGAAGTCTCGGTGGAGTCCACAATGGGCTATTTGTTGAGGATTTAGAACAAGACTTAATTTGATTTAGAAAAGTAGAGGAAAGTGTCATTCTTGCATTTGATGTGTCATGGAGAAAATTCTAACAGGGTTAGTTTCTTAATGGATAAAAGAAAAATAAATGTGGTCTATTTTACACAACTGTTGTAAAAGGTAAGTGTAATAAGGTATTTGAAACCATTAACATAATATCTGTCTGTACTTATTAAGGGCTTATATTTTGCCCATCATCATCATCATCATCATCATCAGAATGAAGAAAAAGCTAAGGAGAAATTTCAAATTATCCTTAGACCTATCCTTTGAACAGCTATTTAATAATTCAATAGCTATATTGAATAACTTCCTTTCATAGTACAGATATTTTCTGACTCTCATTTCATGGCCCCTTTAAGCTTTGTCCTATGCCTTACTAGATTAGAAAGGTGCATACTTTGCTGCAAGGAGAAATGTAACTTTGATTCAAGTGTTAGGGAAACATAAGCTCCTTGAATCTTTCTCTTCAAATATGGTGGCATTTTTGAAGAACTCAAAAGGAAAAGAAGTTCCTATATAAGTTTTTTTCTAAGTACTATTATTTTGCAATCCTGAAACCAAATCTCTGCTGTCTGTGGGAGAAGATACGAGGTGAATACAGTTGAGGACCTAATGATTGTTAGTGGATGCTCAAGGACAGGGTGTTAATTTACCTAATGGTGTAGCCACTGGAGGAGTAGATGAGAAGGGCATCAGAAAGAAAGAAATGGGGATATCAGAGGAGGAGATGAATATGGTCACAGTGCACTGTATATATGTATGAAACTGTCAAAAATAAAGAAAAGAAGCACTGAAATCGCTTAGATAACTGAAAATATGTAAGGATAGTTCAGTAAGAGCCTATGGACCTACCATCCAGCTTGTGAAATTCTTTTAACCCTTCAGTATTCATTCCTTTTACTAGAATTATACTGGGTGGTGATAGGGACAAATTAAGCACACTTGTACTATAGAGACTTCTTTTTAAATATTTTATTTATTACTTTTATTTTTGCTTTATGTATATTGCCTGCATGTGTATAAGTGAACCCATGTTGTGCACCATAGAGACTTCTTTAAAAGGAAACTTTAAAGAAAGGCAATTGACAACACAGTGGGGTTGAAAACTTTCCCTCTTTCTTTCTTGCACCTAAGAGTTGGAAGAAAAGCAACAATGTTTACTGATGGACCTAACTAAGATCCAAATAGTACCCTTTGCCAGTGGTGAACAAGGAAAAATATTGGTGTGTTGACAATCTAGAATGGGCCATTAAGCACTGGAAATCTGAATTCTCTGATAAATAAATTTAATGAGGAGTGACTTTTAAAAACAAAGCAAAATGGCAATTATCAACAGACAAGTTTGCCAAGCAGCTGATAGTGTTTACTGAACTATCTCTTCATTTTTTCCCCCATTCTGCAAGAAAGCCATTGATCACAATCACCATGCAGTATTTCTCTAGCTCTGGTTCCTGCCCCCTGTACACAGTAATCTAGGTCTCAAATGCTACACAAGTAATTCTGAAAGAGTTCTCGATTTTGTGTGTGTGACAAGTCCAAACTGAATTTTCAAAAGGGATTAGAAATCTACATGTTCGTATTAAATATATTTATTTTCAATTATCTTCAATTAATTTAACAATTTAATAAGCAAGCATTGTGCAAATCAAATAAAGCTTGCTTATTTGCTGCACTGTAGCAAAAGACTCTCTTTGCTTGGTGGCTACATATTGAATATTGTGAAGAATAGAGGAGAGACCAGAGGATTGATCATATTTAGACAAATGCTTAGATCGTCAGCATCCTTAATTCCTTAAGCTCATCTGATGTAAAGGGAATTACAATGACAAAGCACAATATTTGCTTTTAATGAGCTTATGATCTTTATTGGAAGACAGTGATAATTTTAAAGAATGTTGAGTGTCAGACAATTGCAATACAGAATTATTAGTTCTTATAGCTATCTAGCTATATTTATACTTTCTCCATTGTCACATTACCCATAGTAGAACTCAATCAGTGTACATGTACAGGTTTGAAACTTGTCAGCTCAATAAAGTGTGAAGTCCATTTAATCTTATGATACTAGAAGAAGCTAATATTAACTTGTCGAGAGAACTCCCCAACCACAAAATCCCCGAAAACCTTTCGTTTAATCTTGTAGATTATTAACTAGTCATTCCTATAGCAGAGGTCATCTTCTTGGACCCTTCCCTATCTCCCCAGTCAGCCTTTTAATTTTTGGTACTAAGAATTCTGTTACTCTATTGATTCATCATTTACTACTTTGTAGGGAATACTAGTCCCACTCATGCCACTCTTCTGTTCTTCCTGGAAGAATTTACATGTGACTTTGACATTTGGCCACAGTAGAATCTATGGAATCAAAAGACTGTTGAGACACTTTAAGAAATCATTGTGCACCTTATTTTACAATTCAGAAGGGATAAAGATTCTAAAGAAAGACTGTATTTTTATTTCATTTAAAAATATATTTAGGAATCAGTATAAAAAGGTGGAACTGTGTAAAAATTCTCACTTCCATTGAAATGTTACTGTATAAACTTTTGAGAAACGTTTGAATTGTCTTAGAGTTATTCACGGCGGAAATCTGGATGTTGAGTTTGAAGACATATTTCTCTCTAAATGTTGCTTGTAAGTGAAAATGACCTTCATTTCCAAAGCAGAAAGCGTGAGTTTTGGACTTAAGGAAATAGCAAGGGAATGGGCAACTTGATTTCCTACTTGCCTTGCAATTGTATCTCTCTGGCATGCTTACGTGTTCTTCCAAAAACTTTCCTCCATGCCTTTCTATTTTGAATTTTATCAGTGTTAGGTTTGATAAATCTTTAAACTTTCCTTTTAGAACCTTTGTAAGCTTATTATTGAATAAATCACAAACTACTTAGTGCTTTCTGGAAAGATACCTGTTGGAAAGATCTAGATCATTTTTAAATGGAAAACTCTGTATCAAAGGGGTAAAATGCTAAAAACTGCAAGACTTAACTGAATCTGCACTTAACAGAATTAGGGATTTTTGTTTCTCCATAACCATGCTGGAGTCCATTGCACTTTTCACAGTATTAAATACTTCTTGTGGCAGTTGTTCATGTTCCTCGAGGTAGGATCCATGGATCCCATCTTACCTTGTGGCTTATTACAAATTTAGTTTCAGGTCCCACCTTAGACCTATTGAATCAGAAACCACTTTTTAACAAGATCCCTGGATGATTCATGCATGTATTAAAATTAGACAAGCTCTGTTTTTTGCTATCTTTCCCAGATGTTTCTTTTCATTCTTGAATTTCTACCATTGAATGTGGACCCAGGTAGATAGTTGGAACTTCATGAATATTTATTAACTTTTGAGTTGATCCTTAGTACTTGGAGATCTAGTTTAAAATCCTCATTTAAAACTGTCTGAAATCCCCGAGATAGTGAAATGTAGAACTTGGTCTCCACTATACACTGAAAACATAATTTTTCTTTTGAAATTCTAATACCTGGCTACCATCCACCTATAGAAATTTTAATTTTGTTAGTGTAGTGTCTGATCTAGGCATTGGAATTTTAAAAGAAATCTGCCTGCAGTATTGTAAACCATGCCAAGGTTGAGAGGTATAACAATAGATAGTTTCAGAAAAAAAAAAAACCTTACTGAAAAATCAGATGAGCAAGTACTAAGATGAGCAAAATATTGAAGTCAATAATATAAGCCCAAGTCTTATCAATATCTAATAAAGTAGAATATACTGTTATAGAGCCTGAATTTATGTTTTGGCAATTTTGAAATAGTTGGCTTTTGTAGTAACATATATGTTCTATGTGTTTTTGCAATTTAATCATTCAGGGGGACAGTAGAAAGATAAATGTTTTTCAAAGAAGTAGCACCTATCACTTAGGAGAAATTACAGCTTTAAAACACGCAGTTAAAAAACAAAGTATTTAAAAATATTTCATCTTCTTGGCTTATCTTATTCTGTTGGAAAAAATGTCATTACATGATTTATCAGTTTTAAGGCTATTATGACTATAAAACCGTTCTGAACTATACCCTTTGGTTACAGGTGTCATTATACCTACTGGATATGTTTAACATGTCTTTTTTTTTAAACCAACTTGGAACTTTCCACTTTTGGGGACCCAAAAGTCATCCTAGCTAGTTTTAGAAACATTTAGGATTATGACTATATTTCTTCTCTTTCCTTGTTGGCTAATCCATCTTGGTGAGTGTAGCAATTTCCTCAGATGCAGGCTTTTATAGGGGATAATTACATCATTTTAGATGATGTCAATGTAGCATGTGGTTAATTTGGTTGAAGTGACGTTATGAGTGCATTAGAGGTATGCTTGGTCAAGTTGAAGTACTTTTATATATTGTCTTACTATTCTTCTGGGGGAATTTATGTAAGCCTGAGATCTATGCTTAATGGTTTAAGTTCTTACAAAAGGTTTTATTCTTATGACAGCATCTTAAAAGTTTGGGAGAGTTACAGATTTCATTGAAGACATTGTTGAAGAGTAAAGTCACAGTGATAGTGGGATACAATGATTTCAGAGCTGAGGGCATTATTGTGAAGATGTGAAAATTATCTTGACACTCACCTTACAGTGATGTTATAGTCTGCTATGATACCTTGTGGATGATCGTCTCTCCTGCATTCTTTGGCTGTTATCCTAGTGTAAAATAAAAATGGTTATAACAGAACAAAACACATATGAAGGACATTTCTAGTCTATGCTTGGTTGTTCAGAGACCTTCCATGATGATTATCTTTCAGCCTCTAAAGCATGTTTCTCACCAGCAGGTTGAAGTTGGTTCTCTGCAACATCCATGTGTCAATGTGCATGAAGAAGGAAAGGAGTTGATGGCAAATGATTTCTTTGAATAAAGTCAAGAAAAAGTTCTCTCTCTCTCTCTCTCTCTGTATTCTTTAATGCTCACATTTAATTAATGAGGACTCATTACATAACTCACTGATAAGAGAAGATGTGAAATGCAATTTTTTTGATAGTCATTTTTGTGTGTTAGGGAGAGTGGAGAGCACAGCAATGTAAAATATGCTTCTGCCTATGGCACCTCATAAGCAAGTCCTTAATGTTATCGGTTGGGAGTGCCAGATGTGGTGCTATTTCCTTGGTACTTATCCCATACTGTCCGTATGGAAAGAGTAGGTAATAGAGAAGCCTTCAGCTAAAGAAATAGAGAAGGTCACAGATGAAAATTGGTTTTTAGAGATCTATGACGGTTTGGAGATATGCGTGGAACACTGACAAAATCTATTAGAGTATTTATTATTGATTCCACAACATTTACTTCAGTCCATTACCAGCCACTCATATACTGATCTTAGATATTAAACACCAAAGAAACATACCTTATGCCCTTAAACAACCCAGGTCTATAACTGAATAGCAATAATTGCAATATATAAAATTTGGATATGAGTTCATATGCCTTACATAGCTTAAGGACAAATGCCAAATAATTCAGGGTGAGTGACTGAGTGCTGACAGATCTCATTATGAAATATATATAAAGAATTTTCAAAGAATTATGTGGTAAAGGACGGCCTTACATTTAGTTTTAGCATTTTTAATTTTGTTTCTTTAAATCATGTAACTGATGAGCCACTTAATGTCAGCTCATAAAATGTAGTTTGATCAAGTTAAAGTTGTTTTAATCTTAGAAATATATGTAAGCAGGGACTAGTTAGATGGCCCTGTTGGCTAGCTAGTCTGGCCAAACTGGTGAGCTCAAGGTTCAGTGAGAGACTTTGTCTTAAAAACTAAGGTGGGTAGTGACTGAAGAAGACACTTGACATAGATTCCTGGCCAGCACACTCTCTGACATTCACATAGACAAACATGTATACACATATCATGCACACTAAAATATATGTGTAAGAAACTTTTGATAAGATCAATTGATTTTTAAATTCTTCCCAAGAAGGAAAAGTGATAGCAATACTTAATTACTTGGTACATGTAAACTTATTTAAGAATTAAAATGAGCCATATATATTATATATATTATACATACATGTATATGCATTTTATTGCTCTCTTTTTTACTCTACTGGGAAAATCACCATAAACAGTCATTGTCTGGGTGTAGCGACAAAAGTAAATAGGTGTTCCTGTTTGAATTTACTTGGTGAAACAAGGAAAACATAAGAAAATTTATTAAATTAGGAGATCAGCATGAGTATGTTTTTCCTTTTGTAGAACTGGAGAAAATGAATATTCTTTTCATGAATCCTTATCTATAAATAACTAAAGGAAGTCAGAGAGTTTGTTTTTACCACTTCATTTCAAATCAAGAAATCTGCCAACAACCTAGTTGGAAAAAACACTCTGAAAATGGATTTAATTCTAGTTTCAAATAGACCGACATACACACCTAGCCTACTCATTAATTTTTGAAATGTGCTTAACAGAGTTCTTTAATTGAGTTCTTAGAATTTGAAGGAGCATCATCAGAGTGATACAGAACATATCTGAGAATGATGGAACCTTAATGATTATATTAAATTTTCTAAGATTCTGTCAAATGAAATGCTAGAACCTGTCTTGGAACCCTTGCCCAACCAGTCTCCTTGCAGAGTTCCTGATAATAGTCTTTATTCTTAAAGTTGGACTTTACTATTTTCCACTGTCTTGTGTTAGCCCTTCAGGGAATAGAAGTTATTGCAAAAAGGTTTGAGAACTAAAGATGATTAATTTCCAAGCCTTGTAGATAACTGATACCAAGAACTTGTTTTGTGTCAGATGAATGCTATGATTTTCCTATATTTCCTAATTCTTCTTAATCTCTAGATAAAGAGTAATGCCATTCCAGAAACTTGGTGGGTCTCAAATAATTATTTATAAGCCAGAGATAACCAGGATTAACCTATGTGTTTTACAAAGTGTGATAAAATACACAAAGCATACAAGTTATCATTTTACCTATTTCAAACTGAACTTTCATCTACTCAAAATGACTTGCGCCAATCACCTCTGTATAATTATGGCACATTTTCATCACCCCTAAAGGAGACTCTTTAACCATTATGCAGCCCTCATTTGCCCCACTTCTGGTCTCTACCATCCACCAATATTTCTATGTCAATTGACTTACTTGTTCTGGAGGTTTCATGCAGATGGAATATGCAATATGAAACCTTTGGTGCCTGACCTCTTTTACTGAGGTCAAAACAT
Source organism: Eospalax fontanierii (assembly GCA_035773235.1). NCBI lineage: Eukaryota > Metazoa > Chordata > Mammalia > Rodentia > Spalacidae > Eospalax > Eospalax fontanierii. The sequence continues at coordinate 20,761,292 of CM069525.1, read as the reverse complement.
TGTTATGTTTTGAAGTTCATCCACATTTAGGCATGTATCTATACTTCATTCTTTCATGGCTAGTTATAGCTCGTTGTGCATACATACCATGATTCGATCATTCATGGATCCATAGTCGACTTGTTTATATTTTTGACTACTATGGATGTTGCTCTTAAGACATCCATGAATCAGTTCCTTCAGGTATCAGATATCAGAGACAAATACAAGGCAAGAGTGGAATTACTGGCTTCTATGGTAATTTTAAGTTTCACTTTTTGAGAAATCAGTTCTATTATTTTCTATCCAGGGAGTAGTGCTCTAATGACTTTGTTAACAATACCTGGACTGGCAGCACCTTAAATTCCATAATTTGTCTTTCTTGATAGTGGAAATGCTAAAGAAACAGTCTGAATTGTACAATGTAAGAATTTTGTTTCATATTCACTGTAGTGCTTACACATGTGACGACATAACAGTAAGTTATCTGGATTTCCAGAATTTCTTCAGTGTCCACAAGGAATTTTATTTGGCTGTTAATAACATATAATTGAAATAAATAAAACAGAGGTTTTTATGCTTCTTAATCTTAGAATTATTATTTTTGGTGACTGTTCCTTTGTTATGGAAGGCTGTCCTCTCTGTTATAGAATGTTTAGTCTTATTTTTGCCTCTTAATTCACTATATGCCAGTTACCCTCTTCTCCAAGTTGTAACAATAAAATTTTATGTCCAGATAGTGACAAATAACACTTGGGGGATCAAAAAGAAGAAATTCTGGGCCACTTTTGTGTTTCTACTAATGACCCAAGGCCAGGAGAATGACTGGGAATTGAACCTAGGGCTTCACACGTGCTGTACCACAGAGCAATACAACCAGCCTTCTTTCTATTTTTAACTTTGCCTTCCTTGATATGTGGTTATTATCATCAAGGTTATTTCATGATGATAACGTGTCTACAGAAACTCCACCCACATATTCCAGGTAAGAACAAGAAGAAGCCGTTTCAGGTCCTATGAAGAGACTTCTCATAACTTCTTTTGAACTTCTTGAATCTGCATTTCATTAACTACTTTTATCCGCTGTGGAAGTTTGAAAAAAAATTTTATTGCTGAGACCATTAGCAGAATCCACAGACTAATTGTTTTGTTTTTAAGGGAAGGATATGTATTTCACAGTCAACAAACAGTCTGAGTCCCCCGCAAAACAGATTTGTTTTTGATTGTTGAGACAGGCAATCACATCTTTATGAAGGGTGATGGCTTTATCCGTTAGAATAATGAATGTTTATCCTAGGACAGAAAAGGATGTGGGCTATTGGGCTAGAAGACCTTAAACTGGCTTATATTCTACAGCATGAAGAGTGCCGGTGCCACAGATGCAGTGTTCTTGGACATATGGAAATAGATCCAGGCTGGTGAGCTGTGATTTAATTTATCACTGAGGGTAAGGGTAGCTTTAGCAGTAACAATTTCATGGGAATTTAGCTAGACAGAAATTCTGGAGCCTCTAACCTCAAGACGATGTCTGACTGCTAGTCTCACAAACAGTAGCCTCAAATGGGACCAGGAAGGGAATTAGGAGCAATTTACAACATGCATGACTGCAAGAAATAGAATGACATTCTCACAAACATCATCAGTACCCAGGACAACAGGATGGGATAGCCAGAGCAGAAGTAAAGGGTGAACATTGTCGGCAATTGCTCAGACAAGTAAGGCAAATTCATAAAAAGGAGATCTGCAATGAGCAGGCCTGATAACACAAGTGTTAAGAGTCAATGCTTTCGTTGTCAATGATTGGTAAAGGCTAATGTTGTGGACTGAATTATGAAGTCTTAAACTGTGATACCTGCGAATATGACCATATTAAGAAATACAGTCTTGAAGATTTAATCAAGTTTAAATGGGGTTGTATTCAGTGAGACTTGATCCTAATTGAATATGACTTATGTTCTCATAAGAAAATAAACATATACACAAAAACAAAGTGGAAAATGCCACCTGAGGATAGAGAATATAATGATTTACTCTCTAAGGAAAGCAAAGGATTAATTGCAAACAACAGTTACTGAAACTAGTACAGGGCCATATTGTCCTTCATAACCTCCGGAAGAAACCAATTTTTGCTTCGCCTTGTGTTTGGTTTCCTGGCCATGAGAGTTGTGATAGAATAATGTTTTCTCTTGTTTAATGCCAAGTAGCTTCTATTGCTTTCTTACAGTAGTAATACAGCTAGGACTTATATATAAAACACATGGAAACCACTTAGAATCTGTCTAGTTGCATTTATTTTATGCTACTTAATGTGAATTATTGTGATGGGCAGTCACAGTCCAAATTTCATGTTTCTAAGTTATCCCTCCATGCTCTACACTATTTAGGTTATGAGAACGTCTAACATTTAAAAAATAACATTTGTTGAATAAGTTACTACCCCAGTGTCTTTCCATGTGGTGATGTACATGAAAGAACTTCTTCACTAATAAGATGTGACATGACTGTTATTTACAATTGTGTCGTCAGTGTAGTTTTATAATTGAGTACCTGAAAAATCAATAGTCAGAAGAATGTCAACAAACATAATTAGATTTTGAGCCTGTGTGATTCCCATAGCAAAGCAAATAATGGTGAGAAATGAACGTTTAAGAAACAGACAGCCCTTACAATTTCATCTTGTTCGAAAATTCATCAGTAATATGAAATGGTAAGAGAAGCATCTCAAACAGGAAAATGTCAAACAGGGTACAAAGGGGCTTCACAGTTTTGTGATGGTGAAACTGTCAAAGCCTGGAATTCTGTGGGCTTGACAGATCATTTCAGAGCCACTTCAGACTTTCAGCAATGTGTGACCTGCCCTCTTCTGTAATGGAGAATACCAGGATGCTGCATCTATCTCCCCCAGAAATCTCTGGGGAAGCAACCACATGATGAGGCCATCGAAGTCTTGAGAGAATATTCTTCTCAACACTGTTGCGAATAAAATTCAAATAATAAAACGAAATGGAATAAAATGAAGAATCCGCTCTAAGTTTCCCCAAATTAGGCTAGACACATTTCTGCCCTGAGCTGTGAGAGCTGCAGTCACAACAGCTCTAATAATATGGTCTAATGATTTGGAAAAATGATGGCTCAGTGGTTGTATTGCTGAACCCTACGGCTGACAGCTCAGCTCAGGCCGAGTCTGTGAAGTGTTCCAGAAAGTTGTATATAATGGCCTGAACAGAGTCATGATGGAAGAGCTTCTTGACTGAGGGATAGTTTTCTTTGCCATGGTTCAGTTACTTCCTGGTCAATGCCTAAATCTATCTTAACCTTTCTAGAATCCTTTAAAAAATGGAAAGGGGGCCCTGTGAATTTACTGACAAATTCTCCAAGAGGTGGGCTATTTACTGATGAGAAATTCAAGGTACAAATGTTAAGAGTAATGCCATCTCCTTCACAGCATTTATCCTCCACTTTGATACTTGCGGGGAGCTCCGAAACTCCCTTAGAAGCATTTACAGATGGCTCTGACTAATATTTTAAAGTTTTCCTAACATTGTTTAGAAATGAGATATACTATAACAAATAGTTTCTATTTTCTGTGTTCAAAGTCAGTCTTTGAAATACTTGAAGACTTCTTTCATGCCTGCAAGAAGCTGTTCTGTTGTCTGTATTAACTGTCCTTGCACATTTCAAGGATGAAAATTGGTTTTTGACTTCATAGCATCCTGTCCACTAGGCTCTAAACAAACTTGTACTGATCAGATCTTCTTAAACAGAGCCTGTGGAATAGTGTATAAATCTCCATATCAAGATGATTTCCTCCTTTGTTCTAGATGTTAGGTGCTTTCTAGTGTAGATTAATTTTGACTGTTCTTTTGGAAATTGAGTGCTCTTTTGAGTACAATATAGTTCAAATCAAATTAAAATCAAGCAATATCTTTGGGTACTTTCAACATAGTTATTACATTAGGGTTACTAAAATTGTACACTTTAATTTTTTACTGTAGTTTCTATTTCTACAATGCTATTTTCAGTTTTAGTAGCCTGCATTGATTTCGTTTGTTAAGAAAAATGTTCTCTTTTAGTATAGTAACTACTGGTGAAAATTGGACAGAATGGAATAACGTAGAAAGCGATGTGGTCCAGATTTAGGAACTTCCCTGCAGGGTAGCAGCAACAGCACTAGAATCTTACTATAAAATACAGACTGAGTTCCATCAAAACATATTATTATATAAGATACAATATCCTATTTTTTTTCAAATGAATTTGGTCACAATCCAGAAAATGTTTATTGAATGGAGTAGGGTTGGCAAACTATGGCTGAATTCAGCCAGCTCCTGTTTTTGAAAATAAATTGGTATTGGAATGCATCCATGCTCATTTATTTACATATTGGCCATGGCTCCTTTTGCAAGTTACAGTGATAGAGTTGATGAGTACGAACCATGAAGCTAAAATGTTTACTATTGACCCATTTTAGAAAGAGTTTCATGCCTCCTGAAATACAACTTTACTCTTAACAATTGCCATTTTTGCATGATCATTTTAGCATCAATAGTATAATTTGCTATAATTTCTAACATTTAAATAAAATTAAAAACATACATAGCTCTCTCCCATTTCACATATAATCATTCCCACTTTTCTATTCCTCTTTGCAAAAATACCTTGAGTTTTCTCTACTTAGCCATCTCTCCTTTCTTCAATCTCACTTGAACATACTCTTGTGTGGCATTCATCCCTTTGAAATAACTTTGTTCAAGTTCCCTAAGTGACTTTCACATTGCCAGTCTGGAAGTGAAACATTTTCAGTTCTCATCTTACCTGACCTATCATCTCTCTTCAGATGCTACAGACGTTCTCTTTCTTAAATCACTTTCTTCCATTGGCCTCCAGGACATGGCTCTCTTTCACTTGGCTTTGTGTTCTTTTTATCTTCCCACTTTTAAACGTTTGAGTGCCTCGGGCTCATCCTTAGATCTCTTCCTTTCTCTATCATTACTCACTCCCTAGGTACTCTCATCACATTTCAGTTTTAAAGAGTGTCTCTGTATGTGATGACTTTGATAGTGTTAGCTTGCAACTCTATACTAGTTTTCAGTTTCAGTCAGACCTCTCCACTTGGATGACTAACAAACATCTTAAAGTTAGCATGTTACAAAACAAAAGTCTGAATTTACCTTATACAAAGCAACTCCTTTTACAGGGTCATCTGTGTTTTAGCAGAAATAAATTGCGAATGTTCAGTGTTCATAAACAAATGTTTATGCCTCATTCTGGATTCCCTTCTTTCTCTAATAGTCAATGTGAATCTGATACTGGAGAGAAAGAAAGTCCCCTAGAGGGCTCCTCGTCTAATTCATAAAAGAATTTAAGAATGCGCTCAAACGGAAGCTTTAGGACAATTTTATTAGAATTTGAAGAAAAATCCTCAGGGCAGTCAAGGTGATAATCCTGGCAACTGCCTTGAGGAGGAGAATGGAAGAGCGAAGGACAAAAAGCCATGCAGCCTTGCAGGTTTAGAGCCTGCACGGAGGTCAGACACATGACATGACATACTACCCGCCACATGGCAGGGAGAAAGAAGCTTTAGAGAAAAAGTAAAGAAATATAAGGTGCTGGGGCAGCCCAAAGCATTAGAGAAAGCAAGCTTAGAAAGGGGACATGAAGAAGAAAAGAAATTCCACTTTAAGTGGGCAGATTTACAAACAGCCGACATGCCTGCAGCTGTGTCCAGAAGCACTGCACGAGGAGATGGGACTCCAGGCTGGAAAAGCTCACAATCTCATTAATGCACTAGATATTCGCACCTGTCTATTTAGAATGATCTAAGATGTACACGCCTTCCTAGAGGTGGTCCTATGACCAGTGAAACTGGAAAGATGGGTCTTCCAATATAGACTAGAGATTTTATATTTTTAAGCCAGTTAATCTTATGGGGCCTTTTTGCTAATCTAATCTATCAACAAGTCCAGTCAGTTCTACATTTCAAAATGCACCCTCCATCACACCATTTCTCACTTCTGCTGCTGCTATGCTGGTTTTAGCTACCATTTTCTTATATTGGGATTATTTTAAAAGCCCCCCCCCCGCCCCAGTTTCTTTGCTTCTACCCTTGATCCCTTGATCCGAGAGTTTCACTCTGGGGCCACGGTCCTTTGTAAACATGGCTGTGTCAGATCATATTTTCCCTGCTCAGAATCAACCACTTACTTTCCCTCTTATTCACAATTAATTCTCGAATTCTCTTGTGGCATATGAGCTTCTACATAAGCCCTACCTGATCTAGCACCTTTTTTTTTTTCTGATCTCATTGCAAACACACTTATCCTACTCAACCCTCTACAGCCACACTGGCCTCCTTGCTAGTTTTCAAGCACATCAAGTATGTCCTAGCACTTGCCTATACTGTTTCTTCTACCTAAAACCTGTTTTACCCAGATAAGCACATGACTTCTATCTTAACCTCATTCAGAATTCTGCTTAAAACTTACTTTAGCACCAAGCCCATTACCCTTTGGCATATCATAAGGGAACTATAAGTCAAAAATAATTCCACAGTACATATATTAGGGCCTGACAAAGGAACTGGAGAAATTTACGTGCAATTAACACAAACCATCTGCTAACTGCGTATGCAGTATAGCAAAAGTATGTAGAAATGCAATGAAAATTTGAGACATCAATATAAATACAACTTTTAGTAATAGATCAAGTGTACAATAATTTATAAACTTGGAGATTTGGACATTATCTGAATAGAATGGACATATCTAAAATCCTACACTCAACAATTGCAGAGTATCATTTTGCAGAATACAATAAAAAATGTGACATCTACTAATCCATAAAGCAAGTCTGACCACAATGTTGTCATTGGGAATAATAAAAATGATAGTTAAAGATCTTCAGGCATTACAAAATTTAGATATCTTTGCAAGAAATCCACAATTGGCCAGTCAATATACAGAGAGCAAGAGGACACAAAGTGTTTATTCCTGACTAGGACACCTAAATCGAACATCTGCCTCCCAGGACTCAGGGATCATTGAGGAAATGGATGCAGAGGGATTGTAGGGATCAGGGGAGTGGATGACCACAGGGAACAAAGTCTTCCAGACTGCTGCTCAGTTAATCATATGACCTTATAGCAATTCTGATAGCATGCACATGTCCTATGTAACTTCAAATTGGACAAAAATCCCAGCATAGACACAGGATATTGAATAAAGAATCCCAACCTAACCTAAGGAACTTTTGGCAACTGATGGCCTTTGGGAGGGGGAAGACAGTGCCTTATAGGGGTGGGACTCTTGGTGGGCCCAATGAATAAATAAACGTATTTTTTAAAGTAAAAATCTATTCTCTGGGCAATTCTCAAACACAGATGGTCCCTGATTTATGATAGTTTGGCTTGTAATATTTTGACTTTACAATAGTGAAAAACAATATACACTCAGTGGAAACTCTAGTTTAGGGTTTGGAACTTTTCCCTGGCTGGTGATATATAGCACGCTACTCGTATGCAGTGTGATGCAGTGGCAGTGACTTAAACTCCAGTCAGAAGGGTCAACAACTCTGTAGTGTTCCTAAACAAGGATGTTCAATATGTCAAGTGCATTAAATACATTTTGTTTTTTAAATTTTACTTTTAAGTGACAGAAAAATCACAATTACACATATTAATGTGAGGCAATGCTACATATTCATACATGCATACATTAGGTAATGTTTAAGTCAGGCCAAGCATGTTTATTTCTTCAAATAATTATGCTTGGGGGGTGAATTTCAAAATAATGCACAGTATGTAATTGCTACTTTTAGCCATCCCACTGTGCAACAGTACAATGAAAAATTCATCCTGCCCCTATCTAAATGTGACTCATCCCTTTTCATCAACATTTTCCTGTTCATTCTCCCACCTCTATTCTCCCAGGCCTCTGGAATTCCTTATCCATTTTGCATATCAATCCCTTGTCAACCAGAATACGTTCTACCATTCTGTAGGCCATCTCTTCACTCAGATGTTTCCTTTGCACTGCTGAAGCTTTCGATTTGATGTAATCACATTTGTCAATTTTCAGTTTTCATTTCTTGTGCTGTTGGTTTTTTCCCCCTCAAATCCTTGTCCACTCCAATGTCATGAAGCATTTCTCACATCTTTTGGTAGCTTTATAGTTTAAGGTATTACATTAAAAATTTCAGTCTAGTTTGAAATGATTTTTATATCCTGCAAGGAGTCTAGTTTCCTGCTTCTACTTGTGACTCTCCAGTTTTGCCTTCACCATTCACTGAGAAGACTGTCTGTTCTCTACTGTATGTTCTTAGCACATTTTAAAAAATCAGTAGTCAGTTGGTTATAGATGTGTAGTTTTGAAACAGGGAGAGCTTCTCTATTGGGTTCTTAGTCTCATTCATAAAAGAATTTAAGAACGGACCCAAACAGAACATTGAGGACAATTTTATTGGAATTAAAAAAAAAGTCCTCAGGGCAGGCAAGCTAGGAATCTCAGCAGTTGCCTTGGGGAAGAGAATAGAGGGTGATGGAAAGAAGCCTGCATGGAGCTCAGATATGTGGTTGGCAGCCACATGACTGGGAGAAGGAAACTTTACAGAAAAAGGAAAGAAACACAAGGCGCTGGGGCAGCCCAAAGTGTTAAAGAAAGCATGTTTAGAAAAGGGATATGAAGAAGAAAAGGACAAATTATGATTTTATGAAGAATACATGTCTGTGGCTGGGTCCAGAAGCACTGCACTGGAAGATGGGATTCAGGGCAGGAAAGGTTCACTGTCTCATTAATGCACTAGGTATTCTGCTCATCTCTTCAGCATAACTTAAAGTGGACCTGCCTTCCTACGAGTGTCCTATGATCAGATGATTGATTTGAGTGAAACTGGAAAGGTGGGTTCTTCCAACAGATAGACTGCAGATTTTATAGTCTGGACCAGTTACTCTTACGGGGCTGTTTGCTGTCTAATAGTTCATCTGGCAAGTTTCTCTGTTCCATTGGTCTACATGTTTGTTTTTAATGCCAATGTCACACTGTTTTTATTAGTACAGATTTGGGATACATTTTGAACTCAAGTAGTATAATGTCTCCTGCTTTGTTTCTTTGATCAAGATTATTTATTTTGACAGTTCTGAGAGGGAAAGAGAGAGAGAGAGAGAGAGAGAGAGAGAGAAAGAGAGAGAGATCCATATATAATATGTTTTAGAATTTTTTCTAGTTCTGTATAGAATGTGATTTTTTTCTTTGATAGCAATTGCTTTAAATCTATAAATTTCTTTGGGTAATAGGGTCATTTCAATATGCCTTTTACATATAATTTCTGATTATGGATTTATTAAGATTTATCACCATAATAAATCATGCATTATCTGTTTACAGCATATTCCAATTAATCACCATGCTTTACGATAGATTGCTTGAACTGATATATTCTATCCGATTGGAATTCTATGTCCTTTGATGAACAGCTCCCCAATACCCTCATCCTTAACATTTGAACTTCCATTCCACTATATTTCTAAGACTTTGGCTATTTAAGATTCTGTATATCAGTGAGATAATGTGATACTGGTCTTCATAGGCCTGGCTTATTTCACTTAATTCAATGTTCTTTAGTTCCACCCATGTTGTCACAAATGACAGGATTTAATTCTTATTTTGTGGTTGAATCATAAACATTGTGCATGTGCACATGTTCTGCATCATCCTTATCCATTCATCAAGTGATAGACACTTACATAGTTTCCCATTTCTTGGCTATAACAAATAGTGAGAATGCATATGTCTCTTTTGTATACTAATTACAGTTTCTTTAGTTGTATATCCAGCTGTGGGAATCACATAGTAGTTCTATTATAATTCTGGATCACATAGTAGTTCTATTATAATTTAAAAATTTATTTATTTATTTATTTATTTAATGTGTATGAGTGTTAAGCCTGTATATATGTTCCTGTTTAAAATCAGGAACCAGACAAAGCTGTCAACTATCTCCACTCCTTTTTTAATCCAGTGCTTGAAATTCTTGGTAGAGCACCAAGACAAGAGAAGGAAATTAAAAGAGTACTCATTGGAAAAGAAGAGATTAAATGATCCCTTTTTGTGATATGATGTTATACTTAAAATATATCAAAAATTCTACCAGTGAACTCTTAGAAATGATTAACATGTTCAGTAAAGTGGCAGGTTACAAAATTAACCTAAAAATCAGTAGCTTTTCTATATACCAATAACAAGCAATGGGAGAAAGAGTACATTGAAACTCTCCCATTCATAATAGTCTCAAAAAATATCTTGTAGTAAACCTAACTAAAGACATTAAAGATCTCTACATTGAAAAATGTAAATGTTTAAAGAAAGAGTATGAGGAAGACACCAGAATAAGAAAGACCACCTTACCACAAACCATTTAAAGAGTCAATGCAATGTCAGTCAAAATCCCCATGATATTCTTTATAGAATTAGAAAAAAAATCATCCTAAAATTCATATGGAAGCACAAAAGACCCCAGATAGCTAAAGCAACCCTGAGCACAAAGAGCAATGCTGGGGAGAATGCTATACCAGACTTCAAACTATATTACAGAACTACAGTTATAAAACAGCATGGTACTGGCACAAAAATAAACCTGTAGATCAATGTAACATAATTGAAGACCCAACATGAGTAAATGCGATTTCAGTCATCTGATATTTGGCAAAGAGGACAAGAATACTCAGTGGAGGAAAGACAGCATCTTCATCAAATTGTGCTGGCAAAATTGGATCTCCACCTGTAGCAGAATGAAAGTAAACCCTTATCTTCCACCTTGCACAAAAGTTAACTCCAAATGGATCAATGACCTCAATGAGAAACCAGAAACTCTGAAACTATTAGAAGAAAGAATTGGTAGTAACAAAGATATAGGTATGGGGAAGGACTTTCTAAATTGGATAGCTATTGCTCAGGAATTAAGGTCAAGAATCAAGTGGGACTTCACTAAACTAAAAAGTTTCTGTACAGCATAAGAAACAACAAAGGAAGTGAGGATAAAACTCACAGAGTGGGAGAAAACACATCTGACAGCAGTTTAACATCCAGAATATATGAAGAACTCAAAAACCAAATAATCAAGAGTACAAGTGACCCAGTTAAAAGATGGCTAAGGGTTTCAACAGAGAGTTCTCAAAATAAAGTTGGCTAAGAAACATCTTAAAATGTATTCAACATTGTTGTAACTAGGGAAATGCAAATTAAACCTGATTTAAGATTTCTTCTTGCCCTGGCCAGACTGGCTAATATCAAGAGCACAAATGATACCAAATGTTGAAGAGGATGTGGGGAACGTGGAATGCTCATTCACTTCCACTTGGTGGAAGTACAAACTCGTGTAACCCATGTGGAAAGCAATGTGGAGAACTCTTAAAAAATTAAAAATGAACCTACTGTTTGACCTGGTTATACCACTCCCTGGCATATACCCAGAGAACTCATCCTATTGCAGAGATACTTGTACATTCATGATTGTTGCTGCTACTGTCACAATAGCTAAGGGATGGAAGCAACCTAAGTGTCCCTCAGCTGATGAATGGATAACGAAAATGTGGTACATTTACACAGTGGAGTTCTACTCAGCAGTAAAGAATGACAAAATCATGACATTTGCACGTAAATGAATGAAACTAGAAACTGCTACATTAAGTGAATTACACAGGTTATTCCCGTAGCCCTTGATTGCCCCACCCCCACCCCAGAACTTGAATGTAAAACACTGTTCCTGAAGACAGAACATCTTTCTGACACAGGATTTGGAGCAATGGAGCTGGAACTGACCTGAAGGCTAACTCTCACTTCCCCTGAAGGCTAGCTCTCATAGCTTTGGATAGCACTATGCAAGATGCTAAGGGAGAAAATCAATTGATGGTATAACACCATCTTCAAGAACAAATGACCACATCAATGACAGGCACAGAACAGGATATTGGTGAAGCAGTAGCACTTTACCTCGGGGGCAATCAACAGCTACCTAATTGGACTAAAAGCCCACTCAATGGGAGGACTCGTGTGGTACTGTAAACTTAGCCAATTACACATGATTGGAGAGGTCATAGATCTTAGACAAATCCTCAAGACTGTCACATACCTAGACTAATGTAGTTTCTTACTATGTGAAAAATATCTATTCTTATATTTACAGCCAAGTACCCCAGTCACCACTCATCAAAGAAATGTCTTTTGCACCAGACAATTACAGAGTACCACAATGGATAACACACAGACGTTGTCTGTGACTTGCCCATGCCTAAGCAGCACATCTACAATGCAACCTCTACACCCAAGGCTCCCGCAATATAGAACAAAAGATAAAGAAGACACCAATGAATCTCCCAACTCTCATTAATGAAACTCCCTCGTGCAACAGAGCGCCAGCAATACAAAAGTTCAAAAATGGTCAAAGCATAGAGATTAAGAATCTTTAGAATGCTGGTCTTCGGACAGGTCTCCTAAATTAAACTTCAGCCACTCAGGGCTCAGGGACCATTGCAAAAGAAGGAGTAGAAAGACTGTAACAGCCAGGGAGGAGATGCATGACCATATGGAATTAGAGTCTTACAAGCTCCTGGAGCCCTGCTCACATGGACATACAGCAATGGTGTCAGTATGTGCGGGACCCATGCAAACTCAAGCAGACAAAACCCCAACTGACCCCAATCTTAGATGAAGAAATGTTGGCAACTGATTATTTCTGGATGAGGAAGAGCTGATTTTTCTAAAGCGAGGAACTCTAGACAGGCTTCCTAGACCTCAGTAGATGAACTTGCACTGAGGAATGTCTGTGGACACTAACTTGACACAATAAACCTTAACACAGATGACATAATATGGATTCCAGTTGTGGGGGCTATAGGGAGTGCCTGTGGAGAAGTGGGTATGAAGATGATTAAGATTGATTAAGATGTTCTATGTAAAATCCAGAGTCAATAAAAATTTCCTTATTTATTTTGTATGTATGAGTTTTATGCGTATATGTGTGTGTGTATGTGTGTGTGTGTGTGTGTGTGTGTAAGTGCACCTGTATCATGTAATGCCCGAGGAGGCCAGAAGAAGGGGTCAGTAGGGTCCCCTGGAACTGGAGTTATGAATGGTTGTTAGCTGCCAGGTTCTGGAATTTGAACCTGGGTCTCCTGCAAGAGTTGGCAGTGCTCTTAACCTCTGAGCCACTTCTCCAGCTCTTCTATTTTAAATTTTGAGGAGCATCTACACTACTTGCCATAAGTCCTGTAATCAAATTTTTACCACCTGTATGCTACATTCTTTCCAACATCGTTATTCTTGGTCTTTTATTTTGTAATAATCATTCTAATGGGAGTGAGATGATATTTCTTTGTTTGATTTCCTTGCTTGGTTGTGTACTTTCCAAAATAACTATGTTTGTGTGTGTATACGTGCACAAGTGTTTGCATAAAACATACATTTATAACATGTTAAAATTTGTTTCTATGTCTTCTCTTTCTCCCTCTCATTCTTCTCCTTTTCTGCTCTCCATTTTCCCCCTTCCCCTTTTGTGAGATAAAGTCTCACTTTGTACTCGAGGCTGGCCTCAGTTTCTATGTAGCTTGGACTAGCCTCAAATTCACAGCAATCCTCTGCACAGCTTCTCTAGTGCTGGTCCTCAGAGCTGCACGACTTGGTGTTTTCTCTGTTGAATTTGATTTTGCTTTTGTGTCATTATTTATTGACTATGACTTTGTTTTTTCCTTTTTGGAATAAGAATGCTCACTTGGTATCATAATATGTTGAAAGAATGTAATTAGCTTTTTAAAAATTATATTCATAAGAGCTTATAGTTAAATGATTTCAGTCTTTTAATGTGTTCAGGATTTTGATGGATTTGAGGGACCTTTAAAAGTGGACTATGTAATGTTAATTTAAATATTTATTTTTAATTTTTATTTACATAAGTTAAATAATTATAGTAGTTTATATTATGAAATAAACATGGGACTTGGTGGGGCAAAGGACAGAAGGCATATATATATATATATACATATATATACGTATATATACGTATATATATATACGTATATATACGTATGTATATATACGTATATATACGTATATATATATATATATATGTATATATATATATATATATATTTTTTTTGAGACAGGGTCTTCCTGTAGCCTCAGCTGGTACTCATATAGACCAGAAATCTGCCTGCCTCTGCCTACTGAGTGCTGGAACTAAAGCCATGCACCACCACGCCCAACTAGGTTATATTTTTTTATGTGAAGTGTTTATGTGTTAAGGGGCCAATAGATGGATTGTGATGGTTGTGGTTTCAATGGCAAGTTGCCACAAATTAGGATCACCTGAGTTGGGAGCCTCACCCAAAGAATTGTTCTAATTGCTTAATTGATATGGGAAGACCCACCTCAAATGTGGGCTGTACTTTCTGGTAGTAGTTCTTCAGGAACCCTCTGGGTTTTGGGCACCAGATTGGGACTGCCGAGGCACCCAGTCCTGTGGACTGAGCAATTGTGAGGATCTTGGCATCTCCAGTGTGAGGCAGGCAATGTGGGACTTGTCCAGATGCTGAGGCACCACCTAGCCTTAAGTACAGATCAACTGCCAGGTACTATTCAGCTATTTTTGCTATTTCAAAGTAAGCTCACTAATAAGTTCCTTTAATATATATTTATTGTCTGTTGTGTTCCTCTAGAGAGACCTGACTAATACACTAGGATTGTTAAGTGTGAGCTGCCTTACCTAGCTCTATCCTGTTTTCTGTCTTGGGAAAAACATCTAGCTTTACTGCCAGGAGCAGAAATCTTGACAAGTATAAATGAAATTTTATTGTTATTTGAATAAAGTATGTTCCCATATCTATGAAGGGCACAAAAATAGAAAAGTTTAATTCAAATGAATTCAGATTATTTTCTAGTTATAATAATTCCATAAACGTTGGAATCAGAGTGGTATTGTAATGTAGAAAAATCTAAGGGATAAACTCTCTCATTACACCCTTAAAAATTTTCAAGTTATTATTCCCAGCTGTTTGGAAGTGGTTGAGGAAGAAGTGCTAACCCCCATCTTTTCTTGGGTTCTTTTAGCGAGAAAGTATCAAATTGCAGGCATGTGTTGGAAAATGTGATTTTTGGTCTGGAGTTTAGTCATTATTTCTGCTTCTACTCTGAGTCTGGATTTGCTTGTGAACAGCTTCTGTTACATAGAGTAGTTTTAGAGGCTGTTTGTTTGCTTCATACACTATAATGATAAAATACCCTTTGCTTTATCAACGAACACAAAAGACTGTAATAAAAAAGGAAACAGGGATGGAGGGCTTTTCCCACTCGTAAGCAATTTGGTGAGAACACAAAACAGAGTCAGCCATCTTTAATGTTTTCAATCTCAATGTTAGAAAATATGGTAAAAATGTCAGGCTTTCATCAATCAGGCTATCTATGCTTATTCTCTGGGGGAACGAATGAGTGGGAAACAAAAAGAAGACAGAGTGTTTCCTTTGTAGGGAATTTCCAGAAGTGTGAATATCTTAACAGAGTATCTTCTCTAGAATTGGAGATTCTTCTGATGCCAGTCATTTTCCTACACATTAATTAGTTTTTGTGATGTAATAAGCCACCTTGAAACTTGGGAACTTAAAATGACAATTTATTGAGCTCATGATTTAAGAATTTGAACTGATATCAATTGAATTTGGTTATGTATCTCTGGTTACCTATTGTGTTAGCTAGATGCTTATATGACCTCACAGCTTGCCTCTGATCCATGAGGAGTCCTGGATAGTTTTTATTGGAAACAATCTAAATTTACCTGAGAACAGGAAACTTCAATTGAAAAATTGCTTTGATCAGATTGGCCTGTAGAAATGTTTGGGGGACAATCTCTTGATTGCTAATTGATGTAGCCCAACCTGCTATGGGTAGTACCACCTGTAGACATGTGGTCCACAGAGGAAGCCAGTAAGCAGCATTTCCCCATGGTTTCTACTTCAGTTTCTGCTTGAGTTCCTGCCCCAACGTCCCTCAGTAATGGCCTATGACCTGGAAGTGTAAGCTGAAACAAACCCTGTCCTTTGCCAAGTTGTTTTTGGTCATAGTGTTTATCACTGCAACAGGAACACAAGCTAGCACAACAAAATCTCCCATTCCTGATTAGCTGGCCTTGCTCAAATACCACTGGCAGATTACTACTTTTATCACATTCTCTTTTGATAAATCAAAAGGTCACAGGGCAGTCTGGATTCAAAGGGATGAACAAAGACAGCACCATTGGATGAGGAGATGCTAAATTATACTGCTAAAAGCCTCTTACTCTAGTCATGGATTGTGCAAGGGTCACAGAATTGGGCCATTTCTTCTAAGCAATCTACCATAAATAAACAACTCCACTGGCATGAAGGGCACAATCTTATTCTATTTGGGGCAAGTAAACACAATTTAATAGAAAAAGTAGGGAGCTGGAGACATAATTCAGTATTAAGAGTATTTACTGCTATTGAAGTGTACTTCAGTTTGATTCCCAGCACTAACATGGCAGCTAACAACTCTGCAACTCCAGTTGTAGGGAATGTAATACTCTCTTCTAACCTCCATGGGCACTCCACGACACAAGTGCATTTATATACATGCAAGCAAACATTCATATACATAAAAATATTTTAAAAAACAACAACAAAAAGAAAAAGTAGACAAAGAACCACTAGTATACTCTGAAAAATAAGAATGTGTAACATTTTAAAAGGGCAATGTGAAACTAAATATTTCATTCTGGCAGAGTTTGTGATGTTCTACTTAAAAACCAAAACAAAACAAACAAAAAAACCACTGAATTAAGATTTGGTAGTCCCCAGTTTTTACCTGATTCCAAAACTTATATTTACTTTGCAAGCTTTCTACAAATCAAAGTACTTTTTAGGTAGAATTTAAGCCCATTGTTAGAATAGAGACTACAATCCCAGATTTGCCCCTTCAGTGGAGAATAGCAAAGCTTAAACAATTATGGAAACAGCTTGAATTATCACAAAAATGATGTAGTTATAGGTAGACTCTCAGGCATTTTTTCTCCAGTATTAACTTAAAAATATCAGTTTAATTAAAAGCATGTCAAACTAGATTTTAAGTAATAGCCACTTAAAAATATAAAGAAGTTAATCTCCACTTGTGATTTTGATTAAGAAATGATTATTGCACTGGACTGTAGTGAATCCTTAAAACTGTGATTTTTAAGAGTAGAAATATCATTTTATAGCTATTCCACTTTTATTAAGTTAATATTTCTTAAAATTTTATTAAGATAATATTGGCATGTTTTTATGGAGTAAATGTGATAATTCAATACATCTATATGATGTGTAATGATCAAATCAGGATTATAATCAGAACTAATTATTTTATTTCACCCAGTGCTTTGTAAGGCCATGACTTTCTTGCAACTCATTTATGTTGACTGAGGACACTTGTAATTAGGTTGCATTTCTTTTCTCTTCTAGCTATAAGCATCTCTGAAGAAGAGAGGAGAAAAGAATTCCATTTTCCTCCGTTTTTTGTATTCATACCCCCAAATTTTATGCACGGCATTTCCACATTACCACCACCTCAAAATGTTCAGAATCTTTTCCTTGAAGCTGAATTATCTAAATTGCCTTTTTTAAAAAAAATAGAAACAATATTCTAAGATTTGAAGTTTTATAGACCTGTCTTTGATTCTTCCTTTCCCACAAACTTCACCAAGTCCTGTTGAATCATCTTTCTGAATTCTCTTAATCTCACTATTATTTCAAGTCTCGACTTGTTTCATTTATCTTCCAAAACACTGCTAGATCTACCCATTTCTCCAAATCTTAACATTTCTTCCAGTACACTGAGCATGTATATAGTACAGAATGGCACCTCCTTCTGTTCATGTCTGAGATTACTCATTTTTCATGAAACTGTTTCCTACCAATACTGAGTATAAATTGAGAATCTTTCTGAAACTTGTAGAAATGGAGTCCTCCCTATCAACTACATTGACATAAGAAATAATATCTGTTTGTTGTACTGATACATCATGACAAATTTCAGTATTTATGGGATGATAAAATATATATTGTAACAAAAGAGATTAAAAGGTGTCAATCTATAATAGGGGACATTACTCCTTCTAGACATCATAGGCTAATGAAAGAAATCTCAATGCCAAGAACAGACTCTCTTCTCTAGAAGCTGCTGATCAAAGGTTCCAGCGACCTTCAAACATTACTTGTCATTGTCCCTGCACTTAGGTACTCATCAGAATTTGATGGTAAGACTATTGCTGAAGATACTGCATACATGAGCTGTAGAACAAACAAGGAGAAATCAAGCAGGTGTTGACTTCAGAACCTCATCTCTACTACCTAGCATCCATAGTACTGGACAGTGTTATGCATGCTACTCGATGGTAAAAAATAATCATCAACCTTACTCAGCTGTAAATCCTGTGAACTACAACAACTGACTGGGCATGATATGCATATTGGTGCAATAGTGGCACAAATATTATGAGAGTGACCAACCAATCTCTAATTGGATTTAAGTTCTTCTTCATAGGATGTAGCCCTTAACTGACATTGATATCAGGCGTAGGAACTTGAAGCCAGACAGATCACAGGACCTAGGGGAGAACCTAATATTACTTTTCTACTAAATACATATCATATTCAACTGGACTTCTAATGATTTATTGTTGTAATCATAGATTAGTGGATCTTTAAACTCTCAACCAGAGAGGTTTCCTTATGCAGCAGATGGTTAACATGAACCTACAGCTGGCCAGTGTGTGGAAAACAAGAGGCTTCAGAGTGCTTATCTTTGAATATGACACTATGTCTAACACCTACCTCCCAAGCCTCAGGGATCATTATGGAAGTGCATGCAGAAAGATTGTATGAGCCAGAGGTGGTGGATGACCACAAAGAAACAGAGTTTTCCAGACAGCTGGTTGGTTACTCATATGAACTCACAGCAATGGTGACAGTATGCACAAATCCCATGCAAGCTCAAACCAAACAAAATTCCATAATAGTCATGAGTAAGAAACCCCAATCTAACCTAAGGAAATTTTGGCTTTTGGCATGGGGTGAGACTGTCTCTTTCAAGGATGGTATCTACTCCTGGTCTTGGTAGGTTAACCAGGCTCCAGTGGGTGGGTCCACACTGAAGGACATTTGGGGGACAAAAATTAGACTCTATAGAATATATATATATATATATATCAGAAAATAGAGTGCATTAAAGCATTAAATTGGGAAGTGGCATATAAGAAGATTTGTGGGTAGGGGACAGGATCTAAAATATCATCAAATTATATTGCATGGAAATAGAAAAATTAAATTAATTTTTAAATATTTATCTTTATTTTTTGTGCATGAATGTATTGCTTGCATGTATGAAAGTTCACAAATGTGATGAAATGCCTGTAGAGATCAGAAGAGGGCGTCAGATCCCCTGGAACTGGAGTTATGGATGGGATAGCTGTTAGCTGCAATATGGGTGTTGGGATTCAATCCCACAAAGAATAGTCAGTGCTCTTAATGGCTGAGCCATCTCTCCAGTCCTCAACTAATTTTTTTTAAGTTGCATACCATCCTATTACACAGAACTGTTGAATCTTATTTAACCTATATTATATTGAGTAATGGAGCTCAGATACATTGAGGACTTAAATTCTAACTTAAAAAGTAAAACTACTGGTAGGTAAGAGAAAATTTGCATTGATTTATGGGAAGGAGAATTTGCAAGATTTATCTAAAATACTAGAATTTAAAGCAATATGCCAACTTAATATCCTAAAAGTTGAAATATTCTGTATTATCGAACCACCATAAGTTTTATGGGAAGATATATACCCTGATAATAGATTCAAGCTTTGTAAGATAGACAGTTTCTATAACATTTAGAGGAATCATACATAAATGCCCCTTGCTTTCCTTGGTATGTGTGCAATGCTTCTCACTGGTAGTTACCATACTTATGGGTTAGCCTGTTAACTCATGACCAGTTCTAGATATAAACTATTTGCTCATGTGTCAAAACTAGTGTACTGAATTCCAATCCCTTCCTTTTTCAAGCATAAGAGTTTAAAATGCTAATATAAATGTCGAGGTGAATACAAACATTCCAATATTAAACTGTTCTCAGTTAATATTTAGTTTTGGCCTGCTTATTAAGAATAACTCGAGAAGATAATGATTCCAAGAAAATAGGATGTGGAAAGAATACATTTTCCAAGATAAACTTGGAACATAAGTGATCAGATTTCCATTTAAACAGTCTCCTGGAATGGAGTTGGAGGTTAAAGGAACCTTTGGAGATTTATAGGACATGTTTCTTGAAAGTGAGGTAAAATGTTGAAATAAACCTTAGATTTTCAAAGACAATTCAATTGTTTCATAATTATTCTTGGAGCAAATGTTTCCTTTCAAAAGGACAGTTGCAGTATTTCATAAACCTAGTTGAAATAAATTTTATTTTCAGTTTATTTCCAGTCCTCTTGAATATAAACTTAAATGTTTTATATTTGAGCAAGATTTGATAAACTGCAAAGTGATGATAGGATTTTACTTCATTTTATAAATTATGTATTGGAATATACATTCTAGGTATTAAAGAGTGTTGTGCACCTTAAATGCCCGAATGCTTACAAGCTCAGTGCCAAATTAATTCCTTTCAGGCATTTGGTAATATATATGATAAAGAATATTTTCAATATTTATTCCAAGGATTTATCCCAAGCATGATTAATGTCTTGGAATTATCTGTAACTAATTATGCTACTTAGCAATCTGAATGTCCCATTGGTGTGAAATCATTGGAACCGTAATGGCATGGCACACATCAGAATGCCGTGATTTATTGTCTGTCACTGATAAGTTTAGATTCACACCATCTGGGATGATTAGCGATTATTTACCTGTCCCAAGAGGAAGCTGGTAAGAATGTCCTTTGTGTGGAAATAATTACATTGGAGAGTCACAGGGCCTGCTTCCTGACTACCCCTATAGATATTAGTATATTTTCCTCACAGATCAACAGAACTTTATTTAAAAAGGTGTAAGCAAACATCTTTTGCCTTAGGGAGGATTTTTTTTTTTTTTTTGGTCTCAGACCAATTTACATGCTTGCCTTCCCATTTGACAGAAAAGTGATTTATAACTCCTCTCTTACTTCTTTCTCCACTGGTTAATTTTATCCCAGAGTTGAGGCAGGTGAAAAGGATCTTCACTTTAGTTTTAGTTGACAATAGGCACATAGTATGAATTTCAAAGTTTTAGCCTGCTTTGGTGTTACTGGATAACATTAAAAATAAAACACTTGATTGAGTCTGCATGGGTCTTGTGCATACTGTCACCATTGTTGCAAGTTCATTTGATCAATTTCTAGTGGTTTGGAGTATTGTGTTTCCTTATGTTCATGTACCAACTCTGGCTCTTATAATCTTTCTACCCCCTCTTCTGCAATGGTGCCTGAGCCATGGGTGGGTGAGGTTTAATACAGGAGTCCCGTCCAGGGATACAATACTGAAGTCTCTTCAAAATCCCAGCATAGAATGAGGGAAATGGGCAGCAGGACCCAATCATAGCTGAAGAACTATTCATAACTGATCACTGCTGGGTGAGGGAGAGTTGATCTTCTCTAAGGGAGTGACTCTAGATGGCTGACTAGATTCCAGTGGATGAACTTGCATTGAGGGACACCTGGGTACAAATGCTTGACCAGATAGGACTTAACATATATAACAGAACGCAGGAAATGCAGTGTATGTGTGTGTGTGTGTGTGTGTGTGTGTGTGTGTGTGTGTGTGTGTGTGCCACAGGGGTCACAGATGAGGGAGGAGGGTCTAAATTTGATTAAGATTTGTTATATGAAATGCACAACAACTCAGTAACAATATTTAAAAAATAAAGACATCTGGAGTCAAAATGACAAAAAAGTAATAATTAAAATAAAAACAAAACCCCTGAATAGACATTTGGGAATTCATCTGGTATAAAATGATGGCAGGTATCTGACATTTGTTTTCAAAGGCTGTGTTTTATGGTTGGATTTTAATAAGGTCCCTTTTTATAATTCTTGTCATATTTTATTAAATACCTCCTTCCAAACCTTATTTATCAAAAATATAATTTGATTTGTCTCATGACTCTGCAAACAGCTCTGAGTATCTGCATTTTTTGCTAATAGTTTGTGTCATGTTATGACTTTTAATAGAAGTGCAAATGTTGTGTATTCAGCAAACTCTCCCACACTTTTACTTATTTTTTGAAACAAGACCTCATGTAGGCCAGGCTGGTCTCAAACTCTATATGTAGATGAGAATGACCTTGAGTCCTGATCCTCCTGCCTTTGTCTCTCTAGTGCTAGGATTACAGGTGCACTATCCCAAGTAGCTGCCCCTCCCCCCTCCATTTTAAAAAGACTGGTGCCATTCTTAAATTCCTCTAACTTTATATTATGTGCTTAAAGTGTTTTGATTCCAAACAGCATTTCCTTTTTAAAGTTTTCTCTTCGCATTTTGTTTATTTTTGGCCAGTGCTATGTCACGATTGTTCTTGGTTGCTATTTTTAAAATTTTGTTATATTAGTACTTAACCCAGGTCTTAGAGATTGGGTGATTTTATAGCTTCATCTTTGAAGCTCTTCCTTTGAAATACCTGTAGCTTTTAAAATACAAATCAGTCAACCATCTTTTTATGTCCTACTTTCAACCCCCCTTATTTTAATTTTAATTACTTTATGCCAATATTTTCATCAAAGTCATTTTGCTAGTGGTAGTCATGGGACAGGAAAACCATCTGCACTATAGCAACTAATAGTGTATATTTCTGGAGAATAAACATTTATATGCTAAAAGATGCTTTAATGTTGATATTTTCTTCCATGGATATTTTGCTTTAACTGAATTCCTAAGAAGTAAAGACTTTGTCTATGGACACTTAATTAGGGTGTTCCAAATCCAAAGCAAATATGTTAAATCCCAATTAACCATAGATACTCATAACTCACTTGTATGGCTGAATCATTGGGTCTGTTTGCATACCTGAAGAGTATTGTGAACAGTGGTTGAAGACTGAAAGCACATCTGAGGAGTTTTAATAACTGAAATATTGCTAGTTTTCTATTTTATTTATGGACTTAAAATTGGCTTTAAGATGGCATTTATAACTGAACATGTGTGTATCATATTTGTTGTCAAGACACTATATTTTATTTATATAGAGGATAATATGGAAATATCCTCATGAGTTCACACTTTTCTGTTGACTTTTGTGGGTGTCAGTATCTGTTTCTAAAACTGAAGGAAGACAATGTCCTTACCTGGAGCAGACATCTAGACAATGGCAACTGGGTAGTGACAGACTGAAAGAAATCCTTACTGAATAAGGAGGCTGATTGGGTCAATAGAACTTAACATAAACTCATGTGGGGAATATTAGCCAAATAGTTTACTGCGTACTTTGGACCTATGTTAATAAATGGGATTTCCTCCCAAAGACTCTTAATGTAGAGATTTTGAGGTTTTAGGAGTGGGTATTACATAAAAACTTGAAAATCTAATCCTTTTTATGAATCATAAATATATACTGAGATATCTATGATACTTTATCAAATAGTTAATACTTACTGGAGCATGTCATTTTCCCCCTAAAATCCTGTCATATAACCAGTTAATTTAAATGATTTACTAATTAAAGTCCATTGGTGATGGACCAAGATAGAATCTTACATACTTATATTTGTATTTTTGGTGATTTACAAAACTCTATTTATTTTAAAAGATTATTCAATGTGATCATTAAAAACACTGTTTTATTAAAAATAAAGTTACACACGTAGAGTATAAAGGCATTGGGCAATGATTTTAAGTGCAATTGCATTAAGGTTGCCCCTGACTACAATCTAACTGTCCTTTTAGGAGGAGACTAATGAATGGCTTTGCAGGCATAAAAACCTTAAAATAATTGTTTTTTCTTATTGTGACATTACCTATATCAGTTAGATAAATACAAATGTTAGATGCTAGATAGGAACAGTATATGCAATTTTTCATTTCTTTTTCAAGCAACTTTCAAATTCACTTCTGTTTTATTCAGCTCTTAAGAGCCACGTTGGGCAAGTTGATTGTCAGACCTCATTGGAGAGACACCTTTATAAGAATCATACTTGAAAGCATTAATTATGATCTAGCCAATTTACATTATGGATTCTAAGAATGAAAGCACTTTATCCACTCAATAATTAATTTTCTGAAATGGATTATTTTTCTTAGATGGATGAATAATTGTGTATTCAAATTATTGCAAAATGAAGGTGACATTTTTAGAGAACACTTCTCTAGTTTATAGATGTTCTTAATGGTGAAAAAATGGGAGCCAGGGAAGGAAATTGTCATGATAGGAGAGACATGAATATTTCAACCTAGATTTTGTCAGTTGTACAGCAATGCATTCAAGAATCACATGTCTTTTATCTGTTTACCTTTTACTTTACACCAAGTGACAGATGGTGTAGATGCCTGTGATTTAATACAAAATGTCTTCTCAGAGCACAAGGATTGTGGGACCAATACAATACAATATTTGTTTTTGGCTCGGTATCATTTGAGTTGAATAGAATACATGTCAGAGGAAATCTGATTTTACTTGGGCCATGCAGTGAAGAAATCTATTGGTTCACACATGAAGCAATTCAGTGGTAAGATGAACTTTTGGGAATCTCTGTACAGTAATTCTAGATGAATTTCCCTTTGCTTTTATTTACTGTGCTGCCTTTTATATATTGACTTCCTTTGATTGAATGTTCATGTATGGCAGCATCCAAAATAAAGACAGAGAAGGAAAATTTGCTCTGAAAGTTCTCTTAAAGAAATAAAAAATTATCCTGGAACTTCAGACCCCTCAAAAGCCTCTCACTTCAGATTTCATTGGCCCTCAATAAATTGTGTATACCTTTCTGAACTAATCAATTCATAGAATGAAGACTAGCTTGCCATTAGTCCAGTCAGATGTATGTCAAAACTTGGGAAGAAGGTAGTCATCTTCTCCTGAGACACACAGGTTATGTGGGTAAAAGGCATTGGATTTAGGTGTTATTTGCATGGTAGAAAAGGAATGTTTTGTAGGAAAGAACTACTATATGCTACAAGATTTACAGATCCCCTCTTTTGTTGATCTATCACACTACTGATTCTCACTCACTCTACAAGTATCCTGGAATTATCCCTAGCTGTCTCTTCATACATAACATGTCAGTGTCCTGTCTTCATTTTCCAGTTAAGAACTGAGAAAATCATGCAATTTAAGGATAAAGCATGATACATGATAGTATTCTCAAGAAATATTTATATTTTTATGTAGATGATCATGAGAAAGTTAATATTTACCCCAGGTAGGACTCGTGCTGCTCTTGAAAAGGAAGGAATATATGATCAAGTTCTTTATCCTGTACTACAGAGGGAGATGACTGAATTAACCAAGTTGAAAAATCTTACTATTATAAGACAGATTGCCAGATGTGTGCCCTAAGGTCTTTTGAAACATGATAATTACTGAGAGAAATGAAATGGAGCTAATAAACTTCACTGATATAAAGATTTAGAAGCTAGATATGTGTATGACACACACACACATATAATGCCTATATTTGTTTATCTAAATTCTAAATGTAATAAGTGCCTTCTTTGTGATTAGGAAAGTTCAACACCACTATGTTTTTGAAGACTTTGAAGCCATACTAATTCCCAAGATTCTCAATAAGTCTCAAAGTTATAACCATGGAGTTTTATAACACATTCATTCTGTTAGATGAGTTGCTCATTCTGTGGAATGATAACAGCAAATTGTAAAATTTATGAGGCTGCTTCTAGAATAATAGCATTGGTCGAGGAAGTAACTTGATTTGGGAAGATAAAAGCCTCCAAAAACAAGTTGAAACTATGAAGAATAATGATCTCCCCTTTCCTGAAATGAAGCTTTATCTTTTTTCTTCACTCCCAAGTTGTAAATTAAGACTTCCATTCTTCAGATGAGGAAATGGAGGCGCAATCACTTTTATCCTGTCTATTCTAGATCACACAGTTTATGTATGGTAGAACCCCCAGCCCCTTTTTTTTCTTCTTCTTTGCACTTGACAACAGCTGGTATTGTGCATTGGTGAGAATGCTGTTCAGGATCAGTGTTAGGCATAAGCAGAATTAATGATCTTGTAATGGAGTGCTTTATACGTCACTTCTGTTTTTAGCAGTCCTAGACATCTTACCAGAATTTCATGCAATTGCTTTTAAGAAGGCTTTTTTTCCTAGCATTACTAATATGAAACCACACTTGGGAGTAGAACCAGCACTTTTCTAATATATTAGTATGAACAATTTTTCTTCTCTTGGAAAGAGGGAGGAGTCACACTGAGAATATTGGAACTCTGACTAGCAAGAGAGCTGAAAGGAGGATCAAAAACTGTGTCTTAAGTAAGAATTTTGCTGGAAGCTAACAAGCTTCTTTATTGGCCTTGGCATTACTTATGGGTGGCATCAAGACCTACAAGCCATTTGGAGTCTAATTCTCTATATGTGAGTTTAGATTATGATACTTTCTAGCTGAGTGGAACTCCATTAAATTACCCTTCTATGTGGTAAAGTGTGAAGAGTAACACTTGTCTTATCTCCTTAAAGGTTTCCTGCAGCAATCGTAAAATCAATGGATATGTTTTGGATACTATAAAGTGTTTTATAAAATTTAGTCATCAGTATTACTAAGAAATAGGCATTTTGTGGGTGTCAGTTTAGTATTTTACTTTTGCATAACAGAAGATGAAATGTGGGGAGTAATGCATGAATTATCTTGATGTGCTGCATCTACACTTATGCATATTCTAGCATGTGAAGTATATGTGGACTATGAAAATTGAATTTTTTGACTTCTAAATTTTTTGTTTTCTATCTTGCCACAAGAACCTAGTGTGTCATCTTTGCATTCATCAATTTTAAGCGGTTTCTACAAGTGAGATTTTAGAATTCCTTGGATACTCTTGATACTGAAAACTAATTAAGTCTACGTCTCTGATTATAAACCATCACCAGTACTTGAAGCATTTGGTAACAGGAAGAAATCCTCCACTGCATCTCTCCACATTTGCTCCTCCGAGACACATCACATGTAGGAACTGAGATGATACTTTACTCGGTAATGTTATTAGTCTCTTTATTAGGCTTATTCATCATTGGCCCTTACTCTGAGCATTTTCCACAAATGCTGAGCTGACAGTTATTTTGCATTAAAATATCATAGATGCTCTCTCTCTTTCTCCTTAATTAAGCAAAGTTTAGAAGGTAGAATAATGACAGCATTCCTTCCCTTGGCAATAATAAAATGTTGTCTATTATATATAAAGATATTGCTCCCCAAACCCTGTAAGTTTAGAGTGCTATTGCTTATTTTTACACAAAGTAATGGTATTTAAAACTTATGCATAATAGAGAACAATCACCCATAATTCCCCTAACACTGTAATTTGTATTTATTTTCTTTTATTTATAGATAGGTGCCCATACAGTTTTTATCTAAATACTTATTTTTTGAAGTAGGTGTAAGTAGAGACTATATTGTTTTATTGTGATTTCTTTTACTTAGCATTCCCATTAAAATAAGAACCCAGAGCTGACACAGACACAGTCTGCAATCTGCCCCCAAACCTAGACACATCCCATGCCACAATACAAAATGATCTTTGGTATCGCTGGTTGAAACTTCTAAGACCAAGGCAAGTTCTGGGGCCTCTTTGGTGTTTTGTCTGAAAAATTAAGAGTCAAGAGACATAGAGATGCTACTGAAAGGCAAGTAAATAGTAAGTTTATACATGTTTTCCTAATGTTTTGTATGTGCCAGTCACATTAATAAGCAGCAGAGATACATGGGTGACAAAGATATAATGATTTCTTTTTTCATGGAAGCTGCAGCCACCTAGTAAAGTAGCTATGGGATAATCATTGTCATTAAATAAAGCAACTAGGTTATACATAAAGACCATAATGAGATGGTGCCCATTCAATGGGTAGTTAGCAATTTGGGATACTTACTAGAAGTGGAGTGTGGGGAAGGGAGAGAAGAATTTAACAAGGATACTTTAAGAATTAGGCAATAAGGTTATGTGACCAATGCTGGGAGAATCTACAAGAGAAGTGTGTTTGGGAAAGGAAGATATTGGATTCAGTTTCATATCTATTTATTTATATTTCTTCTTCAAGCAGCTTTTGGTCCTCTTTTTCTTCCTAGAAAACTTCCTTTCCTTCCTAAAAAATACTGATTCATTGATTCACTCATTTAATGAACATTTTGAGGCAAGTCATATATATGAAAGATATGTAGCATACCTTAAAAGGATACATAAAGGGAATATATTACACATTACTTTCTCCCCTTTTGAAACTCATAAAAATACTAACGCTTATATGTTACATATATTCATACAATTAGCCTTCTGTATCCATAGGTTCTATACACATGAATTCAAGCATTCATACATTACAGATATTGAGAAAAATGTAACTGTATATATATATATATATACAAACAAATACAATAAACAATATAATTTGACAGTTATCTGATAGCACCTACAATGTATTGCAAGTAATCTTGAGCTGATTTTTCAGGAGGATGTGCATTTGTCACCAGCAAACACTAGCATTTTATACACATGACTGGAACATCTCTGTAGCAGTTCTGGTACCAGTTCCTTGCAGATACTGAAGAATGATTATGTATGTGCATACAAATTATGTGTGTATGTACATAAATACAGTATGTGGGTTTTTTTTCTTCACTTGTCTTATTTTTCTCACTACTCTCTGCCTCATACTGGTCTTCCCAACTGGAGCATTTTCTTTTATCAAATCATTTAATCTCAATGGAGATATAGCTCAATGGTACAGCATTGCCTTGCAGACCCATAACAAATAAGGAAATCAAAACAGTAATACAAAGCCGCCTGACTAAAAAAAAGCCCAGCCCCAGATGGATTCGCAGTAGAATTTTACCAGACCTTCAACCAATACTACTTAAATTATTCAAGAAGATAGAAACAGAAGAATTCTCAAACTTCTTCTATGAAGCCAGTATTACTCTAAAACCAAAATCAGGTAAAGGCACAACAACAACAAAAAAGAAAATTATAGGCTCATATCCCTAAAGAACATAGATGCAAAAACACTCAACAAAATAATCACAAATTGCACACAGACATCAAGAAGATCATCCATCATAATCAAGTTGGCTTTATTCCAGGGATGGTTCAATACATATAGAAGTCAACTAACATAATAAATCATAAATACACTTAAAACAAAAATCACATGATCATTTCAATACATGCAAAAAGTATTTTGACAAATTCCAACATGCATTCATGATAAAAGTCCTAGAGGGAACATACCTCAACATAATTAGGGCAACATATAAAAAACCAAGAGCCAACATCTAAGTGGAGAAACCAAGAGCCATTCTAAGTGGAGAAAAAGTTGAGGCATACCCATTAAAATAGGTCCCAGTTAGTGTCCCCTGACATCACTCAGTGCAAGTCCATCAACTGGGATCTAGTCAGTCTATCTAGAATCACCCCCTTAAAGAAGATCAGCTTGCTCTTCTTTACCCAGTAGTAATCAGCTGCCCAGTAGATTAGCTGCCCTATAGTTCTTCAGCTAAGACGGAGGCCTGCTGCCCATTTCTACAGTTCTATGCTGGGTTCTTGTCTGCTTGAGTTTTCATGGGTCTTGTGCATGATATCACCATTGCTGTAAGTTAATATGATCAAGTTCCCAGGAGCCTGCAAAATTCTGTTTCCATATGGTCATGTACCTCCTTCTCTGGTCTTGTAATCTTTCTACCTCCTCCTCCTCAATGTTCCCTGAGACCTGGGTTCATTGCCCTCTGTTGCATGAGGGAAATTTGCTGATGGGAGTTGAGAAATGCATTAGTATTCTCTCTACCCCTTGTTCCACTATGTTCTGTGAGTCTTAGGTGTAGAGGTTCCGTTGAAGATATGTCACTTAGGTTTGGACATTTCACCGACACTTTATCTCCATGTGTGACAAGTTATAGAACTCAGAAATATTCTCTGTTTCAAAAGAAGTTCCTTTGATGAGTTGTGACTGGTATACTTGTCTGTAAATATAAGGATCAATATTTAGCACAAAGTAAGTAATTACATTTGTCTAGGGATGTGACAGCTTTGGAGTTTTGACCTCTCTAGCTATGTGTATTTGGCTATGTTTACATTACCCTCCCATGAATTTCCTCCCATTGAGTGAGCTTTAGGTACAATTAATTAGTTACTGATTACTCCAAGATAAAAGTGCTACTACTGCCACAATATAGTTTGTTGTGCAGATCCTTGTGGTTATTAGACCTTAAAGCTAAAATTCAATAAAAGAATATTTGAAAAATAAAATAAATATCCAGACAAGGCTCTCTGCTATCCACACTCATTTTCAATACAGTGCTGGAGACTCTAGCTAAGCAATAAGACTTGAGAAGGAAGTTAAGGGAGTAATAACTAGGAAAGAAGTGGTCACATTATCCTTTTTTGCAGATGATATGAAATTATACATAAGAGATCACAAAAAATCCCACCAGAAAAGTTTTGTAAATGACTTTCAGGAAAATGGCAGGGTACAAAATCAGTTTACAAAATCAGTAGCCTTTTTATATGTCAATAACATGAAGTCAGAGAAAGAGCCCATGGAAATTACAACCATTCACAATAGCCTCAAAAATCAAAGTATCCAGGAATTAACCCAACTAAAGACATGGAAAAACTTCCCATGCTATTATTGGAATGTTAGAATTAATATTTTGAAAATGACTATCCTGCCAAAAGCAATTTAAGGATTCAATGCAATCAAAATCCCTGTGACACAGTGGAGGAAAGACAGCATCTTTAACAAATGGTGCTGGCAAAACTGAATCTCCAGGAGTAGAAAGTTGAAATTAGACCTGTATCTATCACCCTGTAAGAAAGTTCATTCTAAAGGGGATCAAAGACGTCAATGTGAAACCTGAAATGCTGAAACTATTAGAAGAAAACATAGGAAGTACCCTGTAAGCTACAGGTGCAAGAAAGAACTTTGCAAATCAGACATCAGTCATTCAGGAATTAATATCTACAAATTGAAAAATGGGACCTCATTCAACTAAAAAGCTTCTGTATAACAAAGAAATAACCAATTGACTAAAGAGGAAGCCCACAGAGTAGGAGGAAATCTCACCAGGTATACATCTGATAGAGGATTAATGTCCAGAATATACAAAGAACAACAACAACAACAACAAAAAAAACAAAGAACCAAGAAAACAAATGATTCAATTAAAAAATGGGCTATGAATCTGAGCTTAGAGCTTTCAAAAGAATAAGTAAAAATGACTATGAAAGACCTTAAAAAGTATTCAACATTCTTTGTAGTGAAATGAAAATAAAACTAAAAATTTCATCTTACCCCAGTCAGAATGGCTAAAATCAAGGATACAAATGACACCAAATGCCAGTATGATGAGGGGAAGGAGGACTCTCACCCACTGTTGGTAAGATAGCAAACTTGTGCAACCACTGTGGAAATCAGTGGTTAGAGAACTCTTAAAAAACTAAAAATGAGTGGCTGCAGAGATGACTCAGTGGTTAAAAGTACTGGCTGCTCTTGCAGAGGACCCAGATTCAATTCCCAGCACTCACATGTTAGCTAACAACTATCTGTATTTTCAGTTACATGGTGAAAATATTGCGTTTCCTTATCTTTGTTAATATATCTTAGTATACAGCATCATCTGCTATCAACTAGACTACTGAAGTACCTCTTAACTAGCTCTCATGCTGCTTCTTACAGCTGTCTCATTCCTTACCAAGTAAGCAATTATTTAAAAATACATACTAATTCCTTCCCTCACTTCAATATGTTCAATATGTTAAGAATCTTTCTCTGACTATACATTTTTATAAATATAAAGAAAAGTCACCAGTAACAGTTGTATTAGTTTGGGATTATTTGGTTATGACAAAAGAACTTTATTTGGGATAAGTGAAGCAAATGGAAATTTATTATTATACAAATATGGGATGATCTAAAAAATCAAAGGATTCAGTTGAGATAACTTGGCAACCAAAGGAAAGCTAGTCGGTATTGTATTAGTGTTAAAGGTTGCAAGTGTCTATAGAATATAAAATGGAAAGACTAAATGATTTTCATATTAGAAACAGTCTGTTTTTATCATAATTTCTTAGTTGAGTGACAAATATACTGTATAATCCAGGGCACCTTTGCAAATAAATAATAAGGAATGATAATTATAATTAGGCAAAGAAACAGCGTATACCCATGACTCTCTGAGTCAAACTAGAATCTTGGTTCAACCTAATAAATGACTTTAGCTTTGGCTAATATCTTGAGCCCAAAGCCATAGAGACCCTGAGTCAGAACCACTTAGATAAGGCATTCCTGAGTTTCAAAAATTCCCATAAGATTAACTGATCAAAAAATAAAATCTCTGGCATTTCTTTTGAAATATGCACCTTCGCAGTCTTTGGTCAATCTGGTCATAGAACCATCCCTAGGAAGGTAGGTTCACCTTAAATCATGCTAAATAGGTGGGTGGAATACCTAGTAAGTTAATGAGATGGTGAACTTTTCTTGCTCAGAATCCCTGCTTCCTAGTGAGTGCGGTTCTTATGGCTCTGGCTTATAGAAGCGTGGCTCCCTGTTAAGTCCTGTTCACTTTTCTGAATTCTGAATTCTTCAGAAAAGTGTAATGTCTCCTTTTCTTTTTCATATTCCTTTTCTAAGCATGTTTTCCTTAATGCTTTGGGCTGCCCCGAAGCATCTTGCATTTCTTTACTTTTTCCCTAAAGCTTCTTTTTCTCCACTATGTGGCTGCCAGTCCATCAGATATCTGACCTCCATGCAGCCTCTAACCAGCGTGACTTCATGACATTTTTTTTCCTTCTCTCTTGCATTGTCTTCCTCAAAGCAGGTGCTAAGATTCACAGCTCATCTCCCCTGTGGATTTTGCTTTAAATTCTAGTAAAATTGTCCCAAACCTTCAGTTTGAGTCCCTTTTAAAATTCTTTTATAAATGAGACTAAGAACCCTTTAGGGAACATTGTTTCACCCCTGTATCACATAGACATTGCAAGACAGGATGGGATTCTTTCTTTGTTGTTTAAGTTAATAGATTTTGAAGCAGTTTTATGCAGCAATAGTGATCAAGAAAAATATGTTTTATTCTTATGATTGATGGAAACTTCCTTCCTCACCAGGCTGCTGCATCCCTGAAGACACAGAGATTTTTTTTCCCACTCATCATTGCATCTCCACAATTTTTGTGAATGAAAGAATTACTACAATTTGACTGCATCTTGAGAGCCACTGTGCTAGAATTACTAGCTAGTTCTTTTAGACTTACAAAGAGATTTCATTAATCGATGACTTTGTAAGTGTTTAGGAAACAAAATTCTATAATGGTAAAAATAATAATCCAAGATTTTCATCTACTTAATTATCTAGGTAAACCCAAACTTGTTTTAAAGAGAGATAGTATCTTCTCAGTGACTGAATAAATGAATAAATTGTACAAAAGCTGTCATTTTAAACATAAAGCGTTTGAAAAAGAAAACTATTATAAATGGGGTGGAGAAGTGCTGTGAATAATGCATTTGAAATAATCTCAAGCAAAGAGCTAGGCCCTGTTAAACTAGATAGTAACCTCCCACTTGCAAAGTTGTTTTCTGTGAATGACTTTTGAAGCTTTGGCTCCTTGATCTTCATGCAAAATTAACCTAACTGTCATCAAAATTTCATGGTCTATAAACTAAGCCACTTCAGTTTTGTGTCACCCATGTGACACATTGAAGTGTGACCAGAGATGAGAGACTAAACCATGACAGAAATGAGAAAATGGTGGTAGTGAAACTATGACATAAATGATAAAGAAGCAATATGCATAAAGACATAAATAAGGCATTTGCAATCCTGTACGCTGTTTCAATGACTGCTTTTCCCCCCACTATGGGAGAAGTGGTAAGTGAGAGGGAGGGGGAAAGGAGAGATTATAAATTTCCTCATTCTATACAGCAAAGCCTATTAATGAATAGAATCACTCTCAGTTAGACATCAGCTGTATTTTTTAGAAAAAATGTAGCTTCAAAGTAATATAACAAAAGAAGGAAAGCTCTGAATTAGAACCACTGAATACATCAAGCCAAGTTGTCTGGTTTATTTTTGTTTGTTTCTCTTAGTAGTAGAACAGACCATATTTCAATGCACAATCAACCTTAGATGACATATTAGAATACAGTGACAATATAAGGATTGATTTCATATACTATCATACCTTATGAATTTGCCATCTCATATGATGTTAGCTTGGAGTCACTGTCCTCTTGGGGGTTAACATGTCTGCCTGTGTCATTTTTATTTCACTGAAAAGATCCTCAAAGTTCAAGCCCTCAAAACCCTTTTTAAAATGTTATGTCTTATGCTATTAGTATCACTTGGACTTTATAAATAGACATTACTTACTAGTCAATGTCCTCCTATAAAAATCCATCAAATTTCCTTGTCTATGTTAATGAATAAAAGGACATTGAGCACCAAAACAAACTCCTAATTTGAAACCAGATAGTTTGATTTTCTTTATGTTGATTTTTTTAAACTAAAGCATCATGTCTTGGCACAATTTAAAGGTTGTAAAGCAAATTCCTATTCTAAAATGATTGTATTCTATATGAACTCACAACTATGGTGACAGCGTGTATAAATCTTATACAAGCTCAGATCAAACAAAATCTCAGAAAAGACATGGGGTAGTGGGAAGAAATCCTAGGAACTTTTGGCAATTGATGGCTGCTGGGAGAGGGAAGGACAGTGTCTTCCCACACTGAATGACATTGGGGGATACAAGTCATACTATATAAGATGTATTCTATCTATGAAGATTTCATTAAGTTGGGATGCGGGCAGTGGGGGAAGGTGTGGAAAAGTGAGCTAATCTAAATGCCATCAAACTGTAATGTATAAAAATCCAAAAACTTCAATAAAAAAATAAAAAATCTCAATATTTAAACAGCCTTATAGTTCACCTATGAAGCTATAGCCAATTCATGATGTTTAGCTGCTTTTTTAAATGATTAAGTTTAGTTAGTTTCTTTAATAAAAATTAAAAATACTTCTCAATTAAAAGATTCTGTTTCACTTGAATATTCACCATGGAATTTTTTCTTGTAGTAAATTATATTGCAGCTATCCTTTCTGTCAGTGCTCAGCAATCTGGTAGAGATGATATAGAAATATGTCTTTATGAGATATTTCATGTCTTGGCTTATTAATTTACTAAATATTGAGACTAATTAATGCTAGAGACAGAAGTGTTTTCCTTCCACATACTCTTGCATCCAGGAATATTATATTAATGTTCTTTAAAACCATATTTTGCTTTGCTATATTCTAGCAATTTTTGTACAGTAAATAATTTAAGCATCAGATTTCAACTTCATTTGGTTTTGATTTCTAAGAACATTGCAGATGAATTCTAAATAAAAGGATGGAGATAAGAGTAGGTGGTTAAGAAGGCTGTTTACTTAAACTCCTTCAAGCACATATAACTAAATTTCAAGTAGAAATGCTATTGGAGTTCAGATAAGTACAAGGTTTTCCCTGGAAATAGCAGAAAGCTCCAGAGCAAGCTTCACAAGGTAAGATTGCTCAAGGGAACAAGGGAAGATAGGAGAGAAGAAAGTTAAGTGAGAGTCAAGGCAGACGAACTGACTGAGTGAAAAATATATTTGGTTTCCAGAGTGTTTTAAAATTTGGAATTGGAGCTGGGGATTATGGACCTCTCAAGCCTTTATAGACAGAATATGTACACAAAGAATTTGGAATAACTTTCGAGAGAGGAATTTTCATAACGTCTCTGAAAAGGGATACAGAGTCTTTCAGGCCACTGGAAGCTTGCTCATGTGAACTCATAGAATGGTGACATCGAGCACAAGACCTATGCTGACTCAATTAGACAAGGGCCCAAAGTGGAGCAGGGAAATGGGCGGGCTGCTGGCCTTGCCTGGGAACTGTTGGGGACTGGTTACTACTGGGTGAGGGAGAGTAGACCTTAAGATCTCTAGATAGGCTCACTAGACTCCAGTGGATGAACTTGTACCGAAGGACATCTGGGTACAAATGCTTGACTGGATAAGACTTATATGACAGAATTCTTGAGGGCCAGTGGGGGCTTTATAGGGGGCATGAATGGGGGATGAAGTCTAAATTTGATTAAGAAATTTTGTATCATATAAATATAAAAATGAACAAATAAACCAACTCTGTAAAGATTCCAAAAAAAGAAAGAAAAGAAAAGAAAGGAAAGAATGAAAGACTAAATGCTTTAAATAGGAAAAAAAAAAAAGAAATTTTCATCTGGGACCTGGAACTGATGTTGAGGCAACTGGAGTATCAAATAATGTGGAGATACTGAAGTGAATAATCAGGAGGAAGAAAGTCACATATTAGAATTGTTGAATGAGGCTGAGTTGGAGCCCAACATGCCTAGATAGTCTATGATGAGCATATGCTAGTTTCTAACATCATTAAAATATATAAGGATGCTGACACCTGACAGATGAGGGCTCAGTAAACCCAGGAGCTCATTCTGAATAGTGTGTATGCATATGTTAAATACTAATGAAAGGAGCCCCCTCTGAGTTTCATCTCAGTTGTGGGAGTTTGTCATTCTTAATAAAGCAATGCTTCCCCAGAAAAAGACGAAAGAAAAGGGGTTCATAATTCATACAGTGGGTATTGAAGACAGAAGGGATGAAGAATGTCATTGATTTGGCAGAGTGTACCATAATAGTGGGGAATGTAGCTCAGTGGTAGAGTTCTCGTCTAACAAGTGTAAGGTCCTGAGTTCAAGGTCCCAGCATTACAACAACAACAACAACAACAACAACAACAAAACAGCCTATTAAAAATAAAATAATTTAACCAATTTCTGAAGTCTCCTTACAAATTTTTTTTCATAAAGTGTTATTTCGTTGTGATTGAGTTACAGATTCTGGAGATAGAATGCCTAATTTAACATCCTGGTTCTTTCACATACTATCTGTGGCCTTGAAAAAATTATTGAATCTCTCAGTTCCTAAGCTCCTACAAAATGGGGATAACATTGTGACAAACCACATATAGATGCTGTAAGATTCACTGATTTAATACATTAAAGGATTGAAAGAGTGACATTTAGTTAAGTACTTACTGAAGTTATTATATATTTATCAGTGTGTTACTGCCGTATGTATGCTTCTAGCATGTAGCTACAAACTATGAGAAAAATATGCATTGCTTTATTGCAGTTTGCCTATTTCTCAATATA
The DNA here is from genome assembly GCA_035773235.1 of Eospalax fontanierii. Taxonomy (NCBI): domain Eukaryota; kingdom Metazoa; phylum Chordata; class Mammalia; order Rodentia; family Spalacidae; genus Eospalax; species Eospalax fontanierii. The sequence goes on along the minus strand of CM069525.1, from coordinate 20,723,890 downwards.
TCTATTCTTGACGATAATGTGTACACTATAATCAAAGTGCAATTATTCATACTGGGGGAAAAGAACTTGTAGAAAGTGGGATTTTATTTGAAAATCTTTTGAAAAAAAGTTCCTTTTTTTCTTTGTGCATTTTATCCATCAAAATTATCTTGCTATTTTATGAGCTGGGGATGTAGCTCAGCGATAATATACTTGCTCTGAGTTTGGTCTCTGATGTCACAAAAATAGTGTAAGGCACTGTGGGTGTAGCTCGGTGGTACAATACAGCCCTAGCATTTATGTAGCTCTCGGTTCCTTCTCCCTCACTGAAAGAAAGAAAAAAGAACCCCACTAAATTATCTTGCTATTTGGGGAAAACTGTTAAATGTTAATATCTCAGGAAAAGAGAAAATCTAAAATGTGAGGTCACTTCCAAGTTAATTTTTAGATAAGAATAGAAAGCAGATCTCCTGGCTTGCTGTCTGCTTGTGTTCAATTAGGGCCTTCGCAAATATTGGATTGAGTTATATTATAACTTCATTAGTATGCCCAAATCAGACCTGATTTTTCAATCCCCTTTCCTTTCTGTGTCCTTGAAAGTAAATAACCAGTAAACAGAAGCATTATTGCTAGTGACCTTGAGAAGGAACTTAAATTTGAACTACTCCATTTTTGTCAGGTCCAGAATGGCAGAGAGTGAGGGTTGCAGAGTGGTTTTTCTGTTCCATACTCATCAGGATATCTTCTGGAGTTGGAACTTAATGTATACTTTTTGGTCAATTTTTAAGGAATCTTGGTGTCAAAGCCTAGAGCCATGGTTGACTTTTTCAAGTTTCTTTCAGCCTATAGGGCTAATAGTCTCAGAGCAGTTCAGTTCAGCTTCAGCCCTCTTTGATTCTTGTGACAGTATCTCAAGTCTTACAGCTGGGACTACATTATTAAATGAGAATGCCAAGCAAAGGAAGCCATATACCAGTCAGCCAACACTGAACTCAGTTATTGAAGTAATATCAAGGAAATGAAACAGTCTTTGGCTCTTTCCCGGCCTTCTGACATTGTACCTTTGGTTGTTTTATTATTGTATTAAATCCGGCTCAATCCCCGAGGCTAATCCAATCCTTTAATCATAGAAATGAAACTATTGTAATGAACAAGAATAATCAAGTGATTATACTATTATTTTCTCTTAAAAATGTAATTATTTTGTAAAATATTTACATTGCCTAATACAAAAATGTAGATTTGAAACCTTAATTATTTTCCTTATCTTCACCTCTATTTTCAAAACCCATAGACAGCCCTTCTAATGTCTTTTATTGTAAACTCTGTAGCATTGCTTTACAAATGTCTATTCTAATTTACTCTGGAGGTTATTTTTTAAATATCTCACTAATTTCCTTTTCTCCAAGCACCATATATTTAGGAACCTTCATGGTGTCAAAATATGTTTTTTCCAAGTATGAAGATTCTAGTACTAACTAAAGTTCCACCCAGGTGATCTTTAGAAGACTTTTCTGTTTATTTATTCATTTCTTATTGATACTAATTGTTGTCTGCATTTCAAAATATACTTTTGAAAAATTAATAACCTCAGTTACAGAAATATGACTTGATTGAAATTCTACTCCAAATCTGTTGGGTTTTGTCTAGAATTCAACCTAGTACAAACATTCTTGCTATGGTTTTGGAGATTACTGAATCAAATGTAAATGGTGGAGGCAAGCGTTATACTCCTCAGATGTATCACTGTTAATGCAATGTCTGTGCTTGTTATGCTTTCATTTTATTTTCCTTCTCCCCTCCTCATGCTCTACTAAAACAGCATCTCATTTCTCCAGGCAAGTATTTAATGGGTTGAGATCCACTTTTCATTTCTGTGTGCTCTTGAAAATATATATTGTTTTCTGTATATGAATTTTAATAGACAGAAACATTAGTTGCATTCTACTATGAGTCACATTCTCTTTCTTACTTTTCAGCACCATAATTTTAACACTGTATTCACGTGGATGTGTTTGTACCTACCCCATTGCTCCAAATGGCTGCATAGTAATGTGTCATACCCATCTGTCACATTTTACTTACTCATTCTGGGTACTTCTGACTCCCTCGAAAAAATATGTGACAAATATCCTGCATGTGCCCTTTTGAAGACTATGAGAAAAATTTTCTGGGATATATATGAAATGGAAGTTTGAAATGAAAGCTTAGGGTCAAATGATACAGAGATTCTTTATATAGGCACTTACAGATTATATTCTAGACTCTCTGTGCCAGTGTGTATTCTGTTTTAGCAACTTGTCCTTAATACTTGTAATTATCTAACCATGACAGACTTCTCTTTGCAAAGATGACAGCAAAGTCCCACCCACCTTCCACTTTCTTCTAGAGACTTGTCACTCAAGGAGAAGTGTCCACTTCTCTCCTGAAATGTGGGGGAGGTTTCCTTGGTACCAATTTGCCCAAAAAACATGGCAAAAATCAACACTATGTGAATTGTAGATCAGATCATAAAAGATTATTCAGCTTCTAGCTTGATTATAAGAACACTTGCCTGGGAACTTTTAGATACCATTTAGAGGTCTGAGTTTCTTGAGGCCAATATGCTATGAAAAATTCCGAAGTAGTCTGTATGACAGACCATGGGGAAAAGGTGGCATGAAACAGAGGCAGCTCGGAAAACATATAGGGACAGAGGAATGAAAAGGAGAGGGAGCAGGAGAGGCCTGATTAATCCTGGCTTCTCTGGCTCCAAATATTTTCTGATGCTGGGCCAGGCTGGGCCAGCCCTTCCTGAGTTCCTCTTTCACAGAGACGTTTTATCGTGGTTTGAATAATGAAGTGTCCTTTATGGACTCTGTATTTGAACTCTTGGCCGGTTGGCGACACTGTCTTGGGAAGGTCATGGAACCCTTAGATGTGGCCTTGCTAGAGGAAGCATGCACGGGGACAGGCTTTAAGAATTCATAGCCACATCCTGGTTTTAGTTTCTCTGCTTCCTATATCTTTTTAAAGATGTGAATACTCAGCTTTGTGCTCTGTCCACATGTGCTTGCATGCAACCATGTTATGATGGACTTTTATCCTTTTGGAACTGTAAGCTAAATAACCTCTTCTATAAGTTTTCTTGGTCATGGTGTTTTATCACAGCAACAGAGATGTAACTAATATACCATTAGGCATCATAATATCCCTGCCATTTTTTTAAGCAGATAAATTTCTTGATGTTTTGTTATACAACAATAGCAATAGAAATAGCAATTTTCCAATTCTGGCTTATCAGATACATCAAAAGTTTCATATATTAAAGTGATACATTTCTCTAATTGGTAGTAAGTTTGAATATCTACATCTCTCTTGTTGAATTAGTTTCATGGTCATTTTCTTTTCTCACTTTTTTGTGGAGTCCTTGTTCTATAAGAGTTCTTTTTATATACAAGGTACTTGTTGTCTGTCAACTTTTAATGTCATAAATTATTTCTGTCCTGTTATCTGCTTGTTGATTTTGCTCATTGACCAAAATACCTTATGTTGATATATTAATACTCATTTTTATTTTACTATAGAAATTGTACTTTTTGTTTGAATCTTTGCTTATTTTCAAGGTTATTTGGCTATTTTAGATTACTTTTTATTGTTTTCTACTTCTGTGTATTTGTGCATCAATGATTATTTGCATGGATATACATTTATGTAGGTGTATGTACATGTGATGTATGTGTGGGGTACATGTAGATATGGAGGCCAAAGGACAACCTCAGGCGTTATTCCTCAGGAGGAACCACTTTTGTGGTTGGCCACTTTTGTCTTTATATATTTTTAGGCAATGTCTTTCACTGTCCAATTAGGCTAGGCTGACTGGCCAGCAAGCACCAGAAATGTGCTTATCTCTGCCTTTCCAGTGCTAGGATTACAATACATGCCACCATACCTGGCTGTTTTTCATGGACTTTGGATACTGAACTCAGATCCTCATGCACATTCAGCTACCACCAACTGAATACCTCCCTACCTTATTTTCTAGTTTTGTATTTGACTGCCTTGCAGTGTAACTTTTCCAAGATTTTGTATAGAAATACTCTGGATTTTTATTTCCAAAAGATTTTTCCAACAATTCGTCGTTTGTCCTTGTTTTGTATATGGTGTGAACTTTATCGTACATTATACTGCAGATGTGATTCCTCCTGATGCAGGCCAGCTGCAGTTGGGGATCTTCTGTTGACCTTATCGCTCTAGCCAGCTCACACTGAACATGGCTGCTCCAACAATGGGTCACAGGACAGGGCTGTCCGTCATTAGACATATAGGTCTATTATGATTCATTCTTCTTTTCTAACTTTCTATTTTTTCACCCTTGTGCCCAAACCATTCTGTCTCTATTATGATGCTGAGAATGCCTTAATATCTAGTCAAGCAAATACTTTATTTTTTTTTCAGAGTTGACTTAGATGTTTGCAGAACTTTATATTTGTTTATTCAAAACAAATCCAATTAGAATCTTTATTGAAATTACTTTCAATTTATAGGCTGATTTGGGGAAAATGATATTTATAATACTAAGCATATTTTAAAAATAGGCAGTATTGTTCATTTATTCAGACTTTCTTTTATGTGTGTTCATATAACCAATTTTTCCTGTAGTCATCTTGCATAGTTGTGATGAAATTAATTCCTAGGAAATTTTATCAAATTTTGTGTTATGATAACTGATATCTTATGTCTGGATATATTTTGTAATTGATCTTGATACAGAATAGTATTGTTCTTAAAGCTATTATGTCCAATAAGTTTCCTGGGCATGCTTATTAGTCTTGAGCTTGTCTGAGATTTGGGTAGATATTTATGAGATTGGTCATTATCATTTATGAAAGATAGATTTACCTATTCCCTTTATATGAAAGTGAAGTCAAATTAATTTCCTGTTTTAAAGTTCATGCACTTGGAATAACATTTCAAGAAGGAAGCTCAGAGCTTCAGAGCTTAAAGTTATGCAGACAAGAGTTTTCTTGAAAGCAAGGTACTATGTGCAGAAGGAAGTATATTTCACTAGTTTTTCAGGAACTCAAAATGAAGTTCAATAGTCTGAGGTTATCTTCAGTTATGATCCATGAAAACTGAAGCTAGCTTTGTGAACTTAGACAAAATTTTATTTAATTTCAACAAATGCTAATTGAACACTACAGTGTTTTAGAGGACACTTTTTTTTAAAAGATAGTTCCCTGTGGGGAATTTCAGGAGTTGGGTGAGCGATTGGGTAAACAGTTCTCTAACATGACAGTGCTTGAGTAGCAAAAACTGAATGCCAGACTCTTGAATTATTTCAGGATAGTTCTGAGGACATGTTTATAAAGTGCAAAGGTTTTTTTCTAGTAAGCCTCACTTTTAACCACACTTTGGTTTGACCATGAAGGTGAAAGGGAATCAGGCAATAAATTTCCCTAATTACTTTTTTGTTACTTTTCTCGATGGCATTTATTAAGGTTCTAAACAGCTCATTCATGACTACAAACATACTGTTGATTAATAACGTCACATTAAGGACACAGGAAACATGGCTAAAATTCTTCAGAACTTTTAAAGATATTTAAAACACTTCAGATTGTTGGCTGATTCCTAACTTCCAGACTGGAGCAGGCATAGAAATTAGAAACCAAAAATAGCTGTACAATTGTTTAAACTTAAGTTAGTGAAAAAAATTCCAAGTTGTATCTGCACTTTTGTACCCAATGTGTTGTTATGGAGGGTTATTACTTTTCAGAATACGAACACAGAGAAGGTGAAGCTGGCTGGCTTAATGTCTCAGTTCTATTTAACAATATAGGTTGAAATTCTATACAAATAGACAATAGTGTTGGAAAGTACAGCTCTCCTTGCAAAGAGACAAAATAAATAGCTCCCAAGAGCAGGTAATCACAAAGTGAACACCAAAGTGTGTACTAGATGATCTGTTGACTCCATTCAATTTTATTCTGAGAGGAGTAGAGAAAAGGATTTAGTGATACTAAACATTAGGGTTGACTTCAAAGCCCATCTTTTTTGATGGATGAATGGCCACCTGTTACATTATTTAAGTTTCTTTTTGTTTGGGAAATTATGCGCATTACGCTGAATGGAGACTATGGACGTGCCCTCCTCCTACTGTTTTTAATTAGTATATTTATACACTTTAATTATAAAATATTTTATTGTTATTACTTTATTTTATGTGTGTGAGTGTATTGGCTGCATGTAGTAACTGCACCCTTATCAGGTACTCTGGAACTGGAGTTATAGACAGTTGTTAGCTGCCATGTGGGTGCTAGGAACTGAACCATGGTCCTCTGCAAGAGCAGTCAGTACTCTTAACTGCTGAGTCATTTCTCTAGCTCCACACTTTAATTTTCAGTAATCATAATTTACTACTTAAAACAATTTATGTATGTCAGAGGCTTCCTTTAGGAAGTTTTCTTTAAAATGATGGCTGAATGAATGGGAAAAGAAAGAAAACTATGTGCTCCTTTAGTGATGTCATTCTTTTGTTCCTTCCTTCCTCTCTCTCTCTCTCTCTCTCTCTCTCTCTCTCTCTCTCTCTCGTGTGTGTGTTTCTTAAAGCCTTCTGTTGATATCTGCTCACTGTAGTCAACCAACGCCTCTTTCACCATCTGGTTGTGTTGAAGGAAAGACATTTGCAGGTGGTCATGAGGGTTTCAGTTGGGAAGAATATAGCAGCATGGTCTCTAATGCATCCCTATCAGCTGCTGAAGTTAATGTCAACCAGACTGTAATTTCCATCGGGACAAGGGCTACAGTGTCTGCAATGATAGCAAAAGCCACTGAGGTTCCCCCCAACCTCTTTATCCATTATATTTTCTCCCATGAAAAGAAGTACTGAGTCTGACATGAGACTATGGTGGCAATAATGCTGGTATCTGATGTGCATGTCTATACCTTGTGAGATTTTTATGCTCATTGTTTGATTTTGGCAGAAATGGGAAGTACTGGTGTCTAAATGTAATGCTTGTGCCTTTTTGCTTGTTATAGGATAATAGTTCTGAAATATTACTTGACTTTCTATGATGGTGGCAAAGGTCTTGCATTCTAGTTTGCTGGAGTATTGCTTTTCTCGGAAAAGAAGAATGGTGGGAGAGTGGCTCTCATTCAAACTTCTCTACAGGTAGAGGTGATGATCACACTAAAGACTGTCAAACTTTGAACTGATTAAATATTAACAGGATCTTGTAGATGACTGTAGCGCCACCCTCTGTGCTGATATATATCACAAATTCTACCACTTTGCAGAGATTTTTGTGTGGCATGTTAGAGAAACTGAGGTCTTGATAGGAATCTCCAATAGGTCTTGTAAGAATACTGGATTTCAGATAGCAAGAGGTTTTATTCTCTCCTGTCTTTTACTCATTGGGAACTACTAGACTATAGCACCTTTAGAAAATGATTGCATAAATTTTTATGCCTCTTTTATGGAAGAGTTATTAAATCACAGCAAGTCCCATTTTGCTATATGCAGTTCTGGTTGTTAGGGTTTTCCTATTGGAACCAGAGCTACTTAAATGTAGATATGAACAATGAGGTTGCTGAACTGTCTTTGCCACAGGGTTCCCTAAGCGTAAACCTAAGTCAGACAGAAGTTGATGTCTCTCAGCCTGTTCGAATTATAAGGAACTACTTACTGACTACTATTTCATTTTCTCTGCATCAGTAGAATAAATTATTCAACTGTGTTTTTATTTATATTTTTAAGATGAGTGCTCTAAAATATATTTAACTTTTATGGATGCACACAGAGCATATTTGTCAACATAGGAAGAAGCAAATTTCTTTCAGGTTCACCATAACACATGAATAATAATTGGAATGGTAAAATACAAAAAGATCTAGAGTTGGCCAGAAAACCAGCCATGTGTATTAAGGATTTTTTTGTCTGAGTTTTTTGTTATTGATTTGTTTTTGTTTTGTTTTGATTTTTGAAGGGGATAGGATCTCATTTTGTATCCCAGAGTTACAATAAAAAGTTCTTTATAAAAGCATGATAAGAAGCAGCCTGCAACTTTTGATGTTGATCCTTGTGATATATTAATAAAATAAGCATACAACCCCTCCCCCAAATATTTGTATGACATCACCTAAAGAGGTATTACAAATGGTTGATGATCTGAGCTACTATGGCAATGCAGATAGGGGAAATTTGTACAGGGTCCCACGTCAAATGAAGAGCTACAGACAGTCAGTAACTGCTAAGGGAGGGAGAATCAGTTTTCCCTAGGGACTATCCCCTGATAGTTTATCCAGTTCCAAGTGATCATCTCTAAACACATGTATGTAGGAGCAACACTAAGTGGGTTCGGTGGGTTTTATATCTATATGCATGTGTAATAATAAAAACAATAATATGACAAGAGGTTATGAACCTGAGAGGAACTAGGGGGCACGGAAGAAGATGAATGGTAGAGGGAAGGGTAGAAATTATGTAAATAAAGTACTAATATATGAAAATTTCCAAAAAGTTAATTAAAAAAGAGAACTAGAACATACCACTAATATAGGAAACTATTGTCTTTGGAAGATCCTCTAATTTGTGCACCCAAACATCTGTTCATCTTAAAAGAACATTGTTTTCACCCAAATTGGATGACATGGCACTGGAGACTTATAAGATTGTAGGTAGTCTAGATATTCTATGAAGTAACATTGAATGGTGAGATGAGACACTCCCTCTACTGTGTTCTTTAGGTTTCCTTGCTGCAAGGAAAAAGTCCCTGATTCTAAGTAGGTTTTTTTTTTCTGTCTGTGTTGTGTTTCTTAACCACCATATTTACATTCCATATTTAATTAAGAGGAAGCATAGTTTGAAAGAGCAGCCTTGAGCAGGTCAAAGAATACAGCTAGAATATATCTCTTTTATTTTCTCTATTTTTAAGGGTAGTTTCTCCACATGGCAAATGCCATTGGCTATTTTTATTAAAATATAACATAAATGAAAGGAGCGTGCTTTTAAAAGGGAGCACAGCTTTATAACCAACAACTCAATATAATAATAGAGCATAGTTTTCATTTTAGGCATTCTCCTTCTAGTTATTACTTTCTTTTATCCCAAGATTATCACCATATTGGCTTTTTTGTGGTACTGGGGATTAAACTCAGGAAGTTGCACATGCTTAGCAGGTACTCCATAACTAATTAACTTACTAACTAAGAAACATCTTCAGTCTCTTTTTTCTTTTTCCTTTTTGGTACTTTTTAATTTCAATTTATTTTTTCTCCAATTTTTATTGAGTTTTTGTGCATTTCACATAATACATATTCATCAATTTAAACCTCCTCATCAGCCACAGCCCTCCCCCACCAGATTTCAGTCATATATGTTAAGCCCTATCTGGTAGTCCAGTACTTGTAACCAGATGTCCCTTGGTGCAAGCTCATCCAAAGTCTAGTCAGCCTATCTAGAGTCACTCCTTTAAAGAAGCTCTACTCTCCTTCACCCTATAGTAATTATTTTCTAATAATAGTTCCATGGCTAGAGTTGGAGGAGAAAGAATGTAATAGTCGGCATTGGTGCATGAAAACATAGGAAACAGAGCTTTCTGGCCTCTGGGAACTTGCTCTTTTTTTCTTTTTGGGGTGAGGTCTTGCTAGATAACCCAAGGTGGCCTGAAACTCACAATCCTCCTGCCTCACCTCAAAGTGCTGGGATTATAGGCCTGAGCCACCCTCACTTAGCTCTGCTATCTTGACTTCTCATACTATGCTTCATTTTGCTTATTTTTAAAAATTTCTACAAAATAGTCATATGATACAGTAGATGCTCTTTTCTTATCTGACTTATACTTAATTGTGTTTTGTGAAATTCCTCCACAATGCTACATGTTTAATTTATGGATATTCTGAGTATTCATATCCTGGCTTTATTTAGCTAAAGGATCTATAGTAACCCTGGAGGGAAAAGTCAGACTGAACGAATAAGCTCTATGGAAGGAAAAATCAGGATGAAGCAATCAACTGATAGTCACAATATCAACGATACTTTGATTGTGATGGCACACACTTATAACCTCAGCATTTTGGAGGCAGAGGTAGGAGGATTGCCGTGAGCTTTGAACCAGCCTGGTTATGTAACTAGTTTTAGGCTATCCTTGGCTACAAAGTGAGACTGTATTTCAAAACCAAGACAAAACAAGGGAAACAACAACTAAAACCAACTCCAGTGTTTTAGGAAATTACTTTGTACAGAGAATTGTACATAGGATAAGGAGACAAAATAAAACCCAGGAGATTCCCTTTTAGATAGACTCTGTAAAGTGATGACTGAATAAATGCAAAAGCTAAGGACTAGTTTATCATCTATAGTATATGTGGCTATATGAGATGTTTCTGATGATAGACTGTGCCTTATCCCCACTGCTTGTTAAAAACATAGGCATAGGTAAAGGAAACTCAAATACTCTATAAAAACTAATGTTGGAGGAAAGGAAGAAAGCAAATCTGAGTGCAGAGGGAATGAAGAGAGATAGAAATTGTTCTTGCCATTAATTTCTTCCTGGGATCTCAACTGAGAATTGCTTTCTAACCCTTACATATTGAACTTATCTCTCTGAGTTCTCAGAGATACTATTGTACATTCTTTTGTCAGTTCCAAACATGATCTATACTTGGTGCTTTATCTTATTTCCCCTGGAGGTAGATTTCTAGGAATGTGACATGTTATTAGTCATGAAGGAAAATGGTATTACTTTCTGATAGACTAATTCTTACAATACTATCATTATTTCCTACCTTATAATTCTGCCTGTGGGACTTCTTCCATTTTCTCTAGGACCCAGGAAGATCCAGCTGCATTCTGAAAGAATTTCACTTCAAATGATTTGAAACTGCATTATAATTCAATAAAAAGCAGAACAGATATGCATTACTACTCTTCTCTTTCCTCCTACCTTTCCCCCATTTTTCAATAGGAATAAGTATCTGGCATCTGTTATTTACATTATGATACAAATGAATTATACTAAAATGTTAGCTTTTGGGGGCTCTCCTGTTCATTTCAAATTCATTGTTCTCATTATTTTTATTCATGGTTTAGTCTTTGTCTTTCCTTTAACAAAGTTCCAAATCTTTCTTTTTTATTGAATTTTTGTGTATTTCATACAGAACATCTCAATCAGTCTCAATCACTTTTATACACCCTTTCCCACTGGCACCCTCCTACAGTCACCCACACTGCCTAGAATTCATATACTCTGTCATTTGTGTTAAGGCCTATTGTGTCAAGATAGTGTTCCTGGACATTCCTCAGTGCAAGTTCATCCACTGAGGTCTAGTCAGCCTATCCAGAATCTCTCACTTTAAGAAGATTAGCTCATCCTCATCCAACAGTAATCAACTGCCAATATTTCTTTAGCAAAGACTGGGGTCTGCTGCCCGTTTTTCCAGGTCCATGCTGGATTTTTAATATGCTTGAGTTTGCATGGGTCTTGAGCATGCCAACACCATTGCTATAGGTTCATATGAGTGGGGTCCAAGGATTTCTATATGGTTATACACCTTCTCCCTGGCTCTTACAATCTTTCTGCCCCCTCTTCCGCAATGAGCTTTGGATGAGTGAAGCTTAATATAGGAGTCTTGTCCAGGGCCCACTCTGCAGATTCCTAATCTCCATGCTTTAGGCATTTGTGACCTTTTGTGTTCCTGGCCCTCTGTTGCATGAGGGAGCTTCATTAATGAGAAGTGAGAGATTCATTAGTGTCCTCTTTACCCCATGTTCTATGCTGTGAGCCTTAGGTATAGAGGCTGCATTATAGATGTGTTGCTTAGGCTTGGTAATTCATAGACAATGTCTGTGTGTGACTAGTTGTGGTACTCTGTAGTATTCTCTGTCCTATACCACTGCTGGTCATTGATATGGTTATTTGGTCATGAAGCTGTGTTGGACCATTGATTTTCATTTAGCAGCTTGTATAGTGCTCTCCAGAGCTATGAGAGCTAGCCTTCAGGAGAAGTGGCTTCCAGGACAGTTCCAGCTTCATTGCTCTTGATTCAGGCTACAAAGTATTCCTCTTCAGGAATAGGGTCTTACCTTTAAGTTCTAGGAGGCAATCAAGGGCTGGGGCAATAGCCTGTATAATTTTGGGAGTCTCTTGGACCACCCTGGCCAAAGAGAAGTCCCAAATTTTAAAGACATGATGAATGAATACTTGGAGGGGCAGAAATTCCTCCAATTTACCTAAGAACATTTACAATATACCTAGCATCTATTATGCCGTGGAGTCTGTGCTGTGTGATAAAAAAATATTCTCCTGAAATTTATAAATAGTAATAATTTCAAATGGCAAAATGAAACAGGATGAGAATAGGTCAAGAGCTTTATTGTTTGGTTTTCTCTTTTACATATTTATTCCTTCTTATTCTAACCAGATTCAGTTCATTCAGGTAAGTCTTTTCTTTAGCTATAGTGGCTGGTTGCCAATGCTCTCAGGACTTCAGGTAGGTATATAACCTTATACTCTTTGCACTAGAAACCTCATTTTTGTTGAGATGGATGTGAGAGGAAGATTGTGGCATTGAGAAAGAAATCAAATTGTAACACCAAAAGGTCTTTCCTGGTAGAGAAAGTAATTATACATTGAGTGCCGGCTCTGCAAGGGGCAGGCAGCTAATTTGTTATATGTTATGGTAGGGTTGTATAGCATTTCATCACTTTTTAATAACTTCTGCCAACCTTTTAGTTCCATAGTAACTGTAGGAGAAGTAGACACAAACATCCTCTCCCTTTTTATCCAGTAGAGAAAATTCAAACCTATCATGTGCTCATTACCCATAGGTCATAACCATCACTAGTGAATTTATAACTCTCAGACTCTATTTTCTCTTACTATATGGCAGTGACTCAGACAAGAAATTCATAAGTGCCAAGTATACTAACAATACTATATGTCAGAAATTCTAGAGGAAGCTCTGAGATAGGGATAAAATTCAGCAAAAGGGTACTTTCCCTATCATGCGTGAGACACGAGGTTCAATCCCCAGCAATACAAAGGCAAATAATAGTTACATTCTAGAGGAAGCCACAGAAATACTAGTACTAACTCAAATAGTATGGTTTGTATGAAAATAATACTTTTATGTCATTTTCTTTGACCCTTGAAACTCTTATCATTATGTAAGTGTATGTAATTGAAAGAGATTTTAGTACTTAAAATTTATTTCATCTTTGAGGATTTCATACATGAGTATTGTCTTTGCACTATTTCTATCCCTCCCAGTCCACCATCAACTTCTCCTATGTCCCCCATTCCCTCTCAATTTCTTGTCCCCATTCTGATTATTATTGTTATATATATATATGTAGATATATATATATATATATATATCTACATATATATATATATATAATACACTCACACACACACACACACACACACACACACATTGTCCTAGTCTGCTTCTCCATTGTTGTGACAAAACACTCTGACCAATACCAACTTGGGGAGGAAAGAGTTTATTTCACTCACATATCCCGGGTCACACAGTTCATCAGAGAGCCCATGGTAGGAACTCAGGGCAGGAACCTGGAGGTAAGAGCTGAAGCACAGGCCACAGGGGAACGCTGCTATGCTGCTTACTGTCTTGCTCCCTGGGCCACATTCAACCTGCATTCTCATACAATAGACAACAATCTGCCCGCCCATGCATGGCACCTCCCATAGTGGGCTGGGCCCTCCTACAGCACTCAACAATCAAGGAAATACCCCACAGACATGGCAACAGGACAGTCCAATTGAGGTAATTCCACAATTGAGGCTCCCTCAACCCAGGAGTGTCAAGTTGACACCAAAGTTATACAGAGCACACACACACACACACACACACACGATTCACAGAGTCCATTTAGTGGTAGTTTTATGTACCTGTGTTTAAGAATGCCTTTTTGGCCTTATACATAGAGAGCTAGTCCCTAGAGAATACTGATTCTCACACCCACAACCTCCATTGACTGCCTATAGCTCGTTATCTTGAGGTGGCACCCCATATTTCTCCAATTTACTTTGACATGTCAACTGGTTTTGTCATTATGAAGATATCATTAGACTATGCTGTGGAGAGTTCATTGGTGAAGCTTCCTATCACATCTAGAATGCATTAACTAACAGCAGGTATCTTTTCCCTCTGGCTCTTATCTTATTTCTGCCCCCTCTTCTGCAATGTTCCCTGAGTCTTAAGTGTAGAGGTTACATTATAGATGTGGCACGTAGGGCTGGGTACATCACAATCATTTATTCTCTGTATTTGACTAGTTGTAGAACTTTGTAATAGTGTCATCTATTTCAAAAAGAAGCTTCTTTGATGATTAGTGAGAGGTACACTTGTCTGTAAATATAAGGATATGTATTTAGAATACAGGAAGAAATTATGTTGGTCCAGGGATATGACAGAGGTGTACTTGGCTATGTTTACAGTAATATACATGAATTACTTCCCATTGAGTGGTCCTTAAATCCAATTAAACAGCTGATTATCCCCAAGATAAAAGTGCCACTACTGCACCGCAACTATACAGATAATTTTCTGGGTCATTGTTGTTCATAGGCTTTACAGCTGTGTAGGATCATTGACTGATTTCTTTTCTTTGACAGCTTGCATAGCATCTGATTCTGTGGTGGTTTGAATCAGAATGTCCCCCATAGGTTCCAAGTATTCAGACGTTTTGTCCCCAGCTGGTGGCACTGTGTTGGGAGGTCTTAGAAGGTGTGGCCGTGTTGGAGGAAGCACAGTACTATGAGTGGGCTTAGAGAGTTCTTAAGCCTTGATGGTGATCTCCAGTCGCTCTCTGCTTCCTGTGACTGCTTGATGATGTGAGTGCTTAGCCTCTACTCTAGCCACCTCTGACACCATTTCTCCCCACCGTAATGGATTTGTCCCTTTGCAACCATAAGCTAAATAAACTCCTCCTTTTGTAAGTTCCCTTGGTCAGTGTTTCTATCACAGTTACAGGAAAGTGACTAATACAGGTACTATAAGAGCTAGCCTTGAGAAAGGAGGCTTCCAGGTCAGTTCCAGCTCAATTGCTCCAAGTCCTTTGTTTGAACTATGCTGTGACATTGGCAATGGGGCCTTAATGTAAGTGATGGAATACAATCAAGGGTTGTGCCATTAGCCTGTATTATTTTGGGAGTCTCTTGCACTACCCTGACTCCATAACTCAAAGGGTGTTTAACTTTGCCTGAACTATTTTTTTTTGTTATACAGTCATTAGATATACACATGCATTCATATTTATATTATATGTGCATTTTCAGTAGACTCATTAAATACTACATTTCCCTTTGGTTTTAGTATTTTTTATTCAGTCTTCCAAGACACTTTGAACTACATCCATGACCCAAGAAGAAGCAAATTCCTAGGTCTGAAGGGATTCATTTTGTGGATGTTAAAGTTTCTGACAGATTCAGTGCTCAATAAATGATTGTTGTAAATAGCTCTGTATGTAGAAATAGTGCTTTAATTATTGCTGTTAAACAGCATGTTATGCTTGGTTTCTAAAAAATAACATCAACCATCTCATTAGGTAAGTGCTATATATTCTCACTGGAAGACCTAGTACAGTACATGGTTTGTGACAAGCTTAGCATGTTTATGAGCATATATATGATAAATGGTTTAAAAAAAAAACACAGACGAGTGGACCAGACTTCACTTAATGAAATCTCTTGAACTCCTCTTTTAACTAGATTTAATTGAAATCCATTAACATTTTCAAAGATTTGTCTTTTAAGATCATTGTTTGCTTCAAAATGGAAGAGTGGGCCAGAAACCAATCTTAAGATATATTTTATTAAGCAGATATGTTAGAGGCAAGGAAAATGCCAGCTTGCACTTAAATTAATCATGGATGAAGTAGATAAATGACAAAAATTGAGTGATGGAATTAAAACAGATCTTTGTTAAATAAATAAATTTTGTCAAAAGAAATCTAGTTAGGTCAGATACACGCACTAAAATAGCTGCAGCAGCATATTTTACAAAAGAAAGTCATAATGACAGATTGAAGGATTTGATAGAGTTGGTGTTTTGCACCTTTGAAACTGATATTCTTGTAGTTAACCTCCTGGAAGTAACAATAGTACTGTATTGAAAATACTATAGAGAGCATTAGAGAAGTAAAGGTTTATTCTTTTCATGTGCCAGTTTCTTTAGCAGATCTTTATTTGAGTGTGCTGCACTAGATTTAAAGTGGTAGGTAACATTTTTAGGGCATAATAATATTGGAATTGCCTGCTAATATGATTTTAGTAGAGAGAATTATGATTGTACTTTGGATCAGGTTCTGAATTTCCTCTGTACAGATGAATTTTTTAAAGCAATCTGCTGTTCTTCAAATGACAAATCTGGATGAAAATTCCACAAGAAAATACTGTATGCTTCTTGGTCTGTATCCTTTTGTTAGCTGCATTAATTCCAAACTCTATATTGGACAGAAATCTAGATGAATCGCTCCTTGCTTTTTTTCATCTGAAATTCGTTGAAAATGTGCCTAGTTTTTACTGCTCAGCTGAGAATACTCTGATGAAAAGCAAAACGTTAAAGCCTATAATTAGCTATTTATATTTTTCTTCTCCTTTGCAGTAATGTCCTTTAAGTTTTCTTCTGGGGTGAAACTGACAACAGTACCCAGAATAATGGGTAGAATTTAAAATGTCAGAGTTAAGAACAGGAAAAATAATTGAGGCATAATCATTCAGGACTATTTTGTATTCAGATTTAGTATCTATTGCATAACAAGAATTGTGAGAAACACTATGCTTTATTATCTTCTTTCCTCATGGTCTTTGGAGCCTTTATGTTATGAGAGCAAATAGCTACTCCACTGCCTGCTTGTTCAGTAAAGCCTCATGGACATGGTATAGACTCTGTGTAGGTGATTTGGTTCAACATTTCACTTACATTTGCTAGATGTAGGAATGACCTTGGACACTTAGTTTAAAGTTCTTCCCAAAACATACCTTGAGAGAACGGAGGTATGGCCCAATTACTGGATAACACTGTTGAGTTATAGACCACTCCAAATGTCAGTATCTTAAAACAAGATCATGCATTTTTCTCCTTGTTATGAAATTTAGCCATGGCACAATGAGGTTATCTTGTCTGTGTTCTAATTGGCTTCTGAACTGGTAATCATTTGATGACTCAGTCACATGTCTGACATTAATACTGGATGCTGACTGGGACCTTCGCTAGGAATACCAATTAGTGCACCACTCCATCTGGTCTTCCTGTGTAGTTAGACTCATAGTGGAACAGCTCATTTCCAAGAGTGCCTCTCAAAAGATCAGGCATGAGTCCTGTTTCTTGTCACAACTTCATCTCAGCAGTGATATTGTAGCTCTTCTTTTATAGTCACAAAACAGTCCAGATTAAGCATGAAGGAGCATATTTTTGTTGACTTTATGGAAGAGTATCCTTGTCATCCTGTATGGGATATATTAGTGCAGCTATAAGGAAAACACACTATAATGCAGGGCATAAGCAGTTGATTTGGGCATGGGCTGCAGGAAAGTTTGTATGAGGAAATGTAAAATAAGAGATAAAGAAGATCCACTGAAGAGAACATTAGTGAGATGGCAACTATTGTGAGTGATGTGGGTGCTTAATCCAAGGAACTCTTGATAGTTTGTGTGGAACACTTACTGGGATTAAGTCATGGAAGAACAGGAAGATGGGGTAGTTATCCACCATCTCTTATCCTATGCTGCATAGCACATTAGTGTACTAACTTTTTGGCCTTTTAGGTTTGCCTTGCACTATGGTGAACATGTTCCCATATCCACAAGAAATTTTCTTGGAATTAGTAACACAGTTCCTTGTTGATGATAGTGTTTGCCATATACAGGAGCTATCCATTAGGTCATAGCTGATTTCAGAGGTGCTTAATAAGAGTGATGGGTAAAGATACTGTCAGCATCTGTCATTGATGCAGTTCCTGTAAGAACCTATAAAATAGCTTCTCACTACAAGGTTTATTTTACGGCATGTATGATAGTTTATAATCAATTGTTACATTTTTCTTTTATTTTCAAGTTTGAATCATGGTATGTGCATCTGTGTGAATGTATGTGCACGTGGGTGTGGTTGCCCACAGAAGCCAGATAGGGAAATGATCCCCTAGAATTGGAGTTATAGACAGTTGTAAGCCATCCAACATGGGCGGGTAAGATCTGAAATCCAGTCCTCTGGAAGATCAGTACTTATTCAATAGAGGAGTCATCTATCAAGCCACAATTGTTGCCTTTTCTACTAATGTTTTCCATATTTGACTTTGAAAATAACACTAGTTATCAGGAAATCAAGTTCTTCTCTGTGGAGTACTTTCTTTAAACATTTCTATTACATTCATTTCTTTATTATATATGTGTATATGTGAGTACATATACGCCATGACATGTGTGAAGACACAAATTATTTATCATCAGTTATAATATATGAGATCAAGACTATATTTCAGACCATATCACTTTAATTCATTAATTGTCTTTATAATATCCCAAGACTTCAGCACATTCCTTCTTTATATAGTACTTATTATTTCAAAAGATTCATGTTATTCACAAGAAAGAAGACAACTTTCAGGAGTCAGCTCTCCTACCTTGTGGATCTAGGGGATGAAACTCAGGTTGTCAAGTTTGGGGGTCAGCACCTTTATCCTCTGAATCATCCAATCCACAGAGTGCCTTCTTTATAAAATTATACAGTTGTTAAAAACAGCTTTCACTTTTGTGTGAAAAATATGACTCTTTTGCCATAGTGAACAATATATCTAGTAGAAATGTGCTGAAGTCTAGGAATATTATCAAGACTATGATTGTAAATGATGTGGTCTGAAATATAGTCTTGATCTTATACATAATTAGGCCTTTAGATGATTCGTTATGTCAGAGCTCTCAATAATGAGAATAGTTCTCTTATATAAGAGGTGTGAAGGAGCTGGACCAAACTGTTTTACTTACCTCCATGTGAAAAGAAAGCATACACTTCTAACAGAGGATGCAGCAACAACTCTTAGAAACAGAGATCAAATCCTCACCAAACACCGATCTTGGCACCTTGATCTTAGAATTATATTATTTCTGTTCTTTGTAAAGGGCTCAGTTTCGGACATTTTGTTATAGCAGTATAAATGGATTAAAGAAATTAGAGCTTAGCTGTTACTTAGATATCATCGATCTAAGTCATTTCCCTTCTTGTGGTTATGGTTCCTCATCTGGAAAATGGGTAGATTGACACATAGAACTCAACTCTAGAAGCACTTCAGAATAATATTGTCTAGCTGAGGCAATATGAAAACATACACTCAGTAAATATCAAATGAATAAATGACTATATAATTTATACAATAATTAGCACTCACTAGATATTTGTAATTAATTGAGATTTTCTTCCACTGCAAGACCAATGTGCTTGACTTTTATATATAAATGGACCTGACTTATCTTTCATGTATATGATTTCTCAGAACTTAAGGGTTTTAAAAAAATCTTTTGATTTTTATTTTTTATGTGTATGAGTGAATTTTTTGCATGTGTGTAAGTGCACCCATGTCATACAGTACCCACAAAGATCAGAAGAGGGCATCAGATTACCCTAGAACTAGAGTTAAAGATGATTGTTAGCCACTGCATGGGTGCTAGGAATCAAACCTGGGTCCTCTGCAAGAGCAATCAGTGCTCTTAACTGCTGAGCCATCTCTCCAGCCCTCTGAACTGAAGGGTTTAAAAATATTTTATTTATGATTTAAAAAAAATATTAGGTGTATGAGTTGTGGTAGTTTGAATGAGAGTGTCCCTCATAGGCTCCAAATATTTGGACATTTTATTAAAGAGACACGGGAAGCAGAGGGTTGATTGGAGATCTGGCAAGGCTTCAGAACTCTCTATGCCCGCCCCTAGTCAACCTTCCACTTCCTGTGTTTGCTTGGAGATAACCTCTGCTTTTTGCTCCTGCTCTGGCCACATCCTTCTACCATGCCTCCCTGCCATGATTGACTCTAATTCCCCTGGAAACTTAAGCTCATGTATGTAGACGCACCTGTGTCATACAATGCCCATGGAGTTCAGAAGAAGGCATTGGATCCCCTGGAATTATAATTATGGACAGTTGTTGGCCACCACATCCATGCTGGGTATCAAACCTGGGTCCTCTACAAGAGTAGTCAGTGCTCTTAGCCACTGAACCATCTCTCCAGCCCCAGAACTGAAGGTTTTAGGTTAAAGGATCAAGTTTTGGTCCATAGTCCCCAAAGGTATAATCCAAAATGGCACAGTTATGCATGTTGAAATCCTTAAATTCTAAAATACTGAAAAATATAATTCTGAATAAGAGCACAGATATGGAAATTCTGAAATTTGAAATTCTGCAAACCACAATTGCAATTTAAAAAATAAAGAAGAAGAAAGCAAGGAAGGAAGGGAGGAAGGAAGGAATAGTCTGATTTCATTTCTAAGCAGGATTGATTGCATTATGTTATTCAGGCTATGTATATAACAATTTATAAATTATTATTTGGGGCATATCATTTAAAGAGTGTTTTCAGAGAACATTAGTGTTTGAGTCTTAGCAGCCTACTAGGTCTGCTATTAGGAACTGAATGTGAACATAGTTTTAAGGCATAGCCCTAAAAAATTAAAAACAGATATCATTCCTAAGCAAGATTTCAGTACCATAATGAGACTTAATACTTTTTAGGCTAATAAAGGTAAAAAAATAACACAGCCTTCACTGATAGACTACATCTATGTCATTGCCTATATAATAACTCTGTAATATACTTTTCAGGTTTTTCTTTTTTATTGTTTTAAATTTTTTCAGTGCTACTTAAAATTGTTAGCATATTTTTATAATTTGCTCTGCTATGTCTTATATTTCCTTTGTTTCCTTTCTCATACTGAAAGTATGACGTTTGTAGTTCTAATTTGTTTTATGTATGTTTTTGCAAATTTGATTCAATGAAAGTAAATAATCACAGTGTTGACTGCATGTATGTGCGAGTAGTAAATCTTGGTTTTGGTGGCATACACCTTTAATCCCAGCACTAGGGGATCAGAGGCAGGTGGATCTCAGTGAGTTCAAGGCTAGCATGGTCTACATAGCAAGTTTCAGTCCAGCTGGGGTTACAGGGAAATCCTGTCTCAAAAAAAAAAACCAAAGGAAAAATTTGGCAAATCTTCCTCCATAAATAATTATGCTTGTTCTGTTATTTGTAAAAGAATTTTTTGTCAACCTTATGGCTATTTGAGAGATTTCAAAATATATACTATAGTGATCCATTGTGGCTTTTAAATCAACCTTTCCTAAAACCTTGGCTGTTACAGAGCTTGAGATGACAACAGTTGCAAAACTAGGTACATATAATTGCAAACTATAGTGATATGCATTTATTCATTTCAACTTTTCACCTTGTGCATATCATTCACTTACTTATAGCTATTATACTTGTGTGACAGTCATTAGTATGCCTCAGTTCTTATGCTTTCAAAATTAGCTATGTTCAGTAGCCTCTAATATCTTTATCTCCTACCAAGAGAAATGTTGGCATATTTTATTTTGAGAAATTTAGCAATGTAGAAGTAGCTAGTTTCAACATAGCTACATCAGTTTAAACGTGCTTTGGTATAATTTAAACCACTCACAGAGTTATTCTTTGAAAATATAAATGTGTGAATCTCTTTACAAGTCTCACCATGGATATTGCTTATGCTCTGGGCTTTTGTGAACTCAGTTATATAGTAACCTTACAAAACAGTTGGGCCTTCGAATGTCCTTAATTTATTCTTTTTTTCAATATATATTTTAATTGAATTTTTATTCATACATCTTAATCATATTTAGATTCCTTCACCTCTCTGCACCTCCCCATAGCCCACCCACTGGATTTCAGCATTCTGTTATATATGTTAAGGCCTATTGAATGGTTTCTGTCTCTGGATATCCCTCTGTGTGAGCTTATCCACTGGAGCCTAGTCAACCTATCTAGTGTCACTCATTTAAAGAAGACCTCATCCAGCAATGATCAGCTGCCGATAGTTCTTTGGCTAAGTTTGGAGCCTAGTGCCTATTTCCCCAGTTCTATGCTAGGTTTTTGTCTAGATGAGTCTGCATAAGTCTTGTGTATGCTTTCATCATTGCTGTAAGTTCATATGAGTAAGTTCCCAGGAACCTGTAAGACTCTATTTCCATATAGTCATGTACCTCCTCCCTGACTTTTAAAATCTTTCTAACTTCTCTTCAGCAAAGGTCCCTGAGCCCTGAGTGACAGAGTCCTATCCAGGGACACATACTCTGTAGTCTCTTATTCTCATTATGTGAATGTCCTCAGTTTCTATGACAGGAATATATCATTTATTGAATAAAATATCTACTTCTATTTTTATTTAAAAACCTTAAAGTGATCCACGTGTGGTGATGCATGCCTTTAATCCAGAGGCAGAGAGGCAGAGAAAGAGGCAGCGAGAGAGAGAGGCAGAGAGGCAGAGAGAGAGAGACAGAGAGGCAGAGGATCTAAGTATGATAGTTTTCAAAGCTCAAGCCTTTCTATTTATTCTCATAAAATCATAGCATTTTCTATTATCCTAGGGATTCTTTTGCTATGACCCTGGTACCTGGTAGAGAATGGGGGCAGTGTGCTTTCCTTTTTCTTTTCCTTTTGTGGGTCAGAAATTCAGGAGGAACTCAGGTAGGTGCATATTAGATCATAGCTAACATGGTCTGAAAAGTTCACTAAAAGTACAATTACGGAGCTGGTGAGATGGCTTAGCGGCTAAAAATTGGCCTTAACTTCAGTTCCAGGGAATCCGACACCCTCTTCTGACCTCCATGAGCATTGCACTCCAGGGGTGCACTTACATGCACGCAGGCAGTACACTGATGCATATAAACAAAACAAAACAAAACAAAACAAAACAAAACAAAACAAAACAAAACAAAACGATGTAAAAGTGCAGTCACGCCTCACACCTCAGTAGTCATGATTACAAACTGGGGCTCAGTTGGGTCATTTTCCCTTCTCATTCTCACTGTATCTCCCTATGTTTTCTCCATCACAGCCATGAAATATTTTCTATGGGTAGTTCAATGTCCTGAGAGACCATGGTGGAAGCTCCTAAGTGTTTAAAATGCTAGGACCAATACTACTAGAATGTTACTTCCATCATTTTAGTTATTTGTGAAAACAGTCACAGAGGCTTGCCCAGAGAGAAGAGGTGAGGAAATAGACCCTACTTCTCAGGGATATAAAATAATTTTCACCTATAGTTAATTCATTGCAATTGAAAAGATTAAAACTTTGAAGCTTTATTTTTCTTGTCTACGAGTATAATATGAATATCAAAGGAAAGTTCACAGAATGATAGATTATCACAGATATGAACCATATCCTGCCTTATATCAGCACAGAGCTTAAGGACAGCATGTTAAGACTTAAACCCTTGTTCTTTTGCATCCTACCTGTGAGCCTTTCAGCAAGATGTACAATCTTTTCCTTCCTGATTCTTTTTTCCCTTTGGAAAATGGAATGATAGTATCTACTAAATAGGGTTGTGAGAAATAACACATCAAAAGAATTGCAGAATCATGCTTGGAGCCTGGTGAATGTTCTGGGAAAACAGCAAACACTGGTGTAAAATTAATTTCTCTTGCTGCTGAAGGAATATTCATGGGGAAGCATGGCTCAATTTTGCTATAAAAATGCTCAAAATGACCTCCAGACAAATAAAGTACAGGTGTTTAAAAGGGAGGAATTCATATTTTTGAAGTTCTTATGGCAGGACGTCTGTAGGATCATTTATAATAAAACATCTAGGATACATGCATGTGTGAAACATGATTCTCTGGAACATGTCCTACAAGCTCTTGTATCCATCTGGTTGTATATGGAGATGTTCCCTAATCCAATGACGTGAATGTATGCTTTGCCTGAAGTACCCATTTTTACCTCAGATCAGAAATGTCTTTGTGAAATAGGAAGGGAGGGACTAGGTACCCTATTCACAAGGTCCTGAACTTCTCTGGCTTCATCTATGTCTCCCAACTTCCTTTTTCTTGTAATTATTAGCAGAACATGTTGCGTACCACCTCTTAACCATGTGTGTCATGTCTGATTTGGCAATCTGATCCTTTGCATTAACTCATGGTCAATAAATGCTAATAAAGGCAGTTGTCCATGCTTTTAATCTCTAGGTTTTCCCCATGGAAAAATGAGGGAGAAAGAGCAGCCTTAAATATTTTCTGGCTTCCTTAGTTCCATATTTTAAATTACTGGATATCTTGAAGAGTTATATTTTCTTGAGGACAGGGTATGCTGTTCTTTTATGGTTATCCATAATATAATGGACCACACGTTTATTATCTTGCTGATGTGCTTGCATTTCTTCTTGAGCTAGTTAGAACATTTTAAATGTAACAGGAAGACCAGTTGTGGTGTTAAGGGAATCATTTCTACACAGTTTTCTGAGTCATATAATTGTTTATTATGTTAGCCAAAAATTTGAAATAAGGCTTGATTTAGAATGTATGCAAGTACAGTTCCCATGTTTTCTATGCTGTCAATAATTCCAAATGTTTTTTAATTCAAATACAAGTTCTTTTTGGGTTTTGAAATTTGCATTCACGTTTGCATATGGGTATGCCAGAGGTCTAAAACTCTCCACTCTTCAAACAAAGACATACTGATTAAATCCAGTCCGGAAGAAATCTCCAGCTGCTCTAGACATACAATTTACAGAGTGCTTTTGCATGCATTTACAGAAAGATCATGTGAGGAGGCAGGACATCCACGGAGGTCACCTGCTCCATCTCCCTTCCTTTGCAGATGACCTTGAATTACTGAATTCTAAGCCCCCCTGTGGAATATAGTATGAGAGGTCTCTACTTATTCCAGGAGCTTAGTTTGTAACTATAAGAAGCAATTATGTAAGGAGGAAGCTTAAACTTCTTTTATAATTTTCCGGTTAGAAAGTACCACTAAATGAGTGATGGAAATTTGCATGGGTGGAATAGACACAATGATAATGCCGCAAGGTACTACTTATGTAGAGGATATGATTGCGCAAAAACAAAGATTCACTGGGGATATATAAAGGCAAAAATTAATATTGTCAGGAAGAACTGGAAAACAAAAATATCTCAGATATGTGGCTCTGCAGAGACACACATAATAAACAATAATTACTTAAAAAAAGATATTTCAGAGATTTACCTTATTTGACCCACTTAGTGACACTTAGATGGGCTAGACAAAATATATTCTTGTGTTTTTACTATCACAAACCAAGGCTTACAGAGATTGATAAACCTCTACTTCTGTGGTAAAATGTAGCATAACTGAGGTTCTTTGTATCCTTAAGAGATGTCTATTGAACAGAAGTCAAAGTCAGCGTACAGATATCCTGAACTGAAGTCAACTGAAACAACTTGAAAAATTTTTGTTGTTTATTTGTTTATTTTTATGCATATGAGTGTTTTGTCTGCATGTTTGTAAATACATCCATGTCATGCAATACCTGAGAAGGTCAGAAGGGAGCATTGGATCCTCTGGAACTGGAGTTAAGGACAGTTGTTAGTTGCCACATGGGTACCGGGATCTGAACCCAGATCCTCCACAAGAGTAACCAGTGCTCTTAACTGCTGAGCCATCCCTCCAGACCCAACTGAACAAACTTTTATTGAGGTACAGTGGCAGGCACTTTAGGGAGATAAGAAAGATGACAAAGGCACTTTTGTCTTCTAACTCTGAAGAGAGAAAAGTAGCTTTCACTCATGTAACCTCAACTAAAGGCAATGACTTGATTTACCCAACAGTTACCATTTTTTTTTCTGTAGCTGAGTGCTTTAACCCAGGGCCTTCAGCTTGCCAGGCAAGTGCTCTACCACTGAAAGAAGTCCCCAATCCTGTACTCAACTTTTAAATAATACAAATTCGACATACTATATATGTAGATGTGGAAAAATGGAATCATTTCTGCTCTATTTGCACAGATGCCAACTCATCACAATAACAATGAGGCTTTTATGTCTGAAAATGAGTGGATTGTACTTTAGTTCACTGGTGCATTTAAACTGCTTCTAGTCCAATATCATGAGTAGCTTCCCCCTTAGAATCTGGCATAAATATTTAGAGAAGGAATTGGACTTGCTGCTAGTAGATATTATTATCACTGTATGAAGACTGGGTGCTTGAACTAAGTATGGCTTTGAAATGCAAGTTTGTCCTTATTATGGAAATCAGGCCTGGGAGTGCTCAGCTGTTTTTCCTGAGTACATACAAAGCTTCACTGCAAGGTCCGAGGAGCATTCATAGTCTTCTCCAGCTGTCTTGGCAATATGAATTCCTATAGAAGCCAATAGAATGTGTTCTGGCTTTGTCTGCAGTGTTATAAAAAAGGAAAGGAAAGCTAAACTTTTGGATGTTAATTAAGCTAATGGGACAGGGAATTTGACATGAAATAGCCTTGGATGTAATGAGATATCTTACTTGATCCACATCTTGTTTCATAAAATAGAAACTTGTATAATGAGCTTTAGGTCTTTACTATAGAGTAAAGATTGGTTAATATATTATTGTTATAATAAGAGTGAAAATAATGAAAAATTTTTGTAATAAATTCTTACATGTAACATGTGGCTAGAGTGTTAAAATTGTTTTATTTCACCCCCCCATCCAACTTTCTTTCATATATTTCTGCCACATACAATTCAAGATTTTTGCTATGAGGAAGAATGTACAAAGATGAGCAGTCATCCGTGTTGTAGGCATCTAATCTAATCTAAATATTCTGCTAAAATTAGAGAGTAAAATGTTTACTAATAAGAGAAAAATACTTTTAAAAGGCTTAGTCCACTGCATGAGGAAAACTTTACATCTTCATCATGTCTTGGGGTGGAAATGGTCAGTAACTTTGGTATTTTTTTATCAACCTGGTCCCATTTTTGTCATTACTACATTTCAAGGTTTTTATCCTAGTCGTGTGACAATTGTAATCTATAAAGTAAATTTTTTATTATTATTTTATGTGTATGAATGTATTTCTGGCATGTGTGTAAGCGTACCCATGTCCTGCAGTGCCCGTGGAGGTCAGAAGAAGTCTTGGATTCCCTGGAACTGGAGTTACAGATGGTTGTTAGCCACTATGTAGGTACTGGGAATTGAACCCTGATCCTCTGCAAGAGCAGCCAGTGCTCTTAACTGCTGAGTCATATCTTTAGCCTCAAAAGTGAATTTTTTGTTTGTATTTTTAATATTTTTCTTATTTAAGTTAGCATATGAAATAAAAATAGGTTTCACTGTGATGTTTTCACAGACATCTGTTCTTGTATTTTGTTCTTATTTACTTCTCCCCATCTCCCCGCTTCTGTGTACATTTCCTCCTGCTCCTTCCTCTCATTTTGCTGGTCGCCTTCATCCTCCAAACAGTTCCCCAACTGCTTTCATGTCACATGTATTCCATCGCTTTTTTTTCCTTCTTCCCTACTCCCTAAAGATAAATTCCTTCCTTCACAAAGTTGCCTATATATTTTCAGAACCACTGCGGACATACAAAGAATCTTCATGTGAGAGGAAACATGTTTATCTTTCTGAATCTACCCTATTTTGCTTAAAATTGATCTCCAATTGCATCCATTCTCCTGCAAATATAATGATTTTGTCTTTCTCTGTGGCTGAATAAAAGCACATTATGTATATGGACCACATTTTCTTTATCCATTCATCTGTTGATGAACATCTAGGCTGGTTCCAGTGTTGTAGCTATTGTGAACACCGTAGCTGTAAACATGGATGTGCAAGCATCCCTGTGGTTTGCAGACTTAGGACTTCTCAGGTTAAACCTTAAGAGTGATGTAAGTGCTTCACACAGTTCTTTCAGTTTTTGGAGGAATCGCCTTATTCATTTTCCTAGTGGCTGCACCACTTTATACTCTTTCAAATAATTTATTGAGCCTTTGTACATTTCATACAACAGTTCTTTTAATTTGTTATTTTTATTTTATGTATATAAATGTTTTGTCTGCTTGTGTGTAAGTACACCATGTGCATGCCCCACAGAGACCAGAACTGAGTGCCAAATCTCCTGGAACTGGAGCTAGAGACCGTTGTTAGCCTCCATGGTAATTGAATCCAGGTCCTCTGGAAGAAGTTAAAATGTTCTTAACTGCTGAGCCATCTCTCTCTTGCCCACACCACAACAGCTCTTAATCAAATTCAGATCCCCTTCCCCATCCATCCCTTCCCGACCCTCCACTGAACCCCATGCATTCCACATACATGTTAAGTCCTATCCAGTTGAGCATTTATACACAGATGCCCCCCGGTGCAAATTCATACACTGAAAATTAGTCAGCCTTTCCAGAGATCTAAGAAAAGGCATGTTCTTCCTCACCCAGTGGTTATCTCCAGTAGTTCCCAGTTTAAGGCCAGCCTGGCACCTATTTTGCTTCCTTTACTCTGGGCCCTTGTCTGAGTTGACATGGGTCCTGTGCTCGATGTCACCGTTGCCACAAGTTCACATGTGCAAGTTTCCAGTGGCCTGGACACCTCTGCTTCCTTTTTTTCATGAACCAGCCTGGCTCTTTCAGTCTTTCTGCCCCCTCTTTTGCAGTGTTTCCCGAGTCCTGGATGGGTGACTTTTAATATGGAGTTCTATCCAGGGACACCCACACTGCAGTCTCTTATTCTTTAAAACTTGGTCAGTTGTGGCCTTCTGTGTGCATCACACTCTGTTGTATAAGGGTTTCACTGGTGAGAGTTGAAGGATGCACTAGTTTTCTCTCTATCACTCGTTTGGCTGTGTTCTACCTCCAGTAGAGGTTCAACTATAGATGTGTAATATCCTTGCCAACATTTATTCTTTTTTTTTTCTTCATGGTAGCCATTCTGATTGAGTAAGAAATAATCTTTTTAAAGATTGTATTTGTTATTTTTATTTTATATGTATAAGTGTTTTGCCTGCATATATGTTAAGTTCATGTATGTTGTACAATGCCCAAGGAGGTCAGAAGAGGATGTCAGGTCCCCTGGAACTGTAGATACAGACAGTTGTTAATTGCTAAATGGGTGCTGGGAATTGAAACTGAGTCCTTTGTGAAAGCAGCCAGTGCTCTTAACTGCTAAGCCATCTCTCTAGTCCTGGTAGAATCTGAATATAGTTTTAATTTGCATTTCCATGATGCCTTAGGATGTTGAAAATCTTTTCAGTGGCTAAGGATATTGAACACCTTTTGAAATATTTATTGGCAGTTTGTAATTTTTTCTTTTGAAAATTGCTTTGGTTTGAGTCCATTTATTGATTGTTTGATTTGGAGATTTTTTTTTACTGTTAAACTTTTAGAGTTTTTATATATTATATATATTGTATATCAAGTTGGCAAAGATTTTTCTTCTCATTCTATAGGCTGTCTATTCATTGTGTGAATTTCATTTCTGTGTACAAACTAAATTTGATGTGATCTTGTTTGTTAATTCTTGGGATTGTTTCCCTGAGTCTTTTTCAGAAACTTTTTTTGCAGATACCTCTATCTTAAAGAGTTTTACACATGCTTTCTTCTGGAATTTTCCAGGTTTCAAACTACATATTAAGGTCTTGATTCATTTTCAGTTGATTTTTGTGCAGGGTGTGGCATAAGGATCAAATTCCATTCTTCCATGTAAGGATGCCTAGTTTCCTCAATATCATTTGTTGCAAAGATCATCATTCTTTTCAGTGTATGTTTTTCATACCTTTGCCAAAAATTAAATAGTCATCTCTGTGTGAGTTTATTCCTGTGTTCTTTATTCCACTGGTCTACATTTTTAAAATCAGTACCATGATTTTCTTTTGTTGTTTTGGTTCAATAGTACAGCTTGGAATCAGGTGTTATGATATATTCTTTGTGTTTTGTCTATTCAGAGTCTTTTGTATTTCCATATGAATTTTAAGATTTTCTTCCTGATTCAGTGGAGAATGTTTATTTGATGGGGAATGCATTGAACCTATAGAATACTTGATTGCTTTTGGTGATGCAATTTTACAATATTAATTACATCAATACATGAGCATTATAGGTTTTTCTATCTCTTTGTGTCTTCTTCAACATCTTAAAGTTTTAATTGCAACAGTCTTTCTTCTCCTTGGTTGTGTTTCTTCATAGATATTTCATTCGCTATGTTGAAGGTATTGCACATGGGATGCTTCCCTGTGGATTTCTTTCTTGGCCAGTTTGTTGTTGGCACTTAGAAATGTTACTGATTTCTGTATGTTAATTTTACTTTCTGCTACTTTACTGAAGATATTTATGAGAACTGAAAGTTTCCAGATGGAGTCATTCAGGTCTTTTAAGTATATTATGTCATCTGCAAATAAGGAGACTTTGAAACTTTGATTTCTTTCTTTCCTGCCCTGATTTTTATAATTTCTTGACAACTAGTTTGTTAAGCTTGGCTTTCTCTTGTTTTTTGCAGGACATGGAGTTTCATAATTAGGTTATGTGAGACATCACTGATTTTTTTAAAACATGTAAGCCCTCATAACTATATAATTTCCTCTTAATACTGCATTAGCCAAACCCCACAGGTTTGGTCAGTGCACCTTAATTTTCATTTGAGTATTAGAATTTTTAAATGTTCTTCTCTTAATTTCTTCAATGATTCACTGACTATTTGATAGTATACTATTCAGTCTTTATTTGCATAGTTTTTGTTTCTATTGATTTATAGTTTTATTACCTTATGACCTCATACAACCTAAAAAATGATGTATATTCTTTTGTATTCGTTAAAACATGTTGTGTGACTTAGAAAGTGGTTTATTTTAGGGAAAGTTCCATAGGTTTCTGAGAATCATGTATTTTCCATTACTGTTGGATAGAATATTCTGTAGATATATTAGGTACATTGGAACTATGGTATATTTTCACTCTGTTGTTTTTTTTCTTTTTTGGTACTAAAATGGCCTCAAACATTTAGCTATCATAGTTAGCTTCATTTGTTAGCACATCTGGGAACTGTGAACCTCAATCAAGGATTGCCTCCAATGGCCTGTAGGGCATTTTTGTTAACTTTTAATTGATGTGGGAAGGCATAGTCCACTGTGAGTAGTGCCATACTTAGGCAAGTGGGCCTGGGCTGTATAAAAATGGTATTTGGTTCGTATATATTTATAATTCTTACATCTTCATAATAAACGTGTTCCTTTGTTTATATGTAGTGCCTTTCCTTATCTTTTCTGACTTGTTTTGGTTCAAAGTTTACTTTATCAGCTATGTGAATAGGTATGCCAGCTTGTTTTGGGCTTTCATTTGCTGGATATGTTGATTTCTTCTTTTGAGTTTCAGTACTTTGACATCTTATCAGTGATGTGTGTTTCTTGGAGACAGAAGAAAACTGGATCTTCTTGTTTGTTTTTTAATATAGTCTGTATCTTACTGTGGTAAGTTGAAGCCATTTACATTTAATGATATTAAGAAAAAATGTTTACTAATTATTGAAACTTAATTGGTTGTTTTCCTGGTCAATTGCATTATTGCTTGTACATTTTTTTTCTTCCCTGTTAATAGTACAGGTTTGCTTGTTTAGTGTATTGGGCATGACTTCCTTCATGTAGTCCTTTGTTCCTTTGTTGATCTAGTTCCATCATGGCACTTAATCTTTCTTTTGCAGTCATGAGTGGGTATGCCTTTATTCCTTTCAATGTATTTTCTGTAGTGTTGTCTTAGAGGTCATGACTTGCTTTAGTTTATGTTTGTCTTAAAGTATTATTTCTGCATTAACTTCAAGTGATAGATTTGCTGGGCATTGCATTAGAATGCAACTATTTACTTCCTGAATTTGAAAAAAAGAAAAATTACCCAATAATGAAAAAGTTCAAAAATAAAATTAATAATTAGAAGGGGAATACAAAACTCTTAAAAATCCCAGTTATAGCAAAAATGCTGCTTAAATGGAGTGGAGAGAAAAGGGGCAGCACAAGGGCGGGGAGAATAAAGACAAAGAAAAACAGATAGCAGACTGACAATTAGGAAAACAGATGAAAATAAAATTAGTTGAATGGATGAAGAAGAACAAAAATAAAAAAATACTTAAAAAATGTAATAGAGTAATAATTCTGCTAAAAGTGTGCAATAAAAAGAAAAAGAAAAAAAGGGGATCCAGAAAGGGAAAATAGATTAAGTGGTACAGCAGCTTCTTTTTATATGCCTGATGGACTATTACTTAACTTGTGGACAATTGTCTTCCTATGGCTTATGCTGTAGCTGATTCTCTATTGGAAAAGTGTCTGATTTCTGCCAGGCTGTGCTCACTTTAGTAGCTTTCCTTTTTTATGTAAAAGGGGCCTCTGCTGGCCACACTTAGTTTTGCAGTGTGTGGGCTGGGCAGGTGTCTTACACTCTTCAGTTTAGGTCGCTCCAGGTGGCTAATGCTGGAGCTAGGGAGTGTCTCCCAAGTATGCTGGGAGTGTGAGAAGCAAACATAACTGAGGTCTGTATATGTGGAGGACCTGTCTTTCTTAGTTTTACTATGGAAGAGCTTTAGTGTATTCAGGCTCTATAGCTGTGAATGGCAGATAGGGGCTCCAGAGTTCAGGCTGAGGCCTATCAGGCTGCAGGGTTATTATTCTAAGTTGATGACATTCATCCCAGTAGTGAAGGAGAGGGATTACGTTTTCTTATGCATTTCACTGCCCCTTCACTCACTCCTTTGAGTCCCCAGTCCAACCTCCTGCTGACTCATTTTTGGCTTGATGACCTCTGGTCCTCCCCTTCTCCACAACTACTTCACTTGTTTGTCTCTTGACCTGAGCTGTGGCAGATAAAATGCAGTCTCCTATTTTGTAGTTGTTCCCGATTCCCAGGCCTCCAGAGTAGCTTAATTTCAAATAATAGGTTCTTTCTCAAGATGGTGTCTACCCTCTGCCCTCCAAGTTAGAAACTTAGAAAATGTGATTCCTCACTATTGATGACCAATCTGCTAGTGGAGTCACTCTCCCACCGAAATTCTCAACTGGTTTTGAGGACTGTGAGAGCTGTGGGCTTGTCCTGAGTATAGAACTTCCAGCTTCTCTTCAGCAGGGCAACCTGGCTTGTCTTTGTCTTCTGCTCCTGCCCCCTCTGCTGCAGAGCCATACAGTTTGGCTTTCCTGTGAGTCTCCTGTCTTTTTCTTTGCATTCTTCAGGTATGCTATCAGTACTTTTGTGGATTTCTGCTGCTATTCATCTCTTCTCTTTAGAATAGCTTGCTTTTTTCTTTTCAAAAATCTTAGTTTTTGAAAACATTTTTATTGAAGTTTTGTGGGTTTCATACATCTTAATCACGTACAGCCCCCTTCCCTGTTTTCAGCCCTATATCCCACCCACAAGACTTTGTGCATTTTCCATATATGTTAAGGTCTATTGAGTCATGTTTCGGTACCCAGATGTCCATCGGTGTGGTGTGAGTTGATCCACTGGAGCCTGTTCAGCCTGCCTAGCATTATTCCTTAAAGAAGATCAACTCTCCTTCAGCCAGCATTGATCAACTGCTGAGTTCCTCACCAAAATTGTGGCCTCTTTCCAATTTCCCCATACAGACAATCAGGCTTCATCATTGAACTTTTAAGCAAAATTTAGTTTTGTTGATTCCCCTTTTCCTCGTCTCCCTGCCAGCCCTGTCGGACCCTTCTACCTCCAGTAGCCTCGTTTCCACTTCCATGTCACATATACTCCATGACCCTCCCTTTCTCAGCAATCCTCTTTCCATTTTCATGTCCTATATCCTCCATATATGCATACACACATAAACATTAAAAACTAGGATCTACATATGAAAGAGAATATGCAGCATTTGTCTTTCTAGGTTTATGTTACCTATCTTACTGTAGTACAGTAATTTCCAGAGCCATCCATTTTCTTTCAGATATCTTTTCATTTTTCTTTTACAACTGAATACAATTTCATTATGTACATATGTCACACTTTTTTATCCAGTCATCTATGGGTGGTCATATAGGCTGGTTGTATTTTCTTGCTATTGTGAATAGTGTAGGTATAACCAAGTACGTGCGAAGTATCTGTTCTCTTTTACTGTGTCACATAAAGGCAACTTCTCACTCACCATCTCCCCATGCTTTCCTGGAGTCACATGGTTTTCTTTTCCTGTCCTTTTGTGGCCCCAGTAAATATTGTGGTCCGCTAACCCTGAACAGGAATTCTGAGGATAGACTCACCTGTCCTTTGTAACTTTGATGATTAGTTATTTATGTATAGTTAGAAACTCATAAGGACAAGACTAAATGGGGATAAGGAATGGCTGAATTTTATACTTTTACAAAATTTCTGAACTTAGACTTGTCTGGGGAATTTGTTGGATAGACTAATGGCCTGTGCCTCTTTCTTCTGGCATAGAGGAGCCTATGTTTCAATAGCTTTCATTAGGCTAGTAGATTGTTGTTTTAGCTTTACCAAGAGAATATAAAACTATTGAGTTAGTATTCTACCAAAGGTTAGAAATAAAATTAATCTTCCAAGTCCTACTAAAAATGATCCTCTTACTCTCTTAAATTTTTTTTTAAAATAGTGGCTTTAACTACTTCAGAAATCAGAAGAAAAACAGAATGAATATTGTTTTGCATCTTTGTGGATTCTCCTGTCATTGGCAATTAGGACTCAACTTTCACAAGAGGACAGAATTGCAGGAGTGTAAACAATACTAGCAAGGAAATAAGGAATCAATAAAGATATCATCTTTCCAGAATGTACCTTCAATATGTGTATGGCATACTTTGTATTTGTTTCCTAGAAGTTTCTGGAGCATACTTGTGTGTTTTACTGTAATATGAAATAGTGTTTCTGAATGATGGCTTCTTTCTAAGAATGGAATGGAATTAGGCCATAAAAGGTGCTTATCTAATTTTAATAAATTGTCAGACATCCAGTGTTTTCAACAATGGAAATAAAAAAGACATCTTATTGAGTCACATGATTTTTTTCCTTGCTACTTTTCATGATGATATTGTAGCTTTTAGGTGGTAAAGGCAAAGAAAGGAGATGTTTCAGGTAAGTTATTGTCATTTAAATAGAAAGTTATGGTGGTTTTGTATGGAAGGACAATTATACCTTTGTAATGATGCATTTCAAGGATATGGATGCTGAAACTAAGGCATTCTGCTAGATCAGCCTCTCATATTTGAGTCTAACTTAACTTGGTGAAGTTAAGTAGCTTCCAGGAATGTAGAAATTTTATGACTCTTAAGACTATCTGTTCATACCATGGACAAGATAAGGTTAGACCCTATATTTGTGTAATGTACAACTTATAAAACTTCACGTAGTGATTCTTTTTGAGACTATTCTACAAATTTCCTGAAATGCAAAATAAGGATGTGAATTTGAGCTTTTTAAATTGCTGTAACTCTAATTATTAATCATGCTTTTCTCAGAAGAAATGTTGCAAGATGAATTATGATGTCTAGAAATTATAATGATTTTAGTGCTTTTTTTCTTGACTTTTTTTAAGTAGGAGTAGAAAAAAAAAACAAAGAGATTTGAAGTCTCTTCATTTTTCTTAGTGTAGTTTACCCAGTTTTTCCTAATGTCTTTGTAGTCAAGAATTAAAACTTCTAATCATTGAAGTAGTTATGGGGCGGTACATTGAATGGCACACAGCATGTTAAAGTGGTCCCTGAGTTGACATACACTGAAGAAATGATGCATGGGGGCAAAAAGATTAAAAGCAAGCATATATAATATATATTATATTTATAAATACTTAATATATATATTTAATAAAATCAAGCATATATAATATATATTATATTTATATATATACTTAATATATATATTTATTAAAAGCAAGCATACATATAATATATATATTATATTTATATATACTTTATATATATTTATTAAAAGCAAGCATATATATAATATATTATATATACTTAATATATATATTTATTAAATGCAAGCATATATAATATATATTATATTTATATATATGCACTTTATATATATATTTATTAAAAACAAGCATATATATAATATATATTATATTTATATATACTTAATATATATATTTGTTAAAAGCAAGCATATATAATATATATAATATTTATATATATATTTAATATATTTATTAAAAGCAAGCATATATATATATATATATATACTTCATGATTTTCTTTAATGTGCTTGTGCATTTTTCATCAGCAATATTTCAGTGATCTCATTCATGGTAAAAACATCCATTTTTGTAAGTCCCTATTATTGAGCATGCTGCTCTCCCAGCATTCACACATTAGTTTTAGTTTTAGCTACAAGGTGGAAATGTACTTACAAATCCAGGTACCAGAATTTTTTTGACCATGTTATATTGCCAAAAATGGAACTGAAAGAATAGTGCAGTATCCTTCTTCCTTATTATTTTCTCTGGCATCTTACTATGCTGCTGATATTAGCTGGATTTTAAGAATTTGTGAAAATAAATAATTCCACTTGGGAATTTTATCTGCAATAACATTCTTTTAATTGCCCATCTATCACTTTTACTGAATAAGTTGTACAAAATTTGAATCAAGAATTTTAATCCATACTACTTATTATATTACTAACTGATCTAGAAACAAAGGCTTTGGTCAACATTTGTTACCTTATAATGACTCTATTGAATATTTTTCTTAAAGTACAAGAGGCTTATTTATTCATTAGATTATATATCCTACAATAAAAAATACTTTTGTTTATTCTACATATAAAGAGGAATACGATCTGCACAGATTCCTTCCTGCTCAATGCGATTTGGGGATGCAGAGGAGGGAGAATTCAAGTAGAACAAACATGCTGCTCATAGGTTAGCAGGTTGCGGGAACTATGTAAGGTATCAAGGGATTTCCTTTGGTCTTCTCCCAAGCTTTTTCTACTGTTTGACTCAGAATGAGGGAATTGTTCTTTACTATGTGTGGTATGCTGTACAGATCCCTGCTGAGATCACTACAAATAGAACAGGGTGGCCTCTACCAAAGCTAGGAAGACAAACTCCCACCACGGAGGCCAAGGTCTCATTTCCTGGGACTAAAAGGTCACTGCTCTTCTTATTTATTCTTCCCCAGCAGGCTGCTCTGCAGGTCACCTGGCAAATGCACTTTTCCTTCTTAGATCCAGTCTCAGTATACTCATAAATGACACTCTAAAAATGGTGTGTCACATATAATTGCCTGTGTCAGTTGCCAATCGATTTTGTGGGTGACCAGTTAGCTTCTTTGATTAGGGTGTAAAGTAAATGCTACCAAGGTTACTGGCTGATTTCTCCTTTGTGGTTATATATTGGATCTCCATCAGGCCTAAGTTGTCAGACTCAAGGACAAGTGCCAACAGAAGAAGTGACACAGTATGGAAGGGAAATACAATTATTTAACATTGCTTTTTTTTTCCAAGGAGGCAGAATATTGCAATAGAGAATCTGGAAAGAGATAATGTTCAATATGGTACATGTTTCCAGTCACTTCGCTGAATTTTGCTTTAGGATTAAGCAAACCAAGAAGAATGAAAGTTAGTAGGACAGACTCCTGAAACTCCTGGGATACTAGTATGCTTATCAAAACAGAGTTTGTGAGATTGGACAGATGGCTCAGCAGTTAAGAGCACTGGCTGTTCTTTCAGAAGACCGGGGTTCAATTTCCTGACATGGTGGCTGACAACTGCTTGTAACTCCAGTTCCAGGAGAATTTGAAGTCCTGTTCTGACCTCCATGGGCATTGCCTAATGCCTTCAGGCAGTATACTCATACACATAAAATAAAAATAATAAAATATTTAAAAACAGAGATGAAGACACATGCCCAGTTGTAAGAAGTAGAATATTAATTTGGAGATTAAGACAAAGTGAATCAAAAGTATCTAGATTTAGTCCCAGGATCATGGCTGAACTTGTCTTACTATGATGCTTTTTAGACCTAGGACTTTGGAAAGACCATGACCTTCAGGTGGAAAACAATTATCATTAGTGGGAAATGAAACTGTTGGGGAACTAAAGTGGATCCCATAGACCTGGACCAGTGGAGCTGCAAACAGAAGCAAGGGAGATACCAGATGGATAAACATGTGTGTGGTGTTAGGGACTTCTCATGTGTGAGCCTACAGGTCTCCCTTAAACCCAGAATTCTGGGATGTCCCCCAGCTTCTGATTTAGTTGTCTGGTGCTTGTCAGTTTGCATTTCTAACACATTTCTAGATGATGTTGATGCCCATGTTCCATTACGCACACATTGATAGTCACTGTGGTAGATCCATTTCTCATTATTGGAGCAACAAAAGAGTTACTAATAGATTCTGATAAAAGGGGAGATACTTCTTGTTCTTTGTGCTCCTTCCTAGCTGAGAAGACCATCAAATGATAGTAAAAGAATAAGCCTCAAATGCAGAAGGCAATGTCAACTTTCTAGAAGAAAGATGTGTGTACCATCCAAAAAGAGGCTGTATGACTGTTAGTAGATAAAACCAATTAGGAAACAGTAGGTCAGGAAATGTAGGAAGTACCTACGGCCAGAGGAAAGTTGATCATTTTTATATGATCCTTAGAGGTCTCCAGGTTCAGAATTAGTATGAAAAATGGATGTTGGACAGATGCTTAATAGAGGTGTAGGATTTATACAGGAAGTGACTATAAGAAATATTATTGACAGAATGTACCAGTTGATTTTCAATCAACCAACATGTGGTCCTCATAATGTTCTGTGAGTCAGGTTAAGATACATTTAGGCTCATGATTAACTTTGCTTATGAAGGCATAACTGAAGATCACGACATATTTGATAAAAACAGTAACACATAAGAGATTACAGAGTTAGAGACCAATTGACCCTAGATTAAACTCAATTAATTCTGGAAATAGAATAACACAAATCTGTACTTGGTGTCTTCAGAACAATGAGAAGATACTGACTATAACAGAAATGGAAAAAGATGGTAAATAAAATTAAAGAACAAGGAAGAGCTCCTGGGAAATAAACATGAGGGCTAAAATAATTTTGAGAAGTGTTAGATGATAAAGCCGGGGAAAATTCTCAGAAAATTTGTAGAAAAGAAAGTAAAGCGAGACAAATGATTCATCTGAATAATAGGAATTGTAGATATAAAATGGAAGATAAAGTGGGAAGAAATAAATATATATTGGAAACATTTTTTAAAGTTGGAGAAAATGAAATTTTCAAAGTATTATCTAATGACTACAGAAAAACACAGAGTTAGACACACCAAAGTTCAGGGCACAAAAGATGAAGAGAATATCCCAAAGGCTTTTAAGGAACAGAAGTTTGCCTGCCAACAAAAAATGGAATCAAATTTCTCTTTAGTGATCTGGAAGATAAGAGAGAGTGGAGAGGCACATGAAGGGAAGACTATTTTACATGTAGAAGGTTCTGCCTTAAAAGGAAGGCTAAAATTAATATTACTCAAAATTAGAAGGTAGATAATGTGAGATAAATGTGACTTAGATTTGCAAAGAAAACTCCAGGAAAAAAAGTTAAATCCATTAGAAAGTCTGTCTCAGGAGAGGGGATTGATGGATGTATGTGTGTGGCAGAAGGTAGAAAGAATTTTTAAAATAAATCTTAGTCTATTTTTTTACAAAGTGCATATATTACTCATAGAAAAATTTACAAAAAATAAAACCCAAAACTCCTTTACCGTTAGAAGGGCTGAGGTTTTTAAGGTAGCATGCATGATGAAGACAGAGTTTTTATTATGAATTCGTCCATTAAGGAAACAGTAGCTGAAATAAGTGCTGGGTCTAGAAAAATATTTTAAGAATTACAGTGCAGAACTAGCTGTTTATATCAGCAGCAACTGTCTTTTCCTCAGCTGTGTTAAAGCCAGCTGTTTAACAGTGTAGGAAATCATGAGTCAAAGAGAGACACTTTCTTTTATCCCATATAGAGTGGGCTCAAGACTTAATATAATTTTAAGAACCCATAAAACTAGAAATACAGATGTGAAAACTATCCCAATATAGAGTGCCAGCACCTAAAAGGAAGTCACAAATCAACAAATTTACCTTTAAAAAAATGGTAGCCAAAGGAATGCCTCACCATAAGATGGAGTTATGTATATTCTGACAGGTGAAACATATTTCTCAGGAACCAGTGTGACTTTAGAACAAGCAAACATTTTTAGGTCTTTCTTCTGTGGGAGAAACAGATTTGGTAAATGATGGGTAATAATTATCTCAAGTGACTGAAGGAAAAATTGTGACTATGGAAGATGCTAAATGACCATGAGCTGGTACCCATTTTCTTGAAAACTATAACTCAGATAGAAACTTATCAATATACCTCTATCCTCAGCCCCTAGCAAAAGTAAATGGGATCCTTTAATGGTAAATTTGGGGAGAATTGCGTGATCTCCTGTGAGTAATGGAATGGAGAGTGTCCCATAAGCTAAGAAGTGGAAGTAAACTGAGCAAAGGATGAGACTGAGCAGAAACCTGGGATAAGGTTTAGAGGTAACTATTCATTGGAAAATTCTGTTTTAACTAGTTCTGACCAGTTTAACTCAACTGAACTGTTGATACATTAAATGGATGACTGGTAACTTTTGACACATGTGGGGACAAATATTAGAATTTAAAGTGAAGCTGGTATATTGGAGGAAATGATGGTAAAAGAAAGAGTAAAACATGCTCAACAAAGCAGGGCAGAGGATAGGTGTCTAGATACAAGTAAATAAAAGGATCTGATACTTGGATTCGAGCAAGCAGTCAACTGGTCATAATATGGGAGATAGATTTCACACTCATTATGTGCTTATTTGAGTGTCATACAATTCATTACCTATAAAAACACAAAGGATCAACTTGGGTCAGTGAGATCAGTCACTGGGTAAAGTGCTTGCCTCCCAAGCATGAGGACCTGAGTTTAGATCCCCATCACATGCATAAAAAGCTGGGCATGACAGCATAATCTATAACCCCAGTGTTGGTGGGATGGAGACATGCAAATCTGTAGTGTTAGCTGGCTAAATAGCTTTGCCAAATAAGTGAGCTCCAGGTTCAGTGACAGACCTTATCTTCAAAAATAATGTGGAGAGTATTAGAGGAAAACAATAAGTTTGACTTCTAGTTTCTTTACACACACACACACACACACACACACACACACACACAGCTGGCCAACTGAAGACCCAGGAAAGTCAATGTTCAGCCCAAATGTTAACAGGCTTGGAACCATACAGAATGAGCATTTCAGGGTCTTCTACGAACCTTAAAGGAGATTACCATCCAAACCTGATAATCTTAGTTTGATTCCCAAAGCCAATGTTAAAAAGGCAGATTTTGGGGTATGCATGTATAATCACATCATTCCTAGTAAGATGTGAGAATTGTAGAGAATTTCAGGGTCCACTTAGCCTGGAAAATGTGGTGTGGCAGAAAAAGCAAGAAAGATTCTGCCTCCCCAAACAAGGTTGAGGGGCTGGAGTGATGGTTGAACAGTTAAGAATGCTTAGTATTCTTTCAGCAGTCCTAAGTTCCCAGCCTACCTATCAGGTGACACCTATTACAATGGTAGCTCCAGGGATCCGACATCCTCTTTTGACATCTGCTGGCAACTGTACTTATGTACACATACTCCCTCCAGGCACACATGCATATATATAATTAAAAATAAAAGTAAATTAAAAAAATACCCAAGGTGGAAGGAGAAAATTCAACTCTAAAAGTTGGCCTCTGATCTCCACATGTGCGTCATGGCATATGTACACTCTCACACACTCACTCCCATG
Source organism: Eospalax fontanierii (assembly GCA_035773235.1). Classification (NCBI taxonomy): domain Eukaryota; kingdom Metazoa; phylum Chordata; class Mammalia; order Rodentia; family Spalacidae; genus Eospalax; species Eospalax fontanierii. The sequence continues at coordinate 20,682,161 of CM069525.1, read as the reverse complement.
CATATACAATAATGAACAATAAAAAAAATGGCTGTTTCACTTTGAGTATGAAAGCAGGGTTGAACTTAGATTCCAACTCAAAGCAGTTGGGCAGCAGAGTTCCCCCTTATCCATTTTGTTCTATTCAAATCTTTAATTCACTCTATGATGCACAATTACAATAGTAATATTGTCTGGTTACTCAGATGCAACAGTGAAAATGGAAATGGATATTTCTTCTAGGAGATATTGGAGATAATTGAATTAAAATCCACATGATAATGCCTCATAAAAATATTTTATGAAGCATAAAGCTTTAGACAAATACTAGGGACATATAATGTTGCCAAAGTAGACCAAATTATCTTCTGGCTCAACGTAAGGGTTTTGAAGTCATCTACAGAAACAGATTAATACAAAGAGTAAGTCAATAACCTCAAAAATGAGATCAAATCAATCATAACAGTAATGTGAATAAGAAACATCAATAACTATATTAAATACAAAATCAAAACAAGACATGAAAGATTAACATGCATTTATACATGAAAATGATTGGGTCAAAGCAAACTGATAGTCAAAGATAAATTTAGTAACAACAATCAAATTGCTTAATTCATGCACAGCAAGAATTCATGGTACCACAGACCTCTAAACAAAAGTGTCCAGATAATAAATGGACAGATGTTTCTTACCAAAGAGTGTTTGCTCACAATTCACTTTGAACTATCATTTCTTTTCCCACTTTCCTGGTATTTGACCATGCAGAAACAAATCCATCTCAGCACAGTATTACTCCTTTAGACTGGTTCTCAGGAATTAAAAGCGATCTCTATGCTTACTCTCAGATAAGCTAAGAAAGATACTTGAATTAGAAATTACATGATTCAATAATATACAAAAGAAAGAGAAGAAAACCATATTGGGGAATAATACAATATATTTTGTTATTTCTATATAAACTGTTTAAAGGAAATAGTTGCATATGTAGGCATTAAGATAACATTTTAAGATTAGTAAACACTATTTTTAATTTCTAAAATATTTTGTCATTTTTACTTTTGTGTGTATGAGTGTATTTCCTGCATGTATATGTACCTGTGTTGTACAGTGCCCACAGAGGTCAGAAGAGGGTGTTGAATTTCCCTGGAACTGGAATTACCAATCGTTATTAGTTACCATGTGGGTGCTGGAAATCAGACCTGGGTGCTATGAAAGAGCAGCCAGTGCTCTTCACCCCTGAGCCATCTCTCCAGCCCTTAGTAAATATTTTAAAAGTTTCAGCAAATGATTACTGAATCAGCAAGGAGATTCAATATAGCAGTAACAATAAAAAATGAAAACATAACATTCAAATTAAAGTTTCAGTCAACACAGTAAATAAAGTGTCTTTCTTTTAGAATATGCATAGCAACATAAAATAAGAAAAAGTTAAAAAGGAACCATTTCAGCCTACGTGAGTAAAAGAGAAACAGTGAAATGAAACAAAAGGAGAAATTTGTGAAATTGTGGAAATTATGGAGAGGGATAAGATGAATTCAGTTATTTATGTACATTTTGTCATTTTGAGACAGGGTCTCCCTGCATCCCAGCTGGCCTGGACCTCACCATGTAGACCAGGCTGGCCTTGATCCCAGCCTCCTGAGTGCTCGGATCAAAGACGTGTGCCATCACACCTGGCATTTTTATTGAGCTTTTGTGCATTTCATACAATATATCTTAATCATATTTATACCCCTCCCCCACCCGCACCCCTGGTAGACCTTCCCCAATGAATTCAATTTTTAATGTTTTGAACTTGAAAAGCCAGTTGAACATTCATTTTGCAGATGTCCAGTGGGAAATTGACTATCAACTCACCCATTTCTACATGAACTATTTTTTGAAAGCCATTTTGTGTCAGACGCTGAATACCAAATGATCCATATCTTCAAAAATGTTATTATGTAGTATGAGAAAAACAATGGGCAAGCATAAACAATGCAAAGCTAAAAATGCCACTATGTTATACAGGTCCCCAGATTGTGGTTAATGGTGAGAGCAAGTTGCAGAATAATATGGTGGCAACAGGAATTTATCTGGCTTTCGAAATGACCTTGACATCTGTTAATCATTAGTCTAATGTGTAGTGGCTGCAGAATCTGTGGCAAATGAGTCAATTAGAAAAACCCAAATTAGACAATCTGTTGAGAACAAGAGGAATTTTTGAAATTGGTCTGTTTGGCCCAATATTAGCAGATCTCTGACTATTAGCTGAGGGGCTGGGAATGGGATATAACATTGGAAGAGGTGACTGTCACTGCTAAGAAAGTTTCTGATATTACTATTTTATTAATTGAGATTCTCCCAAGGCAGACACTGACAAGGGTATCCATCCAAGTAGGTCATTAAAAAATTGTTTTTTATCACATGGAAATTCCTTAGTGATTTGTAGAATTTATATGCATACCACCAGGATCTGGTGACTAGTTTCTGGGTAGATTTTTCACATATTCCTTAAATTATTTTCTGTGGATTTTGGTTGTAATGAATTTGATTATATTACTTTTGTAATTCTATTTTTTGTGATTTTATTAATTTATATTTTTAATGAATTGTGTGAATGATGTAAAAATTTCATAAATTTGGTCATGAATTTATCTACTAGTTATTCTAATATTGAAAATTATAATTTTGTAACTGCAATTGGAGTTTCTTTGGTTAATATCCTACGACACTCTAAGCAGGTGATTGATTTCTTTTAAAGGAAGTTTATCTTTATATAGATACACCTTTAGTTTGTCTTCTCTTTGTACTTGTTATAGCCAGCATTACTGTTACAATTAATGAGGGTTGTTTCAAGTGACAATTCTCAAAAGCTGTCTTTGTAAAACAATGACTATATTTTCCATGTCATTTCTTAAGTATAAATGCGATCTGTGCATATTTGATTTTTTAATTTAAATTAATAGATATTTTTTGCCTATCTTTCTGCATCTATTGAGAGAATCATGGGATATTTTACATATAAATATGTAAGAAACTATAAAGAAAAAACGAATGACTAGGTGCATTGCTGTATATATTTAAGCAGATATTTGCTGACATTTGTTGGAATCACTGGTGGAAATACATTGGTGAACAAAGCAGACAGGCTCTTTACTCTCATCAAGCTTAATTTTCACTGAGATTATGATCAGAATGGAAATGACCTTAATCTAATAACATGCTCTGATGCTAAAATTATATTTCAGAATTCTGAATTCATAGCACAGAAGGGGTTATCTTTCCTTGGGGGATAGTTGAATTGTTTTTGATTTCTACCAGACCTCTTTACAATGACAGAATCTACTAGGTAAAAGATAAACCTCTCTAGTGCTTACCTTAGGAATAGTTTTCTCAGTGCGTATTTGTTCTGGTTGAATGAATCTACCATCTGATCCAGTCATATCACTCCTTGGCATATACCCAAAGGACTCATTCTACTGTAGAGAGACCTGTACATTCATGTTTGTTGTTGCACTGTTCACAGTAGCTAAGAAATGGAAACAACCTAAGTGTCCCTCAACTGATTAATGAATAATGAAAATGTGGTACATTTACAAAATGGAGTTTGACTCAGCGCTAACGAAAGATGGAATTATGAAATTTGCAGGTAAATGGATGGAACTAGAAACTGTTATACTAGGTGAAACAACACAGGTTCAGAAAAGCAAGCAACATATGTTCTCTCCCATTTGTGGATCTTAGAACCAATCCCTTTTATGTGAGTATATATCCTGATGTAGCAACAACAGGAGTCAGGAAAATGGCAAGGAAGCGCAGAGGTAAAGGGAAAGAAAGAACCTGAGAGAGGAGAAGAGTAGGAAACAGATGTTACTGGGGGGAAATGGGGGTGTTCAATTGGGAATGGAGGAAGGAAAGTCATACAAGGAACTATAGGGGTGAAGGGGAAGAATGAACTTGAGACAGGGGGATAATAGGAGTCAGGTATCATCAAGAGGAAAATAGGGGAATTGGGAGCACTTAAACTGGGGAGAGAGGGGGGAGAGAGAGAGAGAAGAGAGAGACAGACAGAGAGAGAGAGAAGAGAGAGAAAGAGAGATAGACAGAGAGAGAGAGACAGAGAAAGAGAATAAATAATCATAGGTGGCATAAAAAGCTGGCGGGAAATGTATTAACTTATCCCCTCCCAAAACACACACACAGTATCTGAACGAGTCTATGTTTATAGCTAAAGGCTATATAATAAAAACACAGTGCCAGACAGAAGAAACTTCCCTTTGAGTTTTTGGCTAGGGTGGTCCAAGCGACTCCCAAAGTAATACAGGCAATTGTCACAGCCCTTGATTGCCCCCAGAACTTGAAGGTAAGGTCCTATAGCTGAAGACTGGACATATGTTTGACTCAGGACTAAGAGCCATGGAGCTGGAACTAACCTGGAAGCCTTCTCCCTGAAGACTAGCTCTCATAGTCCTAGAGAATATTATGCAACCTCTTGAGGGAGAAAAATAAATCAGTAGTCCAACCCAGATCTAAGGCTTCATAACCATGATGACTGGCACAGTAAACTATCTCTGTTGGTGTAGAAGTAGCACTTTTATCTAGGGGGTAATCAACAACAATCTAGATGGAGTTAAATCCCTCTCATGGGAGGGAACTCATGGATGGCACTGTAAATATAGCCAAACACACAAGGATGGAGGTGTTACAGATCTAGAGAAACCCTATACCTGGCATATCTCTAGACATATGAAATTTCTTACTGTATGCTAAATATGGATTCTTGTATTCACAGATAAGTATACCATAGACCACTCATCAAAGAAGCTTCTTTTTGCAACAGATGGAGGCTGTTTCAGAGTTCCACAACTGGTCACACACAAAACATATGTCTGAAAGATGCCCAGCTAGCTCTAAGTGACACATCTGTAGTAGAACCTTTACACCTAAGGCTCATGGAACATCGCAGGACAGGGATAGAGAGAACACTAATATACCCCTCAACTCTCACCAGTGAAGCTTCTTCATACAACGTAGTGCGATACACATAGAAGGCTACAACTGGCTAAGATTTAGAGAACAATAGACTGCAGAGTGTGTGTTCCTGGACAGGACTCCTATATTAAACCTCACCCACCCATGGCTCTGGGACCATTGTGGAAGAGGGGGTAGAAAGATTGTAAGAACCGAGGTTGGTGCATGAACATAAGGAAACAGAGGCTTTCAGATCTCTGGGAACTTGCTCATATGAACTTGCAGCAATGATGGCAGCATGCACAAGACCCATGCTGACTCATCAGACAAAAACCCAGCATAGAACTGGTGAAATGGGCAGCAGGCCACAACCCTAGTGGAAGAACTATTGGCAACTGATTACTGCTGGGTAAGGGAGAGTAGAATGAGGGTGAGGGAGATCTTTAAGGAATTGACTCTAGACAAGGCTGACTTGACTCCAGTATATTAAGTTGCACCAAGAGACATCTGGGTATAGATGCTTGATGCATGAGACTTAACATATATGACAGAAATTCACTGGGTGGCTACTGGGGCTTCAGATGGAGGAGGGAGTCTAAATTTCATTAGAATTTATTTGAAATGCACAAAACTCAGTAAAATATTTAAAAGGATGAAAAAAGGATTATATATCATAACTGTAGGAGAGATAGCAACATTATAAGATATTTTATGGAGACCTTAATCTAATAACATCACAGGATAAGTTGTAAATTTGGAAATAAATCATTTATAAACAGAATGGCTAATATACTACTGATATGGCTAATAATACTACTAACATTTAAAACACTAGATAGCAGATGGTTCCAGCAGATTTAGTAAATATATTAAACTGTGCAATGTATCCTGCTCATCCATGTTCATTGCTGCTCTATGTATAACAGTATTGATATGGAAACAACCTAAATGTCCATCAACTTATGAGTGGATAATGAAAATATAGTATATTTACACAAGGCAATATTATTCAGCTGCCAAAAAAGAAAATAAAATTATGAAATTCGAAGCTATATGAATGGAACTAGAAACAATCATCCCGAGGAAGGTAGTCCAGACCCAGAAAGATAAACATTTCACATGCTTTCAAATAAATAGGGTAGCATTGAATATCGAGATGTGTGTGTTTCTATTGGAAAATCCTTCAAAGAGTAGTAGCTATTGCTATTGGTCTTGATTTTCCACCAGAACTTGACAGTAAGACTGTATTGTAGAAGATGCTACATATGTGAGTTATATAATAGGCAATGAGAAATCAAGCTGGTAACCTGGAAGAAATATTTCTACTTGCTAGCTTTCATAGTACTGGAAGGTGCTATACTAGCTACTAGAAGAGAAAAGTAATTATTAACTTTACCCCACTGTGAACCCTTCAAACTATAATAATGTTCTGTCTGGCAAGATCTGCCCAGGGGTGTAATAATGGCACAAATGTTATGAAAGCAATCACATTCTGATTGGATTTAAGGCCCAGTTCACAAGATGGATCCCATAACTTACACAGTTTTCAGGGCCAAGAACTTGTGACTAGACAGGTCATAGGCCATAGAAGAGAACCTAGTACTATTACACCACTAAATAGACATAGTATTAAATCCACTCCTAATGAATCTTTCATCTCTCACCAGAAGCAGCTTCTTGAAGCAGATGGTGATTAACACAGTGATTCACAACTGGTTACCATGCAGAAGGACTGCCGAGTGTTCAGCCCTATTGGGGCACCTACATCACACACTCTATTCCCAAGGCTCAGGGTTCATTGTGGAAAAGGGATAGAAAGAGTGTAAGAATCAGAGATGATATATGAACTGCAAGGAAAATGTTTTCTGGACATAACGGGGAAGTTGCTTATATGAATCCACAGAGTGCACCACACCTGGGTAAGCCCAAGTCAGACAAAATCACAGCATGGAGTAGGGTGGTGGGCAAGAAGCCCCAGTCCTAAGAATATATTGGCAATTGCTAGCTGCTAGGGACGAGAGACTCGGTTTTCTTTAGGGATGTGATACTGGGTAGATTGCCTCACATCCAAGTGCATTGGGAACACAAATTAGCCTTAATAAGCCTCAAAAAGAATAGAGGACATGAAGTGATGGGGGTAAGGAGGTGGGGGTGTTTCTCAGGGTATATGAGGGAGGGGGGTCTGAATATGATCAAAATATATTGTATGTAATTCTTAAAGAATCAATAAAATATTTTAAAAACAGTGAAGCATATATAAAGATAGTAAAGAACTTAAAATAAGTCAATAGGTTAAAATGTATTCTAAACAGGCAGTTACGAGAACTGATTAGTACTAAGATAGATGCAATGTAACTGAATGGAAGATTTCTGAAATAGTGCTTCCTGAAAATATTTACTCTACTGCATGATTCTTAAGGCTGACATGCATTGATTTAACTTTGAGCATTTTTATTTCATCTATGTGAATATTTTAAGGTCCTTTATTTGTGAAATGGGTTTTTCCTGTCTTATTGCAATGAGCTGTTGGTATATGAGATAGTATTATATGCTTAAACTATATGTATACCATTTTGTGTTCATCTATAGCTTTTAAGAGTTATGCATGCGAAAACCTAAAGTCAAATGAATAATGAAAGAAAGAATGCAAGTTTAAGATATCTGGCTGGAAAAGTTGGAAGTCATTATGGAGATTCATTAATGTAAACTCAAGACAAACTTTAAGCCATATACTATAACAAATGCAATATATATTAAAATAAATTTCAGATAAATAAGCAGATAATAGCAAAGAAAATAAAGTAGCAGAACATTCCATGTTGTATTTTCATTGTTTTCTGAGAGGTGATGCATTTTTTAATTATTGAGGTAATGTAGATTTGAGTTATAAATGAACTTAAATTTTTAAATTTAATCTTTTCCGTTCAAGATATAATATATAAAATACCAAAATTTTAATAAAATTATCTTCCATTAATATGTTAATGCATGGATATGAATAATAGACTCACATTTGAAGAAATCATCCCATGGAAAAATGCTCAGCTTTATTTGTTGGCATAAGGCATATGAATATTTTATGAATATTATATACATATTAAATTTCTGGTTGCAAAAGAAAAATGCTGATATAGTTAATGCTAGTGAAACATTGAAAAATACCCTGAACCTAAATGATGATAATAAGATGTTTATTTCTTAATACTTGAATTTGGGGGAGTCAGGATTTTCTGTTGTAGAGATGTTATCTTAACATTTCATCATCACTGAAGTGGTAACATTTTTAACTTTCTAAGTGCTGTAGAAAGCCACATTGTGCCTGAAGAATGATGTCTTAGATTTGACTAAGTAAAATAGGGGTTGATACCTCTACATAAAATTGATTTTTACTTTGTAGTAGGACAAGCAGTGCATTACAGAAGTCATGACACTTCAACTTGATATACATATTACTGGGAACATATTCATAAAAAAAACTCAAAAATTACATTTTATACAAAGTACATAAGAATCTCACCTAATTTGAGAAGGACAAATAAATCTATGTTACATCTAGTCAGAGAGTTATGCACAAACATGACAGGCATATAGATGATGTTGATCCATGGAAATATATTTATCACTCATTCAAAATAGAATGTCCAAAATTGTATGATCCTTAGTTCAAATGAGTGAAAGTAGTCTATCTATGTAAGATAAGAAGTTTGAAATTATAGAAATAAAAATATAATGTTCATAAGAAATTTTCTGTTAAGTCATTTGTGTTCATATAAATGCATTTTACCCAATAGCTCTAGGAAAGCAAGGCTATTTATCTTCATATATCCATGCAGATATTTCTTTTTTGAACCTGAAAACAACATACCTAAATCTTTCTGTGTTTCTCTGGAGAACAACTATTCAATTTAGAAACTAAAAGAGAAGCAAATCTCAAAACTTAAACGTATTGCAAAAATCCTATGTTCTGCTAATAAAATTTAAGACTATATTTTCTTTGGCTTCCGATTTGGAAGAAATCCGAGAGTTTTTGATTAAATAAAGTTGAGCTGTATTTCTTTCCAATGTAGCCCAAACTAAAAGTCTTATGGCTCTGAACATTATATTTGGACCTGAAGTAAATGGTAGAATTTGCCCTTTGGCATGGTTTAAAACTATTGTTTAGAGTCTAATATATTCTTGAGGTTCATCAATGATGATCTTTTATGTGTTTGAAATACCATGTGTCAAAGATAATTTGGTTCGAGTAACTATGACAAATTTTTATAGCAAATATCTTAATTACTAAAATACTGTCATTTCTTTATAAGGCTGTTATTGGACTGCATCTGTTATCTACAGGTAGTTCACAATAAGATAAATTATTTCCCCACATTATGGGAATAATTTTCAGAAATAAGGTTTAAAAAATGTAATAAAGAATCTTAATGGACTATGATATTTTAGTAAACAATGCTTATTTGCTTCCAAGGAACACATACACACATACATGCATACATATGTATATATTTGGTTACACACACACACACACACATGTCCCTTCAATGGGAGAACCATGTCAGAAATCATATTACTTTGGCTATTTAGTGGAATCAGTTTTCTTTTTGAATTGGAGCATTATTTTGGGCAAGTCCACATTGGGTTATATGTCTTCTAACATGACCTTTGTGAGAAATTTTGTTCGAACTTTTTTGTTGTTGTTGTTTGTTCTATTAGTTTAGCCATCTTAGCACCAGGACTGGATCACTACTGTGATTTTGGGGTGGAGAATGTCTATGTTAGTTTACAAATATTTGTCTTCTATCCATCTGTCCTTTCAGATAGCATTTACTGTGCCTGTGTTCTTTTTATGCACTTAACTACATGGTAGGAATAACTATAAAGATAAAGAAAGCACAGCCCCTGCTTTCTTGAGGGACTTACAGATAAAAGTGGTAGATAATGATATCAAGCCTATACAAATTCTGGTAGACGTGAGGATCAGGTGCACAAACTGGATGTCCTTGTACCATAAGGATCATATCATTTTCCAATTTCCCAATTCTTTCACTGATAAAGTCTCATGGATCTTCACTGCCTCTTTAAATATTGCCCTGACTGCTCTGTGTACTTAGATCTATAAGTCAAACTTCTCAGTGGGCTCTATATTCTTCAGATGTTCCCTATGTGAGCAATCTTGCCTGAACCTTATGCTACCTTTTGCCCATTAGATAGTACACTCCTTGAGGGCAAGAATTTTTACATCTGTATTTGTGTTCACTATAGAACTTAATCCTCACCTGACAAATGCTAATATTTACCTACATTCAAATCATTTCTGCCAGAAATGAGAAATCTTTTGAATATTGTATGTATTAGATACTGTATATGAGTTATGAATAAACCCGCTGTTTTCTCTTTGCAGCAACATAGAAATATTATTTGACACTATCTGCCACTGAGAATATAAAAAAATTAATTTGCTTTACAAAGTTTGGTTTTGTCTTTGTTTCATTTCTAGGAATGTTTGTGTGTTCATCTTTTTTCTATAAATTGGAAAATTGCTTCAACAGCTAAAGGGAATGACTGCATGCCTCTCTAATAAACTATTTCCCACTTCCTAATCACATAACGAGTGTTTTGTACAATGAATAAATGAAAGTTTTATACCATATAAAAGGACACAATGAAAAGATCATAATGTATATATTATGTATCATACATATATATGGTAAATATGACATTGAGTATAAACAATATATGTATTGTATATGTTATGTCTTATGGCATTATATATGTCATATATGATATTTAATATATCATTTATCATATATAACTATATGGAACATGCACATCATTCTATATCATATATATTATGCATACATGTTGTATAAATTCTCTCTCATGTGATATATATGATATACAGCATATGATATACAATAATACAATATGCATATATGTGTATTGTATATGTATGATGTGTTACAGATCATACATAGTAATATCACATATAATTTTTCAGTGACTCCATTAGCTTAGTTGTACAGTTTGTATATTATATGTCATTTTAAGAAGCTAATGTGGCACTTTTTTTGGATGTGTAGATGTGTAGGAATATCTGATGTGGAAATGGACAAATGGCCCACACTGAGTGCAGAATTCTATCTACTCCATTGATGGCAATACAAGAAATACTTTTTTTCATTCTTGCATTCTTTAACAATGTACCCCTCTGGCAATTTTAATCTTTGGAAAGTTGTGACTGTGACAACTCTAATGGGAGATGTTTCAGTTTTTGTGACTCGACAAATAATTACAAGTCGAGTATATTGTTAGTTAATGCGATGCCAGAAATTGGAAGTAAACTCAGTTTTTTTTAACAATAAAATACTCATAACTCATAGTACTGTTCATCAGCAAGCAATTTTAGTATTTGAGATAATTTGAACTCATTTTGTCGTGTGATTCCATTGTTTTCCATGCTTTCTTTTCAAGACAATACAGCAAAGACTTGACAGCATATCATGTGTTGGATGGCCTTTGTGTACTAATCCTAGAGATAGCACATATTGGATAAAGGTAAAGTAATTAGTAAGCAAGGATAGTTTGGAAATATAACCAATGTGGAAGTCTAGGAAGATGGAGAACTAGGTATGTTAATCAACTAGCAGTTTCTTAAGGACAGAGCAGTACATTTCCAAAGGAAGGCCAGGATGAATCACAAAGTTTTACTTTCACACAGAGAGCCTCAAATTAGACTGGGAATTCTGACTCAGCCAGATTACACAAACTAGTTAGTGAAATGTAATTGCATGGCAAAGGTTGAAGTATGTGACCTGCTGGAAAGTAGGATGAGAGACAAAATTGGTATTGGTGTTTTGTTTTTTCCTTAATGTTTTCTTTCTCTGTGTAGCAGGCATGGATTCTGTTTTCCATGATCATCATCTTTCTGAGAAGGTGAAATAAGTTCTAAGTAGGGGGTAGGATCACATACAGCAAGACTTCTGACTCTTGCATTTCTTCCAGGCCTCCCTTTTGGAAAACTAGACAGAAGTTTAACTCAGAACAAACCGCAAGCAAACGTTGAAAGTCCTTCATACATAATGAAGTAAACATGTGCTCGTAAAATAAAATAATGACTAAAAGTGCCCCTATCTGGATGAAAGTCTGGCATCTCTGACTTCATTTTCTGACTCCCCTTTGCTTTGGCTCCCCTGGACAAGAGTTATGCATAATTAAGCAGTCCTGGTCCAGGTGTGCTCCCCACCTAGCATTGCCCTGTCGCTGTCTCAGCTCCAGTCTGTCCTGCAAGGTGGTGCAATAAATTGTTCAATGATTAATCACTGATGGTGCAGCCTTACTCTTTTGGATCTTATCCCTATGGGGAAAGTGTTTATCTTGTCAGTTTTTGAGTTTCCTGGAATTCTGGGTGACTAAAGAGGAAAGGTTAAGTACAATAACTTATTTTTCTACCTTCTGCCAAAGTGCAGGCACAAAAGCAAGGCAGGCGTGCCAGGCTTTCATCTTGCTTTTAGTTACCTTGTTGGCTCCATTGAGGAGTCAATGTTCGTTTGTTTGTCTGTTTTTAGCAAAAGTAGTTTCCAAGTGCCCTTTTAACTTGAACATACTTAGATTTCATTGTAAGAAATACAATAAAGGAAAGAGCGAGTAAGACATTTTGTCAACTGATAGCTGAAGTTATTTGTTCTGTCCTAATGATCACATTTTCAGATGACCATTCAGAAACCAAGTTTCTTCCCCACAAAACTGTGTAATATATTGTAATATGTTGGAGCTGGAGGGATGATTCAGCAGTTAAGAGCACTGGCTGTGCTTATAGAGGACCCAGGTTTGATTCCCAGCACCTACATGCTGGCTAACAACTATCTGTAACTCCAGTTCCAGAGGATCTGATGCCCTCTTCTGACCTCTGAGGGCATTGCATGACAAGGGTGCACTTACTCATACTCAAAATCAAAATAATAAATAAATAAATGTTTAAAAATTATAATATGTTTAGAAAATATCTCTTGAAGCTATTTCACAAAATTGAGAATTGTTGTTCTAAGGAGGTATTAGTATTATACTCAGTAAGTGTCTATAAACATTTCAGACATTTAAATTCTTCAATAAGTTTGGTAGCTTGTTGTGTACCAGGCACTCTGCTAAGTCCTGGAAACAAAATGAATTAACACGAGTAGGAAAGAAAACTTGTTTACATGTAGACTTTTAGCCCTCTCAATAGTGTTTCTGATTTCAAGTTTTGACTATTGTGATGCTGTAAACTTTAAATCAACACAGGGAAGTCCATTTTAAATTAGAAATGCTCTATAAGATTGTATAAAAGCTTATGTTCTTTGACATGCTAGAAATGCTTAAGCAGTGTGCATGGTTGTTTTTCTTAGACTGTAGAGAAAAGAGTATGTGTTTGAAAAACTAAATTGTGCTTCAGTTTCCTATATATTTGTGATTCTAAAATGCTAAGAATTCAGCATATTGCAAGTTTCATGTAGATGATACCATATGCTATTAAATAAAGTAATCCTAAAATGCTACCTAGAAAATGCTATACTTTTCCTACTGCTGGCAGTAGAGTTATTAACCAGTATTTTCCATGTGGCATTCTGACAGTCTCAGGTACATGCAGTATTTTAGCAAAAAAATTGATTAATTATTAAAATTCTTTACAAGAATTAGGAGAGGGGACTAGACTTGATGTACAATCTGATCTTGGTACCAAAATAATGAATGACGTAGAAAAAAAGAGAAATGCCTTAAAAATACTCTACTGATATTCCAATTAGAGTTATAATCTATTCTTCAAATGAGAAGATAATAATGCTTGAATATATGTCCAGTTCCTTCAACCTCAACAGGCACACAAATTACCTCTTAGTAGAAAACAGTAAACATTTCTACTGTTATTTTTTCAAAAGAAACTTTGGTGGTTGAGGATGAAAATCGGATACAGATGAAAACCTCTGTTAGGGAAATACGTAAGTGGACAGTGTATTTGGATGCTTGTTCCCCTTATATTGATCAGTAGCACAGAAACAGGTGATAAACCCCAAAGAGTTATTGACTAGGTTTCTTTTTTATTTTTGTTTCTTAATAAAAATAGTTATTCACATATGGGTTGGCAAAGTTAAAAATCAGCAAATGGTTGTAAAGTACTAGGAATTGGCAATGCCAAGAATCCATTGAGACCCCTACATATAAAGATGAAAGGGGAAGAAGCTGTTAATAGAAACAAGTGAGATCTGTGATTGTGTCCAAGGGCCTCCATAATAGGATCTATAGCCCTAGATGAACTCAGAGAGGAAGGAGGAGAATAAACTCTCCAAATTCTCCCTATATTTCTATTGTCTCTTTTCGGTGCTTCCAACTAGCCAGAAAACACAGAAGTCTGTTGTCTGATGAAATTCATCAGCTTCAGCATCTTAACACATCAAGTGTCTTCTCACAATTTTTTAAAATTAAAAATAATCTTTTTTCTATATATGAATATTTTGCTTGCCTGTGTGTAAGTGTACCCATGTGTGCAATGCCTGAAGAGGGTGGAAGAGGATGTTGGAACCCCTGGAACTGGAGATAGAGGTGGTTCTTAGCATCTATTTGAGTGCTGGGAGCTGAACCAAGGTTCTTGTCAAGAGTGCAAGAGGAGTCAGTGCTCTTAACCACTGAGCCACCTCTTTAGTTCGCTTTTTTTTCGGGAGAATTTCATACATGAGTATTGTATTTATATAATTCTAACCTTCCTTCTCCCCACTTCAATCTCTCCTATATTCCCCCTACTCCCTCCAACTCATAACCTCTTCTGATTTACTGCTACACACGTGCGCACAAACACACACATACACAAACACATACACTACTGAATGTAGTGTTGCTCTTATGTACACGTGATTAGTACTGACCACTTAGCATCCCTAGAGACAACTGATTCCCCATCTCTTGGCAACCACTGATTGCCTGTAACTCTTCATCTAGGGGGTGGGACACTGTGAAATTTACCCCATACATTTTGTATGTCAACTAGTGTTGTGATTATGCAGGTCTTCTTTAGGCAAGCATATTGTTGAAATTTCATGGGTACAGTTTCCCTGAAGACAGTATCTACCAGCAAGCATCCTGGCCCTCTGGCTCTTAGAATCATTCCACCCCTCTTAAATGGTGTTCCCGAGCCTTAGGTGTAAGGGTTGCATTGTAGATGCACCAATTGAGGGTGATTCTCCATGGTCACTTGTTCTCTGCATTTTGACTAGTTGTGGATCTCTGTAACAGTGTTCATCTGCTACCAAAGGAGCTTCTTTGATGAGGGATTAGAGATATACTTGCCTCTTGGTATAAAGACAACTATTTGTAATACAATTAGAAATTGTATGGGTTTAGTAAAATAGTAGTAGGTTCTCCTCTAGGGTCTATGACTCTCCAGCCGTGGACATTTGGCTAAGTTTATAGTACCAGGCAAGAAGTCTGAACCATTAGGAGGACCTTAGGTCAAATTAGATAGTTTGGTTACTCCTCAGACAAAAGTGTCACTATTGCATCATTACAGATGGCTTTCCTGGTCAGTCATTGTTGTGGTTCATCTTGTGGCTATACTGCTCAGTAGGACTATTGATCACTTTTATCCCTGGGCAGTTTGCACAGCACCTTCTGATACTATGAGACCATGTCCTCAGGGAGGTGGCTTCCAGGTTAGTTCCAGTTTGATTCCTTGAAGTCCTGTGTCCAAAGTGTGTGGTGTCTTCAGCAAGAGGAGCTTTTCCTCAAGTTCTGGCATTCAACCAAGGGCAATGACAATAATCTATATTGTTTTGTGAGTCTTGATCCCCCTGACAAACAACTCAGAGAAGTCTAAGGGAAGTTTCCATGCCTGGGATTGAAGTTTTTGTTATTCTACAGCTCTTGGGGTAAGCATTCTCACCCCATGTGCTGTATATTCCATTTTTGATATATATGTATATATGTCAAATATATATAAAATATCAAATGACTTTGGAATCTCACTTTCACTCTCTTGCTTTAAACTCAATAATTTTCAGTTTTACTTAGAGTAACACTTTAAGAATGGTGACTGTATGAGCAGAGAGCATAAATATTGCTAAATATGGTTTAAAGCAATAACATATAACACTGGGGAGATAGCTCTGTGGGTAAAGTGCTTGTCTTGTAAGGATAAGGGCCTCAGTTTGATCTATAGTACCCATGTAGTATGAAGAAGTCATAGGCCCACGTGCGTGAAAGAGAGAGAGAGAGAGAGAGAGAGAGAGAGAGAGAGAGAGAGATCTTCTGT
Organism: Eospalax fontanierii; assembly: GCA_035773235.1. Classification (NCBI taxonomy): domain Eukaryota; kingdom Metazoa; phylum Chordata; class Mammalia; order Rodentia; family Spalacidae; genus Eospalax; species Eospalax fontanierii. The sequence goes on along the minus strand of CM069525.1, from coordinate 20,665,951 downwards.
TTGTTGTAGCATATTTAAATGCAGGTGTCCCCTGCTAAGCATCTTTGTTTATTTGAGTAACATGTCTGTAGGCTCTTTTGTGTTCTGTCTAAGCAAAAAGTCACATCATCTTAGAATTTCTCCTTAACTTTGCTTCTTCCATTGTAATGTCTATAGCTGATTTTGTCTCCCAAAATAACTAATTAGGTCCCCTATAATGTGACACAGAAGCTATGAGAGTGGGAAGCCTTGCCTAGATAATATTTCATGACTACATAAGCCCTTACTATTTTGAAATACTCTTTATCAGGTTAGGAAAGTCCCTTTCATATCTATTTGGCTCAGAGACTATTTTCATCACAAACTATTTAGTTACATTGAATCTATTTTCTGCACTTACTGAAATGATTCTATCTCTTTATCTTTTGAAAGTTGTTTTACATTTATTTGTTTATTCTTTTCAGGGGGTGTCATGCTTGGAAGTCAGAGGACAACTTGCAAGGGTCAGTCAGTTCTCTCCTTCCACGATGTGGTACCTAGGGATCGGACTCATTGGTTTCATTTGCTAATAACATATTTAAAGCTTTGTATGCATATCTGTGAGTGAGGTGGTCTTGTAATTTTCATTTCATATGTTGTCCTTAGATATGCTTCTTTACTCCATGTGGGTTATACTTTTGTAGCCCAATTTCCACTTCAAACTTAATAACATCTACCTAACCTGTTTGTTTATTTGTACACTCTTTATCATTCTGATTAGATATTTATAAATATTCTTTTCTTTGAAAAAGTTAACTTGTTAGGCTGAACTGGATCCCCAAATGGAGTCATTGCTGACAAACAGAATGGGGACCACACTTCACTGGGCAGCATTCTGGGAAAGAGAAACTAAACCACCCTACTTTCTCAATAATCCCCTTTTATCATGATGCAGCTCTTTTTTTCTATTCTGGCTTCATCATTTTAAGTGCATCATTATTTCTTGATCTTTTTATTTTGTTACTGACTTTTAAGTTTTCTCATTTGTAACATTCCAGATTCACTTACCATGAATTATTTTCTACCGTGTGATGTAACTGGATTATAAACCCATGCTTGGTTGGAGTTGTTCTCTTTTATTTTGTTTCCCTCTGTATGTATCCTGGGTGATCTGAACATTCCTCCACAATAGTTTTATATTTGCTTCTTCTAAGTGCCCTGTGGTAATCAGCATCATCAGATCAATATCTGCCATACATTTCCCAGTTTAAGGAATTCTAGACTGTATAGTTTGCAAGAATGTATATCAAACCTACATGTGATGCTTATCAACTGAGTTCAGGTAGATAGGTTTCCTCCATAAATGTCTCTGCTGTCTGCTGTCTTTTGGGACCTTTTTTTTTTCTTTCTTTCTTTTCTCTTTTTTCCTGATGATGCAGTCCCTTCAAAGTTCCTTGAGTGCTGGAATGTTCCAAGTCTTGCATGGTTCCATTTTAGTTCTCAAGCAGGCTAAGGACTTATGTCCCCCTTTTCATATAGACATTAAAATACAGTGCCATAAAGTATAGAGAGTTCACATATGATGCCTAGTTGCCACATAAGTACAACCTTCCTCACAATTGACATCCATAACCACAGTGGTACTGGCGCTAACAGTCATGACTCTCTCAATTTGCTTCCATTTTAAGAACACAGTAAAAACTTATCAGAGGACTATTTTATGTTTGACACAAGGCACCATAGAAAACAAATGAAGACATATGGGGAAGTTGTGTCTTTTGGGTTTCCCCAAGAGACCATATGGTAAATGTTATTTTCTTACTCTTTAAACATGGCCTTATTCCTGTAGTACATTTCTTTGAGGGATAGATGTGTTGGAATAATACCTTTAAATTGTAGGCATATATAGAATTTGAATACTGCATAGGCATACTAAAACATATATCCAGTATGAGTTCACATCAAAGAAAAAGGTTATTTTCGTGAGAAATATACATATTGTAAAGCTTTTATCTAAGGGATAAAGATATTTGAAAGATAAAATTAAATAGTTGAATTGTCCGTAATAATTAAATGTAATAAAAAGCAATGAAACTGGGTGCCGGAGAGATGGCTCAGAGGTTAAAGCATTAACTGCTGTTGCAGAGGACCCTAGGTTCAATTCCCAGCACTCACATGGCAGATAACTGTCTGTAACTCTAGTTCCAGGGGACTCCAACAGCCTCTTCTAAGTCTGCAGGCATTGCAGGACATAGGCACACTTGTGAGTGCAGGCAATGCACTCATCCACATAAAATAAAAATAATAAAATATTTTAAAAGCAACAAAACTGGTGTGCATGCATAGATGCATATGTTAAATAATGTCACTAAATTTTCTGCCTGACGATTTTGTATGACTAACTGATAAAAATTTCAGTAATACAAAAACTTCTTTACTTGAGGCCATTTCATTTTAAAAATGAAATCTAAGCATTCAACAGCACTGCTGTTACTACTGAATCGGTACACTACAGGTGTTTAGTCTCATTAAATATTGTACATATATTAAGCAATATTCCCTTAGTCTAATACCAACTTTGACTTTGTTTCCTAATAATTATCCTTTACTTTTAGAGTAATTTTAAATCACCACCAAATTGAACAGGAAGTATAAAGAGTTCACATAGTATATCTAATTCTTACACTCAGCCTTCCTCCTGATGGCCATCCCCCACCAGAGTGGTCCTACATGGAAACATCATTATCACCTGAACTGCATCGTTTACACTGAAGTTCACTTTCAGTGCTGTACAAATGTTGGAGAAAATGTGCTCACAAAATTAAAAATAGCATAATGAGACGAACCATATGACCCAACTATTTCACTTCTGGGCAAATTTCCAGAGAACTCCACACCTTAGAACAGAGGTATTTGCACATCTATGTTTATTGTTGCTCTATTTACTATAGCATGGAAATGGAGCCAGTATCTGTAGATGTCCATCAATGGATGAACAGTTAACGAAATTTTGGTAGACTCCATGCATTTTAAGAAATATGCAATGACATGTGTCTATTTCTGGTAACTACTGATCTTTTTATGTCCTTCATAGATTTATCTTTTCCAGAATGCCATAAACTCACAGTCATTTACTACAAAACCCTTTAAGACTTCCTTCTTTCTTTTTATAAATACATAAGAGATATAAAATGTCCATACATATTTCTCTTTTTTATCTTTTACTAAATTTGTATATTTTTGTTGACAATTAGTGAGCAATATGACAGGATTTTTTTTTTTGAGATAGGGACTTACTTTGTATCCCTTGTTGACCTGGAACTTGCTATGTAGACCAGGCTAGCCATAAACACAGAGATCTACCTGTCTCTACCTTTTGAGTGCTGGGATCAAAGGTTTGTGCCACCATGCCCCACTGATATGATGTTATATTCTGTACATACATTATAGAAATATAAAGTATATCATCTCAACAATTCATTTTTAGGAGGAATATTTCAAATGTAGCCTTTCCACAATTTAGAAATAGATAGTTCTTTATTATTTTGCTTTTTAGAGATTTACTTTTCAATTTCTATTCATGTGTATGTGTGTTTGTCTGTACGAATCTGTCATGTATGTGAGTACCTGTGGAAGCCAGAAGAGGGTATCAGACCTCTGGAACTGGAGTCACACACAGTTGTGAATTCTTTAATATGAATGCTGCAAACTGCTCTTAATCACTGAGCCATTTCTCCAGCCATACAAATATATGATACATTATTCCTAATTGTGGTCATCATAGAGAATAAGAATACTGAAACTTCTTCCTTTATCCCAAAATTTTGTGCCCTTGCCTCAATATCTCCTTTTGCTCTGACCCTTCACCTTCCCTCGCCTCTTATAACAGCCTTTCAACTGCTTCTATGACGTCCACTGCTCGAAATCCAACGTACAAACAAGATAATAGAGTGTTTGTCTTTCTGTGCTTATCTTATTGTGCTTAGCATGATGTGTTTTAGTTCTCATGTGTTCATTACATGTTTAGACTTTATAGTATCCTATCATGGCTATATATTGCATTTTCTTTGACATATAGTTTGGTTGCTTCCATCGTCTGGATTTTGTGAATAATGTAGAAAATGAGCATGAGAGTATAAACACTTAAAACTAGGTTATCTATAATACTTTTTAATGATCAAAAGTATGGAACGTTAGGAAGGTCATTCTTTCAATTATGTTTTAACATTTATCTTCTGTGAATCTATGCATTATAATAGTATTCTGTTTGTAAACGTTAATTTCAAATCACTGAACATAGAGCACTAAGCATTATATTGCTTGTGCTGGATGGCTTTAGTTGTTAACTTGACACACCTGTGTTGAGGGAGCCTCAATTGGGGAATTGCCTCCATTGGAATGGCCTGTGTCCATGTGTAGGGGCATTTTCTTGATTGGTGAGTGCTGCGGGACAGCCTAGCCCTCTGTCGGTGGTGCCATCCCTGGGCAGGTTGTTGTCTATTGTATAAGAAAGCAGTCTGAGTGTGGGCCAGGGGACCAAGCCAGGAAGCAATGTTGCTTCCTGACCTGTGCTTGAGTTCCTGCCCTGAGTTCCCACCTTGGACTCCCTGCTGAACTGTGTAACCCAGAATTCAGTGAAATAAACCCTTTCCCCAAGTTGGTATTGGTCAGAGCATTTTTTCACAGCAATGGAGAAGCAAACTAGAACATTACTGATTTAGGGTATCACATAAAAAAATTGGTTTCGATCCCGAATAATCATGGTGTTTGTAAAGCATTAATATGAATCTAATTAAATCTTTTATATGTTTAATTTGACTTATATTGCAAACAACACTGATAAACTATACATGTACAATCATAGCCTCAGTTATTTAGAAGAGATTTATATTTCTAGGACAGTAACCATGTTAAATGATATAGCTTGAGCCTAAGATGGGTAACTGATGAACTGAAGCCTGCATTGTCAGTATATAGTGGCTTTTTAAAGCAACTTTTTGCACTCCTTCTTTTCTGATTATTTCTTGTGTATTCATTAGATCAGTAAGAAGAGTTTTAGATGGCCACAGTTGTGAGTTTGAATCATTAATAGGGCTGTCCCTGAATTGATCAAAATTAGACAGTCATTTTATTGTAGGAATATCACTGTGTGACATGGCCATACATATCCGTGTTCTATCAATATATATGAACTTGGAAAGATTCTAGAAACCAGAAAATGTATGTAAACCCATCTTTATTTTATTTTGTTTATATGGTGATGGGGAAGTGGTATTCTCATGGGCTCAGAATTGCTTATTTGGTAAGCCAATGAAATGATGACTATATACTACTATAAATAATGGCTACATCAGAATGGTAACAGTTATTTTAGCACTTGCAGTGTAATTGGTTTTGTTTACAATTTCTGAGATAAATGACAGGTTATCTCCAAATTATTGGTACCAGGTCTAAAGGTAGTTGTTTACCTTGGTCCTAAATGAGAATTTTGAATTCTCATAATAAAGAATTCTCATTCTTTATTACATGTATTATACTATCATTTTTATTTCCTATAATTTTTACTGTTTAATTTGTGTTTATAATTCTTGAAATGAAACGCACTGACTTCCTTCAGCTGTATAATGAGCTCCTCTTTGTTCACCACTCAGTTTCAACAATCACCAATTCATATGAATAGTCTTCATTCCTGCTAGTTATTCCCTGTGTATGTTTAATTAGATAACTCCCTTTCTTTTAAAATTTCAAACTTTTTGATTTATTGATTATTTTGTGTATGAATGTATTGCCTGCATGTATGTCAGTGCACTCGTGTCATGCAGTGCCCATGTAGGGCAGAAGAGGGTTTCAGATCTCCTAGAACTGGAGTTAAGACTGTTGTGAGCCACCATGTGGGTGCTGGGATTTGAACCTGGGTCTTCTGAGAGAACAGCCAGTGCTCTTAACTGCTGAGCCTTCTCTCTAGGCCCCAAGTTTCAAACTTTGTAACTTAGCAAATATTCAGCTTACAAGAAATTTCATCTTTGTTATAACTTTCAGAACTGCTTCAGGTAGGAAAGAAACAAATTTGAAATGCAATTTTAAAAAGTGACATTTAGCCGACAATTGCCTTTTCAGCCTTAACTACAGCAGTCTCTTATACATGACATTATATTTAATTAACATAAAATGAAATAGAGTTGTTCTGGGTTGTGCTTAATATAGATTAAAGTTCCTTTTTAATATACATACACCTAAATGCACATTTATGTACAAAAGAATGATCAGTCATAGTTTTTAATGGTGGTGTTGAAACCAGAAAATAGGGCAGTGGCTCTTCACCCATATATGCATTCTTGAACATATCATTCAATTGGTGTCCAGACTTACTGTCTTAGTAGAGGGGATTTTTCAGTAAGCTCATCAGCGCTGGTTAATGCTATCCCAGGAGCTGCAGCCACCCACCTTTCTCTCACAATCAACTGCTTAAGTTTTCATACAAGTGACAGTTTGTTTTCAAACAACCACCTTCCAGTTGAAAACTTTGCAATTGAAATTGCTCCTTGCTTTGCACAAAATAGCGTTTTAATAGGGGAACAGTCATTCAAATTGAGGACTACATCCTGTAACCTTTTTCAGGTGGACTGAGGTTGAAATTAAATATGTAGCATCCCCAGGAGCAAGTTTTGAGAACAGCTCTACCTAGACTGCTGAATCATTAAACACATGTGGAAACATTCCACATTCCTTTCATTTGACCCTTTGGCAGTTAATGGCCAACTCCTTGCAACTTAAATTGAAATCTATTCCTCAAAAATAATTTACCCCCAACTGGTCAGGCTTTAGGAACTTTCCTGTGTATTAACACCATTGACATGTGTTTCTGAATCTATAGAAGAATGATGTTTTTCTCTCTCAATTCTCAGTTACCATTTCTTATTCTTTTTCTGCATAATAAGCAAATGCTAATGACTTGGAAATTTGAGTTCTATATATTTAAAGAGAATATATGTGCTGAATATCTTTTAATTACTGTGTTTTGAAATATCAGTCTTTTGTGTCTCAGTAATGAATAGAGAACTGAAATGGCATAGTTTTCAATAGTACTGGCTTAGATGAGAACTAATTGGCAATATTACTTTCTTTCCAGAAACTTGCCTTATTCCTTAAAAACTATGTTAAAATTTGTTATTTATAAGTGTGATGATTAGTGTTGTCAGTTTGATAGAATCTGGAATCACCTAGTAGTTGAGCCTCGTGTATGCCTGTGTGGAATTATCTTGATTATGTTTTCAGGAGGTATAGTTTCTTTTTTATTTTTATTTTTTGGATTGACTCATCTTATTTTATGTGTATGAGTGTTTTGCCTGCATGTATGTAGGTGTACCACTTGTGTACAATTCCCATAGAGGCAAGAAGAGAGTGTTTGATTCTCTGGAACTGAAGTTACAGGTCATTGTTGGGCACCATGTGGGGACTGGGAGTCCTCTGCCAGAGCAACCAATGCTCTTAACCATTGATTATTGATTCTGTTAATTGAAATAGAAAGACCCACCCATTGTGGGTGGCACCATTGCCTGGATGAGATATATTGCTGTATATAAACAGAAAAAGAGCTGGGCAGCAATGGGCAGTGCATGCTTTATTCCCTCCTTCCTGACTGTGGGTGCAATGTGACCAGCTGCTTAATGCTCCTGTCACCTTGACTTTACCAGCATGATGAATTATTCTCTTGAACTCTGAGTCAGAATAAACCTTTTCTTCCTTAAGTTGCTTTTGTCAGAGTATTTTATCACAGTAACAAGTAACTAAAACAAGTATTGTAAAAATATGCACTTCAAAATAAAGCATTTAGAGAAAAGCTAGAATTTTGGTTAATGCAAGGTTCTGAATGTAGCCTAACTTTGGTGATTACTCTAGTGATACCCATGTTGTTTGACAGTGCAATAAAACCTTCGCCAAGGACAGCAGAATGCATTGGACTTCCTGGTGGTAGTTAGCAATCTCCCATTCCCTGTCTAGGTTACTGCCATTTTGATTCTGGAATCCCTGGTCTCTTGACCCTGGATTCCTCCCTATTTGCATTTTTCCTAAACTCCTATATTTCTATTGAAATCCTCTTTACCTTAATTATTGCAAAAATGAAAAGGAGAATTACAAATTAAAATATAAAGGAGTATTTCTGAACTAAAGGACTGTTCAAGACAAAATATGCTAACTAAAACACAGGATAAAAAATGGATCATGAGGGTAGCAGTGGGAGAAACATGCATAAGGCGATAACTTCTAACAGCAACTTAAATTAACTCAGAAAAGATTCTTTTTTAAAAAAATATTCTATTTATAATTTTTATTGTATATGTATGAGTATATTGTCTGCATGTGTGCAAGTGTACCCATGTCATGCAGTGGCCATGGAGGTCAGAAGAGGGTATTGGATCCCTTGGAACTGTAGTTACAGATGGTTGTTAGTCGCCATGTGGAGCTGGGGTTTGAACTTGGGTCTTTTGCAATAGCAACCAGTGCTCTTAACTGCCCAAAAAGAATCTTTTATTTAGAATTATATTTTGATGCATCACATTTTAATATTTTGTAGTTTAATTTAGTATAAGATAGGAGATATGGAATTGACTTATTTAGAAAGAAATATTACTCAGTTTCCTAACATCATTTAGTATCTAACTCATTCTTCATGATTTGGAATCTCACCTTTATCGTCTATTAATTATTATACTTTTGTGTTTCAGAGCTTAGCTTCTCTTTTCTTTTATCGATTCATCTATATAATACAGTAATGGTTAGGTTTTTCAATGTGGTCTTATGTTTTAATATTTGAGCAGACAAGTCCAACCTTATTATTCTTTCCTGTGCAAAGATTCCTGGGTTTTGGTGGGAAAATATTTTCTAAAATGCTCTTTAAAGTCATTTTTCTAATATCCAAATGTTCTTTTGTGATTTTTATTGTTGTTATATTAAACTTTCAGACCATTTGAAGAAAATTGCCATTTTGAAACTAATGGCATTGCTACAACAGAAAATGTGGTAACTTTGTGTTGACATAGCATTCATTTGTATCCTTATATAAAGTATGTAATTCTATTGGTATATATTGTACAATATATATTTTTACTAATTCTCTTCCTAAGTGTTATGTACATTTTTATTGCTGTGTGGAATTTAATGTTATTTCAGTGTCATTTTCTACTTGGTTATTTCTGGGATTTGGGAAAAAGATTAGTGTTCAATAACTTATAACTTGCCATCCTATTGAATCTCTTATTAGTTTTAATTGTTTTTAGATGATTCTTGTGTAATTTCTAGAAATATGATTGTATCGTTTGCAGCTATTTACAGTTTTGTCTCTTTGCAATAATACTTAAATATCTTGATGATTTTATTGGTCATACGACATTCTCTAAAGCTTCTAATACAAGGTTGAATAAAAATAATTGCTAGCTCTATATCCTTCATATATATATATATATATATATATATATCTTCCTACTCACTATTAAAAAGATTTATTAAGTACCTGCTATGTTCCATTCTGTAAGGTTAATTCAAACCTATAAAAATTTGAATAATAGTTTTTTTTTTTTTTTTTTGAGATGAATCTTCCTGTAGCTCCAACTGGCCTGGAACTGGCCATATACACCAGGCTGGTCTCTATCTCGTAGAGATCCACCTTCCTCTGCCTCCTGAGTATAGGGATTAAAGGCATTCATCACCATGTCCATCTTGAACAATTATTTTTGTATTGATGAAGTGGCTTTGAAGGTCATTTCAAAAAACAAATGCATGAGACCATGGGAAAACTAATCTGATGCACAAATCTTTGCATTCATGCATGTATTACCTGAAAAGGAATGTATTCTAATGTGTGGGGAGAGACTGTAAAAAGTATAGTTTTGCATAGTAATACATGATAAGACTATTAAAATGTATCTAAGAAATACAAAACAGGAATATGGACTAGGAATTCTACTTTAAAAATACAAAAATAACTTCAGAGGTAGTAACATTTTTATACTTTTTAAAATACTTTTTTATTTAATCTATTTTATTTTATGTGTATGAGTGTATTGCCTGGATGTGTGTTAGTGCACCTGTGTCATGCAATACCTGTGGAGATCAGAAGAGGGTGTCAGATCCACTGGAAAATGGCATGTGCATGCTGGGAACTGAACCTGAGTCCTCTGCAACAGCAGTCAGTGCTCTTAACCATTGAGCCATCTCTCCAGCCCCAGAGAGAGTAAGTAACTTTTAAGATGAAACATACAAGAGGAAATAAATAATTGTGCAAATCTGGCAGCAGCAGGTTGCTGGAGGAGGAGCAATAAAGTATAAGGACTGAGGACTGAGCCCGAACAAGCACATCAGATTTAAAGGACAAGAATATCTCTGCATGGATTATGACTGGTGGGTATGAAAAAGAATTTGTGTTCAAGGAGATAGCAGGCTGGTCTTAGTTTAACTACCAAAGGAAGCTACTGGAGAATTAACAAGGGTGCAGGTGTGTGTGTGGTGGGGACAGGCTTTAAAAATACTCTGCAGGTATCCATACGTGAGGGACAGCATGGAATGTCTGTCTTTCTCTGCCTGGATCATCTCACTCAGTATAAAGCTTTTCCGTTTGCCTACTTACCTTCAAATTTCATAGTTTCATTTTTCTTTACAGATGAATAAAATTCTATCCTAAAAACTAAGGATGTTTGAAAAAGCCACATGGAAACCTAGTGTTTTATTAGCTACACACACACACACACACACACACGACTTTAATTGCAGTTACCCTACATAGGGAATAATGATCCCCCCAGGTTGCCAAATAAAAAATGCATGCCAGGTAGGAGATAACCATCGTCTACCAAGGACATCCCAGAAGCTCCCCAAACAATACAGTGTACTGACATTGCTCTTGGATTCCCACCAGAACTTGATGTTTAGACCCTATTGCTGAAGACACTACACACACTGGTCAAAGGACATGGAGAGAGCAAGTTTGTCCTGACCAGGAAGTTTGTTTCCTGCTATCTAGCTGTCATAGTACTAGAAGATACCCTAGTGCTTTCTGGTTGGATTTAGGGCCTGCTGCACAGGAGGAAACACGCGCCTGTTACTATAAATCTGAACAAGAACCCATGGTTGAATAGCTCATGGACCTACAAGTGAGCCTAGTACTGTTATTTTGGTAATCAGAATACAGGTGACCTCTTTTTTCTTGGTATATTTTTAATGTTAAATAAGCACACCCTTGTAAGATTTTCTCATTAGGAATGCTTTTTAAATGTATCAAGTATTCTGCCAGCTTTTGTCAGCTTGATCATACACTAATAGACATCCTAAAGTCAAACCAATTTTACACATGGTCATGGTATTTACTATCCTGTGATAGACTGATTAACTTTGCTATTAGTTGATTTAAGATTTCTATTTCCATACTTGCATGCAACTTGGACAGTTCAAACTGTCTTTCTTAGGATTTTGGTATCAGGATTTTACTAGTTTTATGACATCAATTTGATGACTCATTGTTTTTATTCCAGAGAAGCTTAAATGACCCAGAAATAATTTGGGCTCTTAATATTTAATGAATAGTCCATAGTCTCTCACAAAACATGTGGGACTGGGCCAGCTATGTTGGCACACACCTTTAATCCCAACACTTGTGAAACAGAGGCAGACAGATTTCTGAGTTTGAAGCAAACCTGGTCTACATAGGGAGCTCCAGGCCAGCCAGGGCTACCTCAAAAGTATTTTTTATAAAGGAAACAGAAGAAAATGTGTGGGCCACGAGTTTCTTGTCCTATGAGTATTATTTTATTAAAATTGTGTTTTGTTGTTTTTAATTTTCTCTTTTAATTGGCATATATTCACTGTGCATACTAGGGGTTTCATGAGAACATTTCCATACAATTACATAATGATTTGACTATGCCTCCGTATGCTATTCTAGTTCTCTTCTGGGTTTCTCAGAGGTTGGCAATTTTATTTCCTTAAGAAGTATTTCCTCATGGCTTTATTGATTCTACTACTTACTTTATTTTACTCTGAAAAAGAAGGTACACTACACTTACACGGTGCTTATCTCAGTTATTTTCCAGTAATGCTAAGACTTGAACCCAGAGACTTCCAGATGCTAGGAAACACACCTGAGATTATAGGCCCAGTTTCCTTGTAACTAAAACAATTCCTTTAGCTTTAAACCTGTTTATTTTCACATGATTTTTCTTAAGTCCTGAGTTGATTATATAGTTCATAGTGGGGTTTTTTCCTCACATTTTTATAGCAAAAAGGCTTTAAAATGAAAAGTGGTCAATGGAGAAATAGTTGCTTACAATTCTGTATATTGAATATATAGACTTCTTTGTGTCATTATTTGTATACTATTTGTCTATGGAGTCCTGGATGTGTTTTAATTGAATTTTTGTATTTCAAAATGACTGGAATTTAAAAAAAATCATTACTAGCTTTCTATAGAAGTTCTATAGTACTTTTTTTGTTTATACCTTTTGGGGTTTGAAGACAAGGTCTTGCTGTGTAGCCAAAGTCAGTCTTGAACCACTTATGTAGTCCAGGCTGGTTTCAAACTTGGGGTTTCTTGCCTCAGTTTGCCCAGTACAGGAATTTCAGGCATGTAACACTGTGTCTAGACTATGCAGCAGCTTTATTATAATACCATTTGATCTTTAAAAATATTATTACACATTTTGAAGAAAAAAATTCTTTTTGGTACTTCATAGAATTTTTGACAGTGATATTTTAAGCTATTTTAAATTTATTCCTTTTGTTTTCCTTATTTGATATTTCAGGGTTAGTTTTGGGAGGGGTCTGTTGAATTTTGCCATTATTGGATTTAATTTTAATTTTGTCTATATTTATATTATTTTTTACCTTATGTATTTTGAAATATTTGACATTTTTCCATTGATTAACTACATATATAAAAATTATATTTCAGGGACTGGAGAGATGGCTCAGCTGTTAAGAGTACTGGCTGTTCTTGCAGAGGACCTGGAGACGGTTCCCAGCAACCACATGGCAGCTAACAACCATCTGTAACTCTAGGGGATCCAATGCCCTCTTTGGACCTCCACAGGCACTATGCAACAGTGTACTTGCACACATGCAAGCAATACACTCATACACATAAAATGAAAGTAAACAAAAATATTAAAAAATTTGGAAGTTTCTACCACATTTGTGAAAAGCAAATGATGAAATGGATTAGGCTAAAAGTAATTAAGCCTTGTCACTTGGTGACTAGTAAAAGGAACTGGAGAAATTTGGTTTGGATTTTGAATGGCTGTATATCTTTTTTATGTTATTTTATAGAGAGGTTAAGACTGTTCTGAACAAAATCAAAAGACAGGCCTGAAAAATGTTTGGAAAAATAAGTAAGGTGATTTGTCCTCAATTCAAGGAATATTTGGTTAAAAGTGCTCCCAAATAGAAAGCTGAGCTCCTGGAGGTGGTGAAATTCCCTTCACTGATATGGTCCAACAGTGGATTATTTTTGTGGAAACTTGTATTTCATCATTATGTGTCTTACACTTTCTCAATATGTAAATAATAGGTGTTTTAAATGGCTCAATTTAGCTAGACTAGGCAAAGATCTCTTGCTTTGTGTCTGCCACACTCTAGGAGAAAGAAAAAGGGCACATTTTTTTTTTATTTTAACAGAATCCAAACATCGAAGTTTCCTTGATTGTAGAATCAACAACTGACAGCACTGAATAGGATTGCAAAGACAAGCTACATTCATCTCCTGTTCAGATAATCCACATGTCTCAAAGACATATTTCTTATAAAAGTCACATCAGTTTCTCTCCAAACCTGTCTTCTTTTTTCCATAGGATGTTGCTGGTGTTTTGATCTCAGATTTTTTTTTCTGTTGGGTTAAAAATTTTCTTAGTTTATCATGCCTTTTACGGGTCATATTGAGGTATTCAGGATAACTCATTTCCTCATTTAAATACATTACTGCATCATCCTCAGCAGGAATTTTTTTTAAGAAATGAGAATTAGCATGCTTGGACTATTAAAGCACATGCACAACAGGTTTTGAATTTTTTTCTCTTGTCAAGTCTTAGCATTGCAGGAAGTTAAGAGCTCATTCTTTTGTTACTATCTGATAGTAGAAGACCTGTTTTCATAAGGGCTGGGGATATAGCTCCTCCACTGTTAGTGTCTAATTAGCATGTCCCAGGCCTTGGATTTAATCCCCCAAATTACATCAATTTAGCAAATTCGAGGCCAGACTAGGATACATGAGACCCTATCTCATAAAGATGAAAAGAAGAAAGAAAAAGAAATAAAAGAAAGAAAAAAAAAGAAAGGAAGAAAGAACTCATCATTACTAGTTAGGACTACTTTGATTTCATTTGTGACAGTACCAGGAAATATCATCTTCTTGTGGGATCATTTTTCAGTCTAAAGACAAAACGTTGAGACAGGTTTTCATGCCATTTTCCTGAGACGGTTGAAGGGGCCTTTTTCTGAAGACACATTCATGCTCAAGTTTTCTGCTTTTATGGAAAATGTCTTAACACTAAAGTGTGGCCTTGTACTCTTCCAAATCTTCATTTATTTTCTGTTTTTATAGATTATATTCAAAGCTTAAATTCATATATGGAAATACTAGAAATCAATAAAAATTTAATGGTTGAATATAAAGAATAGACAGAAACATCTGAATACCCAGTTTAAAGAATGATTTACAAATGGCCTATGAAAGGTACTCAGCATCCTGTGGCTGGAGAGATGGCTCAGTGGTTAAGAGCACTGGCTGTTCTTGCAGAAGTCCTGGATTAGAATCTCTGCACCCACATGGCAGCTAACTACTGTCTGTAACTCCAGTCCCAGGGGATGTGACACCCTCTTCTGTCCACCAGAGTCTCTGCATGACAGGGGTGCACTTACACAATGCAGGCACAATGTCAATGCACATAAAATATAAATAAATAAAAATGTTAAAACAGGTACTCATCATTTAATTTTCATCAGGGGACTGAAAATATAGCATATTATTATAACTCAAAGGCAGATAATATCAAATGTTGATAAAGACATGGTACAACTAAAAGTATTGCTCATTACAGATACAATGTGAAATGATACAGCTATTAATAGTGTACTAATTTACATTTTCTATGAATTGGAGAGTAATTTGAGTGAAATGCTCAGAAATCAGTGATATCAATGAATTAATTACTATAACAATGGTTTGGAAAGAATACAGATCTGTTCTATGGCATTGGTAGAGGGTCATAGAGATAATGGGTTAAAGGTTTAGTAGATTTTGAAGTTGGAGAGATGGTTCAGTGGTTAAGAGCACTGTCTGCTCTTGTAGAAGACCAGGTTCAATTCCCAATACCCACATGGTGCCTAACAACCATCCGTAAATTCAGTTTCAGGGGAATTCGCCACCTTTTGACCACTGCAGGCATTGCATGACATGGGTGCACTTAAATACATTCAGGCAATACATTCATACACATAAAATAAATATAATAAATAATATTTTAAAGAAAGAGTTTAACAGGTTTTTAGCATATTTAGGGGCTGTTTAAAAGAACTGAGAATGTGTGTGGTCTCACATACCTGTAATGACCAAAATTTGGGAGTTTGAGGCAGGAAGATTGCATCAAGTTCAAGGCCGATTTTGGTTACATAGTGGGTTTTAAGTCAGCCAGAGCTGCCTAGAAAGAACTTACTTCAAAAAAACAAAAGTGAATGAATGATTAGAGTCTTTAGAAAAAAATTCTACTATGATTGGATTTTAAACTCTTTAGCATGGCTTCTCTTATTGCTTTATCCTTGATATTTTATGCTGTAGCCTTTCTGAGAGAATTCTTCATTATTTCTCATATCTGGTCCCATGTCTAAGAGGTTTCCAATCTATTTTGGATGACTTGAGTAATTCTTCCAGATTTCAGATTGAATGCTATATCCTATGGATGTCTTTTGTAACCTCCAAAGTCAAGTGGCTGAAGCAATTTCCCACATTGTTGCAATACTGTTATTGTTCTCTCACTACCTGTCATAAAAAGTACATATTAATTTTAAAGCACTCAGCAGCTCCAAGTATAAGGAGAGAATTAAAATAAGATGCTACAGAAAATAGCTGAGGATGATTTCTGGAACTGGGAGGTCACGTGAATGTAAGTTCTCAGAACAAACCTGTATCGTCAAACTGAACCTTCTGCAAGGCTAGTCGACTAGGGACTGTAGAGAGTTTGGAATGTTGCAGGTAGAGAGACTAATTACCATTTATCTTGGGCCATCTTTAATCCCCTAAATAGCCACTCCTTGACCACCACTGTTTCTGATTTAACATCTTGTGCCTAACAGATAGAAGTCTTTTGGAAAGTATTAGCTTAGCAGAACACCAGCTTCCAACAACCCAAGGGCTATGAAGTCTGTCAGCGTCTAAGGCCTATAGCAGAATTCTCTTGGCTTTGCTATAATCCTCCCCACTTAATGTTTTCGCCAGTGTAAAAAAGTACCCTTATTTATGGATTTCTTTGCAATGTCACCAAAAAAAGTTCATACAACTGCTGCCACACCTGAACATGGAATTTTGAGTAACCTAAATCTGTGTTCCTGGGCCATGGCCATTCATATTTGGCTCCAGAATAGACTATGTTTTATCCACTTTAAGGTGAGAGTTGTGATTTTGTGTCAACAGTTATCTATGTTTTCAACAGCACCAAGTGCCCTTCAGAGTGTCATATACTATTGCTGATGCCTTGTGAGTCAGCTTTGAATTGTGAATTAAGGAAACTGTATTTTGGGGGAAACTACCTTTAGGAATGGGTTGAATGCTTAAGAAATATTTCAAGTATTCAAACTTTTTCAATTAATATTCAGTTGGAAGTAGATCATAATGTTATATCTTTTACATAAAAAAACCCCACATTTTCTACATGGGTAGTTTATTTTGAAAATCCAAATGGTTGTTTTAGCGCATCACCCCATATTAGGTCTGAGCTAACATAAGCCAGGGAATTCTACTCTCTTATTCCCAGTAAGTAATGGAACTGGGAGGTGTGTGTTCATATTTCTGAAGTGTGAGAACTCTTAAGCAGTGTTATGACATTACCAAAGGGCAAAAAGAGGATCCATTAGTTGATGTGATCTTTTGAAAATGTCATGTATAGGGAAACAGCAGCCCTAGCATCTCCTTTTAGAAATATGGTTCATAAGCTTAGAGAATTTACCCATCCTGTCTGTGGAGGTTTTCTCGCTTGCCAATACACAAGCTGAAAAGAGGCTGCCTGGAGTATGAATTACTATGAGTGTGAAGTGTCAAAAATGTGCTGTATTTCAAGTAAGCCTGAGGTATTCTTCTTACAAATTTTACTGACACTGGTGCATTTTATTCATGAAATGCCTCTCACCAAAATGCTTGGAGCATAACACATGAGAGATAAAAAAAAATTGGGAATATAATGAAAAGGTTGTAAATTATATAGAGGAAGGAGCAAAGTGTTTCTAGACTGGTTCTTAATCTACATGCCTCTCTCTGTTTTTAAAAGAGATAAAATGAATCAGAAACAAAGATGCTTACTGAAAAATCATAATCTTTCATTTAGGTAAGGTTGCTAATGAATTTTATAAGGAGCAACTGCTATAGAGAAAGTTTGAGTGGAAATTATATTTTAGAGATGTGACTTCTTCAAAGTAAGACAGAATTACAAATAGACTTAACAGAATAATACATTTTAATGCCACTTATCAGAAGTTTTGATTAAAAATTCAATACATTTCATGAAAACTTATGACATCTATAATTCTTATATTATGTGTATTCCTTATATGTATATTTAAAGCATGCATTATTTGTAACAATAATTCTTCTTATGTAATAAAGTGGATGATGTCTTGAGTATCTCCTTAGTATCTATGTTGAAAGCTCTCTATAAGTGAAAATAATTAACTCATCTAGTTATTCATTAACTAAGTTTTAGGTGAGTACTTATTATATATAAGGCAATGCTATAATTACACATGCTGAAATGGAAAGGGCAACACATTATTTTCTCTTCCAGCAGCTTAAGTCTGATGCAGAAAAACCAAAGAAATGGAAACAGACAATGATTGGAATCTTGGAAAGTAAAAGAACCTTGTGCTTAATTAGGAATACTGAGTATACTCAGTGTTCTAATTTTCCTAGAAAAATGACTGTATTGGAAAGTGTTCCATCATAGCTATGAGAAAGTTGATTTCAGAAACTAAAAATGTTTACACTCTATTTATTACATAGCAAAGAGTTTCCATTATTTCAAACTTTGAATATTTCATTAGGAGTAATAACAACTTTCAAGAAGAATTACAAGTCATGACAATTTAAACATGATATGAGAATCATTTAATGTGATAGAAATTCTCAACCATATATCTGGACCTTTTATTAATGGTTTATTGGAAAAAAATAAACATGTATAGGCTAACATCTTATTTAATCACATTTTATGAATTAATTAGAACAAGTTTTACAGATAAAAATGTTAAAAGACTGAAAACTTTGCATGTTGTAATTACTGAGCTATTAAAAAATTTGAAATTTACTTTATATTTTTAATTAAAAATTTCAGTAAAGTTTTATGTGTAGAAAGAAATATATTTTCACACGTTAAAGTCTACCCAAATTATTACAGATAAGTGAAATATTTGACCTGTATCTTTTCTTTCAATATTTATCTCTTGCATTTTGAGTTTCCAAGTTTGAATTTCTTTATTTACATCCCTGGCAGTGAGATGAAGATTTAGTTCTCATTTAATCACATCCACTCAGCCTTCCTATCATTCTATCCTGCCAGACTATAATATATTTGTGCAGATTTGATTGTTTGCCTTAGTCTAAGTATGTAACTGAAATATATAATGAGTTGCTTTTCTTGTTTTCTTTATGGTGGATTTTTTTAAGTTATCAGGCTGGGCATATCAATATTTATTGAAATACTGGGAAAAAATTTTATCGAGAAATTCTTGGCAAGAAGAACTGACCTGGCACTATGTATTTATTGATACAGTAAGAAAACGTCAACAAGTAACTGGATTCACACTCTAAATACTGAATGGATTCAAGTCCCAGGCAGCTACAGAACATTTATAATACAAATATTCAGTCATTACAGAGTGTCTGGTTACAGAAACCAACTCTAATAAACCCAGCTTAGCCAAAAACCTTTCTACTTGTGTCTGCTTTTACTAATGAATCCCATAATTGATAAGGCAATTGGCTAAGTAAATGTCTGGTTACAAGCTGGTTAACAATTGACATCAGACAAATATCACCAGCCAGCTCTGGGTGTAGCCCAGATGCTATGGCGCCAGCTTGCTTCTCTGCTTCTGCCCCTCATGTCATTCTGGTGGATTTTTTTCCCTGAAATTAATAATTGTTTTTTGTTATGACCACTCAGATTTTAATGCACCTGTCACAAACTCAACTCCCTTTCCTAATTATCTGAATTTCTTCTTAACACATTAAAACATCTCAGGTGTTTTATTCTCTTTGAAAACATCTTTCCAAATTAGACTGGTTTTTCATCATGACTAGTCCATACGGGTCAGTCTGGAAAATCTTTGTCTTTGAGTGCCCCTTCTACACTTTGTGTCCCTTCTAGTCTGGCTTATATATTCCATATTGGTATAACACATATTTCTGTACCTAAGTGAAAAAGAGATGATCATTGATAAAATTTTGATTTCTGGCTGGTCAGATAAAGAACTTTGTTGCTGAGTACCTGAATAGAAGATTATTAGTTGGATGTCGCCTTCTTTCAAATTTGGGCAGCATTGTTTCCTTGCCTTCTGACTTCTTGTTCTGCTGTTAAAAACTGAAATAGTCTAATTTCTGACCTTATTCTATATGACCTGATTTCTTCCCCTCTCTAGATGGCTATACCTTGTCCCAATGTTCTTAAACTCTGTGTTAATGTGTATTCAGTCGGGCACTGATTTATTGTTTTGGTTCATGATTCAACCTGAAAGTCTATCTGGAAAGTTTTCCTGAATACTTTTTCATGATTACTTCTTCTCTGTCTTCTCTTGTATCATTTAGAAACTTTCCTACTATTGGGTTGTCTTAGTCTTTTCTTTTATTTTCTCTCTCATTTTTCACTTCCCTTGTTTACATTTGAAGGGTTTTTTTCCCTTCATTTTATCTTGTAGTTTTTAGTTCTGGAGATAGTACCCTGGCTCTCATGCATGACAGACAAGTACTCTATCACTGAGGTACAACCCAGGTCCCCTTATCTTGCAATTTTGAATTTAGTTTTTCATTTCTCAGAAATTAACCATCCAATATCTTCCCTGGAGTATCAAAACCTAGCTGCTCATATTCTAGAAGGGGATTGGCAGTTTCAACATTCAGAGAAAGCTCACTTATTTTTCCTGTTCCTCTATACTGTTTGTGTGTGGCTATTAGGCCTCTTTTCTATCCCACATTTCCATCCCCAGCTTTCTCTTCTTTTCTCTGAGCTTTAGGAATTGAAATCTGTAAACAGCATCAGTTAGAATCGGGATTTTCCAGTGGAAAGAAAGTGGCTCGTCTCCTGTATTTAAAAAAAACAAAAACAAAAACAAAACCCAAAACAAAACAAAACAAAATCCAGGAGGGTAAGGCTGGGGACTCCATGGTTAAGAACACGGGCTGCATTTCCAGAAGACCCTGGTTTGATTCCCAGCACACACATGGTGTCTAACAGTACTTTGAAACTCCAGTTCCAGGGAATCCAATGCCCTCTTCTGGCCTCCATTGGCTTCGTACAACAGGGGTGAACTTACACGCTGGCAAAAGACTCATACACATAAAATAAAAAGAATAAGTAATTTTAAAAAAGAGTTAGGAGAGTCTCTTTCCTACAGCCACATTTTTTTTTCTGATTCCCAGGTAGTAAATCTCTCCCCATACATTTCCAGCCTTGATCACCTTGGTAGATATCTCCTGTAGCTCTCTCCTGGTAGCTTTATATCCTATAGATGTTAGTTTCTATTTGTGGTAATAAACAAAATAGAAATACTAAGATTTATGCATAAAGTGAAAATACAGACATTCTACTTTAGAATAAGAAGATTAAAAACTTGAAAAATTTGTTAGCAGGTATTTGGTTATGCTTATGCAAAAAGAAGGATTTATTTTCTTGCATGGAATTTACCACAAAACTGAATAGTAAGTTATTTGAAGTGTAAAGAAATAGAAAGCTGGAAGGAGACAGATAGGGAAGCCTACCTACAGAACAAGCAAAAAACTTGAGAGGGCACCCCCTAGCACCCAGGGACCAGAGGATGTGGGCACCTCCTTATAGCCCTGGATCTGGAGGAGAGCACAAATTCTCTCACAGACTCAGGTTTTTATATCTTTTTCCCTTCAGAAAGGGGGACAAGGCTTGGGGTAGGATTTGAGTCATCTCAGGCAGGTGCAGGGTGGATTTTCCCATTATGAGGAGGGTCAGTCATGCAGGTCTCCAGTTCAGGAAGTACCCTGTGATAGTAAGTCCTACCAGAGGAGCCAGTGGGGAATCGCTTGAGGGGGTGGGTGGTATAGGTGGGTGGGGGTATGGTGGGGGTGTTGTGAGACAAAGTCTTCCAGGGAAGTTGCCTGGGAGTGGTGATCATTTGAGGAGCATTCAGGACCTAAGAGTTCCCCTTCATTAGGTAAACTTGAAATACAGTTTCTGTCATGAAATTTAGTGTCTTCACAACTTTATACAGTCTGTCAACTGACGAAGGCAGGGAGAAAACTGAGAACAAAGAGAGTGGAAAAACTTTCAGGTTGAGTGTCAGGTAGCGCCTACAGATGTGGAATACTGCCAACAAAGAAATTATGTTGTCTAAAGATTGTAGTTATTTTGTTACTTAGCTTAAATATTACTCTTTGGAGTCTCTAGCTAAAATTAGTCATGTTATCCCATGATGAAAAGAATGATAAGGATGTAGTTATGTAACATTTGGACACAGCTAAAATGTCATATGAGGAGCACTGGGGAAAGGAGCCTCTTTTGCTATAAAGATTGTCAGTTTGTCATTACTGGTTAAAGATGTCTTGATTGGCTCCTATAGTCACTTACATGATTCCAGGCAGTCTGTCATTACTAGGAAACACATGAGATGAATGCATTTTATTCTCCTTTGTGGTGGTTATTTCACATATGCACTGGGATGGGGACACTTGATACAGTGACTTACATTACTCACAAATACACCTCAGTAACATCTGTCAGAAGCTGTATGGGAATTGAGTCACAGAAAACGGAGGTTTTAAAGGGAAAAATGTAGCTTAAACATAACTTACCTTGTTTGTCAAGGATATTACCATTTCTCAATCATTATTCAACCTGCATTTTGCATTGTAATTAAAGACAGGTTAACTAAAAGGTCCAGTGTTTGAAGGTTGTTTATTAAAGCAATTATTCTCTTAAGTAAAACATGTTAATAGAGACAAGGTCTGTAACCACTGTCATAGGGGAAATAAAGAGGTAATTTACCTTACAAACGCCACTCATGGCAAATTTTCTTATTCACAGTGTCTACTAGGACCTCATTATTGGATGTGTGGTCTGCTGATCAGCTTCTGGGGCTGCAGCTGGGAAATTATTAGAAATGCGGGTGCTCAAAACCCTGTCCAGGTGCAGGGAATCAGAATCTGCATTTCAATGATAAGCTAAGGGGTACATGCCAGCACTGGAATCATATTCAAGTAAAGAGTAAATGGTAGTCTTTGAAATTCTAACCCCTTACTCTGGAGGACCAAGATTTTCAGGGGCATAAATGCTTCAAAAAGTGCTTATAACACAGTACAGAAATGCTTTTGCTTTTAATACAAAGGTTCCATGGCCTAAGTTTTGGCTTAAATGTCAAAAAAGACACATTAAGGAGGGATTCACGGTGTTATGACAAATGATGCTATTACTTGAAAATATGTAATTTAAATCAACTTTCTGATTTCTCTTCCTCTCTGATTTTCAGGTAATGTGACTCTCTTCTAAAGAAAGCCCAAAATGTCCTCTTCTCTAAGAGATATGGGGCATTTCATTCATGGACTTAGAGGTTCAAGCAAACTGCTTTTCTTTTCATATAACTCTAATTTGAGGTGTTTAAAACAATCAGTATAATTTACTTTGCACTTAGAAGCAACAAATAACACTTTAAAAATGCTATAGGATCACTTTATGTATGAAAATAATGGTTTTTCACCTTTAAATGACCTAAAATACATTAGAGTGTTGTAGCTCTGTATGGGTAAGTTTTCCCTTTAGATGGGGGTGCCTTATATTCTCTTATACATGCCAGTAAACATGTATTAGTTATCTACCATGTAGTACGAATGAGAATACAAAGAATAAGTTTCTGTACTAGAGTTGCTCACAATTTCTTGTAGATGAAGGTCAAAAATACCATCATAATACCATATTATAAATGCTGTAATCGTTTTGGCAGCACACGATGGAAAATAGGAGGAGGGGCTAATTGAATCTTGGAAATCAGAGACTAATATATAAAAGAGGTGACTGCTTTTGGCATATTGTTAGTGTATGATTTATGATACAAATATTCGCAAATGTTGGCTTGTTCTTTCAGTGAAGGTGGTTCAATGAATCTTTAAGTCGAGCCAAGTTTAATGTTGGCAGGTTTGATTTGACTGAAGTCTGTCTAAAATGAAGCTTGATGGAGAGGCTTACAATAAAGTGACCTCTTGCTAGCATGATAAAACAAAAGCAAATGATCTCTTGAATGAATTTCAGTTATTAGTCTTAAAATACTCATCCTGCACCCTGAACAGTTGTAGTATATGGTGCAGTAGAGATGGGGGTGGGCATTAGTGGGCTCATCATGATGCCAACAACAAACACCGCAGTTGACAGAAGGTATTCGTAATCACTATTTCATTTACTCTTCAAAGTAACCCCATGAGGTAGGCATTATTTGCAGTTTCTAATTGAAAAACCTGTCAAAGTATGTGGCAGGTCCTTAAAAGTCCAAGATCAGCCTGGAGTAATGGCACATGTCTTTAATCCCAGCACTCAGGAAGCAGAGGTAGGTTGATCTCTGTGAGACGGAGGCCAATTTGGTGTACCTAGTGAGTCCCAGGCCAGCTGGGGCTACAGGGAGACCCTGTCTCAAAAGGAGAACAACAAAAATGCCCAAGATCAATGTTCTTTCTAGCCAAGCCAGGACTTTTAAAATTCCTGAAGTTTTTCACTCTAGAGATTATAAATCATCTTTTCTTCCCTTCAGACACTTCACTAGCAATGCTTCCTGAAAATCTGGGAGACAAAAAATGAACCCTTTTTATTCCTTCTAAACCAGAAAATGTCAGTCCCTTCATAAGTCAAGAGCCTCTGTTTTGTTCTTTGTCTAAGGCTAACAATCGCAATGTAGGGACGAAAAGTGAGAAAGAGTAGAATTGAACATTTCACGAAGCTTTGAACGTGACTGGATAGTGAGGTGTCTAAGAAAAACAAAAAATATGTACATAGGGCTGGATTTTGGAACTAGGCCAACTTGAAAAATAACTTTAAGCATGATAATCTAGAATGAACAGACTAAGCTTCAGTGTTGTGCCTTATGGAACCCTGGGTTGGCTTAGGCAGTGTCTGTCACTAATAAAGGATAGATCACACACAAAATGCCTATCCTTGTGGTGAGATTATTGGATTATGGTGGGGCATCACTCATATCAGTTGAGTGAAGGTTCAACTGAGACAGGAACATATTCACAAGAGTGATTGGCAAATCACGGGGAAGATGGCAGCTTTACATCCACAGTAGTCACATTCTAGTCAATGCAAGGAGACTAAATGGCAAATCAGAAAACCAAGACAGGCAGAGAAGTTCACTGAGTAGGAGAGCACTTGGCCAGCACATTTGCACTCTGGATTACAGCCTTAGCACTGGAAAAAAAAAAACTCACAGTGAAGCAAAAACCCCAAACACACACACACACACACACACACACACACACACACACATTCTCTCTCTCTCTCTCTCTCTGTCTCTCTCACACAAAGGAGAAACAAAACCAAAAAACAAACCTCAAAAGAAAAAGGTGGAGGTCTAGTCAAGTCATCTGAGAAAATATAGCAATACTGAGGACGACCATGGGTCTACTGACATAGTGAAATACTGTTTTAGGTAGGATTCAGTGTGTGATACTTTTAAGACATGGACATATGTCCAACTTATGATGAAATGGATGGTTTCAATGTTTTTAATGTTAGGCAAGAGAATATGAAATACTTCTGACATTATTGAAAAGTGGTTTAAGATTAAATAAGTCTGAGACAACATGTTTGAACAAGATGGGGGAAACTAAAAGTTGTGCTACTTAGTAGGAAGAGACTGTAATACACATTAAAATATAATTAATGTCAAATGTTTAGTTAGTACAAGTATAATTGATTGACACAATCCAAGTTCATGAGATATGATATAAAATTTTATGATGGTACATGTGGTAGACAGAATCATTGCTCCAAGGAGGCCCATGTCTTAATCTCCAGAATTTGTAAAAGTTACCTTACATGGCAAAAGATTTTTGTAGACGTGACACTTTATTAGTTGCTTGTCTTGTTGCTTGTTGCTGTGACCAAATACCTGATGAAAAACAGTTTGAGGAAGGAAGGGTTTATTTTGGTTCACAGTTTGAGTAGGGGAAGTTGAAGTCACAGGAGCAATCCACAGCTGTGAGGTTGGGGATTTACTCACATTTTGGCAGGCTGGGAAGCATGGTTGGACTGTAAATCTGAATGCCAGCCTCCTCAATGACCCATTTCCTCCAGTTATTTGCCAAAGTTCCACAATCTCCAAAAACACTGCCACTAGCTGGGGAGCAAGTGTTTAGGCACATGAACACATGTGGGGCATTTCATAAACAATTTATAAGAGACACTAAACACACTAAAATTGGGAGATTATGCTGGATTATTCCAATGGATGTAAATGAATCAGACGAGTCCTTAAAATCAGAAATTCTTTTTTGGTTAAAGTCAGAAATAAAGATGGCAGTTGGGGAATGATTCAATGCCCAGTGCTCATTCAGAAGTCTGATGAGAGGCTTATGAGTGGGGAAATAAATCTTGTATAATCTCCAGAAAGGAATATAGCCCTACTAACAATGCCTGAATTTAAACTTGGTAAGACTCATGTTGGACTTTTAACATGCACATCAGTAAAATATATTTATGTTGCTTTGTGTTACTGTGTTTCTGGTAATTTATGGCAGCAGGATAAACTAGTATAGTCATGCTATATGATTTTGAGACGGTGATTTCTATCGGTTTCATTCACAGATATTTATCACTGGTTTATCATACTGTCTAGGCAATAGGTATGAAATATTTGTTGAATTAATTTATTCACTGGTCTTTCCATCAGTAAATAGTCATTGAGTGCTGTATTAGATACTTTTTTGTTTTTGTGATAAGACATCATGATAAAGGCAAGTTATAGAAGGAAGAGTCTATTTGAGCTTAAGTTCCAGCGGATTAGAGCCCATAATGGCATGGGAGCCATGGTGGCAGAGGTAGCTGGAGCAGAAAGCCAAGTTATCATATCTTCAAGCAGGCACAGGAAGCAGAGAGCAGCTGGAAATTTGTCAAGGCTTAAAAACTCTCAAAGACTCCCTCAGTGATATGCTCCTGTCAGCAAGGCCACACTGCTTAAAACCTCCCAAAACAGCTGGGGACAAAATGTCCAAGTACTTGGAGCCTGTGGGGGACATTTCTCATTCAAATTACCACAAGTGTCTATGCATATATGCGTCTGTATTTGATATTTGATGGAAATATGAAGATGTAAATGCAATGTATTTTTCTTAAAATCCAAGTTAAAAAACTGTCTTGTGGAAGAAGTGCAGTCTGCTGGTCACATTTGATGCACTGCTTATTTTTTATAAGTGGTTTTACTGAAAAACAGTCATACCCATTAGTTTACATATTATCTTTATTTTCTTTGAAGCTATAATGTCAGAATTCATTTGTTATGCAGTTATCACTGAGACCATATGCCTTACAAAGTCAAAAATATTTATCCCTGAGTTACAGCCTTCTTATGGATACCCCAAGTACTCCAGGCAAAATATATTGTCTTTTTTTACTACTCGTGTTTATACTTTTTGCATATATGTATAAGTACCATGTACATGCAATGTCTGTGGGGGGCAGAAGAGGGCATTAGATCCTCTGAAATAGGAGTATGAATGGTAGCCACCATATAGGTGCTGGTAAATGAACCCCAGTCCTCTGGAACAGAAGCTAGTGCTCTTAACTGTTGAGCCATTTCTTCAACCCCCAAATACATTATCTTTTCAAGCTTTTTAGCTCTTCTACAAAAGTAAGACAAAAGGTTAAATCTTTATTAGATTATGGCTTCCAGTGTTCACTACACATGACAAATTCTGTAAATGGTGGCATATTTTTAAGATGCGTTTTTTTGAGAAATTTTAGTTACAGCAAAAGTGAACAGATTGCATTGAAGCTATAGATCAAATTAGGATGTCTTGGAAATGTTCTTTCTTCTTATCAATGAACACGTAATGTATCTCCATTTATTTGATGCCTCACAGTTCTGTTGTTTTCCTCACAGAGATTTTGAACATATTTTGTTCGATTTATGCCTCCTTTGGTTAGTGGAAGCAAATGATGACCTATTTCTGATTTTTGTCTCTGTAGTGTGGGAAGTAGTGCTATACTCTCTGTTTTCTTTTGATTAACAGTAGCATGGCAAATCCTTCTCATTCTATTGACTTTTAATCAGAAAGAATCTTTATTTTAAAGTAGACTTGCCTGTAAACAACATAATTTGGTCCTGTTTTTATTCTACTCTAACAATCTCTTTGTTTTAATTGGTACATTGGTGCCATTGCCATTCGAAGTGCTTATTGATATGATTGTACAAATATTTCATATACTAATGTTATGTATTTGTTGCCTTTGTTCTTTCTTTCACTCTATATGATCCCATTTTCTGTCTTCTCAGCATGTCCTACTGTTTGGATTATTGTTTTGGAGGTTGTCCTAGCGTTTGCAGAGTGATAACCAGTCTCACTCCAATTTCAGATAACATAATACTATTTCATGCATAATGTGTGTGTCATAACAATTAACCTGTTCTTCCTTTCCGTTTTTTCTATAATTATTTTCATTCATTGTACTTCCATGTATGCGTAAATGCTAGACAAGATACATGAATGTAAAATACATTATAGTGTTTTGAATAAAGTGCTATTAGATTAAGAATTTAAAAAAGGGTTTTGGAATCACTTAATTTTTCATCAGTGCTTTCCCTTTCTTTGTGTGGATTTGAGTTTCTGACCTATATCACTTCCTCTTTTCTCTAAAGAGAAGTAATCATCAGATTTCCAGTTAGAGATGTTATGTTGAAGAGACATTATTCAGAAAACATGGTGAATGAAAGCCAAATTTCCTGATCTTGTTGTAATAAGATTAGTTCTTATCTCAGCATCCTTACTACTTAACCTCTTTCTCTTACAACGTTTCTTCACTTATGTGATTTCTTCTTTTTGAAAAGCTTCTCTATTTTTTAAAAAAATTCATTTAATTTTTCTTTATGTGTACAAGTGTTTGTCTGCATGAGGTTATAAGCACCACGTGGGTTCCTGGTACCTGTGGAGCTCAGAAGACACTGGATCCCCTGGAACTAGAGTTACAGGCAGATGTGAGCTGCCCTGTGGGTGCTTGGAACCAAACCTGGGTCCTCTGCAAGATCAGTCACTATTTTTAACCACTAAGCCTTCTCTTCTACCCCCAGTTGCTCTATTCTTAAGTTTTCTGATGAATACATATTTTTTATTAAACTCAGTTCAAATATCACCTCTCTCAGAAAGAAATTCCCGATTGTCTCCAAGCAAAATTCTATGGATACCTGAATATGCAAGGGTATTCAAATTAATGAGTGGGCACACTAAAATTATCGACCAACCTGAACATATAATCATATAGTTATAGATTTATCAGTGTCTATAGAATATATTAAATGTATTCATAGAATTACACGTACATATACAGGGTTACATGTAGAATAGTTATTTTAGAAATATTGCTTTGTTCTGTTTCCATTGTTAGAAACAGTTTTGTTCAAACTCTGCACCTTTCACTTTAGCATCGTTGTCTTAATCATCAGAATCACTCCTTTTGGTCCTCTTACATGGTTTTCTAGAAGATACTATCTTTTCTTCCATATGCGTTGTTCAATATTATAACATATCTTTAATTTTGGTCCTAGAAGTTATAATCCAAGCTGCAGAAATCCATTTCTGTGTGGTGAGAACAGTGTTTATTTTCCTTTCTTTCCTTTAGGCATATATTAGTGATTTCCACAAATTAACTGTGTTTCATCACTTGCCAATATAAGACTACATGCCCCAGGATTAATTAGCAAATTTAGGTCAAATGCATTTTCTTTTTATAAAATTCATTATTTTTGTAGAAATTGTTGGTAATTATCTAAAACTGGTATTTTATACCCTAGATACATCCCTGAGTCATCTGGAGAGCATTAAAAAACTGTTAGCAAGAGACCTTGGGATAAGGCTTTCTCCCGTGTTCTAATTTTAATTTATTTAGTATGGAGTTTCAGAATTTTAATGTTTGAAATGTTCTCAGATCATTTGAACCCCTGACTTAAAGCTAGTGTCATTAGAGCAATGCTTCTCAAAAATGTAGTCCTCAGATTTTACTTGTTATTAGTGTGTGTGGGCACTCCTGCGGAGGTCAGATACCAACTTTCAGGAGTTATCTTATGTGGATTCTAGGTATTGAATTCAGGTCCTCAGGCTTTTGTGGCAAGTGGTTTTACTCACTCACTCCACAGATAAGCAGCATCAGCATCACCTGTATATTTGTCAGAAAGGCAAATTCTCAGGCCCTGCCTTAGACCTAGTCAATCTTTAACTCTGTGCTAAGGCTCAGCAATCTGGGACTTAGCAACTCTACAGGTAATTCTGATATACGCTAAAGTTGCTTTAGAATACCGTATCTTTACCAAATACTAGTCTCATCTTTCATAGGTTACCTATTGAAGGAACATATAATATGCCCAAATTTATAAGGAATGTAATATGAGGCAGATGAAATTTGGGGAAAATCGGTTTTCCTTATATTCATGCATTTATGATAACCTCTCCTGAATTCTTCTCTGTTTCTGCTGTACCTCTTTTAGGTATTGTCCAAATTCTATATTACACGCTGCTTTCTTTTTCCTCCACGGCTAGGCTAAGTATTCTGAGAAGGATACAGGATCAATGAAATAAAAAAAATGAGGATAATGTAGGAGTGATAGAATAAGTGGCATTGACCAGAGGTCACCTGAAAACACTTTCTCTGAGCCTTGCTTTTCCTGAACTTTACCCTTCCTTTGATGCTTACTCTGTCTCCTTTATTTTCACTCATTCCAACAATCTGGAGAAAGTTAAAGCATTATTGTAATCATTTAGTGGTTTGTTCCAAAAATGAGAAATGGGTTGCTGAAGTAACAACATATAAAAAATGTTGTACCTTTTGAAAGGGCAACTACATGGCAGGAATCTGTAGGGCCATGGATAGATACATACACAGTATAAGTGTTTTTTTTCTGTCTACAACATAGCGCCTCTAGTTAACAATATACTATGGTGTACTTTAAATTCATTAGTAGTAAATCACATATTGGGTACTCACCACACATTTTTATGAGCAAAACCAAAAAGATTCACACAGGAAAACTTTGGGATTGATAAATAATGATTATTACTCAGACTGGGGAAATGTTAATATAAATGTATACATATGTACAAATATTAAATTTTATATATTAGCTATGAAAACTTTACTATAACAATTACACTTGGAAAATTATACTTAAAGAAATTACAGCTGAAAAATGTGGATTTTAAGAGAAAGTCATTTACCAAAGTATCTTGGGCCAAAGTAGAGGCAAGTGAAATCCCTAAAGCAATGAAACCATTTTAATGGTAATTTTACAATTCAGCCACAATGTTTCTTGTGCAGATAAAAATTTAATGTCTTAATGTTACCTCAAGGTTTTAATTT
The DNA here is from genome assembly GCA_035773235.1 of Eospalax fontanierii. Taxonomy (NCBI): domain Eukaryota; kingdom Metazoa; phylum Chordata; class Mammalia; order Rodentia; family Spalacidae; genus Eospalax; species Eospalax fontanierii. The sequence continues at coordinate 20,634,959 of CM069525.1, read as the reverse complement.
AGGAATTGTAAACCTTTGGTTTTCACACTGGAAAAGGAATCGGTAATACCTTTAAAATACCTTCGAGTTTCCCTCTGCTCATCTATCTCTAAGATCCATATTTCATATTTTCTTTCACTGATATTCTTTTTCTTCTAATAATTGGCTTCCAAGATTAACAGATTCTTGAAAGCACAGGAAAAATAAAAATGTGTCTCCTTGAGAACAGGGAAAAGTGATTTTGAGAGAGAAGTGAAAGGATGCAGTTCTTGGATTTGAAGCCAGTGGCAGATTGTGTGGGCACTAATGGTGAATTTGTGAACTGCTTTATGGACTTGACAGTTCTGTATATGCCTTCTCTGTCACATTTAGGGATCCTATTCACCTGTGCTTTCAACACCACTGGTAGTTCTTATAAACATGCAAAACAAGACACACACCTTCAAGGCCTTGATTGCTGTTGAAGCAAACTGTAGGAAAAGTACCACACTGATGGTGTATGTAATGAACATTCATTACTTGGTAACAATATTAAAAGGGAGCAAAAACCTGAGGTAGCACCCACTTGGAACAATTTCACTTGGGAATAGTGCCATGCCACGACTTTGCATGGTATGTGAATCAAATTTCTTAAAAATGTTGTTGGAGAGATGGCTCAGTAGTTAAGAGAACTGGTTGCTATTTCGGAGGACCTGGGTTCCAATTCCAGTACCCACATGGCAGCTAACAACCATCTGTAACTCCTGTTCCAGGGCAACTGACGCCCTCTTCCAACCCCCATGGGCACTGCACGGGGATGCACTTGCATACATGCATAAAATATACATATACATAAAATTAAAAATAAAATATTTAAAAAACATTGATATGAATCTTGAAACTCTTTCTCTACTATGCATCACAAACTAATCTTTTTCAGTACCAGTTGAACTTATTTTTGGTTGCTTTTCAGGATCCCCAAAATGGGTGCTTTAAAGACTAAAGTATGCAGATTCTCTTGTGGCTCTTGTTCTTCATGTGATCCAGCTTCTACCTATGTATGCTGGAGATTAGGAAGGTGGAAACAAGCACCATTGGCATGGTCGAGCAGCTCTTCTGATAGGCAGGGTTGTAGTAGTATGTGTAGAGAGGCCTCATCATCCACTCCTAACTTCACCGGTATCCAGTTGAGGACACCAAGAAAAAAACAGTTCAGGGGTTTTATAGAATACTCCTGTGTTATGGTTAGACTTTGTCATAGCCCCATGGCTGCTGGTTCATTTTCTTTGCGTTTCCCAAACTTCTGAAGACCTCTGTCTTCTACTGGTTAGAGGGAAAAGTTATAACTTGGGACAATTTTGAAATACTAAAAAGAGAAAGGATGTTGTGAATAGGAATATGAGGCACACTTGCCCCTCAGTATTTCTCTACTGCCTGCTAGTGCTTTAATCTTGAGTATATACAAATTTAAAGTCAACTTAGAGTACGGTGGACTCTTACTAGCTGTGTGATCTTAGGCCAATCATTCCTCTTTGACCCCAAACTGTAGATTGCATATTCCCTATTCATATCTATCTATCTATCTATCTATCTATCTATCTATCTATCTATCATCTATCTATCTATCTATCTATCTATCTATCTATCTATCATGCTATTCCTATTAAATGAATCAGATAAGCAGGTATCTTTACTTATTTTTCACTATTTTGAAGTAGAAATAAAACTAATAATTTTACACATGAGTACATACATATATACTCACTCACATAGAAACCTAGTTATGTCTTGGTTTCTTTTATTCTTTGTTGAGGCTGACAGAAGCCATGTTCAGAGACTGCATCTCTTAAGCATTTCCAGGAGAAAATGACTCTAGTTCCCTTATGATCTCTATCACTAGTTTTTTTTTTTTTTTAACAGGGACCAGTGTTGCCTAGAGAATTAAAGTTTACCTGTAGGCTACTAAAAGGGGACCTATGAAGAAATGGTGAGGAGATACATGGAGAATCAACAAACCTAACAGAATCTGTGTGTGTGTGTGTGTGTGTGTACATGAGTATAGGAGATAATTGAGTCTGTCTTGGTTTTTAAAAATATTTTCATTGATTTGAAAACTTCATACAGTGTATTTTAATCGTACTCAGACACCCTCCACCCTCTCTGCCATCACCTTACTACTGCCCCTGTCTTCAAGTCCTCTATTATTATTTATCCTTTAAAAATATTAGTCTAATCTGTGTTTCTCAAGTACTGTTGGATGTGGGTCTATCCTTTGGAGTCTGTTTTGTACTGATGACTGTTTAGAGCAACTCAAACAAATTAAGATTTCCACTTAGTTCCACTGACTGTGAGATATACATGAAAAAGGTGCATACAGTTTTACAATGTCAAAATAGATGACTAAATGTTTTAAGTGGGTTTCTTTTACTTTTTTGAATTTCATTAAATATATTTTGTTCATATTTAGATCATCTCCCTTTTCTTCACCCTCCGTTCTAACCATCCACCAAATTTCTGTGCTCCTATAAAGTCAAGTTTGCGTCCCCAAATGCCCTTTGGTGTGGGTTCAAACCACTGGAGCCTGATCAACCTATTAAGAGCATCACCCTTAAATGAGACTTAATCTCTTCTTCTTAGCAGTCATCAGTTTCCAATTGTTCCTCAGATTGGGATAGGGTTTCTTACTCATTTCCCCAAGTCTATGTGGTCGTTTTATCTGACTAGAACTTAGGTGGGACTTGTCTGTGCTGTCAGCATTCCTGTGAGTTCAGAAGTGACCAGCTGTCTGAAAAACTGTTTCTTTGTGGTCATTTACCTCCTATAAGTCTTACAGTCTTTCTATACCCTCTTCAGCAATGAGCCCTGAGCTTTGGGACGCAGAAGTTAGATGTTCAATGTAAAAATATTTTAACATAATTTTTGTGCATTTCATACAATACATCTTGATCATACTTAGACTTCCTTCCCTATCTGCACACCCCGTAGTCCCCACAAGATTTCATGCATTCTGCCATATATGTTAAGGGATATTGAGTCAAGTTTGTGTTCCCAGATGTCCCTCAGTGTGAGTTCATCCACTGGAACCTGGTCAGCCTATCCCTTAAAGAAGACCTACTCTCCTTCACCCAGCAGTGATCAGTTGCCAATAGTTCCTCACCTAAGGTTGATATTTCTTACCCATTTTCTCCAGTCCTATGCTGGGATTTTGTCTGGTTTGAGTTTGCCTGTGTCTTGTGTATGCTGTCACCATTGCTGTAAATTCATATGAGGAAGTTCCCAGCTGTGTGGAAAACTCTGTTTCTTTCTGGTCATCCACCATCCCTGGTTCTTGCAATATTTCTGCTCCTTCTTCCACAATGGGCTCTGAATCTGGGGTGTCAGAGGTTTAATTTAAGAGTTTTATCTAGGGACATGTACTTTGCAATCTCTTATTCTCTACATTTTGGCCAGTTGTGACTTTCTGTGTTAATCACTACCTGTTGCCTGAGGTAGCTTCACTGCTAAGGGTTGAGAGATGCACTAATATTCTCCCCGCCCCCTGTTCTACTGTGTTCTGTGAGTCTTAGGTGTAGAGGTTGCATTGAACGTGTGTCTGTTAGGGCTGGGCATTTCACAGACACTTATTCTCTGTGTTTGAGCAGTTGTGGAACACTGTAATAGTTTCCATCTTTTGCAAAAAGAAACTTCTTTGATGAATGGTGACAGATATACATGTCTGTAAATATAAGGATTCATATTTATCATACAGTAACAAATGACAGTTGTCAAGGAATGTGACAAATGTAAGTTTTTCTCTAGGGTCCATGACCTCTCTAGCCATGTTTATTTGGCTATGTTTACAGTACCACAATTTTTTAAGTTTTTAAAAACATTTATTCATTTTTTATGTGTATGAGTGTTATGCCTACATGTGTCTTAAGTAACCCATGTTTTTCAATGCCCATGGAGAATAGAAGAGGGCATTGGATCCCCTGAAACTGGAATTACAGACAGTTGTTAGCCATCATGTGGGTGTTGGGATTCAAGCCCAGGTCTTCTGAAAGAACAGCCAGTGCTCTTAACCACAGAGCAAGATCTCCATCCCAGTACCACAAATTTTTAGTTACAAGATTATTCTGAAAGTATGTACAAAACAGGTAAGGAAATGTTTTAATCACAGCACCAATTATATTCATTTTTGTGAATCACTTAGATTTCCCTGTTTCTCAGTGTATACTATATGCTATCAAGTTGTACCAGACAGAAATCAACAATGTTATCTGTTAACAGAAAATAAATAAAATTTCAAATCAGGTAAAATTCAACTGAAAAAAGGGCAAGGATATATGTATGACATGCTGGCAGAAAGACAGCCGTTTGTAAAATTTATGATGGTGCCATAGGAAGATCTTTCATCAATCTAGATTTTTAAAGACATTTTCAAAAGAAAGATGTATTACACAACCAACATCCAGTTTCTGTCTTAGGTTTATTTTCTTTTATGAACAGTATGGTACTAAAAACCTGAAGAATAGCATAGAAATGATTAAAAAGAAGGAAAACCCTGAGATGGATAAAAATAAGACCTGTCTACTGGCTTTAAATGTGTCTGTCCAGACTTACCTAAAAAGGTGGAGGAACAGTACTTGGCATATGGCAAACATGTATATAAAATTTTGAGAAATTTAGAAAATACATCATAACAGTCTTCAATCATAGACTACACAGACTTCCAGAGGCTCCAAAACCAAATTTTAATTGGTGAAATGACAGAATAGTTTTTTAATAGACGGTAATTCAGCACTTAGAATGAAAACAATGATTTCTTAGAGATAGCATATGGTCAGTATGAATAAGTGAGGTCAGATTAATCTTATCTTACATTTACTTTAAGTTTTGTATAGAAAAAGAAAATTTCACATGCCTCATATGTTTTGATTTAATATATGTATTCCACTAAAATATTTACTGGAATCTGTGTAAGGAAACAAATGAAGAAATTTGGACTGGATTGTATTTAGCTAAATGAATTTATGGTTCATCAAATAATTTCATGTCCTTTATCTACCCCGTGTATTCTCCTTCCTTAAAAACAAAAAGCAGGATTTCTCTGCCCTTGCTCTTGTCCTCCTCAACATTTTAATGATATGTATAATGACATAGAAGGCACACTTATCAAATTTGCAGATGACATAAAGCTTGGAGCAATAGCTAATACACTGAGTAACCGAGTCTTAATTTAAAACAATCTTGACAGGCTGGAACTCTGGCCAAAGCTAACAAGATGAAATTTAATAGTTATAAATGTTAAATCTTATATATAAATTCAAAAAAATCAACTGTACAATGCTAGATGAGAGAAAATTTGGCCTAGGCGCCATTTCTATGAACAACTGGCAGTTGTTTTCTTATTCAAAGTCACCATGAGCCTGTAGCTTCCATTGGTAGAAGGTCACTCATTGATAAAATATTTGTTATATCCCCATTGTGTTCAACTTATATTCATTGTCTTACTTAACTCTTAACGCTAACTCTCACAGTTATATTTATCTCTGCATATGAGAAATCCAATGAAATTTTCTGTATGCCACTTCTAAATGGGAGATCCTCCATTTAGATTTAGCTCCTTTATTTTCAGGTCCAGTGTTCCACTGTATCAGCAGCTTCTTACAAATGTAAAATCTCAGGTCTTCTCTACTACCTATGGAATCATAATTTGATGAATTTAGTTTTATTTTCTCACCAATTATTTAAATAGAATTGAAATATAACCATGGAGAGTCTGTGACCCTTAATGGATGTATTTGCGAAGTAAAATTTGAGAAGCAGTGTTTTGTATCACCTTTGCCTCAAGTTAATGAAATGAAACAGGATGGTCATATCATTTGAGATGACTAGTTATATGACCTGTAGCTTGAGCCAGTGTCATACGTTGACATGCTTTTGGACAGCTCTGCAGTAGACATAGCTACACTCACTAGTTAGACCACTCTGGAAAACCCTTATTCTCTTCTGATGTTAGATTTTTTTTAGATGGACTTTTAAGCTGGAAGTCTGAGAGATGCATTAAAATATTGAGAAATGCTGAAATCAGGTTGTAGGAAGATTTGAAGAAATAGTGAGAGTCTAGTTTTGAAAGGACTCACCAAAATTGCAGGGTAGTTTTTGTGTAATATTTGGGAGATTGTAACTAGAAAAGGAGGCTATTAAAATTTAATTGATAAATATTTTCCATTACTTTTTCTTGTTTAACAAGTACCTATGACTGCATTCATATTATTAAAATAATACTATATATTAATAACTATATCTCTGTTTTTTTAACCTATTAAGTAGGAACAAAACAAGGGCAGAAATAGTCTTTTTTTAGGGAGAGAATATCCATGGTGTTATATGGAGAAGGAAGTAAGCATTCAGGTTACTTTTGTGAATAGGAAAGAGAAAGTGGCCATTCTCAAGGAGTTACCATAATATCCCAGTAATATGGTACATAATACCTTGCATGCATATGTAGTACGCATATAAGTAAACATACACAAATATTGTTTTAGAAAATGACAAGTGCTCTCTTGATGACAGAGAAAGATGAAGTAAGTTCTTGGGATCAGGCAACAAAATATGTTTTCTCTGAAAAGATGATATTTTAGTAGCATCCTGAGAAATAAAGTGGAGCCAGACATCAGAAGAAAAGAGGAAAAATAATGAGCCTGCTGGAATCTAAGATAGTCCCTTATGGGGCCACATAAAATTGAAATGGCTAGATGTCCAAAGGCAAATTTTCACTCATGAGTTCTAGAGGACTTTTCTGCCTTTTGCTTTTCGGCAAAGAAATTAGTCATCACAATATGTTTTAGTGTACGACTCCTCTTACAATATTCAGAGAGAGATTCCCATGTCAATGTTCTCCAACTCTTGTCTGTCTCTCTAGGATAAAGACTGAAAAGCAAATTTATGAGTATTATTTTATAGATTTCCAAGAAAATACTTTTGTTCCTTATTATAAATCTACCTATAAAATAAAACTTGTTATTTCTCTATTCTCCTTTTTTCCCTTTTTTCTATTATTTACTGATTTTTTTCATTTCATATAATATATCTTAATCATATTTAGACCCCTTCCCCTATCTATTCCCCTCATAGATGCCCCCCCACTGGATTACATGCATTCTCATATATGTTAAGGCCTATTGCATCAAGTTCATGTCCCAAGGTGTCCCTCAGAGTGAGTTCATCCACTGGTATCTGGTCAACATATCTAGCATAATTCCTTTAAAGAAGATCAAGTCTTCCTCATCCAGTAATGATCGGTTGCCAATCAGTTAAGGTTGGGACTTATTCATTACCCAGTTTCATGTTGGGTTTTTGTCTGGCTTGAGTTTGCCTGTGTCTTGTGCATGCTGTCACCACTGCTGTAATTTCATGCGAGCAAGTTTCCAGCTGCCTAGAAACTGTTGTTTCCTTGCGGTCATCCTCCACCCTTGGCTCACAGTCTTTCCATCTCCTCTTCTTCAATGGTCACTGATCCCTGGGTGGCTGAATTTTAATATGGAGAAACTGTTATACTAACTGAAATAACACAGATGCAGAAAAACAAGAGATGTATGGTCTTATTTGTGTATCTTGTCTCCAAATCCTTATATATGAGTACGTATCCTGATGTAATCACAGAAGTCAGGAAAATGGAAAGGAACTGTGCTGGATACCTTTGGTGTCAACTTCACACACCTGCATAGAGGGAATCTCAATTTTGGAATTTCCTCCATTGGACTGGCCTGTGGTCAATCTGTGGGGTATTTTCTTGATTGCTGAGTGCTGTGGGAGGGCCCAGCCCACTGTGGGCAGTGCCCCCACCCCGGCAGTTTGTCTATTGTGTAAGAAAGCAGGCTGAGCATGGGTGAGGGGAGCAAGCCAGTAGCAGTGTTCCTCCATGACCTGTGCTCCAACTCCTGTCTCCAGGTTTCTGCCTTGAGTTCCTACCTTGGACTCTCTCTGACCTGGGAGATGTAAGTCGAATAAACCCTTTCCTCCTCAAGTCTGTTTAAATCAGAGTATTTTTTCACAGCAATGAGGAAACAAACCAGGACAAGAGCCATAGAAGTAAAATGGAAGAAGGAGGCTGAGAGATGCGGAGAGAAGGAGACAGGTATTATTAAGGGGGAAATAGGGAAAATGGAGGTATTTAACTGGGAAGGGAGGATGGAGGGTTATACAAAGAACCACCAGGGTAAAGGGGAATATGCGAGTACTTTAACTGGGGAGGGAGGAGATATAAATAATGCTTAGGTGCTGTGAAAAATGAGAGGGAAATGTATTAGTTAAAAAAAAAACTACTGAAAAATACATATATGCATGTTTGTAGCATGAGTGCATGTGTATAGCTAAAGGCAATATAACAGGAAACACAGTACCAGACAGGAGAAACTTCCCTTGTTGGTCAGGGTAGTCCAAGAGACTCCCCAAATAACACAAGCTATTGCCACAGCCCTTGAATGCCTCCCAGAACTTGAAGGCAAGACCCTATTGCTGAAGACAGGGCATACTTTGAACACAGGACTTGGAGCAATGAAGTTGGAACTTACCTGGAAGTCTTCTCCCTGAAGAATGGCTCTCATAGTATAAGATGATGTTATGCAAGCTGCTAAGGGAGAAGTCAATAAATAGTCTAACCTTGGGTAAAGCCTAATAACCACAAGAATGACTGGTGTAGGAAACTATCTGTATCTTGAGAGTAATCAATAGCTATCTAATTGGGCTTAAGACCCACTCAATGGGAAGGAACTCATGTGTAGTACTGTAAAAATGTCCAAATACACATGACTGGAGAGGTCATAGATCCTAGAGAAAAACCCATGTCTGACAAATGTAATTTTTAGTGAATGCTAAATATAGATCCTTACACTTACAAACACGTATACCTATCACTGCTCATCAAAGAAGCTTCTTTTGCAATAGATGGAAACTATTTCAGAGTTTCACAACTGGTCGCTAACAAAGAATAAGTGTGAGATGCTCATCCATAAGTGACTTACGTACAATGCATTCTCTACACCTAAGGCTCAGGTAACATAGTGGAACAGGGGGCACAGAGTATTTGTAATGCATTTCTCAACTCTCACCAGCAAAGCTTCCTTATACAACAGAAATTAACACAAAAAGCCACAACTGGCCAAAATGTAGAGAAGAAAAAGAAAAACAACTATAGAGTACATGTCTCTGAAAGGGGCTCCTATGTCTTTTATTCTCTAATTCTCCTGAGATCCATATTTTCTCTTGTATAACTCAATATTAGGGGAAAATCTGGCTATATATTAGTTAATTATAAATTATAAATAAATCCCATCATTCACAGTTATCTGCAGATTGTCTTATGTGATGATGGTTCTGTTTTCCTCTTTGCCACTCTCAGCTATGGTGGCATGTTGAAACAGCAACTGATCAGTTACCATGGTTTCCATTGGAAGCAATGTAGCATGTAATTATTGCATACAGCTATCATTACTAAACTCTGTATGGCATTTGATGTAATTCAATGAATAACTTAAGTCATAATTCAAGAGGGAGGGTACAACTGCTTACAGAGTAATACTTTCAGGAAAATCGCTTATTTTTTTATATAGCCTGCCTATCAAGGGCATTGATGAATAAAATTTGGTCATTGCTTCTAATTGCTTTTCTCATATCACAAGAAGCACTAGTAAGAAGAGGTTTCAGGTTTGCCTTGATAGGTAAAGTAGTGTTGATTCAGGTACTAAATGAAGCAAACTCCTTCATTTGAATTTTAGGATGATATTTAGTGAATTTTATTTGGATTTGTACATCTTTAATAATGAAATAAAAATGTATGCTGTGAAATGTAATAGAAAAGAGGCACTTTTAAAGCAGTCTACCATCTCCTCCCTCCTTACAGATTCCAGAGCAAGTTTGTCTAATTTGTCACTAAGGACTAACTAATTAAGGAGTTGTCATTTTCCTGGCCTTTTCTCAGTGCTGAGCCCACTACAGGATATAAATGTGGGTGTAAGGGTAATCTTTCATTATATATTCAAGGAAACTGCCAAGTGTTTCCACGTGTATTGTTATCATTTGAAGATAGTTTCAATTTATTTTAATAAAAGTCAACCAGACCTGTCTGTGTTAAGCTTTTTCATGGTGTTGATAACCCCCACTCCCAATTGATATGGCGGTCTGAATGAGAATGTCCTCTATAGACTCCAAGTATTTGAACATTTTGTTCCCAGTTGGTGGCACTATTTGGGGAGATTTTAGGAGGCGAAACTTTGCTGGGGGAACCATGTCACCTGGGGTTGGGCACTGGAGAGGTCTTAAGCCTTGCTAGAGGATTTCATCTCTCTGCTTCCTGCGCCTGCATGAAGATGCAATGACTTGGCTTTCTCCTCAGGCTGCCTCCACTGCCATGCCTCCCACACCATTATGGACTCTAAGTCCTTCAGAATTGTAAACTCAAATAAACTATTTTTTGTTTTTTTTCTTTTATTTACTTTTATTTTACGTGTATGAGTGTATTGCCTGCATGTATGTAAGTGCACCTGTGTCTTACAATGCCCATGGTGGTCAGAAGAGGGCATAGGAGCCTTGGAACTGGAGCTACAGATAGTAATTAGCTACCATGTGGGTCCTGGGACTTGAAACTGGTTCTTCTGCAAGAGTAGCTGGTGTTCTCAACAGCTGAGCTATCTCTCCAGCCTCTCAAATAAGCTCTTCCTTGTATAAGTTATCTTAGTCATGGTGTTTTATCACAGTAACGGAAATATAATTGATTTACCTAGGCACATGTTTTCTCTATTACTGGGTGAGAAAACTAAAGTCTCATGCTGGTACCAGTACATAAAAACAAACAAACAAAAATGACTAATGCAAAATTGTTCTTACTCTTTGTATGAATACATCGTTTTGATACATTTTGAGTTCTTCAAGATAATGATCTGGAACATTTGTAGGAATCTACTTATTGATATCCTCATCTCATATAATTTTTCTTTGATTTTTCTCAAACAGTTGCATGATAACTCATGCTTTTCAATGTTCAGACAAGGTAGAGTTGATTCAGAAAAACATGAGAATATGGTTCCTATTCCTAAGGAGTGTGTGGGCCTACTGGAGGGAAATTAGAAACACACACATGAAAACATAGGTAGCCCTAGAAAGAATAATATACATATGGGGTACATGTGTACTTAACTTACCACCTTATTCTTTCATTTTGTCTGCAGTGCCCATTCTTCTCTCTGAACCTCTGTTCTCTTTTATGCTTTTTGAACACACTCAAAATTTGATAACATGGTACAAGAGTGTATCTTCTCTAACAAAATATGTGACGTTTATAAATACTGTACTTGGCATTTGTTAGTGATTAATAGAAATAAAGAGAATCAAATATTTTACAGAGACTCAAAGACTTATGCCATTGGTAAGGGATGAGACTGCGGTCTTTGAGAAGACTTCATGGATGAGATAGAATTTAGGCTTTAAGGACAGGCTTACATTATGGGTGTGGAAGCAGTAGCAATGTTTCAGGTGAAATAAATGACATAAGTAAATGTGTAGATGTCTGAATTAGTTACCTTTCTGTTGCTATGATGAACACCATGACCAAAAATGCCTTGAGGAAAAAGTTTATTTTGGCTCAAGGTTCCAGAGGGCTAGATGTCCCTGATGGCAGGGCAAGTGTGGTGGCTGGAGTAGGAGGCTGAGAATTCACATCTCAGTGACACCCAGAAAATACAGAGCAAGGAGAAAGAGCAATAATGTTATATCTCTTATAGTTCCTTGCCCCAGTAATGTACTTTCTCGGCCCAGTAATGTACTTTCTTGCTCCAGTAATGTACTTTCTTGCTCCAGTAATGTACTTTCTCAAGCAAGGTCCTACATCTCAAAATTCTGTAACCTCCCCAAATCGCACTACAAGCTGAGCAATAAGTGTTCAAATGCATGGATGTGTGGGTGTTGTTCTCAAACCATAACAGTGTGGTTACAGCTGAAATTTTCTATTAATTTGAATTTTAAGACTTAAATATGTTACTATCAGGCTATATTTCTTTTTAACCCATGTTTTCATTTCTCTGGGGTCATATTAATCTAAGGTTTCATTTGTTCCTGTTATTTGGAGTATTAGTGAATATATTCTCTTATTTTCCACCAAATACTGCGTGAAAATAATCCTATGGCAATTATTCTTAGACTTTCAAGAAAGGGATACCAGAAGGATGAAATCCTCCCCAAATTTGGACATAGGTGTGTTGATATTTTGTAATTTTTTGAGTCACACTGCTTCCATGTCCTCTTTTTCGTATTCGATCCAGTTTTCCCCTTTATTTTATAATTTCCTGTTGCAATTTGGGTGCATTCTCCTATCCGCATAAAATGACTTCATGCATTCATCCCATTGATCCTAAATGATCTCTAGTAGGGAATATTAGCATTAAAATTCCTATTGTTCAATAATTTTATACATGTATATAATATGTTTTGATCAAGTCTCCTCCCCATTTCCTCCACTCCCAATATCCCTTCCATATCTCCCCTTTCCCTCCCAAATTCATGTGCTCTTTTATTTAACTACAATGAGACCACTTAGTGCTTCTGGTACGTGCATGGGTGTAGAACAATCTGATGGAGCATGGGTAGCCATTCAGGGGTCCATCCCCAAATAAAACGGACTCTTCATCTCCCCTATAGCCACTAAATGTTAATGGCTTCTTAGCTAGGGGTGGGACTTCCTGAGTCCCTCTCTCATCTGTTTTAAGAGTTAAGCCAGAATTGAAAAGCAAACTCTTCATAGTAGGCCCTATTTTATGTGATAACTCATAAAACAGCAAAGTATAGTACAGTGGTGAAATCCAAACCCAGCTTTTAATTAGACTGTTAAACTACACATATGGACTTAAAGGGTCAGAAGCTATACCAAATAAGAATGGATACTTAATGCACTGTACTTTTAGAAAAATGAATGTTTAGTTGAATGTACCTGTTTATTGGGAATAAACTTTCATGGATTTCATATATGAAAGTAGCAGGTATGTTCTCAGAATGAGGGAAGTGTGTCTTTCCCTGTTGTCTTCTATATTTTCCTAGGGGAGGCTTTGGACAGGAGTGATAGAACTGAGTAGGGTTGACTTAGACCCACATTCATGAGATCTCTGGCAGACTTATACTGGACACTGCTTTGATCTCCCTCCACGAAAGGGTTTGTTATCTCCAGCCATCTCCAATTTTCAGCCCTCTCTGGGATTGCTGCAGTTGTAGAAAGTAGACTTATTTAAGAACGCAGCCTTTCTTGAAGTAGCTCAAATCCTCTGATTTGCTGGTGTAGGAAGACAAAGGCAAGGTCATTTTGACTATCAGAAGACCACTCTGTGGTATATTTCTAGTTCCTGAGTTCCTTTTTTGTTTTGGATGAAGCTGGTATTAAGCCTGCAATGTAGCTCAGTGTCTTTCTTGGCATACTGCTGCCTCCTTCCATAAATGTTGGCCTGTAGCATACTTCTTTAATATATGGCTTGCTAGACTTCATCTGATAGGGTGACTCCTAGAGAATGCAACTTTAAGTTGACAAATTTTCCACCAGTAAAATATGATACACTGATTTATAATAAATGTAATTAAGCTGTGTTGAGAAATTCAATTCTTCCAGAATTCAGAATAGATAGGCCTGGCCTAGTTTGAATAGAAACCCAGCTGGTCATGTTGAGTTACTAGATTCTTTCAGCACTAATCCCAGGTGGTTTTGCAAGTGGTTACTTTAACTGAGCCATGCCACTTAAAAATCACGTGAAGGCACTGCATTTTCAGGAATCCTTTAATTACGTGCAGTTATTCATAAGAGAGTATATAGTCAATTTTTACCATTAGATGTTATACATTCGAGGATGACACATTTGCCAGTTAGCAATAAGAAACTTGAAAAGAAAAGCCAAGAATTCTGACTCACCGAAGCATAGGACAGTTCAGTTTTGATTGGGAAATAAAATAAGATGGATGTTTATACTGAACTTGTAGAAGTATTCAATCGAGGAGACTTTGCAAATTCTTTGAAACTAGAACAACTCAGATTCACTTTCAGACTGTTCTCTGCTTTTGCTTTCTCTTTTTCTCTACCACCCACTCAGATTTCATCTTTTTCAACAACAGCACATAAAATTTTTTAACAATACATTATATTAATTTCACAGCAATACTTTAAATAGTGGCACAGCTGCAGTTGTCATTGAACAGTGTATGAAATAACCTTGCAGGAGTAACTGTTATTTTTACAGTGGTTTGGGTTTAATTATACGTGGGATTTGCTTTACCTTAAAAAAGGGGTATTTGTATAATCCTGATTAATAGCAGTAATTCCCAAAGTTCAAAGTTATAATAGGAGTTCACATTTTGATAATGCCATTAACATTAGTACCTGAAGTACTTAGTAAAAATGAATTCTAAGAGGGCAAAAGTGCTGTTATTTGGGTTTCAAATGTTTGAGGCTTTGGATAGAAGGAATTATTCAAAGTTACTTCAGTACAGAATAGTGTTTCTCTTCTCTTAATTTAGCAGTGTTGCTTCCTTCAAAACAGGAGAGAATTATATAATAGTATTGGTAGAAAATGGTTAATGTTGTGTATGTTTAAAGTATTCTTGTAATATTTTGTTATTATTTTTTCGGATTTATTTTTATTTTATGTATATGAGTGTTATGCCTGCATGTGTGTAAGCGTACACGTGTCATAGAGTGCCCACAGAGGACAGAATAGGGCATTGAATCCCCCTGGAACTAGAATTACAGACAGTTAACTGCCATGTGGATGTTGGGATTCAAACCCTGGTCTTCTGCAAGCAGACAGTGCTCTTAAGCATATTAACATGTTAGAAATGGTTCCCCAGTTGTCACTTATCCATTCTCAATCTAGGGTCCAGTGACACCATATTGCTAACCTGGGATTATTTCTAACATTGCAGTAGCTAACAATCAGAGATTTCCTTTATCCTGCCTCAAGGTAGGCAGCTGTTAAACATTTACTGGTAAATTCTAGTCACCTCCTATAAGCTGCATTCCTATGTTGAAATTATTTCAGAGACAGTGTAACAAATTTTAAAAAATTAGCCATATAATTTCTAAAGTTTAAACATATGGCAGCATGAAATATTGATGAAACTGGATGAAGTCACAAGTCTCAGGTAATTCTCTAAAGGGGACTTCTCTGCATTAGAACCTATAAATCAGATTTAATAATCCCAATGTTAATATTTCCTGAAAGTGCTCAATGTGGCTAGGTTTATGTGTACTCTAAGGAATCAACAAATGACTTTTCTCTCAGAGAGTTCAAATGACATCTCTTTGCTTTTAAGTTTGAAAGTATTGTATTTGGTGTAAACAAAAATAATTGAGTTGTTGTATATGAATAAGCTTACTCAGATTTGAACACAAATCATTTATTTAGCTTCAAGGATGTAGATTAAGTGTGGAGAGAGGCAACTGTACATTTAGTAGTTGGAGAATGGGAATAATCTGTCCAGTCTTCAAAAGTGGCTATCTTTTCTTCTCTTGGATATGTGAAGTCCAGTATCATAATAGGACAGACTGAATACATATAGTTTTGAAGGTGGTATAGCCACAGTTTTAACAGAAAACATAAAGCTTTCCTCTTATAGTTTGACTATTGCACTGGGAAGGTTCACAGTCAAAAGGCTCCTCACTAAACTCCCAGCAGTTAACATGATGGACATAATTGGCTCCATATGAACAATCCCAAAGAATTATAATGATGTTGTAAATCTAGAAGTGCATATGATTTTAGTATTAATACCATTAATACCATTATATATGCATATATATAATATGCCATCTTAATACTAAGTATTATACCACACAAAACCAACAGAGACATAGAATAATATAAACTAAATAGAATAATGATAAACATGGAAAACAGTGAAATAATGGTTAAATAAGAGGAAGATAACAGGAAATTTCTCTTAGACAACCTGATTAATCAGAAAAAAGTAGCTTATAGTTTAAGTTTCAAAAATAAGTAGAAAACACCTAAGAAAATTTGAAAGCCATTAACTTGAAAGGTGACAGAAAAAAGAAAGACAGAACCAACACAATATCAACAACAGAAATATACGCTGGGGATTCTGATCTACAAGGAAATAATTCTTAGCAAAGGACATACCAAAAATTTACATGAATACTACTCAGTTTTGAAGAAAATTTGCTAAAGGGAGAAATAATTTATATCAGGAAAATAAAGGGGGAAAAAGGTTTGTAACCATATTGACCTTACATTTAGGACTTGCCAAGAGAACCATAGGCTTCTTGTTTTCTGAGAAAGTACTCAGAGTTCACAGAATAAGCTGGAAGGATTTGGCTTTGGCATAAGAATTCTCAAGAAAAAGCAGAGTTCACATTTCCTAACTGTCTCATTAAGGTCAAGTAAGATGTTGGATCTTCCTATAAACTTAGGCAAGTATTGAAAGAACTCAGACTGAAACTCAGAGGAACAGGAAAAAGAATCTGAATAAGGTGTGAATGGTGGAAGGGGAATTTGCTCAAAATAAACCTTAACCAAAAGAAAATGTGAACAATTAACTACACTATGAGACAGTTAATACAACTAAAATATAAACTCTGAGAATATAGTGGAACAAAACAAATAAAAGAAAACAAATAAAGAGGAAGAGAATGAGTGAAAGTTGTCAGCAAAAGCTAAAGTAGTAAAATCCAGTCTTGAGTGAAATTCAGACTAAGATATAGAAGAAAGTATTTCAAAGTGGTTCATGCTGTTGAAGAATTTTCAAATAACTTTAATGGAGCAAAAACAGAACAACATGGACAAAAAGATATAAAAGAATAAAACGTAAAGGAACACTGGAGCTTTGTGAGCTCATCAATGACTATACAACTGAGGACAGTGTTTGCCCTTTCCCTAGAAACCACCAATAGTCAATAGTTTATCAGTGAATGGGGATCCATCTCCAATCTGTGATTGTTCCATTGGCTGTGTTATGCCCCAAAGATAGAATTTCACAGCTACCTCCATATATTCTGGTTCTTATATTCTTCTTGCCCCCTCTTCTGTGATGCTTCCTGAGACTTATTTGGGGTGATGTACATGTGCTGTTTAAGGCTAAGCATGCAAATTTCACTTATTTCTCAGCACTAAAATATATGGCCACATAGACAGTCCTGTTTAAACTCAGTGGATAATGAAACAACAAAAAATGTCGTGAATTTTCATGGAAAGGGACTTATAGAGAAGTGTGGTAATAAGGGTGGGAGGGAGATACAAGGGGATGAGGTTACAGTAATCAGAATGCTCTATATATGTATGAAATTGTCAAAGAAGAAATTTAATAAAAGATAAAGAACACTTAAGTAAAAGAAATGAGAGCTAAGATAGCATATGCTATTATCTTATGTGTGAGGAAGACAAAGGAAATGTGATTATAAATTTTGAAGTAATCAGATGAATAATTCTCATAAGCTAAAAGCCTGACTCCAAAATGAACACATTTCATGAAAGGAAAACTTATTTGGAACTAATGACATTGAGATATTGTAGTTAAGTCACTGCATTTAAAAATAAAGAAAACTAAATTAAAGAAAATCATCTTGTACAGCATGGAAAGACTGTATCTCAATAATAATGATAAAAAAGACAAAAAGCAAAAGACAAAAGAGGGCTAGAGAGATGGCTCAGAAGCTAAGAGTAGTGGCCACTCTAGCAGAGAGTCAGACTTTTTTCCCCAGCACTTACATGGTAGTTAAAAACTGTCCTAAATTTAGTTCCAGGGGATATCATGCCCTCCCCCTTCTGGCCTACACAAGCATTGCATGCACAGATGCATGTACACACATTCAGGCAAAACACTCATACAGATAAAATAAAAAAATAAATTAAAAATTAAAAATCATTCAAAAAATTTTCAAAAAATCATAGTTCTTCACATATCCAGGCAGATTAATTAGAAGAAAATTAAGGAACCCAGTAACATTCAGGTAGTAGTGGATTTCCTTATTCATGAAAATTGGTACAGTTATGTAATTTCAAGATAAAAAAATCTCTGGAAAGTCAATAACATACTTGGGAATGCATGGTCAACAGTTGCAATCGTACAGGCACTCTGATTTTTGAGTCAGGAGTTTGGACCCTCATATATATAATTTATTTCTATAAATTGCCATAAGACTTCTTTATTCTGTATCTTAATTTACTATTGATCTCTTTTGCCCTCTTCTTTCAGGAAAGTACTTATAAATATTTCAGTTAGCTAGCCAATGAAACTTCATGTATTCCTGGAAGGACAGTACCCGCATGGACACTGTGTATTTATCATTGTTTCTGGGTAAGAGCAGTTTGGAGGGGAGGCCAGTGTCAGGAACCTGAATAGTAGAATTTGACCTAACACAAAGCCCATGATCTATCTTCTAACATACAGTGAGATTATGAAAATGATGCTGTTTAAATTCAGTGCTGAAAAGATGTCTTAGGAAAGAAGTATTTATTTCCTGCTTAATTTCCAAGGCTATGTTCACATAACATGCAATTATATCAGTCCCTAGGGCAGAAACTTTAAGAACATGACACTATGGAGCAGCCTGAAATTAAAATTATCTCTAAAACTGCCCTATCTTCCCCTCTACCCTCTGATGCCTAATTTACCCATTTATGTTCCCTTGTTCTTCTTATTTGTAGGTTTCTATTAGAAGATTTCTGACTTAAAATGAAGAAAAGAAAAAATATATTTACTAAATATGAATTGGTTTGTGTTTTGCCTTTTGGGGAAAAATGCATTCTGATCATTCCTTACTGTTTTTTTCTCCTACTCAATGCAAATGAGAAAAACACTCTTTTTAGAGGAAAAACCAGATCCTCTAGGATACTGTCTTGGCTATCTTTGTGAATTATTGACTTTGTGACAGTATACAAATCTATTGTTTCTTTGCTGATAGCAGCAGAATTAAAAAAAAAACAGCAAAACATTTTCATTTTCTTCTTGCCCCAACTCAAGATGGAAGAAGCTGAAGTCATCATACAAAATGGATGCCACTCACAGGTTACATATTATAGAACTGCATTATAGCTGCTAACTAACTGTAATCAGGGTTTCACCTAAAAGACAAGTTCATTCCTGCCAAGATCTCTCTCTAAATTTGGAATGATGTTCCCATCTACAAAGAAGAAATCTGTTTGTCACTGAGGGGACAAATGAGTTTTTTCTTTTTGAATAGCTTTTGTAAAGTCTAGTGGGATTATTTTTTTATGCCTAGGTAAAATTGTTACGGTTATTCTACTTTTGAAACAGATTGTTGTTAAATTTTCATTACTTCAATAGTAGTGGATGCCGATAATATAGTTTATTGTAGGTAAATATTTTTATAAAACTATTTTCATGTGGACTTATATATGTGAATTGAATATATTTGTCTCTTTAGGAAAAGTAAAAATTTACTAATTACTACTTTAAAATGAATTCATAGCCATAGATTCTGAAATCCTAATAACCCAGTACTAATCATTTAGTCATAGTGAGTCATTTGCTCATTCATCAAAAATTATATTAAGAACCTGACACGTACCAGGTTGGGGTTGTAACAGTAAAATCCATGATTTCATATGCTTTCTAGTCTAGCTCATAAAAGCAAAAACTAAATAAAGAGCCAAAGACTGTAAAATGTCCGAGTAGTTTGAACACAGGGTAAGACTGAGAAGCAACTCCACTGTATCTCACTGAATACAGCTACAAAACTTCAAAAGAATGTATGTAACAATTATTTGAGAAATGTTAGGTATAAACTGTGGAGAGAAAAAATGACAAGAATTAAAAGTAGAATTGAACTCACTGAAGATTTAACCATGTTTTCCTTCAGCATTCTGGAGCATGACAGGATATGGGATGAACAGAGGGAGTTCCAGGAGAAACCTTACTTCTAGCTACAGAAGCAGGAAGCAGTCTCCCAATGCCTAGACCTAGAAACTCTCCTAGTTTTCCCCCTGTCTCCATCTGGGCACATCTCAGCTCAAGTCCATGAGAGCAGATGAGGTAGATGTGATAGTGATAGTAACCCACTGTTAATTTACTATTAATCTTAACACCAAGAAAGGGAATATTTCTCTCTGATGGATAGAGCTAAGCTCCCAGGAGTTTGAGTAAAACTCTTATTGACATCTATCTCTCTGTCATTTTGTCTGAAACACGAAACAGGTTGTAGAAAATATATGGGAAGTTGAGATAAATTAAGCCCAACTTTTGGACTAGAGGACAACAGAAAAAAATCCCATAGAATTCCAACGTCCTGGGCACATAGAGGGGAGAGAAGTGTGTGGGAAAACAATGTCTTAAAATTCTTTATAAATTTTCAAACTCACCCAGGACTGAGTGTGCAAGGATGTGACTTGCACACTACATCATAGACTTGGAGACCTGAAAGACATGGTATCGCACTGCCTAGGTCCCAGTTTGGCCACATAGGGACAGATCCAAACAGACTTGAAAGGGCTTGGAAATCGATACTGAGGTAAAATCCAAGCCTACAGAAGTTTGGCTAGAAACTCTGGTGTGACACAACTAGGTTAATTAACTTCTAATACTGTAACATCATTATTTTCCATATGATTTAACAAGACCCAGAGTCCCATAGTATGATACTCAAAATGTCAGTAATATGTTGCAAAATTAGTTAATACTCCAGAAAAATCTTATTATCTGGGGAAAACACTCTCAAGAGACACCGATCCTCAGATTGCATAGTTGTAGTATTTTTTCTGATATTGTAAAAATGCTTCCAAAAAGTAAGAATGGATGAACAGACTTCTAAAAATAAACAATGTGGTGGAGAATATAATCAATATATATATATATATATATATATATATATATATATATATATATGTAATGAAATTGTGAAAAATATACCCTTAATTGGGGTTGGAGATATGGCATAACCATTAAGAGCACTGACTTGGTTCGGTTCCCAGCATCTACCTACATGGCAATTAACAACCATTTGTCACTCTCCAAGGGGATCCAACTCCCTCTTCTGACTCTGCAGGTGTTTCTCTATATGGGTGTACTTACAGGCATGCAGGCAAAACACTCAGACACATAAAATAAAAATTAATCAAGAAAACAGATGTTTAAAAATAGTAGGTTTATTTTCATATGCCAGAAATGACATGTAAAACAATATATTTCAAGTATGTTTATGCTGCTTTTTCTTAAAACTTAAAATGAAAAAAAAAGAAAATATGTTTAACTAAATGAGAATATAACCTAAATTGTAGTTAAAGGGAAATTTATAGTATTAAATGCTCATGTTAGCAAAGAGGGAATACTAACATAAAATCAGTATCCTACGATTTTGTGCTTTTAAACTAGAAAATAACTAGAAAGAAGAAAGAAGCAAAAGAAGAAAAAAATGAACACAAAAATTGACAGAAATCAATGAAATACATAATATGAGTAAGACACACTTGAAAAATATAGGAACAGAAGAAGAGATCTCACTGCATAGTCCACAATAGGATTCAGTTTCATGTGGGTTGTATGACTAATGCTCCCAGTTACATTATTGTTCCCTGGTAGTCATCCTTGTTTTTCTGTTATATAGGATTCTCCAGCTTGACAGGTTGTTTATCGAAACTAATGTCCTAGTAAGATTCAGCTGTCAACTTGATACAGCACTGAGTCACTGGAAAGAGGCTCAAATGTGGGATTTTCCAGATCAGATTGACCCATGGCATGTCCGTGAGAGTTTGTCTTGACTGATGTTGCTGTGGGAAGCCCAGCTCACTGTGGGCAGCACTATTCCTAGGTAGGTGGGTCAGGGCTGTGTAAGAAAGGTAGCTGAGCAGTGGGCAACCCACTACACAGCCTCCCTCCGTGGTCTTGCTTCTGTTCCTGACTCAAGCTCCTGCCCTGACTTCTTTCAGTAATGAATTGGGACCTGAAAGTATAAACTGAAATAAGCCCTTTCCTCTTCAAGTTGCTTTTGGGTCAGAATTTTTAATCACAGAAACAGAAAGGAAACTGGAACAACTACTAAGAGTCTGACACCAAGACAGAAGATTCATTTTTCTTTCCTTTTGAGACAGGGTTCCTGAAGTGCTATGTAGGCCAAGCTGGCCTTGATCTCACAGGGCTCCCTCTGCCTCCCAAATGCTGGGACTTAAACATGTGCACTACCAGGTCTGGCAAAATATGCATTCTTTAAATTTAACCATGAAACTAACATGCCCTAGACTTTGACATATTTTGTTTGTGAGAAGCAAATTATTTAGGGATAGAATTAGACAATGCTGTGAATACTAGGAAGCATGATCACTGAGGGACTTCAGCATATAGATGAGTTTAATATAAAATATATATGGAAAGTTGAAAGAAATACAATGGTTAAAATGAATCTGTAAAAGAATGAAGTTCATGTAAAAGTACCTCTCAGATTAAAGACATAAATTCTACAGTAATCCTGACCAGTCCGTTTTGATACAAAAATAGATATAGATCCATGCAGCACAATGAAATCCAGAAATGGGTTCATACATACACGATCAGTTGTTTTTTGACAGAGGCACATGAATAGTTCAATGAATAAATAATGCCCTTTTTTAGTAAATAATGTAGAAATAATTGGACATTCATATGTTAAAAAATAAACCTTGTGCCGAGCCTCCTACCTCATGAAATTTACACAAGATGTATTATAGAGTTAAATGGAAAACTATTACAGTTAGATTTTTAGAAGGATATACATGTGAAAAATGTTACTAGTCTTGGTTTAGGAAAGGTTGCTAAACAAGGTCACCAAAGTAAAGAAAGAATTCAGAAATTGAACTTCATCAAAATTAAAGTTTCAGAACTTTTAGAACTAGTGGGTAGTTCAATAAGTTTACAAGATAAAAGATCAACATATAACAATGGACCATATTCATATACTTGCAAAAATATGTGGAAACAAAGTTTTCTAATGCAATAGAGTTGAGGCTGGAGAGATGACTCAGTGGTTAACAGCAGATACTGCTCCTCCAGAGGACCTGAGTTCAGTTTCCTGCACCACATCAGGAAAATCACAACTGCCTGTAATTCTAGCTCTGAGGAATTGAACACCTCTGCAGATAGTTGCATGTGTCCTCAGAAAGACCCCCTCCACATATACACATAACTAAAAATAAAAACAATTCCTTAAGAAAATAAAAAAATGCTACATAATTTATAACAGCCACAAATGATGAAATACTTAAGGGGTAATCCAGGAAATCATTCAGGAACTGAATGCTAAAAACTATAAAATGTTAAAAATGAAAATAAATAATACACAAATAAATGAGAAATGGAATTCCCATAGATTTTTCCAACTTAAAATGATAAATATGTCAATACAATGTAACATATAGATGTATGATATAATACCAAAATACCAACAACAAATTTTTTGAAGATGGATACTGTAAAATATATGAGGAAGAGCAAAGAGTCATATAGGTAAAACAACTTTGGAAAATAAATTAAGACAAACTTTATGTCTATAGTAATCAAAACTGTATTGATTGAGGTGAAGATCAAAGGAATTGAATAGAGAATTCACAACTAGATCTGTGTAAGTATAGTCAAGATAATTCTGTGGATGAGAAAGTATAATCATTTTAACAAATGATATTAAAGTAATTGCTTATCTATGGGGCTTTGGGGGACACAAATTCGACTAGATAGGCCTTAAAATAGAACAGAAGACATAAAGTTCGAGGGGGTATGGAAGTGAGTGTGAGTCCAAGAGAAGATGTGAGAAGGGGTCTGAATTATGATCAAAACACATTGTATGAAAATTTCAAACAATCAGTAAAAATACCAAAAATTAAAAGGAAACTCCATACTGTGTATAAAAATAAATGTAAAATGATCGAGGATTTGATGTAAAAAAAAAAAACTCCCAGAATAAAACACAGGAGAAATCTTCAGGAGGTAGAGCTGTGTAAGGAGATTTTAGCTATGACAGCAAACTAATGATCTAGAAAAAAATGATGAATTGGACTTAAAACTTTATGCATTGTGCAACATTATTAAGACAACCTACAGACTGGGAGGCCGCATTTTAAAGCTATATTTACAATGAAGGAATACACAAACTTGTTGGTAAAACATTCTGTAAGAATATGCAAAAGACAGGAGCAGACCTTCCAGAAAAGTGAAGTTCAGATGAACAGAAGACTACGTGAGACCACGTTCCACATCATTAGCATCGCCTGAAACACCTTGTCTCAGATTCGAGACTACTGCACACAGTTTTCTGCTTTTATAGAAACATAATGATTTAACTATAGAAAATAAAGGCGATATTTTCCTACCATCTCTTCTTAGCATGTAAGATCAAATTACTTTATCTTTGTGTTGCATGATGTTGTAGTGCTTTTTAAATGGCTGTTAGAGTTGATGACTTGAGTGTCATAAACAAAGTCAGTCAATGAATTGCGGTTTGCAGTTAGGACTGGATTTTCAACCATTTCTGAAATGGTCGCAACATTTTTGTACTACTTATTGATATGCATTGATGCTTATGTAATCAAAGTACTGATCAACTGAAAAACACTGTACATACTCTACATCCTTTAATACTAAACACCTAGCCATTATTTGATTCTTTATCTAAAAATAAGCACATCCATCTCATTGGAATACAAACTTGCTTTTATCTTAAGTGGTAAAATTATAAATAATTATAGATAACCATTTTAAAATAAATTTCTGTATGATATGTTTCCAGTTAATTTTTGATTTGCATACATATATTATATACGTGCATACCTAGAATCATGTAAAATTACTCAAATTTTCAAATGGGAAAAGTTTAAGAAGTACTGGTCTGCTTTATATTATACAAGTCAGTTTCCTTGTTTTGATAATGTACAATAGTTATATAAGATGTTCCCATTGAGGGAAGATAGTTGAAGGACTTATGGATCTCTGCACTGGAGTCTTTGCAAATTATTTTAAGTCTATAATTATTTCAAAACAAAATTAAGAATTTCTGAATAAAGAGCTGAAAATACAATTAGTATTTTGAATACTAAATCAAGGAGAACGTGATGATAAACATCTGGAAAGATAGACAGGATTAATGTTCAGTGGAGAACTACAAGTTGAAGCCATGGTGAAATATCAGCACACACCTATTAAAATGGCTCTTCTGTGAACTTATGACAATAGTAATTGCTAGCTTGGAGTCAGACTATAGTTATTAGTCATTTTTGATTGAATGTTAGAAAAAAAATAAGATACTGCTACTAAGGAAAATAGTTGAGCAGTTTCTTATACTTACATGTGGCCTTGCAGCTCTTTTTCTAGGTATTTACTATAGATAAATGGAGATTTATAGTCACAGTAAAAGATGTTCATGAATATCCATAAAAGTTTTTTTTTTTTCTGTAATGGCAAGAGCTATAGAACTGTGTAAGTTTCCTTACGACATGAATAGTTAAAAACAAAACTTTAGTACTTTCGTACAGTGGATTTGCTTCTGAGTATGTTAGGAAATAATTATGTACTAAGAAACATAAAGTCATCAGAGACAGCTAACAGAAGCTGTTGAAAGACAGGGCGGCCAGAGAAGTCTACCTGACAGGGTTTCAGAGAAAGATCCAAGAAAGGACAAGTAATGACCACAAATCATCTGACTACAGGAAGAGACTTCAAACAGAAAGAAAAGAAGAAAGTGGTAAGGTCTACAGTAGCAGTATGGGAAGAAGGTGAAAGCAGGCCAGGCCCTGAGGAAGGAGACAGAGGTGGAATGAGGAGAACAGTGAATCAAGAGGTGTGGGGCAGATGCGTCATTGAATCTTTAGAAAAGTTCTCATCATTTGTCTCCAGTAAATGCTAAGCTTGTGTCACTTTTCTAGAGAACAAGTTCCTTTATGTCTAACTTGTTCCATTGATGTTCAGTTTAATACTGTCTTAGCTTGATCCATGCTTTAGACTGAGTCACTATTCCTTGGTTGCTCACTGTTGCTAGCAATTGAAGTTGGTTATTAAATTATTCCTCTGTTTTTAAATTCTGCTTCTGTGCAAAGATCTGATTTTATAAGCCCGTTGCCATCTTTGTCCTTGTTTCTGAACTCTTTGATGATTCCCCAATTGCTCTTCTGGTATGCAGTCCTAGGCAGGACTTGAAATTTTATTAGGAATCTGCTCTGATTTGTACAGAAAAACCAACATGTATTCTACTCCAAGTTTAAAGAACACAAAATTGAAGCTCATGTATTTTCAGTTACAAACAAAAGCCTGGACGTTTTCTGAGAAAAGGCAGATTTGACAGATTTAGGACCAACTTTTCATTGATATTCAAATCTTGAAACTGCTACTTGGTATGGAAACCACGAGCTGTTTCTCTAATTTCAACTTTTAGGGGCCTAAACAGAAGATATTTCTCTTTTCTTCCCTGGCAGACTTAATGCTGAATATTGATAAAAATTTTCATATGAACTCCTTAAGCATAGCTAAAGAAAAATCAGGATGATAAGGGATGATCCACACTGCAAATCCTTTTTCAGATGTTTCAGAAAAAAAGTTTCAGCATATGAATAATGATGTGTAATATAGAAGCCATTTATTTCACTAAGAGCTAAAACAACATGTGTCAGGAAGATAAAATTCCACTTTCTCAACTTCTGGAGCTGGAGCAAAGTCCTAAATGAACTGATGGGCATTTCTTTTGGTGTCAGGGGAAGAAGAGGAATCTTTTTCTTGGCAATAATAAGACAAAAGCAAGAAAATTAAGTATCACCACACTGAGAGAAAAGGGAGATCCTTATAAATCCATTTAGTGAATGTATTTCCCTCTCTTCAGACTGGTTCCTGCTGAGTATAAGCCACACAAATAATTGCTATTATTTCTTTTATATTGAATTTTTGCTTATTTTATACAGTATGTTTTTGTTATATTTCAATCCCATCTGCTATCTACATTCCTCCTTACTACTGATGCCCAATTGCATGTATTCTATTAAATACATATATTAAGGATTATAGTCAAATGAGTGCCCCCAAATGCCCTTTGGTGGGTGTGAATCCATCTAATAGAGTCTGCTTAACCTACCAAGCGACACGCCCTTAAAAGAGACTAATTCACCCCTTACCAATTGCCATCAATTTCCAGGAGTTCCTCAGGTAGGAATGGTGTTTCTTCCCTACTTTCCCACTTCTCTCCTGGGATTTTTCTCTGCCTTGAGTTTACGTGGGACTTGTGCATGCTGTCACCATTTTGGTGAGTTCATATGAGGAACTGCCCCAGCTGTCTGGAAAACTCTGTTTCCTTGCAGTCATCTACCACCCCTGGCTCTTATAATCTTTTTACCATCTCTTTGACAATGATCCCTTGGACTTTGGAGGCAGAAATTTGAGATAACCCAATTCAGGGATAGTCATTCTACAGTCTCTTATTCTTTGCACATTGGCCAGTTGTAGTTTCCTGGGTCAATCACCACCTGTTATGAAGAAGATTGTCTGGTGATAGTTGAGAGATACATTAATCTATGGGCATATCATTATAGCATTAATAGTCAGTTTAATACTATATGTATTTTACAGAATAATAGTATTAGGCTCTCCCCCATGGCCTGTGGCTTGTCTAGTCACATGTTCCCAGGTCTGATATCAATGCTCCATCCTATGAAGTGGCCCTTAAATCCAATTAGAAAGTGATTTGTTACTCCCATAATCTTCATGTCACTGTTGCACCAGAAGTCATATCTTGGCAAGTCAATTGTTGAAGCTTGCAGAATTCACAATTGGTTAATTTTTTTCTCCCACTAGCATGCATAACACCTTCAAGTTCTATGAATGCTAGTCAGTAGAGATGAAGCTTTGAAGTCTTGATTTCTCCTTGTTTTTTCTATGGCTCACGTATATAGTGTCTTTAGCAAGACAGTTTTATCATGAAGTTCTGGCAATTTACCAAGAGCAGGGGCAGTGGCCAGTATTGTTTGAGGGTCTATGGGAACCCTGGCAAACAGTTTCAAAATAAGGTGTCCAACCCTGACATTGGATTTTTGCTTTGCTAGCTTTTGGTGTATAGTAGGTGCAATATCCCCCTGTTATAAGAAAACTGCTTTTTAATTTCCTTTTATAACGTATATGTATATAATTTAAGAAGCTTCTATAGTGATAGGTTTGCATATGGGTTTTTCTAACGGCCTGCCCTTCCAATCCCCACCACAACTTCTTCATTCCTCAAGTTTTACTTTTACTTGCATGATGTATATACACAAATGATTTTATGTGTTATACAACCTAGACTTTGTAAATGAGATAAAATGTGTTCTTTCTTGGTCTGGCTTATTTAACTTAATATGATTTGAGTTACATCCAATTTCAGCAAATGGCATAATTTCATTATTTATGGCTGCATAAAATTTCATATTGTATATGTGCCACATTTCCTTTATCCATTTATCTGTTGATGAGCATATCAGATGGTTCCAAATGTTGGCTACTGTTACTAGTATATTAATAATTATGGATGTGGAAGTGTCTCTGTGGTATTCTGTCTTAGAGTCCTTTGGGTATAGTATGGCTGAGTCATATGTAATTTTAGAAAGCATGTTTTCTCTTTAGTGATACTGTCAAGTGAATTTCACAGACTGATTTTCATCAAGTTCTAAAAGAAAAGTAAGTTTGTACATGTACAAATTCTAGTTAACATCATGTATCTAAATATGTGTGAGCACATACACACAAATACATATACATGTGTATGCATATGGTATGTAGAATTCAGAGGCTTAGCCTTTCTTTTAAAAGCTGGATGAGTTGCTATCCTGAGATATGATTTTAGAATTTCAGGTTAGGACTTACAACTCTACAATCTTCATTTAAAATTCCTGCTTGATAATTTTATTTCTTTAGGTTAACATTTTTCTCCCTGATTTCAGTGTTGTCTCCTACTGTCACTGAAAACTTATCTTTATTTTAATGTAATCATGAAAAAAATTCCTTTCATTTAATAGTCACGGGTATTTGTTTTTGTTTTCTTAAGACAAGCTCTAACTGTATACCTCAGGCTGGCCCAGAACAGATTCTTTAGATCAGACTTACACTTGTAGCAATCCCACTGTCCTGACCTCTCAAGTACTGTCAGGTATCATACCTGGCTAGGAACAGGTTTTGATAGGGAGAAGAATAAAAGAGTAGAATTCTAGAAGACAGACTTAACAAATTTTCAAAATGAGAGATTGTCCCTAACGTTATCTATGTCTTGAAATGGAATTTAGTAAATTAATACAGTAATAGTACATATTTATTAGAAACATTACTAGATGTTAAGTATATAGCATAATTGTCACAACAATTCTTGAGCTAGATCTCAATTACCTGGGAAAAGTGTGTGTATTCATTCATAGGATAATGTATACACAAAAACTAGTTTTTTCCCCTTTTGTTTTGAATGTTTGCAAATTTCTTAGAGTGGCACAGGAAATTACCATACCAGATCTCAAACTATGTTACAAAGCTATAGTCATAAAACAGCTTGATACTGGCATAAAAACAGACATGTAGATCAAAAGAATAAAATAGAAGATCCAAACATGAGTTCATGCAGTTCTAGTCACCTGACATTTGACAGAAGTTCCAAGAACACACACTGGAGGAAACACAGCATATTCCACAAATGGTACTCACAAAACTGGATCTACATGTGTAGAAGAATGAAATTAGACCCATACCGTTTACCACACACATACACACACACACACACACACACACACACACAGACACTAGTTGTATATATTTCTTTGAGGCAGGGTTTTTACTCTGTAGCCCAGACTTCCCTGGATTCCCGATGTAGCCCTAGACTTGCCTGGAACTAATGATAATTCTTTTGCTTCAGCATCCTCAATATTTGGATTACAGGTGTGAAAAACCAGTCCTGACTTAGTCTTTAGTCTCCTGAAGCTTTCAAGTGATTAAATGAAGCATGTCCACATGAAAGAGTATAATCTACTTTACTCAAATCCACAGATTTAAATGCTAATGTTTCTCAAGAAACGTTGAAAATAATGTTTGACTAAATATATGATGGGCACCACAGCTTAGAGAAGTTGTTTTAGAAAAGGATTTTGATCATTTTCATCACAAAGAATTGATAAATGTTTGAGGGAGAGGTTTTCCATGATTTGAATATTATGTATTATGAAACTGTACCAAAATATTGTATTGTTCCCAATAAGTATTAGTAATTTTTATGGCAACAAAAACAAGAAAGAAAAACCAAAACTTCATGTAAAATAAGATAAAAATAGTCATAATTTTCTTTAAAATTAATATTCTTCATTTTACCAACAGAAGATCTTTATGTCATGTAAATAAATAATTTGCATATGTTCCACGTGGAGGTTTAATATAAGAAACCACCTCACATGATTATGGATGATAAGAAGCCTCATGATGGTCCTATAAAACAAAGACTACGGAATGCCATTGGTGTAGTCCTAATCCAAGGCCAACACCCAGAAACCAGGAAAACTAATGGTTGCAAATCTTAGACCTAGCATAGATGACTGATAATGGCTCGGACAATCAGTAGACTGACGGCAAAAATTCTCTCTTCTTCTCCCTTTTTTCTTCAGTTTTCTTCTATTTATACCCTAAATTAAATTCATGAGATCCATGCCTATTGGGGAGGGTCATGTGTTTTATGCAGGCTACTGATTCAAATGCTAATCTATTTCAGAAATAACCTCACAGACTTAGCCAGAAATAATGATTCATCAAATAACTGAACAATTCTTAGTCAAGCTGACACACAAAATAAATATCACAATACTATATATATATATATATATATGTATATATATATGTATATATATATATAGTATAGATATCAGCAATTAATAAACACCAATTGGCATAATCTTTCCAATAATTTATAATACATCTTCATGTCTTACTAATTCAGCTATTAATTATTCAGTGCATGTGGAAGAAATCCCAAAATATGACACAGACATTACCATTTAAACTTTTAGGCAATTCATAGCAAAAAGTAAGATCTCAGGAGGTTAGCTTGATATTGCTTTGAGGGCCACTTCTCAATTTCTTATACAAAGAATATCTAGGTATTGTTCTTTTCTCATATCAAAGTTGATTCCTCCTGGGAAGAATCCATCTGAACCATCCTATCTATATAATTGACTATTTATATGCAGCTATTAATGGAAAACTTGATCCTCTTGAGGTCTGTTAACCAGGCTCATGCCCAAATTGAGGCTGATTTCATGATGAAATGTTATCAGAGGAGACTCTAACCATAGAACAACTCCAAGCTGATTTTCTTAAGCCTTCTATGGAAAAATGGCAGTATGTCTATATTTAATCCTGAGGGCCACAAAAAGAAATAAAAAGATGAAAAGAAAATAAACAATTCCCAACCACCAATGGCATTCCTTAGTCTTTGTTTTATAGGACCATCATGAGGCTTCTTATCATCCATAATCATGTGAGGTAGTTTCTTATATCAAACCTCCATGTGGAACACAGGCAAATTATTTATTTACATGACATAAAGATCTTCTGTTGGTTCTGCTTGTCTAGAAAAAACTAACTAATATCAACATATGTATTTGAAAATGTCTATAAATACTACAGTTTTAAAGTTGTCCTAGCTTTTAACTTAGGAACTTGCTATTCAAGTGTTAAATTCAGACCATCAACATCAGTATCAGCTGGGACATTTACAGCCCTGGGCCTCAACTCATACCTATCAAATATAAATCTGCATTTTGGGAACATCTCTTTCGAGAGAAATTTATTAGAAATAAAACCAATAATTTCAGTGTGGATGGAAAATCTTTTCGAATATAATGCAAACAACTTGTAGACTGGCAGGCAAGCTCAGGGAATCAGATCAGGCTTAATAAGTTGTTGCAACTGAGAG
Source organism: Eospalax fontanierii (assembly GCA_035773235.1). Taxonomy (NCBI): domain Eukaryota; kingdom Metazoa; phylum Chordata; class Mammalia; order Rodentia; family Spalacidae; genus Eospalax; species Eospalax fontanierii. The sequence goes on along the minus strand of CM069525.1, from coordinate 20,603,101 downwards.
GCAGGGAAGAGCTGAGCTGTTGACCAGTCTGACTTTGGGCCTGCTGAGTTTTTCTATTTGTGTAAAAGAAACCCATTAATTAAATAGTCTTAGATTCTAAACAACAGGGAGAAAAATCAATTAGAACACCTTGCAGAGTGAGAGAGAATTGGGAAAAATTCATTATCAGTTAGCCAGCATTTCTCGAGAGGAAAGGTCAGGCATGACCTCTCCCTATCAGCAAGTGATGATGTCCCCAAAATAATCATGGAGAGACAACTTCTTTAAACCCAGGCCATTTGACAGTTAAAACAAAACAAAACTACAGGTAGCAAGCATCCTAAATAAGCCTTGATTTCCTTAAACCAAAGAAAAATGTACAAAGTAGATAGTGCAAATGAGAGGTAAGTGAGCATAGAGCCATTGTTTCTCACTTGTTTTGCCACTATTTATGTTTTTCTGTACTTGGATTAAACATGGATTTTCTGGGAAGAGTAAATAACAGGAATGCAACTTTCTGAAAATGAGATTTCAGTTCAGTGTAATTCATTTTTAGGACTCCCAGAGAAATGACTAGAAGTGACTTCATCAAGCTCAGTGCAACAAAACACCCTCCTAATACTAACCTCCTTCCTCGACTACATTCCTGCAACTTCTCAAAATTCCAATTAGATAATCCGTTTAAAACATAAATTATGACATGCTATCCTTCTACTCAAAGCTCTCCAATAATATTCTATTGTACTTAGAATAAAGTTCCAAACCTGCAAGATCATTATCTGATCTCTAGATCTCTTTCTCCTTAATTCCTTCCTTTGTACTTCCTTGCTCTTTTTCATTGATGTGTATACCACCTTCTCAACTCCATGGACCATACTCCTTTCACATAGCCCATGTCTTCATTTTTCCTGGGTTTCTGTTCCAGTTACCTCAGTGATAGGATTTCTCTCACCATCTGATCTGTAGTTATTCTATTCTATAGTTATTCTATTCTATAGTTTAAATCCTCATACACATTGGTAGTTTTCTGTATTCTGATATTATAGTAAATAAGAATTAGTTTTTTCCAATCTCATACTAGATAAGCCTTAGTCTATTTTTCTATTTTTATGCCTGGAACACAGTAAAGCTTTATTAAATATTTATTGAGTGAATTATATAATCCAGCCAAATTATCCTTCAATTCAAGCATCCAAATGGTTCCTTTTTTTGACTTACCATAAATCAATAAAGATATTTGCATAAGTATTAGGCTCTCATTTCCCCTTCTCTCTAAGCATATGGCCACAGGAAGAAAGCTATTTATATATTACATAGCATCATATATTTCCTATCTTATTGTTTTATTTACAAATATCCTCAAAAGGCATTGTTGTCCTCACTTTATGAATGACTAACTGGAGATGTTGGCAGTTTAAATGATTTATTGAATGCCAGAGCTGACTATCAGTAACATTCTGTAGAATAAGTCATGCTATAAAGAAAAGAAAAATCCATGGATCTAAATATATAAGTGAACTGTCTAACTGACCAAGAGATTAATATACAGAAGAAATACAAATTACTTACAAATCAATTACAAAAAAATACATGGGCCTACAGAAAATGGAGTAAAGGCTGTGAACAGAGAATTTATAAGGAAAGATTTCTTAATGATAAACATATGAATTTCTACCTAACTAGTATTCAGAAAACTGTAATGAAGATGTTTTCCAACAGTATACCAGAAACTTAATTAGAATGAGTAACAGAATTATTTGTAAAGAAATATGAATGTACACATCAAACTGCTATTAGAAATGAAATTGGTTTAACATCTTTAAAGAGCTATAGACAATTTTTAATAAGATGAAAACATGCATTTTATGACTCAGCAATTACAGTTCGACATATGTATTCTAGGGGTTCTGTTCAAAATATTTAACAACAACTACCAGGAGCAGCAATTAATCAGAAGATACATAAGTTATAATGATTGGCCTAGTCATACTGGTATATTTTACTTGAATATTAGTTCTGTGTATACCTCAAAGAAATTTCTTCGTATCTATATAAATAGACTTGTCCTTTGCCATCTTTCCTCTCTGGAAAAACGGGAACTGGTGCTCCCCTGCTACGGCCCCCACTGGTTAAGTAGTTAGAACCCACCTACTTCTTTACCACCTTCCTTCTCTGGAACTAGGACAGAAATTGATACTCTTGCACTCTGGGGAGTTAGTTAGCTCACTCCTTCACCACCTTTCTACTCTGGAAGTGGGAAAGGAAACCTGCTAGTTAGAACCTACCTACTTTTTAGTAATCCTCTTTAGGACTAGAACATGACCCCACTGCTCATGTGCCCTGGACAACCTTGGGGAACTAGTTTGATCTTGCCCACTCCTTTGAGGTCTCCACACTCACAGTTCTAGTTGTGATTATCCACCTGACACAGCTGACCAGATTGGAATCAGCCCATCTCTCCAATAAAAAACATTAAAAGTGGAAACTTGAACCACAGACCAACTCTCTATACCTGATCAGATATCAACCGAGTGAGCTATGACAGCAATGAAAACAAAGCCAAGCTTCCTCATGCAAACAGATAGTGATTAACACAGAAGGCCTTAACTACCCAAAATACAGAGAATAAGAGACTGCAGAGTGTGTCCCTTAGTGATACTCCTGTATTAAACCACTGCCACCTAGGGCACAGGGACCAATGCTGAAGAGAAGTTGGAAAGACCGTAAGAACCAGGAGTGGTGAATGACCACAAAGGAACAGTTTTCCAAGCCACTGGGAAATTGCTCATAGGAACTTACAGTAATGATTACAACATGCACAAGACCCATGCACAAGACACAAGAACCAGGGAACTGGATAAGCCCCAACCTTAGCCGAGGAACTATTACCAACTGATCACTGCTACGTGAGGAAGTCTTCTTTAAGATTGTGATGTTAGATAGACTGACAAGGTTCTAGTGAATGAACTCACATCGAGGGACATCTGAGGACATAAACTTGACTCAATAGGCCTAAACATACATGACACAATGCATGAAATCCAGTGGGGGCCTAAAGCGATTTAAGACAGGGGAAGGGGTCTAAATATTCCTAAGATGTATTATATATGAAATGCATAAAAATTCAATAAAAATAGAGATGATGAAGTAGAAAAAGAAGGAGAAGGCAGAGGAGGAGAATAAAAAAGAACAAGGAGAAGAAGGATCATATATGCCCAGTGCACAATGAAAAATCACAAACAATATGAAAAACCTAGATAATATGGTCATACAAAGTCCCATAAGTCCTATGGAAGTGTTTTAAAATGAGAACTACCCAAATGAACTGCAGGACATAAAACTTAATAGAGCAATCATAAACATGATCAAGGAAATCAAGAACTTTAAACAACACATAAACAAGAACTCAAAAAACTCAAAGGAGATAGTAATAAATTCCTGACTGAAACTCAAGAATATAAGAATATGAATATATGGATGAATGAAATGACAAAGAAAATTCAAGATTTGAACTGTGAATTCAGGAAAGATAGAATATTGAAGAAAACAAGTTGAGATAAAGACGGAATTGAAAAACTCAGTAAGCCAATTGGCAAACACAGGAAAAAAAATCTTACAGATAGAATGACTCAAATGGAAAGCATAATATAAAAATTTGACCATAAAGTTGAAGAATTAAACTTCTGAAGCAAAGAATATGAAAAATTTCAATACAGGAATGGAATATGTAGAATTATGAGATACTATGAAAATACCAAATATATGAATTTTGGGTATAGAGTAAGAAGAAGAATCTCAGGTTAGTGGCATTGACCAGATCTTCAACAGGATTATTCATAAACACTTTCCTAAATTAAGGAAAGGCGTACATATACAGATACAAGAAACACACAGAGTACCAAATAGATTAGACCAGAAAAGGAACTCCCCATGGCGTATCAGAGGAACAACACTACATATGTAGAACAAAGGGAGGTTATTGCAAGCTACAAGAGAAAAAAAAGTTGCATATAAAGGAAAATCGATCAGAATTACAACTGAGTTTTCAGTGCAAATTTTAAAGTCAGAAGATCCTGGAACAATATATTCCAAATTCTAAATGAGCATAGTTGCCAACCCAGACTTCTTTACCCAGCAAAACTGTCTCTCATAGTTGAAGGTGAAAGAAAAATCTTGTGTGATATAAATAGGTTGAAAGCATTCCTGTCCACCAAATGAGCCCTACAGAGAATATCGGAAGCAATACAAAAGACTGCAGAAAGTAGTAACTGTACTGAAGAGGCTATGGAAAGAAAAGAAATAAAGTAATAATTGTGGGAAAATAAAATAGGGCTAATAACACTAATAGAAAATACAATGACAATAACCAGTATACATCTTTCAGTAATGACTTTATACATAAATGGTTCTGATTTTTTATCAAAAGAAATGGGAGAGTAGAATGGAATAAGAAGCAAAAATCCATTTTTTAATTGTTTTTAAGCTACTCCACTTACCTTCCAGTGATGGGATGGAAAAATGGCCTAAGCAGACTTTGAGATCCTAACAGTAGACAAAATAGATGTCAAACTAAAAATAATCAGAAGACATAAAGGAGGGTCACTTCATTCTAATCAACTGAACAATTAACCAAGAAGACATTACAATCATGAATATATATATATATATATATATATATATATATATATATATAATGCATCCAGTATCCTAAAAAGAGTACTATTGGACTCTAAGACACAGATTAACCCCAACTCATTATCAATAGGTGACTTCAATACACTAGTTTCTGTGATAGGTAATATAGACAAAGAATAAACAGAAAACTATCTAAATTAAATATTATACTTCAAATAGACTTAACAGACATATTAGAGTATTCCACCCAAACACCCAAGGATTTGCAATCTACTCAGCAGTTCAGAGAAATTACTTGAAAATAGACCACATACTTTGGCACAAAACAAACTTCAACACATCCCAAACATTGAAATAATTCCATGTATTGTATAGGATTACAGTGCAACAAAGCTTTAAATCAACAGTAAAAGAAGCTCTAGTAACTACAGGAACTTATGGAGATTAAAAAATATGCAATAGTTCAAGGAAGAAATGAAAGTATTTCTGGTATTAAATAAAAATAACACAAAACAACAAAACTTCTGAGACACAATACAAACATTTCTGAGAGAAGTTCATTGTTTTAAGCCACTACATTAAAGAATGAGAAAGAACACAAATAGACGACTTAAAGATACAACTCAAGAATGCAGAAAAACAAGAACAGATCAAAGCCAAATCTAGAAAATAAGAAAAATATAAATCAGAGCAGAAATCAATAAACTAGACACACACACACACACACACATACGCACACACACACACACACACACAATACAAATAATGAATCTAAGAGCTGGATCTTTGCAAAGATAAACAAGATAAGGAAAAGAAAAAAAGAGTAAACCCAAATCGACAACATAAGAGAGAAAAAGAGCAACATTATAATGGACATAAAAGTAATCCATATCATTATTTGGGATTACTTAAAAAACCTATACACTGTTAAATTAAAAATCTAAAAGAAATGGATGAATTTGTAGATTCAATCAAACTACCAAAGTTAAACCAAGAAGAGATCAACAACTGAAACTTACTAACAAATAACAGTAATACAAAGCCTCCAGATTAAAATAATCCAGGTCCAGATGGATTCATAACAGAACTTAATCACGCCTTCAAAAAGAACTACAACCAACATCTCATAAATTATTTAAAAAGATAAAAACAGAGAAATGGAGAACTCCAAAACTTCTATGAAGCCAATACTACTCTAATAGCCAGACCAGGTAAAGATACAAGAAAAAAGAAAGTTACAAGCCTGTTTCACTAATGACCGTAGATGCAAGAAATTCTCAAGAATATATGAACAAATCACATACAGATCAAAAAGATCACCCCCCATTATCAAGTTGGCTTTATTCCAGAGATGCAGGGATGATACATAAATCAATAAATATAATAAGTCATATTAATGAATGTAAAGACAAAACTCACATGACCATCTCAATATCTGCAGAAAATGTCTTTGACAAAATCCAACATGCCTTCATGATAAAAGTCTTAGAGGGAATTAGACTGGGCATAACATACCTCAACATAATTAGGGCAATATATGACAAATCCACAGTCAACATCATTCTCAATGGAGAAAAACTCAAAGTATTTCCATTAAAATCAGAAACCAGATTAAGTTTGTCTGATATCCTCCATTTTTTTTTTCAAAATAGTATTTGAAAACTTAGGAAATTAATAGAATATTAGTTGGAAAAGAAGTCAGATTACCCTTTTTGTATGTGACATTATAAACATAAGAGGTCCCAAGAATTATACCAGAAAACTTCTAGAAATGATCAACACTTTCAGGAAAGTAGAAGGAACAAAATAAATTTAAAAAACCACTAGCCTTTTTATATACTAATACCAAGCAGTCAGAGAAAGAGATCCCAGATCTTTCATTCATAATAGTCTGAAAAAATATGTAGGAATAAATGTAACCAAAGATGGTAAATATCTCTCCAATGAAAACCTTAAATCTTTGAAGAAAGAGATTGAAGATGACAGTAGAAGATGGAAAGACTTTTCTCATCCTTATAGATTGGTAGAATTTAACATATTGAAAATAATTTTATCAAAAGCATTATACAGATTCAATACAATCTCAATCAAAATTTCCATGAAATTTTTTACAGAAATAGACAGAGAACATTATAAAATTTATATGGAATGACAACCGACCCCAGATTGCAAGAGCAATGATGGGAGAGTTACCGTGCCAGATCTTAAACTATATTACAGAGAAGTAGTCACAAAACAGCTTGGTATTGACATAAAAACAGACATGTAGAGCAGTGAAACAAAATAGAAGACTCAAATATGAGGGCATGCTACTTTAGCTACCTGGTATTTGACAAAGAAGCCTAGAATACACACTGGAAGAATCTTCAACAAATGGTGCTGGGGAAACTGGATCTCCATGTGTAATAGAATAAAATTAGACCCATACATATCACCCTGCACAAAACCCAACTCTAAGTAGATCCAAGTCCTCAAAGTGAAGCCTGAAATGCTGAAGCTGTTAAAAGAGAACATAGGCAGTACTTAACAAGATAACAGGTTCAGAAAAGTACTTTCTAAATCAGACTTTGATTGCTCAGGAATTAAGGTCAACAGTTGATAATGAGACCTCACTAAACTAAAAAAGTATCTGTATAGTAAAAGAAACAATCTAGTAAAAAGGAAGCCCACCAAATGGGAAAGAATCTTTGCCAGCTATGTATATGACAGAGGATTAATTTCCAGAATATACAAAGATTTCAAAAAACAAACAATCAAGAAAAGAGATGACCCAATTAAAAAGTGGGCTACAGATCTGAATAGAGAGTTCTCAAATGAACAAATAAAATAGACTAAGAAATACCTTAAAATTGTGCAACATCCTTAGACATTATAGAAATGCAAATTTAAACTACTTTAAGATTTCATTTTACCACAGTCAGAATGGCTACCATGAAGAAAACAACTGACACCAAATGCTGGCAAGGATATGGGAAAACTGGAGCACTCATTCACTTCTTGAGGGTTTGCAAACTGGTGCATCTATAATGGAAATCAGCGTTGGAGAACTCTTAAAAACTAAAAATAGATCTACCATAAGATTTAGCTATAACAATCCTTGGCATACACCCAAAGGACTCGATATCCTTTTAAAGAGATACTTGCTCAGCTAGGTTTGCTGTTGTGCTTTTCACATTAGGTAGGAAATGGTCACAGCCTAAATGTCCCTCAACTGATGAATGCATAATGAAAAAGCGCTACATTTACACAACAGAGTTCTATTCAGCAGTAAAGAAAAATGAAATAATGAAATTTGCAGATAAATAGATAGAGCTTGAAGCTGTTATACTAAGTGAGGTAACTTAGACTTAGAAAAACAAGTGAAATATATTCTCTTTCATTTGTGGTTCCTATCTGCAAATCCTTAGACTTAAGTACATATTCTGATATAACTGTAGGAGCCAGGAAAATGAAAATTCAAGTAAAGAAATGGGAAGAAGTAGCTCAAGAGAGAGGAATAGTAGGAAACGTATTATCAAGGAGAACAAGTGGGCAATTGGAGGTACTTTAAATAGGGAGAGAGACAGCGGGGCTTTACAGATGCTGGGTCAAGTGGTGTGAAAAACCAAAATGATATGTAGCATTTAATAAGTCTACTAAAATAATACACATATATAAATTTTGGTATATATATACATATATATATATATATATATATATATATATATATATATATATATATAGTTGCTAGCTATATGACAAAAATCATAGTATGGCATGGGAAACTTCCCTTTGAGTTGTTGATCAGGATGGTCCAAGAGGCTCCCAAAATAATACAGACTACTCCTACAGCCCTTGCTTGCCTTCTGTAACTTGAAGGTAGAAGCCTATTGCTGAAGATATGACATACTTCATACACAGGACTTGAAGCAACTGAGCTGGAACTGACCTGGAAGCCTCCTTCCTCAATACTAGCTCTCATAGTATCAAAAGATACTATGCAAGCTACCAAGGGAAAAAACCAAGCAAGTATTCTACACAGCTTTAAGGTCTATAAACTATAACAATGACCACTCCAACAAACTATCTCAATTGGTGCAGTAGTGGCACTTTTATCTTGAGGGTGATCAACAGCTGCTGAATTGGACCTGTTCAGTGGGTGGGGGAAATCATGTATGGGCCTATCAACACAGCCAAGTACACATGGATGGAGGGGTCATAGAACATAAAGATCAACCTACTTCTGATCTTCCCTATATCAAGGTGATTTCTTACTGCATTCTAAATATTTATCCTTATATTTACATACAAGTGTACCCCTCAGCACACATCAAAGGAGCTTCTTTTTGCTGTAGATGGAAAATATTACAGAATTCTATAGCTCTTCAAACTAGAGAATAAATGACTTCAAAGTGACTAACCCTAAGTGTCACATGTACAATCCAACCTCTACATTGGGGGCTCAGGGAACATTGCAGAAGACAGGACAGAAAGAATGTAAGACCTAGAGGGACAAGACACCGATTATTCATTCTTGACATGACAGGGAAGCCACATCAATGAAATCTCCACAGTATGGTAGAGTAATAAGATCTGCATGATGGCAAAACCAGTTTATATGTCGAGGTGGCTGTGGAAAATGGCATGGGTTCCCATCTCAATTTGGAGAGCTGCAGGCAATCACTAGATGCTGAGAGAGGGGGGAAGGAGGGAGGGAGGAGGGCAGAATCAGTTTTCTCTAGGGACTAGCTCCCTGAGAGGTTATCTAATCTCACATAGACAGCCCTAACATAGGTACACACACATACCACTAAATGGACTCAGTGCATTATATAACTGCATATTTATATGTATGTATATATATATGTATATATGTATACATAACAATAATAATCAAGGGGACAAAATAAAGAGGGAGTGAGAAGACATGGGAAAAATTTGATGGGGTCTGTAAGAGATGGAAATAATGCAAAGACAATACATTTATATGAAGTTCTCATAAATAAAATAATTAAAAATTTAAAATAAATTTGTGCAAGAATTTCCACCACCACAACACTGTTGCTAACAGCAAAAGCAATAATAAATCAAATAATTACAACGAACTAATATAGTATCCACAGATAAATAGAAAAATACACCTACATCGGCATAAGCTTGCCATGCTACCTAGATACTTAAATGAGTATATCAGACCTTAATGAGTTTTGATAATTTGACTATGTAATAAGAAAAGAAATTTTAAAAGAGAACATGTCATACTGTCATTTTTGCAAAATTCAAAGCATGACAAGTAATTTTAGTTATAGACCACATGTACCTATGGTGGGCATAGAACATGCACGTGGGGATAATGCACAGCAGCTTCAGGATAGTAAGTCCCCTCGGGGTGCAGGGAAGAGAAACAAGGCAGGAGAATTTAAGCTTCTCTATAATTTTCAATTTCTTAAAATGCTTATCTAAAACAAAACATTAACAGTTTCTAAAGTTAGCTATTGTCACCTGATATTGTTTGAGTTTATGTCTATTTCTTCAATTTTTTAGAAAGAACATTGATAACATCATGGAACTTCTGTTGGAGCAACATCTTCTTTCCTATTCTAGGGATTATTTAGCTTTTTTCTGATTTGCATTTTCTTATATTTTTATTGAATTTTTGTGCATTTCACACACTTTATACCCCACCCCCTCGCCCACCCACCGGATTATACCGGTCCCCACTGGATTTCATGCATTCTGTTGTATATACTAAGGCCTATTGAGTCAAGTTTGTGTACTCAGATGTCTTTCATGGAACATAGTGGAACAGTGGAGAGAGAGCATACTAATGCACTTCTCAATCCTCACCAGCAAAGCTTCTTCATGCAATCGAGTACTACAGAAGACCTATATTAAACCTCAGCGACCCATGGCTCAGGGACCATTTGGAAGAGGGGACAGGAAGATAGTAAGAGCCAGGGTTGGTGCATGATCATAAGGAAATGCAGTCTTCTAGGCCTCTGGGAACGTGCTCATATGATTTTACAGCAAATGTGGCAGCATGCACAAGGCCCATGCAAACATCTTTCTTTTAAAATCCAGAGAGTTTTTTCCAATTAATCATAGAAGAGACCCTGGCTCTACCTCAGACCATTCTGAAAATTATGTTACTTATTATTTTTATTTTATGTGTATGGATGTATTGCCTGCATGCAGGTAGGTACACCTGTATAGTATAGTGCCCTCAGAAGTCAGAAGAGGTAGTCAGTACCCTGGAACTGAACTTCCAGATGGTTCTTACCCACCCTGTGGGGCTGAGAATGGAACCTGGGTCCTCTGCAAGAGCAACCAGTGCTCTTAACTACTGAGCCATCTCTCCAGCCCTCATACCATTTTTTACCATAAAATCAGAAATATGGTTATTCACAGTGGCAGAGTGATTGGTTGTTTAGTGATGTATCTAGGGTCTTTGTCAGGATATAAAATTCAGAGTACAAGGTAATCAAATGGTGGGATTGTTGGCAAAACTATGAATGTTTTGCCAACAGATGAATCAGGGTGCAGACACTACTAGATTGAGATTTACTGGAAGCCTTGCACTTCGGAAGTTTTGTCAGTCATTATCCTAATCATGTTGTGGATATACATTTCTACACATTGTTACTAAGTAAGGGAGTAGATGGACAAGTTTTGGCTATGTGAAGTCCAACTGATCGATGTGTTCTTCCTTTTAGATTTTGTATAGTAGTGAAAGTTTTAATATGTCTTCCTGGGAGTTTAAGAAGCACTATGGTTGGGCTTAAATACCCATAGAATTAGGTTTCTGAGTAAAACAATAGGCCTTGACTCCAGTAATGCAGATCATTGATTATGGCCATCTAAGCATGAAAATCAGTGGCCTGGGCCACTGATTTTCTTTTGTATTCAAATTATAGTTGTATTAGGATTGTCCTAGGGTTCAGTATTAAGTTTAACATGTATATAAACCCTTCAATTCCTAGCCCTATTATGATACCTGATATGACTGAATATGTCAAAAAATAAAGCAGAGTCCTTCACAAGACAGGAAAAGACAGTATGGCAAAAATTTCATTAAACACTTCCTCTGAAACAGCCAACTTCGTCTTTGAGAATTCTTTCTGCAGTGGTTTAGAACACTTTCAACCACATAGTTTATTTTCCTTCTCTTTGAACTTCTTTGACCTTAAAATAATGAGTTGTATGATCTCAAGATTTATTTTTTCTGGCATATTCGATGTTGTATTCAAATACGGTTTCTGAACAAGCCAATGTGATTAATATTTATTTAGTTACTTAGTTTTTTTTTACAAGAATTTATTAAATCTCAGCATACAAAATGGATATACCAAGATATCACACCAATGGTAAATGAATGATAAATGATAATTAATTAAATAATTTATAAATAAAATTCTATGTTGCATTGAGATCAACTTCTTTGTGGATTAGGTTAGTATAGAAATAGTATGAAGAAATGACTGTGTTATCTAAATCACAGATATAAAGCTCAATATGTGTTTTGAGCACTAAAATGAAATATCTCAGTATGATAACAATGATAATGAAACTATATTTTACATAAAATTGTTTTGGGGACAGACAGATACATTTAAATGATATGATTTGTTTTAGATGTGAAAATTTATTAATTAAGATTCTTTGCATTTTTTACAGAATAGCCTTTGTAAATGATATATCGCATTATTTCTCTTGGAAAATGCTTATTAAAATTCATTAAGGTCGATCTTATCAAATAATTTTATTGGAAGTTTTCAGAAAGAATGGGATTTATATAATATATGACAACATAAGGGATTATGAAAATACATATGAATTGATTCTGTAGATAATAGAAAAATGCTTACATTTCAAAGAAATGACAAAAAGTACTTTAATAGTCTCTGCATGATAAATAAAATCATATCTGAATCCATAATTTAATAAATATATGTGAACTTTCTTTATAAGGAAACTCATTTAATCCTGTAATGGTTAAAGTACCTTTCATCTGTAGCTCCCGTTCTATCATACTTAGGCCCATGTTTTTATGTGTTATGCTCAAATTAGTGTGCCCTGCCACGCTACCCACTCTCTTGTAATACTAGATTGGACACCTAACTAAAATTATACCTCTTTTACAAAGATGGAACTTGGAGTTAAAAATTAAAGCCTAATCTAGTGGGCTGGCATTAACAGATCTAATATAAGCCAGGGAGTTGATTTCTGTCATGCACTTGGAGAAATAGCAAAAGGCAATTTTATGGTTTGAATATGTAATGTCTCTCCATAAGCTTATGTTTTGAATGCCTGGTTCCCAGGTGGTGGTGCTATTTTGGGAGAGTCTCATAACTTTAAGAGGTGTGGCCTAGTTTTAAGAATTAGGTCACCAAGAGTGGTTCCTTGGGAGTCTATTATTGCTGGTTCCCTCCTGTTTTGCTCATTGTTTCCTGTTTATGAAGTTTATGATGTTGCTGCCATGATGTTCAGTCCAAGTGAAGGGAGTCAAGCAACCATGGTCTAAACTCTGTTTTGGTGCATGAAGCCATGCACCAAAATGAATTCTTCTGTCAGCTATTTGATGATAATAATGAGAAAAGTAATTAATATAGGAAGGCAGTGTGTGGAAGAAGAAAAGAACAGGCAGAGAAAAGCAGAGGCCAAGAATTTGTATGTTTTACTGACAGACTGAAATAGCGCCTTCTCCATAGTGACAACTCCCTGAACAAAATCACTGTTTTTATAATACATAATATTTATAGTTTGTAAGTGTGACAGTGAGGCTTAATTGGCCTTAATCTTCATAAAGTCTAAATTAATAATAACCATCTATATTTTATAACCAAGTAATCAAGGTTTAGGGTTTTATATAACTTGCCACGCTGCTAAACTGAGATACTCAGGACTTTCTGATTCCTCAAACTATATCCTTAACCATTACCCTGTTCTTGAATCTGGGAAAAGCAACTCTATTTTCCGGATGTGAAGGATTTTTGGTTTCATGTATATGAATAATAAATTCAGCTTGCTCGGCACACTGTATGTTTTTTGAACTGTGCATGACAGAATGAGATCTGTAGGAGGTAAGTAGTCAGGTGGAATGTGTGTTCTTTGCAAATCCAGTCACATACTGTGTGCATATGTATGTATAAGGATGTGTACACTTGTGTATATGTAAACTTGCATGTGTATGATATAGAAAACTGGAGATATTTCTAGAAGCAGGAAACATACATTCCCTTTAAATGCCATAAATTTACATTCTTATTCATGACAGAGCAAAAAGTGGAATATCTTATGATGTGTTATGGAAGAGCTCTATAAACTGAATATGTATATAATATGTGTGTGTGTGTGTGTGTGTGTGTGTGTGTGTGTGTTGTATCGGGAATGGGGAAAGGTAACAAAGGCCACATTTACTGATTCCATAGACATTGTAAACATTTACGTAAAACAGAGTATAATTTCTCATAGGACAAGAGGCTAAGACTCTAAAAGCATTTAGCTCCTGTTTCATTGAGATTTTGCTAAGTATAAGAAAAGGTTTCAACTAAAATTTTAATTATGACCTCCTAGAACACAAAGGCATGCTTATTGCTGGAAGTTTCCCACACATGGCAAGTGTAAGATAGGCTGAACTTTATTTAAGCTTCTTAGCAATCACTATATACATTTTACTATCCTGAAAGAGCTAGATGAAAAGTTTAGTTTGTACTAGGAGAGGGAGCATGAAAGGCAACATTTACATGTGATGCAAAGACAAGGACATTCTTTTCGGTTGGTGGTGATGAGAAGACATCAAAGATTGCATTTATTTTGTGAACTTGAATGGCACTGAACAGCTTTGGCAGTAATTGGGAAATGAAATTGAAGAGTCAGCAAAAAAGAGAGAAAACCAGCCTTCCTTCCATCTTCCCACTTAATTATAGATTCTTATCCAATCAATACACCAAGAAATCCTGAATTACAATTTTTTATTAAGGGAAGGGCACTTGAGTTAGAAGAAGGGGGAGGAGAGAGAGAAATGCTTTGCTATTTCAATACTCTTGTAAAAATACTTGTGCTTTGCTCTTTTAAATTGGAGTTTATCAAGCTCAGGTAGGAAAACTAAGATGACCCATGGCCCATCTATGCCTCTCACCTTACTTCCTCCTCTGTGTGAAAAAATCTTTTTAAAAAAACTTTCCACATTCCTTGTGATTCAGAGAAGATTCTTGTTGCTGTTATTCTTGTATCTGTATTACAGACTATTGTTAACATGGAGTCCCTCAAAGTTTTTGATTGCAAGATTTTTTTTTTTGGTTGGCTGCAGCTCAGATCTGTCAAAGCCAGTGATGTCCTCAGGTGCAGCCAAGTGCAAATGCTCTTAAAGCTATTGGCTCAGATGACCTTGATATTGTGTCTTTTCATGACTGCAACTTGTGTTTTCTACTCTGCTGGTTGCTCACTTCTTCCTCTAATTGCTGCTGACTGTTCAAAAACTGCCCTTATATGATATGCTTCCAATTTCTATAAAATTACAGCAATTTCCCATAGAATCCTGCATTTTCAGTGTCTTCATAAATAAATATCCAGGGAAAAACTTTAATTTACTTACATTAAAATCTCAGCCAAGTAAAGTAGACCTCACTGGACCCTCTTCACCATGATAGAAAATTCTCCACTTCCACAGAAAGCATATTATGATAATTTTTCCAGCTTTTCACTGTGCTTTGGGCTGCTGGCAATGCAATGCACCTTACATCATCGTATCGTATTATTTCACATGATACAAAATACAGAATATTACTCCCTAGGTCTATTGATTTGGTTTAGTGAATTTAGCACCTATATAAAATAAGTTAACAAGACTAGTTGGGAAAATCCTCCTGACTGAAGTTCAGCTCTGACATGTGGGAAAGACGAAGGGAAAGAAGAAGACATGAATAGGAAGAACTTAAGTCTATAGTTAGGTAATGATGTATTGGAGGCATCTTCACAAGGAGCTGTGTTGCAAATAGGACTATAGAGGTCTCAGATGTTGGGCAGCAGTGACTACCCTGTGTTCACCTACTGACTGGAGCTCCCTGCTCAGCCTTGATCTGGTTGCTGTCACGGATTGTTAATAGGGTGGAGCTGTCAACTGATAGCACTTGTTGCTGCTGAGAAGCTCTTGTTGTGCATTTCATACAATACATCTTGATAACATTCAGACTTCCCTCTCCTACCTGCACCACCCATAACCCCCTCTGCTTTTCATCCATTCTGTCATATATGTTAAGCCCTATCAAGTCAAGTTTGTGTTCCCAAATGTCCCTCAGTGTGAGTCCAGCTACTGGAGTATCGTCAACTAATTTAGAATCATTCCCTTAAAGAAGACCAACTCTGCCTCACCCAGCACTGACCAGTTACCAATCGTTCTTCAGCTAAGGTTGAGACTTATTAACCATTTCTCAGTTTTTATGCTGGGTTCTTGTCTGGTGTGTTTGCATGGGTCTTGTGCATGAAATCACCATTGCTGTAGATTCATGTGAACAAGTTCCCAGCCACCTGGAAAAATCTTTTCCTTATGGTCTTCCACCAATACTGATTCTTACAGTCTTTCTGCCTCCTCTTCCACAATGGTCCCCGAGCTCTGGGTGAATGAGATTTAACATAGGAGTTCTATCTAGAGACATACACTCTGCCATCTCTTTTTCTCTATATTTTGGCCAGTTGTGGCTTTCGATGTTAATCACCATCTGTTGCACGAGGACTCTTAGTTGGTGAGAGTTGAGAGATTCGTTACTATTCTCTCTATCCTTTATTTCATTGTTACCTGAGCCTTAGGCTTAGAGGGTCCATTGTAGATGTGTCACTTAGGGTTGGGTGTCTCACAGACACTTATTCTGTGTATTTGACCAGTTGTAGAACTCAGTGATAGTCCCCATTTGTTCCAAAAAGAAGCTTCGTTGATGAATGTTGAGAAGAATGCTTGTCAGTCAAGTCTGGAAGCCTCAGTAGGGATGAGCAAGAGGGGACCTAGGCCCAAGGAGCGGGTGAAGACAGCATGGGAAGTGTCTGCCTCAGTATGCTCTTTCTTTGGTGAGGATCTGAGCTGCATTCTTCCATAGAAGCCACATAGAATTTAACTTAGTAGCTTAGGTATGCCATTGAGGATTCAGGTCTTATCCAAATTTTTATTTGATCATGTTTAACATTTTGGAAATCTTCATATTTATTTTCTCATTGTCCAGGAATGACAGTCACAGCCTTAAACCATCAGACTATCTTATATAAAATCAGGTAAAAGACTTTATCCTTGCATGACTCGGATTGTAAACTAGGCGAATTCTTTTTCCAAGCTGACTTTGTTTTTTTTTTTCTTTTTTTAAAATATCTTAATCATATTTAGGCCTCCTTCCCCATCCACACCCTCATAGCCCCCTTACCATATTTGATGCATTCTGTCATATATGTTAAGGCCTACCAAGTCACATTTGTGTACCCAGATGTCTGTAAGCTCATCCATTGGGGTCTGTTCATCCTATTTAGTATAACTCCCATAAAGAAGATCAACTCTCCTTTACCCAACAGTAATCAGATTCCAATAGTTTCTTTGCTAAAGTTGGGGCCTGCTGCCCATTTCCTCAGTTCTGTGCTGTGTTCTTGTCTGATTGAGTTTACATGGGTCTTTTGTATGCTGTCACTGCAAATTCATATGAGCAAGTTCCCAGAGGCCTGGAAGACTCTGTTTCCTTATGATCATGCACCAACCTTGACTCTTACAGTCTTTCTGTCCCTTCTTCTACCATGATGCCTGAGCCCTGGATGGGTAAGGGTTAATGTAGGAGTCCTATCCAGGAACATCCTGTAGTCTCTTATTTTGGCCAGTTGTGAACTTCTGTGTGCTTTGCCTTCTGCTGCACAAGGAAGCATCACTGGTGAGAATTGAGAGATGCATAAGTATTCCACTATGTTCCCTGAGCATTCGTTGTACCAGTTACATTTTAGATGTGCTACTTAGGGCTGAGTATCTCTCAAACAATTGTTCTGTGTGTGTGACCAGTTGTAGACTTTATTGTTAGTATCACTGGGGAGCTTTGTGTCACATACTCATGCTTTAGTATCAAGGGTGGCTACAAAAATGACCCTTTGGTCTTTGCAGTTTTTAAAATGTGAGCTGGGATATGCCAGCAAATAAGAACATAAGAAGAAGGTAGTGGGAGTGCCTGTGGGACAAATAAACCACTGGAATCTTTAGGCATAAATATTGCTAAGGTAACACTTTATATAATTTTATTCTAAGAGATTCAGATGTTAGAGGGTTTAAATTGGTTATGGAATTTATAGCAGGCTTCTTTGGCTTGGTTTGTTCTATCCAAATATTGCTACCACTCTTTCACAGCAAGAAGCTTGAAGGCTTTACTGCAGTTTTTTTATTGAAACCATTTTTTTTTTCTTTTGACTGTTGTCATGTGTCATATTTTGCTAAGTGCCTAAGTGAACAGGCTGATGCACCTCCTCAGCCTAATCTCGTAGAAGTACTTGAGAAAAGTCTGACTACTCATTGATTGTAGTTTTCTCAATTTAAGATATTAGTTTAGTATTAAGGTTTCTCTGGTGCTGCAGAGATGTCTTAGGCCAATGAAGAAGAGAAGGAAAAAAACACTGCATAGAGTTAAAAATCCATACAGAATCTAAATTTTGGAACATACTAAAGGTGCATACTATTATCTTTATCCTATTTTTTTCTCTTTTCATTCTATGTTTGGATGAAATCTACGGCCTATGGATACTAGGCAAGTGCTGTAACACTGAGCTATATTCCCAATCTCTGCCATCCTTATTAAATGTATTCTTTTCAGTGCTAATAATCTGTTCCATTTACTCATGTTTCACTTTTGGAAAGCAATATGATTTGCCTAGGTGTTAGTTTCCTAATCTGGGAGAAGGAACAGACATATTATATTATACATATATAATACATACATATATAATATAAAGTACAATATATATATAAAGTACAAAGTTCAGTATAATGCACTTTCATTTGTTCAAATATTTAATGCACTCCTGTTTGTTATGTTTGTCATTTCTAGCACTTAATATGTAGTAGCAGAAAGAGAAAGTTTCCTATTAATGGTATTTGTATTCTAGTGTGAGAAAGAAAAAGATATTTGTGTTTTGAGCATGTTCAAATTCAACGGCTAGTGAATGAGTTTTTCAGTGAATTATTCATGAAGACACTTTTGAAATAATTATTTTAAAATTATGTTTGATATTATTTTTATTGCAGTAAGACTTTTTGTAGAAATTTTGGAATGTAAGATGAAGATTAAAACCACCCATAATCCTATAATGTAGACAATCATGACCATCATCAATGTGCATGCGTGTAAATTTCATTTCCTTTGTTCATATGGGCCAGTGGAATTTCCTAAAAACAATGGATAGTATTTTTTCAACAATTTTCTCCAATACTTAAATATTATTTAAGAGTTTCTTCCATTTGAAATTAGGAATAAGTACGTTGAAAGTTACTTAACTGGTATCTTCATGTTGAACTTTGAGAGCTTTTAACATTTAAAATTATTTTAATGAATGTAATGATAAATGGCTTTTAAAATACATATGGATATGTATATATGAAGAGCTTTTCAGGGTTAGGGTCTACAAGTGCCTTAACTTTGTCAGTCTATTAAGCATCTACACTTTTTATATATGTAATCTTAACTACCACTGGGGAACTTAATTAGGCCAAGTTATTATTTATTCTTCATTTCTACACATCCTTAATGGCATTGTTTTCTTCTTTTTTGTTTCCTAATCTTAGCCCAATTCATATCATTGGTTTAATTTTTAATTCTTTGTTGATAAAGATGCCAAGTACTTTTCCCAATGGTTATTATTCACTTGTATTTTTAATTGCCTTTTATATTTCAAACTATATTTCTATTTTGAGATTGTTCATCTGTGATTCTCTGAAAAGCTCTGCTTACAAAAAAGCTCTCTATATTATCTATCAGTAAATTAAGACTGTTTTATATGTTTAAAAATTCTCCAGGTATCTCCCTTGCCTATGACAACATTTTTGCCATTGAGAATATTTTAGTTTTCATAACTATTAATTTGAAAATGAAAGGTAAATATAATTTTTCTTTGGTTGCTCATGTGTTTGAAAATCATTTTGTGCTTTGATCTTAGTAATCATATCCCTAATATAAGCTTCAACTTGTTTTAGTTTTTATTTAAAAAAAGCACAAAAATCTAGATGAGAGCCTTTTTATATTTTTGAAATTTCATTTGTAATAAAAAGTTTTGGTTGGTTAATTTTACTGCTCTGTATTGCATAGTTTTCATTTATTTGTTTTATTCTTTTTGAAATAGACTCTTTACTGATTTAAAATTCTACCATTAATGCATACTAGACTCTTAAACATATTTGGTTTCTGAATAGTTCTTTCCTATAGTTTGTCAATCACATAATATAAGACTACTTTTATATTTTTAATTTTTTAAATTTTTTGAGTAGTTCATGCATGAGTGCTATATTTACTTCATTTCCACCCTCCCTCTGCCCGTTCTAACACTTCCCTTGTAACCCCCCACTTCTTCTCAATTCCATGAAATCTTCTTCAGTTACTATCTTGCTGTGCCCTTGGTACTCGTGTTATGGCTGAGCACTTGGGATTGGAGTTACTGGAGTGAGAGAAGTAACCTAGACTGAGAAAAACAAATGCCTTATGTTCTCTCTTATTTGTGGATCCTAGCTCCAAATTTTTAGACATGAGTATATAATCTCAAGTAACAGCAGAATCCAGGAAAGTAGGAAGAGTACTGAGGCAGGGGTTGGTATGGAGCTCCAGAGAGGAAGACAGTTTTTACTGGGAATTCCATATGTGCACATAATGTGTTTTGATCAAGTCTATCCCCATGCCCTCCCATCAAAGTCCTCCCCTTTCCCTCCATCACATTTTCCTTCCAAATGCACGCACTCTCTCGGTTTTTTTAAGAGCCACTAAATCCACTTAGTACTGCCTGTATATTAATATGTGTAAGACCATCTATTGGAGCATGGGTAGCCTTCTAGAGGCCATATCCCTGAATAAAACTTACCCTGAATCCTTCAGAAGCCATCAGTTGGCAATGGTTTGTAAGCTAGGGGGTTGGGCTCTGTGAACTCCTCTCCTGTCAATGTAGGATTTTGTCTGGCTTGATCGTTTGCAGGTCTTGTGCATGCAGTCACAGCTGCTGTGTCATCACACATGGAACAACATTATCATGTCCATCAAAATACTATTAATGCAGATATCCACTACCTCTGTCTCTTACAACCTTTCTGCCATCTCTTCTGCACTGAATCCTGAGCCTTGGAGGGCAAGAATGTGACAGATATATCCCATTTAGGGCTGAGCAATCTGCAATCTCTTATTCTCTGCACATTGGGTAGGTGGGGGTCTCTGTGTTAATCACCATATACTGTAAAAAGTAGCGTCCTTGTTTTTTTTCTAATTCTGGATATTTATCCTTAAACACATAGGTTCACGTGCTAAGTGCAGCATTGCAGGTGTTACCTATGTATTTTTACAATACTAAGAGATGTACTAATGTATGGATATAAAGGTAAAAATTTGGAGGTCAGTGTAATACTGTGTCCATTTAGATCGCTACACTTTTTACAATACACTTAAATTCAAGAGAGTTCAATTTCTATCTAAATTTCACTTAGTATTTTACAGTTATATGTAAGAATGTACATTAACATGATTGTCAAGGAATGAGCTATGAGAGTTTTAACATAAAGAAGAGCAGGCAGGAAACTGGTGTGATGGAGAAACTACTATATCTATTTTCATTGGTAGATTCCACCTTAAGTTGTTATTCTTTTAAAATATTTTGCTTATTATTTTTTATTTTAAATGTATGAGTGTATTGCAGGCCTTCACTTAAGTATACTTCATGTGGGTGTTGGGAACTGAACCCAGATCCTCCTCAAGATCAGCCATTTCTCCAGTCCCAAGTTCTTATTCTTTTATATGCTATTACTCATGGTGAATTTTAGGTATACCGCAGATTAACTTGTTGACCACAGTCAAGTTATGTAAACCTCTGGAGCCATTATTTTCTTATGTATACACAGGTGATAATACCAATTTCAAATGTTTGCTGTGGAAATTAACAAGATGATGTATTAAAATAAGGTTAAGTTTGAAAGAGACAAAAGAGGAAGGACATTCCAAATGAGAGAAATCAAGTCATACCAAGAATGCCACAAAAGTGTACAAGAGGAAAGGGGGAAGAGAGGGCAGAAATGATTTAATATTTGTTGACTACCTGGGAAATCTGAATCATCATACTAAGGATGTCATAGGAGTAATTTGGAGGTCAGCTGCTTTGACTCCAGTGTCAGGTCCTTGCTTTCAACCTGCTCCTCTTTAGATGCAAAACTCAATAGTTCTCTGAGTTTCTGAAAAATAATTCATTCACACAAATAGTTCATTAGTTCATGTAAAGTAAATTGATTGACCTCAAAATCATTTTAGACTGTAAGGTGCTGCCCTGTGAGTTATATGATGTTCATTCTTACCTCTAACCCTTAAACACTAGGAGCCATCTTGAACCCTAGTAGGAACAATTTAAACTGTTTCTAGAGATTGCCAAATGTCCCTTTTGGGGGTTAGGTAGGTCAATTCCAGTTCAGAAATATAGACTATAGCAACATAGGGAAGTTGACATATTACATAGAATACCACAAATACATATCCTTTTTTCAATTTCCTGGCTAAAGTATTTTTTAGATCGTTGTCATTTTTCTACTTTTGTTGTTGTTTGTTTATTCTACTGCAGGGTTTCTCAACTGTAGCATTGCTAGAATTTGGGCCATATAATCCTTTGTTGTGTGGAGAAGGGGGTTTGCTGTACTGTGGGATATCTTAAAGTATCCAAGAGAAACAAGACCACGATGCCCCAAGATCTGACAGCCAGCTATCTCCTCAATGATAAAATTGATCCTGGCATAGAGTCACCCATGCATACAGACTGTATCAATGGAAGGAAGCACATAGGGATTCATTCTGTGCAACCCATAAGAAACATTCCGTTTATTTATTTTTCCTTTGCAATCCCTTCTTGATTATCATGCCATTGGTTTTGGTTAATTTGTGTTGAAGATACTCCTTCAGAGATCCTCCTACTCAACATCATTGTTTTGAGCTGGATAATCTTTGTTGTATGGGGCTGTCCTGTAAATTATCCTGTTTAGCATCTTTCACCTTACTAGATGCTGGTAGTACCTTATCCCCCACCTAAGATTGCAAAACCCAGTAATGTCTCCAAATATTGTCTTTGCTTCCTGGGAAGCAAGAAACATCCCTGGTTGGGAACCATTGTTCTTGCTCTACTTACTTTTCTCCATATTTAGAGTCTACCATTCATTGTTTTATTTTAGACATGCACACTTCTTTTACTCAGTAATATTGAGTGATGATTTTTGTTATTTAATCATGATTGAAATAATTTTTCTCTATTTTATGTGATTTAATTGCTGTATTTTCCTTAACAAATGCATCCTTGCCCTTAACAGAAATTCTTGCAAATAACATTGTCTAACAATCTAAACATTCATGATTTTTCCTCTGAGCCATCAGCAACAGTCATTTGAGGTTGTATAAGAGGTTTTGTTACAGACTGTTTTTGCATTAGAATAAATTAGCACATAATTCTATATTTTACCACATTCAAATGTGTAGGCAACCTTAGGATAAACATATTAACAGTTTTCCACATAGTTACTTTAACTATTGGAATCAGGGACTGCTGGGTTAAACTACTACTTAATTCCTCTTTAATGATATTTTTGTGACCTTAGACAATTTACCTTTTCTGACCTTGTTTAAGTCTGTACATTTTGAATGTTTCTTTTTTCAAGTATCAGAGATGAGACATTTATTATTCAGCACTGAAAAGTGTTATTTATTGGTTATATCATCCAGTTTTGAGACATATACTTTAAAAATCTTTAAAGCTGGAGTTTAAACCTCAAGGATCTGGACTTTTACATGTTTACTTCATCCCATCAACTTCTGAAGTATTTGCCAGTACAACTAAGACAGCTAGGGAAAATATTATCGCATTATTTCTTATTCTTATTCTTATTATTATATTTTCTCAGGACTGTTACAGGCTGAACACAGAACTTTTAATCATCATTATGAGGATTTCATTTTGCAACTGTTAGATGTATATTGTTTCTCAAGAAGAATTAAGTGATTGAATTACAGCTAAAATTAGGAAGACTTTTACTGAAATTGGTTCCTATGACAAAAGTGTCAGTTGATTTGGTTTGTAATATTCTCCATGAGAGATAAGATACATTTTAATTTCCTATTTATTTTTTTCCTAATGTGTGTATATGATTTTGACATTTTCAAGAAAATTAAATTAAATTATCTTGAAAATAAAAGACAAAATAAAAATAAAAGTTGATAAAAATGAACAAAAATGAAAATGTACTATTTTGATCTTTGAAAAGAGTTTCTTTTAAATGTATTGCATAAGGACTTAATTTTCTTTTGACAATAAAATGCTAATATAAGGCTGAGTGTATAGGATTAGTTATCATAGAATTTTAGTAGTGGAGTCGATCCCTAAATTATTTAGTATAATTATCCTTCTCGACTTGAGAAACTGAGGCAAGTAATTACTCTCAAAATTCTAACAAATAGTGTCCAATTCATATTAGAATCTGATTCTCAGTGAACAAGACAGCCTGTTATATTGGTTACATTTATCTTATATAATGGAGTTACAGAATCTTCTAGAAGACTCACTACAAGCTTTCTAATGAGCTAAAAAATATAATGAATGAGAGTGAAGTGTTTTAGGAATTATTGTGGCATAAACCATTATGGGAAAGAGACCATATTTTAACTGTGATAGAACTATTGGAAGCTATTATTTAATACAGTAGTACAATTTTAAAGCAAGAAAATAATCATTATTGTCATCTTTCAATTCTTTTTGGTCTTTTTGAGATTGGGTCTCCTTGTAGCCCCAGCTAGCCTGGAACTTTCTGGCTTTGAACTCACAGAGATCCTCCTGCCTCTGCCTCCCAAGTGCTGGGATTAAAGGGATGTGCTACCATACCTGACATCTTTCAATTTTTTAAACAAACAAGAATTTAACCAATATGTACATTTAATTTTTCCCATGGAACCTCTCATAAGTAATTTTAAAACATTTTTAAAAATTAAGGAACATGAACAACATTGAAGGCTTAGCATTTTTAAAAGTCTTCATTGTGTTTTCAAACTGACAGTGTGTTTTCAGTACTGTCTATATATTTAAATAGTGGATATTCTTAACATGTCTTGAATCTTCCTGTTGCCCAGGAAAGAATTGCATGATAAGCATTCATAAACTCTCGGAGTTTCCTTTGATATATTCTAGATCTTTTCTTTTTCTTTATACTACTTTTTTGATAGTACCTGTTATTATTGTATTGACTAAAAATTACACTTGTAAAAATAATACAAGTTCCGTATGCTCTGTTTCAATTATAACAAATTCTTTTTATATGGGAAGACAAACCATATAGCAGGCAGCCTTTAATTAAACTTTTACTTTTATTAATTCCTAAGTAGAGATAGCATGCACCAGTCCTATATAAGCTCAAATCAGGCAAAATCCAAGCACAGTTGTGAGGAAGTGGGTAAAAAATTCTAACCCAACCTAAGGAACTTTTGGCAATTGATGGTTTTAGGGAGGGGAAAAGACAAGAATGAGACTCTTGGTTGGCTCAGTGGATGAACCCACACTGAGGGACATTTGGGTACACAAATTGGACTCTATAGACTATATACATATATATGTATATATGCATATATTTATTAAATTGTGTGGCAGCAGTGAGGAGAGTTGTGGATAAGAGAGGGAATCTATGTATCATCAAACTATTGTATGGAATTCACAAAAAATTAATGTACTATTTTTTCTTGAAATCCATGTTCTTTTGCCATGGATATAAGATCTGTATTACTCTCATTTGCTTTCTCACTATGTTCTGGTCTCTAAGATGCACATTTTGTTTTTTTTCTGGAAATTGTACATTGAGGACATTTTGTATTGTGGTACGGAGAACTAAATAACGCAAAGTAGGCAGAAAAGACCTTATTACACCTCTTAGGGCCTTTTCACTGAGCATGGCAGTTTTGCTATTTTAGTCTAAAAATTTCTAAGACACAAAGCTGCTCACAGTAATGTGATGGGCATTTATGTTCATTTTCCTTCATTTTGTACCTAGCTTAGTGATTTTTGTTTTCTTTCTTTGTAAAATTTTTTCTAACTGAAAGTGTACTGTTTATCCTTTTACATCTATTCCATTAAGTTTGAGCAATTTCTGTATCATTTTCAATAGTTAATCATTATTCTCTCATATATAATATTATTCCCCTTGGTACCTTCCAATTTAATGTTTTTGGCATTTTTCTCTCTTCAGCCAAGTTTGTTGATTAGAATTTGGACATGGCTCAGTGTAGGTTAGATGTTTCTGACACTGAGACAAAGCTTCTCTATGTCAGCACTTTTTCTGAAAGATATATTTTATAAAATAAAATAAAATGGTGCTGGCTAAACTTGTCTGGAAAATATAATACTCTACATCTTTTCTATTAAAGTAACTATGCTTATTAGATATCTGAAAAATCCAGACAATTCTAAACATTGTAAAATAAATTGCTTAACCCAAATTTTTTCCAAAGAAGCTTTTCAGTGCACCGCCGATTCATTTTTAAATTAATATTTTATCATTGTACTTTGTCGATATTTGCTCACACATGACCTTCCCCTGTTCCTCCTTGAGTTGGGCTCCTCTCTCCCCAAACAGTTCTCCTTTTGAATAAAGATAAATAGCTTAACCTAGATTCTTTGTATAAGATAGAGCATGCAATGTTTAGTCTTTTTCCCTGTTATCCTCTGTGTGTGTGTGTGTGTATGTGTGAATTTTCAAGTAGTTATTTGTCTTACATAACAATATACATTCTATCCAGTTTCTTGAAAACAGCTTGATATTGTTACTCTTCATCTATCTGTTTATGATGGGCACCCACATAGAGTAAACAAACCATTATCCTGTCTTGTTCCTTCTTCTTCCACCTTATGCACCTTCACTCCCCTCTACTTTCATGTCATATATAAATACATGCACAATGTCATAGGTCTAAATATTTAGATCTTGATTTCACATTTAAAAGATGTCAAATTTTTCTTTCTGATTCTAATTTCACTAAAGTGGATAATCTCCAGTTCTATCCATTTTCTTGCAAATGCCATAATTTCATTTTCCTGTGATGATAAATAAATTTCCTGTGAGTTTATGCACCACATTTTCTTTCTTTCTTTATCTGTTGCTAAGCATCTAGTCTTGTTCCATTGTCTGAGTTTTATGAGTTCAGCAATAAGCATGGATATGAAAGTATTTCTGTGATAGGCTTATATTCCTTTGTGTATGTATCAAGGAATAGTAGAGGTGGATTAGATTGTAGTTCTATTTTTAGTTTTCTGAATAAACTATACTTATTTCCTCCATGTCTGCAGAAGTTTACTTTCCTAACAAAGTGATTTAGAGTTCCTCTTCCCCAACATCCTTTCCAGATTTTATTTTTATCTGTTTCTTTGATGATAACAATTCTGACTGGAGTGAAATTTCAGAATCTCAATGCAGTTTTAAGTCATATTTCTCTAATAATTAATGGTACTGAACTTTTCCCCATATGTTCATTTACTGGCCTTTTGTGTTCCTTTTTGAGAACTGATTGTTCATTTCATTCATCCCTTTATTGACTGGATGATTTGTTTTCTTTACTGTTTGAATTTTCTCAAAAATTTTTAAGTAAACTTAATTTTGAGTCATTTTAGATGTATAGAACAGTCAGTGCAGATGATGTTTGTCTATACCTTCCAACCTCCAATCTTAATATTTCACATTCCCACAATATTTTATGAAATACAGTAAATTACTACTGGTGTGCTAGTATTAATAAATCTCTAGACTTAATGCCACCAATTTCTCATTAGTGCATTTTTTCATATTTCAATGTCCAACCCAAGACCTCACACTGCATTTACTTGTCATTTGTGGTTTGTGAGAGTTTCTCAGGCTTTCTTTATCTTTCATAACTTTGCTAGTTTTGAATAATAATTATTGGGCATTTGTAAAATGTCCTTCAAACTGGGTATGTCTGATGTAATTTTTCATGATTAGATGAAGGTTATGGAATTTTGGGAGAAGTGAAACAGAGGTGAAGTGTCCTTCTCTTCCCATCTTATTAGAGACATGGCTACTTGATATTAACATGACCCACTATTAGTAATTTTAACCTCGGTCACTTGGTTAAGTGGTGTTACTCATGCTTTCCCCACTGTAAAATTATTTATTCCTTTTCATACTGTATATTTTGCAATTGAGTTATTAAGTCCACAGAACTCTCAAGGGCCATTTTTCATTTAAATTAAATCCTGATTAATAGTTTATAAAAGTGCTCTTTGTAATACTGTTCTGTATCAATATAGGTTGTCTAAACTGTGTTTTAAATTTTGTTATTCAATCAGGTGTATTTTGTCTAACCCACCTCCTAACACCTCCACATTTTCCTGTGAATGGTATAGGAGTTCTGAAGCATTCTCGTTTTCATTTGGTTTGTAGATTATTTCAAAAGAAAATTTGTTTAGTGAAATCTGGTTCTTACTTGGTAAAGTGTGTGATAAGTTTCTCTGTTTTTCTAAATTTAAACCTTTGGATGTTGTCTACAGATGGTAGACAAACTAGAGGTGGTTTTGTTTTTCTTCATTGCTTAAATAATGAAATGAATGTCCTTACATCCTTCTGGGCCTGATCAAGGACATTCAGAAAATCACCAAAAATATAAATCCTAAACTATTTCTTGGACAGGGGTCTTCCCATTTATGAGCCGACTTGCTTCCCTTTATGTGGGTAATATGGAAGAATAGAAGCTCTGAAGGTGAAATTAAGGAAGCCAAGTTTTCTTAAGGGGGGCTATATATGTAAAATCTAAGTACAAAATAATACTGAGAAGGATTTCCATTTAGGGTCATTTATCGCTATCTGTAGCTAGCCTTATTGGTTAGGATGTCACATTCCTTTTTCCAAATTACAATAAGCATATATTTGAAATGTTTCCAGTAGATATATATCCTATGGCTTATGGCCTGATACCTTATCCATATATTCTTGAAAGTGTAGGTCACAAAAATGTGAATGTTTTTGAAAAGCATTCTAGTGCAACAGCTCACAAGTTCTTACAGGGCAGAGGGAGGCTAAGGAAGAGACCGAGTTCCTGGTAAAGGGTGGTTATAGTTTGTCGCAAGGTCAAAAGAAAGGCAATGAAAGACAAGAGAAAGTTTAAGAAAATTTTCACTGTTTAGCTTAAAGTGATGCCTGTGATCTTTTAGAGAGCAGTAAGTGAGTGAAATCTTATTGACAGTGAATGGGGCTAATTTTCACAAACCCTCCTGCATATTAGTTAATATTTGTGGCCTAAAATAGTCTTATAGATGGAAATGCCTTTGAAATCATTTTGACAGTGTTTTATTTACAATACTTTGATTATCTGAGGCAAATTTCATTTGTGAAATTCTTGTTAGTATTGATTATTGTAATAATTGCAGTTCTTTACAGCTTATAAATGTCCATAATAGAAATATCCTCCTTGAAATTATATATAGCTTCCCGTTTTGTTGTGCAGATGTGACATGTTGTGGAAACCTAACACCGTCATTACTTGTAGTGGTGCATTTGTTTTTATGCACAGAACCATATTTTATCATAGAACCTAAAAAAGTGACAGCTGGGTGTTGTAGCAGTAAAGCACTCTGTGACCAAAATAACTGAATTCAAATTTCACTTCCACCAATTAGTCACTGTAAGTCTTGTAGCAAGTGCCAAACTTCTTATGCTTTGATTTTGTTATCTGTAAAACGAGATACCGGCACCTACTTCGTGTACACATGTACAGAAACAAAATGTTACGTTACTTAGTTCATTGTAGGAACTTTCAAAGTACTAGTGACTAATCTTAAAAGAAACACCAACGGGAGAGTAACAATTACAGGGTTTCCAAATACCTGCATAAGGATTTCTCCAATAGAGTTTCCTCTGATCTAGAGCAAAATGATAAAAAATAGTTTATAAATTTTTGCCAGCAATCTAAATTTATTCAATTTAATACCTTAAAACTCTAACATTAAGTCCTTCTAGCTTCTTAAAAATATTGTTTCAAAAATGAATTTTTTTTTCACAAATGATTTCTAAAGTTCTTTCTTAGGTCAAGACAGAATGTAAAACCAATACCAGTAACCAGATCAAGCTTTGAAATGTTCCTGGTATACAAAATCTGTATGCTTAAAATCACTATTCTAGAATATTAGTATGAACCCCGTATGCCCCCATTAATTGAATTCCTAATCCTCTAGGTGATGGTCTTAGGAGATGTGACCTTTGGGAAGTGTTTAGATCATAAAGGAGGAGATTTTATGTGTGGGATTCATTACTCTTATGAAAGAGACCCAAGGAAGACCCTCTTTTCTTTGCTGCTGCTTCAGCTTGTAGTGATAAGACTGTGAAGGAGGAAGTGAGTTTGTCCCTCACTTAATCTTGTGCTTGCCAACTTCCATAAAGCTGTGGGCAATACATTTCTGCTGTTTATAAACTACTGCAGCCCATGGTGTTTTGATGTAGTAGCCTGAGACAATGAGAAACAAACACAGGCTGGAATACCATTAGTTGGCTGCAAACAGGAAGGGCTGGAGAGGGCCCCGAGTTGCTGAAGAGTTGAAGCAAAGATCTATAATGAAGGTAATTATGACCTGTCACAAGATGGTTGAAATTAGAGACTGAAAGATCTTAAAACATTAGAAAATCTTACTAGTTTGAGAATTTCATTCAATGTTATTTTAATCATATTCAGAATCCTCCCACTCCAACCTTACCACCCCTCCTGTCCTAGTTCGTTTCTCCATTGCTGTGACAAAACATTCTGACTAATACCAACTTGGGGAGGAAAGGGTTTGTTCAGCTTATGTCTCCCTGGTCACAGTTCATCACTGAGGGGGCCCCTGGTAGGAACTCAGGGCAGGAACCTGGAGGCAGGAGCTGAAGCACAGGCCATGGAGGAACACTGCTTCCTGGCTTCCTCCCTTGGCCCATGCTCTGCCTGCTTTCTTTACAATACAGAACAAGCTGCCCAGGGGTGGCACTGCCCACAGTGGGCTGGGCCCTCCCACATCACTCCACAGTCAAGAAAATGCCCCCTAAGCATGACCACAGGCTAGTCCAATGGAGGTAATACCTCAGTTGAAGCTCCCTCAACCCAGGTTGACAACTAAAGCTATTCAGCACATCTCCTCCAAGATTTATGTTGTCTATTATTTATTTAATTTGGTTCCTGATTCTGGAAATGGGATGACAATGAATTTTTAAAAAAATATTTATTTTCATGTGTATGAGTGTCTGCATGTGAGTAAGTACACCTATATTATGAAATACCCATTGAGCTCAGAAGAAGGTATCAGATCCCCTGGAACTAGAGTTATGGACAGTTGTGGGTACTGGGAATTGAACCCAGATCCTCTGCAAGAGCAGTCAGTGCTATTAACCACTGAACCCTTTCTCCAGCTCCCAAGAGATGGCAAGAGTTTTTATCCAAAGAGAACTCAGTCTTTTTGGGCTGGAGAATTACTGAGGTAGAAAATACTGTAATCACTGACTGGAAGAACAAAGATGAAGGCTTTGATAGCGCAGGAACAGTTCAGTTTCTGTTGTATCCAGTTTGTGGTACTATGGAGACATAGAAGTAGAAATGCTCAATTAGCCTAGAGTTTGGGGCTGTGAGTCTGATGAGAAAGGAAATAAAGAAGGAAGAAAGACAGGTTTAAGAAGCCTCAAGGAACCAAGGACTTTATATTATTAGATAATGAAGATGACAGGAAGGCAAACGAGAAACAAACCTGAAGAGAATCAGGAGGGAACCAATATTAAAGGAAGCCAAGCATGACAGTTTGTGGGGAGGCTTGGTAAGCAGTGTAAAATAAAAAGATAGGAAGTAAATAAAGCCCCGACTTGCGGGAAATTGTCAACCATCTTCAAGAAGGCTTTTATTGTGGAGTGATGGATAAACACAGCACAAGGAAAGCAGTAGGAATGAGAGACAACTAGATTATTGGGGAGCTTCAAAGTGATGGAGTGAGAGCTTCATAACTTGCACATAAGGAAGTAAGGCACTGTCTTAATTTTAAAGAAAGGCTTCTAAGAAACAAAGATTTCATGGACATATTAATGGATTTGCTCTGTTAAGGACCCAGTGGGCTTCAGGAAAGTTACTTATGATTATTGGAGGAAAATGTACTTTACTAGTCTTTGAAAATATGTGGGAGGATGTAGGATAAAGGAGAGTATCATAAGGATCCAAGAACCGCTCATTAGCTGTTTCAGAAAAGGAAAATCTGTCTTAAAGGAGGGAGGAGATTTCTCAGAGTTCTTTCAAGGAGATTACGGTGCTATTTTTAGCTATGCATTAAACCTCTCTCTATCAAATTGAGCTTATTCTCCTCAGAGTGGGGGTAGGCATTATTTAGGTTTAAGAATAAGTGAGACTACAGAGATAATTAACTTTTTTTTTTTCCTGAAGAAAAAGTAAAAATAGTTTAAGTTGATTAGCACCTGTAATAAACTCCTTTGGGACAATTACTGCTTACCAACTACTTCTTGTGGAAATGTCAGCATATTGCATTTAGTTTAAAAATAATAACCCTCGGTAATCCCTTGACTGTACTGTGAGGTATTTGGTGGCTTTCTGAGGATGATTTGATTGCCAGTAACTCTGCGGTTGGTAAATATAGAGAGCAACACCATTAGCTGCATCAGTTTACATTGTTAAAGAAACCAAGTAACATTCCTTATAATCAAGAGATTTTAGAGATGTAAACTTACAATACAGCTCTTCAAACTTTCCTGTTTACAAGTGAGAAAGCTAAGGTCTGCAGAAGTGCTGTCCAGTACAAACCAAAGGCATGTTAAAATGTAATTTAAAAGTTGTTAGTACTTTAACAAAGTCAAGGAAGACTTCTGATTTTCAATCATATGGTCTGAACACGGTACCTTACACTCTCCATGTTAGGTCTTACTCCCTTTCACATCTGGAGAGAAGAAAGCAGACCTGTTGAAGATTTCTGAGCTTTGTGAATGGTACTGGCTCTTCCACTCACCCTTCATATATCTGGAACTGGATACTGGAAATGTTTGCAACCAAAAATTCACCCATATAGACAGCTGAAAATGTAAAATATTTTAAAAAAGCTGTAATTTTTAGCCAAAGGTCCAAGAAAGGAGGAGTCTAGCATATAAGAAAACGTTTTAACATTGACTTCCATACTTATATATCATTGAACAAGATAACACACACACACACACACACACACACACTGCCAACATAGAATTCTTGATGACTATCCTCATTCATTCATCCATCAATAAGAAGTAATGGTAAAGAGATGCTTCTACCTTTCTGATTGGTCAGAGTCCATAGAAACCATAGAAACTCAATTTTTAGCACTTCCAAGAGAAAATGATATGTTTCTTTTCATCACCTCCTTTATGTCAACATAAACCATATGGACATCTTGGATTTTCATCCTCATACTACCCTGCAGTAACAAAGTAAACTTGTACTTTTCCACAATGTAGGTAGAGGGGGAATGATAGCCGGGGCTTCTTCAGCTTCCTGTCCCTAACATGGCTGGATCTACTTCCTTCATCAATATGGTATCTGTGGAGACCTACTAAAACAGAAGGTTAAAACAAAACACAAAGCCTTCTAACATATCATGCGAGTTGAAACAGACATTACTATTATTTTTAAGTGATTTAAAAGAATCCATCATAAAATGACTTCAGTGATAAATTATGAATATGCTTTAAACCAATGAGAAATGGAAAGTCTTAGCAAGCCACAGAAAAGAAAGCAATGAGAAATAACCAACACAGATTTCATAAATGAAAACTAAAAAAATGAGCTCAATAAAAGAAGGAAGATGACAGTAGTCAAACAAAGAACTTGAGAATAGAACATTAGAGATGGACTGATCCTAACAACATGTAGATTCTAGAGTCAAAGAACTCTTATAGAACAATGAAGGGCTAATACTCATGTCACTGGAGCTCAAAGAAGAGAAAGAGTGTGAGTGAAAAGCAAGAATAATGACCCCCAAATTTCCAGATTCATGAAAGTTATAACTTTTTTAGGAATATGAGCAAGCCACACACATTTCAAGTAGGAAAAAGAAAGAACTGTCAACTTGAAATTCTAAATTCAAGGAAAATACTTTCAGAAAGTGAAGTGAGATTAAGCTATTTCTAGATGAGGGAAGAGTATGAGCATTGTCCCTGTATATCTACCTTAAAATAATGGTTAAATGGCATTCTCTAAATGAAAAAGCAGCGATAAATGGAGGATTATTAGGAAGGAGGAAAGAAAAGAGTAAGAGAAAGTGTGGATGAATACAATAGTCTCCTCTTCTTGAGTTTTTGCACTCATGCTTGAAAATGGATCCAAAATTATAAACACAGCTAATCTGGTTTTAAATGCATGTGAAGGAAATATTAGAGATTTATACATGGCAGAGGATAAAGAGTATAAAAGGAGATAGTTTTCATACTTCATCAAATCATACAACAGTGGCATGAGGAAATGATAAGTTATATATGTATAAAATGGATCAACTATCAACTACCAGAAATTGCACTACAGAGTACCATGGACACATCAAAATGGAATTCAAAACTTTCTAGGTAACTCCCAGTAAGTGATGAAGTTGAATACGAGGCACAAAGAAATGGTAAAAAGAGTACAGGGAAAATAAACTGTCAGGGTTAAAATGTAACATATTAATAATTAAATTTAAATTTAATGTGAATAGAATGTATGACATTTGATAATTATCAAATACAGGGACCAGCATGATGGACCAGCATGTTTACAGTGTAAGCATGAGGACCTGAGTTTGATCTCTGGAATGCAAATGGCAAAAACTTGGTAACGGTAGTGCACAGTGATAATCCCAGTGCTTGGAAGGCAGATATCTATTTTGAATGTGCTGGCCAGATAGCCTAGCTTTCTCAGCAAGCCTGGATAGTACCTAAGGTTCAACATTCAAGCTTGACATGTAGTCTACCCTCACACATGCATACACATACACACATCTCTACATATGCACATATATTCACTTAAACACATAAACACACATATATACACAATAAATTTGACAAATATACCATTAAAATAGAAATTGGAATAATAGGTAAGAAACATCGTGCAACTCTCCTATAACAAACTTTGCTCAAATATGATGGCATATGTAGGTGAAAATCAAAAGATTTGAAAATACATGCCATCAAGATTAACTCAAAATGAAGCAGTTTGTTTTACTAATATTTG
Source organism: Eospalax fontanierii (assembly GCA_035773235.1). Classification (NCBI taxonomy): domain Eukaryota; kingdom Metazoa; phylum Chordata; class Mammalia; order Rodentia; family Spalacidae; genus Eospalax; species Eospalax fontanierii. The sequence continues at coordinate 20,568,044 of CM069525.1, read as the reverse complement.
TTTTATATGAATACTTGTAGATTTCAAAGCTAAAAATGTAGCAGAAAAATGCATAGTAATTCAAGGCAAAGTTACCACGATGAAATAAGTCCCTAGAGAAATTACATCTAGTAGTAGATCCATCAAATATATGAAACAAAAAATTAAATATATTGAAATGATGAACTATCAACTTCATCATTGTAGTGATTTGAATGAGAATGTCCACCATAGGCTCCAAGTATTGGGGCATTTTGTCCCCAGTAGGTGGCACTGTGTTGGGAGGTCTTAGAAGGTGTGGCCACGTTGGGGGAAGCATGTCACTGGAGGCTGGCTTAGGGAGTTCTTAAGATTTGTAGGATCTGTCACTCTCTGCTTCCTGCCTGAAGATGTGAGTACTTAGCCTCTATTGTAGCCACTTCTGCCGCCATGCCTCCCCACCATGATAGACTCTTGCCTCTTTGGAACCATAAACTAAATAAACTCTTCCTTTTATAAGTTCCCTTGATTCTATCACAGCAACAGAAAAGTGACTAATATAATCATTGTAGTTGGAAACATGAATATTTACTATGTCATCAATATAAAAAATAATGAATTACTTTGTATTTTGATATTAATTCTTCACCATTCCACATATGTTTTCCTTTTATGGCTACATTTCAATAGGTTTTTAGCTACAAATAGGTATTGGAGCGCTTAGGTTTAGAGTAGTGAAAGGTGATTTGATCAGCATCACACAGCTTATCTACCATTAATTCTGTCATTGAATTATGCATCTTTTTAAAAACCAAAAAGATATGAAAAGTCCACTGTTTCAGGAACTCTATATGAATGCAATGAGAAACTAATAAGGGATTTGTCTCACAGAGTAAAGGAAAATATATATGATCAAAACTTATTTTAAAAGTAGATTGTTGATGGGGCTGGAGAGATTGTTCAGTGGTTGAGAGCAAAGGCTGCTTTTGCAAAGGACCAGGGTACAATTCCCATCACCAACATGGTAGCTAACAACAGTTCATAATTCCAGTTTAACTGAATCCTAGTGCCCTCTTCTGAGGGCATTCTTTTGAAAAGAAAAATACTTGAAACAATTCAAATCTCCTTCAGCACATGGTTAAACAAACACTGGTCATCCCTCCCAGGAGTACTAGTAAGCAAAAGAAACAAACTATTGACATTAATTTGAATCTAAAGAACACAATCCTGTCATTGCATGACATGAGCGCACTCACACACATACAGGCAATACACCCATACACAGAAAGTAAAATATTTTTAAAAGTAGAGTTGTTGAGAACAAACAAAAAACTTATCTCAGGGATTAACCCAAACTCATGAGTAAACTGGATTATCTATAAATCTCTCCACTTTCCCAGTTGGATATGCTGACAGTTAGAAAGATTTACTTGAGAAAATCTAGTAAATTTTAGAGTATTGAGTTTGTGATATTTGCGCCAATACTTCCTCTTATCTTGTCTTTCCACTCCCATCATAGTGCAACAGAAGCACTGCGCTAGATAAATGCAGCTACAGCACAGAGATACCTTTTGTTTTTCATTCTCTGACTACTGTTTTGATGGGGAAGGGACAGGCCACTGGACTTCCATCCACCCAAGTGGCATGTTGTAGAATATTTATTGCAATTTGTACAGATAGTAAGACCAGGGTTAAATTTCCTAAACATTCTTTACTAGTACTGTGGAAATTCAACCCTAACGGCAACACGATAGCAATAGTACATAATGATTGACCTGACTGCAGATATTAAACAAAGTTTCCACAGTAGGGGGAAGCCAAAAAAACCAGAACCTCCATCCATACACGGTTTATGCTTGTAAATATCTCATTCTTGCACTATACTTACCCACAGATTTGATGCAATAAATTATAGGTTTTACCTAGATGAAAAAGCAGGATATGAAACCAGACATCTTAATAATTTTCTTGCAGTGTACTGAGTTTGGTTAGAACAGAATATGCATCCCTTTATATCGAAATATATGTATATATGCATATATATATATATATAACAGTGTAGATCAACTAAATCTAATCAATCCTAAATACATAAATCACTTGATCCAACAAGAGCAGAATATATATTCTTCTAAACTGCATTTCTAAACTCACAAGAACACTTTTTCAAACCCATAAGGGCATTTACCAAATAGCTACAGGTCATATCACATTTAAAGACAAATTTGAGAAGAATTGAAATCACATAAAAGATATTTTTCAAATGTATTAACTTAGAAATCAATAATAAACATAAAATTTAGGAATCCACAGCATATGGAAATTAATTGGCTCAGTTTTAAATAAGGAATCACACAGCGAGTAACAAATAAAATCAAGAACAAAGGACTTGGAAATGAAAGAAACTGAAAAGAATATACCAAAAATGATGAGCTGAGAATAGACAGTGGTTAATAGGAAACTTGTAAATGCAAATGCTTCCATTATAAGAGAAGAAAGATCTCAAATCAGTGTCCTGAACTTCTACTTCAAGATATTAGAAAAGAAGAAATTTAACTTAATTGAATCGGAAAGACAAAAAAAGAAAGACAATTAATATGTAATAGGCTAAGTGAGATGAATTTTAGCGATGCAAGGCTAGCTTAATATCTGAAAAGAAATACAATGCATCAGGCCAACAGAATTGCAATAAAATACATTAATATAGCTGCAGAAAGAGCCTTAAATAAAGTCCAGTCTTTTCTTGATTAAATAACAAAACCAAAACATATAACAAAACAGAAATGGAAGAACACTTTTTCAAATCCATAAGGGCACTTACCATATAGCCACAGATCATATCACATTTAATTCTATAAAATTTTAGGATACAAATAAATTTAAGGTCACCATATATGTGAGTAATGGTTAATTAAAAAATAAAATCTATTTATAATGGCACAGAAAGAATAAAACATGAAAATGTTTCAGAACAAAGTTTATATTGTATACTGAAAAATAAAATGTAAATGCAGAAATAAAAGGGAAGCATGACTCACAGACAGTAAGACTCTTTAAACTACAGCGATCCTCACATTGCTCTACAGATTCAATTCTACTCCCTTTAAAAATTTCAACTGTCATTTTTGTAGAAATTGCTAAACTGATCCAAACTTCACATGGCTGTGCAAGGGCATGGAATGGCAAAATAAAACTGAAAAAGACTTACACTGCACTTTCAAAACTTAACTACAAATTAAGAAAGGTTATGTGGTCACTGGCATAAGGGCAGGTTGATATGACAGTAGAATACAAATAAGACCCCAGAAATAAACTCTTACTCAATGGTCTGTTGGTTTTTGACAAAGTTGACTAAGACGATTCACTGAGGAATTAATATTTTTCTCAGGAAATAATGTTGCTATGACTAGATGTACCCAGACAAAATTGACACTGGACCCTTACGTCACACCATATACAAAAAATTAGTTAAGATTGATATAGACACAAATAGGAGAACCAAAAATATTAAACTTATGTAGCATGAGAATAAATTTTTGTAACCATGTATTAAGCAGTGGTTTCTGAGCTGTTATCAAAGACAAAAGAAATAAAAGTAAAAAAGTAGGCTCTTGGACTACCCTGACCAACAACTTGAGGGGAGGTTTCTCCTGTCCTGTTCCTATGTTTCTTTTCATGTAGCCTTTAAGTATACACACATGCCCTCGTGTTCAAATATAGTATGTGTATTTTTCAGTAGGTTTTTGAGTTCAAACATTTCCCTCTGGTTTTCAACACCACCTAAGCTTTATTTATCTCTCCTCTCTCTCCGCCCAACCTCACTCCTCTCTCCCCAGTTAATGTACCCCTATTCCCCCTGTTGATAATACTTCTCTACTATTACCTTCTTCTTGAGCACCGTATTCCCCTTTACCTCCACAGTTCCCTGCATATCCTTCTCTCATCCCTTATCCAGTTGAGTATCCCAATTTCTCCCATTGTAATATCTGTTTCCTACTATCCCCCTTTCCTGAGCACCTTCCTTCCTTTTACCTCCATTTTTTTTTTCCATTTTCCTGACTCTTGCAATTATATCAGGATATAAACTCACATATAAGGATTTGGTGCTAAGATCTACAAATGGGAAAGAACGTGTTTTTCTCTTTTTTTTCCAAGTCTGTGTTACTTCACTGAGCATAACAGTTTCTGGTTTCATCCTTTTACCTGAAAATTTCATGATTTTTGTCTTTCTTTACTGCTGAGTACAACTCCAGTGTGTAAATGCACCACATTTTCATTCCATTACCTATTTGTTAGTTGAGGGACATTTAGATTGTTTTCATTTCTTAGCTATTGTGAAAAGAGCATCAATAAACATTGATGTACACTTATCTCTACAGTAGGATGAGTCCATTGGGCATATGCCAAAGAGTGATATAACCGGATCATATGGTTGATTCATTTTTAGTTTTTCGAGAGTTCTTCACACTGCTTTCCATAGTGGCTACACAAGTTTGCAATCTCACCAGCAGTGAATGAGCATTCCTTTTCCCCCACATCCTTGCCAGCATTTTTGGATTCTGTTCTTTTGATCTTAACTAGTCTGACTGGGGTAAGATGGAATCTTGAAGCAGTTTTAATATGCACTTCCCCTAATTACTAAAGATGTTGAACTATTTTTAAAGTGTTTCTTAGCCATTTTTTCTTTCTTTGTTTGAGAACTCTCTGTTCAGGTCCTTTGCCCATTTTTTTTTATTGGATCATTTGTTTTCTTGTTTTTCTTTTGTTGTTTTGTTTTTTGATTTCTATGTATATTCTGGATATTAATGTCCCATCAGATATGTCACTGGTGAAGAATTTCTCCCACTCTGTGGGTTTCCTGTTCACTTTCTTGCTTGTTTCTTTTGATGTACAGAAGCGTTTTAGTTTAATAAGGTCCCACTTGTTGTTTATTGAGCTTTATTTCTGAAGAACTAATGATTGATTTAAAAATTCCTTTCCTAGACCTATGTCTTGTTGGGTACTGCCCATGCTTTCTTCTAATAGTTTCAGGTTTCACATTGAGGTCTTGGATTCATTTGCAGTTGATTTTTGTGCAGGGTGTAGGTAAGGGTCTACTTTGACTCTTCTATAGCTGGAGATCCTGTTTTGCCAGGACCACTTGTTGAAGATGCTGTCTTCCCTCCAGTGTGTGTTCTTAGTACCTTTGTCAAATATTGAGTGGTTGAAATTTCATTCTATCCTTCCCAGTTCTTCTATTATGTTATATTGATCTACATTTTTGTCAATGCCACACTTTTTTATGACTGTAGCTCTATAATATAGTTTGAGATCTGTTGCCACAGATCTTGATTAACTTCAGAACTTGAAAGTACATCACTGTAACTGAAGACAGGGCATGCTTTGTACATGGTACTTGGAGCAAAGGAGCTAGAACTGACTTGGAAGCCTCCCTGCTAAACACCAACTCCTATAGTTCTGGAGGACACAATACAAGGTGCTAAGGCAGAAAATCAATCAATGGTCCAACCCAGCCTTAAGACATAATAACCACAACAACTACCATCACAACACAGTAGAGCAGTGAAATAGTGGCACATTTATCTTGGGAATAATCAACAGCCACCTAATTGGACTTAAAGCCCTCTCAATAGGGGGGAACTCGTGAATTCCCCCCTTAACCAAATACACTTAACCAAATACACATGGATGGAGAGGTCATAGATCCTAGAAAAGGATCTATGTGACTCCTGTCACATACCTAGACAAATGTAGTTTCTTACACATGGTAAATATGGATCTTCATATTTACAAACAAGTACACCATTCACCACTCATTAAAGAAGCTTTTTGCAACAGATGGAGACTAGTACAGAGTTCTGCAACTGATCTCACACAGATAACAAATGCCGGAAAGATGTGCAACCCTAAGTGACACATCTACAATGGAACCTCTACACCTAAGGGTCATGGAACGTAGCAGAACAGGGGTTAACAAGAATACTAATGCATCTCTCAGCTCTCACCAGGGAAGCTTCCTTATGCAACAGAGTATGATGCACAGAGAAGACCACAGCTGGCCAAAGTATAGTGAATAAGAGACTGCAGAGTGCATGTCCTTGGATAGGATCCCAGTATTAAACCTCATCCACTCACCTGTCAGGGACCATTGTAGAAGATGGCGTAGAAATAGTGTAAGAGCCAGGGAAGGGGGTGCATGAACATAAGGAAACAGAGTCTTACAGGTTCCTGGGACTGTGCTCATATGAACTGACTTTAATGATGACAACATGGAAACCCATGTTTCTCCATCAGACAAAAACCAGCATAGAACTGAGGAAATGGGCAGTAGGCTGGCCCAACCTTAGCTGTAGAACTATTGGAAGCTGATTACTGCTGACTGAGGAAGAAATAATCTTTAAGACAGAGACTCCAGATAGGCTGACTAGACTCCAGTGGATGAACTTGCACTGAGGAACATCTGGGTACACAAACTTGACATGATGGTCCTTAGTGTATATGACAGAAAACATGAAATCTCGGGGGGCAGGGGGATTTCGGAAGTGTGAGTGGGGGAGGGGTATAAAGGTGATTAAGATATTTTATATGAAGTGCACAAAAATTCAATTAAAATAGAAACAAGGGTAAACTGTATTGCATCAAAACTAAAGATATTTATTCTTCAAAGGGAGCTGAAGAAAGTAGAATCATAATGGACAAAAGGAAAATGCCTGCAAATAATTTATCTGATAATGTATTTGCATCCTGTAGCTCCAAACCATATTTACAGCCGAACAATACAAAGTCAAAATACCGCAAATGAAAAACAATATAGGCAAAGAATCCGAGTAGGCATTTCCCCTTAGAATATATAAAATATCAGAGCCTGGAGAGATGATTCAGTGCTTTCAAGAGCACTGGCTGCTCTTGCAGAAGACCCAGGTCTGAATCCAAGCACCCAAATGGTGGCTAATATCCAACCATAACTCTATTTTCATTCTACTGCCCTCCTTGGCCTCAGCAAGTACTGCACAACACAGGTGCACTCACATACATGCAGGCATAACACATATACACATAAAATAAAAATAATATAAAAAGAATATATAAAAATAGCCAATTAACTCATAAAAGATACTCAGTTATTAGTCACAGCTGAGTTTGCTGGCAGATAATTGTCATTTTAGCAAATATACATGGAAAGCAGGTTAATGGTTTCTTAAGGATGGAGATGAGCAAGAAGTTGGCTCAGAATTTAGGTGATAGAACTAAGGAGTAATGACTTATACAGAATTATTTTATGAGTGATTTAATGTTCTAAAATTACATTGTAATAATCCTTGAAAATCTGAAAATATAATAAGATCCTGTACATTAGTGAATAGCATGTTTCACGAGACATATTACAAAAACTATTAAAATAAATCACATATGGGACCGTGCAGTTTAGCTTTCCAAGAAATTTGCCTCCTTTATTACTTATTATTTAGTTTCAGCATTCAATTTTCACCTCTAAAAGCAATAGTGTTACAAATGAGAAAACAAGTGTACAAATAATTGGGCATTTTTTGAAGGTCACACAGCTAACTTCTGAGTATCACAAATCATATTCAGACAGATATTTGAACTCCACATGGGGCAATTAAAAATAAGCTAGGAAAAAGATAGGCATGAGAAGTAAATTCTTTTAAAAAAAATGTTCAGTTGTGATAATCTGGGATTATTTTTTTAAAAGCAAGCCAGATTGAGAAAAAAAAATTGGTGCTTTCCTCGGGGGCTTTAGAACTGCTTGAGGTGATTAAAGCAGTCAGACTGAGGATTTGGGGGCAAAGGCTTTTGCAGAATTCTTTGAGTGTGAATTACTGCACAGGAAGAAAGCAGGTGTTTGAAATCTTTAGTTATAAATCATTGTAGGGGAAGAGAAGCATCAAGTTACAATGTTAACAACTACCAAAGCTTCTCTTTGAGAGCTTCTTAATATTCCTAAATGATAGGAGTAGAAAATGGATGGAAGAAAATGCAGCAGTTGTTAAGGGCAGATTAATTTTATTGCCATTTCCTTATAGAATTTGACAGGAAAATAGATGCATTTGGTGACATTTACTGTTTTCATCATAGCCATTAATACTTCAGAAATATTATCACTTTTGATTTTTCTCTTTTTGGCTAAAATGGTATTCCATATAGTTTTGTTCTCATTATGGAGTCTCTGTCCTAATTTGCTGAAAAATATTGCAAGTTGAGTGAAGGATGGCAGAAAATTAATTAATGTATGTGACTATTTGAAGAATATTCAGAGAGGGCATCAAGTAGTATTTTCTACACTGACGTTGATAGGAATATATTTATTGTAGAATAACACAGATTTCATGTGTGACCGATGTACTTTAACATGAAAGTTTTTTTTTCATTAGTGTTATGGGAGGAAAATTTTAAATGAGATCTACCCTTCTAACAAATGCATTTTATAGTGCATTATTATTAACTATAAAAATCACTAGGACTCATTCATCTTACTTGACTAAAAATTCATGTCTGTTGATCAGTAACTTTCCCTGTTCTCATAGTCACTAGAAACCACCATTTTTCCCCAATTTGATGAATTTGGCAATATATATATATCTATATATATAATTCTCTCTATATATACATATATCTATTCTATATATATACATATATCTATATCTATCTATATATATATATGTGGAATTACATAGTATTACATTCTGTGACTGGGTTATTTGACTTAGTATACTGTCTTCAAAGTCCATTTATGTTCATGAATATTGTAGAATTTAATTCTTTTCAAAGGTCAAGTAGTTTTCTATTTCCAATATGCATAATATTTTATTCTTCCCTTCATATTTCAATGAGCATTTTGGCTGTCTCTGCATCTTACCTACTATTGCAAGTGTTTCAGTGGACAAAGAAGTACTAAACTTTCTTTTAAATAAAAGTTTCAAATATTTTGAATAAGTAGTGTTTTTTGAATCATGTGAAAGTTCTACATTTACATTTTTTTTTGTGAGTACTGCTATTCACACAGCTGCACCATTTTGTATTCCCGCTAGTAGAGTGCAAGGGTTCCAGAGTCCCAATTCTCATTCGCATCAGTAGTAGTTTTCTTTTACAAAGTCCCACTAGCTGAAGAACTATGAGCAACTAACCACTGCTGGGTGAGGGATGCTTTGATCTTCTTTAACGGAGTGGTGCTAGATGAGGTGACCAGGCTCTAGTGGATGAACTCACATTGAGAGAAATCTGGGGACACAAACTTAACTTGATAGGCCTTAACATATATGACAGAATGCCTGCAATCCTATGGGAGATCTATTGGAGAAAGCAAATATGGGAGGCGTCTAAATATGTATTGTAAGAAATGTGTAAAAATTCAATAAAATATACGAAAAAAAGTCACTCTGACAGGTATGAAGAGACATCTTTTATAATTTTGATTTGTATTTCTCTAATTAGTGACATTAAATACTTATTCATATATCTATTATTCACTGATTGGTCCTCTGCAGAAATAGCTTTGAAGTCCCTCCACTGTTTCTGAGTTAGGAGGTTTGCCCACTATTTTTATTGACTAAAACTGCCTAGATATATGACTGGCATTTTTTTTCCATTTCATCACTTGCCTTTTCTTTTTGCTGTCCAGAAGCTCTTTAATTCGATGTAGCCCTGATTATTTATTGTTATTTTTTCTGCCTATGTTTTTAATCTTATATCCATTTCATTATTTTTAAGATCAGTGTTCTGTAAGTTTTCTACTAGGTATCCTTCTAAGCATTTTTAGAGTGTTATGCTTACATCTTTAACTAATTTTGAGGTGAGTTTTCACATATGAGTTAGGGGTCCATTATTTCTCTCTCTCTCTCTCTCTCTCTCTCTCGCTCTCTCGCTCTCTCGCTCTCTCGCTCTCTCTCTTTTGTCTTTTTGAAACAAGGTGTCCTTGTAGCCCCAGGTGGCCTGGAATTCACTATGTAGGCCAGAGTGGCCTTGAAATCACAGAGATCTGCCTGCCTCTGCCTCTTGAATGTTAGGACTAAAGGTGTGCACCACCACACTTGGCAAGTTACATTCTTTTGAATGAGAATATATAGTTTTATCAGCACTATTTGCTGATGAAACGATCCTTTTTCATTATGTATTTTGGTACCTTTGAGGACTATTAATTGATTATATATAAATTCATTTAGAAGATACAAAATCAGCATACAATATTCAGATGCTTTTCTATTTACTGAAAATAGTGCTGTTTATGATCCTATCAAATGAATAAAATACCTGGGAATAAATTAAGCAGATAAGGGCCTGTACAATGAAAGTGATAAAATGTTGATGAAAGAGATTAAAAAGGATACAAAGAAGTGGAAAAATGTCCCATATTCATGGTTTGGAAACCTTAATATTGTTATCCATCTATACTTTCCAAAGGAATCTATAAATTGATTCAATTTTTACTGAAATCCCAAAGAAATTTTAAATACAAAAGTTAAAAACAATTCTAAAACGCCTATGGATACAGGGGAGATGAATAGCCTACTTGACCTTGAGAACGAATAAGAATGATCACAATTATAGTAATCACAGCAGTGTGATACTGGCATAAAGACCAACATACAAGACAGTAGAACACAAATTGCAGAAACCACGGTAGTTATCCAACTTTCAAAAACAAGTAATTAGTGAGCGACCTACTTATACAAACTATATAGTTTGTGGTGAGATTTTTGTTGCCAATGGAATTTGGAATGCTGGATGGAAGAAAGCATGGTAGAAGCTTAGCATGTACTCTTTCAGCATAGGGCAGGCGTATGTAAGGCAGAATACATGTGGGAAACTTGTTATTATGTACGTAACAGCAGGATTGTTTCTAACCCCCTTGGGTGATTGGCTAATATTTCTGATGAAATTCTTACCATTATCTGGTGTGGTGGAGGAGACAAATTTTTATGGGTTGAGCTACAAATAGTTGAGAAATACAGATGTTCATATTATTCACAGATGAAGTCAACATTTATCTATAGCGACATTTGAGCATAAGATAGAGTACAGTGTAGTGATTCCATGAAGATACCATATCAGCTAGAGTGAAGTTGGATATTCACTTCATCTACTTACATTTGTGTAACATCAGGTAAGTTACTGAATTGCTTTGTGGCTAAATGTAATGTACATTATATTGATAACTTGTCAGGAACTTTTTAAACTCACTGAAAAGGTGATGCTGGAAGGAAGGTAGACCCTCATTTTAGTTCTAGGCATGATTGTCTTAGCATCTTCCAAGGCCAGTTGTCTGGTTATGAGTCTAACTCTGTGACAGAGAGGTAAGCAAATAACAAAATAGTCCAAGAATAAAAATGTCTTATCTTTGAGTACAGCTAGAATAAAATCATCATATCTTTTAAAACAGCTAGAAAGGAAAAATTTCAATTGTTTAATCCCATGATATAGAACTGCCTACAATAGGAAGCTCATTTATAGAGAGAAAGCTCAATCAGTAACTCCAGCTGACTGCCTCTATTTATGCACTTGATTTCTGTTGAATGTTGCAGGTTCAGACTTGAAGATGTTATCTCTGTCTCTTATTATTTACTTTTTTTCAACTTGGAAGACTTACCCAAGGGGAAACTCTGCTCTGCCTGCACTCTGTATCTGGAACTCCAACTGACTGCCTTAACAGGACTTCCGTAATTAATTTCTGCTGGATCCTATCTATCATCTATCTATCTATCTATCTATCTATCTATCTATCTATCATCTATCTATCCATCTATTTATCTATCATCTCTCTATATATCTAAACTAACTATATCCATAATTTATCCATCTATCTATATCTGTCGCTTGCTATTTATTCTTTTACTTTGGACTGCAATATACGTCATATAATCACTCATTCAAAATCAAAATTAAGGTTATTGTAGATCATTCTCTGGACTGTATGGAACAGTACGTCTCCTCTTCTGTAAAATGTTGTCAAAATTATACAGAGATAAGTATCATGACTGTGAATATAAAATGAGATAATTGATATCATGTGCACTTAGTAAAAAGTCAATGTTAGCTATTCTTAATGTTGCTGTTATTAAATTAGTACCTTCACCCCTGGTCACTGATTTTTTTGCCTGGACTTTGATCTAGCTAGAAAGATGGAACATTTTCATGTTAAATTAATTGAACCAGGCACAGTATGAAATAATGCCTTATTACTCAGTGTGTTCTGTAAATTAACAGCATCTTCTGGGAAGTTGTTGTCAAAAATGAAGTAAGAAGGTCACATTTCAGATCTCTTGAATCAGAATCATCCTCACTCTAACAAGATTCACAGACAGTTTGCACAACAAAGTTTGAGAAGACCTATTTAATGGACTTGTCATACTTTTACAAGTCATTACTTATAATACCTCACTAATGTTACTTAACTGCTCTGGGTATATTTGCTACCTTACAAATAAAGTAACATGTGTCATGATTGTTCAGCATTTATGAAATGATACATCAGACTGCTTAACACAGGGTGCCAGGTCTACAAGGAAATTATAATGACAAGCAATTTTCAAGGCTCCAGATGTGATCAGCTATCCGTAAGTCATTAGTTTCATATGACCCACCTCATGATCTTCAATCAACCAAATAGGAGCAGAATTTTAGTAAACTAAGTCATTCTTGTTTTTTTCAATGTATTTTTTAACTGAATTTTGTGCATTACATATAAAATCTTAATCATATTTAGACCCTCTGCTTCATCCAAATTCCCCATAGGCCCCCTCATGGGATTTCATGCATTCTGTCACACATGTTAAGGCCTATCTAGTCAAAATTTTGTAGCCAAATGTCTCTCAGTGAAACCTCATCAACTGGAGTCTTGTCAGCCTATCTAGAGTCTCGCTCCTTAAAAAGATAAACTCTCCCTCATCCACCAATAATCAGCTGCCAATAACGTTGGGGTCTGCTTCCCATTTACCCAGATATGTGCTGGGTTTTTGTTTAGTTGAGTTTGCATGAGTCTTATGCTTGCTGTCACCTTTGCTGTAACTTCATATGAGCAAGTTCCCAGAGACCTGGGTGAGTATTTCCTTATGATCATGCACCAACTCTGGCTCTTACAATCTTTATGACCCCTCTTCTGCAATAGTTCCTGAGAAATGGGTAGTTGAAACTTCACTGGTGAAAATTCAGAGTTGCATTTGTAGTCTGTCTACTTCCTGTTCTGTTCTGTTGTATGACTTAGATAAAGAGGTTCCATTGTAGATGGTCTCACTTAGGGTTGGACATCTCTCAGACACATATTCTCTGTGTGTGACCAGTTGTAGAACTCTGTACTAATGTCAATCTGTTGCAAAAAGAAGCTTCTTTCATGCGTGGTGAATGGTATACCTGTGTATAAATACAATATACATAATTATAGAATATAATATATGCACATATAATGTATTTAGCATACGATAAGACATTACATTTGTTAGGGATATGAAGGAAATAGGGTTTTCTCTGGGATCTATGACCCCTCCAGTCATGTATTTGGCAATGCTTACACTTGTGTTCCTTCTCATTGTGAGAGCTTAAGTCCAATTAGCTAGCTGTTGATTACCCTCTAGATGAAAGTACCACTACTGCACTAGTATAGTTTTTGTGCCAGTTATTCTTCTGGTTATTAGGTTTTAACGTTGGGGTTGGATCTCTGATTGTTTTTCTCCCTTATCAGCTTGCATAGTAGTTCCCTGAACAATAACGGCTAATCTTAAGGAGGAGGTTTCCAGGTCAGTTCCAAAATCATTGCTCCCAGTCCTGTGTCCAAAGTATGCCCTATCTTCAGCAATAGGGTCTTAACTTCAAGTTATGGGAGGTAATCAGAGGCTGTGGAAATAACTTACGTTGTTTGGCGAGTCTCTTGGACTACCCTGACCAATAACTGGAAGGGAAGGGAGGTTTCTCCTGCATGGCACTGTTTATTGTTATATAGTCTTGGGTATACACATGCACTCATGTTCAGATATTGTACATGTATTTTTCAGTAGGTTTTTGAGCTAATATATTTCCATCTGATGTTTCAAACCACTTAATCTTTATCTTCCATCTCTCTCCCTGTCTAACCGCCCCCTTCTTCCCTAGTTAAATGGCCTTTATTTTCTCCTATTAGCCCCATCTCTTGAGCTCATTCTTCCCTTTTATGCCCATGATTCCTTGAATGCCTTTCCCTCCTCCCTTCTCAGTTGAATACCTGAAGTTTCCTCCATTTTCTCCTTTGTAACAGTTGTCTCCTACTGTCTCCCATCTGCTGAATAGCATACGTTTTCAACACACCTAGGTTGGGAAGCCTCAACTGGGGGATTGCTTCCATTGGACTGGCCTGTGGCCATGCTGTGAGGAATTTTCTTGAATGTTGAGTGATGTTGGAAGGTTCAGCCCACTGTGGGCAGTGCCAACCCTGGGCAGGTGGTATTGGGTTGAATAAGAAGCAGGCTGAGCACAGACCAGGTAAGCAAGGCAATAAGTAGCTATCTTTCATCTCCTGTGCTCCAGGCTCCTGCCCTCGGTTCCTGCCTTGGCTTCCCTGGATGATGGACTGTGTTTATAAGCCCAGTTGGTTTTGGACAGGGTATTTATCACAGCAATTGAAAGCAAACTAACACCTCTTTCTTGGGTTCATTCTTTATCTTTACCTCCTTGGTTCTTTATCATGTTTCTGGTTCCAGTGGTTACATTAGGATATATACTCACATATAAGAATTTGGTGCTAAGACCCACAAATGAGAGAGAACACAAGCTGCTTGTTATTCTGGGTCTGTGCTGCTTCACTTAGTATAACAGCTTCTAGTTCCATCCATTTACCTGCAAATTTCATGATTTTGTCTTTTTTTTAACCGCTGAGAACTCCATTATGCAAATGTATCAGATTTTCATTATCCATTTGTCAGTTGAGGACATTTAGGTGGTTTCCATTTATTAGCTATTGTGTGAACAGCAGCCACAAACATAGATACACAAGTATTTCTGAAATAGGATGAGTCCTTTGGGTATATGCCAAGGAGTGGCAAAACTGGATTATATGATGGATTCACTTTTAGTTTTTTAAGTGTTCTCCATCCTGTTTCCACAGGGGTTGCACGAATTTACAATCCCACCAGAAGTGAAATTTTCCCCATATCCTCTCCAACATTTGATATCATTTGTTCTGACTGGGGTAAGATGTAATGTTAAAGTGGTTTGAATTTGCATCTCCCTAACTATTAATGATGTTGAACACTTTTTAAGATGTTTCTTAGCCGTCTTCATTTCTTCTTTTGAGAATTTTCTGTTCAGGTCCTTAGCCCATCTTTTAATTAGGTCATTTGTTTTCTTTGTTTTTTGAGTCCTTTGTATATTCTGGATATTAATCTTTTGTTGGATCTGTAGATGATGAAGATTTTCTCTAGCTCAGTGGGTTCCTCTTAACTTCCTTGGTTATTTCTTTTTCTGTACAGAGCTTTTTAGTTTAATGAATTCATGGTTGTCAGTTGTTGACCTTGCTTCCTGAGCAACTGATTTAGAAAGATTTTTCCCATATATATATATATATATATATATATATATATATATATATATATATCTTGTAGGGTATTGTCTATGCTTTCTTCTAACAGTTTCAGAGTTTTGGTTTCATATTGAAGTCTTTGATCCATTTGGAGTTGCGTTTTTTTATTTATGGAACATGTATCTGAGAGCAATTATAACTAAGAGTTGGCGAAATTATTCTTTCAAAAATCAATTTTTATTTTTGTGCACCATGTGCTCTCTATCATGACTACTCAGCCTTGCCTTTCCAATGAGAATATAATTATAAATAAAGGAAAATGAACTAATCTGTCTAAATTTTCATAAGTAAATAACAAGCGGTATGCCAGATTATAAGGAAATAAACAAAAACCTTGCAGCAGATCTTGGAATCCATTTTAAGTCCCTTCCTCTACTAATGAGAGGGAAACTAAGATGATCGTATGATTGGCTGTTTCTTAGAGTTGAGACTTATTAGGAGAGGAGAACATATCTTTTGAGAGAGGGACTTTCACTTCTTGTTTGTCCCCAAATTTGTGTTTAGAAATTTGTCTACTCCTGTGGTAATCTCTCTTCATTCAATGTTTGATAATGACTGGATTCATTCAAAACCTAGTATATTCTTCTGAACTTGCTAAAGAATCATTTTATGTCCAAAAAATACAATCTTCCACAACATGGGTAATATATGAATTTTTTCTATGACAACACATTACAGATTCCAGTGACTCCAAATATGTGACTTGTGTTCATAGAAGAACTAAACCTAGTAGTGTTGTAAACTGTGCCTTTATATGACAGACTTTCTGGACATCTGTCTCTGAAAAGGGAAGGAAAAGGACATAATGACATAGCTGGAGTCCTAGAAGGAATTTCTGAGCTGTAGAATAAGTTTTAGTACATTTATGTTAAGTCTATGACTGCTTTTGGCATCCAAAGAATTCAGGCATTAGATAAGGTCTTAGCAGAGAAAATCCCTGGGTTATAATTTGCCTCTCAGGGGAGTTAATCTTATCAAAGCCAAGCCTGAACAGATAAAAGCACCATCTTGTAGCTTTCCAGGAACGAAGACAGGCAAGGGATTTTAGGTCCCAAGTGAGCACGTAGAACAAACCAAGTAGTGGATCCAAAACACAGGAATAGGGAATAGTCATACCTATGGGATCCAGTGGATAGCTTCAGCTCAAGGGGCTTCTAGTAGAACCATTGGACATGTTCCTATTAAAAACAAATTTTAGGGCTTCTATGTCTCCTTCAGAGCAATGAAACCTCATTTAGAGGCTAGCTGGTGGGAATTCTTTCCATTGTATACTTCTTTTTGAGATTTTGTTTGTTACTGGGTGACAATTACATGATGCAATTGCCAGTTGTAGGATAGTAAGTCTTTTGACTTTGTCTAATCATCCAAATGTTTTCTGTTTGTTTGTTTGTTTTAGTGGAAGAAATTTACCTGTGGAATAGTCAGTGGGCTTTTGTTACATTCTCACTCTTCAGAGAGTTTTCAAAAACACATTTTGCATTGTAAATGCTCAGCACATTTTGATTTTTGTAAACATCAGAGTTCAGTAAGATTTCAGAAATCTCTATGTTTATTCTAACAGGGACATTCTTCACATAGATATGAGGAATTAACAATTTACATAACAACACAATAAGGAATCAAGGAAAAGAAACTTTAAGAAACAGTATCCCTCCCTGTGGTCAGGAAAACAAACAGAAGTTGGAATTCGTAATAGTGATTTTTAAAACTTAGTTTCTCAGAGGAGAGTCTTCTTAGATTTAAAGCCCAGACCTTTGAACATATCAGTTCTAGTATTTATGAAGGGAGCATATTAAAGGTGGTTCTACAAAGACCGGAAAGCCTGCATACTGTATTCAGCTAATGTAATGGGATGGCACTGTGGCTGCATTGATGAAGTATTGCTAGAGAAATCTTTACAGGAAGTATACAGGAAGGAGTATGTCACTCTTCATTTCTCGACCTTGTAGGTTCCTCCAAATCCTCACAGGGCTCTAATCAGGAGAACTGCAAACTACATCTCACAGGGCCAGCTGCCATAACACAAATCAAGTGATGGTAGCCTAAGTTAGAAGCTAACAGAGATTGAAAAAATAAATTAATATGATGTGATAGCAACTTATTCCTTGCACTTTGGGCTTGGTCCTTGAATGGGACACCACAATTAGGTGATGCAATGCCAAATTACAGCAATGCTCAAACAAAACTAACCTGACTCTTAGCATTTATTAAAACCAAGAATGAGACTTGATCTGTTCTGAGAACTTGTTCCTTCCAATTTCTCCCAAAACTATGCTCTTGAAAATATTATCTTGAAACTGTTCTCTTGAACAAAGATCTTACTATCTCTTTATTAAAGTACTATATCCAGCATCACACGGGAAATCTATAACCAGTCTTAACAGACGATTTTCCCTATCTGACCTTTACTGACCTGGAATAGCACATATAACCACAAACAGCTGTTATTAATTAACCCACCTATTGTTTACAAATTAAATGGAATGATTTTTTTGCTTCTAGTAGTAGGATATTTGCTGGTTTTAGCACTTGATATTTTCAGCACACACACATTATTCTTGATCATGAGAGATTAAGGATATATGTTTATATTACAAAAGGAACCCAAGGCCTAGGAAGTTTTTTTATGTACATTATAAACATGGTGAGAAAGTATCCCATGATCTTGAAATGTAACATTAACTTTTGTTATAAGGTTAGGTAATATTAATTTCTACAGTGTTTATGCATGCTTAATGGGGCAATCATTATTGGTTTGTTGAACTTGTCTATGAGTCTGCCTATATATCTGTTTATCTATATTTTTTTGAGACAGGGACTTGTAAAGACCAGGATGTCATCAAATTTTTTATATTACTTCCACCTCTCAAGTGCTGATATTATAGGTTTATGCTGTGATTCCCTGTTTGTCAGTTCATTTTGATAAGTGATTGCAGATAATCTCAAAATGATATGAAGAAGGTATGCTGGATTGAGTGACTGAAAATGAGTCAAGAACTCTAGTGTTAGAGTTTGCTGACCAAGGAGATAAAAATTGGATGTTGTAAGTCCATGTACTTCCTTCATTTTTCTCCTAGAAAGGTAATATTCATGGTCTTTCAGTCACAAGATTTGTCACAGAGTGTCTTCAAAGCAAACTTCAATGTAACCTATAGAAATGATTGTATGGCAAGAGAACCAGACATGGTGGCTCCTGATTGGAAGCCTCTTTTGAATAATAAATGCTAGAATATTGTTCTATGTCTCAGAAATTCAGGGCAATCAGAGTGAGAGTACCACTTTCTATATTGCTCCATGGAGAGAGGAATCATTCTAAGGTAATAGAGCTTATTTGCTGCACATACTTGCAAGATATACATTGGAAAGAGAAATCCCGCTTACATTCAACACAGCACAGAGATGAGTTAGAGCTGAGAATGGCAGACACTTCATAATGTTATACTATTGATAATAGGCTGAGAGATTCACAGAACTACTTAATTATCCTCATAAAAACTAAGATTGTTCCACATTTGTATGGAAATAAGCAGAGGACATAGAAGAGAGTAAACAATAGATTCAGATACTAACAGAAAAAGACTAAGATAGGAGAAATTAGAGTTGATTTCAGGTTTGCCCCTTGTGTTGTCTATTATTAATATGTATGTGGTTGACTCTATGAGTCAATTATTTCATAAATCAGACATTGTTATTTGCATAGTCCATTATTCCTGACCCCATTTATTGGATTGTCAACACATCTAGTTCATTCACTGAAAAGTGAGCCTACAAATGGATGAAAATGACTTTCAAGTACAGAGTCTCTGTGTGCAGTCTTTAAGCCCAGGATACCCTTTCTTTCCTGACACGCACCCACTTCTTCTATTCCAGTTAGCTTCAATTTATGCTTTTGCTGATCACCTGTTATCAATGAACACTTCTGATGATGATTTCAGACAGCATCTCTCTCTGTATCCACCGACCTTTGACAGTTGATAATGAATACACAGCCATCCCAGTAGACCTCTGCTCCATATGAGGTCAGAGAGATAGAAATACTCATTCTTTTAAAAAATATTTTATTATTTTTATTATTTTATGTGTATGAATATTTTACCTGTATGTATGTAAGTGCACCCATGTCCTGCAATGTGTACAGAGGTTAGAAGAGGGCACTGGATCCCCTGGAAATGGAGTTACAGATGTTCGTTAACTGTCATTTGGGTACTGGGAATGGAACCTGGGTCCGCTATAAGAACAGCTAGTGCTCTGAACTTCTGACCCATCTCAACAGCCCCAGAAACACTCATTCTTAAATAATACTTTTTTACTTTGTAAAACTGGGTGTTCAACTTAGGCCTTCACACATGCTAGTCAAACTCTCCACCACTGTGCTATCTCCATTCCTAGCCCTTGTTTTAAATCTGATTTTTGATACAGGGTTCTACCAGATTTACTTGGCTGTCCTTGAATGTCGGATCCTCCTGCCTCAGCTTCCCAAGTAATTTTACACTACCCAGCTCAACTCCTTTGTAATCACATTGTTAACTCAAGAAAGAGTATGCTTATTTTATTATGACACAGTGGAAAGTAATTGAATTTGATACTAGTATGTCAGATGCAAGTGTCATGTAAATATTCAATATTGACACAACAGATATCACATTAAATGGTGATATCTATGGTTGCAAACCAAAAAGAGGAATAAAAGCCTCCAATTCCTTCAGTTTCAGAGAATTTCTATTCACTTTGTGATTCTGTGGTCCGCTAAAACTTGGGCCCTTTTTTGAGCTACCACTGACATCAGAAATGGAAAATGCAATTTCCAAGAGAAGCAGCAATATACAGGGCAGTGTAATAATTTTAACTTTTGTCTGCAATGGGAAGTGTCATCCTGAAATGAAAAACAAAAGGTTATATACTATCAATTGGCTGGCTGAACTATTAGGATTCCTGAAAAGGTTAGTAAATTACTTACTTAGATCATGTCCATGGGAGAAAAATAGAAACCAGAGAAGAATATACAAATTAGAGAAAATAAACACCTTGGATTTGATAATTTAGTGTTGTAAAGAGAATCCTTAAGGGAGCTGGAGAGACAGCTCATCAGTTAAGAGCAGTAGTTGCTCTTGCAGAGGACCCAGGTTCAATTCCCAGCACCCACATGGTGGCTAGCAATGATCTGTATGTAACTCCAGTTCCAGGGGAATCCATCACCCTCTTCTGACCTCCATGGGCATGGCATGACATGAGTGCACTTACATACATGTAGACAATACTCTCATACACATAAAATTTTTTTAAAAATTGAAGAAAAATTTTAGGCAGAAATAAAGAGAATAAAAATGCCTAGAGGAGTATATTTTTCTCTGTGTATTTGGCTGACTCTTGACAATATTAGCTGATAGTTAACAGAATTAAAACAAAGTGGCTCTCTGAACAGTGCTGGGTGAGTAGAGATTGCTCCTCTATAAAACATTGTTAATAGGCTGCTTACAGGCTCTAGGTGAAGATGGATAAAGGTGATGTGAATCCATGTGAGAAATATAATTGCACATCACTCAAGGAGCATGGAACCATATTAGGTTTTCTTTTTTATGGAGGGATACAGATAGAATAGAGAAGATTTTATCCTTTTTAGCCA
Organism: Eospalax fontanierii; assembly: GCA_035773235.1. Lineage (NCBI taxonomy): Eukaryota > Metazoa > Chordata > Mammalia > Rodentia > Spalacidae > Eospalax > Eospalax fontanierii. The sequence continues at coordinate 20,546,901 of CM069525.1, read as the reverse complement.
CACTCTAGAACAGGTTAACTTGTTCTCATTTACTTGTTTTATGGAGAAGCAGCATGGTTTTCAATTTTAAGGTTAATTGCTAATTTCCATGACTCATTCACTGGAAAGCATTATTTATGTTGACTTTGTGCTTACATTTGTGCTGGAGGAAGGTCATGCTTCATGAAAAAGTGTATCTTTTCCAAAACCAACTGTGGAGTTGTAGCTACTTTCTCCATTTTTATAGGTGATAAGATGTTCATGAAGCTGTGTACATTGCCCAAGACTTTTACAGTCCCTGGTTCATATACATTCTAACTGGATGAATTGATATATTATATATATAATCTTTTACTTTGACTTTGACTTTATGAACTGAGCACATTTGGTTCCAAAATGCGAGTAAGTTGCCTAATGGGAAACATATCTCCATGCTACATCACACTGTCAAACACAATCAGAAATGTGCTAATTTCATCTCGGTGCCTATTTTGGTCCATTGGTTGTGACTGCCTGTAGGATTGAGTCCAGAAGGATTGATTATGAGAGCTGTGATTTGTAGTCTGTAACATGTGTAGGAAGGCAGACAGCATGCTGACACCATGCATTTGCCATCCCTGTTCTAAAGGAAAGTGTCTACCTGAACAGTTTGATAAAAACATGCTGCTAAATGGTTATTTTTCATTGAAAAATCTTCCTTTAGATTACCCTACTGTGTTGTTCTCTGGATATTACAAGGCATGAAGGAAACATCAATATATATTTTATATTTTTAAAATAGTTATTTATTCTTATTTTATGTGTATGAGTGTATTACTTGCATGTATATAAGTGCACCCATGTCATGCAATGTCTGTAGAGGTCAGAGGAGGATGTTGGATCCCCTGGAATTTGGAACTGGAGCTAGGGATGATTGTTAGTTGCCAAGTGGGTGCTGGGATTTGAACTTGGGTCTTCTGCAAAAGTATTCGGTGCTCTTAACTGTTGAGCCATCTCTCCAGCCCTGAAATGTTAATATTTTCCAGCCCTGAAACATCAATATTTTGAATGTTAAAATTTACATACAACTCAGGGAACAATCTCAGTTTTAGTGCTACAATAACCCAGTAATTTTAGCCTTGTTTTAGAAGAGATGATAAAGTTAATAGCCAAAATGTTTTAAAGGAACCAAGAAATACATTGCCATAGGAAAGAGTTTACATATGATAGTGATATGAAATGGAGATTTGAAATTTTCTAATCCTCAGTTTCAATGAAACCATGAAACTGCTGGAAAGAGACAAAAAACATATACCAACATGAAATCTGTCTACTGATATTGAACACTGTATCACTGATAAACATACGGAGAATTTCACAAAAGGGAAAACAGACTTACTTTTATTCGCTTCTAGCCTTATCTCATTAAAAATCCTTTAGTAGAGTATCATTTGTTAGAATGCATATCTTGATGAAATTAGGCTACTATCCAGCCTTGTCTTTTCTTAAGAAGATTATTTTCTTTTTGACAATATTTATATCTTTTCTGGTCACATTTCCAATGAGTCAGTTATGTATTAGAAGATTATCAGCATAGGAAATCAGTGTTAGAAGTCTTCTTTGAACCTCTAGTAAAGCAAAACTGGGCATAGTAATCCCTGTTGTCCTCTTTACATTTATTTACCAAGAGGCATTCTGTTCTAACAGTTTTGGTAAGTGTCTGTAAAGTTAAAAATCCTCCAGAAATGATATGGTCAAGATTTCTCTCTCTTTCCAGTCTTCCCACAGGGAGAAAGCAGCACTCAAGTGGAGTGTCATTTTCTTTGTGAACTTGGAGATGTTTTTCCTGACAGCTAATAGATCGTAAGTTATGTTAAATAATAACAGTTCTGCCTAATTACAAAGAAGTGTAGTAATAGCATGGTACTTACGAACTATTACTTCAAAGAAAAAGTCATTTAAAAGATAAGGGGTTATTGTTGTGTTTGGATACTATCACTGTCCATGAAAGTAAGGGTGTTTTTGTTCTGCTTAATGAATAGCAAATTTGTATTAGCAGTTGGCTCCTCCTATCTGAAGTTTTCTTATCTGGAGATTCAAGCACGAATCAAAATGGTATGAATAGTGGCACAAATATTAATAATCATGTTCTAATTGGACTGAAGGTCTACTTCACAAGATGGAGCCAATATCTGACATTTATATCAGGCCTAGGATCTTGAGGCTTTACAGTCACATAAGAGAGAGCCTAATCTTATTATTCTGCCAAATAAACATAGTATTAAACTGACTCCTAATGACTTATTGTTATACCCATAGATTTATACATTTCTTAACTCATGCCAGAGAAGCTTCCTTATATAGCAGATGGTAATTAACACAGAGACCCATAACTGGCCAATGTGTAGAGAATGAGACTAAAGAGTACTTATCCTTGAATAGCACACCTATATCAAACCTTTGCCACCCAAGGTTCAGGGATCATTGCAAAAGAGGAGGTGAAAAGTTTGTAAGAGGCAGAGGTGGTAAATGACCCAAAGGACCCAGTTTTCCAGACAGCTGGTTAGTTACTCATATGAATTCACTGCAATGATGAGTTCAAGTCCCAAGTAAGCTCAAACAGGCAAAAATCCCAGCATAGATATGGAAAAGGAGGTAAGAAACCCCAACCACACCTAGGGAACTATTGGCAGCCAATGGATGCTGGGAGGGGGAGAGTCAGTCTCTTTTAAGTGTGAGACCTTTGGTAGGTTGACCATGTTCCAGTGAATGGACCTATAATGGAGGGGCATGAAGTTGGGTGAGAAATTGTGGGGGAGGTACACATGGAGGAGGGGAATCTAAATTTGATCAAAACATATTGTAGGAAATTATCAAAAGTTCGATTAAAATAAAAACACAGAAAAGCATTGGAAAAACATATTCATCTGCATTGAACTTACAGACTTTTCCTTGTCATTATCTGCTAAGTAATACAGCATAACACATATTTATAGTGTTTATATTACATCTTATAAAAATAATCTAAAGATTATTTAATGTATGTGCATGTAGATAATATGAAAATCAAAATTGTTTAACATAAGGGACTTGAACATCCACAGAATTTCCTATTCAAGAAGTAGGTTAGAACCAGTTCCTAAAGGATACTGAGGGATGATGATACTTAATAACATCTCAAGGCATGAATCCAACATTGCCTGAGTGAAGTAGTTCAGTGCTCTTTGCCCTTGTAGATTTTTGTTTTTCAATGTTTTTTGAGACAGTAACCTGTAACCCCAGTTGACCTGTATCTCACTATATAGACCAGGCTGGCCTCAGTCCTACAAAGACCTGTCTGCCTCTGCCTCCCAAGTGCTGGGATTAAAGACATGTGTTACCATGCCCAGCTTTGCCCTTGTACATATTTTTGCCAGAGACTGGGGTTAAAGTTGAGGCTGTGTTTTATTACGTTATGAGTAATTCATGGAAAATCATCCAAGTCTTCACAGCTCAGCTTGTGTAACTGAGATGTGTTGTATATGGTTGCCCAGAGTTTTCTCAGGCATTGTGATTCAGTTGCCCACGGTGGCACCCTGAGTTTTAATGCTTTATTAGATGCTTTTCCTCCCCTGCCTCATTTCTTCATGCTGTTTGCTGAGTCAATGGGATCACTACTTCTAGGAATCAATTAGACTTGCATCTTTGTCACAGAATCTGCTTCTAGTGAAACCCAAACTAAGACAAATTTTAAAAACAACAACATAATAAATTGCCTGAGTCTGAGAGGGAGAACAAGAAATGAGTTTATGATGAAAAAGCTTAATGTTTTATTTATTATAAATTATTTTGATTCACTGACTACAAGGTAGAAAACAGCATTATGTCAATCTCAAATTCCAAAAATTTAAATTAGTGATCATGTAAAGATTTTTTGACCGTGGTCATTTAAGCTTTGGGTGTGTGTAAATCCACACTCCTCATTTTGAGAAAAGCATCACCAAACGAGGTTAAAATGTCTGAGCATTATGTCACACAAGGAAGGGAATGATGAAGGAACTGGAGATAATCTATAGAAAAAGAGGATGTTGGTAAGACATCAGAGCTGTCCTTGACTTGTGAAAGAACTTTGTGTGGACTTGCTTTGAGATTTTCAGATCGAACTGCGTCCAGTACATAGTACATATTAGGGTGAGACAAACTGGATTTAGAATCTCACATAGATAACTTAGTGTGAAAAATTTTTGAGGCTGGATTTTTTCATTTGGACAAAAGAAATAACAATACTACTTCTTTGGTTCAGACACAAAAAACACATATTCTCTAACAATTAGAGGTTGTGAACAAAGGCATTTGAATCCTTGCAAAGAAAAAGTCATGATAACCTAAGTGTTTAAATTAAGACTAAATCTGTAATATATATTACATATCATATCCCTTTAATAAAGAGAACCTACTCGTAGTTCAAAATTCTCTTATTCTTAGAAGCCGAGTGTCCTGAAAGTACTCAGTATATTAACATTAGGAAATGTAATCATCCCATGGCACCTTTATTCCTTCTTTGGTCAAGGAAATTCTGCCCCATCGCTTTTTCAAAATTAAGGAGATTGTCCCCCACCTCCCTTGCTAGATCATTTTAGCTTAGAACCTGAAGAGCAATGGAAACCTTTTTTAGTATTACTCCTTCCTGTTTTTTCCTTCTCTTGTAATAGCATCTTCACTCATTAAGAGGCTCTCTTGCATATACCCTACAAGTGAAACAGAGGCAATGATGGGCAGGCTAGATATAAGAGGAAGAGTTTTCCTGGAGTAATTCGAGCTTTAGTGAGAGAGGTAGGAATTTGAGAGCACACGGAGGTAAAGGTCAAATTCACAGAGAGGTCTTTCCATCTCTCATACGAATTCTATGTCACTTGCAAACTTCTTCTTGATCTGATACTTCCTTTCTCAAGTTTTGTCACTGTATTGCACATTCCATGTGTGTTTTGTTATTAAAATTTATATAATATCTTCTTTACAGATTAATGTGTGATTAGATCATTTTTCATCTATATAATTCTCAAACCTAGTACAGTGACAGGCTATAGCAAGCAATCAATAGATATTTGTAAAGCATGTAGTAATGGGAAGGTCTATCAGGGGCTTGCCATAAGAAAAAATATTCCTGCATGAGAAACCTACAACCACATATTAGTCACAAACAACTGTCATTTGGCAAGCATTTCATTTTTTTGAGTCGGGCTCAGCATATTTCTTGGACCACGCAAGCAGTTTGAGAGTGTAACAAAGGGAAAAGGAATTGGTTTCTCTCACTGTCATCATCTTGCAGGCTTCCATCTCACTGATCACATCAGAAGAGCCAATCCAGTTTATAGGGTTGGAGACTTAGACTCTGACCCTTGATGGGTTGAACTACAAGGGTATATTGATAGCAAGAATGTGATGATGTGGTGGGAACAATGTGCAATCATTTTCTGAAACCACCTAAAGCTCCTTGTTCTTTCTTGTCTAATTAGTTGATATTTCCCTTACTAAGACACTTGTCAATTTCGGGGGCAGACAGTGAACTGTCTTCTACTTTGAATGTAATCTAGCGAGAATGTTTCCTACTGTCTTCTGGAAGTTTGAGTCTCCTCATAGTATTATTTTGGAATCTCCAATTTTTTTAATACTGTTTTACTCTATCTTTTGTGTGGATTAATTTTGAGGCATGCAAGACATTTAATAAGCAGAAACTGTCACTTTCAGTGACTCTGGCATCATTTTTTTCTTCCTAATTTTCTTGACTGGAATGAACTAATACTATTTATGCCTACTGCAGAGGCATTTTATCATTGTGGCATTTTAAAGCCAACATCTGGTGCATATGATGTACAGTTTAGTCATTCCACTTTCCTTTTCAATAGGGTTTTCCTTTGCCATTTAGAGAGTCTTTTTCATTTCACTGTCAGCCTACTCTTTTGTCTGTAGTACAGAGAGTCTTGTGTTCCATTTATAAAAGCATTTTTTGCTCACATAACTGTGTTAAAATGCATACCTAGAATATAATAAAATACATATGGAGTTAGATGTCTGTGCTAACAAATAGTATTATGCCCCTTATCATTTCACGTGGCCCAACAGCACTCATATTTATTGGACTGAGATTTTTCCCTGACCTCAGGGCTCTCATTTGACCATCCATACACAAATATAGAAAGTATCATACATTGGATGAAGGGAATCTCACCCCTGAGTGAGGATGATAAATCTGTTGCATATTCTATGTGTATGCTGATTTCCAGATTTTGCTGGAGGGTTCAAGACTCTATGTTCTTATTTAGTAAACTTGCTTATCTATATACTCCATTGACTATCTTTTTCCATTCATTTCTACAAACCTCCCAAATAAATTACTTGCTCTCAAATCATTGTCTCAGGTGCCGCTTGAGGGAGGCCCTGAACTAAATTTTCTAAACTTTCCAATAACATTGGTTTATGTCAGTGTTCTGCTTCACTTACAATTTAATTTCTTTTTGGTGCTCTGGTGAACCCAGATCTTATAAATTGCACTCTTATAAAAATTGCTATTTTCCTTCACTGTTTTGTTGGGGGGGATGAAGGTAATTTTGAGTATGTGTTTGTTTGTGAACTTGTATATATGTTCAGTGGAATGAAAATGGATGAACGTGTCTATGTATGTGTGTCTTGTTTCAGTAATTTACTAAGGGGGGAATGATGTAAGGATCATACCTTGAAAAGGATTTGCATTCATGATTGGGGATAATTTTCAGGGTGAAAGGGGAATATAAGGACTTTAATTTGAGAGGTGGGATGAAGGGAAATACAGAGGGGGAAGGATGAAGAAAAATAAATGACACTAAAGATGATATACTTCTAGCCTGCTTGGTATGTAAGAAGTTAATAAAAAAGAGACCATAATAAAAAAGACAATATTTACACTGTGAAATCATAAGTTGAATCATCTGAAGAGTTGGGTTGAGGTTTTGCATCATAGTATTTCTTTGTCATCAGTACAGCTAGGTAAGAATGGACAAAACACTGTTCTGGTTGCTGCACTCCTTTAGGGAGGTAGAATTATGCCTTAATGCTCGTACAGCTGTTGGTAGTATATGTGTACATATGCATGTAGATGAATAAATCATGTTTTATATATCTACCACAAAGCCAAGTCATGTTGCTTTCATGTCAAAAGTTTATGTCATTTAATATTATATAATTTGTTCCAAAAATCTCATGATGATTAGTTTCGTGTGGCTGTTCTCCCATAGTGTTTTGAAAAGAATGGATTGGTTTACCATAGATACTTCTAAAGAGGATTATAAGGCACATATTATACAAAGGCATTTGTATGAACATGTAGATCACTAAATATGCTAGAATATCTCATCCTGAAAATAAATACACAGTAATAAGTATATAAACTGTCTTTCAAAGAAGTGACAGCTTTAAGTATTGACACAGAAGTTAGTAAACATACGATGTTTATTTTTCCATTTTTGTAATTTTATTATTTTTAAATTTAATTTTTTGAGAACTTCATACCTGTGTACTATATTTATCTTATTTCCACTCCTCTCTCTCCCCCTCCAACTTCTCCCTTGTACTCTCCCCTTTCTCAATTCATGACCTCTTCCTTAATTATTATTGTCTCATATGTATGTATCTACACACACACACACACACACACACATATATATATATATATATATATATATGAAACCTTTTGAATCCATTCAGTATTGCTCATATGTATATGTGTTTAGGGATGACCACATGGCATTTGATAACCTGTCTCTGAAGAAAACTGATTCTCCCCCTCTCACCAGCCACTGATTGCCTGTAGCTCTTGATTTAGGAGCCAGACCTATTGAAACTTTCCCCATTCACATTGACATGTCAACTGCTGTTTTCATTACTCCAGTCTTGTTGGGGCAACCATACTGTACAGATTTCATGGTAACAGTCTCCTTGTTATATCTAGAAGGATCTATGTAAAATCAAATGTCCTGCTGCTCTGGCTCTTACAATATTTCTGTCCCAACTTCCATAATTTTCCCTGAGCCTTAGGTGTAGGAGTCACATTGTACATGTATCAGTTGTGGCTAGGTATCCCCAAATCACTTATTCTCTGTGTTTTTTCCAGGTGTGGATCTCTGTGAGAGCTGTTATTTGTTGCTAAAAGTAGGATCTTTGATGAGTGATGAAAGTGAAATTATTCTGACTCATCCATATCATTCCTTGGAATATATCCAAAGGACTCAGTATCCTACTACAGACATATGTGCTCATCCAATGTTCACTGGTGCTTTTTTCATAATAGCCAGCAAACAGCAATCCAAATGTCCTCCAACTGTGAATGGATAATGAAAGTGTGGTACATATATACAATGAAATTTTATTCATCTATAAAGAAAAATCCAATCATGAAATTTTAGGTGAATGGATGGAACTGGGAAATATACTGAGTAAGCTAGCCCACACCAAAAAGACAAATGCTCCTTTCTTCTCTCCTTTGTGCGAATCTTAGATCTAAATCTTTAAATTTGATTATATAATCTGACTACAGAAGCTAGGAAAGAAGAAAGGGTCTATCAGAAAGAAATCAAGAAGGAGCTTAAGAGGGGGGGGAGTGGAATGACATGGATGCTTTGAAGGGTGCAATGGGAAAAATAGGGTGTGGCTTTAACTGAGGCCAGGGAACGGAGTGCCATACAACGGGAGAAGGATGGAAGAGAAGCAAATAACACTAAGGATGATATCCATTTTAAACAGAAAATTTGATAACGAATAAGACAGAGGGCAAGTGGTAGAGAAGCCTTAATTAAAGTTCTTGTCTGATGACTCTGTTGATGTTTCTTGGAAGTAGCCACACTCTACACTCAAACTTTAGATGCAGTTTCTGTTTATACATCATTCAATTAATCAGTGAATCTCAGATATGGAAAGGTATAAGGAACTTAAACTTTTGGGAAATCATATGAGTTACAAATCTATTCAAGTCCTGCTCACCAGGCTTCAATGTCATGTAGCCAACTGGCTCAGAGAAATCTGCCTTCGCTGTACAATACTGTGGAGCAGCAGCTAAAATTGCACAATAATGTCATAACATCACTGTCAAAATAATAACATGGCAGAAGCTGCCAAAACTTTATGCAGCTATAAAAATAGAATGGTCACTGGGGAAGAAGTGACAGAAATGGTCCCAGGATGAATTGAAGGCTTTGCACTTGTTCTTGCCAATCAATTATAGTGCTCATTCACATATTATGGCTGAAATTAAAAGCATTCCCAGGGTTAACATTGAATGTTTGGTTATTAGAACTATCAGAAAACAGAAACCTCATATCTATGTCATTATCATTTCAGGCTTCTAGTCGGGTTCATGATAGAATGTCTTTTACTTTCTCCTTGTGGAGATTTAGCTCTTTATTGAGGTACACGTGCAGCAGCTAATCTGATTTTCCCTTCCTAAACTCAGCTGTATTGATGTCTTATGTACTGATAGACTCTCATATTTTAATATTATGAGAGTCTTGCTCATCTTGTTGGAACGAAATCATCTGGGAATTAAGCCCTATATTGTACACAAGTGCAGTTCTTCTGAAACAGACTTATTGGGTCTACAAACTTGTAGAAGGAAGCAGCAACCTGGTGCCCCATATGTTTCTTCATGGAAATTGTAAGTTCCTCATAGGCATATCCAAGAAGATTAATCTCACCCCTGTCTCTGTCTACAGTTTCTAAAATGTCCTGAGGATAGTGGGGTTTAGCAGTTTAGAGAATGCTGAAGGGACTTTAAGCCATGGGTTTGGTTTTTCCCTGCCAAAGCTATGCCATATTTTAAATTTCCACTTCTAGAAAATGGAGGCGTTAGGAGTGCTTTTCTCTTAGGATAACAATGAAATGAAAGTGTATAAAACTTTATTTTGTGTAAAACTGATGTGAGTAAATTTCATTTGCTGTCATTGTTATTCTTGTCAATAATGATACCCTCATATGTCCCATGTTTTAGATGGGGACACAGGCATGTTGGGTATTTAGTTCTTCACATGTGACTCCAGGAACCCTACAAGAGGCTGTGGAGTATGTAGAAGAAAATATATAGAATGATGATCTATTCATTTGGGGAAGAAGTATACATAAGTATCCAAAAGCATTAAAATTATGAATTTAAAGACATGCTTACTGCCAGTATTATATTAAATCAAAACCTGAACTCTACAAAGATAAGCAAACAGAAAGTATAAGAACAAGGTATTAAGTATGGAGTCTACAACTAGATTAACTTAAGGTTCAAATACTGAGACTCATACAGTTAAAATCTGCTTGAGATTTGGTACAGGGAACAGATTTCAGATGAAAAATGTTAATGAAGTCCAGAAAAACTCAAGGGACTAATATACTTTTCTTGATATTTGCTTTTTTTTAATTTCACCCAGTCTTGGACAAAAGACTTGTCTTGTCCTATGCTTGAACTGTGTTTCTCATTCCTAAACTCTTGCTTAGATTTTTGCAAAAGTAGTTCTTGTTTTCCATGACCTATCGTATTTAATAATTATTATACGGTGAGATAATTTAGAGCAGAAAAGCATATTCCTGATCTTTGCACCTTGAATCTATACTCAGTGTCAGGCACAAAGAAGTTCAACAAATGTCTCTGGGAAGAAGAAATAACTAACTTGTAGCATCCAAAGAAAGAAAAACCTTGACCCTGTTATTCCTTATTATGGATTAGTATGGCTATCTGTATGGATGTAGATACGGAGACTTCATGGCTAAAGCTATGCTATATATAACCGAGTATGAATCTGAAGTTAGAATGAAGTAAATAGCTTCTCTATCATACCTTGACAAGTTTCTGATAAGTTGTTTTAAGAGCTTCTGTGATTTATTCAGTAGTGATTAATTTTTAGTTTATTAGAAGGTGAAAACATTCAGTTTTTTGACATATCTTTTTGGCAGATTCTAAATCCCACAGGTCCTAAATGTTATTGTTTCTATTATCTAGCTGCCAAAGGGGGCAACACCTGACATAAGTCAGTCCCATCACCTTCTGTGCTTCTTAGAGACCTTCTTAGAGACCTTCTTAGTTCTTACTCTTGTTTCTGCCCCTGGATATGTCAAGTTCTTACTAAACAAGAGATCACAAAGTGTCCAAAATGCCTTTTTATAAACTCCAGGGAACACAGGAAACCATCTTCTCTTGAAACCTATAAATCTTTCACCTAATTCAAACGTTGCATAAATAAATAGTCTCACAATCGAGGGAGAGTCAGTTTTCCTTACAGGTGTGTCACCATCTAGGCTGACCAAACCCAAAGGAAGAGACTCATACACCAGAGCATTTTAGGAGACAGATTAGACTTTATAGGATAGGCCTTAAGAAACAGACAAACAATGGTAGAAGACATGATGTTCTGGTGGGGGTATAGAATAGAAAGATGTTTGTAGAGATGGAAAGAGGGCCAGCATATTATCTAAATGTATTAAATGAAATTCTCAAACTAATAAAAATATTTAAAAAGGATTTATCTTAATAAATACAGAATTGATTAACGAATTTGTGTGAGAAACTTTAATCAGCTAATATGGCAAACACTGTCTGGTACTCTCTGTACCAGGGAACTCTAATACAGAGTTTCCGTATAGGTACAGAAAGCCCTTGATCAGAGTTTCAAATTTCTCTGATCAAGGGCTTTCTTTACCTATAGGTACAGGCTGATATTATCAGGAAGTTAATATGCTTGGGAAAAGTCCTCCACAGGTCACGAATAAAGAGCTTATAGATAAATATCTGAGGTGTTGTTTGGAAATACCAGCAGCCTCATTGAGCTGGCACTTCATACACTGTAACTGCTTTTTACCTTCCAAATGCTTCCTGGTGTCACCTCCCAAATAAATTACAATCAAGTCTTTGGTTAAAGTTGTTTTATTTTTAATTATGTGTATATCTTTGTGTTAGTATGTATATATGTATGGAGCACAGGTGTCCACAGAGGCCAAAAAGGTTGGATCTCCCTGGAGCTGGAGTTACAAGTGGTTGTGAGCTACCAATGTGGGTGCTGAGAAGTTAACTCTGATCCTTGAAGAGCAATAAGTGCTCTTAACTGCTGGGCCATCTCTCCAGCCAACTTAAGTTGTGTTTGTGAGAAATAAAACCAATGCATTAAGTAATAATAAACACAGATCGTCAATATAAAGTCTCTTTTACATATTAATAAGAGCCTAAGGAACTAGAACCAGTATTACAAGGTCTTGGTTCTCAGGTGAACCATAGTTTCATTAGCCAGTTAAGAACCTGGGCAGGAAGCATAGAGTATGGTCCATATACCACTCTACATTTGTACAATCTGAGCAAATGTCCTTTTATTAGAGATTATGTCTTTTATGAAATGATAATCATAGTAAAAGAAACTTCATCTGTATTAACAATATATGATTACACGTATGTAATATTTCAATCAACCAACAACTTTCCTACTTAGAACTATGTCAGTAAAATAACTCACAGTGCTAAGGACTTGGTTGTCAGGGAAGATGCAAGTTAGTAGAAAGTGTATCAATGTCTCTGGGAGTACTGGCTATGTATCTGTGAGGGAACCCCTTAGCTCTGTGGTCCTTCATATTTTGATGAGTGAGACCAAAGTGTCCATGATCTCAGAGGTGTCTTCTATTGTCTAGAAACATATTGTAAGATGGGGAATCATTTGTTTCAGTGGACTTTCACCTCTCCTTTACACTTACACATCTTTCTTTTTCCCTAAGGCTATCTGTAGATACCATGATGCTGTTTTTCATGATAAGCATATCCATTTTGAGGGCATTAAACTTCTTGTAGCCATCTTTGAGCCAGTGTCTCTAGGGGGATTTTATATTAAATTTTATGGAATAATTATGGATTTTTCAAATTGTGTATGTAGTCAGATTTGTTAGAAACTGGTTGAGTTTGTGGATATAACACAGGCTTAAGAAGGCTTGGTTTTCTGAAGTTGTCATTTACTTTTAGGATGTGGCCACTGATAGGATTCACATGTTCCAGTGGATAGCCCCACATTTCATGTACATATAGGCAGTAGTCAATGGATTTAGTTGGTTATTCAAAAAAAGAAGAGGACATGATGTTTGAGAGAATATATTGGGGAGACACTGGGCAGAGTTGGAGGGGAAGATGGGGATGGAAATGATCATATATCATTATATACATGTATAAAATTCTCAAAGAATGGCAAAAACAATAGTATAAAAAATTTGAAGAACAGAAGAAAACTTTGAATGGAGAGTTTCTGAGTGAGGCAGAATACTCAGGATATTTGGAACATTAGCCACTTTCACCCACATAGCAAACTGAACCCCAGAAACCTACAATTAAAAAACAAAGCAAATGTATCTCTGTACTTGTAGACAAGCAGATGGCCACTGCAACTGGTTTCTTTCAAATGGAAGAGAAGGCACAGTTCAGATGAAGCCTTGACTTCAGGTCCAAAAGGGGGAAGAAAAGAAACAGAATATGTCAATAGGAATAGGGAAGGATCCCATACTGGTGACTCAACACAGTGCCAGGTTGGCACATATGTTGCACCTTGAGTGCATTACCAATGCTTACAACTTCTAAACTATTTTCCAAGCATTTTCACTTTTATATATTTTTTGCTATTTTAAAAACAGTACACATGAATTATTAAACATTTGAAAATATGAAATCGCAAATATGAATAGATACATCAATAATTTCCATGCTTTCCACTTATTTTAATGTTTCTCATTTCCATATTTGCATATGCTTATAAAATATTTTTATTTATTTGAGGATTTCACACAATGTGTTTTACACTTCCTATCCCTTTCTTCCCTACCTTACTAACCCCCCACATGTCCTCTATTATTATTTGTCTGTTTTCTAAAGGTCTGTCCAATCTAATCTGTGTTTCCCAAATGCTCTTGAGTGTGGATCTATTGCTTAGAGCCTAGTCAAACTACCAGGCATCAGCTCTAGCTGAGGATATATTGTTTTTACCATATTCCATTTAGGAATTCCATAATAGTGGTGTCTTTGTGTGTGTGTGTGTGTGTGTGTGTGTGTGTGTGTGTTGAGTTTTGTACCATAGTTCGTTTCATCTTAAGCTATGACCATTTTCCTAAATTACTAGATTTTAAAAACATAATTTTTCTAATGTCAGAATAACATTTCACCCAACCAATTCTTACTTGTGTCTGGTGCTTTTCTAGTTGCAGAGATTATAAATGTAAACAGGATAAAGCAGTTCCAGCCTTCCTGATAATTATAATATTTGGAAACAAATGCATAAATATTATTGGAATTCATAATGTTCTCAGTAATTTCTTTTTTTAAATTTGAGACAGGGTCTCCATCTACCTCCATCTGACTTAGAACTCACTAAATAGACCAGGCTGGCCTCTGCCTCCTGAGTGCTGGGATTAAAGTCATGTGCTACCATACCTGGCCTCAATAATTTCTTATTAGGAACAACTTCATGCTTGAGGCAAGCAGTACTTGTAATTTGTTGTCTGTATCAACACTTGGTGAGTACACAAAAGCACATTAGCAAAATTTTAAGGTTTGTCCCGGACTGTCCTTATATGCCTATGTAAACAAGAGTAACTCCAGGAGACTACACCAACTTCCTGTTGATGGAACTATTCACAGGGATAATTGAATGAGTTCATAATGAATATATATATATATATATATATATATATATATATATATATAATAACGGAGTATATCTCTAAAATAATATTAAAGTTGTGTTGGGAGCAAAGCACCTCTTTTGAAGATTAATATTAACATAAAATAAGGGCCTCTGTGATTCAAGCCCTCATCTAGTCATAAGGAAGCACATGTTTTGGGTGATGGGAGGTACCCATATGTGACTATCCCATCATTGCACCATTTGGGGTTCTATGATTATGTGTGTAAATAATCTTAATAGAATCATAACATATGTAGCAATATACAAAATCTGTGTAGTAGATTAAAAACTATTAGGATAATTGAAATTGTCTTTCTAGAGTCACTGAGGTCCTCTCAGATAAACCCAAAGTATACAAAAGATAAGTACATATGTAATTTTTCACAAATTGGTCACACAAAGAGAATAGCCATTGCATGAAGAAATAAAGTGTTGGACTGAAGAGATGGCTCAGCTGTTAAAGAGCATTGGCTATTCTTGTTTTTTGCAAGTTCATATAAGCAAATTCCCAGAGGTCTAAAAGCTTCTATTTCTTTACCTTTGTGCACCAACTTTGACTCTGGCTTTTACAATCTTTTCATCCCCTCTTCCACAATGATCACTGAACCATGGGTGGGTGAGGTTTAATATAGGAGTCCTATCCAGGGATAAGCACTCTTCAGTCTTTTATTCTCTAAAATTTAGCCAGTTTTAACCTGTCCTTCTGTGAACATTGCACCTTGTATGAGAAAAATTTTCTGCAGGAGTAGCTAGGTCTCTTAACCACCCCTGAACCATCTCCATAGCCCCTCTTTTAGATTGGTTCATTTAACAGATTATAGGTTTTTAAGTATTCCCTTATAATAGTCTTCTTGGTGTCTTTTGAGATGGTCTCCCCACATTCATTCCTGATTTTTTGTTTTTGATTGGTTTGTGTTTTTTTTGGGGGGGGTAGCTCTGCTCAGTGTCTGTCTATCTTGTTTCACTTTATAAAGAATCATTTTTTGTATTTATTGACTCTATTTACTATTTTCTTTCATTGATTTATTCTCTGATTTTTCTTATTTCTTCTCATATGTTGGTTTATATTTGTTCTTGCTTTTACATGTGCTTGAGTTATACTATTAAATCACTTATTTGTGCTCTGTCTGATTTTTTCATGTAGGTGTTTATAGCTATAAATTTCCTTCTTGAACTGCTTCAGTGTGACCTAGAGTTTTGTTTGTGTTGTGTTATCATTTTCATTTATTTCCAGAAACATATTTATTTCTTTCTTGATTTCTTCTTTGACATATTCATTATTCAGGAACAGTATGTTATTTAATCTCCATGAGTTCTTCTACCTATTAGAGCTTATTTGCTGTTGATTTTAAGTTTTATTCTGATAGAATACATGGAACTATTTCAGGGTTTTTTGTATTTTTTGAAGTTTGTTTTATGTTCCAATATGTGGGCCATTTTAGAGAAATTTCCATAGGTGCTAAGTACAATGTGCATTCTTTGGTGCCTGGGTGGAATATTCTATAGATGTCTGTTAGATTCATTTGAAGGATAGAATCATTTAATTTAGATGCTCCTTTGTTTCTTTGACCAGATGACTTGTCTATTGGAGAAAATGGGGTATTGAATTCATTTATTATTACTGACTTGTGGTTAATCTCTTTCTTGAAGTCTAATAGTACTGTTTTTATGAAACTGGATGCACGGGAAGTTGGTGCAAATATGCTCATGATTATTATGTCTTCTTGGTCAATTGATATCTTGATCAGAATGTAGTATCACTTTTGATTTATTTTAACTTGAAGTCTACTTAGTCAGATATTGCAATCATAACGCCTGCTTGTTTCTTAGTGCAATTTGCTTAGAATATTTTTTCCACCCATTTAACCCTAAGGTGGTGTCTATCCTTGGAGGTAAGATTATTTTCTTATAAACAACAAATAGATGAATTTTGTTTTATAATACATTCAACTAACCTGTGCCCTTTGACTAGTTAGTTGAGATTATTGATAGATATATTATTAAAAGGTGTGTATTGGTTAATGTCATTTTGTTTTTTTTCCTTAGCCTTATTTTATGTTTTCATAGTTTTTACCATTCATTTGTGTTCTTTAACTGTTTGAGCATGGTCATTTCTTCTGTTCCTTGTATTGCTTCATGTATACTCTATTGAGTATTTTGTTGGACATGAATTGTTCAGCCTACTTGTGTCACAGTGGATTTTTCTTTTCCTTTTGACTCCAATAGACAGTTTTGCTTGTTAAATTATTCTGAGTTGGCATCAGTGTTCATTTAGAACTCGGAATAGTTTGTTTCAGGTTCTTCTGGATTTAATGGCTTACATCTAAAAGTCTGCTGTAATTCTGATGGGTTTTCCTTTATATGAAACTTGCTTTTCTCTTGTAGTTTTCAATACCCTCTCTTTGTTCTGTATATTTAGTGTTTTCACTATGATATGCCATCAGGAATTTCTGTTCTAGCCCTGTCTAATTCATGTTCTGTGTGTTTCTTGTATCTGTATAGAGATGGCTTTACTTAATTTTGTGAAGTTTTATAATACTGTGGAAGATCTAGTCAATGCCATTGATCTGAGAGTGTTTGTTTTCTTCTATGCCTATGATGATTTGGTATTTTTCAGGGTATCCTACATTTCCTGTATATTACATTACTGTGTGCTTTTAAATTTTTCATATTCTTTTCTTGGGCAGTCCAATTCTTTAACTTTGTTATCAGGTATTGATAATTTGTTTTCCATTTCACTCCTACTTTTGAGACTTTCTCCTGTCACTTCAGTTTGACTAACTGAGTTTTTCAGTTCCATCTTCATTTCATCTTGAGTTTTCTTTAACATTTCTGTCTCATTTTTGGATTCATTTTTTCATGTCCTGAATTATCTTTGTCATTTCCTTGAGTCATATCTTCATATTTTATTGAGCTTCAGCCAGGAGTTTATTCCTATCCTCTGAGTTATTTGAGTTGTTTATGTGTTTCTTAAGGTCAATGATGTTCTGAGCATGTTTATTGTGATTCTGTCTCCTGGGTTTTCTCTAGGTAGTTCTTATTACAGTGCATGTCTGTTAAGAGTGGCATGTTTTGCTGGGTCATATTTTTTCTTGATTTTTCATATTATTTGTGTTGTGGTCTGCTCATGTGGCTTCCTTTTGTGTGCCTGAGATGAAATTCTTTCCTGCCTTTGTTTAGCTGAATTTGGTTCTGTCTGTTTGTGAATGCTGTGGCTAGGTTGCATTCTGATTGGCTATGAATAGTTAGTTGGTTTGTTCTTCACGTTCTCAATTGTGATTTTTTGTTCTCAGGATAAGATGGTTCCAAACTGGCTAGTAAAGAACTCTCCAGCAGGAGGAAGGGGCTTTGGCCCAATTTGAGACAGTGGGCATATAGTGACTGGGTTCTGTCAGGCCAGTTGAGAGCTCTCTGATGGGAAGAGCAGGAAGGGGCCTATGATCAAATGGAGTATGAAGACAGTATGAACAGGGTCTAAGTAGTTACATAGAATAGATATGAGCCCTGAAGCAAGGAGAATGAACCTTGTCCCGCAGTAGGTAGATCAAGGCCTAGTGCATGTGATTTAGATTATGAAACTAGCTTGGAAATTTCTGGCTAGAAGAGCAGCAGGCAACCTAGGCCCAAGGTGGACTTGGATACAGTGTGTGGAGCATCTAACTAGGTAAGGAGAGTAGATGTGAGCTCTGGAACAGCTAGTATGTAGCAGGTCTGTGTGCAGGCGGCTCAAGACTATTATTTTTTTAAGTTTTGAGTTTGTAATAATTTTCCATTTAAGTAACCCAGACCAAGAAAGAACAACAGCATGTTTCTTTCATTTGTGAATGTTGGCTTTGAATTTTTAGACATGTATATCTCATTCAGAATACCCACAGAGGTCAGGAAATTAGTACACGATCATGGTGGGGTTGCTTCCAAAGAAGGGGAGATACAATGCAATGACATAAAGGTGAAAATGTGAATAAGGGAACTAGAGGAGTGAAATGGGGGTGAGGAACAGTAGGGGATGGTAGAAGAGGGACTATGTGGAGGGACAATTTGCTCTAAAGGCCTTTTGAAAAAGTCAAATGGAAATTTACTACTGTAGAAGCATCTTAAAATATGCAGCATAGACAAATGTTTAAATAGAGTTACCCTACAATGGGATAACAATGTCCCTACTAGATAGCACAGTCTAACAAATAAAAGGCCCACTGCCAGGAATGTGTTACTTCTTTTGGAATGGTTGTCTATGAGATCCCATAGACCACCAAACATTGGAGGCTATTGCCGTTACTCATATTTACACTCTAGAATTTAATGGTAAGACCCTGTTGCTAAAGATATCATATACGTGAGTCATAGAATTAGCAAGGGGAAATCAAGCTGGTATTGAAGGCAATAAATGTGACCAAAATACATCAAATGAACTTCCTCACAAATTAATAATAAAAAGAACAATGCTCTAAGAAAAGTGTTTTAGAAGTCTTTGAGAATATAAAATCCATTTCTATTGAAGGTACATTAGAAACAATATATAATATATTATATATATATATATAATTTTTCCATTGATATTGAGAAACTAGCTCTCAACGTGTTTTGATTGATATACACTTCAACCAGTAGTGTCCATTAATTCTAGTTGTTCTTGACACCACTTGTATTGAGCATATACTTTTTGTTTCAGTGTCATATTATTCATAGAACATGAACTAAATTCAAAAATTTGAATAATATCTTCAGAGAAGCTTTAAACATCTTATTATTCATAATGTTTAATCAGATGATATAAAACTGGATAGTTTATTAATATTCAATCATACAAAAATACAATGACATTATTTCAAAATGTAACTAGCTTCTCTCATTTGTTTGCCCCCTGCTCCGCACAGAATTCAGAAGCAGGTATTAGTTATTTCCTAATTGGTACTTTACAAGTAGCTAATAGTAACAAGCAAAAGCTGTAATAGCTTTTCTGTCTTTGGCAAGGTGGTTTATCAGAACTTGCTTAGAAAGTACAATGACCTGAAACAATTGAATGAACTTTAATACATAATGGTTAATTGAGACATATCTACCCTCCCTGTTTATCTATTGACCTTGGCTGCTTTCAGTTAACTAGGACAGGACAGAGCATCTAGTTGTGACAGAAACCACAAAAGCCACAAGTTCTCAAATATTTACTATTCCAGCCATTTATAGAAACCTTATAATACATTAGAAATATAGTGTTAATTGTTAGCAAAGTATAAGAAGCAGCTCTAGCATGCCCTGTATAAAGCAGTTCCAGTCCTTTTAGTCTTTCAGCTAAAATATTCTATAAATATTTGAGGGAATGAAACTTTAGTTATGGGTTCTCAACTTGAACACAGTTTTCATAAATCAGAGAATATGGTTTTGGGTTTTTGCTAGTCATTTATCAGTACAAAACCCATTGTTGCATCACGGATGAACAAAACCTGACAGTGAGCTAGATTTGGCATTCATCATAGCTTGATGCTACTAGCTCTAGAATTTTAATTTCTGATTGTACCTATGTAGACAGAGACCTTGTCTGGTTTATTTCACTCTTGATTCACTCACCTGAGTATCATACATCATATTGAACATATGCTTCCAAATATTTGTGGAATAAAATACTATGCAGTATGCTACAAATCCCAGATTAATATTTGAAAGATATTATTTCATCAGCTTATAATTATCTGTGACATTTTATCTTGATTGTTGGCTTGACTGGATTGAAAAGTGCCTAGGAGATTGTAAAGTACAACTTGGAATGTGTATGTGAGAATCTGTCTTGAAGGACTAACTAAGGTGGGGATACTCAGTGAATCAGACTATCCAATAGGTTGGTAGACAGATGGAATAAAAGCAGAGACAGGGGTCTCCTAGAGCCAGTCAGAATTGGCATGCTTTCCCTGTCTCTACTTTTTGCTAGTTATCTAACAGACTATCTGACAGAACTAATCTGCTCTGTCAAGTTCTTCTACCATGGTGGAACTTTAAAATTGTGAGTCCAAGTAAAACTTTCCTCTGTTTTTAATGTGTGTGTCCAGTCTTTTGTCACAATGATCTGAAATTTAATTGATACAGCATCACATGCCTACTATATGCTGTGCACTGTGCAAAAATAATGACTATTCACTGGTCTTAACGGTAGCTACTTGGAAGAAAAGCTCATTTACTTGCCATTCCTCTTCTACTACAAATGCCCTCCATGTAGGACTCTAGATTAGTACAGTAAATTCCTATTTCTATGAATAGCCACAGTTATTATCTGACAGGCATTCTGATGAGCAAATCAGGAGCATAACTTAACAATGAAATTAGAAATATTTTTCTTTTCCCATGGGCAAATGAGATCAACTTACATTTCTTTAGATAATATGCAATAAATTATGCATAAGCACAGATTTATAAACAAGTAAACCTCTGTCTACAACATGAATTGAAATAATGTGTGTTGGTGACACGAGTTTTCTTTTACCATTTTCATTATTACAGTTAATAATTATCCAATAAAAACTTTAGGCACTCACAAAAGAATGAAGAAAATAAATGAACTCTTATATTGTTATCAAAGTTGCCAGTCTTGACATTTACATATCTTTCTTTATCATCTCTCGCCTCAGTGACGACACAACAAAACACAAACATTGGAATTAAACCTGCTAGCGTTTAATATCCTATTTTGTTACTTAATAACTATGTCTTAGGACAATTACTATTTCTATGCCATAGGTTTTTAATCTGCAGAAGTGGGATAATAACAAGACAAAACTGATAGGGTTTTGCATAGATTAAATTAAATAGTACTGCAAATTACTAAAGTAGTCAGGAGAACTTAGCTGTTGTTACTGATATGTACCAAGAAAAGATATCAAACTGACTTGATTCCTCCTCCCCTTTCCTTTCTTTCATCTACTTTTCCTGCCCCTTATCCTCCTTCCTCTCTGATCATTCTTGGATGCACAATACTTTATTTACAGATGTACTCTTATTATTTTAAAGTTAAGATTATTTCCTATTTTCACTAATATAATATACTATATACACTTTTCCATCAATGTTCCTTGGTTTCTCATTTTATATCTGATAATTTCTATTATATATTTTCCTAGAAAATAATTGCCAGGTAAAATACAGTAGAATTTATCTTTAAGAAAGCTTCTGTTATAAAATAGTTTAAAAAAATGCAGGCCATGAAACTGGTTGCCTTGATGTATTATATGCATACTACCCCTGGCTATTACTTGACTTATGTCCGATAACATTGACATTGTTTCAGAGACTCTCACTGATGATTGTTCCTCACTTTTCTTTCCTATTAAAAGCACCAATTTTTAGCTAAGGATATAGTAAATCAGATGGCATTTCCTAGCTTTCTAGCAGTTGTATGTGGTCATAGTGTTCTGAAAATTGTTTGTTCAAATTCTAGAGATCATCCTTTAAACCAAGAGAGCATGAGATCCTTTGCCCTTTGCTTAGTGCTGCTCGCTGGAATGAAAATATAATGTCTGCTTGCATTGCTATACACCATAAAGTGACCCTGGGAGAACTCAACATTAGAGTGGAAAAATAGCAAAAACTGTGCATTTTTGACAATGTAAAGCCTTCAAAGCTTGTCCACATTTTAAAGTTACCATTTTCTACAGATAATAGCCATTTCTAGTCCTTGATTCTGATTCAGGTTTTTCTAAATGTTTTGAAGCAATGTTTTTTTTTTTTTGGTTTTAAAATTAAGAATATTAATCTATTATCTGACATAGTTTCTACTCAGAATGATTTTTAACTTTTCTCAAGGTCTTTGTTATATATAGTTGTTTATGATTTTCAAATCTATTTAGAATAATGTCTATAGTACTTGTTCTGTGATACGCATTTTTCTAACTAGTTAAAAATATTAGCTTGCTTAATCTTCATGAAAAAATCTATGAAGTAGAACTCATTAAATCCTGATTTACAGATAAAGAAATTTAGGCATAGAGAAGTAAAGTAATTTTCTTACAGTTACATTTTCTAGAAAGTGATGGAATTGGGATATGGGAAATCTGGCCCAGAATCCATAACCCTAACCATTGTGATATCTTATCTCTCAGTGCCCAGTCCTTTTAATTTTGCATCTGTGACTACTGTGATGGTTTGGGTCCTAACAGCTTTCCAGATTTCAGAAGAAATACATTTAAAAAATTATCTTTCTAGTTTTGTTTCAGTTTTGATATTTAATATTTCACTATATCTAAAATTAATGTTGATATATAGTGTATGATGAAACTTTAAGTTATTTGTGATAATTTCATAAATATATATATATAGTTAATTATAGTAATTCTCACTACCCCATCACCCTCTCTAATTCCTTCTCCCTCCCTTACTGAAACTCTTGTCCTTACCAACCAGTCTCCTTTCAGATTTATCTTTTTGGAAAAACGATTTTGATTTTTATGTTTAAATTATGTGTATGTGTGTGTCTGTGTAGGGGGAGTGCTGCCTATAGAGGCCAGAAGAGGGTGTTTGATCTCCTAGAGATGGAGTTATAAGATATTGTGAGCCACTTGTCCTGGGTGCCTGGAACTGAAGTCAGGTTCTCTGGAATAGCAATAGCAGTATGTACTCTTACTGCTGAGCCTTCCATCTCATCCCTGTGTGTGTGTGTGTGTGTGTGTGTGTGTGTGTGTGTGTGTGTGTGTGCGTGATATTTTTTTTTTAAGATATAAAAATTTTCTACTTGGGCTGGAGAGATAACTCAGTGGTTAAGAGCACTGGCTGCACTTGTAGAGAACCGGGGTTCAGTTCCCAGAACCTGCATCTTGACTAACAATTGTCTGTAACTACAGTTCCAGGGGATTAGATAACTTCTTCTGAAATCCATGGGCATTTCGTCGAAATTATGGACAATGTGGACAATATGGACATTGATCCATATGTTGATTCATATTCTACTTTTTAAACTTCTACAGAATGCCTGTTAAGAATTGGATATAGTTTTGATTGTTGTACTTAAAATTTTTTGACTTTATTAAGGTAAAATTGATATAAAAATTATATACATTTAAAATGTGTAATAGGATTATTTTATACATCTGAATACATAATACCCTCATCAAAATCAAGGTATTAAACAAATCCATCACTTACATAACTTTCGTACTTTGCTTAGTAAGTTTCATTTGTTTTTATTTTTTCTTTTTAGCAAGAACACTTAATATAATATTTATCGTCTTAACATATATTAAATTACATAATGCAGTTTTTAACAATAGGTACTATGCTGCATGCAAAATTCCTTTTTATAAAATACAAAATTTTATTGCTATATATATATTCATTATTCATAAGGACAGATTTCATAAAGAGATTTGCACACTGGTATACATCATATAGTTTGACATATATACCTCCCATCTCTTTCTCCCTTTTCCTCTCATTATTCCCATTTACTTATGCAGTATCATTTTCATCTTTTAACCCCCATATATATTCCAGAACCCACAAATGAGAGAAAATATTTACAAAGAAAAATGAAAATGTCATTTTCATTATAAAGATACAAGTGGAATTCATCAAATTAGGGAAATAAGTCAGACTCAGAAATGCTGCAGAGTCTTGAACTGAATCATCATCTTACATAAGAGAAAAATTGTTGCAGTTTTATAATATGCTTAATATAGGGCAAATTCTCATTCATTGAAGACATTGTTTCACAAAGGAAATAGTTTATAGACTATTTTTCATTAATTATATTCATTTTACTAATAATGAAATCTTATAATTAAATATGTAAAGTCATTTGAAGAAATTTAGTTATATTGTGTTTCTTGTGGATTGTTGTAGAGCTATTCCTTTTTTATAAAGTGAATAATTTTTATTCTCTATATCTGTTTTTCATTATGTTAGTTTATTAAATCTTGAGGGGTTTTAAGAAAATTTCAGCTCATTATCTTGCATGTTATAAGGAAAAATTGTTTTCTCTTTGCTGGATGATGTCATCTCCTGTTTTATTGCATTGGTGAAATTTCTAAGTCTCTAACAAATTATTACTATTAAAGAGGCATCTTTGTTTTGTTTGGGGGATGAGTGGGGAAATTTTATGAATTTATTCATAGTTTAATGTTTTAAATTCAACAAGTGAAATCACATATTTCTCAATTTTATTTAACAATAAGTATGTCAAATGCTGAACTTAATTTAAATGCTTCTTTGACACATGCATTTTTGAAATGATATATATTAAACATTTGTCTTAAGTCACAAGCTCATTCTTGTGAAAGCTCTACTTGTCATGTTATATGAGGTTTGACATTGACAGAGAAAATTTTGCTCATGTTTACGGTAGTTTTTGTGATAATTTTCATAGACTGATTTGGCCTCTAAGTTTCTTTTTCATGATGTCATTGTCAAATTTCAGTAATTCATCTGTGTATTATGAATGGGGGAACTCTCCTTTTTCAATTACTTAGAACATTTCTTATATCTTGAGTACTATCTGTATTTAAAATAATTGAAAGAGTTCACTAGTGAATTTACAGTGGTATCTCATTTAAACCAGTTGAATTAAACATAACAGAAAATTTTTGCAAAAATATGTTTAGAGGAATCAAAAGTAACAGAAATCATCATGCAAATATTTAGTAAAGATAAGAACACTGATACTTATAAAATTCCAAAGCTAATTAAAAAAAATCGTTCTTACTTGAGACACATCTTTCCCTTACAACTGTATGTATTCAAGATGTACAACTGGTGACTTCATATACAAACACATTGTGAAACTATCATCACAAGCATGCTAAGTATCCTATTCATTATATTATTTCAACTCGATGTTTGACCAGATTCAGAAACTATCATTGCAATGAGAGAATTGACTCTTTCTGTCACACTGGAGTTTGCGTTTTTGATGCTTCTTGTTGAAGAAGGACACGGAAGAGAAAAATAGAAAATATAATAGAAGAAGGCCCTACATCAAGACCCAAAGGTGCTATGAATGCATTCTGTCCTATGGCCTCACATCCGTGGAGGTGTAGGGAACATTCACCTGGTACCAGGTGGTATTGCAAGGCCTTTTCACACAGTAAGCTGTATAATTTTCAGACAGTCCTGAGTGCTTGATAATTTCTACGCTCTTGGTTTGCATCAATTCTTAGACACTCTTTTTTTGACAAATATTACAATCTCAAGAATATGCATGTTATAATCAAAATTATTTTGTAATATTAATGATCAAAGCTTATTTTGATATATTGGAGCATATATAGGAATTGTGGGTCTTATAAATCAAGAGATGGGTGGAATTGTGGAAAAGAAAACTATTTTGTTGTTACCAATAAATGAGAAACCTGCCTACTATTTGGTCCAATAAGGATTTGAATCTAGGACGTTTAGCCCCAGGCTTTTGCTTCACACTTAGTACCCCACACTGCTGTAGGACTGCCATAACCTACATTATTTTTAGCTTCTCATACTAACAATGATACAATTGGCCTTTGTGAGTTTTACTATTTGCTTATGTGGGCATGCCTTCTGGGACTTTTTGAACCTCTTAGCAGTGGTATTTATATGTTTTGCTGGATTAGTCTATTTCTCAAGAGTCTTAAAGTCCATGGTCAAGCCTTAGGTCTTTCCTCCGACACTCTGTATTTAAACCCTCAAGCCAATATCCTTCAAGTTCATGTTGGTGTTTTTTTTTTTGCCTGATTTCTGCCTCTCCAGGGTAATTTATTGGTTTTCTAAGTGTTATTGGTGCCAACAGTAATATTATGAATGAGATAAATGAAAGAAGGTACCTATATTGTGCCACTAAGGGATTTAGTCCTGGACACTGATCACCTATAACATGATCAGGGAATTGGCGGAGAGATTCAAGTGCTCAGATACTTGTCCATTCTATAAGCAAGCTTAATGACAAGACTATGCAGTTTTAATGAATTATTTGATATTGATATTAACTTCAGAAATACTTAAGTATCCATAAGACAGCAAAGTAGTAATTCCCCAAGAGGTGGACTGGGCGGAAATACTTTGTCTTGTATTTTCTATCTTCCTTAGCACCTACCAGAGAGTCTTACCTGCAGTGAATACTCAGAATGTTTTGAACCACATTCATTGCTTCATAATACCTTTGGATCACAGAAATTTCATTGTATTCCCCTTGTGATTGTGATTCAACCTTTCTGAAGTACCATTTCCAGCCGAGGTAGGAAACATTTTTGAAAGCAAAAAACTTACTTTCAGATCAGGCTTGTCTATAGATTAAAGAGCACAGTTACTCATTATAGCCTCAAGGGTAACTTTCTGGATAAGGATAATGAGTCATCATCTCAGAGTCTTCCTGCCGAAATGCTATAAGTAAATATATTCGGCATAGGATGCAAAGCACACTGTTTAGAACAACAGAAATTACAACCCTTCCAGACAAGGAGGCTCTACAGACAGAGCTGAGAAACCCCTTCTAGAGAGAGAATCAGAGGATTAAGTACTGCCCTGGGTATTTTGCCACTTCTAAATGGTGCAAGCTTAGTTGCTTAAAATTCTAAGAATTTGCTTAATTTTAGAGCCTGGAAGGTAACATTGAAATGCAGAGATAATAAGAAAATGCCAGGGCTAGAAAGCTACTGAATCATTTTGAAACGTATCAAGAGTACTAAACTAAAGTATGTGTCTGGCTATATTTATGCAAATAGCTTATTTTCTGATAATGTTTGTAATTACATGACAGTCTTAGGGAAGTATATGAAAACAGTTTCTCCATCTGTATTATGAACTTCTTTTTTAAACACTTCCTACAAGGATGAGAATATAAGGGAAAATAAGACTTGAAAAATATATGCTTTCATCAAGCTTTTATTGACTTGATTGTATTTTTCAAGACAAGAGTAAGACTGGGAAGGGTTAATTGTTGGAGACGAGTCTGAAGGAACCCACCATCTCCTGGGAAGCAGCTCTGTAAGTGAAAGGTAACATAAGGACACATGAGACTCATTTTCTTGGGGGAAGGGACAGCAGTGATTAGAGCAGAGGTGGAGACACAGAGCTGTTGTTAGAAGGACACAATAAAGATTTCTAGGTAAAGAAGGAAGATTGAAGTTTAGCTATTCCACACAAAGTGAACACAATTTGGAAAGCATGGAAGTATGAAACCATGTTACCTTTGGAGAACTATACATGGTGATGCTCTATATCTTGAGCTTAAGGCATAAAGAGAGGAAAGGTAAGAATGAAGTAGAGCACAGACGAGTACTGGATAACTATGTTTTGCATTGAGCTTGTCTGAAAATAGACCCACATATAATGACTTTAAGGACAGCAATTTATTTGGGAAGTCACCTTGGGAAGTATGCAAAGAGAAATGAATTAAAAATTAAAGCTGTGGGCAAGTAGGACTCAATTTCTTTGCTAGGATTGTGAAAAAATATACATTCTATCTCCAGGGGACTCTTTTCCATTATTATGTGAAGGCTACTCCCATGAGAATTAAGTGACACTCTGAATCCTCTAACAAGGCTGAACAAAACACCTCAGGCAGAGATCTACAAGTGTTTATGTTAATAAACTGTTGTCATGAAAAAAAAAAGATGAGGGCCCAGGGAAGGAAAATGGGATACCAACAATATTTAGTAGAGGTTTTGCATGGCATCCTAAGGAATTATGCTTTTAATCTAAGGGAAATGAAGAGTTACTGAATTATTTAATATGGAGTGGTGACATGATGAGACTAATGTTTTATAAACATTTTGTTTCTTCTGGCACTAGTAGAAAGAATAGATCAGAGCAGCCCAGGAACAGAGGTAGAAATAGACAATGCAGATATTTAGTAGTAATTTAAAGGAGAAATCAAAAGGCCACAGTGGTATATTGGCAAATGTGTAACAACTGATTCTAAAAAAAAATGGTTCTTGATTTGTAGTTTGATGATTTCCATGGTGTATAGTATTCTCATCATTGATAAGTTTTGAGACAGAGTCTTTCTGTAGTCCTAGCTGGCGTGGGACTTACTATGTAGACCAGGCTGGCCTTGATTTCATAGAGATCTGCCTGCCTCTGCCTTCCAAGTACTGAGATTAAAGTTGTGCACCACCACATCTAGCTAAAATTACGGCTTGTTTTTTAAATGTTGATGTCCTAATCTTATCCAGAAGTTGTGTGTGTGTGTGTGTGTGTATGTGTGTGTGTACATGTTCATGCGGTGAGTGCAAGCTTGCACTTAGAAAATTTTTAAAGTGTTACATGGTAACTGTGATGTACAAAGCACTGGATTACAGGAAGGGAAGAAAGTCCATACCTGTGCAAAGAGCTCCCCAAAGAAACACCTCAAAGAAGATTTTTAAATAGGGATGAAAATTTTAAATGAGTTTCTGTCTCATGCTGGGATGTCAAATGCAGGCTATTTGAGTAAACCTTGGTTAAGTTCATGATTTCTCCAAAGACACTGAGAAAAATAATACTCAAGGAGTATGAGAACGACTATTAATAGCACAGGTAGAAAATTCTAGAGAGTTTAGGGCAGGGATTTTGGACTTTGATTCCTATTGGATGTAGTTCTCTTTTGGAGAATGTTAAATAGTGTTTGTTACCCTTAATTTGGGGCTAATAACCTTCCTTGACATTTACATTCTGATTTGTCTAGTATTATCTAACCCTTGGAATCTATTTCATATGACTGTTTTGGCTTTATTTGATCCAAATCTAAGCTGCTCAAATGATTTGATCCTTGAGCATGAAAGGGTGTTTCTATCGAGGGAATGTTTCTTTTATTTTTTGTCTAAACATTTTTTTTTGTCTTTTTGAGTCAGAGTCTCCCTGTAGTTCCAGCTGGCTTGGAACTCACTATGTAGACTAGGCTGGTCTTGAACTCACAGAGCCCACCAGCCTCTGCCTCCCAAGTGCTGGGATTAAAGGTGTTGGCCACCATGCCTGGCTTAGTTTTTAATTTTTTTTTAGGTAAAGTCTTACTGTGTAGCCCAGGGTGATCATCATCTTGTAGTTCTTCCTGCCTTGGACTTCTGAGTATTGAGACTATAGATGTGAACCACCATGCCCAGTTCTTTTATTTTTAAATATAGATTTTATTTTAGAGAATTTTTAGATAGGATGCCCATATCAGTAATACCCAATTTCCCCTAATATCAACATATTACGTCAGAATTGCACATTTGCTACAGTCAATGAACCAATATTGATATATTACTATTAACTAAAGTTCATATTGTTTACATGTATTTTTTTCTGTTCAAGATTGTCTTCTAAGTTCGTACCTCACATTAGTCATCACAAGTCCTTAGGTTCTTCTTGGTTGTGATAGTTTCTGAGTCTTTACTTGTTTTTGACCTGAAGACTATGAAGAGAACTGGTCAGAAATTTTGTAGACTATTCTTCCTTTGGCATTGTTCTCAAATTTAGATTATGGTTATGGGTTTGGGGGAGGAATATCACAGAAGTAAAGTGCTGCTCTCGTCACATCTTATATAGAGGCATGATGCTTCATCTGTTCTGCTAGAGCAATTTAGGAAAAACAAAGTATATTTTTTGACATTTTGGGACCTAAGAAGTTCAAGATCAGATCAAAAGGAGGCTTGGCTCTGTGATGAGGGCTGCAATTTCTTGAGGTAAGAAACTCTGTCCTCATATAGTATAAGTTCAAAGGCAACTGAACTCTTCATGAAGTCTCTTCTGCAAGAGTATTATCCCCATCTGTGGTGGAGTTGTCCCCTTATGCTACTCACTACTTAAAGACCCATCGTTTAGTAAACACTGTCACATTCAGGAAGTACCTGCATTTTGGAGAGGACCTCTTCAAATTATACCATGTATAACATGACTCATGATGTTAGACTTTATCATCTGCCCCAGGTAATGCCTCCTATATTTTTTCACTATAAAGTCACTATTTTTTTCCATATGGTATAGCCAATTTCTTCTGGTTTTCCTATACTTCTTCATATTATCTTTATTCATCTTTTTATTTTGAGGTTTTCAAGTATAATAATATAAATGTATTCATGTACTTAGTCTAAAATTTCAACATTTATCACATGAGTGGTCTCAAACTCAGCATGCATCAAAATTACCAGAAAGTTCTTATTAAAATACAGATTTAGGGTCCTGGTCCTCAGAGCATCTGATTCAGTTGTTTTCGAGTGAGCCTGAAGAGATGTATCTCTAACCATTTTTCAGGTGCCTATTTATGGGTTGTACTGTGACAACTACTCATTTTCTCCCATTCCCTGCATTAGCCTCTCCCACCTTAATTCATTGTCTTGAAGTAAATTGTTGATATCATATAATTTTATCTGAAAACACCTAATGTGTATTTATATATGAAGTTTTTTAAAACAAAGTACATTTGTATCCTGATGATCTTCAGTGCAAATTCATTCACTGGAGTCTCGTCACCGTATGTAGAGATCGTAAGTAACGTCTTCTCTCCCTCACCCAGTAGTAATCAGTCTCCAGTACTTCCCAGGCTATGGCTGACCAGCTGCCCTCCCATTGCCCTTGCTCCATTTCCATTTGCTCCCATTGCCTTTTCTGAGTGAGTCTGCATGGATCTTGCGTTCTATGCCACCATTGCCACAAGTTCACATGTGCAGGCTTCCACTGGACTGAAAGGCTCTGTTTCTGTATGTTCATGGACCAACCCTGGCTCTTACAATATTTCTGTCCCCCAATGCATGAAGCCTTGCAGTGGGGAGGAGGACATGAATTGGGGTTGGAGTCTAAATATAATTAAGAGGTGTTATATATAATGCACAAAAGCTCAATCAAAAATTAAGAAAAGAATGTTTTTAAAAAGAAAAATAGTTCATTATATATTTATAACAAAATGTATTTTAAAAATCTAGTACCATGTACAATTAATATATTACAATTAAAATGCAAATAAAGCGATAATATTAAAATAACAGAATTGTGACACAATTTTCGTATTTGAAAATATTAATTCTCATATCAGATATCTAGTTAGTGGTCAAATCTACCTTACCGAAATTTATCTATACACATCCTCCTGCTTTGGAACCATGTTCATTCTTGCCCATGACTCAGGGCTAGGCTTCCCTGCTATCTAATAAGGACTCAGACCTTTGGAGCCTGCCTGAGAGTGCCTGACAGGGCCTCTGTTGGGTGAGCTTCCGAAATCTTGCCTTGCCCATTCCCCTTCTTTGGGACCATCGGCACTCCCTCTTACTGCACTAGGGCCAGATTTCCATATTGACAATTAGAAACCAGCACAACCATCTCCTGTCATCTTTCCTTGACCTTGACACAATCTATCCGAGGGTTGTAAAGTTCTAAATAACTAGGGCTACTTTGCCCTCCTGGTGAGCCCCTTACTAGCCTAACTGGAGTCATCTGGTCCCTCTAAAATAAAATTAAAAGTGAAAACTTGAAACCTGAACCAACTAGCTTTTCCTATTCAATCAGAAAGCAACCAAGGTATAGCAATAGTATGAAAAGAATCAGACATCAATTCAACAAAGGAAGGCTTGAGTTTCATACCAGACTCACAAGCAACATAAGAAATCCACATGCCAAAATTACAATGAAAAAATAAGAAGAAAAATTAAAATAATATGTTCCCACCAAACACCACCAGTCCTACTGAATAGATCTACAATGAGAATGTCCTAGAGATAACCCAGGACACAGAGCTTAAAAGAGAAAGCATAAATATGATCAAAAAATTCAAGGAATTTAAAAACACACAATCAACTTGAAGAACTAAAAGAAGATAAGAATAAACTTATGAGTGAATTCACAAAAGAGACATAAATATTAAAGAAAACTTAGGCTGAAATGAAGAAGGAAGTGAAAAACTCAATAAAATAATTTGAAACAATGGGATAAAGCCTCACCAATGAAATGGAAAACATAATGTCAAAATTGGAGAATGAAGTAGAAGAATGGGGCCACTCAAGAAAGAGCATGAAAAATTAAAATAAAAACCAGGAATTGCATATGACAATAATGTGGGACACCATGAAAAGATCAAATTTATGTGTCATAGGCATAGGGGAAAGAGAAACATCTCAGGCAAATGGTACTGACCAACCCTTCAACAGGATTACAGAAGAAAGTTTCAACAAATCAAGAAAGTCATACCAGTACAAGTACAAGAAGCACATAGAACATCAAATAGACAGGACCAGAAAAAAAAAACTACTGCCCATAGCATATTATAGTAAAAACACTAAATGTACAAAACAAAGAGAATACTGAAAGCTGCAAGAGAAAAACAACATCATATATAAAGGAAAATTCATCAGAATTACAAGTGGCTTATCATTGCAAACTATAAAAGCCAGAAGATCCTGGATCAAAATATTCCCAGTTCAAAATGACACTAGAGGCCAACCCAGAATATTCTACCAAGAAAAACTGTCTATTATAGTTGAAAAGTAAAGAAAAATCTTCCATGACACTAATAGGCTGAAAGAATTAATATCAACCAAACCAGCACTTCAGAGAATAATTGAGTAAATACAATGAACTGAAGACAGGAACAACTATATATAAGAGGCAGAAGAAAGAAACTAAATGGAGGTATAATTGTGGAAACACAAAATTAGAGCAAGAATTCAAGCATAAATTAAAATGATGATAACTAATAAAATTTTTAATAATGGCTTTAAATATCAATGGCCTGAACTCCCCAGTCAAAAGACACAAGATAGCTGGATGGATTAAGAAAAAAATCCATTATTTTTCTGCAAGAAACTTATCTCAACTTCAAGGATAAGCACTACCTTAAGGTGAAAGGGGGGGGATTTATTCCAAGTAAATGATACTAAAAATAAGTAGGGGTTGCAGTTTCAATATATGAAAAAATAGAATTCAAACTAAAATGAATCAAAAATGATAAAGATGGTCACTAAATACTGATCAAAGGAAAAATTGACCAAGAATATATGACAATTGAATATATATGCACCAAAATTTGGTGCACCCAATTTCATTAAAAAGTGCTACAGGAATTTAAGACACAGATTAACCCCAATTTAGCAATAATGGGAGACATAAATGTCCCACTGTCTCCAATAGACACATCAATGGGACAAAGAATAAACAGAGAGATATCTGAACTAAATGATACCATAACATAACATCAAATGGACATAACAGACATCTACCAAAAATTCCACCCAAGCACCAAAGATACACTTTCTATTCAGCAGTCCATGGAAGACTATAAAATTGATAGTATACTGGAACACAAAACAAACCTCAACAAATACAAGAAATGAAATTATTCCATGCATTATATCATATCACACTTCAAAAAGCTTATAATCTACTACAAAAGAAACTTTAGTAATTACACAAACTCATGGAAATTAAACAACACACTCCTGAATGATTAATGGGTCAAAGAAGAAATTAAGAAATAAAAGTATTCCTGGAACTAAATAAAAAGGATATTACAACACAAGAACACCTTTAGGGCACTTTAAATCCAGCCTTAAGAGGAAATTTTATAACTCTAAATGCCTACATTAAAAAAATCACACAGAACACAAATAACATTGTAACTCAAGACTCTGGAAAAGCAGGAACAAAAGAAGCCCAAACCTACCAGATGAGAAGAAATGACAAAAATCAAAGCTGAAATTAATGAAATGAAATAGAATCAAACTACCAAAAAAATTAATGAATCTAACAGGTATTTCTTTGAAAAGATAAACAAGATAGACAGAACCTCAGCTCAGTTAACCAAAAGAAAGAAAGCAACTGCCAATCCAAAAATCAGAGATGAAAGGAGAAACATACACCAAAAACATACATACACCAAAAAGGATCCAAAACTTTATAAGTGAATACTATAAAAACCTGTACTCTTTTAAATTTGAAAACCTTAAAGAAATAGATGGATATATAAAATCATGATAACCACAAAGCTAAACCAGGAGGAGATTAACAGTTTAAACCAACCCATAAAAAAGAAGGAAATTGAAACAGTAATACAAATCTTCCCAACTATAAATGGCCAAACCCAGATGAATTCACAGCATAAATATACCAGATATTTAAAGAAGATCTACAACCAATATTACTTAAATTATTCAAAAAGATAGAGTCAGAGGGAGAACTACCAAACTTCTTCTATGAAGCCAGAATGACTCTAATACCAAAACCATGTAAAGACACAATTGTAAAGAAAAAATATATAGGCACAAATCCTTAAATAAACATAATTGGAAAAATTTCTCAACAAAACACTTATAAGCTGCATGCAAATACATATCAAAAAGATCATCCACCATGCTCAAGTGATCAAATTTGGTCTTACTCCAGACATGTAGTGACGGTTCAAAATACCTAAGTCAATAAATATTATAAATTATATAAATGTACTCAAAGACAAAAGACACAAGTCATCTTAATAGATGCAGGAAAAGTCTTTGACAAAATTCAACACATATATATGCTAAAAGTACTGGAGGGAACTTTCTTCAAAAGAATTAAAGCTATATATAATGGACTCATAGTCGACATCATTCTAAATGGAGAAACCTGGAGGAATTCCCATTAATATCAGAAACAAGACAAGGCTGTCCACGGTCTTCATTCCTTTCTAATACAGTGCTTGAAAATCTTGCTAGAGCAGTAGTCAAGAGGAGGAAATGAAAGGAGTATTAATTAGAAAAGAAGAGGTTAAGTAATGTCTACTTGCAGACGATATAATATTGTACTTAAGAGATCCCAAAACTTCTACCAGAAAATTGCTGTAAATAATTTCAGCAAAGTGGCAGGTTACAAAGTCTACAAAATTTGGAAAACTTTCTATATACCAATAACAAACAATTGGAGAAAGAGTACATGGAAAACATCCCATTCACAATAGCCTCAAAAATATGTAGGAATAAACTTGACCAAAGACATTAAGAATCTCTACAATGAAAACTTTGAATCTTTGAAGAGATAGAGGAAGATACCAGAGATGGAAGGCCTTCTGATGCTCATGGATTAGAAGAATTAATATTGTGAAATGATCATCCTACTAAAAACTATATATAGATTCAACACAATCCCATCAAAATCCCCATGACATTCTTCACAGAATTTGAGAAAGCTATCCTAAAATTCATATGGAATCACACAAGAGGCGGGAAACCAAAAGCAATCCTGAGCATAAAGAGCAATGCTGCCTGGGGGAGGGGGGTAGTGGTTACCATACCAGATCTCACACTATAATACAAAGCTATCATCATAAAAGTAGCATGATACTGGCACAAAAACAGATACATACTCATAGATCAATGGATCATAATTGAAGACCTGAACATGAGTACATGCAATTTCAGCAACCTGATATTGGGCAAAGATGTCAAGAACACAGTGGGGGAAAGACAGCATCTTCAACAAGTGGTACTGGCCTAACTGGATCTCCACTTTTAGAAGAATGAAATTGAACCCTTATCTTTCACCTTGCACAAAAATCAACTTGAAAGATCAAAGAACTCTGTGTGAAACCTGAATCTCTGAAACTGTTAGAAGAAAACCTTGGCAATACCCAGAAGATATAGGTGTAAGAAAGGATGTTACAAATAATACATCAGAAACTTAGGAATTAAGATCAGCAATTAATAAGTGGGACCATATTAAACTAGAAATTTCTGCACAGAAAAAGAAACAATCAAGGATGTGAAGAGAAAACTGAAAGTGGGAGAAAATCTTCACCAATGACAGATCTGACAGTGGTTTAATATTCAGAAAATATAAAGAACTCAAAAAAAGAATAAAGAAAGCAAATCACCCAATAAAAAGATGGGTTAGAGATATGAACAGAGATTTCTCAAAAGAAAAATTAAAGATGGCTAAGAAACACCTTAAATGTGTTTGACATCCTTAGTAATTGGGGAAATGCTAATTAAAACCACTTTAATATTTCATCCTACCCCAGTCAGAGTGACTAAGATCAAGAGAACAAATGATACCAAATGCTGGAGAGGATGTGGATCATATGATCCGGTCATACTACCCCTTGACATATGCCCAGAGGACTTATCCTGTTGCAGAGATACTTGTTGTTCAGTTTGTTTCTGCTCTTTTCACAATAACTAAGAAATGGAAGCAACCTAAGTGTTGCTCAGCTGATGAATAGATAACGAAAATATGGTACATTCACACAATGGAGTTCTACTCAGCAATAAAGAAAAATAAAATCGTAAAATTTACAGGTAAGTAGATGACAATAGAAACTGTTATTGTAAGTGTAGTAACACAGACTGAGAAAAACAAATGATCGATGTTTTCTCTCATTTGTAGAACTTAGCACCAAATCTTTATATATGTGTAAGTATATATACAAGAGGTTAATGTAGGATCCAGGAAATTGGAAAGAAACCAGTTAGGTAAAGCGAAAGAAGGAGCCTGAGAGGGAGGGAGATTAGGAGACAAGTTTTACCAAGGGGGAAATGTGTGACATGTGGATATTTAAATTGGAGATGAAGAGAGGGATTATACAAGGTAACATGGGGGTAAAGGGGAATAAGTAGCTCAAAAAAGGGCGATTGTAAGAGACAGTTATTATCAAGGGCGACATTGGGAAAATGGGCGTGCTTTAACTGGGGAAAGAGAAAGGAATATTAGACAATGAGAGAGAGAGAGAGAGGGAGAGAGAGAGAGAGAGAGAGAGAGAGAGAAAGAGAGAGAGAAGAGATAAATAATGCTTAGCTGGTATGAAAAACAGATGGAATTATATTAGTTCAAAAGCTTACCGAAAAAATACACATACAATAATGTTTCTATGTTTGTCCATGTATATAGCTAAAGGCTACATAACAAGGAACTGTTCTAGACAGGAGAAACCTTTCTTTGAGTTGTTAGCCAGGTTATTTCAAGAGACTCTCAAAATTACACAGGTTATTGCCACAGCCCTTTATTACTTCCCAGAACTTGAAGGTAAGAACATATTACTGAAGGTAGGACATACTTTGGACACAGGTCTTGGGGAAATGTACTTGGAACTGACCTGAAAGCCACCTTCCTGAAATCTAGCTCTCATAGTTTTAGAAGCTGCTAAGGGACCATCTATCAATGGTCCAACACCAGCTTCATAACCAAACAACCACAGTAATGACTGCCACAGCAAACTACATTGGGGTAGTAATGGCACTTTTATCTTGGTGCTAATCAACAGCTACCTAATTGGACTTAAATCCCACTCAGTGGGAGGAACTCATGTGTAGGACTGGAAATACAGCCAAATACACATGACTGTAGAGGTTATAGATCTTAGAGAAAATCCTATGGCTATCATTTCCCTAGACAAATGTAATTTCTTACTATATGTTAAATACGGATTCTTATATTTACAGAGAAGTATGCTAGTCACCACTAATTAGAAAAAATTCTTTTGCATCAGATAGAGACTATTACAGAGTTCCACAACAGGTCATATATAGAGAATAAGTGTCTGTAAAATGCCCAACCCTAAGTGACACATCTACAATGGAACCTCTAAAATTAAAGTTCGTGGAACATAGTGGAACAAGAGGTAGAGAGAATACTACTGCATCTCTCAACTATCATCAATGAAGCTCCCTCATGAAGCGGAGGGCAATGAACATAAAAGGCCACACATGGCTCAAATGTAGAGAACAAATCTGCAGAGTGGGGTTCTTGGACAAGATTCATGTATTAAACTTCACTTACCCAAGGCTCAGAGACTACTGTGGAAAAAGGGCCATAAGACTGTAAAAGAGACAGGGGAGAAAATGCATGACCATTTGAAAACAGAGTCTTACGGGCTCCTGGGACCTTGCTCATATGAACTTACAGCAACATGTCAGTACGAACAAGATGCATGCCAACTCAAGCACACAAAATTTCAGTATAGAGATGGGGAAATTCAAATCAGGCCCCAGTCTTAGATAAAGAACTATTAGCAATTGATTACTGCTGTGTGAGTGAGAGCTGGTCTTTAAAAGAGAAACACTAGATAGACTGAATAGAACCCAGTGGATGAACTTGTACTGAGGTATGTCTGTGTTCACTAACTTGACCTGATATGCCTTAACATAAATATCAGAATGCATGCTATCTGGCAGCAGAAGATTATGGGAGAGTGGGGTTGGGAAGGGGGCATAAAGATGATTAAGATGTTTTGTGTGAAATACATGAGCATTCAATAAAAAAGTTCTGCTTTATTATTTTATAGTTCTTTAAATATATCATAACTTTTCATATAGTTGCTGAAATTATTTCATAAATGAGAAATTTTCTTATTAATTGACAACTTTTATGTATAATTTTGTGACAGAAATGTAGGACATGTATGTGATTATTTCCATTCTGCTGCTAGTTTCAGAAAAATAAGTAGGTAGACTTACAAATATCTCCAAAGATGATGATTAAGGGTTTTATTTAAAGTACTATATGAATGCATGGATTGTTTTTAATAGCTTTATTGAAATATAATTTCCATTCCTTAAATCTTTGCTCTCTTAATGTACAATACAACCTTTTTGGTATAAAGAGTTATAATATCATTGTAATAATCTAATTTTAGAACAATTGAAATAATTTCAATTCTTTAAAAAAGAAACCTCAGGAATGCATGATGTTTTAAAGAATATATTTTATCCATTTCATCTTATTTTAATGATCTTCTGAGTTTCAAGTTATCTCATTTTTCCCACTGATGCCCCTTTAAGATGGCGTCATATGTCAGACTATAGTGAAAATAAAATGAGAGAATCATTTTCAAGATTTTGTATAATTAGATGCTGTTGTGTGGGGGTCCCTCTGCTCGGTGCCAGCCAAGGGGGATGCAGATCTCCACCGAAAAGGGGTGAGTAGGCTCAGAATCATCACACAGACTCCAGGAACTGAATAAGAAGCATGCCTTGGGCAAGCAGCAGAGAACTCATTTATTCAAGGAGGTGAATAAACCACCTATGGCGTGGTACAGGCTCTTTCCAGACACAGGGCAAAAGCTGTCACCCCTGGCTGGAGTGGAGCACCATATCCACATTTGCCACTCCCTTAATTCTCATAGCAGGTGACCTGCCTAAGGCCACACTGCATTATGCCATTCATACACAGGAGCCACTCCCATAATCCTCATATTAGGCGGCTAAGCTAAGGTCCATCCTGCATTGTGCCCTACACTGTTGCACAGTTATTATCGTGGTTATGAACTATGGATACACATTATTATAATCTGAAAAGTGTAAAGGTTTTTAATACACAGTCCATTCTCCATCGTGATTATAGCAAAAACTCTGCATGTGATGTTCACCTGTATGTCCTTATCAAAGTTACTGAGGTAGATGGAATTATGTCTTCCTAGTTGGAATCTCTCTATATCGATGGTATGTGTTAATTTCTTTCCTTCCTCTCTTCCCTTTCCTAATACCCTACCCCATCTTTTTCTTTTCATTTGCTCCTCAGATCTCAGTCAGCCAGGTCCCTCTTTGACCCAGTCACTCATCAAAGTTACTTTACTCGAGTGAAATCTCCAGAAAACTTTAAATAGAAAGGGAGTGGATGGCTCAGATATGTGTTATAAAAGACACTTCTATCAATAATATGGAGATGATAATGATGAAACCAATGAAACTACTCAGTGTTTGTTTTCCCAGGACCTGCTTACACAAAAGTATAAGATCTCTAACACACTGTATATTTTATAACTTTATTTTTCCC
This sequence comes from Eospalax fontanierii, assembly GCA_035773235.1. Taxonomy (NCBI): domain Eukaryota; kingdom Metazoa; phylum Chordata; class Mammalia; order Rodentia; family Spalacidae; genus Eospalax; species Eospalax fontanierii. The sequence continues at coordinate 20,506,618 of CM069525.1, read as the reverse complement.
CTTCTGCCCTTTCTGTGTACCTGAATTCTTCCTCTGTTCTCTTTTGACTAATCCTACAAACATTATTTTAAATTTTCTGCCCTGAATTCCTCACTCATTTTCTATTTCTGACTTTGAATATCAGGGCTCTTCTATTTTTGATTGTTCATGTATTTATTTCTCATTTTCCAAAAGGACTGGAGAAGGCATACATGTAATTTTAAATCCCCATTTATTAAATTGTAAGCAATGTAGTACATATATACATTACTTTCTCTATAGCTTTGATGAAATATTTCTCTTATAATGGTCATAAAACATTAATTTCATTTTTATAGTGACTCAGATAAATGAGAAATAACTATATTCAAAACTCTTGAATCCAATAACTTTGCCTTATTAATTTCTGTGTCTACCTAGTGCTGTACTTTGCAGATATTAGTTTTCTATTAAAAATAGTACTTGAATTAGCAATTCTGGTTAGAGAATGCCATTATCTTCTTTCTCCTGCTATTTTCTGTAGAAGTCACAAATGTCTTCAATTAGGGCATTCAGCTTTGTTGAAACTTATACTAACATTGGAATCCACAGATATTTGGGTTTTGAATTACTGTTGAGATAAATTCAGTACCACAGGTGACTAGTGTTAGGTTGGGGCTCTGTATACCCACTAATATGCTTCTTCCTTTTCTTTATTCTCTACTCTCTACTAATTCCATTGGGTGCCCCCAGCTTGTAAAATAAAATTCACCTCTGTTTTTGGTTTTAAACCCCACTTGTCTATCAGTTCACACTTCTTGATTTTAGTGCTACCTAAAATCACCAACCAAGTTATTTTGGACACTGAAATTTAGACTGCCAGTAAATGAAATTTAGACTGCTAGTAAATGAAATTTAGACTGCCAGTTAATGTTCTTCACTAAACAGGTGAGCATGCACACACACACACACACACACACACACACAGAAAGAGAGAGAGAGAGAGAGAGAGAGAGAGAGAGAGAGAGAGAGAAAGAGAGAGACTCAATTTCCTTTCAATACAATCTTATTATTGTGTTTTTTTCATGGATTGTGCTTGGAAATTCTTGGGAATAACTTAGACATAAGAACATGGACACTGTAGATTATCTAAATGTGGCTTGACCAGGCCCTATAATAGCAAAGCTTCTTTACCTTGGTAGGAAGGAGCCGGAGTTTAAATCTAGAGGCCTAGAGCCATGTTGAGGTAATTTTGCTATGTTGCTTTGTGCCGGTATCTTTACTTACACCTTCTGTAAAGCTATGGCTTCTTATAACTGCTCTGTCAGTTGACCTGCTGTAACAAAATTCCACTCACTGGATGGCTTATAAACAACATCCCTATATCATCTTATTGTTCTCAAGGCTGTCAAGTAGAAGATTAAGGCACATACATATTGAGTTTTGGTAAGTACCTACTTCCTCATGTGCATCTTCTCAATGTAACCTCACCTAGCAGAAAGGAAGAATGACACTCTTTTTTGCCTTGTTTGTTTATGCTTTCTGCTTATAATTTTCATTGACACAGTAATTATCACCTACCAATTTTGGTTGCATACCCTTTTATTACCTCTTTATATAACCTCTCTCTGTTTCTTTCTATGTGTATGGTATGTGTATGTATATAACAAAAAAGCTTATTTTTCTTCCATTATGAGAAGTCTGGAGCCAGACAATCTCTAGCATACCTCCAGTGACATATTTTTAAGGACACTAATCCTATTTTTATAACCTAATTATCTGTTGATACTAGTGCCTCCTAAAAGCACGAGTATATTCATTACTTTTCTGTTGCTGTTACAAAACACCATGACCAAGGCAACTTATAGAAGAAAGAATTTATTTGGAATAATGGTTCTAGAAGTTTAAGAGTCCATCATGCAAGGGAAGCATGGCATCAAGTGGCAGACATGTCAGTAGAAGCAAGAAGCTGAAAACTCACATCTTCAGCAGCAAACACAAGCAGAGGAAAACTGGAAGTGGGACAAGGCTATGAATACTCAACATTGGCCACTAATGACATACCTGCTCCAGTAAGGCCACATCTCCTAAATCTTCACAAATATAGGCAACAACTGGAGACCAAATATTCAAATATATAAGCCTGTGGGGGGGATTTCTTATTCAAACCACCACAGTGAGTTAGGGGCTAAGGTTTTGACAGAAGAACTTGAGTGAATATAAACATTCTATCCATCACAAGTACTGAGGGCCATAATAAATTGACTTATATTTAATTTTTTTTCCAAATGAATTCTATAGCCCACAAATATTAGCATGGGCAATAAATTCCCTACTAGTGTCATCTCTGAATTGTCTAAAATATAAAGACTCTCTTGGCCTGTAGGGGAAGAATAGACCTATTTCTATATGCTGATACTGCTAGAAGATGCTACTCACATTCCCAGTGGAGAAAACTAAGCATCAAGGTTATCTAGCTGTCAATACTGGGACCTACAACAATGGCTGGCCTGGCAAGATAGTCTCATTGGTGCAATAATTGCACAAATGTTATGGGAGTAACAAATTTCTTTCTGATTGAATTTAAGACCTACTCCACGAGATAGAAATCATGCATGGCACTGTTACCAGGGCCAAGAACCTGTGCCTAGAGAGATCAAACTCACTAAGGGAGTTCTGAGTACCATTCTGCTAAATGGACATGGTATGCAGCCAGCTTCTGATGATTTATTATTATAGCAACAGGATAGTGCATTTCTCAATCCTCATCAGAGAACTATTCTCTTTGCAGTAGATGGTGATTAACATAGAGACATCCAACTGTCTAAAGTTTAGGGAATAAGATACTGTAGTATGACCAACCCTAAATGGGGCATCTATATCATACCTCCTCCTCTCAAGCCTCACAGATCACCAAGGAAGAAGAGGTAGAGAAATTGTAAGAGCCAGTGCTGGTAGATAACTATAAATAAACAATGTTTTCCAGACAGAACAGGGTGGTTGACAACATGCACAAGACCTGATCAAATTCAACCAGCAAAATTCCAGCCTGGAGAGGAGGTGGTGGTCATGAAATCCTAACCTTTGTAGAGGAGATTTTACCAATCAATGACGGCTAGAGGAGGGGAGTCAGTTTTATTCAGGAAGGCGGAATATAGGACCTTACTCATGCTCCTGTAGATTGTCCTAAACCCATGCACATAGAGACAGCACTATATGGACTCTGTTGTGTTTAGAAAAAGAGCAGGGGCTAGAGAAATGGCTCAGCAGTTAAGAGCACTTGCAGAGGACCCAGGTTCATTTCCCAGTTCCCACATGGTCACTCACAGCCAACAGTAAATCAAGTACTAGGGGACCCAATGTCCTCTTCTGGTCTCTATGGGCCTTGCATGTATGGATGCACTTACATACATGGAGGCAAAACACTTACACATGTAAAAAGTACATTTTAAAATAAATAAATAATTTAAAACAAACCATATGAAGTTGGGAGAGAAAATGATGAGAGGATAAGAGGTATTGGTGAATGAATTTAAGCAGACTGCATGTATGAAATTCTCAGAAAAAAGGAGGAAATAATCATATTGTGACAAAGCAAATATTATAATAATCTTTGAAATATATACCTTGCCCTATCACCTTTCGAATATATAGACTGCTACACCTTTTTTCAATAGTTAGAAAATTTCAACTCAAATTTTCTAACTCAACATACTGCATTAAAAACTTCTTGAATGTGTATGTCTGTAAAGCTGAAGTCAGTCACTCTTCTGCTTTCATAGAGGAAATTCAAATACCTATATGTTCTTTAAAAAAATCTGGTAAAAGCTGGGCTCCATTTTTTATTTTGGAAATGCCTAGAAAGATGATATCATGGTAAAGACAGAGGACTACAATGACAGTTGTAAGTCACTCTTTGACTACGGACTCTCAGTCATTTTACCTTCTTAGTTCCACAGCTTTCTTATGAGGAACAGATGAGGTTGTTAGAATGAAAGCAATACAGCTAAGAAAATTCTCTATAAATACAGCTTATCTGTGGTTCATTTAAGGGGTTTAAATGTTTCACAGACCACAAGACCAAGAAACTCTCCCTAATAATGCTACTTAAAATAACTAATCTGTCTTAACTGTCTTTAACCATCCATCTTGTTGACCATTCTTACTTGGCCTTGGTGAAATGGTGGCAGAAACACATACAGAGTTTTAGGAATGTTTGCACAGTTCTTTACACAGTTTTTTGACCACACACTTTGAATCGCCTTCGATACATCACAGAAGCCTTTTGCTTATCTGGCAGAATATAGTTCTGGGTTTCTAGCTTTTGACATTATCATTGAAGAACCCCTAAATCATTTCCTGATCATTACATTGCATTGCTATTGCTTAATATGGACTCTTTGTTTTGGTTCATTGTCTCTTATTATTTAACATTTGTCTGTATTGAAATGTATTCTCAGTATAGTGCTCTACTAACTATGAGGTATCAATTCATCTGAATAGCACCATTGTAGTTTTTTTGTTATGTGCTGTGTATATATAATATAAAAGTAATAAAAATCTTTGTACCTTAGAAAAGGTCATAAATATTTTATTAGCTGTACTTCAGGGTCAGACTAACAACTGAACAGGTCAAGTCAATGGTGAAAATACCAGGACAATGAATTGAGTTCCAGGAGGAAAAGAAGCCAATATTTTTCAAGAGAAAGCTTTGAAAAAACTTAGTTCACTCTATAAACTTGCACCATATTCTCCAGTGGCCTAGGGCTTATAATTTTAGAACTTTCATTTTATCTTTGTTTAAATACCCATGATATAGTCTCTTTTAAAAATACTCCCCTAAAAAAGAATATGTCTGGTTGAAATTTAAACTGCTTATTTCAGAAAGCCAGTATCTTGAGCCACTGTTAAGAAGGTTGCTTCAAAATTAGACAAATGTATTTAATGAAAATCAAGCTTAAATAATCTGTAGCTTGATTTATGTAAAATATTTTCATGACCTACAGTGTGACAAGGAGTAGACTACAGTGAAAAAATGAAATGCAGAGATCTGGGGCTTAAGAAGTTAGAGATTAGCAGAAGGAAAACTCCATGTCAGATCATTACACTTAAATTCTATGTTAAATGCCTTTAGATGTTTCCATGGAGAACTGTGTGTGCACAAAGCATGGAATGATTAATTCTGCCTGGGAAATTTAGCAAGGTTGACTGGAATAAGAAATTGAGTTTTATTAATAGGATTTTGCTTGTTTATTTAGTGTGTGTGTGTGTGTGTGTGTGTGTGTGTCTGTGTGAAGGTGTGTGTGCTTGTGCCTGTGCCTGTGTGGGTACATGATTAAGTGTCTTGTGGATGCCAGAGGATAACTTTCGGGAATCAGCCCTTTCCTTCCACCATATGTGGTCCATGATACAACTCAGGTCTTCAGGGAGATGGCAAGCAACTTTACCCACTGAGCCATCTCAGCTTCTCAGAAATTGAAGGTTAAAAGGTGGTACTGAGTTTTAAGAATACTGACTATTCAATTATTTCCATTTGAAACATTGTAGTGTTTGGAATATTATGGTATTTTGAAAAAGAAATGTCCTCCACAGGTTCAAGTATCTGAATACTTGGTATATGGGCCCAGTTGTGCGAGGTGTTTGGGGCTTCAATGGGATCTTTAGGAGGTGGGGCCTTGCTGGAGGAAGCATGTCATTGGACATGGACTTTCAGAGTTGGTAGCCTTGCCAGACAATTTAGTGTCTTTTTCCTCTTTTCGTCCCTCACCTGTTACAGCTTCTAGAAACGATTGAAACAAATATGAAATGCCTAGGGAATCAGATATTATCAGAGATACTGTGTAAAGCTTACTGAGGAAAAGCTGACAATCTAATTGGAGTACTGGGCAAAGGAAATTTGCAGGAGGGCTTGAGATCAGAGTTCTCAACATCAGTGTTTTAGTTAGGAAAAAATGTATCAGTGTTTCCTTTTAAATGATGCATTGGCCTGAAATGTATGTGTGTCTGTGTCTGTGTAAATTACTATGTTTAAGGAAATAGAAATATCATCTCTGATGTTGCTTTGACAGGATTCAGAACTCGAATGCAATATGAGTGCTATACATTGTTAATTCATTTTGATAAGTTCTTCTTTAAATTTTATGTGTATGGGGATTTTGCCTGCATGCATGTAAGTATGTCTATGTTGTGTAATGCCAAGAGAGGTAAGAAGGTGTCAGATTCTCCTGGAACTTGAATGAGAGACAATTGTTAGCTGCCATGTGGGTGCTGGGAATTGAACCTGGGTCCTCAACAAGAGTAGACAGAGCTCTTAATAAATGATCCATGTCTCCTGCCCCATTGATAAAATTTTAATATCAATGAATAAAAGTATATATTATCATTTATGAATACTGTGATTTCTGAAGGGTTCATTTTACAAACCCAAGTGATGGCATAAATCCATTTTCTTCAACTGATAAGTGATTATCCACAACAAGGAAAGTGTGAAAGTGACTGAGTTCCCTTTCCTAAAAGAGGTGGACATGATGTGGAGATAGTCATAAATACAATGAAGAATTCCAGAGATTTCACAAGGAAGTAAATGACCAATCTAAGTTTTTTGATAATTCATTCTTCCTTTCACTTATCACAGCTCATCTGTCTGATTTAGCCCCCAATAACAGTTTCTTATTGTCTTCTAATTGAGCTATGCAAGTTTTATTTCCCCCCAAAGACTGTATCTCATTAAAGGTAGGAATTTTGTTCTATTTCTTCTCTTCTAATTTACTAGTACCAGTGGACTGATCAGTTGTTCATTGAATGTAAACTTTAAAAAGTATTTTATTTATTATTTAAAAAAATGTATGTATGAGTGTGTTGCCTGCATGTATATAAGTGCATCCATGTCAAGTAGTGCCACAGACAACAGAAAAAGGCATTGAATCCCCTGGAACTGGAGTTACCGATGGGTGTTAGCTGCTATGCGGATGCTAAGAGCTGAACCTGAATATTCTGCAAGAGCAGCCAGTCCTCTTAACTGCTGAGCCATCTCTTCAGCCCCTGAGCACACGATTTTTAATGGTGTAAAGAAGCATGTGTTCTGGCTCACTTACTGTACCTTTTTAGCCTCAGCAACCTTTACTCTAAAATATGACCTTTAAACTTGATTCTTAGGCAACATTCTATCTTTGTAAAATTAATATTTTAATGTACATTTTTACAGGATGAAATAAGCCTGTCTTTTCCATCCATAATCAGAAAATAATATTACAGATATCTATCAGTTTTATTTTTTATTGTGAAGCAAGCACATGAACTATTTAAACACATACATACACATGCACACATGCACATACATGCACCCATACAAACCATATAAACACACACACATATAAAATATTCTCTCCATGCAAAGTATTTATTTAATTGGTGTGTGGGTACACATGTGTGTAGGGGTGTACACACACACACATGTACACATAAGTGGAGGCCAAATGACAACCCTTGGTGCCATTCCTCAGATGCCATCCACCTTGCTTTTTGAGACAGTCTCTCACTGGCCTAGAGCTTACCAAGTAGGCTTGCCTGGCAGGCTGGCTGGTTGGCTGACTGAAAAGTCCAGGTATCCACCTATCTCCACCTCACACACACTGGGATTACAAATGTGTAAGTGTGTACAACAATGCAGAGGAGTTTTTTTAATGTTGATTCTAGGGATTAAATTCAGATCTTCATGCTTGCTGCACTAATTGAGTTATCTCTCCAGCCCTATACCAGGTATTTTAGAAAATACTGGAAAATTTCTAGGGAACAACATAAACATAGTGTTTGCCTTCCCAAAGTCAATAGATAACTTAAAAATTGAGGTAAACAAGGCAGAAAGGAAGGAGGGAAATTTAATAATCACAGAGTGAGATGAATGCTATTCTTGGGGGAGTTCACAGTTGTGAAGGCACATATCTGAGCAACCAATCATTCTTATGCTTCTGGAAGTCTTTCTTGCTAGTAATATGAGATGACTTGAAGGACGGAAATGACCATTCAGGTAAAGTGGAGAAACAGAAGGAAAGCATGCCAAAAGGCCAAAAGCATCAGAAAGCATGACTTATTGAAGGAATTTCCGTAAAGCCAGGAGTAAGGTTTGGTTGAACAGATGAGGCAGGACTTGAGATTCAACCATTGGGCAAAAGTCAGATCTTTGAAGAACATTAGAGCTTCTATTGAGAAGTATGGAAGTCACTGGGAGGTTAGGAGATGATAGTATAGATTATCATTTCAAAAAAATCCAGATGACATAAATTGTCTATTTTTTTATGTTCCAGCTATTGAAATGCAACACACATTTTCTAACATTATCCAAGAGGATCTGTGTCTGACTTAGCACATAAATGATGATCTCTTTTACTTTGTTATAGGAAGCCAAACTTCTGATTATCTGACATTTCTCAATGTTTCTGACAGATGAACCACAGCTATTTTAAGTAGTCAATCCACTTAAAAACAAGTTAGTGCCACTAATTACCTTTCAATTAATATGTGAATACTCCTAATAATGAATTGTGTTTTCATATAGCCAATGAGTTAAAATTCTAGGTGCTGAATTATTATGAGTAAAGTCAAGTTCATGGGAAAAAGAACATATAATTTGTATTTGGATGCACAGTAGCTCCTTAATTGCTAATCGAGGGCTTGAATAATTCATGTCACTTACCAAAGCTTCAGTCTATCTTCTGAGAAATGGGAACAGTAAATTAAGTATTCTGTCAAGATTACAATGTTTTTTTTTATAATGTATCTCACAAGTGACATAATCTGTACTGAGGACTCAATAAATATTAGCTCAACTTTTTTTCTCTCCTCAAAAGTACAAAAAATCCCTTGGTATTTCTCCTTATTTTATGTCAAAAACATAGTAAGAACAACCACATGACAGGCATATTGCTAAGTTTTAAGAATGTGACTATGAGACAAGTATGTGGTTCATGCCTGCAATCCTGTCACTAGGGAAGCTGAGTGTGGAGGAGGATCATTTCAAGTTTGAGGTCAGCCTGGGCTACCTAGGAAGTTCCAAGCCAGCCAAAATGCTTCTCACTTCCTCTACAAAAGGCTATGTGCCTGAATTAGCATTTTCCATAAATTCAGTCTGATGCTAAAGAAAAAAATATAGAATAAAATGTGAGGTCATCTCTGTGCTCTCCGATCCCAAATCTTCCCTCAAAATACAGAATAATTGTTCTTTTTTTTTGGCTGAAGTATTAGGATGAAAATTTTGATCATATGCTAGATTAATGGGATAAGATAGTGATTTAAAAGATGTCACAATTTTGCCCCATGAGAATTTCTTTAGCTCTAGTCATTTCCAATATTCATTTTACTTTTTAATTCGTGTATCTCTCTTTGTCTGTGTATGTATATATGTAAGCCATTTGTGTATGGTGCTCACAGATGCCAAAAGAGGACACTGGATCCTGGGAAGCTACAGTTACCCACTTGACATGGGTGTTAGAAACTGAACTCTGGTCCTCTTGGAAAACAACAGGTGTTCTTAACAACTGAGGCATACTTCCAGCCTTTATGTCCAGGCCTTTTATTCAGAGAAAGTTCATAGTCTCCATAGTTCAATCCAAATAAAGTTACCTCTACTATCTTATATAAGGTGGTCTAGAGGTAATTATGCAATTCTGTAAGGAAAAGAAACAACTAACTAAAATCAGGTAGAAATTGAAAAGCATACATCAACACTTATTGGGAAACTATGCTGTTAATACTAACATGAAAAGTATGTGTACTTAGAAACACAAGTAGCTTGTTCATGTTTGATCTGACATTAAGAGTAATGCTTGCACTTTACCTGAGTGTGTCTGTGTATATTGATTTTCATTCTGTCTCCCCTTTCCCTTCACCTGTCCCATCCTCCCTATCTCTCTCTCTCTAGTCCCTTCCCCCTCAGATCCTCTGAACCTACCCTATATATGTTTAATCTCTGTGGATGTAATTAGCACATAATTGTTGTAAATAAAAAAATCAAAAGAGAAATCAAGCTATTATCCAGACAGTTTGATCTTTATGTTTTGTATTATTACAGACTTTTCACAAGGATGTACTCAAAAGCACTGTAAAACACTATATTATAGTAGGGTTTTTCATATTATACTGCCAATATATATGATTAGGTCATCAATTTCAATGACCGTGTATGCCAATTTATTAATGTACCATACTTCAATTCATCCACTATTGATTTTTCAGTTTTCCTATCAGAAAAAATTAATTGCCACAAATATGCTTGTGCACACATCCTTTAGCTATTTTACTAATATTTCAGATAAACTGCAAAATGAAATAGCCAGTTAAATGGATATTTGCAACTTTTATTTTTAAGTAATTAATTATTTCAATCAATTAAATATATGCATAACTAATTTAAGTTGAGGAAAATAAAAGAAAAACTTATAAGCAGGCAAACTTTTCTTATTTCAAGACAGATTCTGTCATCTATCTATCATCTATCATCTATCTATCTTGTTAAGAACACTATAAATTGCTTAAGGTTTAAGACAGTGACCTAAGAGCATACATTTTCGCCTACTGTGTCCTGAGATCCTACTAAAATTTTTCAAAAATCATGAAATAGCAGTGACATGCAACAAGGAAAGAAGGCTTCCAACCTTAGATGAGGAATCTCCACAAATGTGTGGGAAAGTGGATGGGAGTAGTTTGAGTTATGAAATAAACAAAGACCATAATATACTAAAGACTTCAGAGCAACGACATATAAGCCCTCAACTTACTATCAGCACACGGACTAGAGGACACAAGAAAAAGGGTGAAAATTGGGGATTTCACTGAAGAGCAAGTAAAACATTTTTACTTGTGTATTTTCCCCAGTGTGTGCGTGCGCACACACACAAACACACACACACACACACACACACACACGCACACACACACACACACATACACACACAAAGTCATTTGTAGAACTGAGATTGGCAAATGGACCATTTCATTTACCTGGACATGATATATTATTTATTTAGGGGACAACGGATATCTTACATCCTTTGGGGAGAGGAATCATGCTTGATATAGTGAAAGGTGGTTGATAGAAAAAATGAGTTCCAAATCAAATACAGTGTGGAAAGACCTTTGTCTAATGAAATAGATAAAAATTTCTGGATTTCCAACATGCATGTAAATAATTAACTCAAATTTTACTCAATTCTAGCTCATGAGTGTTCCTAAGACTGATACCGACTTTCCTTTCTCTTAAAGGTCATCAGTTTGTATGCTCCATGCAAACATAAAGCTCAGTCAGAATTTCTCCTGATAGTTCATGGAATTTATAATGCCATTATAATTGCTAAACATTTTTATTATAACGTATTTAAAAATTTTGGTTTATCTATTTTTTGTTTTATATGTATGAGTGTTTTTCTTGCATGCATGTATCACATGTATGAAATGCCTGAAGTGGCTGGAAGAGGGTGCTGGATTCCCCTGGAACATGAGTTTCAGTTTGTTATAAGCTACCATGTAGAAGGTGGGAACTGAATCCGAGTCCTGCTTGGGAGCAGTCTATGCTTTTCACTGCTGAGCCATCTTTCCCATTATAACATATTTTTATACTGTATGTGTTACTTTAGACTTGGGTTTAGGTAAAAATGAAGTTGCTAACTACATTTTACTCTATTTCTTCTTTTGGCTAATTTTAATTCACAATTATTCCTTAAGCTACTTTTGATATCTGTTCATCATAGTCAAATGACATTTTTAATTGTAAAATTAGATTTACATATTTATTAGCATGCGTGTGTGTACATATGAACGTGTGTGTGCATGTGTGTGTGCACATGTGTGTGTGTGTGTGTGTGTGCTTGCCACAGCACAAGTATGGAAGTGAGAGGACAGACAGTTTTGGGGAGTTAGTTCTTTCCGCAATGTGGGTTCTTGGGATTGAACTCATGTTATCAGTCTTGGCATCAGGTACCTTTTCCTGATGAACCATCTCACTGGCTCTGAAATTCTTTTGTGCATCTCCTTTCTCTGGCTTTGAGAGATATCTTTTAACATGCTTTATTTATTCTATTCATTTACTCTTTTGATTGTTGGTTCTCTTAATATTTCCAATGTTACAATCTTAGGTTATTCTTTTAATATATTGACAGTAAAAGTATTTTCTTTCAAAGGAGATGATTTTTTGTCTTTTGAGTTCACATGAGAGTGTGTGTATATATATATATATATACATAAAATATACATGTAATATATATCTCCTACTGAGTTCATTTAGTGTTGTTCATGATGTATGTGTACTTAGGGCTGACCACTTGTGATTGGTTAATTGATCAGGAAATTAATCCATGGAGAAAACTGATTCTTCTTCTCTTAGCAGCCATTTATTGCAAACCTCTAGAGGTGAAAACTTGTGAAATGTATGCCAACCATGTTGTTTTGTCAACTGTTGCCATTATGCAGGTCTTTTTTAGGCAACCATATTGTAGAAACTCTATGAGTACAACTTCTCTTTCATGTCTACAAGGCACGATCAGGCCACAAGGGTCCTGGTCCTCTGGCTCTTAACAATCTTTTTGCCCCATATCGCTTGATGTCTTCTAATCCCTAGGTGTGGCGGCTGTACTGTGGATGTGTATGTCAGGGCTAGGTATGGACCTTATTCTTTGTAATTTGACCAGTTGTGGATTCTCTGCAATAGCTTCCATCTGTTGAAAAAAATGTTTCTTTGATGAGGAGTGAGAGCTACATTTATGTACAAATTTCATGCTTCATTTTTCTTTCAACTGAATAATATTCCATTGTGTATATGTACCACATTTCATCAGTTGAAACATGCCAAGGCTGCTTCCATTTTCTAGGAGTTGTGAAAAAAGCAGCAGTAGACATGGCCAAGCAAGTATCTCCATCGTAGAATATCAAGTCTTTTGGGTCTATGCCAAACAATGATGTACTGGCTCATAGAATAGATCTACTTTTAGATTTTTTGACAATTCTATAAACTGATTTCCATAGTGGCTGCACCAGTTTACAATTCCACCAACAGTGAATGAGGTTTCCACTTTTCCCATGCCTATGCCAACATTTGTTGTCAGTTGTTTTCTTCATCTTAGCCATTCTAAAAAAGGGTAGGATGAAATTTCAGAGTAGTTATAATTTGAATTTCCCCAATTTATTTATTCATTCATTTGTAGTGCTGAGGTTTAGATTGAGGGCTTTGAGCATGCTAGGCAAGCAGTCCACAGTAAAACCACTGTGCAACCACAATTAAGAACAATTATTTATACATTTCTATATTACATTGCTTGATCATGATTTCTTGATGCTTTAGTCAGAGTTCTCATTCTTGAACTTTTATTTTTACTTAATTTCACTAAGTTATAAAAACATCAAAATGTTTCCCTCAGAAATTTCCCATAAGTAATATGTGTTGTCTACATTTCAATAACTATAAACATTTTTCTGATGTTTTATCCATGAGTCAACACTTAGTTAATTGTAAGATTTAAAATAATTTTTTTCATGAAACTTTCTAGAAATAGCTCCTTATTTTTCACTGTTTGCTATTCTAGATACAACCAAGGGCAACCTGTTGTTTTTCATAATATATAACCACTTCTATGCACATGAATTCTGTTAAAATCTCACATATAACCTAAGAATATATAATAGCATAATTCATTAACAGTTAATATATAACTGCTAAGCTGATGGTCCTCACGGCTGACAGGAATTTTTAATGTTATTTCACTATTTTTGTGAAGGAATGAACCTTTTGAAAATGGCCTTCTATGACAGCATAATTTGATTTCATGAACTGATAATTATTTCAAAATAGAGTTCATCAAATACGTTTATTTCTCCTGCAACATATATATGTAGAGCAGTGCTATCCTTGGAATGGTTCATAAAACCATTATACAATGTTAACTTGTTCAATAGCATTTTTTCTTTGATTCAATCTATTGAAATTTTTGTGTCTGCTTAAATGAAGTTCAGAAAGGAAAACACGCTACAATAAATGTGCTCTGTCATTTTACAGGTTTTTAATGTAGTCTTCAGGCATCTATGCAATTAATTCTATGTTAACATTGATAAAAGGCTCATTAAAATTTAATACTTTAATGATAACATCCAATCCCTTTGAAATGATGACCTTGGATTTGTTGTAAAAAGATTATACACATATGGTGTTTTGTAAACAGGTATTGAATGGTATAGTAGGAGATAGGTGAGTTTTGATTTCAGAAGATTTGGATTTGTAATAAATACTTAGAAAATGACTACTTGCAAGATGATGCTGTTGCATCTTTTAATAAAATAAGAAAATGTAGCTAAATACTTAATATAATTTTTATTATTATCAGATCAGAATTATATGATGTCCATAGCACAATGCCTTGACAAAATATATTTTTGATGAAAGTTCCCTCCATTTAAGGGGCCAGATATCTCCCAACTACTTCTATGCTAGAATGAAGAATAAATAGATGAAAAGGAGAGCATTTTTCATTGAAACTGCTATCCATTCAGACATTTCTCTTATAAAAGTGATGATTATTATTCAATGAAACCCATTTGTTTTACCCTGGAAGACAATGCTAAAAATACTTGCTCTCTTATAAGGATAATGAAATAGCAAAATATGCCTCTGATGTCAGCTGGAAAGAAAGACTGTGAGTTTAACTAGGAGCTTCCACATGGGTAGTTGAAAATGCTCTCAACTGAAAGGTACCTGTTTCTGTCCTCTAATTCTTCTTTAGCAAAACTGGGCTTGATGAAGCCCGGTAGAAAGTGGCCAGAAAGTGTTGCATTGTTAGACTTTAACCAGGAATGGGAAAGAGGACCTGCGCCACATGGGAAAAAAAAGAGTGGAGAGTTTTTCAGGACAATATCACAGACGACTAGGACTTCTAAATGAATTACAAAGAAAAATGATCAGTTAAATCAATTTCTTTCTTCCTCATTCCCTCTTAGAAGCTCAGATTAAGAAGAATAAACATGTCTGTTGCTTGTTTGAAGACCGTATAAATTCATTCGCTCAGACCAACCTAGAAAATGTTTGCTCTTGTTTTACGTCTCATATCAGTTTCTCAAACATTTCTGAAATGTCTGAGATATGAAAAAAACGAAAGATTAATGACTTCGCATATGAAGAGAAAAAATTCAAAGTCATAATTTACTGATAGTTGATTGTTTATAAAGCAGATTTTGGAAGGTCAAGTTTATTAACTATTAAGTTAGGCAGACTGAGAACTTTATGAAATTTGAAGACTTAGTTTGGCTTCTGTCATTTTGCTAGAGGTCTCTAGAGGTCTCAAGTATGCAACATGATTGCTCAGAAGTAATGTCCAATAATAGATTATACAAGTAGATATTATTTTAAAATTATGAAAATCTTTTAAGTATAGTATAGCTGTGGGATATGAGTAGATTCTAATATATTTGGTATGATGTGGGTTATAAACCCTGTAAATTGGAAAAGATGGCCTATAGATTATCTTTGTGTTAAAATTACTCTATTAGTAAGTGGTTTATATGTTGCTTGTACTTTAAAATTTGAAAAGTTTAATTTAAGCAAAACCTCTTATTTGTGTAGAAAATTTCTGCAATATGAGTATGACTTGTACTTGTTATGCATGTATATTAAGAAAAATTTTGGTAAATTCTCTAAGTTCTCAGGGCCTATGTTCAGCAACATTTGAAGCCTCTAAAAACAGTTGGAAGTCTGAGAGGGTGCAAAGAATTAAATTCGTGAAATGAAATAATAGCAAGGGAATCATCAGCAGAACCTCCAGAGTCTTTCATTATAGAAATAAACATAACTTTTGTCAAGGATTTAAGCTATGAAACTTGATATTTGCCTAATTTATCTTCTTGTTTGTGATTCTATTAATTTTATGGGGGTATGATGTCTTGTTCAAGTTTTTAGACTGTATACAGTGATCTGTTTTGTATAAGTTGAAAAAGTCCACTAATTATATTGCAAAATCTATTCGTGTTGATTTTGCTTCACTAAAAGGAAGATGCTGACCAGAGTTTGCTCAGCTGTTCCATCACTGATCCCAAGTTTCTGAATCTTATAATTTACTCCAATTGTCGAAATTCAGTCCTGACTATATATCACTGCTGTCAGGATTCCCAATAAAAGGACCTATGGAAATTGCTATGCAAGCTAAGTTGTTGACATAACTATGCCTCTTAAATCTTTGGTCAAGCTTTAGTCAGAGAACAACTTCTCTGGTTATTTCTACTAAGAAGAAGTTTAAGACTGGAAATTATAAACTCACAACTGTTAAAGACTCAGGGAATAAAATTCAAAGATACAGATTTTAGAAAATTTACTATCTACTGATGCCCATGTTCCCAGATCCAGATGCCAGAGAAAATAATGTTCTTTTCTAGTGACATTCCGATCCCTTTCAGGTGCCTCTCACTGACAGAATCTAGCTAAAATCCTGTAGACATTAGAGTCAGGGAAATGTAGCTTTCAGACATTATGCCCTGGTAGAACAGGAAACTCCTATAGAGGGGGTGAAAATGGTTCCTTCTATCAATAAACAATTCCTGGTTTTTAGGTGTATCCATAATACTTTTGTTCAGTTATTCAAAATGTAGCTGGGGAGATAGCTCCGATGATTAATTACCAGCCTTAGAAGCGTGAAGACTTGAGTTCAAGTCCCAGAACCTATGTAAAAATAAAGCCAGGCACGATGGTGTGCACTTACAATCCCAGCACTAGGGAGGCCAAGACAGATAAGTTTCTATTGGTTAATGACCAGATAATCACGAAGAGCTTCATGGAGAGTTCCAGATCAGTGAGAGATACTGTTTCCAAAGAACAAATGTCTTAGCAAACTTACTTATCCTGTAACTGTTCAAATTACAGCAAACTTCTCCACATACTAAGTAGCATTGGCCATGTTAAATCATTTAAATAACTTCTATTTAGACCTTATGAACAAAAAAATTGCATTTTGTTAAAAAGTATTGAAGATACTAAACCTCAAACAACACATGGTTTCTAAGCATTTGTCTGTCGGACCTTTGCTCATGTTTTTTGTTTTCATCTTCTCTGTTCCATGGTAGGAGATGGAAACAAATGCTCTCATTTTATGCTGTGTATGAAATTACATCAATATCTGAGAAGAAAACCTTGATCTTATTCATGAAATGACTTTTTCATAAAAATGAATGAAGCCATGTACATTTTTAATCATTAGCTATAAGTACAGTTAATTAACTATCCCTGTTCCTGTAATAGACAATTCTCAAATTTCTGAGAAATGTTAGCCTACTTGTTATCCATTTTCTTTGAATGAATGCCATTAAATATATCCCACAACATGTTTTTGTATTTGAATGATATTGGCCAAAGGATCATGATTCTGTGAATATGTGCTAGTTCATCTGTGAAAATAGAAGAGACTAAATTTTCTGGGAAATTGCTTTAGTGTTCTCTATTCCTATACAGGTTATCCAAATTTGATTCTCACAGAATGATGCCATTGTAAAGAATGGAGTTTCACAAGCAAATGTTATTAAATCTTAGGCTTCTAAGTGAGCTTGGAGGTTTAGGGAAACAAATCATTTGCCATTTCTTCTCTGAAACTCGGTGGGCCTAGTGAAGTAGTGCATTTCACTTTGGATTTAGAAACCTTCTTTGGGAATTTTAAATGTTTATAAACATATGTTATGAAAGAAAGGTATGGTTTGTTCCATAGTGTTTCATAGAGTTTACCAGAACACATCAAAATGACAGAGACAGTTTAGTTTCATGAAATAAAGATGCCACATAGTCAAAAATGGTTATGGTATTTTCCCACTTTTAGTCCCATGAAATATTCTGTAGTTTTTCTTAGTATTTTTAATTATCCTCTACAAATATTGTGGTTTTGAATTTTTTAATCGTCCTGGTTATTTACACACAATACTTTTGTTTATTTCTACATTTAGATTCAAGCGAGGCTAGGAAATTTCTTTGTTCAGCATTCAAATGTGCCCAGCTGAAATTCCCTTGCGTATTATTATGAAAGAAGTTACGACCATGTGTGTGGCCTTACCTAACAGCTGAAATTCCCTTGCTTATTATTATGAAAGAAATTACGACCATGTGTGTGGCCTTACCTAACAATGTGTTCCATATGAAAATTTCACTACTGGAACTTCCAGAGAGCTGGCACAATGCAAAAATTTAAACAACCACTCTGAATAGGCATCAGTCAAAGACTGATAAGAGAATATTGAAAGTGCAACTTCTAATCCATGACTCCTTTTCTGGGAGCTCAAAGCTGTTTTCTTGGGAAAAAAAAAATCACTTGAATAGGAATCCTGGTTTCAGAATGTATCTGTTATTTTTGCCAACCTAAGACCTCTCAATAAATATTTATTGAGTGAATAAATATCCCTTAGCCATCAAATGTTCCTGTCAGTCTGTGCTTAGCTCATATTTCATGTCTTCTTTCAAAGTCCATTTTTCTTGGATTTTATTAAAGTTACAGAATAGTTCATTGTATGCATATTTTATATAGCAAATATTTTCCTGCTTGACTATCAAGTGCTGTGCTGTAGTGTAGGAAATTCTTAGGTCTTATGCTATGAAGTTTTGTTGGGTGGTTTGATATTCACTGAATAAGAAACAATCAGCCCAGAAAATTAGTTGTCATTTCTAAGGTTAAGTGATTATTGTTAGTTGCTTGCCACATTCTCCTTGTTCTCATTCAAATCCATCTTGTTGCTCCAAACTGGCAAATATTTGGAGCTCCAAAGCTCCTGTTTGAATTTCTCAATGCTAGCAGATTTTATCTAGTGTTAGAACTAAACCCAGAAAAGCACTTTTAATGCTGAATGATATTACATGTTGTTTAAGTGGGGAGGAGAACTCTAATTTATTTCTTGATGATAAAGTGGAATGTATGCATCATTGGTTACTTCATGTTAGAGTCTTTTCTCTCCATGCAAACAATTTCATTTCATCACAATTTACTGTTCAAGTCACTTTAAATCCAGTGTTCTGCCCTTAGTTTCTCTCTATTTTAATCGCCATCCTCAGTATTTGCAGAATTGGGTTATTCAAGATAAAACATTGCTTCTTCCCTTTAAAGTCTTTGTTTCATCTTGATTTCTTTATAGGAGAAAAGTTCTATTTTTTGTCTTCTTTATGTGACCTACCTAATAATGTCCTCTCAATAACTTCCCTCAGCCTTATTTTCTTTCCTCCTGAGGTTTATTTGGATACCCACTTGAATTAAAAATTTCCCCTTTCTCAATTGGGCTTTGCTCTCTCACCTGCATCACCTTACAAATGTTCTTCTTTTTTGAAAAGTAATCCCATGGCTTGGTATATGGAATAAACTTTGACAATTGTTCAAGTTTCAGTTCAAATATCTCTTCAGTAAGATCTAAAACCAACTTGTATCATACTTATCACAAGCAGTTTGCCCCCTTTGGCGAACTTTCATTTAAACTTCTATCTATATCATTTATGAGTACTGTGTTTGTTGCTCAGATTCTACTCCAGTTCTGAAAGGCTGTCCCAGAGCTCTCAGGGAAATCTCTTGAAGATACTGTTGACACTATCCTGCAAACAAGGCCTCTTCTGTTATTCCTTCATCTGGAAGTATTGCACCAGAGTCCATTCCCTGCCATACTTCCTAGATAATTAAGTTACTCACAGTCTGCATCCTAACAAAACGATCAGTCAATCAATCAATGAATCAGACAAGGGCCTGGAGTGGAGTGAGGGAAATGGGCAGCTGGCCCTAGTTTGGTAACTGTTGGAGAATGATTACCACTGGGTGAGTGAGAGTAGACCTTATTTACGATCTTTAGATAGACTGAATATGAATTTTCAGTGAAGGACATCTGGGTATAAATGCTTGTCTGGATAGAACTTAACATGTGTAGCAGACTACATTAGGTCCAGTGGGGGTGGGGGCACGGAAGGGGGAAGTGGGATGTAAGTTTGATTAAGAACTGTTGAATGAAATGTACAAAAACTCAATGCATGTTTAAAACGCATGTTTTAGTTATGCATATGTGTTTGAGTGTGCTGTGTTCTCATTAATGCAGATGCCCATAGAGGCTAGAGGCATTAGATTCCTTGAAGTTGGAGTTGCAGGACATTGTGAGCCACCCAGCATGGGTAATGGGGACGCAACTCAGGCCCTCTGGAAGAGCAGCAGACACTCTTTACCACTGAGCCTTCTCTCCAGCCTGTTAGAAGTTTCTTAAGGTTTACATCTAGATACATTATAAACTTGACATGCCTTTTATTTTTATAAATACTCATTATGTAACTATGTTAAGTCTCAGTATTGATCCTTATAATACAAAGTTACTGAGGCATTTCATGTCTAAATAATTTCCAGTGTCACAAAGTAGAGGAGTTGGTATTAATTGGGTAAAAAAATTATAATTAGCATTTAATTTCCTTTTGGGCAAAAATAGTTAAATGGGTAAAATTTGTTGTTTAAACCCATTCCAGTTCCCTGTTACCTCTCCAGCTAGTAATTAATGTTAAAGACATTAATAACCAAGTACCTAAAGTATAGTATCACCCATGGATGTTAGCTTTTAAAAAACTGAGTATTTATAAACGTCTTCTCCAAGTCATGGTCCATGTATATAACTTGATGAAAGCATTAACTTTCCTGAGATATTATTCAGGTTATGCCTTCTCTGTTTGTTCTATCTCTACCCATTTCTTTTGCTTCTTGCATGAAATGGTGAACTGAAAGGGGTCTTAGTATAATACTTTGCCTTCTCATTTAGGATGTGGTTTTCTCTAAAGAACACTACTGCTGAGCTAGATATGACCAAGTTAGTTTCCCATTCATTTCCTTTTATTTCCCCCTTATATTATCTATTTTGCAGTGGCTGGAATCTTTAAAATAAGCACCTTTACAAGAAGGATTCTAAATATGAATTAGTTCTATTTCATTGGAAAATAGACTTCAGACAGAAGCAAAATTCCATAGGCTGTTTGTTCTGGACTGCAGGAATCAAAAAGCTAAGAGTTTTGGTTAAAAAGATACCGCATAAGAATCAGGATTTTAAAAAGAAGTAACTAACTCTCTGGATGTCCAAAGGCAGCTTCTTAATCCTTGGGTTACATCTATGGTAGCATGTTTTTAATACAAGTGTTTCAGTAATGGCCTGTGAGTCCTGCTCCTCCAGGGCTGCCAATGATTTTTTTAAAGCTAAGTTTCTGATTTAAATCTGCTTGTTTTCTCAAAATAACTGGAATGATTTGTGTTTCCTGTTAGGGACCCTGACTTATACAAACACAAATTATAAATACTCCATGGAAGGATTTTGCCCCTGTTGTCTTTGAAGTTTAGAGGGTAAATCTTACCAGTGAGTTATTTACACTGAATAACTGTGAACACCTAGTTATAAATTGTCAATATTGCCAGAGATGTTATTAAATAAAGCCTTTCTCTAAATCACGGGCTAAAAAGTATTTTTGCCAGCTAGCTTTCAGTGCTAAAACCTGTTCAAAAGAGTCTCCACAGATTTTTTATCTTCATTTCTTTTCTTGGCATTTTTTTTTTTTTGGCCAACATTAGTCTGGGAAGCAAGCTTAAAGGTCAAAGAACATAGGTCAGAATACTGGCTTGAAATCGATAGCTTAGTTCTTATGTACTTACATGGGTTGGGACCTAACCATTCCTCATTCTGGGAATGTTTTGTATCTAAAAGTAGGGAGACTGATAATCTCTGAATATGAGACCCAGATCCCCATGTACAGCTGACAGTATGATCATTGATTCAGATGGCATATGACTAATAGTCACCTGGATTCTTCTGAGCGTGTAATTGATTGATTTTTCAGTGCTTGCCATGTAGATGCTGGTATATGGTTGAAAGGAATTCCTCTGATCCTCTACGGAACTAGTTTTGAGTTTACTTCCCTCATGATTTGGGTATAAGACAGACTAAACTGAGCTTCTCAGTTTCTGCTAATGAAACCTATAAAATGTACATTTATTGGAAATTTCCTTAACTTGAATATGAGTAGCAGTCTCAAATACAAGCATTATTTAGAAATTCTAATGTATTTACCAAGAGTAAATGTCAGGATATCAAAATTAATTATTGAAAAAAGTGTGGTTTTTGCCAAGATTGTCTAGATTGATAGGCTGCTTTTAACTTGCCTTAAGACAAGAATCATCACCATTCAGTGAGGTAATGAAGAAAAGTATGTTATAACCAGAATAATGAGTCAAGAGTCATTTTTGAATAGGTTGAATAATATATTGGGTAGGAACATGAACTCTAGCAGTTTCAGAATTTCAGGTCTTCCATTAAGGACTTTGATCCATTTTGAATTGATTTTCCTACAGGATGATTGTGGAAATCACTTTTCTGGGAATGCCTTCTGTTGCAAATATGGACATGCTTCCTCTTTTATAAAACAAAGAAGTGGGAAACTGTAGGAGGGCACCTTTTTTGAATAAAGAGAATTTTACCTAATCTTGTAACCAAAGTTAATTTTATGTTTTGAGTCCATTTAACACTATCACCTCTTGTTAATTATATACACAAGTTTACTCAGCCTTGGTTCCCTCTTGTAACCTAAATATATAGCTTTAATCCCTCATGACTCTTCCTTCTCCCTGACCCCCAATAATGCATATGTGTGTGTGTGTGTGTGTGTGTGTAGTAAAATATCAAGCACTGAAAGCAGTGAATATTCATTGGAAGTAAAAAATTATCCAATTTATGTTGTAAAGAACAGACAGGATTAAATTGATAAAATCTGTTTGTGGTTCTGTATTCTGTTCTTTGTTGGTAGGGGTCAAAAAGGAAAAATTCTTCCTCTCTTATCATGCTGGATGTACAGGTTCAACAAAGAGAGAACAAAGCCTTTATTTTATAGAACATCTAAAAGAGAACAGTTCTAAAAGTAAAGTACCAAGAAAAACCTGAAGAAATAAGTTCTTAGAAAAGATCAGGCCCCACTCATGACTTTAATGGATGCTAAGAGTCAGGCTGTTTTTGTTCAGGCATAGGTATCATGTGGCTTGACACCAATGTAAGTGATAAATATGTACCTAATTTAATTCTTTTCCATATGGATATCCGGTTTTCTCAACATGTTTTTTTTTTTTGAAGATGCCTTTCCTCTAATGTATATTTTTGGCATCTTTACCAAAAATAAGGTAGTTGAAGTTGTGTAGTGTCTGACTACTATTGAAATCAGTTTGGAGGTTCTGAGAAACCTTAAAAAATAGAATGACCATATGATCCAGGTATATGGATATCTAACCAGAGGACTCCAATTCAACATACTACAGATGTATTTGCTTTTAAATGTTTATGGGAACACTATTCACAATAGCTAAATCTCAATATTGATTAATAGATGAGTGGATAAAGAAAATGGGTATATATAATGGATTTTTTTTCAGCAATAAAGAAGGATGGTGCAATTTGCAGAAAAATGAATGCAACTGGAGATCATAATATTAGGGGAAATAAGTTAAACCATGAAAGACAAACCTTACATTTTTTTGTAATTTGTGGATCCTAGATTTGATGTATAGACATTCAATAATATATATGCACAGCACATGAAGGTGGAAGTGAGAATTGTGGAACGGGTGGGAATAACAGGATGAAGAAGGGGAGAAAGGCAAAGGCCGAAGGCGAATGTAGTAAAAGTACATATTATACGTGTGTGAAAATGTCTATGAACTCCATGAATGTATTAAATTTATATCAACCAATAACAATTTAAAAAACAAATATGAACCATGAACTAAGATTGGAAATTTAGTACTATAATGTGTCAGCAGTCACCCTGGATCAATTATTAAATGTTTTCTTAATTTAATTTTATAGTCTATAAAGTAGAAAAAGATAATATCCATCTCAAATATTACTTTTGAGGATTTGGTTGATGAATATTTGTCAACAATTTAGAAAGTGCTTGGCATATAACAGGCATGAAGTACTAGACTAGTTTTGTTAAAATACACTTTCCTTCCATCTTTTTCTACCATAGAACCTCCAGTTGCCCCATGCAGTTCACTTTATTCAAATTTTTCTTGAGCTTGTTAAAATCTTTTTTTAGTTGGAAATCTTGTGGCTAATGAATTCCTTTCATTTCTCCCCATGTTCTATGCTACTAGTGTTGATTTTCTATGTGGTAACTGCTACATTTAAGGTAATGTTTATTTATAGTGTTAAATGGATGTTTTCTTAAAACATAATTTTATTAAAATTTTACTACTTTCAATCATATTTAGACTCCTTCCCAATCTACACCCTTTCTATAGCCCCCCCTACAAGATTCCATGTACTCTGTCATAGATTTTGAGGCCTACGAAGACAAGTTTTCTCCCCAAATATTCTTCATTGTGTGGCAATCCACTCCAGCCTGGTTAACTTAGCTGGTGCCACATCATTAGAGAAAACCAACTCTCTCACTCCCATAGTTATTGGTTTTCAATAGTTCCTCAGCTAAGGATGGAAATTTTTACCTACTTCTTCACTTTTATTCTGGGATTATGTCTGGCTTGAGCTTGCATTTGTCTTGTGCATGATGTTACCTTTGCTGTAAATTCACATGAGTAGTTTCCCAGATGTTTGGAACACTCTGTTTCCTTGTGGTCATTCATTATAAAAGTCCTTAGATAGGACACCTATATTAAATTCCACCAACCCAGGGCTAAGAAACCATTGAGAAAGAGGGGCCAGAAAGATTGTAAGAGCCAGGGGATGAGGTGCATGAGTCTTACAGGCTGCTGGGAACTTGCTCATCTGAACCTACAGCAATTGTGACAGCATGCGCAAGACTCATGCAAACTCAAGCAGACAGAAACCAAACCCACCATAGAACTGAAGAAATAGGCAATAGTATCCAATATTAGCTGAAGAACTATTTGCAGCTGATTATGCTGGGTGAGGGAGAGGTGGTTTTCTGTCAGGGAATGGCTTGAAATAGGCTGACCAGGCACCAGTGAATGAACTTGCATGGAGGGATGTCTGGGTATAATAACTTGAGTCAATAGACCTTAATATAACTAACGGTATACATGAAATCTGGTGGGGGTGCTATTGGGGTGTGTGTATGGGGGAGGTATTATGAAGATGATTAGGATATTTTGTATGAAGTACACAAAATTTCAATTAAAAATATACAAAAATTCATTCTGACTCTTACAATATTCCCTGAGTCTTAGGTAGCAGAGGTTTGATATAGGAAGCCAGTCCAAAAACTTGACTTCTACAGTCTCTTATTTTTTACACTTTGGCCAGTTGTAGCTTTCTGGGTTAATCACCATCTGTTGCATAAGGAAGTGTCACTGGTGAGAGTTGGAAGATGCATTAACATTATTTCTGTTCTCCTAAGGTTCTTGAGCCTTAGGTGTAGAGGTTGCATTGAAGATGTGTCATTTAGGGCTTGGCACCACTTATTCTCTGTGTTTGATCAGTCATGGAACTTTGTAATAGTCTCTATCTGTTACAAAAATAATGTTCTTTGATGAGTGGTAAGAGGTACACTTGCCTGCAAATATAAGGACACGTATTTAGAATACAGTAAAAAATTACTTTTGTCTAAGGATGAGACAAAAGTAGGTTTTTCTCCAGGATCCATGCCATCTCCAGTCAGGTATATTTGACTATGTTTAGAGTAAAACACATGAGTTCCCTCCCATTGAGCAGGCCCTAAGTCCAATTAGACAGTTGTTGATTGCCCCCAAGATAAAAGGATAAAAGTGTACCACTAGAGATGATTATTTGCTAGGCTGGTCATTGTTGTGGTTGGAGTCAATGATTGCCCCTCTCCTGCCTTAGTAATTTGCTAATTTGCATAATGCTCCCTAATCCCTCATCCCAGCAGTTTGCAATCCTACCAGCAGTGAATGAGGGTTTCCATTAACTCCCATCCAGGGGAGAATTTTCTGTTGTTTGTTCTCTTGATCTTAGGCATTCCAAATGGGGTAAGATGAAATCTTAATGTAATTTTGATTTTCATTTCCCTATTTACATATGACTCTAATTTCTTTCTTCTACAGGTGAAAATCTAATTTTGCCAGCACCATTTGTTGAAGATGTTGTCTTTCCTCCAATGTGTGTTCTTGTCATCTTTGTCAAATATCAGGTTGCTGAAACTGTATACACTCATGTTTGGGTCTTCTATTTGTTCCATTGATCTACATGTCTGTTTTTGTGCCAATACCATGCTGTTTGTATGACTATAGCTCTGTAATACAGTTTGAGTTCTGGTATGGTAATACCACCAACATTGCTCTTTGTGCTCAATATTGCTTTGGCTATCCAGGGTCTTTTGGGATTCAACATGAATTTTAGGATTTTTTTTTGTATTTCTATGAAGAATGGCATGGAAATTTTTATTGGAATAGGATTGAATCTATAAATTGTTTTGGAAGTATGTTTATTTTCATAATATTAATTCTATAAATTCATCAACATGGGAGTTCTTTCCATCTCCTTGTGTCTTTCTCAATCTCATTTGTCAAAGATTTAAAGTTTTAATTCTAGAGGTCTTTAGTGTCTTTTGTTAGATTTATTCCTAGATATTTTTGATGCTACTAGGAACGGGAATGTTTCTATGAACTCTTTCTCTGATTGATTGTTATTGGTATATAGACAGGTAAGTTGATTTTGTATCCTGCCACTTTGCAGAAAAGGTTGATCATATCTAGAGTTTTTCAGTGGCATTTTTGGAATCTTTAAATATATCATTTGTGTTCTGCTCTGTTTTCATTTTTTTTGATAAAATCACTGACCAAAACAACTTATGGAAGAAAGAGTTTATTTTATCTTATATTTCCCAGGGAAAGCCAAAGCAGAAACTCAGGGCAGGAAACTGGAGCACAGACCATTGAGGAACACTGCTTAATGGTTTGTTCCCCTGGCCAATACTCAGTCTGCTTTCTTATACAGCAGCACACACTCAGGGGTGTCACAGCCCACAGTGAGCTGGGTCCTCCCATATCACCCAACAATCAACAGTGTGACCCACAGATATGGCCACAAGTCAATTCAATGGTGATAATTATTTAATTGAGGTTCCCTCTACCCTGGTGTATTACTGACAACTTAAGCTACCAATATAATTGGCAAATAAGGATAATTTGAACTCTTCTTTTCCGATTAGTACCACTTTAAATTTGCCCTTGTCTTATTGCTCTACTTAAAGTTTCAAGTACTCTATTGGAAATGTGTGGGGTAGTGGACAGCCTTGACTGATTCCTGATTTTAATGGGAATGCTATAGGTTTTCTCATTTTAGAATGATTTTGGCTGTGCATCTGTAGTAGTTACACTTAATTATGTTGAGCTATAGTCCTCCAGTATAACTCCATCTAAGACTTTTATCATGAATACATGTTTGATATTGTCAAGGGCCTTTTCTGCATTTATTAAGATGGTCATGTGATTTTTGTCTTTAAATCCATTTATATGATTTATTACATTTATTTATTTAGGTATATTGGCCCATTACTTTATCTCTGGAAAGAAAATCAAATTGAACATCGTGGATAATCTTTTTGATATGTGTCTTATTTGTATTTTGTTGAGAATTTGTGCTTCTGTGTTCACTAGGAATATGTACTGTCTTTTCCTGGTTTTGGTATTAGAGTGATGCTACCTTCACAGAAAGACTCTGAGAATTCTCCCTTGTTTTTCTTTTTTCTCCTTCTTCTCCTTTCCTTCTCCTTCCTTCTCCTTCTCCTTCTCCTTTTCTCCTTCTCCTTTTCTCCTCCTCCTCCTCCTCCTCCTCCTCCTCCTCCTCCTCCTCCTCTTCTTCTTCTTCTTCTTCTTCTTCTTCTTCTTCTTCTTCTTTTCTTCTTCTTCTTCTTCCTCTTCTTCTTTTTCTTCTTCTTCTTCTTTTCTTCTTCTTCTTCTTCTTTTTCTTCTTCTTCACTTGAACAGTTCAATTCTCCAAATTTATTATCCAGTCTTGGAGTCTTGGTATTCGATCTCTCACTTGATTCATTCTGCTGGTGATGATTTCTCCTGCCTTTTCAAATCACCTTATTGAGGGCTGGAGAGATGGCACGACCATTGAAGGCTAAGGCTAACAAGGAAAACATCACATTGGCTTGAGTTTTGCAATTCCACCTTAATTTCAGCTTTTTTTTCTTCACTAGTTCTATCTCTTTCATGAATTCCCTTTTCAAATCCTGAATTGTCTTCATCATTTCATTCAGTTGTATATTTGTGTTTTCTCGAACTACAGTCAGGAATGTATTTTTATCTTCTTTGAATTCTTAGAGTTGTTTTTGTGTATGATCTTTAAAAATCTTTGAATACTTTGATCATGCTTGTGTTCTTCTAAGTACAGTGATCTAGGGTTCTTCTGAGAAGCTGTCATTGTAGAACACTTCTACAGGACTGGTGGTATTTGGTGGGAACATATTATCTTGGTTTTTCACATTATTTGCACTTTTACATTGTGACCTGAGGATATGGGCTTTCTTTACTCAGTTGTCTCTGATAGGAAATTCTAGCCTGTCTTTTCTGCGTTGAAGTTTGGTTCATTTTTCTTATTGATATAGCTTGATTGCTTTCTGATTAGGTATGAGTGGTTAGCTTGTCTGTGTTTCAGGTTCTTTTGATTTTTTTTTAATTGGAGGGATGGAATGATTCCAGGATGGCTAGTCAGGAGCTCTCCAAGAGCATGAATGGTGCTAGTCCTGAAGCAGCTTGGGTTCTCAATAGTTAGTTTGGATATATGTGGGCTCTAGAACAGTGGGAACAGGGATAGGGACAAATTGGGCAGGATTTGACTAACTTACTCGGCTACGTGGGTGCTCTCTAGTAGTACAAAGGGGGCTAGGCTCAATATGGGAGGATTGCAGAGAAGTGTGCCTAAACCAAAGTTTTATGGAATGCTTTCTTGTATGCTTTCATCTATATGCCTCTTATGAAATAATCTTAGGTCTCAATTTGCTAACAATAGAAATTTCACATCAGTTCAACAAATTAATCTTTCAGTAACTTTCAAGTTTCCTCTCCTTGACATCATATTGTGTGGCCTCCAATGAGAAAGCATTTCATAGTTCCCTCAAATAATCGATGCAAGGACAAGAGAGAATGCATACGGTAGTTCTCAATGAACTTGGAGTAGAAGTAGGAGGTTGGGGTAGGAACTGCAGTGACTAGAAAGCAACTAATCACATTTATCAACATAATGAGAATAGATTTGGAATCTCATCATTTGGTTTTCCCTCTGACATGCTAGGGCTTGGTTTGCCTATGTGTTTGGATCTCCTAGTTTTCCACAGTATGGGATCAATAAATCTCTTTAATATGAAATATTTTTCAGTACTTGATTTTATGTCTTTAAAAACTGAGTACATTTTCAAGAACTCGATCTTTGGCTCCTCCACACCTTCCTACCTAACTTTACATAAACTTTGCCATTTGCAACTCTACCTATTAACATATGCTGTCACATACAAATCCATGTTAATAGATAATTTTTCCAGATTACACTGTCATCTGTTGAACAACAGATGTTGAACAACATCTGTTCAACATTTCATTACACTAGAATTTCATACCATGAGTACTATTTACCACTGGGCACTAGATTTAATTTCTTTTGAGTTATCTATTTTTCTTTGTATGAGTGTTTTACCTGCATGTATGTAAGTACACCTATGTCATGCAATACCCACAGAGTCAAAAAAATATCAGATTCCTTGGAACTATAGCTATAGTTTTGCCAGCTAACAGAGGTTTTAGCCATCATTGTAGGTCCTGGGAATTGAACCTGGGTCCTCTGCAAGAACAGTGAGTACTCCTAACCTCTGAGGCATCTTTCCAGCTCTTGGCATTACATTTTGGTTTAGGATTACATTTAAGACTTATTTAGGCTTTGGCTCTCATTATAATTATCCATTACTTTCGAATCTATTTTTTTGCCATGGATTTCTCTGCATGTCAATGAATTTATTCCCTTCAGCTCAGTACTTTATCTCTCCCAGTATTTTTTGCCTGATTAAATATCTCAGAACCTTCCTGTGAAATACTGACATACACTATATTCTTTGCTTATCTCATTTAGCTCTTGAATGTTTTTGTAGAAATGTGGTCAGCATTCAAGGAACTGAGTTTCCTAAAGCTTATCTCCATGGCTTCAGATGAATTAGACCTGAATATTTGTATAATTCCTATTTTTTCACATCTCTAGAAATGTGATTTTTCTATTGATATGGCTTGGATGAAAATAGAAAAGTATTCATAAAATTTTATGTACAGTGTCTTGCCTGGTTTCTGAAGAATCACTCTAAAATATAGACCTATTACCCTGGAAATGTAAGCCTTATTTTTCTGTTAAAATATAGTTTTGTATTATTAGATAGTATTTGGTATTTTTGAAAGTTTTTATAATAATTTACCTGAATATTTCTCAAAACTGTCCTATATTATAGAGAATTAATATCATATTATCTTTTCTCTGTTTCCTTTTGGGAGAAGGAAAATTTAGGCAGTTTATAGTTTGTCAAATGTTACTGAGTGAGTCAGTGGCAGAATGGGATTTGAAATCCCAGTGTCTGTGTCCCTGATCAGCTATTATTTCTATTCTACTCAGATAATTGTACCATCTTCCTATTTATTATTTAGTCTGTCATTTCTTACATCAACAAAATCCAATTAAATTCTTCAGTGTTATTTCTCCTTTCTCCCATACTAATTAGTTCTTTTGGTTTATATGTTATCACAGGCATTGGGCAAAGACTTGCCTAATAGCAGAATCATGGGTTTAATTATTTATTCATACCTTTTAAACTCTTTTTTTCTGTTTGGTTTTAGTTTGTAAAACAAGGTGTGAAAATATGTAATCTTTGATGGATTAAACTCTGACAGTCAAATTAAATGCTCATGTCTTGATTCTAAAACTATATAATTTAGTTTTGTTAATATTAAATATAATGGCTAATTTGATTGCTCAATTGATTAGATTAGAAAATACCTAGTCATTAGTGAAGCATACCTTTAGGTTTGTCTGTTAAGGTGACCCCAGAAATATTTAATTGAGGAAGAAAACCTTTCCTAAATGTAGGCAGAACCATCCTACATGCTGGAGTATGACTGAATAAAAATAAGGAAAGGCGAAGGCAGTCTGAAAACAGGAACTCATCTCTCCCTGCTTCCTGACTGTGACTGTGATGTGACCAACCCTTTTATTCTCCTATTGTTATGCTTTCCCCACCAAGGTAGACTGTATCTCCTCAAACCATGAGTCCAAATAAGTTTGTCTTCCCTTAAGTTGCTTTGGACAGATATTTGGTGACAGCAATGGAAAAACGGATTAATACATTAATACTTTTGTTGTCATGGTTTGACTATGCTCTTATTGAAGACAGGGATTGTGGTTTCAGACAACAAAAGAGGGAACATGGTACAATTCAACATTTTCTTTGTTTAAAGTGCTGTCTCTGTCTTATATAATGTATACGAACTTGGACAACAGTTTATTTTCTTCACCCTGGTATTCCTTTTTTATAAAACAGGAGTCATTTATTTCATAGAACTCAATGAAGATAAGCTAAGGAAACATATCTTGAAAGTACTTGACTGCCATATAAGAGAGTCAGAGACCATCAATCTGCATCAGTCTCATTTTCTAGTTGCTTTTATAGACCCAGACTGTCAGTATAGGGTTCATTACTCATGATGAGTGGCCAATCAATACTGTGCATTGACAAAATATTTGCATAATAGACATGAGCAGACTTGACCAGAGAGGAGTCATTTCCTTATGCCAGATGTTTATAGTTTTTTTGTTGTTGTTTTTTGTTTTTTGTTTTTTTAGCAAATAGGTATATTTTAATTTTTAGGGCTCAAAGAACCATTTTTAGTTAATGAGTAACTTGTAGATAGTAAATGTTCTTTCTTTCACAAAAGGCAAATATACTTAAATGTCAGTTATTTTAATAATGTTACCTAAAAGGAATGGTTTACTAATGTTTATAGAGTGAATTGTGAAAAACATACGTGAATCAGGTTATAATGTGGCAAATATGACCTGGTTAATTAAACAGGTGCCACAATAGGAATTCCCCCAAAAAGAATATAACATAGAAATTTGGATATGCAAGCACTGAAATTCTGAAAGAACAGAAAGAAAATACCATGCAATCCAAAGATAATTGTGTGAAGTACTTAGCATCTGTAACTGAATATTCCTCAAATCTGCTCTGTGACATAGAGAATTAATATCATACTATCTTTCTCTGTTTTCTTTTGGGAGAAGGACTATGAATGGGAAGAAGTTAGGGGAGCCATGCCCTAAGAGCTTGAAGAGAGGCTAGTGAAATTGGTACTTAAATGGTACTAGCTACTTACGCCATCTTAGAATATCAGAGGAGGGATCCTTCATAGATAAAACTCGACCTCTGAAGGAGTAAATACACCTGGGTATTTTTGATGAATGTACATAGGCATAATAAGATTGGTTCTGGGCATTGTAAGTGGAAATTAAACTGTAAAAGACTGCTGATGCTGAGGCATAGCACAAAAACACAATCCCCTCCTTTTCCTCCCTGCTTTGTCATCTTTCATTATTAGGGGCTATTAGTTGAAGCTGACAGAAATGTAACTGGCAAAGGAATACAAAAAGTAAGATTTTTCAGAACTCCAGCTATCACATCATAGAATATAACAAGGGGACATTTGAAGCTGGGTGATCAAGTAGATAAACAACTGTCACAAATAAGTATAATTAAAACTGTAGTAAGCACACTAATTCTTTTATATTTAGAATTCCTTTTTGTCAATTTCACCCCATTCCATCAACATATCAAAATTAACCTTATTTTTGTACAAATTATATTATTTAAGACTGAGAGGATATGAGTTATGCAATTTTTTACAGTGACCACTAGAAAACCACCTGTATTTCCAGTGGCTACTCTTGCTCTTCCCGAAGTATGTTTCAGAATTATTCAGCTCCTGGCTGAGCACAATTGGTTTTTCTTTGTGAAGCATGTGCTTTATAAAATCTGGTGAAAAGCAGAACAGCTGCTGGTGAATGTCTTGAGACTCCCAGAGAGATTGTTGAGCAAGCAAGGTGTCATGTGAGCAAAAGTTCTCAGACCTCTAGGAATCACATTTATTCACTGAATCAGAATGATGGTGAGGCATTACAAACTACATTTTAGGACTGTATAATAGGATTTTAGGAGGTTTACCTGACATCAACTCCATGGATTTATCTGGTGTTCTGTAGGCTGCTAGAGTGAATGGAGCATAAAATTAGTGTATGAATCTAAACAAAAATACTTCCCATATTTTACTTATTCACAAAAACACATATCTGAATTTCAATAAAAAACCTGGAAGAGCTTTTCCTCATTTTTCCCTTTTTTCCTGAATAGATAAAACAAAGATTAAACCTAAGTAAATGGAGGTTTAAAAAAAGAAGTCAACCTTGACATATCTCTAATAGAACTGACAAGAATAATTATTTGATCTTAGTAACACCATTTGAAGAAACTGATGGTTTTATTGTGGTTATTTCCTTTTAGAAGGAACTAGAGTTATAGATGATTGTTAGCCACAATACGGGTCCTGGGAATTGAATATCAGTCCTCTACAAGAGCATCCAATGGTTTTAATCACTGAACAGAACCGTCTCTTTAGTCACATGTGGTTGGAAAACCAAAATCAAGTATTTCATGACTTTGTTGAGCTGAACAAGAAGATAAAGAAAGAACTGAATAATTATACACTTTTAGTAAATTTTTAGGTATTTGAATTCTGTCTTGAGTACATTGGACAATGGTCCAAGTCAATATTTGCATGACAGAAGATTTATACACTGTACTGTATTCCTTCTCTTATATTATATGAAGTACACAGAGACATGTTTAACACTCAATTCCTGAACTCTAAATCTCAAGAAAAATAACCAACATGTAAGGTCAAAACCTTTCTCTAACATGTTCTGTATATTTTAGAATAATAAAGTTAAATCAAGATGAATTTTGTTGGAATAAATGTAAAGGAAAAGAAATACAAGAGATAGGAGTTGACAATGGGGTATTTTTTTAAAGTAAAAGGACAAAATGTTAATGATGGAACATGTCTACTAATAAAGTCAGTTCCTCAGAGGCTACATTGTCTTAATAGTCAAGGCAAGGGAGGAAAGGATTCCACAACTCTTCATCCCTGTGTTGTAAGTTGAGAGGTAGTTTCTGTTTCCTGTGGTCAGTCATATCCTAATCAATCTATTTATAACCATTTTTTGTGCGTGTTTGCTGTTACTCCAAAAGGTACCATACTGAAGGGTCTTGAGAGCCATATCCAACTATCTTATTGTTGGTCGATGAATATTCTCCAGGAGTGGAAAGTGCTTAAGGTTTGAGTACTCCTACAAAAATTAAGGACCAATGTAAGGGATATAGATAGTTATTGTCTTTGTTTTACTTTTCCTTTATCAAAAGTCTTGTTCATGGAGTTTAGGGAAACCTATGGAATTTCAGAATAATGACAGTCAATTAGTAGTGTGCTTGCCAGTTATGTAATATCTGAGTTTCTTAAAATGCTTGATGTCCAGATTTATAACAGTGTATGTGGTGAAGTGATATCTGTTTTTACCTCTATTGACAATAGCAACAGAATCTGATTTTTCTAACTGTTAACCACAATATGTACACAATATGTGCCAACTACTATAAGTACATTACTTGTTTATCTCATTGAGTTATCACATTTTGAAGGAACATAAATAAAGGCTTGGAGATGTGACAAATTTGCTTAAGCCTACCTAAATATGCCATAATAGTAAAAGAACTTAAATCTAGTTAACCTTGCTTCACAAAAGTGGGCCTGCCTTGAGTTTGGAAAGATTGTAGATTTTGGGAGATATGAGTCCTAAGAATGGTCTAAACTGACATTGTGATCAGGTGTTCCATTTTTTTTTCTGATTATTTACTTTCTTATTTGCAAATTGGGTTGACTAGATAGAATGATTTACATGGAGATACAGAACCCTAAAGTTTCTAACAATTTAACAATTCTAACAATTTGTCTTTTTAAAAAATTCTACTTAAATGTTAGATAGACTAGAATGTGTCTTTGAAAACAATTACATGTAGCGGCACATTTAGGCCTAATTTCCCTCGTTAAGGCAAGAAGTAATAACTAACTGATGTGATCAATTCCCTAATGCGATTTGGAGGAATAATATCAAACATTAAAAGTTACAATTGGAGCTATCTCTCATTGAGGTGGATTTCAAAATTATTTTAAGACTTTTTTTTTAATCTAATAGGTATGCCAGAAGATCTCAAATAAGATTGTGTTTAGTTTTTCCTGATTATGACTAGAGCTGAAAAAAATAGTGATAAGTACTTTCGTAGTCTATCAAGAGCTACTAGGGAAAGTATGTCAGAGACCTTTTCTACAGGATAAAATGTCAATAACCAGGGGACGGCCCACAGGGAGCTTTTGTTTGGTTGCTAGTTTGGGGGCACTAATCATAGAAATACTTTTACTGTGCAAATTCAGTGAGCTATATATTTATTTGTGAGTTAAATGTTTTCTCCATATTAATGTTGCATGTACAAATTTTATTAAAAATGCATCAGAAAGGTTAATATAAGAATAACTCCAATCAATTTTGTCTAGGATAAATAAAAGAAGATTAAATATTTGAAAGGTTATTTTATAAATTATTAAAATATAATACTGTCAACCAAATAAGAAGTGCACGAAACTTTTCTTAACCCCCTGAATGGTTGAGCCTTCAATCCTCTACAATTTGTATATTTTTATTGTACTAATCAAGAGACTGAAAAACTGTACTAAGATCCAGGCAGTTTAGATTTTTGGAAAGAAAAAAACCTCATTAGAAAAGTGAAATGGTAAAACTAATTTACACTAATATATTCAAGGTTGAACATCCACCCTCCAGATAATCTGCTTCCTACAATAAGACAGTAAAAGAATGCAGGAAAAGAGAAAGAAATCTTCACAGGTGGAATATGGATCATCAAGGAGGTACATGATTTTTTTCAGATAAGGACTCATTCTGTTTTGCCACTGATCAATCTTTTCTATATTTTGAGTAGATTTAAAATATATAGACCAATCAAAATTTTATAAATACTTACATATAAAGTAAGGTATGTATGCAAATAATGAATAATGAGCAATGATTGGGTTGGAAAAATGACTCAGTGGGTGGTAAGAGTACTTGTTGAACAAACATGAGGATTTGAATTGGGATGCCCAGCATTCATGTAAAAGCTAGGCATGACCACAACTTCCAGTCCCATTATTTGGGTTGGGGAAGAGACAGGAGGACACTTGGTCTAGCTGAGAATCAGAGAGCTCCAGGTTCAGTGAGAGACCAGGACCCTAGGGAATTGATTAAGCATATAATGATAGAGCAGGATCACCATTGTTCTCCTCTAGTCTCTTTGTGGTCATGCACACACACACCCACATACAGACAGAGACACACAACATAGCAGTAATTATGATCACACACACACACACACACACACACACACACATACACAAATCATATCGAATAGCAGATGTAGTACGCCATGTGTTCATTCAGCAAATTTCCTCAAATGATAGTGACATAGTCATAAACAAAATATGATACACTCACTTCCCACATGACATCTTAAATTTGATAAGAGAAGAGGACATTTAAAAATTATTTCTACTAACTTGACTCCATAGGTCTTAATATAAATGACAGATTGTATGAAATTCAGTGGTGGAAGGGGGACTTTGGGAGGGTGCCAATGGGTAAGGGGGTATAAAGATGATTAAGATATTGTGTATAAAATACATAAAAAATCAGTAAGAGAGAAAAAGATTATTTCCCAAGTAATTATTTCATTATACTTCTAACCAAGAATGTAGAGCCAAATGTAAGTATACAGTTGTCTTCAAATGCTGTTGAACATTCAACAAAGGTATATTTGCATTGAGGTTTGAGCATTTTAGTCTTAACACTTGATTTTCAAAATTAAATTTTAAACATAAATGCAACATAACCAAGTTTTACTTATTGTCATATTCAGTACTGTTTAATATTTTTTGTATGTCAATGAGGTATGATAATGCTCCCTGTTAACAGCAAATCTATCACTGCACATCAGAGGCTTTGATGAAAATTCCTTTGAAAATGTACATTTATCTTGATTTCCTTATAAAAGTTGTGTTGCCATAGCTACAAGATATTCATTTGAATAATATGTTCTTAATTGACAAGGAAAAGACAATTCAGAAGGAGAGTCAATAATTTTGACAAGTGATTTTTTAAAAGAGTTGATGTTAAATTTGATTTTGAATTATTTACTATTTTGGCTTTTGGTTTATTTTCTATTTTAATATAGTATATGACTGAAAAATTAGATATACATGGAAAAGATACAGTTTTTTTACTTTCAGTGTTAGGGAAAAAATCATAAATAATTACATTTTTGTGAGAGTTGGGCTTCCTTTTTGATTCCATTGACCAATGGTGCAGTGGGAATTGGACAGAATTAGACACTAATTGGTTGGGCATGCTGAACGAAATGATCCTGTTATTATTCTTGGTAACTACTTTTTTATTTTCTATAAATTTTCTAAGAAACATTTAAATTTTAAAAATTAATTTCAAAAAGCAATAATATTTTAATCTTTGTATTTTCAAAGAATGTATAAATTCACTGAAGAAGACACCAAAAATAACTACAGATTTTTTGGAAATAGAGAACGTTAAGTAACGAGTAATTGAAAATTCATTATTATATTGTCTATGGATTATTTATTCTGGCTTCACTCACTGAAAACACAAAAATCATCAGCAGTCTCATCTATTGAATATCTGCTGGTTTACTATGATAGATGTTATCATTCCTGCTCTTAAAAGCATGTATAAATTTCAAGCTATAAATGATCTAATGATCACAAACAAGTTTACAAAGAAATATTTAATTAAGTATTTATTGTCATATTCTCATTTACTATCTAAGTTCCTTTTCTGAGAAACGTTTGACCTCTGAACTTCATAAAATATCCTGTATAGTTAAATTTCTTCCATTTCAAATAACACAGAATGATCTTCACTTATCCTCTGATAACATTTTTTATTTTATTTCTTCATTAATGTACATGACTCAATTCTTCTGGATATTGAGATTTTTTCTGTTTTTTCCTTTTCCTGATTTCCACTCTCTTTTCCTGACATAGACCTATGTATTCACAAGTAATGTTCTCCAAGTCTCATAGGTCTGTTGCTGTAGTTGGACAGTAATAATCTGGATTCTATCAGTGATAATGTAGTACCCATAACCTCATAATCATTGCCTTCACTCCTCCTATTAATTTTTTGGCCAAAATATTTTCTGTAAGTCCTAAGTTTATAGGGACATTTAGGAAGTACATTTACTTGGAAGTGTATCTGTCTCTCTGTCTGTACGTGGCTACTTTCTTTTTGTACTTTTGGGAAATCTGTGAAATCAGTCGAAGGTGACGTCTCATCACTGCCATTGTTTTTGGTGACTTCTTGTTGAACACGGATATTTAGGTCAAGCAGTTTATTATAATGAGGAATTTCCAAGGCAGTAAGAAGGTTTCAAGTTTCTGAGACTTCTCTGAGAGCTAAGATGGGGTGCATGATTAGTTCTCCTTCACATCCCAGCATGAGCACCATGCCATACAACACAACCATAACCTCAGACAAATATGTGACACAGATAAACTCTATGAATTCATTCTTGGTAGCTCCAGTCACTGCTCTTTGAGACATATTTTGACAATAAGCAAAGGCATTCAGTTTACTATGCATAACATCTTTTTCTCTTGGCCAATTCATGTTTTTTTAAAAAGATTTATTTTTAGATATATGTATGGGAGGGGGTAGTGTGTGACTGTGTGCCACCTGTGTGTATACCCACTGAAGTCAGAAGAGGGTACTGCATACCCTGGAGTTGGAATTACAGGCATTTGTAAGTTGCCATATATAGATCCTGGGACTTGAACTCTGGTCCTCTAGAAGAGCAACAATTGCTGTTAACCACTGAGCCATCTCTTCGATCCTTTCATTTATGTTTAAAATGATTATTTCTTTTCTTTTTTTCTCCAAGAGCCAACTCTATCTCTTTAGAACTGCAGATCATGTAAAATATTATCAAAATTGGTAGATACAGTATTGCCCAGACAATAACAAAATAACCAAAAATGTAGTAATTCCAGATATCAGGAAGGCTTGTAGATTTTTAAAAGAGTGATTAATGCATGGGTCCAGCACAGACTTATGAAAGTAGATGTTAACATTAATTCCAAAGGATTTACTCCTCATGCTTTTTTAGAACTTGAAGGTAAGACCCTATTCCTCAAGACAGAATATACTTCAAACTCAGGATTTGGTGCAATGGAGCCGGAGCTGAGCTGGAAGCCACTTCCTCTGAAGGCTAGCTCTTACAGCTTTGGAGGGCACTACAAAAGCTGCTAAGGGAGAACACCAATCGATGGACCAACACCAGCTTCAATACCAATTAATCACATCGATGACTGGCACAGCACACAGCATTAGTGCAGTAGTGGCACTTTTATTTTGGGGCAATCAAAAGTTACCTAATTGAAATTTCATAAAGATAAAGTTTTATGTGAAAACATTTTTTCCAATAATCTTCAGAGTCAACTGCAAATTAATACACTCATTACTATTACCCTCACTTTTATCATGGTGTTATTCCAACTACATAGCCAAAGAATACTAATCCTATAAATATTACCTTATCCCATAAAAGAGGATGTAAGGTGCCCTCTTAAAAGAATCAGTCATATCAATAAAGAAGGTTAACATCCAAATTTGTAGGAAGTTTGGAGAAGGTAAAGAATTCTAAGCTGTAAAATTCAGTCACAGAGTGCATAACAACATACAGAGATAAACGGTGATGTAGGATGTTGTTATCACAACAACAAATTGTTTGAGATTTATAATTGTAATCCCCAGGAAACAAAAGATTAGAAGATAGGACAAGGTGGGTTTAAAACTATTACAGATACTGTGTGTTTAATAAAAAGCAATGGAGAGTCTAAAACAAAAATAAAATGTTAATGACCGTAAATGAATGGCCAATACAGGCTATATTATTTCTGAATCAGAAATATACTTTGTAAATTGCCACACAGAGAAGGATACTAATGAAGAAAATTAGGAATAGCTAGATAGTATGAAGCACATAGCAACAATTATTTTCAAGACATGGAAATCATTTAGTAATTCTCAAAATATTGTACTGAAGCCAGAAACATCAAAATTAGAAGAGAATTTGTTAGATAAACAAATTCTCAAGTTCTTCTTGTGGTCCATTAAGTAAAAAAAATCCAGGGTAAGACCAAGAAATTCATGTTTAATATATGTTAATTCCTTTCTGTGTAATTCTGAAGGGTGCTTAACTTTGAGAGCCAGTGATTTAGGGATAGCTTTATAAATCAATGTTTTTCTTCACATTAAGAAACATTGGCTAGACTTAAGAGATGGCTCAGCAGTTAAGATCACCGGCTGATCTTGCAGAGAACCTTGGTTCCATTCCTACACCCACATAGAGGCTAAAAACCGTCTGTAACTCCAGTTCCAGATGATGCAGTGCCCGCTTCTGGCCTCCACAAGCATTGCATGCGTGGGTACACTTACATACATGTAGGTAAAACAATCGTATTCAGGAAATAAAAATAAGCCAGGCTTGGTGGAGCATGCCTTCAATCCCAGCACTGGGGAGGCAGAGGCAGGGGGAAGATCTCTGTGAATTCAAGGCCAGCCAGGTCTACATATCAAGTTCTAGGGAAGTTGGGGCTACAGGGAGACATAGCCTCAAAAGTAAATGAATAAATGAATATGTAACTAAAGATATACAAAATTTTAAAAAGAATTATTGATTAATTACCCAGGTTCAATATTCCAAGATGCCAAAGAGGCATACAAGTGAATCCTTGCCATTTATAGTTTTAATACCCAGTTAAGATACAAAACAGTTTACAGATAAAATATTTAATTTGAAACAACAATCAAAAGAAGATATAGCGTAATATTGTTTAAGATTAATAGTAAATTCTATAGAATTGCATGTTTCTAATGCATTTTTGGGGAAAAGCTCACTTAGAGAGAATTTCTAGGAGAATGCATGGTTAGGACTGCTTGAAGAATTTGATTGTAAGCTAAAAGCAAAGAGAAAAAGAAGAAAAGGCTTTCCCATAAAGTTCAGGATTTGATGGTTTCCTTTTCCATCATAAATATTATTATTGTTCACTTTTTTCATAGTAACCATTTTAATAACATATATATGACACTTCATATGCAATCTCAGTTGTACACCGATCAAGATATTAAATGTGAAAGACTGTAATAGGAATTTGTTAAAGAAATAAACATTTATTTATTTTTATGATTACTGAATAGGTAAAGAGCTTCTTAGACAAAATATAAAAATATAGTCATTTTCTGGGTATGGTGACACAGCAGAGGCAGGCAGATCTCTGTGAGTTTAAGGTCAGCTTGGTCTATATTGTGAGTTCCAGGTCAGATGCAGGTGCAAGGAAACCCTGTCTCAAGAAGACAAAAAAAAAAAATAGAATTAAGGGAAAGAGTGATTTAGGATATAAAATATAAGTACTTCCATTGCTCAAAAGGCACAGCAAAGAGAATAAAAAGACAAGCCAGAATTGGAAATGATATTTGCAATATTGACTACTGAAAAAGAACCTGGCATATTTAGAACACTATAGGAAACTGAGGCACAGAATTCACCACACAGGAGAAGGCACTAGAGACAAAACTGAAGAAATTCACTGAGATTGTTTTAGACTCTTGATATTCCAGTGGAGTTTCTCCTAGAATTTCAAGCTCTTATCCCAGTTTCCTTACAGGTTTTCTATTCATTGGTGGGCAGGTTTATATTTAACTCAAATGACCAGGGACCGCAGACTACTATGTGTCTTGTGACCACAATCAGGAAATTCTTTCAGCATATTTATAGAAGCAGAAGCAAAGGTGAAGGCAACAGGGGAAACATCTGTAACCCATCAGGGGAGACCTTGGCAACCAATTATGCCTCCAGGTAGGATTGCAAAGGTTGTGTGGCTCTCTCTTAAAATAACGTTTATCATGAGTGGGAACCCACTGTTTCCAAGTTTTCCAATATCAAGGACACCTAAACATTATCACATTCTAATGAGGAAATGAAAAAAAAATGAAGAAAAGATAGATGAGCAAACAACACAATTAGTATTTGTATAGAGGAGATAATAAAAATGAGATGACACGCGAACACAGAAACGGTGAGGTAAAATTACATTAAGAAGGACTGAAGACAAGGGCAGTATTAAGACACAAGAGGAGATCATTTTGGATTCAATTACTTTGAAAAGTAATTTGTCATTACCTAGTAAATTTGAAACTACTACACATATATAATGACCCAATGATTCTGCTCCTGGACATATACAAGACACATGGAAAAGAATGTTCTAGGACTACTATTTGTAATGACAGAAAGACTATCAATAAAAAAAATACTTATAGTACATATATACAATTGATATTTAGTGTGGAAGAAACATGGAGTGACATGTATAGATTCATATTAATAATATATCAGCGTACTACCATGATACAAGGACTTTGCAGCAGAATACACTGACTTAATTTAATTTAAATTTCAAAGATGAAAAAGTCAAATAAATATTGGTTAAATTATTTTTGTTTCATATTAATGCTTATTTCATAACTATGCTATAGTGTTAAGCTATAAATAATAATGACATGTTTAACACAAAGTACAGAACAGCTCTATATGGAGATGAATGTTGGGATTGTCAATGGATAGATAGTAAAACACTTCACAGTATTATCTATTTCTTTTTTTTAAAGTATTTCATTTATTATTTTGTCAATGCGTATGAGTATATGTCCTTCATGTGTGTACTTACGCCCATGTCATGCAATGCCTGCAGAGGTCAGAAGGCGGCCTTGGATTCCCTGGGACTGGAATTATGGATGGTTGTTAGCCATCATGTGGGTGCTGGTAAATGAACCCAGGTCCTGCACAAGAGGAGTCAGTGCTGTTTAACCACCGAGCTATCTCTCCAGCTCCAGAAATATCTATTTATGAAGCATGGTGTTGTGAGTATATTGATGTTCACTTTGATGATTTATTTTCTGATTCTTATCTTAACTGTATCTTTTCACTCACACTGTTTTTATTCATTACATGTTTTATAATACAAACATTCTATTTACAGAGCAAAGTAAGACAGAAAGAATGGGGATGAGACCAGAGTGGCAGTATTAGGACCAGCTGGGTTGCAGGATACTGCAAGAAGCAGCGACAGACCAGGTCACATAAAGTAATGTTGGTGAGGTTAGAGGAAAAAAGCTTTAAAGAAATCATCTGGAGATTTATTAAATAAACAAAATACAGGGATACTTGCAATAGTACTTGATTAGTTTATTTTTCAATAAACTTTTAAATTGAAGCATAGCATTCATAGAAAGTAGCTAAGCAAAATTGCTCACCTCAGCTTAAAATGTGAGAATGCCTCTGTAACCACACCATTTAGAGCAAGAAGTACAGCACAAACAGCACTCCAGCACTCCCTTCATTGCACATCCCTCACCATCATCTCTGTCCCTTCTTGCCCTAAGATAAACAACATTCTGACTTCTAGCATCATGCAGTAGTTTTCTTTTGGAGGACTTCATGTAAATACAGCAATGAAGAATGCATTATTTTGGATCTAACTGTCACCGCATTATGTTTTAAATACTTTTGTATTTTTCTATATGTAGCATTATATCATTAAATTTCATTTCTCCATAGTATCCCATTATTCTGTCTTCCAATCATTATTTATACATTCTGTTGTGGGAGAACATTTAATGTCTTCAATTTGGGGGATGTTATGAAGAAATTTGCTATTGATTCCCATATATATGAATAATTTGCACACATTTCAGCTATAAATACAGTTAAATATGATTTTATTCTATTTGCATGAACACCAACAAAATGTCGTCTTTATAAAGTAGCTGAATCTATTTATAAATCAAAAGAGTTTATGGAAGTCCGACTTAATTCATATCCTCAGATTATTTTATGTTGTTAAACTTCAAATTTTTGTTGTTCTATGGGCTTCTTATTCTGTGGTAAACAGTGAGCAGAACCCCTGTACTTGCATTTGTAAGGCATTTACATATCCCATTTGTACTTGTTTAAAATTTTTATGAGTGTTTGTCATTTTCTTGTTAATTTAAGAAGCTGACTTGAGACGTTGACAATATTTTTGATTTAATCCTAAGGAGGTAAATTATAAAATTTTGCACAGAAAAAAGAAATGTAGTGGGCAAAATGACGACTTTATTTTGTGTGTCATTTTTAGAAAAATGGTAATTTCCAATGTACAATAGAATGAGTTTTGAAATAATACACGGAATAATTTATAAAACTCACCTGTTACTGTAGTCTTACTCAGATTTCTGATACATTTTCTAAATCTTCCCTAGCAAATGAAAGAAGTTCACCTTCAGTCAGGCATTTATGGTTACCGGGTTGTGTGGATATTTACTATCTGTTGGCTTCCAAAATGGGGAAATTACAGAAATAAGAAAAAGAAGAAAATGGAGTCT
Organism: Eospalax fontanierii; assembly: GCA_035773235.1. Classification (NCBI taxonomy): domain Eukaryota; kingdom Metazoa; phylum Chordata; class Mammalia; order Rodentia; family Spalacidae; genus Eospalax; species Eospalax fontanierii. The sequence goes on along the minus strand of CM069525.1, from coordinate 20,462,032 downwards.
CTTTCTGTGTATGACTGCTGATTTAAGAAATCACAGAGCCATGACATAACAGATTTTCACCCTTAGTTAAATTGCATTCCTAATGTGCAATTCTTTTAAGTAGTATAAACATTCTTGCCTGTAAGTGACTAAGAAAATGTGAGAGATTCTTTCTCTTCCTCATATAAATATTAGTTTGCCTTTGATATAAAAATGAATCTGAGTTTAAATGTATTTTTCTTTGAGTAGCATCTGTTTTTACAGGAAGGAGTGTCTTTTAATAAATTGATATAATATGTCTTCCCACTTTATGAAGACACATCATTTTTTAGATGTCTGTTTAAGTAGACATCCTTCATAGTTCTTGATTAACTTGCTCGGTTATGCCATGCCCACAGAGACCTTGCAGAATTTCAGAAATATGCTTTTTAATTAAAAGGTTATTTGTCCACAAGAACTGAAATTCACCATTTTATCAAGTCATCACCTATAACCTCCCACATCATTCTTCTTTTTCTGATTTATTTTTGTTTTTTAATGCTCCTACGTATGCTGAGCTTTTCCTATTACTGTTTGTTTCTGAGACATGCGGCATTCAGTCTCCGCCTTCTATGAATAAGTGTGGAAAACAAAGAAAGAGGGGAATGTGAATGTAAAAATGACATGATTCTTAAATATGGGTTTATGAAACATTCTCTTCCTGGTAATAGGATATCCTCAAGTTATCTTTATTTTGACAAAGAACATTTTAGGGCAAATATGGAGAAGGGGAGGCTGCATTCATAACAGAACTATTGAACCTCTTTGCTTTATAAACCTGCTTAACCAAAATTGTGTGTGAATATGCTGCTGTCTATTTGAGGAGGAAACATACCTGTTGTTAAACTTCTACATGTGAGGGGAATGTAAGAAAAGGGATTAATTTGTGGAAAGAAAATGCAAAGGCAATTTTATATCAATTCAAATAATTTAATTTGGGAATAGAAATCTTTGTATATTGTGTGATGATAATGATGAAAATGCTGATAACAATTTTAGTAGATATCCAATGATGATAGATGCCTTTCCTATAAGATTTTGGAGGACCAATGCAGTTTTTTGGAAGGATTTTATTGTCTATAGGATATTAAAAGAATAACAAATTCTTCCAAAGTTCCTTTGAGTAGAGTAGACATGTTGACTATTAATCATGATGATTTTTGACATAACCTTAGAGAACAGAAAAGAATATTTGAAGGGTGGGAAAATGGTTTCATCTATTTAGGAAGACAGATAGGTTTGACTTGAGCTGTCATATATTTGAATATGTGCTATAAAGGGCCAGATTTTGATGCTTGTAGAAAGCACCTGACAAGAGTAATTACCCATCACCAGTCCTCTCGGACATTGCACATACTTTAGTTCTAGCTGGTGAAACGAGTTGAGGACAAATAATGTGTTTATATTAAAAATCGTTATGCTGTCCAATAGACAAAAGAAAAATGGATAACTTAAAATTAATGAAATTTAATATATCTTAGCTACTATTCAGTGACTAAAACTTTTCCAAACTTTGAAAGCATTGTATGCTGGGAAATTATTTTGGGAATGGACTCTACTTTCAAGGACAAATAGAAACGCGAATACAAGGAAAGATGTTATAAAGAGTGTGAGACTTATTGCAATAGTATATGTATATATATATATATATATTTACACATATATATACATACACACTCATATACATGTATGATATATATATATATATATATATATATATGATATATATGATTATCACTGAAAATGTCATTTATTTCCAGGTGGAAGTTGATTAATAGGGAAATTATCTATGGTAGGTTTTTAAATATCATTAACCTTGTCAGGTGGGTGAGGGAGTAAAAGTTGCTCCAAACCAAGGAAATAGTATGTACAGAGGCAAAATATGTAAAGTAACTTGGCAAATTCGCTATTCTCAGAGTATAACAGGGGAAGACTAATTAAATGCAGTGGGTAGCCTTTTGCTGGACTCAGGAAAATGAATTCAAGGTTGGTCTGAAGACCTTTAAGAAGGATGGCATGTGAGAAGCTAAGTGTCATCAGTGTTGTTTTCCCTTCCCACGGTCTTTGCTTTTCCAAAACAATTGCTCTTAGGAGTCAATACGAATGCTGTCCTGTAATTAAATATAATGACAAGCAATTTACAGACCTTAATAGAACATGGATGGAAAGATACACTTGAAGCCAAAAGAAAACAAAAGATGTATTCAGTGTTTTTTGGTTCAAATTGGGTTTGGACACAGTTTTTATGTATTTTATGTATTTTTTGAGACACAGTCTCATTATGTAGCTCTAGTTGGACTGGAATTTACTTTGCAGGCCAGGCTGAACCTTGAACTCACAAAGACCTGCCTGCCTCAGCCTCCTAAATTCTGGGATTAAAGTATGTGTCACCATGCCCAACCTGACATAGATTTTAAAATGAGTAGAAATCATTTGAGAAGCCAATTTGTGGGAGGAGGGAGTGGGAGAGATTCTTCACATGAGCATTTTATGACAAAATGCTTATGGGCATTCCTCAGTTATGTAGATAAAATATATTAATAAAAGGGAAAAGAAAATTATTTGAAGAGTTCTAAATGCCTTATTTAGGAGAACAAAATTGCTTAGACTTGGAGTTGTACTATATGCCTGCCACTATGCCTCCTCTCTATTTTCAACCCTACTGATGAATGTCTAAAGGAATGTAGACCGTGAAAGCTCATGGACCAAGAAAGGCAGTTTGCTTCAGGTATGAACTTAGAAAGTAAGAAGGTCTGTCTAGAATAATTTGGGGAAGTGTTAGATCAGAGTTTTGGTAACAACCAGGCATTGCCAAATTTCAAGATAGGTTCTCATACTTCAAATCATCTAGTAGACATCAGCATTTCTTTTCAAGTGTACAGAAAAAGACAAGTTGAAATGTGTACTTGAAAGCCTGCAATATTGACTCAGGTCTGTAATCTTTGACTCAGGAGGGTCAGATAGGAGCAACATGAGTTTGAAGTCAGTCTTGACTTCATAGCAAGGTGTAGTCTCAAAAACTTCACTGGTAATTTACTTTACTGGGGTTTTATAAAGATTATATAGGATAATTTGTTTGAGATCACTAGCACAATGATTGACACAAAGTCAATGTTTGGAGAGAGAGTAGATATCATCTTATATTTCATTATGACTTCATGCTTTGCAGTTTTTCTGAGTTGGCTCAAAGTGAGATATATTAATATATACTGACAGTAGTAACAGAAATTTGAAGTGATGCAAATTGTGCATATGTATGTTCTGTGTGCATTTGTTTGTTTGTGCTTGTGTATGTAGGGGTGTCACATGCCTGCCACAGCTTTAGTTAGAGGTTAGAGTACAGGTTTTGCCTTTCCAGCTTGCTTGAGAGACTATCTTTGCAGCTGTTTAAGACAAATGACAAATGTCAATTTTGAAGTTAAGAAAGAATTATATCTATATTTATAAATCTAGAAATATAAATAATATCTATATTCACTTTCAATTTTTGTTTTATTTTATTTCTACAGGAAAAATATAGTGTTGTACTAGAATACATGACGTCCATGCTCAGGAATTTTAAGACTTTACTTTTTCTTTTATTTTTGAGAATTTCATACATGAGTACTGCATGTACATTATTTCTACCCATCCCTCTACCCCTCCCAAATCTTCACCCATTCCTTGGATTCCTTTGTCAGTTTTACGACCACTTCCTTAGTTATTACTGTAACACACACACACACAACACACACACACACACACACACACACACACACACACACACACACCTTCCTGAGTACATTTAGTATTGCTTGGATATACATGTGTTTAGGGCTGGCCACTTGGGATTAGAACTGATTATTCCTACCTCTGCAGACAAGCCATTGATTACCTGGAGCTTGTTTTTAGAGGTAATACATTGTAAAATTTGCTCCCATCCACATTGAAATATCAACTATTTTTTCATTATGCAGGATTTATTTAGGAAACAATTTTGTGGAGATTTCATGGGCACAGCTTTTCTGTGATGCTCCTCTGGCTCTTAGAATCTTTCCAAGCCCTCTGCCCTAATGTTTCCTGAGCCTTAGGTGTAGGAGCTGTATTATATATGGATCATTTGGAGCTGTTAACTTCAAACACTTATTTTCTGCATTTTGATGAGAAGTGGATCTCTGTAGTAGTAACTAATTTTTACAAAAAATAAGGTCTTTGATAAGCAGTGGGAGTGACACTCATCACTGACTATAAGGATAAATGTTAAGAATACGCATGGAGAGGGAGAAAGCAGGATGAGCAACGCTAAGAATATCTGAAAAAGTGGTAGGAAAAGATATTCTTGTATAATCTTACTTAAAATACATAGTGTGTGTGTGTGTGTGTGTGTGTGTGTGTGTGTGTGTGTGTGTGTTTCTCCATAGGCCATCTAACAAAAAATTCCTGTACTAGGCATGGAGAAATTCCCATTAGAGTTGTTGGTCAGGGTAAACCAAGATGCTCCCAAAACAATAAAGGACATAAAGTGTTATTGTCCTTGGTTGCCTCCAAAATCTTGAAGGTAAGACCTTATTGCTGAAGACACCACACATTCTGAACACAGGACTTGAAGTCAAGCTGGAAGTGACCTAGAAGCCTCCTCCGTGAGGACCAACTCTTAAAGTATCACAAGATGCTATGCAAGTTGATAAGGGAGAAGAGCAATCAATAGTTCTTCATAGAAGTAAAGCCTATGAACGGCAACAATGACCACCCCAGTAAAAAATACCTAATGGTACAACAGTAACACTTTTATCTATGAGATAACCAACAACTGTCTAAATAGGAGTTAATTCATACTTGGTACTGTAAACCTAACCAACTACCAATAGCTGGAATGGTTCTAGAACCTAGGAGAGAACTTGCTACTGCTGCTTCCGGAAACTAATATAATTACTAGCAATACTTTATTTGAATTTTAAATATTTTTATTATTCTTTGAGAATTTCAATGTATTTTTATCAAATTCACCCTTATCTGTCATCTACCTGCAAATCCACCCCTACCTCCTAAACAAATTCATGGCCCTTTTCTTTTTTAGTGCATGCAGTCTAATTTGGGTTGCCAAATATTCTTGGAACCATTCTCTGGAGCATTTTTGACCTACCAGAGGGTCATAATCTTAAATAAAAGTGATTCTAGTTCTCTCAGCAGCTATCAATTGCTAAAAGCACCTCAGCGAGGGATGGTACTTTGTGCCCAACTCCCGATTCCATGATGGGATTTTGTCTGGTTTGAGGTTGTGCAGATCTTCTGGATACTGTCACAACTGCTGTGAGTTCCTATGTACAATTACCCTATTGTGTCTGGATAATATTGTTATGGTCATCCATGACCTCTGGCTCTTGCAAATTTTGGTCCCCTCTTCTGAATGATCCCTGATCCTTAAAGCAGGAGTGTGTTAAAAATGTCTCCTTTTGGCCTGACCACTCCGCAGTCTCTTACTCACTGCACCTTGACTGACTGTGACTCTCTGGTTAATCACCATCTATTGCACGAAGAAGCTTCTCTGATGAGGGTTGAGAGAGGCCTTGATCTGTGAATATAATGATAAGGCATCAGGAGTCAGTTTAACTCTATTTCCATTTAGTAGAATAAAATTAGTAGGCTATACCATGTGGGCTGTGACCTGTCTAGCAGGTTCTGGGCCTCAGTAACTATGTGTTTTACTTGTGGAGCAATCCTTAAATCCAGTCAGAAAGTGTTTGGTTACTCCCATAACATTCATGTCACTATTGCACCAGTTGCCATATCTTGCCAGACCAGACATTATTGTAGCTTTTGTGGTTCAAAGCTGAGTAAGACCAATGATTATTTTTCTTGTCTGGTAAGCACCTTCTAACACCTTGACAAGTAGTCAGTAGGAATGAAGCTTCACACAGATAGTGTATACATTAATTTTAACGTTGTATTTGATGAAAATATTTAAACATACTGAGATCAAGGTAATGACTTAATGACAGAACTTAATATTGAAATTAGCAATAATAATATTAGAATTAGTGGTTTCTGAGAATGGGAGATACTAACAAATAGAAAGCAAAATTTGTAGGGATAAGTCACCACTCTGACTGTGGTGGCTAGAAGAAGGAAGATTCTCTAGATGCTATACAGGCAAATATGACAGGATATGATGAGGAAAGACTGACTGTAAGTTATAGATGAGGCACATTCAGGATGAATCCCAACATAATATTCTATAAAAAATCTCTTTTTTATATTTTATTATTTTCATTTTACATATATGAGTGTATTGTCTGCATGTATTTAAGTGCACCTATATTATGCAATGCCTGTGGATGTCAGAAGAAGGCATCAGATCCCCTGGAGCTGCAGTTATGGATGGCTGTTAGCCTCCATGTGGGTTCTGGGAGTGAAACCCAGGTCCTCTGCTAGAGAAGTCAGTGTGCTCTTAACTGCTCAACCCTCTCTCTAATCCCAACATACTACTCTTAAACACAGGAGATAACAAATGATAAAAGTCTCTTGGGTGCCTCTTGCAAACAGAGACATTGGCAGAGGAGCTATAAATGAATATATGTCTTAGAAACTTGTCAGGATTGGCTGTGATGATTTGAGGTCATTATCAAGAGGTGATAATTTATAACACTCTGTTTTAGTATCTTCTTTCAAAATACAAAAAAAAACCTGGATAATATAAAATTGTATCACATATAAGCTTTAATGATGAAATCAATACATCTAAACCCGTGTCAACCTTTATTATATGGTAATGGAATATTTTGATGCAAACAGTGAAGGCAAAGTAGCTGATCTTTACAAAGCTGTCAAAGTAAAGCTGGACGTGGTAGTATACACATTTAATCCCAGCAGTAGGCTTTTTGTAAGTTCAAGGTCAGCCTGCTCTGCATAGTAAGATCCAAGTTGGCCGATGATAAACAGTAAGATCCTATCTAATTAAATGAAACAACAACAATAAAAAAGAGAGTTGAAAAAATATAAATAAATAAAATTGCTGATGCTTCTTTTAAAAGAATTTAAAATATTAGCAGGATGTAATTGGATATTTTGTATTAAAATTCATTCATTGAAATGGCAGTTTAAAATGTATCTTCTCTTAAGGAATAGTTGATTGTCTAGAAAAGTAACCTATTGAAGTAAACTTAGTTTAAAAATGAGCATACTTCAAGGATATGTATATTGACTTGAAATATTATTACTGGATTATAGTTTATCTTAAAAAACGAAAACCAAATTTTGTAACCTGCTTTTAAGTTTCAACAAAGCTATATATGCTGAATGAAATCTTCTACATGAGGGATTCACTTGAAATTAAGTAAATAAATTAAACACTATATAGCTGATGGAGTCATCCTGAGTACATGTGAGACGTTTCATCAACTGATTAAGATCGTTCAATATTTTATGGGCCGCCCATACCAGCCATCTTTTTTAGTAAGATTTGCCATTAATGCTTCATTAAAATTATAGTCATCTTGATAAATACTTTGTGACCTTCTGAGAAGAGAGGATATCTAGTCACTCAGCTGTGTAGGATGGTACTACAATTGTTAATTTATCATTTGTAGCTGAGATATGCAAGGTGTTCCTGCACACAGATGTGTTGGTCTAGTAGTCATAAGACAGTAAACATCACCATTTTCCTTGCTTTTTAAATATCCTTTATTCTTATCTCTGATGGTTTTCCCTGTCACCTAATGAGTAAGTAGGGCTAATAGTGGCTGCAGCAAAATCACACTCCCCATTTATCATGCTAATTGCAGTTTAATGAGGAGAGGCCTGAGGCTGGAAGAGTCTGCTACCTAGAGTCCTATTGGAGTAGGGTTTATTATGATAATTAATATAGTGTACAATAATTAAATTGCTCTACTAGATAGGTACTGTATTTATCATAAAGATCCACTATAGCAAGACTTTTGAGAATTCTCAAAGATCATTTTTGAAAATAAAATCTTCTGGAGATTTCTTAATGAGAAATTTGAGCTGGATGCCATTTTCAGGTATTTTTCCTAAGAGCAGGACTGGCTACATCATGGGTGGAACCCAGTTCAAAATGAAAATGTTCCAAAAGTACAAAGGTATTGTAAGAGTCCTAAAGTATGAAGCTATTTTTTTCTTTCTTCCATAGGTTTTCTTTACTCATATGAGCTCTCCATTGTCCTAATGGATTTTACTTAGGAAACACAAGTTGAAAGATTAAATATATACACACACACACACACATATATATATATATATATGAAGAATTTCAAGATGACAAAAGTATGAAGCTTGTCAGAGCATTACCTTCTGTGACCACACAGATCGACTGCACTACTGTAATGGTAGTCCCACCTCACTTCAGAGAGCAGAAGTGCACAATGCGAGTCTTCATTTTATGTTTAAGACTGAGCTAATCTCACACCAGTCTTTATAATATTATACAGAATGGTAGAATTCTCATGAAGTTTGGACCACAGATGACTGGAGCTGAGGCTGGGCAACCAGAGAAGTAAAAACAAATTAGTAATGTAGACTAAACATCCATATCACTCAGGACCAGCCTTTGTGTTTCTTAACAAGGAATAAAAAGAAATTTCAAGATGAGATCACATCAAAAACCTGTAGGATAGAAGAAAAAAGCTACAAAAAGTGAAGAATGAATGTTTTTTAAACTTCCTTAAGTAAACTAGTGGGTTTCACAGAAATGCTTAAATATTACAACTCCATAGCATTTGTTAGATTTTCTGTTTCCCCTTTACTACAAAATACTGAATTATTTAATAATGCAGTTCAATAAAATATTCCAAAATGTATTGAAGAAGGTGGGTAAAGTGGTTTTTGCTGTTGCGAAATTGCATTTCACTTTCTTTGCTTCCTTTGATGACTAATCTTTTTCTTTCTTAATCATCAGGTGAATTCAATAAGACCCAGAACATTATCCCACACATAAACTGTGGTCAGTAAATGTTTATGAAAATAATTATATATAATTAAGTATTTACAATAACTGACTAGTAGGCCTCTTAGGACTATGCTCTCAGGTACTGAACATTCATTGAAATCAAAGTACTAATAGTTCTCTACCTCCACAATAAAGTGGAGGTTGGATATAGTCCAAACATGGAATACCAGTAATAAATAATCAAACAACAGCTCAGTTGAGACACTATTCTGCTCTAATTTCCTGATGTAGGTTGCAATCTCAGTGTGGGAGTAATATCTTCTTGTCACAACATCATTTATAACAATAATAACTTAATCATACAGAATCCCTTCTGAATGGGCTACTCCCTATAATTCAATATAGAATGCCACTCTGCTTTAAGTAAGTTCTTTAAGTTCTAAAATGTGAAACTGTAAAGAGATGTCATTTGAAATTTTAAAATTATTTCTTGATGAAAAACAGCCTTTATTTACTCATTCCTGAGGTACATACCTAGTGCCCAAAGAGTGCTGGGCCCTGAATTAAATAGGGATTCATTCTCATTCATATCTCTCTCCCCCCTCCCTCCCTCCCTTTCCTCCTTCTGTTTTTCTCTCTCCTATTATTGAATATATGGACTGCTAGACATTTAAAATAATGCTCAGTATTGTTAATTTCATTCAGGTCAACAAAGCCTGTGCCTAAAGAAGAATCATATATTTGAAGGTAGAATTGATCGGAGACTTGGGCTTAGCAAGTAAGTATGTTTCACATGCCTAACCAGTTTTCAGTAGTTCATTGTTTTAAGTGAATTTTCCATTAGTTAAATGAGGCAATAATAAGAAGGAAAATACTGATAAACTTCTAAGTTGAACCAAGTTTGATAAATATAAAAAATGACTCATACTTAATAATGCACAAAGCAGGAGATTTCCTCTTAACTCATAGTTATTATATATCATCATTAGAGAGGAGACTTGCTGCTCCCCTTACTAGATTAATAGCCTGGGTATTCGTCTCTTTGACCTCAGCTGAAGTAAAAACACCAAGCAAGAGAAGCAGAAAGTAGAGTAAAAAGAAGTACTCTTCACTATTTCATCTGGGCAAGGAAATTAAAAAGAGGAAACACTTAAATTGTAGAGGAGCATTTGAAAGGGAAGGGTGTTGCTCTTTTCTTTCCTTTGACAGTCCTACCCTTTGAGAACCAGCTGGCAGCTCCTGGGTCACCAGGCGCTTTCCTCTTTTCAATTACAGGAGAATCTTATTAACAAGAATATAGAGAGGGAAGTACAATTTTAAGGAAAGGGAGGGAAAAAAAAGAAGGGGAATTTTTTTCCCATGGAGCAAAAAGCACATATGCTAGGAAACACACACTGAAATTCAAGTAACATTTACTGTCCATATCTTTCTAATATTGTGAAAAAAGAAACCATGTTTTCAGATACTTAAAGAGATAACAGTGCAAACCTTGCAATATATAATGACTTTCAGGACAGTTTATTTTCTATTTAGGACATAAGTAAATGGATTTGAGTTATTTGAAGGTATAAAAGTAAATCTTTAAAGTGCCTGTTTGAAGGAGTGTTTAACTACTTGGTGATACTGTCAGGGAGAAAAAAATTTGTTGACAATATCATAGGTTTTTTATATGATTTTCTCTAAATCTCTTCTACTGTTGATGGTTTTTATTACATTTATAGCAAATGCAACTCAATCTTAAATTATTCTGGTGGACATGAAACATTGAACATAATGATCCATATATTTGTCAGGAGATCTTTTTCAGTACTATAATCCTATTATTTTATAGAAATATTATTTACTAAATATGATTGTTTTTGGCTTATTGTCATGTAAATATAAGCACAAACACAAGGAAAAAAAGGTCCTAAATTTGTCTTCAGATTTATTCAGGAAATAGGATGTTATTTATATAGTCTCTGTCTGTCGTTCCTGACATGAAGCTTTCAGAACTCTTTTAATTTCTTGATTTATAAGGGTATTAAGATCATCTTTTTCTAATATTGGAGTTTTGCCCTAGTTCCTGACACAGAGCTTCTGAATCCATTGGAATTTCCTGGATGATAAAAGCACCTTTTGTTCTAATGAGGCCATTCCTTCCTAGTGGATCCCTAGATAGCTTTAGGATAGGGGACTGGTTGTGGGAAAGGCCAAAGCAAGGCATGATTAAAATAAGTACTTTCAGCCCCTCTCTTTTTTCTGACCAATGGCCAGTGATTTCATTATGCTTGGGTAATAAAGCCTCCATAAAAATTCCCAAAGGATGGAATTTGCAGAGCTTCTTGGCTGGTAAACACATGGAGGCACTGGGAGAGTGAGATTCCTCTTACACTGTGCCCTGTGTTTACGTATCTCTCCATTTGATCCTTCTAAACTGTATGCTTTATAATTAACCAGCAATAGTAAAATGAAATGCCTTTCCATGTTCTTTGAGCTATTTCAGCAAATTTTCAAGCCAGCTCTTCAGAAGCACCTGTGACAACCTATAGTTTCTAATGGTGCCTAAGGTGGAAGCAGTCTTTCAATGATAAACTCTCAGTTTCTGGAATATGCATCCACCTTACCTAGTTAGTGGCACAACTGAATAGAATTTTAGGGCACCTCTTTGGTGTCAGGAGGATTGAACAGTTAGTTTTTGTCATGAGAAACCACCACACATTTGGTTGGTGGTATCATAAGTAAAAGTAGTTAAGATGAGTACTTTTTAGACATTTTTTTAAAATTATAAGAAAATGCAAATCACTATCAGATGCATAAAATTATCTTAAAAACAGGGCTGATTTTATAATTTGTCAAATTTGTCACTGTGGTGAAACATGAATCCAAATTATTTCAGGATCATCTTGTCTCTACCTCCCAGTGCTGGATTATTGATATGTTCCTCCATGTAGAGCTTTTTCATGTGAGTGCATGGGATTCAAATTCAGGTCCTCATAGTTGTGCAGCAAATGCTTAACACACTGAGTCATCTCCCTAACTTCTCTCTGTTCTTTTACAGGAAAAATTCAAAGACATAGGGTTTAAAAATTAGAGAAGAAATTGTTTTTCATATCCTGGTAATGTAACAAAGCTACTTGGATTTTCTTGTCATATCATTTCACCACAGAATCTTAGAAGAGTCTCCTTTTGGGTTCCACTTCTGATTATCAGAAATACATGATTTTTGAGGACAGGGTTTATTTAGCTCTTACTTCCATGTCACAGTCCATAACTGAGGGAACCAAAAGCAGGAACTCAAGGCAGAAAGCTGCAGGCAGCAACTGATGTAGAGATCACAGAGTAATGCTGCTTACCGCATTCCCCCTGGCTTGCTCAAGTATCATTCATTTTATTAAAAAATTGTTGTTTTTCTATTTTCATGCAGTATAATTTGAGGATATTTAGATTCCCTCCCCCATCCACACGTCTCTTAGAGCTCTCTGCCCAATTTAATGCTTTAATGCACTCTGCCATATATATATATATATATATATATATATATATATATAATACTACCTATAGATTCTGATTTGTGTCCCCAAATGCCCTTCGGTGTGGGTTCATTCATTAGACCTTGGTTAACCTACTGAAAGCCCCTCCTTATTAGAGACTGTCTCGCCCCTTCCTAGCAACTATCAGTTGCCAAAAGTTCCTTAGGTTTGGTTGGGATTTCTTACCCATTTCCCCATCTGTGTGCTGGGATTTTGTCTGGTTTAAGCTTCCATGGGATTTGGGCATTCTGTCACCATTGCTGAGAGTTCATATGCACGACTAAATAGCTGTCTGAAAGACTGTTTCCTTTTGGTCATCCACCACACCTGGTTCTTTACAATCTTTCCACCTCCTCTTTCATAGTAATCTCTGAGCCTTTGGAAGCAAAAGTTTGAAATAAGTGTCCTATTCAGAGATAAGCACTCTGCAACCTCTTTTTCTCTGCATATTGGTCATTTGTGGGTGTCTGTGTTAATTACAATCTGCTAAATAAGAAAACTTCTCTTATTAGAGTTGAGAGATACATTCATCTTATGTGTAGAGGTTGCATTAAAAATGTATGACTTAGGGTTAAGCATTTCACAAACACTTGTTCTCTCCTTTTGACCAGTTGTGGAACTCTGTTACTTTCCATCTGTTGCAAAAGAAAACTTCTTTGATGTGTGGTGAAAAGCACGTTGTCTGTAATATAAGGATGCATACTTAGACCATTGTAAGAAATTATGGAAATTATGGAATGTGGAAAATATAGGGTTTTCTCTAGGATCTATGGCTTCTCAAGTCATGAGTCTCTGGTTGCTTACAATACCACAGACAAATTCCCTCCCATTGAGTGAGCCTTATTTCCAATTAGACAGCTGTTGGTTACTGCCAGGATAAAAGTGCAACTTCTATACCAATAATGATATCTTACTGGGTCAGGCATTATGGTTTATTTTGCTTTACAACTGGGCAGGACTATTGGTTGGTTTTCTCCCTTGACAGCTTGCATAGTATCCTTTGATACCATGAAACTGGTCTAAGTCCTGTGTCCTATGTGTGATTTGTCTACAACAATAGGGCGTTAGCTCCAATTTCTGAGAGGCATTCAAGGGCTGTGGCAAAAGCTTGTGTTCTTTTGGGATTCTGTTGAACTATGCTGACCAACAACTCAAAAGAAGATTTCCTCTGTCAGGCACTGTGTTTCTTGTTATATAGCCTTCAGTTATATATAGGTACTTGTATGCATATATATTGTATGTGTATTTTTCAGTAGGACTTTTAGTTGATAAATTTACCTCTGGGTTTTTACACCATCTAAGGGTTACTTATCTCACCTCTCCCCTGTTTAGCGCTCTCTACTCCCTCACCCATTAAAGTACCTCCCTTTTTCACATTTCTCCCTTGATAACACCTCTCTCCTTCTATCCCTCCTCAATAGACCTCCTTCTCCTTCACCCTCGTGACTCCTTTCGATTTTACTGAATCTTATGATTACAGAAGGATGTATATTCACATCTAAAAATTTGGAACTAAGATCTACAAATGAGAGAGAAAATACATGACTTGTTTTTCTGAATCTGTGTTACATAGATTAGTATAACAATTTCTAGATCCTTTACCTGCAAATTTCATGAATTTGTTTTTATTTAGGACTGAGTAAAACTCCATTGTGCAAATGCAACACATTTTTACTTTCAATTCATCAGTTGAAGGACATTCAGATTATTTCAAATTTATAGCTATTGTGAAAGGAGCAACAACAAACATGGCTTATAAGAATCTCTGTAGTCAGATGAGTTCTTTGAGTATATGCAAAGGAATTGTATAAAGAGGTCATATGCCAGATTTATTTTTAGTTTATTAAAAGTTCTCCATACTGTTTTTTCACAGACATTGTGATGCCACCATTTCCAATCCCAACAGTGGATGACAGTTCTCCTTTGCATAAATCCATGCCAGCGTTTTATGTCATTTGTTCTCTTGATGTTAATCATTCTGACTGGAGTTAGACGAAATCTTTAAGTAGTTTTGATTTGCATTTCCCTAATTACTAAAGATATTAAACAGTTTTGTAGGTGTTGTTTCTTATTTTATCGCATCTTTTAAGAGCTCTCTGTTCAGCTCCATAGATAATTTTTATTTGGGTCATTTTTTTCTTGTGCTTTGATTTTTGAATTCTTTGCATGTACTGGATATTAATCCTCTGTCAGAAATACAGCTGGTAAAGATTTTCTCCCACTCTATTGGCTTCCCCTTCACTCAACTGATTGTTTCCTTTGCTGTAGAGAAGTTTTTTTTTTGTTGTTGTTTGTTTGTTTGTTTTTGCTTAATGTGGTCCCTTTCGTCAGTTGTTCACCTTAATTCCTGAGCTGCTGATGTCTGATTTAGAAAGTGTTTTACTGCACTTATATCTTGTAGGGTGCTGCCTATGTTTTCTTCTAACACTTTCACTGTTTTGGGCTTCAAATTGAGGTCTTTGATCCATTTGGAGTTGACTTTTGTGAAGGGTGATAAGTATGGGTCTAATGTCATTTGTCTACATGTGGAGATTTGAATTTCCCAGCATCATTTGTTGAAGATCCTGTCTTTCTTCCATTGTGTGTTCTTGTCACCTTTGTCAAATATCAGCTGGCTGTAACAGTGTGCTCTCATGTTTGGATTTTCTGCTTTGTTCCATTGATTTCCAAGTCTGTTTTTGTTCCAATACCATGTTCTTTGTGCTCAAGATTGCATTGGCTATCTTGGATCTTTTGTGTTCCCTTATGAATTTTGAGAGGGACTTCTCTATTTCTGTGAAGAATGTTGTGGAGAATTTGATTGAAATTTAATTGAATCTGTAAATTGCTTTAAATAAGATGGTCATTCTCACTACATTAATTTTACCAATGCATAAGCACAAGCACTCTTTCCATCGCCTTGTTTCTCCCTCAATCTTGTTCTTTAAAGATTTAAAGTTTTCATTGAATAGATCTTTAATGTCTTTGGTTAGTTTCATACCCATATAGTTTTTGAGGCTACTGTGAATGAAAGAGTTTCTCTGAACTCTTACTTTCATTTTTTTTTATTTCCATATAGAAAGGCTACTAAATTTTGTAGATTGATTTTGGAACCTGTTACTTTACTGAAAGTATAGATTATTTCTAGAGGTTTTCTGGTGGAATTTTTGAGATCTCTTAAGAATAATAGCACAGTATCTGCAAATTAGAATCATTGGACCCGTTCATTTCCAATTGTACTTCTTTAATTTCCCTCTGTTGTTTTATTGCTCTAGCTAGAGTTTCAAACAGTATATTGAACAGGAGTGGAGATAGTGGACAGGCTTGTCTGGTTACTTATTTTAATAGGAATGCTTCCAGTATTACTCCATTTAGAATGATATTGACTGTATTATTGTTGTATATGATCTTTATTTCATTGAGATATGTTCCTTTCAGGCCAATTCCCTTTAGGACTTTTGTCATGAATGTATGTTGGATTTCTCAAAGGCCTTTTTAGGACTATTTAGATGATCATGTGATTTTCGTCTTTGACTCCATTTATATGCTTTATGACATTTATTGACTTACATATATTGAACCATCCCTGCACCTCTGGAATAAGGCTGAGTTGATCATGGTGGATGATCTTTTTGAGGTGTGTCTGTGTGTGTAGTTTGTAAGCATTTTGCTGAATTTTTTACATCTACGCTCATTAGAGATATGGGCCTATAGCTTTCATTTTTGTTGTGACTTTTTCTGATTTTGGTATTAAAGTAATACTGACTTCACAGAAGGAGTTTAGGAGTTCTCCCTCTGTTTCTATATTTTTGAATAATTTATATAGTATGGCTTGTAGATCTTCTTTGAATGTCTGGGAAAAATTCTGGGCCTTTATCAGAAGGCTTTGTATTATGGTTTCAATTTTCTTAGTTTTTGTTGATCTGTTTAAATTCTTAACCTCTTCTTGGTTGAACTTTGGTAGTTCCCATTCATTTAGAAATTCATTCATTTCTTTCAGATTTTCAAATTTAACGTATAGATTTTAATGTGTTTGCCCTATAATGTTCTGCATCATTTTGGTATATTTTATTATGTTTCCCATTTCGTCTCTGATTTTCTTGATTTAGATTTGTTCTTTCTTTCTTTTGCTTAACTGGGCTAAGGACCTCTCTGTCTGGTTTATCTTTTCACGAATCCGGCTCTTAGATTCATTGATTCTCTGTGTTGTTTTCACTGTTTCTATTTCATTGATTTCTGCTCTGTTTTGTGTCGTTTCTTCTCATCTGATGCATTTGGGTTTGTTTTGTTCTTGCTTTTCCATGGTCTTGAGTTGTACATAAAGTGATTTATCTGTGCTCTCTCTTAATTTTTAATGTAGGCATGTAGAGCTATAAATTTATCTCTTAGGATTGTTTCTGATGTGTTTTAGAGATTTTTTTGTGTTTTCATTTTCATTTAGTTCCTAGAATATTTTTATTTCTTCCTTGATTTTTTTTGATGCATTCATCATTCAGTAGTGATTTTTCATCTTCATAAATTCATATAGTTACTAGAGCTTCTTTTGCTGTTGATTTTAAGCTTTATTGCATTGTGGTCGATGAAATACATGGAATTATTTCAATTTTTTCTGTATGTGCTGAGATTTATTTTTTGACCTATTATGTGTTCAGTTTTAGAGTAACTTCCATGGGCTACTGAGTAGAATGTGTACTATTTGGTTCTTGGATTAAAAATTCTATTGAAGTCTGTTAGGTACATTTGAAATGTACATCATTTAATATAGGTGTTTCTCTGTTTATTTTTTGTCCAGTTGACCTATCCATTGGGAGAGTGGGGTACTGAAGTCACCTACTATTACTGAGCTGGGGTTAATCTATGTCTTGAGTTCCTATAATACCATTTGTATGAAATTGGGTATAACAGAGTTTGGTACATATATGTCTATGATTATAAAGTCTTTTTGTTAGTTGTTTACTTGATCAGAATGAAGTAACCTTTTTATATGTTCTGATTAATTTTAGTTTGAAGTCTATTTTGTCAGATATTAGAATAACCATACCTGCTAGCTCTGGTTAGCTTCAAACTTGCTATGTAGACCAGGCTGTTCTTGACTCACAGAAATCTGTCTGCTTCTACCTCCTTAGTGCCAGGATTAAAGGCAACAAAATGCCCAACCTTCATATCATGATTGCTTATGAAGAATATCGTATAAGTGTTTTCAAATTTTGATATAGGATTAAAGTTTTAATAAAGCAAACTATACCATTAATATTTGTGTCTTTGTATCTTCATATAACAGAAATGCTCCCAAAGAGTTATTTTTAATTTGAATTACTTTATGAATTTGAACTTGGAATGTGATTATCTTAATTGGAAGATTCAGATTGAAATTCTTATTTTACTTGGGTCAAGTGTGGTGTGCTATCTCAATATATATTGTGTAGGCTGGGTCAAAATAGTTTTATGTATTTAATTTTATGTATTCATGTGCTTGAGTATATGTGGGTACTATAAACTGAACCTGAGTCCTATGGAAGGGCAGCTAGTACTCTTAACCACTGAGCCATTTCTCCAGTCCCCTGCTTTTGATAAAACCTTCAAAATGAATGTTCATAGCAAATTGTTTTCTAAAGTATTTTTTAACCTAATTTATCCTCTTAGTCTCAGAATGAAAATGAAAATTTTAGTGAAATATGTGCTCAGTTTCTTCAGTCCCTAATGAAATTCATATTCAACACGGCTAGTCTTTGGGAAAATTTCATTCCAGTTACTTTTAAAACCCAAATAAAATATGGTCAGTGAGGAAAAACTTAGTCATTGAATTGATGAACATTCTATTATCCCTTAAAAATAAATATAAAATGTATTGTTTCCTCTGCAATTATTGGTTTGGATAATGTCATAGATTGTTTTAAGGGGAGAATATGCTTAGTTTTTCCATTAAATCTGTTCTAGCTGTACACTGTACATTAATCTCTAGTGTTTATAGGCTTTCAGTTGTCTTTTGGGTGAATTGGTACAAGGTTTCCAGCTGATATAATAGTGATTAGAAGCTAATGAACTAAAGTTAATACAGAACAACGTGCCTTCATATTTGTTCTACTACTCTGTGTAGATTTTTCCTCTTCCCCCTCACATTTTTGTCCTCCAAGGCAGCTAATCACCAGTTTTTTGGACTGTTTGTTGTTGTTCTTCAGTGTAAGGTTCTTACAAAATATGGCTGTTAGACTTCTGTTGAAACAAAGGACAGGAGAAAAAAGTGTCCTGACATCACAGATCAAAGTCATAGACATGGAAAAAGTACTGAAAAACATTTGAAGGATTCAGTAAATCAAAGCTGAAAGCGGGAGTACAGCCTATGGGAGACTTTTGGAATGGGGCACAAAACGCAATAGCTTTATAAGGGAATATTGATAGTCAGGATATGAGAAGAAGAGAGGGAGGATGAAGTCTCATAATGTGTTACCTAAGCTAGAGCTCCAAGCAGACAGCTTTGTTAAAATATGAGAATCCTAGAATTCATTTATTCATTTCTACTTTCATTTTAAAGTCATTTTCAATTATCTTACAAAGTCACACGATTCCTTATGGCATTTTTATAAATCCTGTCTTTTGGTTGATTCCTCTCCATCTGTTTATCCTCTTTCCCCACTGTACTCTTTCTCCTATGATGTTCTACTTCTGCAATAAACTGAATTCGGCATAGGAGACTAAGGTCATTATAAAGGGATTAAAACTTCCTTGGTTTATGATTAATGTCGATATTTGGGTATCACTTTGCTCATTGTATAATGGGTTAGAAGGAGACAGAGACTTAGTACTTGGTATGTGTGAACTTACAACTTGTGAGTCATATGCTTTCGAAGATGAATTGAAGGCTTGGCAATATTAAAATATGCACTGAATAAGAAAGGAACAGAGTGTAAATGCAGAATTATGAGACTACAGAGGAGGAGATACACATATCAAAGAAAATGAAGATCAATACTTATTAAGGGAAGCACTCAATATAATTTTGAATTTCTGGTGCCAGAGAAAATAACAAAGCACAATGAGTTATGAAGTTTTCACTTTCAAAAAAAAAAAAAAAAAGAAAGGTAAAATTTCCATTGAAGACCCCAGAATTTTCCTTCCACTTCTTTTTAGGAAACTACAGCCTTCAGGGCCAGTCAATTCCCTCTCTTGTAAAATTTAAACACAGCCATACTCACTTGATTATCCATTGTCTAGAGCCACTTATTTTGCTACAGTGTCACAGTATTTGATAGAGATAACTTTTGGTCCATAAGGCTGAAAATATTTAGTATTTGGATTTTGACATTAATTGTTTTCCAGCCCTTGATGTAAAAGTGCCTAAAAGTCACACTGAATCAATTGCTGCACATTCTGCGAAACAATGGCTGATGATACTCCAAGGATATTTGTACTGTAGTTGTTGTGAATATTTGCTATTCATAGATGATGATTGCCAAAGACTTTCACATTGATAAAGGACACCTAACTATGTTCATATATTTATGCTTCTTATACCACCATGTTGATGGAAAAATCCCTATATTTCTGCCTTCATTATCCTTACTGGTATTCTAAAAGTTGGGTAATAATTAGAGCCAATCAGTTATCATGTCCCATTCCTCTAACCACCTTACTTAATTTAAGATGTAAGCCCAGGACCCAATTCAGAAAACAAAATATATGCAGACAGACATTTTTTGGAGGGGTGGGAGAAGTGCATGAAATATATTCATTAATGCTAGACACAAATAAGAAATCCATAGAACTCCTATAAGCCATAGGCTGACTATGTATATCAATGAGTAAAACTAGCCTTAAGAAATAAGTAGAGGAAAGACAGCATGTGGTAAAGTTATTCACTATTTTCTGGCAACCCCCATCTGAAACTCATTCACTCACTGTTCTGACTGATATCACAAGGCTTAAAATTTCTCATTGTATAACTAAAATAACAGCCTCTCATTGTTATTTTTTGAGTGAAAGGTTTCTGTTATACTAGTCTTGTTTTAATATATATAGAAAAGTGAATGAATTATAAAAATATCATAATATCTCAAATATCACCTGTACTTTTGGTTTAATTCAATTCTGTAGTAGAATTTTCTGAGATTGCGTACAAAATAGAGATAGCTTGTGCTCTACCCATGTCTTCTACTTGTTTGGCAAACAGATGGCATAGGTGATATCATCTAGGAAAACTCAGTGTAAGTCTCCCTTAGAGAGCCATTTCTCTTTGCAGACAGGAGGGCTTCAAGAAGCAGTGAAAAATATTAAAGTGAAAAGAGTTAATTTTTATCAGAGTTCTCATTGAATAATAATGATTGTTCCTCTTTAGTGCAAATGAAGTGCAGCAGGGAGCTCTGGGAAAAAATAGTTGTCATAGTAACCAATAATGCTCTTTTCCTACTAGAAGTCAAAAGAGACTAGTCAAGGCCACATTTCCTTAGAGACTTCCCCCATATAAGGCAATAAGAAAAGGGGAAATAATGTGGCATTTGGTTAAACTCTATTCTGTCCACAAATATAAAAATATTTCGAAAAATATTAGCTTAACCAGGTATGTGAAAGTAGCAACTTCCTTTAAGAATCATTTGAATCAAGTGGGCAGATGACGATTTTATAACCAAAGTCTGAGAGAAATTACTGGCTAGAAAGAAAGATTTACAGGTCATTTATAATAAAAATTAAGTTGCATAATTAAGGATTTTATTTAATATTTAGCACGAAAAGGAATAGACTGCTAAATGTGGTTGTGGACTGAACCACATGCAAAACTTTTGAACCTTACATTCCATTACCTGCGAAATGAGCAGTTTGGAAAGTATTTCTAGTTTTCAAACATTTTTCAATTAAAATCTACAAGAAGGCCAAACTTTTAAGCAAATAGGGTGCCAATGCAGATTTCAGATGGAGCCTTAGCAGAAGTTTCACAGAGTTGTCAGGGATTTCTTTTGTTAAGTAGCTAGACAGGAATTAGTAGAGTTGGAGGCCTCTGAGGATAGACTTTTCCATCATGGTTGACTTTAGACCCATACTGTCTCCTTGCAAATGCTAGAAAGGAAAAAAATAAACCCACAAAAAACTACCATTCCTTAGGACTCCTAGTCAAAAGAATGGACTGGTTCTGGCCTTGTGTAGAGACCTGACATTCTGATCTGCTCCTATTATCTCCTTTCTTAAGAGATAAGGGTTAATCCATTTGGTCTGTCGATCACTTGGACTGTAGTCCTCCAGCCAAGAAAGCTGATTCACTTGAAGACATGCTAAAGCAACAGGAGGCATAATTATCTTCTCACTGAGATGATGTACCTATCTCTTCCAGAAGCTCTTCCTCAATGAAGTACTTTGCAGACCTTCACTGCTAAGCCTGTCTGATTTTTTTTTTTGTCTTTTTTTGAGACAGGATCTCCCTGTAACCCTAGCTGTCCTGGAACTTGCTATGTAGACCAGGCTGGCTTTGAACTCACAGAGATTCGCCTGTCGCCTGACTTTTCCTCCCCAGTGTTGGGATTAAAGGCGCGAACCACCACATGCAGCTGTCTGCCTGATTTTTGAATTCTAAATGAAAAAGCTTCAATTTCCTTTTCCTTCTGTCAGGTTTCAGACTTTCCAGAAGCCTATGAATGTGTTTCCCTCACTCTTTATGTTCTCTCCTTCTCTAAAGCTCCCTGTATTTCCCCTTTGCAGCTGCTTACCAACCTCCATTGCTGAACATGTAAGCTTTCTTGTACTCTCACTCAAAAAGGCATTACGTCCCTTGTCCCTTCTCCTCTTCTCTCTCTTTTTCTCCTCTTGGCAGGTGCCAAGATTTACAGCTTGCTTCCCCTGTTGTTTTGCTCTCAAACTCTAATAAAGTTGTCCTTGAGCTTCTTTCTGAGTTCGTTTCTAAAATATTTTATTAATGAAATCAAGAACCTAAAAAGAAACACCAATTTCCCTGTTAACTCTATTTTCTGTAATATTCTTCAGGTATGCTATCAAAAGTAATTCAAAGACATTTGTATTTTCAAACATCATTCTATTAAATAGCTGCATATGTAGTGTCAGTTCTGTTTACCAGGAACTAGTCTCCACCTTGTAGCAACTTTGGAAATGACCAATGAATGAGACACCAAAGAGCTCAGAATAGCATACTTACGGATTGAATGAGTTAATGATGTACCTTCTAGTTTCAATTAATAGCTACTAGAAGTTAACAAAATGATAATGTCCTTGCTTTATACAGTTGACCCTTTGATGTGAAATCAAGTCCTATGAAAATGTTACGCATACTCCTATACCACTATCTATAATGATTCTTGTAAAACTAGAAGAGAGAAGCTCAACTGCATGGTAAAAGCTCTTAGAAAAGCTAAAGAATCATTTCAAATATTAACTGATGTCTGTGCTGTAATATACTGACTACAAGACTGTAAATATGGGTCAGTGGGCAACATTGTGAAAATATATTGACCAAAATTAAAATTCTGTGGAAAATCTATAAAATTGAATTATCTCTGTAGAAATCTTACACTATTTAAATATGCATTCATGTGTGTGTGAGTGTATATGTGTCTGGGTGTTTCTGTGTCTGTGTGCATGCTTACGTCTGAATGTATTCTTGCCGATGCATGCTCATTTGTGAGGGGAATAGAGGTCAACTTTTGATGCTATTCCACAGGAGCCATCCCCTTGACTTTTGAAAGTCTTTCATTGACCTAGAGCTCACAAAGAAGGCTAGGCTGGGTGGCCAGCAAGCCTCAGGGATCTGGTTGTCTTCACATCCCCAGTGCTGGGATTATAATATGTACCAGTTTTTATTTTAACATGGGTTCTGAGGGTGGAACTCAGGTCCGCACACTTTCATAGCAGACAATTTAATGACTGAGTTTTCTCCCTGCCCTTTATGGGCTTCTCTTTATTGACCAAGTTAGTACGTTTAGATAATTACAAAATGTAACTCAGATTAAGGATCGATAATTGACTAATATATAAATAGCTATGAAAAGGAACTATGGTCATCCCTGTTGTGGGAACTTTTAGGAATGGCCAACTAGTTGAAGCTCTGACAACATGGTATGCACCTAACCCATTTACTCTAAATATTTTCCTTTGGTCTTCAGTCTTTAAGAAATAAATATCTTCATACTCTGGTGAAAATTATTTATTATTTAGTTATTTGAAAACATTTCCAGCTTCTCCTAGAATTCTGAGTATTTAGGAATTACAGGATGAGTCTTCATTTATCATCTGTCCAATTGGTATCTCACTGAAACTTGCTTAGCTGGAACCAAATCACTGATGACATATATCATGAAGAGGGTGATTTTCTTGAAGATATTTTATTCTCTTCTCTATTGTAGGACCTCAATATCATTATTAAGCTTTTGAATTTATAAACTATCGAACTTACACCTTTTCATGTTTCTTTTCTAGAAAGTTTTCTTAATCTTGCTTATCATTTTGTACTTGGAAAGGTAATTCCAAGGGAGACCTTGTGTGCACCTCACTAATTCCTTTGTCACCATTTTCTAGTATCGGTCATTACTATGATATATTATTTTTGCAAAAATCTCATTTAAAATACCTTAAAATAAGATTTTATACTACTCTTGAAATAAAATCTTTGTTTTAGCACATGTACCCTCTCACACATTGCTGCATGTGATCACTCTGGTGTGCCTTTGTCTTTCTACCCCTCCCAGAAGAACCACCTTCCCAATGCAGACACTCCTGGGGAATAATAACTGACTTGAGATTGAAGCTGGTGAGTTATTATTCATTTATTTTGATTGAATATATTTAAAACATACTACATGCTGTTTTTCTATGCTCGTAAGTACTGAGATGGTTTGTATTAGTAATACTGTGGCAGTGTGACTGATATAAAAGTACACCTAAAGGTATGCTTAATTTTAAGATGCTTTCATGACTGAGTGATCAGTGCCATTAATGTCTTATAAGTTTGTTTACATTTGAGTGAGAAATGACAAGATTTTCGTCATACCTCTTAAAATACATAACCTTATTTTTTTGGTTTCCATGATTTTGTTGATCTCATGTACCTCCCTGTCCTCAAAACATGGCTTTCAGGCTTGCTGGAATAGCACAGTGACTGGGACATTGCAACAATATTACTTGAGAGCAGTAAGTGAAGGCACTGCACAAATTCTCATAAACTGAATCAAATTAACAGTCACTCTGATTCTTCTCAGCATTCTTGATAATTGTAATCATCTTTTATGACATGTACTGGAAGACTATGTCCATTATCTGATATGTCCATGAAAAATGAAAAATTTGCCTTAGAAGGCAAAGGAATTGGGAATACATAGAATAAAGGTTTTTTTTTCTAAAATTTTAAAAATAATTGAGAGTGACTTTGTCAGTACAAAAGTGCTATTTTAGTTTGAAATTAATCATGTTCTCAAATTTCTCCTAAAGTTTCCCTAGCTGCCTTGAATTTAAACTAACATTTTTCAAAGTAAAATATTTTTCTCACATCTTTATGATTATCTCTTTTTCTGTAATCATATATTCCCATGATAAGGACTACTATGCTTTGCATACCAAAACACAAACTATAACTCATTGAGTTTTAAATTCTTTTTTTTCTTTTTGAAGTATCAATATTTTATATATTTCATTGCAATTTTGTGTATTGTTTATAACCCCGCCCCTATCTGCAGCCCCTCCACAGCCTCCCATAGTGTCAGCCCCCCACACCCCCCGCTCCCCGCCCTGATTGAGGCCTGACCAGACATCAGTGAATAAACTTGTACTGCCTGACTTCTGGGTACACTAACTCACTAACTTGACTTATTTGTTTTGATAGTTCCTTAGGAATTTGTGGTTAAATTCTAAACTTAAAAAAAAAAATTGGATGTTGAATGAAACTCCAGTTCTTGGACTGGAGAGATTGCTTACAGGTTAAGAGCACCGATTGCTCTTGCAGAAGACGGGGTTCAATTTCCAGCACCCACATGGAGCTAAGAATCATCCATAACTCCAGTTCCAGGAGATGTGACGCCATCTTCTGACCTCTATGGGCACTGCATGACACAGGTGCATCTACCAACATGCAAGCAATACACTTATACACATAAAATAAAAATAATAAAATATATATAAAAAAAGAAAGAAACTCCGGTTCTCACATATGTTAAGCATTTACTCTAACACTGAACTACAAAATAGGGCATGTTTTAAAGGTTCAGCGAGGAATGCTCCTTCTCCCATCTACAGACTGGCAGCACAAAGTGGACACTGTGTTTAAACAAAAGAGCACCTGAAGTTGAACGCGAATAGCGAATAGCTGGTGGATAGGGGTCGAACTGGATGAGAGGGAATGGGCTGAATTCGACGACTTCTTTTTTTTTTTTAAAAATATTTTATCTACTGTTTTTATTTTATGTGTATTAGAGTATTTCCTGCATGTTTGCAAGTGCACCCATGTCATGCAATGTCCAAGGAGGTCAGAGGAAGGTATGAGATACCCTAGAATTGGAGTTACAGACTGTTGTTAGCTGTCATGTGGGTGCTGTGAATTGAATCTGGGTCCTCTGCAAGAGCAGTCAGTGCTCTTAACCATTGAGCCATGTCTTCATTCAACTTCCCTTTTTAAAAACATAAAAATTAGCTATGTTTTAAAGAAATAATATGGATTTTTTATTTTCCAAGTCCCATTTTCTATTGCCATCTGACTCATACGTTAATTATATTGCTTTATAACTATTTAATGAACTTCACCTCATACCAAGAAATGTTTTAGATACAGCTGAAAAATCCAAAGCCATCACAAAATTTATTTTTCATAGTTAATTTAGGTTGATCAATATGGTATATGAAAACATTTTAATCTCAATATTTAAATTTTTGTTTGTATGTGTCAAATTTAGAGCTTTATATTGGTATACATTAGTTATACAAAGTAATGGATTTCCTTATGAAATTTTTGTACATAATGGGGTTTTCTTCACCAATTGTAACTGGGGTTTGGTGAACTCCATACTGCTTTGTGCATTTTTATCTTAATGTTTTTCATTAATATTTTGAATATTGCTTTTATTCTATTTTCCTGGAAAAGACTTCAAATTCTTACCCTTGCTTTTAATGTTATTTTCCTTTTTTAGCATTTTTAAAATTCACATTGAAAGTAACATATTTCCTTATGGGATTTACATGTATACTTAATTTGAATGATTTGTCACCACAATCAGCTGCCTTCCACATCCTTGCTCTTGATCCTTGCTGGACCCTGTCAATCCCACTTTCAGACCTCGTGTTCTATTACCCTTTCATACTCCTCCCTAAGTGCCTGGTTTTGTTTTTGTTTTTGTTTTCTCCTTCCTAGTTTCCTGGACTCTAAGCATATTTACTCCCACATGAATACATATTCTTAAAAATGAGAAGTTAGGATTCAGGTATGAAATAACATGTGACCTTTGTCTTTCTAAGCATGGACTACCTCCTTTAACATAGTATTTTTCATTTCTATCAATTTTCTTGAAATTTTCATAATTTCATTTTTATGGCAGAATTGTCAGATATTTAAAAATTTTTTACATTCTTTTTTCTATGTTTATGAATTTCCAATTATAACTTCCCCTCCAATATTTTTTCTTCAAAATTTAGTTTGTTCTTTGTTGTCATGCATAGAATTTACTTCTGTACTTTTTAATATTTTTTTCAGTATAGAATAAATATTTTTTCACATACATTTGCTTCAACATTGATTGAATTCATGGATATGGAGGGCCAACAGTATATTCAGATGTAATCCACAATACATGTAATATATATATATATATATATGTGTGTGTGTATATATATATATGTATATATTTCTTTTCCCTAAAGTGTATTTTTATTAATTTTTTGCATTTCATAAAATACATCTTAATTCCTAAAACATCTTTGCATCCCTTAACCCCCCACCAGATTTCATGCATTCTGTCATATATGTTAAGGTATTTTGAATCAAGTTTGTGTACTCAGATGTCCCTTGGTGTGAGTTCATTCACTGGAGTCTAGTCAGTCTATCTAGAATCACTTCCTTAAAGATCAACTCTCACTCATTTCTTTAAAATTCTTTTTTATCCATATTTCTGTAGATATAGTCCAACTATTTTTCTTCTCTATGTAGACCAACTATCTTTTTCCTGTGCATGTACTCTTATTCCATTGGTATTATTTCTTCTGATATTTTAAAGATTGAACTTTAGCTGAATGTGGCGGCACACAGTTTTAATCTCAGCACTTGGGAGATAAAGGCAGGCAGATTTCTGTGAGTTGGAGGTCAGTCTGGTGGAGTTCTGGGCCAACTGTGGCTATAGGGAGACACTGCCTCAAAAAGACGAAAAAATAAACATTAGTATTCCTGAATTTTCCTTTAGGGTTTCATAGTTTGAAGAAGATATTTCTGTCCACTCCCTCAGTCCTGTGCCTTTTGGAATATCTCCATTTCAAATTGGTTTTAGTTAGATAAAGTCTAGTTTCTTGAAGGGATGGAGGCAGATTAATGATGCCTCATAAGGGAGAATTATCTATGCCCAGGTTTTGAGTTGGAACACAGGCTTATACTATCTGAATAAAAAATGCAGAGGAACAAGGCCTCTAACACCTCATTTTTAGGGGTGCTTTAACATTGTGGACAAGCGACAGTGATGTCAGTGTCTTTCTGTTACCCCTTTCTTAGATGAATTTTCTCTAAGATTCCAAAAATAAATTGGTGGAAAAGCTAGTTTTCTCTGCTTTCTGTTGTCTTAATTCATATCATCATAGTTATTTTTCATTACTACTTAAGAGAAGGTTGAACTGAGACTATCAGCTAGACCCTGTTTTAAACTATAAGTCCAATTTATTGGAGGCAGGTAATAAGACAATGGTATAGAGTCAGAAGCTAATTTAAAATGTTTCTTGTTTGTAGATTTGACTTGCAGACTAGTCAGAGACATGTTATATAGTTACAACAGATGGAATTTTTAAAAAGCTCTTGGAGGTCGGAGAGATAACTTAGTGATGCCCACGCCATAGAAGCCTGAGGATTGAAATTTGATCCAGAGAGCTCAGTTAGAAATACTAGGAGTGGGAGCATCCAATTGTAATCCCAGTGCTAGGGAAGCAGATACACTTATGACTTATTGGACAGACAGCGTAGGACATTTGACTAGACAAGCAAAAAATGTTGCCAAACCAAGGTTGGTAGAACTTCAGGAATAATGCTTGATGTTGACCTCTGGCCTCCATGTATATGTGTACACAAATGTGCATGGACTCACATGAACACACACACACACACACACACACACACACACACACACACACACACCTCTTCCCTTTATGCCAATATAGGTGACCTACATCCTTGTGCATCCTTTACTCAGGAATACCACATAGAGAAGTCCAATGGCAGAGCCTACTTCAGATATGTTGAGTCTTTTCTGCTTATCTCTAGGCCCATCCTTATGCAATTTGTATGTTCTCATTTTTCCTAATTATTCCCGGGGCTGATATACTTCTTTTAGTTCCAAGACTTCATCTCTTTGAGGATGACAAACATGAAAGATAGTTGAGTAGAAGGAAAAGGAGACAATAAAAACTATCCTGGTGTTGTTTTTGTTGGTTGAGATATGATGAATTGAGGTAGCCTTATCTGTAGCCTTATCCTGAGATGACATAGGATTTGGAGGTTTATATACCCTTGGGAAATAATAAAGTATTCACTGTGGTTTCAGGGACATTTTTATGAAGAGGCTTTTTAAATTCAAACTCTATGTTTCAATCAATAGTGAATTCATGCTATTCCGGCATTGTTAAGCTACAGTACATTTGTTCTAAGCACAAACAGGAAGCAATATTTTAAAACCTACTTTATATTCTGTATGGCATTGAGGTCTATGAGAAACTCGGAAAGAAGTCCTGTTCTCTGCCCTAAAGGATGACAAACATGGCTTGAAAGATAATGTTGTACATCAAGCAACTGAACAAAATGATTAACACCAGAAATATAATGCACAGAGGGACAGAGAGGGAGAGAGAGAGAGAGAGAGAGAGAGAGAGAGAGAGAGAGACTAAGAATCTGACAAGAATAAATGATGAGATCCATGAGAGTATTAGCACAAGTTCACTTAAGTCTTAGCCACATTTGGTATAATTTCATAGAGCAGAATAAATGCATAAATATAGTACAATTATTCTGAAAATAAAAAGAATAGAAACTTTTGCTTCTTTCTATTCATTGTCTTGACAGTGTCTCCAATTTGGTATTTATGTCTTAGCCACAATCATAAATAGGAAATCATATCTGTGAAACGTCTAAGGGTTACATCTTCTTCAGGGAGCTCTTGTAGATAATGGTGTGGGTAGTTTTTTTTTTTTTTTTTTTTTTTTTAAATACAGGTTCTCCCTATACAGCCCTTGATAGCCTAGAACTGGCTATGTAGGAAAGGCTGGACTTTAGCTCACAGAGTTGCCTGCTTCTGCTTCTTTAGTGCTGGCATGAAAGTTGAATACTACCATGCTCAGTTTTGTAAGTACTTTTAAGCGATTGGTCCATTTATCAGTATTATTTAGTTTATTGCCACACATTACTGACAAAAATCAATTCTTGTTTCATATTTTCTAGAATCAGTGACACATTTCTTTCATTTCTGATTTTCAATATTTGGGCATTTTTCCTGATTAAACTGGGTAAAAAGGTCAATCAATTATATTGATATTTTCAAAGAGCTAGTTTTCAGTTTCATTAATTTTTCTACTATTTTAATTTCACTGGCTTTAACTCTGATCTTTATTATTTGCTTTAGTCTATTACCTAGTTTTAAATTTCTCTTATTTAAGTCTCTCAATGTAGAAGTTGAAGGACTCCTCTTTTCCAACAGGCATTTGACCTTTACTGACTCTTTAGTGATCCCATATTTATTATTGTTCATTTATTTAACTTCTTAGATCCATGAGTTATTTAGAAATGTAATAATTAGCATCTAGATATTTGCTAACTTTTGATACTGATTTCTAATTTGGTTTCACGCTCTGAGAACATATTTAAAGTGATATGAGTCCCTTAAATGTTATTTAGACCTATTTTGTTTCCCAGACTATGTCTATCTTTGTAAATATCTCCTATGCACTTGGAACAAATGTGTGTTTTGCTTTTGTTCAAAGAACAAGCTCACTCTATTTCAACAATTTCAATGAAGTATTCATTCTTCGTGGCCTGCTGTGTCCTGGCAGAACTTCTGGCAGAGGAGCTGGAAGGGTGCTGGGTGCAGCCCCTGGAAAAATAAAATCGACGGCCAGAGATTCACACTGTTCTTCAACAAAATTCTACCAACTTTCAAGTATAGACACTTCTTACATTGTCATATTCCTTCAGTGTATTGCCACAACACTAAAATGGCTGTTCTATCAGTTTTGCTCAACTTTATGTTTGGTCTTTGCAGAAAGAGGATATGACAGTCCCTCAGCTGTGTCCGAACTCTATTTCCCTCTGTAATATTTTTAGTAACGCATGACAAAAGTTCTGAGGTACTGCTCCCTTTCATATTTTTCCTCTAAAGTTAGAGTACATTCCATGTCTTGTACTATGAACTGAGAGCAAATGTAACTTAAGTATTACAATTTTCAGTGTGTACAACAGAAAAAATGTATCCCTTTTCCCAGAATATTTATATATTTATTATTTAATAATCAGCAGCTGAGTTATAAAACTTTTAAATACAAAGGGTCTTTAGCCTCTACATTGAGCAGTTGCTCACGGTTCAGTGGAGATATCAATGGGAGAATCTGTAAGATGACTAAAGTCTATCACTTGTAGAATGTCATGAGTGGTGAATAGGGTATGATATAGCTAAGAAACAGTGGGTTAGAGAAAACCAGAATGAGTCAATCAGTATTTCATGTTTCCTCTATGTACGTGTAGCTAACACAATCTTTTCACCCAAACATGTATATTGGCGCTAATACCATTCATATCACATAAGCACTTAATAATATTTTTGTCTATCTTAAATGTGTGCGTATTTTTTTTTTTTTTAGTTTGTTTTTGAGATGGGCTTCCTCTATAACCCTGGATGTCCTGGAGCTCACAATGAAGATTAGGCTGGCCTTGATTTCACAGAGATCCTCTTGTATCTGCCTCCTGAGTGCTGGGGTTAAAGGTGTGCGCTATCACACCTGGCATACGTGCATAGCTTATAAGCAAATATACCACCTAAACCGTTGATTTGTAAATATTTATTAAATATCCTGGAAAATTTGAACTGACATGTTTAGTTGTATTTCTTTTCTGGTAGAAGAATAATTTCTGTCTCAAATGAAAAAGATCATCTGTTTCATATATTATTACTTCATTGCCAATTACCATTTGTTAACCCAGAAAATTTGGGGGGATATATGTGAATGTGTGAAAGCATGTGCACAATCCACTACTTTATCTACTGTTATTTTAATAGAAGTGTATGTCATAGAAGCCAAATTAGGTGAATTGCCTAAACAGGAGTTTCTCTGCATTTTTTTCTTCATTAAAAGAGGAGTTCAGAGATAAGTACCCCAGAGAAAGTACAGTTGCTCAAGAAAATCGTCATCACTCAGGCTATTTATTTGTTCTCTGTTCTCCTAATTTTGGATGGTTTGTTTCTAGTGATGGAATGATATTGGCATTGCACTTAGCAATTGCCTTTTTTTCTAGGTGGGAAGGAGAAACCAGTAAAGGGCCAAGATGCACGCTGGCAGCTTGATTTGTTTAACTGTAGAGGAAAACTGTAAATGTCCTTGATCCCAACCATTACATTTCTATTTTCATCTGACTAACTAGTTTAGGTCATAGAGTCAGCTTTACCTATAGATACCTGTAGACATCAGCATTATTAGATTCAATGCAGTCTCTATAAAATCTGCATTTTTATGAGAGAATATATCTTAAATGGGCAACTAGCATTTAGAACCCACACAAGGATGTCTGAATCTAGATGTCTGAATCTAGAAGCTGAGCGCTCTCTCTCTCTTTCCCTCTCTCTCTCTTTCTGTATGTTTTGTGTGTTTTGAAAGTTATTCCCACCAAGTACCCTAGAATTTCCAGAAACTTGCTGTACATCTCAGTCTGTTTTCAAATTCACAATTCTTCTGCATTAGCCTCCTGAGTCTTGGGATTATAGGCTGTGTCACTGCAGGTGCATTTTTGTGTATTTTGAGAACTTTCTCAGTTGTTTCTGGTAAGACTTCATCTTACCAACTTAATTATTGCTTAAATAATGGTATCTGAATACAGCTCACTCTTACCCCCTGAGCTGCCTATTTTGCAAGACCATTCATATGTGTCACTGCTTTTACAATACCACATACAAATGTTGATGTCTTTCTAATACTTTGCAATTCTACTTGTCTGTTTAAATTCATGTACTGAGCCTTTGCCTCTCCTAAATGGCACTTTGTCTGGTGTTATATTTGACACTGCTTGCAAAAGTTTAAACTAACCAACAAAAATAATTTTCTTTTATGGAGTTAAGATCGGTCTTTTATTAACGTGTCAGCATTTTAAAAGAAAATTTAAATTGAGTGTTCTAATGTCCTTTTATGGAATTAGTTTATTAAAGTTCAGTTTCTCAGCTTTGGAAGAGCCATGTTTGCTTGTTTGTTCTCTCTCCTCATACAAATGCTAGCTAGACAGAAGTGCACAAAGGTAGGAATCCAAAATTTTTCTTGTTTGTCTTGAGACCTACATATATGCAGACATCAATGAAATGCTGACAAGTTAATGATAATATGATCAGCCTAATTTCATTTTATATAGTTATCCTATATTTTATATAGGATCATTTTATACAGTTATCATATGAATAGTATTTATGTAGCTATTGGATACAATTCTTGCTAAAGTTTTGCATCTGAGATCATTCGCTTTTCATTTAAAATCCAATTTGTGTTGTTCTGTCTTACATAATTTCTTGATGACTAGTATGATTCATTGAGGACTAGACATATAGACTGGGATATTGGTCTCCTTCAGAGAGATGAATGCAGAACACAGATAGAGCTATTGACCTTGTTACAGTCATCTTTGTGGGTAGGTTTTTCCTTATGTTATGGAGGGGTTTATTTTGTTCTGTTTTCTAGAATCAAATATTGTTCTGAAATTGAAAAACTCGTAGATAAAATAAGCTTTTCAAAATTTTTCCACTGTGATGTGCAGTCTTAAATATCAGAAAAACTGAATACAAATAATATTCTGGCAAGAAATTACTAATGCTTTCTCAAGCTACATTTAAAGAAGAAATAACCTCCATATATCTTGGAAGAAGTTTTTCTATTTAATTATATCTTTTTACTCTGTTATTTACTCATGCTTCATTGAAAAATTCATAAAAATCTTGGAAATAAGTAAAAGAGATTAACTGCACTTTCAGTTCATACCTTACCTTGAATTTGTTGGTTGGACTATCTTATACTTCGGGAGGGACAAATGTTAGTAAGATTTATCCATTGGAAAAGATAATGCAGAATAGAACAGTGACATTTACAAATAAAATACATGCAATATCTAGGATACATTTATACTAAAATATTATTTATTGTTTACCTGAAATTTACATTAAACAATGTTCTGTACTTTATCTGGCAGTGCTATCCTAGAAGTTTCAGTTTGTGGCCCTGTAGATCATTAGCCAGTTTAGTATCTCACTCATAAATCTCATGGTGTAATAACATTGCTCATTAATACATATCTTCTTCAGAATGGTAGTATAATCTGTTGTATTAACTAATGAGTTACATCCAATAGTTGAGACATTCTTATTGTATGCTTTTGTAACAGTTCTGGTTGGTTTTGGAAAAATTATTTTACAGTTTTTATTTGTTTTTAAAAATATTTATATTGTTTTGTGCATTTGTATAATAGATCTTAAACAGATATAGACCTCCCCATGCCCTATCTGCACTCCCTATAATGCCTCACACTGGATTTCATGTATTCTGTTATATATGTTAAATCCTGTCCAGTGAAGCATTTGAACCCAGAAGTCCTGAGTACAAGTTCATCCACTGGAGTCTACTGTGACTCCACTTAAGTCACTCCCTTAAGCAAGATCTACTCTCCCTCACCTAGCAGTAATCAATTGCCAATAGTTCTTTCCCTAGGGTTGGGGCCTGCTGCCCATTTACCTTGTTGTTTGCTGGGATTTGTCTGTTTGAGTCAGCATGGGTTTTGTGCATCCTGTCACCATTGTTGCAAGTTCATATGAGCAAGTATTTTACAGTTTTAGAAGCTGTCTCTTTAGATGCCCACAAGGCTTCATTTGAATGGTATCAGGTGAACTGCACAGTAGTATGTGTACCTCAGGGACAGTTTCAGTCTATTTAAAGCTTTCCTTAATTCTCAGAATAAGCCTCTCTCAGGGATAACACTCTGAATTAGTTTACTTCTATTTTACTTGCTTTTTCAAAAAATCAATTTTTGTTTGTGGCTAACATGTGACAAGTTATTCTCCATTGGTGGTGACAATAGGGTTTTGGGTTCATCCAACTATGGGGTGCATGGGAGTTATTTTTTTGTTGTTGGAGGAAAGACAACAGAACATCTCAAGTACTAGTTTTCATGGCTTGTTTGTCTCTTCGCTTATGAGCTCAACTCAAGTATCCCTTGATGTCTTAGGAAAAAGAAAATCCTTTGAAATTTGCATAAGCAAATGGTCTTCTTCTAAGCTTCCTCCTCCCTCTAGGCATGGAACCCAGCCCTGTGTATAAATGCTAAACAAGTGCTCCATGGCTAAGCTGCATTCCCAGATTTATAGGTTTACTTTTCATCAGAAGCTATAGTTTAAAAACCATAGATCTTTAATGGTTTTGGTCATGTTTATTTTGAGATTTTTTTGAGGTTATTTTGAATGGGAGGGTTTCTACATACTCTTTCTCTGATTGCTCACTACTGGCATTTTAAAAGGCTACATATTTTTGTAGATTAATTTTATTACTTGCCTCTTTACTGAAAGTGTTAATCATTTCTAGGAGTTTTCTGGTGGAATTTTTGGTATTTCTCAGGTATACTATCATATCATCTACAAAAATAAATAATTTGACCTCTTCTTTTATTTGTCTTTTTGCTCCAGCACAAGTTTGAAGCACTAAAGTAAAAAGGAGTGGAGATAGTAGACAGCTTTGTCTGGTCCTGATTTTAATGGGAATGCTTCCAGTTTTTCTCCATTTAGAATGACGTTGGCTGTGGGTTTTTTTGTGTTTTTTTGTATATAGCTTTAATTATGTTGAGGTATGTTCCCTCCAGTCCAATTCCCTCTAGAACTTTTAGCATAAATGCATGTTGAATTTTGTCAAATGCCTTTTCTGCATCTATCGAGAGGACCATGTAATTTTTGCCTTTGAGTCCATTCATATGATTTATTTATTGACTAACATATATTGAACCATCCCTGCATCTTTGGAATAAAGCCAACTTGATCATGGTGGATGATCTTTTTGATGTGTGCCTGTATGCAGTTTGTAAGTATTTTGTTGAATTCCAGTGTGTGGGGGTTATCGGCTGATGCCAGTGTGGAAAAGGGTATCAAGATGATTAAGACTGATTAAGATATTTTGTATGCAATACACAAAAATTCAGTTAAGGATTGGCAACTCCCCCACCTTAGATCAAAGTTCTTTATGTCTCCTTGAGTCTGTATGAACATTTTGTCTGCATTTATACAAGTGTACCACCTGCGTATAATGCCTGTAGAGGCAAGAAGAGGGTGTCAGATCCCCTGGAACTGGAGTTATAGATGGTTGTTATCTGGAATACAGGTGCTGGGAACCAAATCTGTGTCTTCTGTAAGAGCAATCAGTGCTATTAACCACCGAACCATTTCTCCAGTCTCCCTTCTTCTGTTTTAGAGAAAAGCAGTTTTTGCTTTTCAGTTTGTGAATGTGAAAACTTTTTCCACTGCTGAGAGAAAAATCTTAAAGGAGCTTAGCTCTGATTGGTTTGAGAGATGAAAAAAGCTTTATAGAAACTGAGTGTTCCCAAATTCAGAGTAAATAAAAATCTTTATGTTTCAGAAGTTACTAGTTAAGAAATGTTTTAAAAATCTACGTTAACAAGATAAACATTTTAAAACATTGAATCAAACTAGCAATTTAGGTTCAAAAATAATGGTAGTTTTAAATCAGTTCCTTGAATTTAT
The DNA here is from genome assembly GCA_035773235.1 of Eospalax fontanierii. Taxonomy (NCBI): domain Eukaryota; kingdom Metazoa; phylum Chordata; class Mammalia; order Rodentia; family Spalacidae; genus Eospalax; species Eospalax fontanierii. Next base: position 20,425,499 of record CM069525.1, on the reverse strand, counting down.
TGGAATTAAGTATAATACAAGTATACATTGATATTTTAATAAGGTTTTGATTTGTTATTTCCTCATAGAGAATACTTAATCTGACCTTTTAAACATTATATTTTAATAAGGTTTTGATTTGTTATTTCCTCATAGAGAATACTTAATCTGACCTTTTAAATATTATATTATTAATTTAATAATCTTATAAGCTCATATAACTCCTACACAATTTTTAAAATTGTGATAAGTATAAATTTGTGTTCCATTAAATTGGTTCATTATTATGGAAACCATTTTATATTAATGGTAATTATGTTTATAGTTTTGCAGATTAGATATAATTTTACATATCCTCTGTTAATTTAAAGCTTTTGATTAATCTTAAAATCAGTTAACTTATGGATATTTTTAAAATATCAAGTTGTTTTAAATGATTAAATCAGAAACACTGACTACTCAGCTCATCTTAAGATGTTTTCTTTTAATAAAGGTAGAGTAGCTTTATCTTAGAGTCAGGTTAATGAACATGATTCTTTTTGCCATTTTTGACAGGGTATATAGATCGATAGAAAGTTGTTTTATGTATATTCATGAGCCTTAATAATATGCTAAAAGACTTGCATATGCCAATTCTCAAATATTTACCTTTTGATTTTTTTGTAAAAATATCAGTAGCTTTGCTTATATGAGGTTCATACTATGCAACAGTGGTACTCATAATGAAATACAGCTGCCTATTTGCAGATGAGTTCCCTTCTGTGAAGAGAAAAAAGAATGATAATCATGTCATAGCTCAATGGTAGAATATATATATGTTATATATAGAGAGAGAGTTTGGAAGATTGTGATTAGGTACTTTTGATTTTTTGTTGTTTAGAAAGCTGGAAAGAACAACAAAGTTGAATCAGGTCTAATGGGTTTGAGAACGAAATAATATTAATGGAATAAAACAATTTGTATTTCTCTCTAACAATCATTAAGTTCTCTTAGTGCTTCTAACAAAGGCTGATAAGATATTATTATTTTCTTTTCTTGAAGGCTACTCTAGTAGCAGTTTCGATATCTCACCAGATCAATATTCTGTGATTTTGGATTAACTTCCTTAATATACTTGATTGTAAGTTTTGTATAGAGTTCATTCCAAGGGGGAGGAAGGAAAGAGTGAGTCAGATGGGGTGAGAGAGAAGGAGGGAAAGGGGAAGGGAATTTTTCTTCTATTTCCTGACAATCATCAGTTTTTCTATTTTTATGCTATCAATTTTAACATCTGCTTCATGTCATTCTATTTTTACATGAATTTAATACACATTTGCTTGAACTTTTGCCATGACCATTACTGACTACTTTGTTCTGATTAATCTGTTAAATTCTTGGATTTTATCACCAACTAGTTCTTTCAAGAAGAGTTCATAAACAATGTTTTCCTTGGATCTTTCTTAGTTGAGAACTAATATTTGTTGCCTACATACTTGTAGAACATCTTGACTTACCATCTTGTTCTTGGAACATACTTTATTAACTAAAAATCTGTGACTTTGGTCTCCCTGTGTTTTGGCATTAAAGAGAATTGTGGAGAGATATGTGCATAGTGTGCTTTCTGCCATGTAGATGAATTGCCTTTGATGGCTACATGAAGAATTCCGTGTTCATAACTAAAGTTTGATGTTTGAACTAGGATAAGATCATTGGCTACTTTTTTAGAACATTCTTGTACTCCCAATTAGGAGAAATATTCTTATATCAAAAAATAATCATTTCCACTTAATTTTATCCATTTTAGTAAAATTTGTCTTTAAGCTAACAACAAAATTGAGTACAGAGTGGAAAGAAAAAAAATGTTTTCCCAATTCCCCTCCTTTTATATAAACATTCCACTCCAGAGTAGTTATGGAGAATAAACCTACACTAAGAGATCATTAGAATCCAAAGCCAACTGTTTACATTAGTGTTCACCTTTGATGCCATTTATATGCTCCATGCTTTGGTAAATACATAATTAACATATTAGAGAAGCATACAAAGTAATTTCATTGTCCTAAAAATACTGTACTTCACCAAATAGTGCCCCCCCTCCAATTCCTAGGAAACATTTTGGATATTTCCTTTTTTTCTGTATCCATAATTCTGGCTTTTCTATAATGCTGTATTGATTGTGATCATACAGTATGTAACCTTTCCCAGTATTCTTTCTTTACTTATTAATATACAGTTAAGGTTCCTCCATGACTTTTGGTGGTTTGACTACACAATTCTTTTTAGTGTTGGATAATATCCTATTATCTGGATTTTCAGAGTTTGTTTATTCATTCACTTAATAAAGGTTAGTTTGCAAGGCAAACATGGCCAGCAATGTGCCACCAATAGTGAAAGTAATCTCAATTACTTCCATGGTTGTCATACATTTTAAAAACATCTATATAATAACTCTACTTTTTTTTCCTCCTTACTGTGATACTTAGTCTTTCATCTGTACCTCTTATCATGAGTATCTCAATGGATCTCTTCATGTTGTTAACACAGATTTTGTAAGAAATTCAGCATCTCTGTCAATGTTCTTGCTTACTTCTAATTTCTTTGGTAAATCAAATTATGCTTGGATTTTAAATTCAATTCATTTTATCTCATATCTTCATTTTCATATGTGATTTTACATAAATAATATCCATTTTATTAAGATATTAAATGTATTTTTGTTTCATTTATAAGGTTTTAATAAGTTGTTCTACAATACAGAAAGAAATCAAGTATTTCATTTATGCTTTCTGTGTTTGGTTTTCTTTCAGACTGCATTTTCATTTATCTTACATTTTCTAGTTTTTCTTCATTTTCTTGCTATTGCTATACTATGTGTACATATTTGGAGGGCTTTTGTCTTTTCTAATTCATCTTGCTTATATTTCATCATGTGAAACAAATTGTGATTTTCTCTGTCTAATTTGTCCATCTTTTTACAATATTTGATGAGCAGTTTGAGGTCAGTTTCAGTGTGTGTGATGTGTAGAAGGACAGAAATACTGTAGTGAGGCTTTGTGCATTCTCTCTCTCTCTCTCTCTCTCTCTCTCTCTCTCTCTCGTTCCCTCCCTCCCCATTTCCCTTCCTTCTTTTATTTCTCTCTTTTCCCTTTCTCTTACCAATCCCTTCTTTAATTTATTTTGAGACTAGATCTGACATTGTATACAAGTCCAGCCACCTATTCCTGATCTACCTATCTTAGCATCCTGAGAGCTTAAAAGACCAGGTGTGAACATATTTTGATTGGTCTGGTTTTTCTTTTTTGAGAATGAGAATCTCTGAAATTTCCTAAGTCATTAATTGACTTCACATGGTTGTTTGCCATGGTTCTATTGAAGGATATCCAATTATGTACCTCCTAGAACCTTTTCTTCTCATTTTTTACCCTATTATATACTTCCTTAATTTTATCTTCATCCTCAGTCAGAAGTGTGACAAGATAGCATCACTGACAGAGATTACTTTTACTCTTCTGGATGGTTTTGAAAATTACTTATCAATTCATGATCTTTGTTCAAGAAACATTCCAATTATGATAGATTCTGCTTTTTGCCCTTGATTATCAGATCTTGAAATGTCATATTTTAAGTCACATTCCTTTATTTGTTTGACTGGAAAAATAATCATTTTTCATTTCACTCTACTTATCCTGTTGACTCTCTCCAAAATCAATTTAAGACACTGAGTATTATACTACAGAATCAAATCTTCTTCTATATATTATCTGGGTCACTGTGACGTCTTATATAACCTCTTTGATATAAATTTCTCCACTTTTGGATGATGAAATAGTCATCTCATGTTCATGTAGACAGGATTTATTGTTATATAAATACTTCACACACCATCAATTAAAAGATATCATGAATAGTCAACATTCAAGGTGATGCTGGTTTTCATAATATTAGAAACATTGTAGAAGGGCAGAAATGAGCAGAGAAGATATTTCTGAAGACTTCCATAACTGAACTTGACTTAGGTAGAATGGGATAGACTTGAGTTTAAGTGTTAGTTCTATTACTAATATTCCAATGTAAATACAGGTATATATTTACATTTTAAATTCATAAACTCAAAGTAGTAAGGCATAATTGTTGTAAAGATAATGCAAAGGATATAAAGCTCCTAGTACAAAGTTTTGCAGAACAAATAGATTATTTGAACTAATGTAATTATTAAGAGTATAAAATCCATAGAACTCATATGAGTATTTATACTTAAGTCAAAACTAAAAGAAAGAATGAAGCCATGACTGAATCTTAGGCGTAGGCACTTGAGTGAATAGAGATATTCACTGAAATTTGGAAAACTTTGGCAACTTTGACACATTTTGAAAAAGATGGGATCAAATCATGAGTTTCAATATGTTTTACCTAAATGACAAGTTATAAATTCTACTTGACATTCTGGTAGTGTTTTCTCCACAGATTCCATCTTTCCATTTTCTCATTGAAACTTTATTATGCAGAAGTAGATAGCAGTGATACAGATATGCCTCTTATAACTTTAGCTTTAGCACTGTATTCATTTACAGAATGAAAAAGTATTATTATTCTCTTTCAAAACAATTTCACAGTGTTGGCCAGGTCTATTCCAGCTCCATTGCTCCAAGTCCTGTGTCCGAAGTATGTCCCATTTTCAGCAATAGGGTCTTACCTTCAAGTTCTGGGAGGTAATCAGAATCTGTGGGGCAATAGCCTGTGTTATTTTGGGAGTCTCTTGCACCACCCTGACCAAAAACTCAGAGGGAGGTTTCTCCTGCGTGTCATGGCTTCTTGTTATGTAGCCTTCAGTTATACCCATGTACTCCTGTACAGGTATTGTATATGGATATTTCATTAGGCTTTTGAACCAACACATTTCCCTATATTTTTCACACCACTTAATCATTATTTATCTCTCATCCCCCTGCCCCATCTAAACCTCTCTCTTCTCTCTCCAGTTAAAGTATTCCCATTTTTCCCATCCTCCCCTTGATAATACCTGTTTCCTACTATTCCCTCTCTCTTGAGATCCTTCTTCCCCTCTAACACCAGGGTTCCTTGTACATCCTTCTCTACTCCCTTCCAGGTCATTTATCCCCATTTTCTCCATTTCCCATTTGGTAACATCTGTCTCTTACTGTCCCCCTCTCTCAGGTTCACTCTTTTCCCAGTGAAGCATCCTCATATAACAGAAGGCGACCTACAAACAAAGAAGTCCACCATAGGCCAAAGTGTAGAGAATAAGAGACTGCAGACTGTGTGTTCCTGAATAGGCCTCCCTTATTAAACCTCACATACCTAGGGCTCAGGGACCATTGTAGAAGAAGGGATGGAAATATTTTTAAGAGCCTGGGATGGTGAATGATCATAAGGAAACAGTCTCCCTAAGCATCTGGGTACTTGCTCATTTGAATTTGCAACAATGGTGACAGCATACACAAGACCCATGCAAACTCAATCAGATAAAAATCTATCATGGACCTGGGGAAATGGGCAGCAGGCCCCAACCTTAACTGAAGAACTATTGGCTACTGATCACTGATGTGTGCATGCCTTTAATTCCAGCACTCGGGAGGCAGAAGCAAATGGCTCTCCAGGAAATTGATGCTATCTGGTCTACATAGTGAATTCCAGGCTGGCTGGGACTAGATGACTGTGTCAAAAATAATCTAGCCTGAAGTAGGCATAAGCTCTAGGAAGCTAGTGCTGTTTACCTAAACTGATATATCTCAAATTGACTTCTAAACCTTTATTTTTATATCTACAGACAAATACTACTCTCGGCCTTAATCAGAAAAGGCTCTCTTTATAGGGAATGACACTGAATGCAGAGATTCCCACATTATCAAGGTTGTAAGAATAACTGAATACTTAATCGTAGACAAGGCATTTGCTTTTAACTCCGCTAATGCTCAGGAAACATCACTGAAGAGAGGCTGAAAAGAACATAAGAGCCAGAAGATACGGAGAAACGTAGTGAAATACCATTACAATGGACCTGCACAAGAATAGGCCCTTCAGTAGTCAGTCATGGATGGGGGATGGTCTCACGAGGCCCCGTCCCTTCCTGTTAAACTAGTGACTTCTGATAAATTTTGCCACATAGATGGCCTTGGTTAAACTCAGGGAATAACAAAACCAACAGGAAGAGGAGAAGGATTTGTGGTAGGGGTAGAAAGAAAATGAGAGGTTAGAGGTGAGGGTGATCAGAATGCATCATATACATGTATGTAATTGTCAAAAACAAATTTAATTAATAAAAATTACTTCATTTCTCTGAATCAGATCTATAAGCTCTCCTACGTTACCCTTTATAATTCCATGTGGAATTATATTTGAAACTGAAAATCTGAATTGATTGAATCCTGTTTAAACTATTTGATGTATTTCTTACATCTTCAGGGTAAAGATTAAAACCTTTTGATATAAACTTCAAAGACTTCCATGATCTGACCTCAACTTCCATGTCTAGTCTCAAATTTAACAACCTACCCCCAATTCCCACTGTAAAGTCAAGCTGTATTATTATACTGTTTCTTCTCTCCTTATCTTTTCTGCTTCTTAAGCCTATTTTTCATCAAAAGGAAAAACATTCTTATCTATAATCTTTTCTTAAATAATGAACTTGGTATGGTTGGTAGAAATTCTCAAACACTAAGACCCTGGAGAAAAATTTTGGATTTCAGTGATCCTGTGTTGTTTCTTTCTCTGAACAACAAATACTTGCACTTAATGGCAAGTCCATTTTATACTGTAAAGAGGAGGAGCCATTGTCCCATCTGGAAATATTGCTGTCAAGATCAAACTCTAGGTTTGTAGTCCATTTTGTCATTAGTGTCAGGCTTATGAATGATTGAAGACAAATTATTCTGTGAATGTTTCAATTTTGACAAATCTGAACAGCAAAATTAATATTTTACAGTTGAACCATTCTGTGCCTTATCATTGTGTACTTCAACATGCAACTTTAAATTATACTCAGGCAAGTTGCCTGAGTCTCTCTGTCCAACAAGACTATCGCTCTTAAGCAGTAGCATTTTCTCCCTTCTTGCCTTGGTTTACCTCAAAATCACGAGTTCAAAATGCAAATCCACAATATTCTCACCAGTGACACTGCTGGATTTTACAAATACATTCCAGGTCTACTCAGCTCCTAGCCTGCCTTTGACATTGCCTTTGCTGTTAAACTGGAATGCACTACTTTTACTGCCTCACCGTGCTTTCACCCATACCAAGAAACATACCATTTTCCTTTGTAAATCTCTTTGTGGCTTCCTATTGCTAATTCTGAACTTGTTTCAATGAACAACTTTCAAATGAGAAGTGTGTGACAGAAGAACAGAGAAGAGATCAGACAGAGAACTTCATGACTAAGTTATCCTCTTTTGTTCATGCTAGAGTAATAAAATTAGATGTCATTCATCCAGGGACATATCACTTGGGATCAGAAGGAAAGACTTCTTTCACATTTGATCCTAGAGCATATTTTTAGGTAGAACCAGTCTGCTTAGGATACCATGGTACTCAGTGTTTCCCAGAATATTTTTTTCATCAGAAAGCCTCTGGAAGTCCTTTTTTTCTTGTGACAAGACAGATGATGTAGCATTGCTTTTTTTAGTATATGTTAGATAACTGGAAATAGTTCTCTTTAATAACTGAAATCGTTGAGCCAGTATAGGCTAGTGATTGAAAGTACAGAAGACTCTTTTAATCCCTAGTCCTATGATTTCTTGCCTATGTGGGAAACTCATGTAACTTTCCCACGATTTAGTTCCCTCAATTGTAACATGGAATTGATCATGGCAAAACTTTATAAGGCTTATTCAAACTAGTTCAAGTATATCAAATTTCTCAGAATATTGGCTGAAGCCTAGTACCATGGAAATAAATTATAGTATTATTAGTGTCTTACTTTGATTAACAGATTTAGTTTCCTATACCCATGATACAATATAAGAACCTAATGTAATACTCTATAGACATACGCTTTAGAAAATAGTCTTTTTTTCTTATTTCCAGCACTTGAGTATAATTGAGTTCATAGGTTAAATTTCACATTTGTATAATATGTATGTATAATGCAATGTGGTCACTGTAGAGCCTGTGCTTGCACTACCTAAAAGATTAATTGGTCGCCAAAGGTAGCTATTTTCCATTAACTTCATTAAACCTGTAGTTGCATTTCATTAGTTGCTTTAGTCACAGTAGTCATATTTCAGTGCCGATAGAACACATTTCTACTATCACAGAAAGATTTTGGATAGCACCCATGATCAGAATTGGCGGTTGAGTGTGTTTTTCCTTCCCAACAATAAGTGTTTCTTTATCTATCTAGTAAACTGTATAAAACCATATGATCAAGGAGCCTCTTCAGTCCTTATTAATTTCCTCACCTGCAATTCTTCTGCTTTTCAATTCACAATTCATTAGCCATATATAGATTACACTTTTTTCTGAACAAAAATTAACTAAGTTAATTAAATACATTGCATTGGGTTCTCGTAAACCTTCTCCTAATCTAGGAAAATATCTTAAGATTTTCATGACATTGCATACCAGGCATTTCTATCCTTTGCACATTGAGACAGGAATTGTCATCTACAAAGTTCATGCTCAAGAACCGTACCGATCGGGCTGGAGAGATGGCTCAGTGGTTAAAAGCATTTACCTTGCACAGGACCTAGGTTCAAGTCCCAGAACTCACATGGTGGCTAACAACCATCCATAACTTCAGTTCCAAAGAATCTGATGCCCTCTACTGACCTCTGTGGGAAATATATGACAGGAGTACACTTACATACATGTAGACCATGAACCCATACACATAAAAGAAAACAAAAATAAAGTTTAAGAAATGAACTGAACCATCGATTAGGTCTCAAAATACAATCCAACAGAATCATAATGTTTTAACTGAGTTTAGTTTTCTCTTGATCCACAATCAGCTGTCCTGGGATGCTGTAGGCCACCTGATGGGCAAGTACATTAATCCAAATTAGGTGATATTTTATTTTCTAAAATAGATCATGATACAAATATTTTGATTCACTTTTTTCATTGAATCAAGGGCAACTTTGTTCAATTCCATGTTCATTAAGTGTATTTAGGTATCTGACTTGTTGGGTTGAAATACTCTTCCTTTTCCACTACTCCATTCTCCTCCTTCAGAATTTTGTATTCCAGCCTTTAGATGTATTCTACAGGTCGACAATCTCATCTTAATCTTTCTTCAGTCTCAAAAAGATAAAATGAGGAGAAAATAGAAGGATATTCTAGTTCAGCTTTTCAGAAGTATTCTCTTTGTCAGAGATTTTGATATAGGTTTTTTTTTCTTTTCTTTTGTTTTTGGGACAGGGTCTCCCTATACCCCCAGCTAGCCTGGAACTCACTAAGTAGACCAGGCTGGCCTTGAACTGCCTCTTCCACCCGAGTTCTGGGATTAAAGGGGTGCACCACCATGGCCAGCTGGATATAGGTATTTTATTTGAGAACTGGAGATCTCAGAAGCACTATGAAGGAGTGAGAATGTGAGGAAGGAAAGGGAATAAAGTTAATTTATGGGCCACCAATAAATATTTGGTTTGGTTAACTGGAGTTCTCCCTTCCTGTAACAATCAAGAATCTCTTTAGAATACAATTCAAAATTGTTCCACAGAATGTTAAGAAACCTAAGGTAGTTATAAACAAACACCTGGCATGTAATTGTTGAGAGTAACTTTTACAGCATTAACTTCTCTAAACATCTTGTTTATCCCGTCAGTGGACTTGTCTAGATCCTGAGGCTCAGAATGTTTTGAGCAAAGATATGTGAGAAGCTGAGAGCATAAAAACCATCTCTGGTCTAGACAGCAGTAAGTAGTTGATAGGGTAACAATGCTATATGCTACAACTGACCACTATGATCACTTTGAGTGGCAACTTACATATGTGTTTTAGTGGAACTGAAGAAATATGAATCACAATTCACTGTACAATATGTACTCTTTTAACCTTACAATTATATATGTTTAAACATATATTTAAAAATGGAAAAGTAAAAATTGCTCGCTGTAAAAGTGTTCATAATTGTAGAGCATAGAGAAAAATCTAATACCCCAAATATAGTATTGGTTATGTTCATTTATAATAGTTATTGATTTTGTTAGGTCTACATTGAAGAACAATTAAATATGTATGTGAAAAAATATTTTGTAAATAAATGGAACTCTTTGATTTCAATAAATTTAGATTCTCATGTACCATTTAATTAAGTTTATTTATTCATTTATTTATTTAATGTGCACATACATGTGTGTGTGTGTTTCTCTCTCTCTCTCTGTGTGTGTGTGTGTCTGTGTGTGTGTGTGTGTGTGTGTACAGTTCAGAAAACAACTTGTGAGAGTTGCTTCTCTCCTATCATATAGACTCCAGGGGTTGAACTCAGGTTGTCAGGTATCAGAGCAAACACCTGAATCTGCTCAGCTATCTTGCAATCCCTATCTTGTCCTTTCTAATTAATTTGTTAAAGTTAGCAAACAAAGTGATGGGCTTCATCATGGCATTTTCATACATATAACATTATACATTGTATATTTGTTTGAAGAGCTCTTTTTCCCTCTAGGAGTGTACTTTGTACTTTTATGACATGCATCTTCTCACACACACCGCTAGATAAATTTGAATTTAGATCCTGCATATGAAACAAAATATGGGTTTTGCCTTTCTGAGTCTGAGCTTATTTCACTTAAAATAGTGATCTCTGATTGCATGTATTTTCCTACAAATGCCATGATTTAATTTTTCTTTATGGCTCAATAAATCATGTATATGAATATGCAACACATTTTCTTTGCCCATTTATTATTATTTTTGGTAGACATTCAGACTGGTTCAATTTCTTTAATATTGTGAATAAACATGGATGCTGATTTAGAATCTTTTTTTTACTATTGTATTTACTATTTTTATTTCATGTGTAAGACTGTATTGCCTGCATGTGGGTAACTGCACCTGTGTCATGCAATAACTAGAGAGTCAGAAGAGAGCATTGAATTCCCCTGGAACGGGAGTTATGAACAGTTGTCAGCCTACATATAAGTACAGGAGTCAGTGCGCTTAACCCCTGAGCCATCTCTCCAGCCCCAGGTTTATACCCAGAAGGTGTCTAGCCCTGTCAAATAGTAGCTTTATTTTTAGATTTTTGAGAGCCTCCGCACACGGACTTCCGTAGCGGCTATACCGCTTCACACTCCTGTCAGCACTGTAAAGGGATTCCTGTTGCCTCACATCCCTGCCAGCTTTTTTCAGTGTTTTCTTCGTGATAGCTACTTAGATGGATGGAATGGAACCTGAATGACAGTTTTAAATTTTATTACCCTGATGGCTAATGTGTTAAACACGTTTTTTTTCAAATATTTATTTTATGTTTATATTTCTTCTGGGAATTGTTAATTCAGTTTGCTAGTCTAATTTTTTATTAGTTGATTTTTGGGGGTGTTTTGTTTTTGAAGTTCTTTATGTGTTTCAGTGTTGATACACCATCTAATATACACTTAACAAATATTTTTCCTCACTCTGAGAACTGTTTTGTTTCTGTTAAACATCTTGAAGTGCTTTGCCTGTTTCCCTCTAAATATTTCAGATTTTCAGACCTATTAAGACTTTTAATTCATTTTGCATAGATTTTTTGTAAAGTGAAAAATATGAATCTAATTTAATTCTTCTGTATGTGGATATCCCATGTTCCCAGCATTACTTATTTGAAGAGGTTATCTTTTATTCAACTGTATGTTTTAGAAACCTTTGTCAAAATCAGATGGTTGTAGTACTGTGGATTTACTTTGGGTTCTCTGTTCTATTCTGTTGCTCTACATGTCTGTTTTGTGTCAGTAGCATACACTTTTTTAATACTGTGGGTCCGTAATGTAATTTGAGATCAAGTTTTGTGCTATTTCCAGAATTGATTTTTCTGCTTTGGATTTGGCAATTTGGTGCTGACACAGATCGAATACCACAAATTCAAGCCCACCATGGTAAGTCTCTGTTGACATAGGGACCTGCCTTAGCTGTATTCCAGAAGTTGTGGGAAGTTGTATTTTAATTTTCAATTGGTTCATGAATGGTTCATTTTCTCTCTGATTTCTTCCCTGACCTGCTGGTCATTCAGGAATGTTCTGCCAAGTCTCCAATATTTTTGTAATTTCTCTTTTTGTTGTTTTCTATTTTTTCATAATATGAGGAATTATTTTAATTTTTCTATTTGTTAAGAATTACTTTTGACCAAGAATGTAATCCATTTTAGAGAAACCTCCTTAGGTAACTGAAAATACTGTGTTTTTTCACATCTGTCAGATGGTCTTTCCTATAGGTATCGATTAACTTCATTTGAGTTTGTTAACATTAACTTTGAAGTTTCATCTTTGAATTTTAGTTTGGATCATTTATTTAAAGAGAGTATTGGAATCACTCATTGTTAATGTATTAGAACTTATGTGGGGCCATTAATGCCTCTCCATATTTTTAGGTGTGAGCCTCTATTTCAGTACATACTCATTTATAATTGCTAAGTCTTCTTGATGAATTTTCTCTTAATCAATAGATAGAAGCCTTTCTTACCTCTTCTGACTAATTTTGGTATGAAGCTCTCCTTTTCAGATGTCAGAATTGCTATTTCAGCTGTTTTCAGTCTCCATTCAGTGGATACATTGAGTTCCATTCTTTTACTTTCAAGCTTTGGGTATTCTTCCCAATGTTTCATGGATGGAAAAAATTAGTTGACTATCACCTTTTAATTAAATCAGCTACTCTGCATATCTTTATTGGTGAACTGAGGCCATTTACAATTAATGTTCATATTGGGAGATATCTACAAATTCCTTTAATTTTACAGGTTTATTTTCTAGTTGGTTGGGAAGCTCTTTCTTTCTACATTATTTCTATTTGAGGTTTTGTGATTTACTGTATTGGGCATGATGAGTTCTTTACTACCTCAGTGTTGCTAATACATTATCTCAGAAAGCTTATTCTTCCCCTTTGTTCTCATGACTGAGACTCTCTGCCCCACAAGTACTTAGTTTATATTTAAACATCTTGACAGAACTGCCTTGGTGGCAATAAGTGCTTTAATTTGTGCTCATCTTGAAATATCTTTATTTCTTCACCAATTTTAAAGAAAATGAAATATATCATTCCATGATTTTCTCACTTTTAGAGTTGTTGATAAGAGATCTGATATTATTCTGATTCATTTGTCTCTATTGGTCTGTTGGTGCTTTTCCCTTAAAATTTTAATACTGCTTCTTTGCTTGATATTCTTTCACATCTTGACTAGCATCTGTCATGGAGAGGTTCTTTTTTAAAATATTATTGGGGTTGTAATTCCTCTTATGTTTTGATATGCTCTTTTCTCTAGATTTAAATTTTTTCTGCCATAATTTTACTGAACAGATTGTGGAGATTTTTATTTTTATCTCTACTCCTTCTTCTCTCCTAAAGATTCTTAGATTGGATCTTATCTCCGTGTTCTTGGATCTTATGGTATTGGTGGTTTATTTATTTATGTTCCTTACTGGTATTAGAATGCAGTAATTCCTCAGCACTGTCCTCCTCCCCTCATTTTTATTTCTGCTTGGGTGAGTCTATTTGTGATGTTATCCACCAGTTTTTTTATTTGATTCATTGAGTTTTTAATTTCTAATATTCTTAGGTTTTTACAAAATTTCAATATCCTTGCAGAATTTGTCTTCCATTTTGCTGTTTTTCATCTACATTATTGATCATTTCACATATTTTGTTGACTTCTTTCTCTAAGTTTCTGGTTTCCTGTCTGGGTTTTATGGAAACCATGTTTGTTTTGTTTATGTTTTTTTCTGGTCGGTGATGATTTCTATCAGCAAAATTCTGAGATCTTCACCTGGCACCCTCCCCGCCATTTCAATGTCTTTAATTTCAACAGTAAAAAGTTATGATCTTTTCGCATAGCCATGTTGCCTTGCCTTTTCATGTGGCTTGTTTTTGTGATGCAACATATGCATTTGGTGGTCTGTGTGTTTCTTCTGGTTTTACTTTGTAATTTTTTAATTGAGCACATGACTCGAGGGATCAAGGATTATACAGTACCACTCAGAGGAGAAAATGAACTTGTATAATTTCAACAACATCAAACCGTACTAGATATATAAATGGACTTAAAGTTGATTAACATCCACTTAAATATCACCAGGTACCATAACAGAAAATGGCAAACTAATGTAGTGTGTTCATGTCTTTAAAAATTGTTTAGTTTAAATAGGAAGTAGATGATTTAGAAAAGAAAGACGCAAGGAGAAGGGAAAATAGAGGAGTCCCAAGGTTAAATAAAAGAAAGGAAGAATAAGAGAAGTAAAGAAAAATGTTATAGTGATGAGAGAAAGTAGAAAGAGATTAGTAGAAAAATGAAAACAAGCACATAATAGGATTTCCAAATAATAAAAAGGTTGAAAAATTTGGATAAATAAAAGAAAAGCAATAAAAATAAAAAATAAGCAATTTTGGTTTTTTTTACAAACAATACTATATAAAGTCAATGTACAATTTAAAGTCAACGTACAATTTAGAAAATGAAATGGGGCAAAAATAAAGAAAAATGATACGGAAAGAGTAAAAAAAACACCTGCCTAGTAATGAAAAACTACATAAGTAAAATCCATATGTATGTCTATAGGGGAATTAGTAAGTTAATCTTAAAACGTTTTTAAATTCAATAAAAGAAAACTTGTATAAAATGTATAAGACAGAGAAAAAAAGATGTGTTGAAGTAGTTTCTGAGTCTGAAATTTGAACACTGCTAGTTGCATTCATAGAAATCTTGTCTTTCCAATGGTTCATGTTAATGTTGACCCTATATTCTACAAGTGTATACTGTTAGCTAGAATTGTCCTAATGTTAGTAGTTTCCCTTCTTTGTCTATCAGGGACTTCTGCTGGCTGTATTTCTATTTACATTATGAGGGTTGAGCAGCTTCTCCCACCCTTGCAAACTCCTCAGATTAAATCTCTTGGGGAAATGTTCTAAGTGGGAGTGCTTTGGAATGGAATCCACCAAAACATGATATATGTACTAGTGGAGAACTTTTT
This sequence comes from Eospalax fontanierii, assembly GCA_035773235.1. Lineage (NCBI taxonomy): Eukaryota > Metazoa > Chordata > Mammalia > Rodentia > Spalacidae > Eospalax > Eospalax fontanierii. Next base: position 20,410,428 of record CM069525.1, on the reverse strand, counting down.
ATCATTTTCCAAACCTCCTAATTTTGGACCACCTTGCTGGAGGGATGTAGCTGTGAGATTTCAGACAGATAGGAATGGATGGCAGATAAGTAGTTCCAGATGTTGATCCTCTCACTGGCCTCAGGCTCAGGGTTGTTAAGTTCCAAGGCTTATTTTCAGTGGAGTAGATCTGTTCCTAGCTGATGAGGATGGAGTTTGCTTTCTCTGTCCATGTCACTGCCTGAGCTGAGCCTCTTGGCAGCTGTGCTTTTCCTCTTATCGGCCATATGGCCTTCCTCTGCCTCTCAGTCTTTTTCTCACCCTGGGGCTGTAGTGGGATAAATCCAGTCTCCTTAACTTGTGGGTATTCTCTGCCCACAATTCCTCCCAATTAACCAGTTTTAAACAATAGATTCCTTTCTAGATGGTGCCCAACCACTGCCTTCCACGTCAAATACAGAGTGACAAAATTGGATTCCTTTCCTCTGCTGATCTGTCTACCAAGGCAATCAGTGTCTCATCAAATTGTATTTAATACTTCTGAGGACTATGCTCTTGTCATGAGGGTAGGAATGGCAATCACTTTTCATCATCAGTACATGACTTCCTTTTGGAATAGGGATTAAGCTTTCTCCTCCCCCTTCCCCACAGAAATTGCTTGGTTGGAGTTGGGTATGTCATGTCTTATTTCTTTTCAAGGTCTTACTGTTTTATTTACCTTTCAAACACTCCATCACCACTTCTGTGAATTTCTGAAGATTTTTCTCTTTCTTTCCTTCAAGTACTCTTTTTTATAAGTGAATCACAAAGGTTTAACTTCTAGTCTGCCATTTTAGCAGGAAGTCTGGTCCTACATAGTCTTTTTTCTTTTAACTCGGCAAGGCAAATTTTAATTTTGCAAAAGAGTGACTTGTGGGGTCACTCAGATTCAGAATATACACACAGGACCCAGAAGCTTGGGAGTTTTATCCCTAATGCTAGAGAACTGTGTCTTTTCCTCATTGTCTGGGGTCTGACCTCAAAGTCTTTTCTGGTTGGGTTAGTTTAAAGGAATCACAAAGGAAGCAGAACTCTATTAATCCAAGCCATCAAGCTCACAAATGCATCAATGCCTTTCCTTAAACAAGTCTTACAGGGTGTGGTGTGATTAAAAGATTAGAATTCTTAGTCATAAACCAAGTTCCAAGTTTTACAGGGTTTGAAAGAAAAAAACTAATACCTAATATTTCTTACATCATGAAGTTGTAAAACCCATTAGCCAGATAATAAAGGTTTAATATAAACCTTTGTTTTCTTTTCCATTTTCATAGAGATTTTATACATTTCATACAAAAGTTCTCAATCAAATTTAGACCTGCTCTCCCATCCATGCCCTTCCAAATCCCCCACCAGAGCTCCTACATTCCACCACACATCTACATTGTCTTATAATATAATATGAAGTCAAATGAAAATTTATGTATGAATAATATAAGTCATACGTATGTGATGTTTATAGAATGATTCATAATACACCAATAAACATAAAACAAGTGTTAAAAATACAATTACACTATACCTCCAACAAATGCACATAAACTCAGAAATGGGGGTGGGAAGATGTGGCCAAAATATTATGGAAAAGAATTAACAGTTGTCACTAGGTTATAGGATGAGAGCTAACATTTTTTCTTAATGTGTGTCTAAATTTTGCTATATGTTATTTTAATAGCAAGAAAAATCATTAAATACAAGATTAATGCAAATTACCTTTCTGAATATTGATGCCTTCAAACCTAAAATCTAGTTCATTCTTTGTGTGTGGTTGTAAATTTAATTCTAAATCTAGCAATTAGGCAGGAGAGTATTTCCCACTTCTTTTTCTCAGAAAGAAAGGAAGTATGTGTAGTCATCATGAGAACTTGATTGCAAAAACGTATGTGCTTTGAATGCACAAAGGCAAATTGCAGCTGAAGTTATTTTCTTGGCCTAACTGGAATAAGGTTATGATTTAAGCCAGCAGGATTCCCCCTGAAAATGGATTTCTGAAGGTATATAAACTATGACTCCAGATAAAGTAGGCTTTTGCATATATCAAAATAAGCTAGTTACTGACCTGTTTGTATGCAGCATATTTTATTTTTTATGGCCACATCATTTTTCAGTAGTGGGAACACTATAGATGGTAGTCAGTTTTTTAAGAATTACTGAGTAAAAAGCTGGAGTGGTTAGTGTTGTGGAATCTGGCATGAAATATATGGAAACAGTTTTACACGACATCCTACCCCTCAAACCTCACAATCCTAAAATATGCATGTGAAAAAAATCAATCCAAATTCACCCACTTACATACATGTTTCTCCTTGATGACAGCTTAAAATGAATTAGGTATTTGGTATTACCATTATTATCATTGTATGATTAAAAAGTAAGTGAATTAAATTTTCTGCCCCATGTAGTACATGCTAAATGAATAATCAGGTTTGCCAGTGCCAAAGGAGAAAGTCATTGATTTAACTCTGATCCTTTATCTGCATGTGAAGTGACTATGCATGTAAACTCAGTTTTTAAGTATTTCTACAACAGAGCAAATAGAATTAAACTTCAGTTACCAAGAATTTAACTTCTCAGAATCTGGACTAAAGACACAACCATAAATTTTAGAGAAAAGCATGCACAAAGAATACAGTCACAAAAGTTTATAAATGAAAATTTAAAAACTTAACCAGAAAATATGACAAGACAGTTTAAATGACATCACATATGGTATGAATTATTCATATTTAAAAGTAATAGTATTAATAACTAGTAATACAGAAGGAATAATGCTATGTAATACTACATAGTGTTAAGTAAAGCATACAAATTTGACATGCATTTTAACTTCTATTATATATATGTGCGTGTATGTTATGTACACAAAAATGATATAAGTACATCAAATACCAGCTATACTTATTCTGAATATTATCATTATATTTTCTTCAATGCTTCAGTCTTATATTGCTCACATTTTGCATAAGGAACAGTTTTTGTTACTAGAAAATTATAAACTGAAGAAATAGTTAATATACTATGAGTTTTACCTGAATTCTTCTTTAATGCTATCTTACTGCATTTATAATTGGTCATTGAAATCGTCAAGTAAGAAGTAAGTTCCTAAATGTGAACCTAATTGGATTTCACACTACATTTTCCAAGGGGCAGTTGAATCATGGATGCTTCAAAACCTTGCCCTTGGAAAAGTTGTTTCAAAGACTTCTGTCATTTGTGTATTACTATGTATTGATTGTCCAACATACCCTCAACAAGTTCTATCTCTTCTAAAAATACATCACATAAAATGGTCTCTACCTTTTTAGAGGTTTAAGTTATAGAAAGAGGAAAAAAGGTGATAAGTAAAACAAGTGACAGATAATATCAATATCGCAGCAGTTCTGAACTATATAATTAACATCCCTGATTCTTTGACTATTGAAGCTCAGAATATAAAGTTATAAGATTCTTATGCTATGCACTATGCATTCTCAAGTATATATATATATATATATATATATATATATATATATATATATATATATATTAATAATTTCTTTGCTATTGTCTCTTTTAAGAAATCTTTCAGATTCTCCCTGGACCACAAGCAGTTGCAAATAAAGGTTACAGGAACTTCAGGCAAAGTCCATGTTGACAAAGGATGCACTAGATTTAGCAAGACTGGAAGGAGTCCATTGTGCTATAATCCGTAACTTCTCAAAGAGCATTAAACCAAGAGGCAAGGGCTGAACCATTCAGTTCAGCAGGGATCTCTGTGGTCTAGACCTGCCATTTAACTTCTATATAGTCATTTCCAATGGTGTGAAGCATTTGCTATCTTTAAAACTTTACTTAGGCCATGAAAATACAAAAGTGCTGGAATACTCAGTATATAAAGAATGCAGAGAGACAAAATCTTTGGTGCAGATCACTCTTTAACCTATCAGATTTCTCTCCTCTTTTCGTTTTCTAACTCCTACCTAACTTCACCGAGAGCAGATTTCAACATAGTTTCTGCCATCGATTGTTCAATACTCAACCCTATTTATTTGAAGTCTTAATTCCATCATCCTGACTCTCTTACAAATCTTCCAATTGCCAAGATATGTGACATCGCATCTTGTACACACAGCAGTGCTTTAATGATTAGTGATTATTCTCTGCTCTTCAGACAAAGAACACATGCTAAGTATAGGAGTGAACACCTTTAATCCCGGCACTCAGGAGTGAGGCAGAATCAAGCAGGTCTCTGAGTTCCAGGCCAGTCTGCTGTACACAGTGAGTTTCAGGACAGCCACAATTACATAGTGAGATTCTGTTTCAAAATAAAACAACAAAAAACATCAAACAAACAAATCAAAACCCAAAAGCTTGGAATCCTGAATTGTCATTTTGTTTTTGAATATTACTGAGCAGGCTACAATTTCTTTTTTGACCTGAGTTTTCATATTTAAAAACCTATAAATAACAGGTCACATAAATGCACTGAGTTTTGTGAAAATCTATTATTGACACACAGGTCAATAGCCTGGCTCTACTAAATGCTCAGAAAGAAATCCTCCCACACCTCTCTTGGTTTCTCAGTGGAGTGTGCTTTATCACCATTCCTTTGATTGATTCTTTTAGTCCATCCTTGCTTGAATATGAGTGTCTCACAGATACTCCTGGTGGTCTCTTACCTGAAAGTACCTCTGTCACAGGTTTATACTTTCTTGAATCCTGCTTTCTCAGTGTATACCTCCACAAAGCCAGGCCTGATATTCTGTCAACTCTTTATTTTCCAGCGTCTAGCAGAGGCTCCATTTGAATGCTTAATCCTTTAAAACCAATATAGTCCTCCCAGGGAGCTAGTCTCTAGAGGAAACTGATTCTCCCTCCCTAAGCATCCATTGATTGCCTGTAGCTCTTCATCTTGAGGTGGGACGCTGGGAAATTTCCCCCAGCCCCCTTGACATGTCAGCTGGCTTTGTCATTATGCAGATCTTATTACAGTACCGTACTATGGAGATTTCATTGGTGTAGCTTTCCTGCCATGTCTAGAATGTATTAACTAATGGCAGGTTCTATGTCCCTCTAACTCTTATACTCTTCCTCTACTTCCAAAATGTTTTGTGAACTTTAAGTATTGAGGTTGTATTGTAAATATATCATTTAGGACTGGGTACCTTACAGTCACTTATTCTCTGTGCTTTGACCAGTTGTGGAATTTTATAATAGTTTCCTAATCCCAAGTGGGCAACCCTAAACATAGATACATATACAAGCACCATAAAATGGAGTCAGTGAAATATACATATACATATATATGTGTATGTATGTATATTTAATAATAATCAAAGAAAAGGACAAGAAGTTGTGAGGAAGTGGAAAGGACGTGTGAGGAGTTGGAGGGGGACTGGGAAAGATGGAAACACTGCAAATACAATACTCATGTATGAAAATTTCAAAAATTGAAAAAAAATTTAAAAAGGGTTTTCAAACAACATATTGTTAATCTCCTTGTTGTAGCCCCTATAAGGTATCTGTTACTTCTCTAGCTTTAATTTTCCCTTAATGTTGTCAATATAAAGCTATGAATATTATTTTATTTCTTTCTCAACTCCTCATAGACATCCAATAATTATTCCCATGCAGGTTTTGATGTTCTATGCGGATAGATGTGTTTTAGAAATGAATACAGGTAATGTTTGTCTTCATGTTCTGTTTCTATCTCTTACTGTTATTTCCTCAAGGAAGATGCATGATCTTTTTGAATATCACTTTTGTCACCTATGAATGTATAAAATCAATGTGAGTTTCATAGATTTCTTGTTGATGGTTTCATTATTCTTTCTAAACAAACAACTGAATATAGATGAATAGGAAGAGCATTTGTTACGCATTTCATTGCTTCCAATCTAATTTACATACTTATTCCATTTTTAACAAAAGATTTATCTTTTATTTTTTATTATGTGTATTGTCTCTGTGCGTGTCTATGTGCACATGAGTTCAACTGCCCACAGAGGCACTAATAAGATGCCCTGGATATTGCCTGGACCTAGATGTGGGCTGTCCAATGTGGGGATTGGGAACCAATCTCAGGTTTGGTTCCTTTCTAAGTGCAGTCTGTGCTCTCATCCACTGAGCCATCTCTCTTTCCCCTCTTATATTCTAGTTTTATGGATTATTGAAGATTTCATACTAATTTCCAAAAATTAGAAAATTTTTTTCAGTGGCAACTCATTTTCCTTGAAGTAAAATTCAAATTCTTTTTTGTCATATCGATTCTAGGGAAATTCAACAAAGGAAGGACTGTGATATTCATTGAGCATCTACTCTGTATGACACAGCACACAGATAATTTTTGTAGCCAAAATTCAAACTCAGTTTTTAACTTAAAATCCCAGATATATTGCACTCCTTTGAAACAATGTCAACTAATAAAATCTCCAGTATTTTTCAGCTTATCAAAAAGCTCATTTGAAAAATAAACCTTAAGTTTGGGAGTATAGAAATTAATTCAGAACCTGTCAACTTCTCTTTTTAAATATGGTTGTTTGAAGAGTGGAAGAATCCATTTGAAATTTCAGCACTCAAGAATAACAATGATTTCTACATGACACAGGAAAATGCTAGAGAGTCAAGCAAATGAAGACTTCAAATGTCAATTAGAAAACCAACCCTAGTAGACAGGATCAGGTAGCCCTGGCATGACTTTCTTAAATCAGTGATACCCAAAATAATATTTTCAGTAGTATACAAACACTATAAAATGCAGATAAAACTTAAATTATTGCGTAGTTTGAATTTCCTTTGTAGAATGTTTGGCAGTATTGTGCTGGTTCTGCGCAGAGGCTTCTATGAAGTTTGTACATTGAAACAAGCCATAAAATATATATGTCATTTTGTTTGGTATTGAACAGCTGCAAAAGAAAATAATGGAAATTAAATATACATCCTAAATTTTGCACCACAGAAGGATGGAAGATAAAATAATTCCTCAGGCAAATATCCGTCAATCTATGGAAGTAAGGTCATAGGTGCAAAGCTTGTCAGATGTAAGAAAAACTGAGGATAACAATGGAAAGATGTGAGCTGGTGGCAAGTGATACTAGAAGAGGTGATACTAGAAACGAAAATGCACGGCCAGTTAGAACAGGATTCAGAAATAACAAGAACAAATGTACTTTCATTTTCTCAAGATTAACAATCTGCTTAATCACTAGTGGGTAAAAAAAGAATCATGTAAATGTTTGTATTTATACATTGTTGAAAAAGTACCCTACTCTAAAACTGTAACGCATAAAGATGCATAAATTCCCACTCATTAGTGATACTGATAGACTCAGGAAGGAAAATTAAAGTTTTTTGGTTTGTGCTTTGAGACCATGTTTCTATATACTTAGCTTAGGTTTGCCTGGAATTCAATACACATCCCAAGCTGGCTTCACAGTCATGGCAATCCTTCTGCCACGAGCGTGCTAGTTCTGACATTTCAGGTTTGCATCACTGTACCGTTTATTTTGTTTCTAAACAATTCATTTCTTATCATGCTGCTTTACAGACTGAAAAAAAACTCTAGAATGATCTCCTGAAACAAATAATTCAAACTCCATCTTAGTGTGTATAAAATAAAAATGCAAATATTTTCTCCTATGAATTTTTCTTTAAAAGTGGAATCATAGTTTATGTCACCAGTGATTTATACTATCCAGTGTGATAATGTTATGTATAAATGAGGAGAAATTTGGTTGATAGGTCCATGCAGTATTTTAAAAATAGAAACAGAACAAGAATGCTTAACTATTTGGATTACATTATATTTAGATTTGACAAAACTAATGGAGGTATGCTTTTTTAAATTGCTTTTTGAGGTAGGCTTTCCAGTAGATCAGGCTGGTCTAGAATTCATTATGTAGATGGGAATGAGAATGAACTTCCAACTCTCCTACCTCTACCTCCCAAATGCTAGAATTACAGGTAACGGCCACCATGCCTGAGTGGAAGAATTTTCTTTTCAAAAAGTAGCTTAATAAATTTAAAAATCTGCTTCGGGTCATTTGTATGGGATATTGTTATTTTATAGCTATAATATATTTGTATATTTATTATCTCATATTTTTAATTGAGTCCTAATCTTTTCTCATGTTATGTTTAATCCTCTTTTCAATCCATAGGTTGAGCTCTTTCAAAAAAATTTACTGACTATAGTTTTTCTCCTACATATTCTAGTGTATCTGGCTCTTGATTTACAATTCTACACTCAATTATTACCATATTTGTGGGGCTTTTTTAGGTAACGTAAAATAACACCCCACAATCCCATAAAGCTTTTCCTACATCCCATATCACTGTGTAATAAAATGTATATATTTTCTAGTTAATACTTGATTTTCCATGAGCACTCATCCCCATTCATCCATATAGATATCCCTTCAGCCCCATAAAGGTAATGGTTTTGTCTGGTTAATGCACTCCAGTTTTATCTAGTGTCTGTCACATAACAAGTACTCAATAAATTATAGTTGAATATTATTCATATTATATAGAATTATATCATGATTTTATCCATCCAATATGATAACAACTAACTATATGTGCTGGTAAGTTTTATCAGTTTGGCATAAACAAGAGACACTTGGAAAGAGAGAACCTCAATTGAGAAAATACATCAATGTGATTGAACTGGGGCCTGGCCTTCTATAAGGCATTTTCCTTAATTGCTAATTGATGGAAGATGGTTTAGCCCATTGTAGGAAACACCATCTCTGGGCAGGTGGGACTAGGAGGTGTAAAATTGGTGGCTGAGCAAGTAAGTCAGAGGAAGCAAGCCAGTAAACAGAATTCCTCTGTGTTCTCTGCTTCAGTTCCTATCTCCAAGTTCCTGCCTTGGTTTCCCTGGATGATAAACTATAAACTGTAAGTTGAAGTGAAAACTTTCCTCTCCAACTTGGTTTTGCTCAGTGTTTTATCACAGAAATGGAAAGTGAACTTTCACACTATATATGGCAGTTGGGCCTTTGAAATGTTGCTTGTTAAGCATATTAAAATATTCTAGAGGTATAAAATATGCATTTCAAAGATTTAGTGTGAAAAAATATTAAATAAAGGTAAAATAAAAATTACAGAGTATAGTTAAACAATATTGTTAAGACAAACTTTTTAATATAGGAATTTAATTAAATTTAAATTACATAGATGACTCACACTTGGAACTTGCACTGTATTTCTATTGAATGGTGTGGTGATAAATTCGTAGCAGAAAAGTCCAAATCCTTTTCTTTAAGCAGTGCTAATTTTTTTCGTTTACTGTCTGCTGATTTTGCTATGTTGGTGATCCCTCAATCTATATTTTAAAAGTTTGGTTGTTAGCTTATCTTAAGAGAGTTTATGGCCTGGTTTATTTCTCTAAAGAAGTTTCATTTGTTCCTATTATGCTCTCCAGCTTGTTTAGGCTGCCAAAATCCCAGTACAAATATTTATGTTCATTTATTGGATTGGTAGATTCTAGCCTCTGAGTTTAGGGTAAGTGGTTTCTATTTATGTAGGACTAAGTTGTAGGAATTTAATTTCTCTTTGAAGATTTATTGTCCTCTCACTGGGTAGGTAGAAGAAACGTTTTTATTTCCATTCACTGAGATCACAATCATTCAAAGGTCTTGGCTTTATTCCCACATCTCAATTCCTATCTCCAACCATGAGTTAGTAAAGCTGTCATCACCCACTCCTCTGTGAGAATTTAAAAAAAAGACCCTGCTACTATTGGGCTAGTAACATATCTAGGGCCTCAACAAAATCACCATTCCTAGAATTCTGTCCCTCAAGAATCTCTTCAGTGCTGTTTCTTAAGGATTTAACAGTTTTGGAAGTAATCTATAATTTATAAATACTTTTATCCAGAATCACTTGATTTTATGGACAGTTTCTGTACTTCTTAAGTGAACTGTTTTTTTGGAATTCAAAATCTTTAATCAATTCCTTGTTGTTGGGTATTATATTGTTTCCAATACTTCAATACAGAAAAAAAGCTACAGTGAAAATTCTGTGTGTGCATCCTTTTACATTATGTAGAGAATTTTGTTGTTTATCTCTTTGAATAATTTCCTGGCCGTACAACTCTTGAATTAAAAATATAATTACAAGACACTATCTAATAGAAAATAAATATATAGGTCAATTAAGCAGAATGTAGAACTCAGAAATAGACCCATAAATATACCTCACTAATTTTCATCAGGAGTGAAGTAATTCAATATAGAAAGTCAGATTTTTTCCAGTTAATCATGTTGAAAAATTGAATATTAATGGAACACATCATAAGCCCCAATCTGAGTCTTACACTTCATATAAAGATAAACTCATAATTTATTGGAGAGCTAAATGTAAACTGTAAAACTATAAAATTTTTACAAGAAAATAATGGAATGAAAAACATTGTGATTTGTGTTAGGAAGAGTACTTTGGATCCAAACATAGTCCATACAGGAAAAAGTGATGAATTCTGCTTTGTAAAAAATTTAGGTCTTCACACTTTGGACACAATACTTGGAGCAATTGAGCTGGAACTTATCAGGAAATCTCCTCCCCAAAGACTAGCATCCATGGCATTAGAGAATACTATACAAGCGACCAAGGGAGAAAAACAATCAATGGTTTCAGCCAGCTGTAAAGCCCAATAAATGAAAATGACTAGCCCAGCATACTATCTCTATTGGTTTAGTACTGGCACTTTAATCTTGGGGTATAATCAACAGCTGTCTAGTTGGAATTAAGGCTCACTCATTGGAAGTGAACTCATGTGTGGTCCTGTAAACATAGCCAAACACACATGGCTGGAGAGGTCATAGATCCTAGAGAAAAACCTATTTTTTGCCACATCTCTAGCCAAGGTAATTTCTGACTGTATTCTAAATATGCATACTCATATTTACAGACACATTTCACCCCTCATCACAAAAGCTTCTTTTTGCAACAGACAGAGACAAATGCAGAGTTTCAGAACTGTCAAACACAGAAAATAAGTGTCTATGAGATTCTTAACCCTAAGTGACAAATAGTCCTCTATACATAGAATGAAAACATCTCTCAACTCTTACCAGAGAAGTTTCCTTATGCAGCAGATAGATATTAACAAACCCACAATTGGCCAATGTGCAGAGAACAAGAGGCCACGGAAGATTGCTTAACACAGAATAGGACAGCTATTTCAAACCTTGGCCTCCGAAGGCTCATGGATCATTGCAGAGGAGAAGTTGAAAGATTGTAAGAGCCAGAAGTGGTGGATGACCATAAGGAAACAGAGTCTTCCAGACAGCTGGTCAGTTACTCATATGAACTCATAGCAATGATGACAGCATGCACAAGTCCCATGCAAGTTACAACCAGAGAAAATCCTAGCATAGACATAGGGATGTAAGGAATTCCAACACAACTTAAGGAACTTCTGGCAACTGATGACAGTTGGGAAGGAGACAGTGTCTTACAGGGGTGGGACTTTTGGGCGACTTTGTGGAGGTATCCATACTCTGAAGGACTTTGAAGAACACAAATCACATATATATATATATATATATATATATATATATATATATATATATATATGCATTAAACTGGGTGGGATAGTGGGGGAGGTTGGGAGAAGGGAACAGATCAAATGCCATGAAACTCTGTTACATGAAATTCACAAAAATTCAATTAAAAAACTATAGTCAACATTATTAGTCATAGTAGATATGTACTCTGTGGTTTTAATTTAAATTTATCAGAATATCTAAAATAGAAGATGATAGCAACAATAAATAGTGAAAAAGATATATTCATTGCTAATATAACTTTTGAGACAGGTCTTAGGTATCCTAGGTTGGCTGTAACCTCACTTTGTAGTTAAGGATCTTGAGTTTCTGATCCTCCTTCATCTCTACCTCCCAAGTGCTGGAATGGCAGGCATGCACCACCACACTAGGTTTTATGAAGTACTAGATATCAAACTCAAGGCTTAATGTATGATAGACAAGCATTCTGAGCCACATATCTTACCCTAATTAGAGCAACCCATCTATTTAATTGTTCATATTTATTAGGTATCCTATCAGGCTGGTGATTATACCTAGAAAGATTTGGCAACTCTCCCCTAATCATCCCTTTCACCATTGGAAACTGAAGAGTCCTCCTACTAACCTACTAGCTGTCCTCTAATAACTCCAAATTTTCAACTAAATAGATGGATCCTTATGCTTCAATAGCACTGATTAAAACTTAGAAAATACATTTATTGGGCCCCAATACTCCCATGGAACTGATGAAATATTGAAATATTGGGTTAGATATGACTTCATGGCTTATAGAATATATATCTGTAATTATAAGAGGCTATAATGATGCTGACATTTTCTGGAAGGTATGTGGTAATGTTTACCTCTGTTGGTCTTATAATCATCATAGCCTGAGTATCCTGAGTGTTAGGATCAACTTCTGCTTAGCTAGTTGAAAACCTACATGAGTAGTTTGCTGAAATTCACTGACAGTATCTCTCACAAACTACTCTTAAATACCAGAACTTGCACTAATTACTACATTTCTAGAGAGTATTTCTAGTTTCATGATTCCCAGTGAGGTTAGCTAAGGCTTCGCATGGGGCTGTCTTTCAGTTCAACTTCTCTCTACTCAATGATGCTTCTTTTCTTTCTGTATACATTGATTCCAAAGGTCAGTTCCAATAAATGTTGTATGCTAATGTATATCTCAGAATCTGCCTCCTTATCAAATTTCACCTGTGACCTGGTCACATTGAAAATCAGCTCTCATACATACCTTTTCACCTCTCTGTGTGACTTAACTGTTTTGATACTCTTGATTAAACATTTGTTTATTCCCGATAGTATCCTGACTATAGATCAAAGAGATTCCACCCACAAAATCAATAAGTTTATTGGTATAACTTATAGGAGTTTGAGTAACTTCCCAGACTGTGATTTCTATCTCTAGAAGTTCAATTATGGCATAGGTGAAGGCATTCTGGAACTATAGAAGAATAATAGAAAAATAATGGAAAACCTTTTGGTGTCTGATAATGGCAGAGGTCCAACATCAGGGCCCGGATGCGCAGGAAGACATATACACTGAGGACCATAGCTGATCCTCAGGGGTCGGGGAAGGTCCTTTCCAGAAAATCAGTCCTCCCAAGTACCCAGCATTAAAGGCAAATCTTCTGCCAAGTACAACCTGGGACCTCAGAGGAGGGGGCTGTGCATAATGAAAACACTCAGAGAAGACTGAAACTGCTGCCCAACATCAGGAACTTGTTTATCTCTGCTCCACCATCACCCTACTGTCAGAGGAATGTGGTACTGTGGTAAATGGTAGGGGTCCCCCAACTCCCCACTTACCCGTGAACTTGGTGGTATGGTCTGCTCCTGTCAGCTGGAGGTGTGATTCCCTTCCCATGAACCTGTAACTGAGATCCCCTCCTGTGAGCTAGAGATGTGGTCTCTGACTGGGTGACAGAGTTATGCTCACCTTCTGTGATCTGGAGCTGTGATTCCCTTTTGTGAGCTGGAGCTGTGGTCCCTTGCTAGTGGTCCTGGAGCTGCTGTCCTCTCATGTTAGTGTGAAGCTGAGGGCCCCCCTCCATGAGCCACAGCTGTGGTCTCCTTATGGGAGCTAGAGTTGTGGTCCTCTCCTGTGAACCTGCAGCTAAGGTCCCTTCATATGAACCTGGGGCTGAGGTCACTTTTTTAAGCTAAAATTGTGGTCCCTCCAGTGAATCTAGATATGTGGTCTCCCCTTGTGCACCTGGAGGTGTGGTCCCCTCTTATGAGTTGCACTTACAATCCACTCCCATGAACAGGAGCTGTGGTCCCCTCTTGTGAGTTTGAGCTGAGGTATCCCCCAACCACTCTCTTTGAGCAGGAACTGTGGTCACACCTCTTGTGAATCTGAATTGCGGTCCTCTCCTGTGAGTCTAGAGCTGTGGTCCCCTTTTGTGAGCGAAGCTGTGATCTGCTACCTGAATCTTTTGAGTCTTTCTCCTCCCTTCAGGAGGGAAAGTTCCAATTTAGAATAAGTAGCTACACAGTACTCCCAGAGCTAGAAAGTTTCTCAAAGTCAATTATAAGGTGACTCCATATTTAAAATTCATATCTGTCCAGTTTTATTGAATTTCCTAGCTAATAACTTCAGAATAAGGTACATAAGCCACATCAAGGATTTAATAGAAATATTATTTATAGTAAATACCAACAGAGAACAGTGTCTTTCCAGTAGACATTTACATGCCTACATGAAAAAACAATAAATCTTGATCTCTGCCTCCTACCAGTAGGGACAACGATTTCCAGGACTATTGAAATAGCTCGTTAGGTAAGGATGCTTGCCTAAGCCTGATGACCTGACTTTAGTCCCTGGGATTCACATGGCAGAAGGAGAGAACGGACTTCTATAAGTAGTCATCTGACCTCCCCATGCACAATAAAATAAGCAGTTGCATGAACACACATGTACATACTCAATGAATAGATAAATGTAATGAAAACTTTTAAAAAGACATCAATTTTCAAGTGAATTTTAAACTTTGAAAAGGAAAAATACACAAAATTCCTATAACATAACAGATGATTGCTTTATGATACTGAAATATGCAAATATTTCTTATACTCAAAGAGTACCTATGAGGAATGTATTGCCAAACTGGACTTCATTTAAATTGTTAATGGATTAATATTTAAAATTTAACTTAATTGCATTATTTTTCTCAATGTATATATGTTTATTGAATTTTACATAAAACATCTTAATTATATTTAGAACTCCTCCCCCTTCTGCATACTCCCACAGCACCCCCCACTGGATTTATGCATTCTGTCATATATGATAAGGCCTATCTGGTCAACCATCTGTACCCAGACGTCCCTTCAGGGCATGTGCACTCACTGGAGCCCACTCAGCCTGTCTAGAGTCACTCTTTAAAGAAGATCCACTTTCCCTCACCAGCAGTAATCAGTTGCCAATAGTCCCTCAGCTAAAGTTGGAGTCTGCTTCCAATTTCTAAAGTTCAATGATAGGTTTTCATCTTAATCAGCATGGGTCTTGTGCATGCTGTCACTATTTGTGTAAGTTCATATGAGCAAGTTCCCAGAGGCCTGGAAGACTGTTTCCTTATGATCATGTACCAATCTTGGCTCTTACAATCTTTCCATCCCCTCTTCTACGAAGGTCCCTGTGCTATGAGTGGGTGAGGTTTAATATAGGAGTCCTATCCAGGGACACACACTCTGTGTTCTATGATTCTCATCACATGGGTTAGTTGTTGCTTACTGTGTGTATCACACTTTGCTGCATGAAGGCACTTTGCTGATGGTGGAAGGATAAGTTAGTATTCTCTCTACGCCCTGTGCTGCTATGTGCCATGAGCATTAGGTATAGAGGTTCCACTGTAGATGTGTCACATACTGGACATCCCTCTGAAACTTATTTCCTGTGTGTGACCAGTTGTGGAACTCTGTACTAGTCTCCATATGTTGCATAAAGAAGGTAATCTGATGAGTGGTGAATGGTATACTTGCCTGTAAATATAAGAAACCATCATACTATTAATAAGGACTTTGATGAGCATAAGTTACTAATTTATTTTCATAAAAGTCCTTATTAGTTGTATATAAAGGAGTGCCACCAAAGTATTACATATATGTAACAACTGGCTACCATCTGGAATCTATAAAAGCATAATAAAGAAAAATTAAAAATATTTCTCAACCATTTGCATTTCATTTTTAGAAAACTTTCTGTTCATCTTTTTGCTCCAATTTTTAATTGGGTGGTTTGTTGTGTGGTGGTCAGTTTTTTTTTTTTTAGTTTTTTTATATATTCTAGATAATAACCCTTGGTAAGAGGTATAGATGTTAAAGATATTTTTCCCATTCTGTAGATTGCTTCTACGCTCAAATCATGGTATTCTTTGCTATACAGAAGCTTCTTTAGTTTCACGAGGTCCCATTTGTTAAGTGCTGGACTTCATGCTTGTGTTGTAAGAGTTATTGGCAGCTGGGTACTGCTGGGTGAGGAAGAGCTGATATTCTTAAAGGAAGGGACTCTGAGGCTTATTAGACCTCAGTGGATGAACTTGCACTGTGGAACATCTGGGGACCCTAACTAATCATCACAGGCCTTAACACAAATGGCTGAATGTATGAATTCCAGTGGGGGTGGTATGGGGAATGTGCCAATGGGGAAATGGGTATAAAGATGACTAAGGTTGATTAAGTTGTTTTAATTAAAAGCTCAATTAAAATTAAAAATAATTTATAAGGATATAGATAACCATAACTCTAATTTGTTGCTGATAGGAAGAAAAATATTAACTTTGAAGACTTACCTAGAAATATTTACTGTACATGAACATACACCTACCATGGGACCTAAATATCTAGTCACAGGAATGCCAACATAAATGCATATATATATATGCATCGAAAGCTAAGTACAAACATTCCTAGGAATATTATTCATTATCCATAAAACTAATCAAGTGTCCAGGAGCAGTAGAATAAAATATAATAAATCATGGTAGTCATAAAATAATATACTGCACAACAGAAAAGGAACAAGAACTACAAGAAACAATTTCAACTTGATCTCAAAAACATGAAGCTGTACAAAGAAAATTAGACTGACATGGTGGTATTTTTTTTTAAATACTGTAAAATGGAAACCGATACTTGCCTAAATAAATAACAAATAGTTAAAATACCAAAATTAGAATGAATTACCTTCTCAACCTGGGTAAATGTCGGTGTCTATCATGTGGTTTTCTGTGTTTCTAAAACGTTTGACATTGATAAGAACACAATCAGTGGGTCAGCTACTGATAAAAAGAGACTGAGTTTTTCCAGAACAGTTCCACTTCCATGCTCTTCAATTAAATATCTCATCACAATTCTTTGGACACATAGATATTCATTGGTTGAAGTTTTACCCACTGGAAGTCCAGACCTCCTATTTACTCTGTTGGACTACTGAGTAAATTTTTATGGCCTTACAGAAAATGTGAGCGAATAATGGGTAAATCTTCAGGTGAAGAAATTACTTACAACATGTGCAGTTAAATTTAAATATGGGGTGAAGGATTTGGTCTGGCTTACCAAAAGGTTTCACTGTAATCAGTTTTGACAGTACCAGATTTGCCAATAATTTGTTATCAACAAAATTTCTGTCTTTTATATGATTGTGAATTGATTTCTCCCTTCAGGTAGATGGGTGGAAGAGCCTTAACTTGATTTATAATTTTTAAAATTCTATAGCACAGAGACATATGCACATTAGTGTTTACTGTAGCATAATTCACAATAAGTTATGGGACCAGTCTAGGTATCAACAACAGAGGAATATGTAAAGAAAATCTCTCTCTCTCTCTCTCTCTCTCTCTCTTTCTCTCTCTCTCTTTCTCTCTCTCTCTCTTCTGTTACACACACAAGACATTTTTCAGCCATAGAGAACAAGTTCTTCATTTGCAAGAAAGTGTATACAACTGAAGAAAATTATATTAAGAATATTCAGATTAAGCTAGTCTTAAAAAGATAATATATGTTTTCTCTTAAATATTGTTCCTTGATTTTCTATAGAGACATACAATCATTGATGTATATAAGGCATGAAAGTAGAAGCAAAAAATGTCCAGAAGAACAGAGGAGACTGACAGGAAGGGTGAGGGGTGAGAAAGGGCAAGACAAGGGGGAAATGCTCAATGTACAATATACACTTGTATGAAAATGTCCTTATGTAACACAATGCCGTATACAGTGTATAGTATATGAAAAATTAAAATATATAAAATAAAATTTAAAAAATTCTAATACCGCTAACACAATTTATTTCTAATTGTTATAAACTTAGTAACTAAACAATGTTCTAAATTGCCTCAACATTGAAAAATTAAATCTGTACTCATTTATTGCAGTGTTATTTATGCTGGCAAAATATTGGATGTAGCTAAATGCCCATCCACAGGAGGTGCCCAAATAAATTGTACATAATACAGCTACACAATAGCATACTATGAAACAGTAGAAAAGAATGAGGACATTATTTTTCTCTTTAAAAATCAATGTGTTATATATAATAATGCATATATTAATTGACTTGAATTAGTCATTTCACAGTATACAAATAATTAAAATATATTGCACAAAATATCTATGCATATAATTTTAATTTGTTAAGCATGCAGTCTAATAAAAAATAATGTTAAGAAGAATTCACAAAAATTGTAAGGAAACAGATAAACACAATTTGATGATCATTTTGTAAAATAAATGATGTTTTTATGAAGAGCTTTTTCAAATAAAGAGAAAAAAATTGCATGATCATAAAGGTAAGGGTGATTCTTGACTATATTCCAGACCATGCATGGGAAATGTGAAGATTGCTATTAGTACAGCTTGAAAAATGGATAGTGTGGACAATATATGAGATAATAATGTATGATTAATGTTTAAGTCTTAGAATTTGATGCAAATGCTATTATGAGTATTCATTTTTATGATACAGAGCTTGAAGGGCCATGTTACTGGCAACTTATTGAAACCAATAGCAGCACAATTAATGATACTTGCCATATATAATGCATAATATATAAACTTCTTTATATTGTCATTTTTATTTATAATATTAAATAAGTGTAACAAAAATATTTATAATTTTGAAATATATTTTCAATCTGAATTAATAGAGTGAAAAAAATAGAGAAAACAGAAAAATGATGATCTAGATGAAGCATATTTGGGAATTCATGATCTTACTCTTGGAGTATTTATGTGACTTTGTTTCAAAATTAAAAAATGAAAAGTAAGCATTTAATACATATTTATGGATAATTTAATATTTAAAGCCCTTTGACAAAGTTTCCCTTTGATTTTGTAAACAGAAAAGAACACTGCCTGGGACCTAAAATATTCTCTAATAATTGCACATAATATCTCTCAAGAACTAGAAAAATAATTTGCAACCAACATGCTCTAATTGGCTAAATTTTGTAACTCATGTATTATGTTCTTAGAATGTGATCCAAATGAAAGGCTAATCCTCAAACCATAACTTGTGCCAAACATAAAAAATAAATTTCTTCAAATTTAGACATTTATGTTGATCAATAATTTTACTCTTATTAATTTTTCCATTAATTAATTACTTTAAAATGAAACAGTTGGCATTGTCCACAATTATTTTGCAGTAAATTGATAGAATAAATTCCAGATAAATTTGAAAGGTATCATGATTACTAAAAAAATTAATTTCCGTTATCCAAGTTAATTTAAATTAAAGACCTAGATGAATTAAATATGGTTTTCTCACTACTTACAGAAACCTTTTCAAAATGTTCTCAAGTATACTTATGGTAAGATGAAGTATCTTTTAACCCTATCAATCAGACTCTTAAGATGTCCTAAGACACTGGTGACTAGAAGAAGAAGAGGCTGAAACTCTGGGGAAATTATTGCTACATAGAATTGGACAACAAAAATATGAGGCTAGATATTCATGATATCATAAATAGCCTTTACAAATATGCATTCGTGGAGCTGGAGAGAGGGCTCAGGTGTTAAGAACACTGGCTGCTCTTGAAGATGAACTGGCTTCGATTCTCAGCACCCACCTGGTGGCTAACCACCATCAATACTCCACTACCAGGGGAATCTGACACTCTCTTCTGACTTCTGCAGGCATTGCATGTGTCATGCATGGGTGCACTTACATACATATAAGCAACAAACTTATACACATAAAATAAAACAAACAATTAAAAACCATCACCACCAACAAGAACAACAAAAAACAAATATGCATTCTTGAACATACAAATTCCAGGGATATGAAGTTGATCTACTTTTCTCTTTTCCTCTCACTAAATTCAGCTAAAATCCTTAGGCATTATATATAACACAAGCAAAAAAAGACTGTGAAAGAATGAATAAGAATGACCTGCCAGAAATCTTAGGAATGGCATCATAATGAGTTTCTTGAGTAATATTCCTGTCTCATATATACCAAAATCAGAGTTGAAGAAGCTGGCAACCCAGAGGAATGCATACAAAAGAAAGTACCAGGCAGGATTATTCCTAAAGCCTTACTCATAACTGATTTAGATGATGAAAATTTGGACTTGCAGGCTGACAAAATTTAGAAGGGATTGTGGACTTGAGTTTTTGTTTATAATGAGATGAAATGTTAGAGTGACTTGGAATAGAGTGGATATGCTTTGCATATAAAATGGATAGGTATCTTTCATAGCCAGGGCATGGACTATGTTAGATAGAATAATGGCTCTAGAAAGGGTCAATTTTCTAATACCCAGGTTGTCCTGATGTAATCACAATGTGTTTTCAAATGGCAAATAGAAAAAGATGAAAACAATGTAGTTGAAAATAAAATAATAGTGAAAATGAATAAAATCCAAAACTCTTTGTTACAGAGATAAATGAAATTGGTATCTTAAGCAAGAATAAAAAATAAAAAAATGGGTAAAATATAAATGATCCATATCAAGAATGGCTGTGAATGATATCTGCATTCTTCAGATATCAAATGTATAGCAGAATGATACAAAATATAAATATGCACATATACATAATTCAAATTAAGATAAAATATATCTAACCTTCTAAAACTACCACAATTCTTCCCATGTAAAATACATGTGTCGAGTAGCATTATATAGCTAAAATGGAAACCAAGTTAGTAGTCAACAGCTTCCCACAATAAAATGAGGGGATTCTATTCAACATTAAAATAACAACTAATAACAATACTACACTCTCATTTTTATAAAACTGAAAAGGAGGAATATTTTCCAATTTTTAAATTAATTTTTATGAAATGATTTTCTTAACCCTAGAATCAGACATAATACCCAAAACCCACCCCTCAAAAACCCTCCAGTTTTTCATCAGACTTTCATCTAATTGGTTTCCCTCTGGTTTTTCACACCACATAAGCATAATTTATCTCTCCTCTATTTCTCTCTGTCTAATTCTCCCTATTGCTGAAACCAAGACATACTTCAGACACAGGACTTGGGTTAATGGAGTTGTAATTGACTGAGAGTCTTCCTCATTAAAGACTAGCTCTCATAGCATTAGAGGATACTATGAAAGCTGCTTCAGCTTTAAAGCCTAATAACCGCAATGACTAACCAATGAAACTATATTTCACCTTTCACAAAAGTCAACTCCAAATGTATCAAAGATCTTGACATGAAACCTGAAATCTGAAACTGTTAGAAGAAAACACAAGTAGTATCCTGTAAGTGTAGAAAAGGATTTTCTAACTTAGACATCAGTTGCTCCAGAATTCAGGTCAACAATCAACAATTGGGACCTCATTAAACCAAAAATCTTCTCTTCCACATTGCAAATTAAAGAAAAACATGAAGGAAATGAAGAAAAATTCCACAGACTGTTAGAAAACCTTCATCAGCAACATATTTAACAGAGGTTTAATATCCAGAATACATAGAGAATTAAAAAAAAAAAAACAAAGAATCATGATAACAAATGACCCAACTAAAAATTGGATTATGGATCTGAACAGAGAATTCTTTAGAGAAGAAATAAATATGGTTAAGGAATACCTTAAAATGTGGTTAATATCATTAGTAATTAAGAAAATGTCTTATTCTAGTAAGACTGGCTAAGATCAAGAGAATAAATGATACCAAATTCTGGAGAGCATCAGGGGAAAGAGAAACCCTCATTCACTGCTGGTCAGATTACAATTGAATACAACCAATATGGAAAACAATGTGGAGAACTCTTAAAAAACTAAAAAATGAACCTACCACATGACCCAGTTATACCAATCCTCTGCATATAACCAAAGGAATCATCCTACAGTAGATATACTTGTACATCCAAGTTTGTTGCTGCTTTTTTCACAATAGTTAAAAAATGGAAGCTGACTGAGTGTCCCTCAACTATAAGTGGTAATGAAAATGTGGTACATTTACCAAAGAAATGCTACTCAGTGTTAACAAAAGACAGAATCATGAAATTGGCAGGTAAATGGATGGAACTAGAAACTACTATACTGAGTGAAGTAACACAGACTCTGAAAAACAAATGACCTATGTTCTCCCTCATTTGTGAATCCTAGCAAAAAATCCTTATATTTGAGTATATATCCTGATTTCATGGCAGGAGCCAGTAAAGTGGAAAGGAACCAGGAATGTAAAGGGAAAGAAAGAGAGCTTGAGACAGAACAGTATGAGACAGGTGTTACCAAGAGGTAAACGGGTAAAATTGGGTGTATTTCAATGGGAGGGGAAGTGTATGTGTCAAACAAGGTACTATGAGTGTAAAGGGAAGAAAGGAGCTAAAGAAAGGGGGTACCATAGAACACAGGTATTATAAAGAGAGAAATGACCGTAATTTAACTGAGGCGGGAGGGGGAGCGAGAGGAGAGATAAATAAAGCCTAGCTGGTGTAAAAACAAGAGGGAAACATATTAGTTAACAATCTATTGAAAAATTACTTATACAATGTCTGTATATGAGCCCATGTACATACCTGAAAAGGCTACATAACGAGAAACAGTGCCAGACAAGAGAAACCGCCCTTTGGAGATTGTTGCCACGGTGGCCCAAGAGACTCCCCAAATTACACAGGCTATTTCCACAGCTCTTGATTTTCTCCCAGAACATGAAAATAAATCCCTATTTCTGAAAACAAGACATACTTCTGACACAGGACTTGGAGCAATGGAGCTAGAACTGTCCTGGAAGCCACCTCCCTAAAGGCTAGGTCTCATAGTTTTTGGGAACACTATGCAAGCTGATAAGGGAGAACATTAATTTATGTTCCAACTGCAGCTTTAAGACCTAATAACCACGACAATGACTGGCACAGCAACCTATATTGGGGAAGTAGTGGTACTCTTATCTTGGGTAATAACAATTACCTAACTGTACCTAAAGCCCACTCAATGGGAGGGAACTCATGTATGGTACTCTAAATACAGCCAAATACACATGGCTGGGGAGGTTATACATCTTAGAGAAAACCCCAAGGCTTTCATATGCCCAGACAAATGTAATTTCTTCTATGTGCTAAATAAAGATTTTTTATTTGCATACAATATGCCAGTCACCACTCATCAAAGAAGCTTCTTTTGTAACTGTCAGAGTCTATTACAGAGCTCCACAGTTGGTCACACACACAAAACTTTCATGGTTGTGAAATATCTAACCCTAAGTTACACATCTACAGTGGAGCCACTACTCTTAAGGTTCATGGAACATACTGTAAAAAGGCGTAGAGAGAATACTAATGCATCTTCCAACTCTCATCAACAAAGCTCCCTCATGCAACAAAGGACACTGAACCCAGGGATCAGGAACCATTTTAGAAGACTGTAAGAGCCAGGGGAGGATGTTCATGGCCATATGGAAATAGTCTTACAGGCTCCTGGGATCTTGCTCATATGAACTTACAACAATGGTGACAAGCAAACTGAAACCCAGAATAGAAATGCAGAAAAGGGCAGGAGACTCCAATGTTACTCAAGCAGATGATTACTGCTGGGTGAGGGAGAGCTGATCTTTAAAAGAGTGACTCTAGATAGACTTATCTATCTATCCCAGTGGATGAACTTGTACTGGACATAGTGTACAGCAGACACTAAGTTGACCAAGTAGGCCTCAATATAAATTAGAGAATCCATGAAATCCAGTGTGTGTTGGTGGGGAGGGAGTTGGGAGGGTGCCAATGGGAAAGGGAGTATAAATATGGTTAAGATGTTATTTATGAAATAATACAAAAATAAGTAATAAAAGTTAAAAGGAGGACATTCTAACTAGTCTGAGAGAGTAGGTGGAATCTGTCTAAATCCATTCTTTATAGGCAAGGTAACTAAGAGAAGGAAACATATGAAGGATCTTCAGAAAACAGGTATATCAAAGTATGTATTGGTTAGGGACCATCAGTATATAAGTGAGTCTTATCTTGTCTGCATATGAATCCGGAGATTAATTTTACTTTTGCATCTTGTAATAAAATACTACATAATGAATTAGTTATAAAAGGTACTAAGCCAATCTCCCTATAGTTTCTTATAATTTTAGAAGTACCAGTCCTCTTATTTTGAGGCCAAGTAACTTTTGCTAGAAGCAAGTATTTGTAGCCCATCTTCTTCTCTGTTGAAAGTGAGTAGGTTTTATTTTCTGATTCTGTGAAAAGTAGTTCTTACATTCATGCTCTTAAGTTAATTCTTTCCCTCCTTTGCAGACACATGGTTTGATCAGTTGTCCTCCCCCATCCAAGAGGTCAAACCCATTTTTTTCTGTCATCACCATTCAATCATGTTCGTGCTTCTCCCATTATTGAATAAAATGTAAAATTACTTCCTTAACCTGTATCTACTCCAAAGCACAAGTCTCTGATGATGTTTGTATATGAATTGTTTATTCCTCAGATTTATATTCATACTTCATAATTCTAGCAATTTCTAAATTATTAATTATCTAACATAAAATATGAAGTATCTCTTAGTGAGGAGGAATAATAAAATGAATACCTATGAAATTATGTGATGTAAAATCAGATTGTTAAGAACTGATGTGATCTTTTCTTCTGATGTCATATATGTGTTCCCTCAAGGAAGTACTGCTATGTTGAATTTTGCAATGATCTTTTCCATTTACAAGATTATTGAGCTTTTAATTTTTTTAGACTTTATGTTTTCATTAAAGCTTGTTGTTACACCCTTTTTGGTATAACCTGTGTGGTGATGTTTACTTCCTTTGTAACTCAGCATTATTTTTCTGTGGATCATCCACATTGCTAGATAAAGATACACTCCATTTACTAATATGCAATATCCAATCATGTGAATGATTTGAATTTATTTTTCTTTAGCTTATGCTTGTTTAGTTTTCTATTGTTAAAAATTATGCTTGATTTATTCTTTAACTGATATATATATACAATATAAAATACATAAAAATATATTGCAAAATTATTTTCCAATGTGGTTATAATAGTTTGTATTCTTACCGTGAGGGAGTATTTAATCCATGCACAAAACAATAGTTCACATTGTCCAATGTGGCAAAGTATTCTTAGCTATTTAAAAAAAATCTTGTATCTTCCTCTTGAGCATGCTGTTAAATTGAGTATCTCATCCTCTTAAGTTAAAGATGGCTATGAAGAAGGAATGTCACATAGATACCAGTATATGTCTAGCCTGAAAAAAAAACTTATATGTATATATAAATACACATATATACGTAATTTAACTCTGAATAAACTTACATTAAATAAAAATAGGTTAGGAAAAATTCAACAGAGATACAGATAGTTTCATAATATAGATAGAAATGTTGAAATCATCCTCTTAATTCATTAATAAAGCACTCAAAAAGAGTGATATTGTAAAGGATATTAGACCTAGAATTCTAGATTGCATACCTAAAGGATAGCTCCCAACTATTGGAGAAGGCCTATTTTCTTATGACAATAAATATAAAATACTTTGAAAACATTAAGGTTCATAAAGCAAATTACCTTAAACAGAATGGCCATTTTAGATGTAAATGTGATCTTCTTGGTATTTTATTCATTTTGGCACTCCAGTCAAGTTGGTGTTCCCACCACTTAAACACAGTGATTTTTGCAAAGGTCACAATAATCTACACATGGTTAAATCCAATCATCTCTGTTGAGTTTGTCCTTTGTTTGACTTACCAGGAGCATATTTCCTCTACATCCTTCATAAAATATATCCTAGTTAAAAGTTTTGCGTCACTAAACATTGAATTTTTCTGTTACTTCTCTAGCCATTTCTTTGTTTTTTTCCAAGTGTGAATATTTATTATGTTCATTCTTACTCTTCACCATTATTATATAATAATTGCTTCAGTCTACATTTATTATAATTATGGTTTGTCTTGTAGGATGTGTATCTAACCATCATCTGATGCTAAAATCAACCATTTTTGACATTAAACACTTTCTTAGAACATACTTGTACAAGGAATCAAAGTTCTTCTCTAAACAATTTTGAAATACTCAGAGCTAAGTCCTAATTAGCTATCAAAGATTCAGGTTGGAAATATTGAAATACTTGTAATGTTCTGATGACTTTTAAAGGAATTTACTTTTCCTCTAAGCCAATACATCCAAGTAGCTATTCAACATCTTGATTTAGATTTCTCAAAAGTAGCTAGGCATACACAAAACAATGTAATTTCCTGCTTCTACTCTATCAATCTGCTTCTTTAGTCTCCCCATTGTCTGTAAATTATTCCATTGCCCACTTATTTTCTAAGGCCTAAAATCTAGAAACCATGAAGCAACACTTTCTCTCTCCTCATTCAGTTTTCTTTTACATGCTATTGTTGCTCTTTCTACATGGCATACAAATAAAAACTCTCTCTGGTTCCCCATCACTCTCTTAAAACAATGGAATGGTGTCTTATTTGTGCCTCCAAATCCAATTTTCTCCACAAAGCTAGTCATTTTCCTTTTAAATTTGTTCAAATTTATTCTCATTGAATAATTTTAAGTAAGTTTATTAGATTGAAAGCTTCCTCATTTCACTCTTTTGTTTAATTTTTCAATGGATTCTCATTACTTTTAAGACAAAAAGGAACACTCCAAAGGACTAACAATGAATAACCTATCTCTTTTTAATTATTTCCTCCTTTTGTATGTTTTAGTTATACTGATCTTTTAAGTTGCTGTGTGCCTCAGAGCCTTTGCACATTGTCTTTTCTCTTATCCATAAGCCTTACACAAAAATTTGTCTCTAGTAATATTTAAATGCCACTTTCTCAAGAAAGGGTTTCCTTTAGTTCACATGCTGAGTAGGTCATTCAGTATAAACTCTCAAAAGCTGTTTGAATTTTATTATCATTGTATAATTAATTATTTTAATAGGTAGGAATCATAAAGAATGGTATATAAATTCAGGAACTGGGATTGTTTATTTCAACAACATATCTCTTTTGCTCTGCATAGCCCATGACCCATATTTAGGTACTTACATGTGGTTCCTACATAAACAAACTCATAATTTTGAACTTGGACATGTACAGGAAAAACAGAAGGTTCTGATCTTTGTTCTCATCTAAGAAAATGTGGAGGGACAAAGTGATGTCTTTAACAATCAGGAAAATGAACAATTAAATAAAGATTATTTATTTAAATTTAATTTTCCTTTGAGACAAACGTATCATGGTTTTCTAGTCTATTGAACTTAATATCCAAATGTCTCAGATCCTGGTAGTCTTAAAACAAACAGTATTGAACTGGATATTTGATTCAGCAAGTTGTATCTATAAACAATCAGTAATTAGCATGTTGTTCAATAATGCAGATATTCTAACAAATTCAGGTGGAGCTCAATGAAATTGCCCTCATATGTTAAAAATAAAATTGTTTCTGTAAATAAGATTTCACATGAAATATTTGAGACACATAGAGCACTTGCCTTGTTTTAAAGTGATTAGTACACACCAATTATGTAAAAATGATTGTCTTAGGTGAATATAATCCTACTTATTGTAAAAAGTTATAAAAGACAAACAACTTGCACGACCAAGAGAAAATTACTAAAAGTTTGTTAAAAATTGTTTCAAGTTCATATGTTGGTTCTGTTTGTATGTGCAGCTGTGTGGGGTTATCAGTATCCCGGAAATGTTGAAGTTTTTCAAACTCGGACCAGTATTGGAATTACTGGAGCAGTTTTTAAATCTTATTATAGACCTGGATCAACCCAACTTCAGAGATTAAATTACTTTAATTATTTAATTTGAGCATAATGTTCAATTAGGTTAGGGAGCAGCACTTTTCTTTTGAAACAGTGTCTCAAGTGGCCCAGTCTGTCCTTGAACTCACTATGTAGCTGATAATGACCTTTAAATCCTAATAGTCCTGTTTATATCTCCTGAGTACTGAGATTACAGACAGAAGCCACCCCGTCAGATCTGGACAATGTTGTTTAGACTTTTGGTTTTGTTTTTAAAATGTAGTGATATAGATGCATTACATTGTATTTAACTATTTTCCTGGCACTAAATATTCCAACTTTTATTTTATTCATTGATAAGTTATACATATATATATATATATATATGATAGAGTGTGAAGTTTCACTACATGTATATTTCCTGGTGGTGAGAATATTAAAAATAATTTTATAGCTACTTAAAAATATTTGATATAATGTTGAGAATTATAGTTACCCTATTAGGCAATAGAAGAACAAAATTATTTTTTCTTATCTAACTAACTTCATACCCCTTCATCATTCACTCCCATTTTTCCTGTGCACTCCACCCTCTATTAGGTCTAGTAATCACTAGTCTACTTGTGATTATCAAATCAGATTCTTTATAATCCACACATTAATGAGAAAATATAATGGGTCTTTCTGTACTTGTATTATTTAATCTAATGTGATGTCTTCCAACCAACAGGATTGATCTATCTCTCTATCTATCTATCATCTATCTATCATCTGTCTCTCTATCATCTATTGATTTTTTTTGAGACAGGGTATCCCTGTAGCCCCAGCTGATCTAGAACTTGCCGTGTAGACTGGGTTGGCCTTGATCTCACAGAGATCTGCCT
This sequence comes from Eospalax fontanierii, assembly GCA_035773235.1. NCBI lineage: Eukaryota > Metazoa > Chordata > Mammalia > Rodentia > Spalacidae > Eospalax > Eospalax fontanierii. Next base: position 20,381,836 of record CM069525.1, on the reverse strand, counting down.
GCCTCTGCCTCCTGAGTGCTGGTTATTGCGGTGTTCACCCCTATACCTGTGAAATTTATTTTGAGAATTTCAGACAAGGTATTTTGATTGTAGTCAGATCTCCCCTATTTGCACCTTTCTTACCCGATGCCCAATTTCATATAATATATATATACATATATATAATATATATATATATATAATATATATTATATATATAGGTGTGTGCGCACACATGCGCACACACACACACACACACACACCTATAGAGTCAAATTTGTATCCCAAAATGTCCTTGGGTGTAGGTCCATACACTGGAGCTTGGTTAATTTACCTAGATTTACACCCTTAAAGGAGAATTCCTCTATGCTTCCCAGAAGCCATTAGTTTCCCAATAATTCTTTAGGTAGATTTGGGTATTCTTATCCACTTCTCTATGTCCATTCTGGGATTTTGACTGGTTTGAGCATATGTGGTTCTTGGCATACTGACACCATTTTTGTGAGTTCATATGTGTAATTTCTACCATGTCTGGAAAACTGTGTTTCCTTGTGGTTATCCACCACATCTGGCTCTCACAATCTTTCTGCTCCCCTCTTTTGCAATGATCCCCAAGCCTTGGGAGGTAGAAGTTAGATGTAATTGTATAATTCAGGGATAGTCTTCACTCTCTTATTTTCTGCACTTTGGCTGATTGTGGGTTTCTGTGCCAATCACAATCTGCTGCTTAAGGAAGCTTCTCAGGTGATTTATATTGCCTCATGCTTCAAGATTTTATTGTTAGGGAGTTCATTCCATGATCATTTAGCTACATTGATTTGATATCCATGTATAGTAACACAAACCATTATGGCTCTGAGCATGTGATACAGTAAAGTGACTTCCCTTGGAGCAGACAAAAGAGAGAAAATAAGAAGATGTCGAACACAAGATACAACCTTCAAGTCTATACCAATTTTCTCTTCCTCCCATGACCTATTACCTCCAACTAGGTGCCATTTCCTAGTTTCTAGTTATCCTCCAATAATGCTAGCGACAGCATAATTCTATTTGTAGGTTTCCAAGTAATCCCAATGTTGTTTTACATAATAACTGTAGTAATTTGCATTACCAACAGTTTATATTTGTTCTTTTTATCCCATACCCTTGATAATACTTACTATATTTCATCTTTTTGTTAATAGCAGTTTAGCAGCTATGAAGTGATAGCACCTTGTGGTTTGAACTGGCATTTCTCTAATGATCATTTATGATGAACAGTTTTTCATGCACCTGTCAGCCACTTGTATGGCTTCTTTTGAGAGGTGTCTATTTATGTCCTTTGCCTGATAATGATTTTTAGTTATTTGTTTAAAGTATTTACCTTTCTATTGAACATGTTACAACAAAGGTTTATAAAATCCCATGTCATCATCAACCTCCTCATATTCTTTTTTATACTGATGTTTCTTCTCAGTGAGGACCAGAGCAATGGAGGGGAAGGACCTTCAAGCCCCTACATTGCAGATGAGGTTAAATGTTGACATGAGCCAGTAACAAGTCAGGCCAAATATTTTCCACATTTTTGCTGGCTGATCCAATGAGATTTTGAAGATTGCGTCCTCATAGTACAATAGGGGGTCGGAGAGGTGCATGTAAGCTAGAATCAGAATACATAATATGGACGAGTGTGGAACTGGTGCTGCTGGGTGTAATTCTAGTTGCCAGTTGCGGTGAGAGACTCACCACAACTGAACTTAGCTTCCTTGGAAGCAGCTGAGGAAAATTATTTGTCCCCTTATTTTTGGGGTTGTTTCCATATAGTTCAATAATTTGAGTTTCTTATATATTATGAATATTAGATTCCTACAAGATATATGATTTTCAGATACCTTCTCCCAATCCAAGAGTTTGTGTTCAAATGGTTGATTATTAAATTTGGTATGCAAGAGCATTCTGGTTTGATATCATACTATTTATCTGTCTTTTAGTTTGTTTCCTGTGTATTTGGGGTTGTATTCAAACTCTTTGTCCAGACCAATGTTATAGAACATTTCTCCTTTGTTTTCTTATAGTAAATTTACAATTTTAAGCATTACATTGAAGTCTGTAGTCCATTTTGAGTTTTTATATAAGCGGACACATGAGAGTCTAATTTCCTAGCTTTCCATACCCATAGCAAGTTTTTTCAATGACTTTCGTTCAGGAGACAGTTCTTTTCCCATTGTTTGTTTTTGGAATCTTTGTCAACAGTCATGTCAAGTGCGTGAAATTGTGGGTTTATTTGAGTATTCCATTCTGTTTCATTTGTCTGCATGTCATTTAATATTCTGGCATCATATCATTTCATTACAAAGGATTTCTGATAGATTTCACATCAGGTAATGTAATATTAGTGGCTTCACTTTTAACTCAAGATTGCTTCAGCTAATCAAGGCATTTTGTGGTATCATATTCGTTTTATACTTTTTTGGTTTCTGTGAAATATTTCATTGAAATTTTGATAATTTGATATTTAACTTTCATTCTAAATTTAGAAGTGCTTGCACACAATCATTACAGAATTAGAAATTCTGTACTTATTTTTACTAGTGTGCTTTGTACGTTTGTATGCTTTTCTGTTAATTACTAACATTTTCTTTTAATAATTTCATTTATAGCTTATAAGACTGATGTGATAATGTTGAACTTCTTGACTTTTAATTGTCTTGGAAAGTCTTTATCTCTCCTTTGTTTCTGAGAGATAGCAAAGAAAATTAAAAATAAATATGTCGGGTTGGACACAGATAATTTAAAAAATAAGTAAAAATGCATAAGAGGCATATATGAATGAATTCAGCATCAATAACCTTCCACGAAACATACAAACTCAAAACAAGGTATTACCTCACACTTATAGACATGGCTATTATAAAAGAAGTTTGTTATAAAAGAAGGTAAGAGATAGAAAATATTTGTAATGGTGTGGAGAGAAGTTAAACAACATACCCTAGTTAGTGAGAATGTAAATTCATGAAGCCATTACGGAAAAACAGAATTGTGCATTATTAAAAAGTTAAACATAGGGGCTGGAGAAATGACTCACTGGCTAAGATCACTGTTGCTCTCACAAGGACCCAGGTTCAATTTCCAGCACCCACATGGTGGCTGCCAACTGTCTGTAGGTCTTTTAACTCCAGTTTCAGGGGATCTAACGCCCTCTTCTGGCCTCCATGGGCACTGAATGATACATGTGCACTTACACGCAGGCAAAACACTCATACACATAAAATAAAGATAAATCTTTAATAAAGTTAAAAATAGAACTTCCATATGATCCAGCAATTCCACTCAGTAGTATATATCAAAATAAAATGACATCAATACATTGAAGAAACATCTGTGCTCCCATGTTCATTGCAACAGTAGTCATAATAGCTAAGAAAAGGAAAACAATCTCAGGATCTTTTAGTTGATAAATGGATAAAGATATGTGGTACATATACACAATGGGATAATGTTCAGACATAAATAAAATAAAATTTTGTTGTTTGCAATAACATGGATGGAACTTGAGATCATGTGTTATGTGAAATAAACCAGGCATATAAACACAAGTTGAACATGATGCTGCCCATCTATGTGGTCTAAAAACATTCTTCTCATGGAATTTGACAGTATAATGGTGTTTAACTGAGGCTTGGGAGATTACTATGGGGGAAGGGCAGTCAATGAACAGTACATAATAGTTAGATTGGAACATGAAACTCTGGTGTAATCTTGTATATTTAAAAAGAATTTTAGAAATTTTTATCATAAATTTAAGTATATTTGAGGAAAATAGGTTTAATGTGCTTTAAATTTTTCAGTGTAAATCCATAGAAAAATCATTAACATATATAACATTGATTTATATGATTTATATTAACATATAAAATCATATAACATTGATATGCATGATTTTTTTGATATACCAGTTAAAGTGAATTTAATTAATACAAAGGTTCACATGATCACAAAACACTTGAGAAAGATATAGATTGTTCTCAGTCCATGAGAGAAATAAAATACCTACATAAATACAGCTAAGTAGCATGTTCACAGATTTGGAAAATGAATATTATTAATGTACTTTCTATCTAAATTTACCCATAAACATAAAACACTCTCAAGCAGATTTTGCCATCAGGTACAATAGTAGATAGAGGCAATGAATGAATATAGAAAGTGAGGTAGAAAGAATTATATACTCAGAATGACTCATCCAGTAATGTGTTAGCAAGTTTTTTAATGATAGCAACATACAGAAGAATTTAGAAGAACACACGGACTCCGCAGTATTAAAACAAAGTGCTAAATAACATTATTAAACAAACAACTCAAATAGGATTATATGTAAAAAGAAACAAAGAAGAAAAAAACTTAGGTTGAGCTAAAGGCAAAAGATGACATACTCAAAAGAATTTAAAAGTTGCTAAATTATAATTGATTGAAACCAAAACTGATTTTCTCTGGAGTGATGGTCTCAGAAAAGCTTAAAAGGAACTTTATGCTATGAAAGAAGTGCTGTGTATCTTGTTTGGGTAAGTCACTGTCCGGGTTCATATAATTTTTAGCCCTCATCAAGCTTGGTATGTAAGATTACTGTTTTTCATTTTTCATAAATTGTACATCAATAAATGCTACCATGAATTCTATTGGTGCCCAATTCATTGACATCAAGGATTTTGAATTTAGAGGAAAATGTTCTGGAAATTTTAAAACAGTAGCATTATACATGCAAGTCATAGAGATACTGATAAACTTTTCAAAAAATAATGATTCTTTTGAATACTGAACACCAGCAGAGAAGAGTACTGAAAAGAAGCTGCTTACTTACAAGCATTGTATGACAATTGCTTTTCTCGAAGGGTTGCTCCAACAGCCTTGAGCCTTGAGGGAGAGAACTGTAAATATCTGACAGGAGTGTCCTTGACACAGTTATGATGATCTCCATCATTGCTTCAGCAAGAGAAATTTTTAGCTTTCCTTTTCTTTCTTTTTAAATTATGCTGTTAGCGTGTAGCCTTAGGGCAATAGCACAGTAAAGCAGATAACTAATTGAAATATGTAAAACAACTAGAAATAGGTATTCATAAACCATCACAATGAACTAACTAGAAACCTGCCTCTTTAATATGTCTTTGTTAGATTAGAAAAACATTTACTTTAGATTGTACGTTCAAGGATAAGAATTTGTATTTTATTTCACATAACAAGTCATCTGTCCCAATGTTGGACCCAGATATGTTAAAAATGTTGATTGAACATAATAGGAGGGATAATATCCAGACCTTTGTCTTGGGCATATATGTCACTGCTGCATACCAATGTTCCAATAGTTCCACATCTAAAGAAATCACTCAATCACTCCATGATTTACAACAGCTATCATTTATTCTTAGTGATGTTTAGTTGACTTGGACTCTGCTCTACATAACCATGCACTTCTAAGGCGGTGGCTGCAAAAAGGTTAGCTCCTGAGAATAGGTGAAACATAGAGGCCAGTATTGCAGGTGACAAAATTGGGATCTTGAATTTTCAATAAAATTTATAGGATATTTGTGAAATATGAATGTAGCTGACAACATTGTAGATCTTGAAATTTGAATAAAAATTATAGGAAGCATATTGTTCAAATATGAATGTAAGAATTAATGAATCACCTTGATATAGCAAGTAAGCCAAGAGTTTGGGGCCTTGTTGCCTAGAATATGAAGCCTTTCCTGAGTATTAGTCTTCTGCCTGTTTCACTCTTAGTCTATAGGTCAATAGAGCTATAAGATAACTGATCTGTAATAATATTGTACTTTTTATCCATGAATACAGTATCTCTCAATGAAGAGTAAGTTTCCTGTTGCTTTTCTTTTCATTTCTTGAGTCAAAGTCTTACATATCTCTAGGCTGGCTCATTCATCATGTAGTCAAGGCTGACCTCAATTTCCTGCCTCAGTCTTCTCAGTGCTAGGACTGTGGGCAAAAATCACTACCCCTGGCTTCTTTTTGAATGTTAGAATGTATTTAAATGAATAAACATTTTGATTATCTAGATATATAAGTAATTCTTGTCAATTTAGTGACAAACTAGAATATATAGTGTCTTGGTATATTACTGTTTTTTGTCACTGATCTGACGAGATACCTGAGCAGAACAACTTTAGGAAGAAAAAGTTTGTTCTGGATTACAGTTTGAGAATATAGTGCATCATGTTGGGGCTATCATGGCAGCAGAAATGTGAGGCACTAATTACATTGCATTTACATTCAGGAAACAGAGCGCAATGACTACTGATGTTTTCTCCTGTTTATTCGTTCTTAGACCCTACCCACCATTTGATAGTGACACCCACATTCAGGGTGATGTTGCTTCTAGAAACCCACAAGCATGTTTTAATTGTTATCATAAATCCAGTCTCACTGATAATCAAGATTAATTATTTCACTTGGGTGATAAGCTGTGGCTTGGTCTCCATCTCCAGCATGACTTTTGTGTTCCAGCCATCCCAGAGAATGGAGGACGATGGAACAGGGCCTCAGGTGGCTCAGAGTGTGGCTGGAGGAGTTTCCTCCTGGGAGACTGCATCGGTGGCCAGTTCAGATATCAAACCAAGGCAGTGGTTTATATAGGGAGGCCTTTCTTACCTTTACAGAAGGCGGGAAAGTTAAAGGTGGGGTCATTAGGTAAAGATTGCAGGGCTGATGTGGAAATTAGGAATGAGGAAATGAAACCCAAAAACTTGGTTCTGGTCTGGGGTGATCTTTATGGGGGAAAAGAAGATTCTATCTGCAGTGGCTTCCTGGGGCCAGGTTATTGCATCAGGCAGAGCAGACCAGACTCCTACCATCCCTTCAGGGCATCTGGGATTGCTTGGCTTTGCTCAGTACCTTTTTATGATAGACCCAGTCCCCACAATAAACTGTCTAAATTTCCTAGCTTTTTTTTGGTATACTACAGTATATAAAAATCTTTATGTCTGCAATCCTAACAATTAAGTCTAAGCATGTATCTCATTACCTGTATGTACCTCACCTCAGGGAACAGGCCATATCATTAAGTGTAACAGTAAATTATGGAAAAGACAGAATACAAGGCAAATAGAGTTACATGATGTTAGTTTTTATCTTATACACAAACAATATTAGCTCATTAAAACTGGCCATCATCAAATTTCTTTATCAATACATAGTCACTTGTGTACCAGACTTTACATAAACAATTTCCATTCTTTATAGGAGTGTTTTTACTGTTGAATTCTTTCTTTCTCTCTCTCAACTTCAATTACCGTTCTTTGAAATTGTACACATACAAATGAAAAGATAAAAATCTCACCACTTTGAAATATTTATAATTAGGGGGCTGGAGAGATGGCTTAGCAATTAAGAGCACTGGCTATTATTGCAAAAGACCCATCACCCACATGGTGGCTAAAAACCATCCATAACTCCAGTTCCAGGGGATCTGATGCCATGTTCTTTCTTCTGTGAGCACTGCACGACACTGGTACACTAACATATGGGTGGGTCTCCGTCTCCAGCACAGCTGTTGTGCTCTAGCTGTCCCAGAGTGTGGAGGGAGAATGAACATGTCCTCAGGAGGCCCGAGTGCAGTGGGAAAATATTCCCAGGAGACTGTGTAAGTGGAGAGCTCATTTATTGAAATCAAGGTAGGAGTTTATATAGGGAGGCCTTTCTGGCCATTACAAAAGGTGGGAAAGTTAAAGATGGGGGTCTTAGGGGCAGGGAAGTTCTAGGGCTGATATGGAATTTAGGAATGAGGAAATGAAACCCCAAAACCTGGTTTTGGTCTGGGGTGATCTTTGTGGGAGAAAAGATTAAATTACTGCTGAGGAATAAGGATGTTGTACCTGAAGTGACTTCATGGGACCTAGATTATAGCTTCAGGCAGAGCAGGCCAGGACACCTGCCATCCCTTCAGGGTCTCATGGGTCACACTGCCCACTCAGTGCCTTTATGCAATAAGCCCAGGTCCCACATCTCCTCCTTTTTTAAATATATAATGTGGAGGTATATAATGGTCCCAGTAAAGGGAGGAACCAGGCCATGAGGGGATTGACAGGCTAGAGGGAATAATGGATTTTAAGTTCATTCTTGAATTTATGAAAGGTCTTTCAACAAAGAAGTGAGAGAATGTATAGTCTCTCTCAGTTAGCTATTTGTTTTCTAACATTTCCCCATTGAAGAGGAACTCTTAAAATATTTTAGGAATTAGATAAGAACTCCAAAATACTTTGGACATATTTGGCCTGTGGTATAGAGTAGGATGCTAATGGGCACAAGAACAGTTTTGGGGTTTTAGTCAAAAAAAGAAACTGCCTATTTTTCTTTGGAGTCTTTTTACCCTAAATTGTCAAGCCAATTTCTACCTCCTATTCTTTTCACATGACTTTCTGAAGAGGTCACCCTAATTGCCGATAGGGATTTGGGTCACTGACCGCTCTGGCTTCTTAGAGCTGAATAAGAACATAGGTTGCAGCAATTGGGGTACCCTCTCAGTGAGTCTATCTAAAAGGCCCATGAATTGCATAACTGTTAGTTGTAGGGAGAAAAGAAAGTCCTTGACTATTGTCTGGAAGATGAAACAAAATAGAACAGGGAAGAATTTAAATGTCCAATTTAAAGTCCATTAGAATTTTTGCTTAGGACTTTCAAAAGCATCCATCTCTTGTGTTCCTCTTTGTTTTTCCTTTTGACTGCTAAGGCTGAACTTGAGTGACTTGAAGTCAGGATTTGGTTTCAGGCACATTGATAGCTTCCTATAGTGGCTAGAATCAGAGTAAGTTCCCTCCCAAATGGCTTCTAGACAGGGATATAAAAGAAATTAATCATTTAAATTTTTTCGTTAGAACAATGGTGGGCTTGCCTTTCTTGGCTGCAGGTTTGCACAGCAGTGTTGAGGTAGGCCAAGATTTGAAATCTTACATCTGAGTGGCAGTGGCATTTTCTTGCTAAGAACAAAATCGTTACTGTTTATATTCACTTAAACCTAACATCTGGGAAGTATACTTCCTTGTACTCTTAAAGAAGTATACTAATCAGTTCAATTTTTTAGTTATACTTTCCTTTTGGATGTTTAAGATTGTACAATTGGCCCAAATAAACAAATTTAATTTTGCTCTTAAGGTCAGTTATGTATCTGTTCCTTAGGGGGATCAAATGGGCTTGGAAGGAGCCCCTGGCTCCCTAGGCCTTTGTTTCACCAATTCTACCTTTATGAAGATAAGTCAGAAAATCTTGTTAGACCGTGGTTTCAGCAATCCAGGAAAAGTTTTCCTGTGCTAACCCTCTTCTTTATAGAATAGACATTGGTTTGAGTCCTTCTAGTGGGGTCTCCATGACCTCCCTGAACAGGAGGACAGGTGATACATCACAGTTACAGGACATTTCGAGAGATACCCCATAGCCCCCTGGAACTTAGTTGACCTTTCAGGGCAAAAGACAAAAATTGTCCCTTTAAGTCCCTCTGACCAGATTAGTATAGGCCTCTAAATATGGTTGTTAACCACTCAAGAAGGTTAGTTCCACCAATCTGGTACTTTTAATTAAGTATGTTTTAATTAGCTGTAGGTTATACAGCTAAAGCTTGGGCAAAAACCAAACATTCTTGAATAAACTTTGACAAGAAATATATTTTGTTCCTTAAAGTACTTGACTGAACTATTAATTTATAAACTTTAAAACTATTTACACATTATTCACCTCATCTTTCATATACTATAACATATCAACTCAGACCTGTAGTCACTTTTATGGACTTTTTATTTTTCTTTTTTATTCGGGAAATATCTAGTCATTATGATCTTATATATAAATCTTTTTAATACAATATATTTTTCTTTTTACTTTCTTATTTTCTTTCTTAAATCCATGAGACATAATAACATTAAAAGTAAATTTTCCTTCTATTTGGAAAATTCTCTCCCTGGGGCTATTAAGTACTATTTATCTCCTTTCTAAAGATAAAGTGTTAAACTAATGTTTGATCCATATTAAAGTTCACCCTTGAGAATGAATGACTTTACTCAGACAGGTGGGTGAGGTATTACTAACAGGTATATAGGTGACCTGAGAGTAGTTGTACTGTAAAGTCTTTATTCAGCATGGATGTTGATTTTTCATAACCTTATGGGTCAAGTCCTTTCTTTTAAACTTCCCCAGATTTCCTTTTCAAATTTAGGAAGACTATTTGTAATTAGGGCAAAATTACATACAACTGGCTGGGAGTAGTGGCTGGATACTCAGGTTAGGGTCCAATGACCCTTCTTATTCCTCCTTCACTAGAAGAGTACAACCGTTAACAAACCCAACTGTGATGAACTTCTGTAAGCAGGCACAGCTGAAGTCATGAGGATGGCAGTTACTTGACTCAGAAGAGTGCTGTGCAGCATCATCTTAATAAAAGAACATGGATTGTAAAGTACAAACAAGATAATGTACATTGTACTTTATAAGTTCCTTGTAAAACCTTATAGAAAACACAAAACCATTAAAATCCATTTTACTTTATCTATTTTAGAGAGTTGGTCTACAAAAACTTTGCTTTAGGTCTTGACGGAGTGTAGATACTAGAGAAAGAGAAGCTACTGGTACATAGCAATACATTATCAAATTGAAGTTTAGAATCTCCAGCATAATCACTGACTGAGGAATTTTAGATAGAGGGTGCTGTCTATCTTTTCCAAGGACTGTGAATTGTCCCCTTTGCTATGCATTTGTTTTGGTCTGTGTTATGACCTTTTTATTGTTGTGAGAAAATATAGAATTTCATGAGCTACTTTTGTTATAGACATTTTAGACCATAAGATGAATAATAACCTCTGTTGAAATTAGTTTATCCCTTACTTATTTTTAATAGTGCAATGTCTATAATCAGAGGTTGTTTGTTCTCCTTATTCTTGGCACGGGGTCAAGGGGCCAACTTGAACTTGGACAAAAATTCTTGAAGAACATCCTGAGATAATAGGCTTGGGTATGAAGTGAAAGGGCCAATCCCATGTCCAGAATCAGCTTCTCAGTGAGCTCAAACAGCACATGACAATTTACTGATACAATTTATGCAAAAAGGCATTTGTTTCTCTTTAGACTTTAACTCAGTTGTTTACATTACACAGAAGTACTGTTTAGTTTAGTCTTTACTAGCAGAAATGAAGACAACTTTCTTTCTCATAACTTGTATACCTTTGTCTAGGCAGACAAGTCTTTTCATCTGCTGGGGGTTTTATCCACAACAGGGCTTGATTAATTAAAATAGAGCATTTACTATTAAGACATTACCTCATTTGATATTTCTAAACTTTATGACACCATAGGTACTTTGCAGTGATCAGGTTGATCAAGCAGGACCAGGTTGACAGAAGTTTCGGCCTTCACCATTATCAAACCTGAGATCCTCTCTGGCTATAACTGATGTGACTAGAGGCATGAAAGCTTATACCCATAATTAACTAGTTTGTCTCTTATGTCAAGGACAATCTGAAAGATTTAAAGTACTCTTTCTATCATATTTTTATAATACAGATTGGGGCTAATAATTATACAAAAAGGCAGGAATTAAAACCAGTGAAGGCCATATCTTACACCTCTCAACCATAGATGTTATTTCTCTTTACCTCCCATTGCTGCAGCTATGTCCTCATAGCAACTTCTCTCTTGTAAAGTTTGGCATTGGAGTACTGCAAATTCACATGAGCGTCCTAGGTTTAGCCATCATAAAACATCAGCTTACTTTGCATCTAGCTAGTCTTGGAGGCCTATGGCTAGAAAAACTTTTTAAGTTCCCTTTTGGAACTGACAAATATGTATGTAAAACAATGTAATGTTTTAAATAGTTACTTTTAGAAATCAGCAAATATACCACATAAAGATGTTAAAATCCAAAATAATTCCCCTTAAAAGCAGATAAAGATGCAGGCAAAACATTCATACACATAAAATAAAAAATAATTAAAAAAATTAAATGTTTAAAATTAAATCTGAATGCTTTCAGATAGATCAGACTTTTTCAAAAACTTTTAGCAAATGGGATGTATGGCACATCCATGTTTTTAATCCCAGCAACCAGGAGGCAGAGACAGGTAGATCTCAGTGAGTTCAAGGCTAGCCTGGTCTGCAGAGTAAATTCCAGACAATCCAGGGCAACATAGTGAGACCATGTTTCAAAAGTAATTGCCAGGGAACTGGAGAGATAGCTCAGGTGTTAAGAGCACTGGAAGCTTTTGCAGAGGATTGGGGTTTAGTTTCTAGCATCCACATGGATGTTAACAGTCATCTATAAGTTTGGAATTCTACTTCCAGGGGATCCTATGCCCACTTCTGACCTACATGCACATGGTATGCTTAGATGGAGGCAAAACACTCATACACAAAATAAAAATAAATGAATTTTAATTTTTTTGAAAAGGTGTTACCAAGCCTTAGGACAAATCTAGTTATATCTCTACCTTGATTCCTGGAGAACACTGGGATCTTATGGATACTGCTATCTTAAGAATTTAGAAGTTGCTATCCAAGGTTCTCTTTTTTACCCAAGTGAGTGAAGGGACATAATTGTATCGATTGTTGGGGTCCATCCTTTTAACTATGAAATCTTAATTATTTCATTCCCTATTTGATATAGTGGATCTCTGGGATCTCACAAAACAAGGAATGAGATGGAGAAGTCAACAATAAGAGTTGAGATAATCTTGTATGATATCATAGAAGACTTCCAAATGCAACAGTAAAGGATTTTTAAGCATTCCTTGAAAGGTTGGCCCAGCAAGATGAGTGTCAGTATTCATCTCAGTGGACGCTTAACCAGGAGCTGTCCCTGAAGTAGCACGAAGGGAGAAAAATCAGATGTTTCAGTTACTATGGAGAATAGAGCTATACTAAAAAGCAAAGGTCTGTTCACAATAGAGCACTCTTTTAGACATACTTTTTATTTGAAAGTTCTTGGAAACTGGCAAACTAGAGATATTGATGAAAAAAGTCAATTACAATATCTATTCAAAATCACAGTTACTTAATAGACAGCTATAGAAGAGAGTAGGTCATTCAAAAACCAGAATTTTGTTTGGGAAGTAGTATCTGTAGGGGAATAAAATGGCTTTGAACTCAGCAAATACACTTTGTGGCCTTTTCTTATGTCATAGCATTTATTGTTATCTTTACTCACAGTAAAAAGATTTTCTTTTGCATTGGTCTGCCAATAGTGTTGACAAGGGAAAAGGAGTAGTATATCAAGCATTAATATGTTTAGCAAGAGCAAACTTAGAATTAAAAGCCTATAACTTCGCAGGTAGATTAACTCATTGCAGTAAACTTGAATTCTATCCTATATTTAAGATTTGTGTTGGATCTGAAAGTAGAGAGTTGCACAAAGATGTCATGTATTTATAAAAATGACTTGTCTTTTTCTATTTATCTTAGTGATTTTTTTTTTATTGAAATCCACATTAGACAATAGACAGAGAATGTCAGCTGTATACTGACTTTGAGCTTAGTGCTATAAGACGCAGTGAGGTAGAGGACAGGTGTGGTTAAATGAATCTGGATGTGGTTAATACAATGTTATTTAGAACTGACATATTTGCAGTACTTGATACGTTGCCTGTTCTCTAACAGAATGTATAGGGAAATAGGGACTCGACTCATGGCACAAGAAAAAATTTGTGTTTTTTTTTTTTTTAACATCTTCATGCAATTCTTGTATCCAAATATATCCAGTGTATATTCTGGATCTGTAATAGAGATTTTTCTTGCAGTTTATGTTATATAGCTTATAACCATAAATCAATCTAATAACTGTAGACAATAATATAGTAATATTGTTTCCATAGACAATTGAGGTGAGGATTTAAATCTGTTTTCACAGCCGGTTGTGCTGGTACACTCCTGTATTCCCAGCATTCAGGAGAGAGAAGCAGGTGGATCTTACTGTGACTGGGGCCAGCCTGACCTATTCAATTAGCTCCAGGCCAGCTGGAGCTACAGTTCTCACAAAAAGAACTATCCTCACAAAACTACAATCTTTTACCATTCAAATTTTCATGTTATGTAGTTTACAGTAGTAGAGATTGTCTGTATAAACACTGGGCTGGGACACTTGTTACACTTGTTAAATGTCTGGGCATTTGTCAGTCCTCAGAATGTGAGTAACCTGAATATTCATAGAAAGATGCCATATTTCTGTCTTAATGAAAGAAGATCTATATCTCATTTTCATAGCATTTCAGGAGAATCCTATTTGAATATCAATGTGTTATTTTAATACTTTCTGGACTTCTGACTTCAGGCACAATTACCAAATAATACGTGGTTCTTAAATTTTGACTATCTTTGGAAAATTAAATTTGACTTTCATTTTGATGTCAATAGCAACTACAGTAAGAGGACACATGTATCTTTTCCTCTGTTCTATGTCTTATAAGATGATTTTCATGTTGGAACATAAACTAAAAAGAGAAGTGCAGCAAAACAAGGGAATAGGATAAGAGCAGTAGGAGACAAAATGAGGATGTGACAAAATAGAAATTGTAGAACAGAAATAATTCAGGTAACCATAAGCACTAATGGAAAAAAGAGGACAGGAAATTCAGAGGATTTTTTTTTCTTTTGAAGTAGTAGTAATTGAATCTACAGCCTTAGGCATGCTAGGCAGATACTCATTACTGAACTATGTCCTTAGCAATACTTTTACTTTTTATTCTTTTTTGTCATTTCTCATCTTTTCAGTTTATCATTACACTTGAAGCAGGGTTGGATATTTATTAAAATGTGTTGTTAACATAAATATTAAACACAGGTGTTATTAGACAGAGAGATGATCAGGGAAAGAATAAGATACCCATGCATGGATATGGACTTCCTTGTGGATAGTGACCCATTTCTTAGCCTTTGAACCATGAGCAAACACTAGCTTATAGGAAAAAAAAATTCTGTAGTTCTTCCTCTATTTTTCTTTTACAAGGTTTTATATAGCCCTGATTGTCCTAATATTTACAACTGACCTCAAACTCATGTCTCCCCCATGCTAGGGCCAAAACCTTATTCCAATCCACCCTTCTCTACATTATTCTTAAATTGTATTACATCCAGCACAGTGGCTGATACCTCTAATCCAGTCACTCAGGAGGCTGAGGCAGGAAGATAGCTGTGAGTTCCATCCCTCCTGACCTACAGAGAGAAACCTTACCTCATTAAAAATGCCTTACAGTATCCTTTCTTTTTTTGAGACATGGTCTCATTATGTAGCCCTGACTAGCCTAGAACCTTCTATGAAGACCAGACTGGCCTCGATCTATTATTGACCCTCCTGCTTCTGCCTCCAGAGTGCTGGGATTAAAGGGATTTGCCACCAAATCCAGGCTTACAATACTCATATCAAATAATTTTGGACTTATTTTTAGAAGTCTACTTTAGATTGTCCAATTTCTTTTCTTTTTAGTGAATATTTTTATTGAGTATTTGTGCATTATGTACAATAGACCTTAATTTATTTTAGAAGCCCTCCTCCATCTGCACCCCTCTACACTGCTCCCACCCACTGGATTTCATGCATTCTCTCATATATGTTAAAGCCTATGTGGTCAAGCATTTCTATCCAGGTGTCACTTGGTGCAACTTCACCTACTGAATTCTAGTCAGCCTATCTGGAGTCACTCTCTTAAAGAAGATCTACTCTCCCTCACCCCACAGTAATTGGTTGCCAATAGTTCCTCAGCTAAGTTTGGGGCCTGCACCCTATTTCCCCAGTTCTATACTGGGTTTTCATCTAATTAAGTCAACATGGGTCTTGTGCATGTTGTCCCATTTTTTTTTCCCATGTGTCTTGTCTTCTCCCGAGGTCAGTAGGCCATCCCAAGCATGCTTTCTCAAAGGAACAACAGAGTTAAAAGAGAGCAAATCCAGCTAATTTTAAGGGATCTTGCATTGCCTTTGGATGCATTTCTGCTAAGACTCCATTGGTCAAAGCAAGTCATATGATTTAACCCAAAGTCCAGGAGAGGGAAAATAGCTTGAGCTCTTTACCAGAAAGAACTGCAAAATCACATAGAAAATAGCATAGAATCAGAGAACAAATGATTGGGACTAATAATATAATCTATCAGGTCTCATGAACACAAATGTGACTTGTCTTCTAGTTTCCTGTCTTCACAGGTATACATATATGATTAAATATGTATATATGAAAACATATCTTTAAATATGTAATAGTCATAAATAATTTTTCTTGTATGGAAGGATATTTTTTCTTAATTTTCATAACTTTGAAAGAAATCATTTGGGAAGGAAAGCAACTGCACCGAATTTCTTTCCTCTCTTTCCTTTCTTCTATTGTGTCCCTCTTTCTCTCTCCTTTGAAGTTCTAGTGAGTACATAGTAATGCTGCATTTCAAAGTATTCAGAAAACCTCCTTGAATCAGACATTTTTCAATAGTTACTTAGAATATGTCAGTTACATATATACCCTTATTAGTTTGTAGAGATATCATAAAAAGTGTTTTAGTTGTTACAGTGATGGGAAATTATCTTGAGTAAATTAGAAACAGGGAGAAAAGCCTATACACTTGGGTATATCTTTCTCAGAACCCCATGTATTTCAGAAAGAAAGATTAGTAAACACCTCTAAGGAAATATCAACCCAGCCTTACTCAGGTACCTGAGTCATTCTTAACATCACCATTGTGACAATTCCAAGTTTTCAGAGCTCAGATAAATCACGAATCCTCACAGTATGAGCATCATAACGCGCTCTGCAGCATTGCCAAACCTCACTGCCCTCACAGCCCCAGCATTAAGTTACTCATCAAAAATTTTCCCTCCTTATCCCTGACCTTCAAACATTACTTATCTCTCAGTGCATCCCTTCTGCATCCTCGCTCTTTCCTCATTACCATTCCTTGGGCTTTAGAGGAAAATTTTCAGAAAAGCCCTCTGTCTTCATACTTCTTAATCTAACCTGCCTTGTAGAACATAGTCTAATCAATCCTCCCTTCTAAAGAATGCATGCATACATACCTCAATAGTGTGTATGGTTCTGCACATCTTTGCTTTAGTTTGGATCCTTCCTTTTTGCCCAGATGAACCTCTGAATCTCGGCACCCTCTCAGTCTAAATTAACAGATTTATCTCATTTTCTCTGGACTCTCTAAGTTCCAGCGATAAAATTTAAAGTCAGTCTTGACAACCTGGATGACTCATCACACTAATTTGTACACACATATCCACAAATCATTGTAACTTAATATTTATTTAACAGCTAATAATGCCATATATTATTTAGGAAACAAGAGAGATACAGTGGTAAATAAAAGTTAAGGACTAAACTAGAGGACTTCAATTCTTTTTAGAGTATTTTTTCAATATATATTTTAATTAAATTTTTATGCATTTCATACAATATATATTAATAATGTTTAGACTCTCTACTTTATCTACACCAGGTTTCATGCATTCTGTGATATATGTTAAGACCAACTGAGTCAAGTTTGTGTCCCCAGATGTAGTCCAGTATGAGTTCATCCACTGGAGCCTGGTCAGGCTATCTAGAGTCACTTTTAAAAAGACAAACTCTTACTCATCTAGTAGTTATCAATAGCCAATAAGAAACAGATGTGAAAATAAAATATAGATAAACATGTCTGTAGTGATAAATATTGTGAATAAATATAAATCAAGAATGAGATTTAACTGATTAATGGGTGATATTTTTACATGGGTAGAGGAAAGTTCTCTCTGATAAGACAAAACAAGTTCATTCTTCAGTGGATAGCTTGTTTAACTCAGCTTGTGCTCAGAAATATCCAGTTTAGTCAGTCATGAAATTATTCACAATGAAAGTTTTAATTCAATATCTATTGTCTGATAAGTATGGTTTTAGACATTGTTGGTAAAAAGAAAATGAATGAGACTCACATAGTCTCCAATGTCATTGTTAGATTTTACAAATACATTAGCATATATAAAGTGGAGGGCTTCATAATAATATTTTCTTTCAATTTCTACATGTACTTTGATTGTAGTCACACCCACTACCATCTCCTATCCCTTATCTCAATCTTCAAGCCTTCTTCCCAAATAGTCCCCTTTCTACTTCCAATCATATATGTGTTTATATGCAATTAGTTCACATCATATGGAATTAATTATGTAATATTGGTGTCCGGGAAACTGGTTTATTTCATTTAACTGCATAATACTTGATTCTGTTCATTTTCTTGTCAAAAATACCATTTTATTCTTGTTTATAGGTGAATTGTTCATTGTGTATATAGAGTGCCCCCACATGTCACAAATATATGTTATTGATTTTTTTTAACTGATAGCCATTCTGAATGACTGCATGAGGTAGAATCTCAATGTCCTTAAATTTAGAGACAATACGACTTGAGAAAGCAATCACACAAATACATTTGTAATAGTAAAATGTTGGAAAGTGCTAAAAAAAAACAACACGGGACTAAGGGTATTTGTCATTGACATTTAATTTTTGTGCAACCTTTATTAAAGCTTTCAGAAGTGACCTTTGAGTAATTAGGCAATGAAGGAATGTTTGGGAAGAATGAGATTCTTGTAGAGGGAGAAGCATATTCACATCTGTGGGGAAGGGAAATAATAATCTTATTGTGACACACAAAATCCATCTGTTTGAGGAAGCAGAAGTAATAGGAATGGTGGTTTCTAAGCAGGGACGGAATGGAGGCTAGACCAGGAATTTCCTTATACTGCAGACTATTGCAATATTGCTTGTGTTTTGAAATCACTGTTTTATAAAATTTTGTAACTTATTCTGTTCCCATAGAGCCTACATTGACAAATAGATTAGATTGAATATTCAATTTTATAATATTTTATTTACTATTCTTATTTTATGTGTATGAATGTTTTCCTTGCATGTATGTAAGTGCACCCTTGCTGTGCAGTGCCTTCAGAGGTCAGAAGAGGTTATTAGATCCCCTGGAACTGAAGTTATGGATAATTGTTAGCTGCCATGTAGGTGCTTGGAATCAAACCCATGCTCTCTTCAAGAGAAGTCAGTACTCTTAACCACTGAGCCATCTCTCCAGCCTCTAGGTATTCATTTTTAAAAAGGCGGCCTTTGTGGGTTTGAATGTACAGACAACTTTGAGAACCATTTTTATAGAGTGTGAGAAATTTTGAGTATTTCCCTAAGTAATCTTTCAGCTTTTTCCTCAGGCAAGAAGGGGCCTCAACCCACCTTTTACTTGCTGAAATTACATTTTCCCTGGGTTCATATATTATGTTTCCTTTGAGGTTTTTCTTCCTTCAAGACTAAAGATAGCCTCTCACTTCTGATTTCTCTTTGCCCTTTGATGTGTTGTTTAGATACCACATTAAAGAGCATCAGAAACTAACATTCTAATTAGCTTAGCTTTCCAGACAACTTTGAAGTGGCTTTCTCGCCTACCAGTTGCCTTGTTCTTTGCCTCATTTCCATTCTCCTTCCTGCCCAATAAGAACGCCATACCTAGACTGGATTAGTGGAGAGTAGGTAACAGTTTGTTACATAGAATAGAATACCACTGTAAAAGTAGCAAATGTACAAGACAGTGCAGTATCTAGAAATCTTAGATTTGCATTCAGGAGGGTGAATAAGCTTACATTCAGCCACATTGCTTGGCTGTCTTTGAGATAAGCACAGGCAAAAGCAATTGTCATATTTGATTTAGTGTTTAAGCCAAGATGAAAAAAATGATGGTGTTCTGTAGGTTCTAAATTTGATCTTACTTCAATAGTTTTATTTCCATTGTAACTTCTTAAAAGTTAAGAATAAACACTCTGAACTCTTTTTTATTCATATTTTTCTTGTGAACCATACATCTAAATACTGTTCATTTGCTTTGGATGTACCTGGCATCATTTTTTGTTACAGTCTCTGATCTTGTTAAAAGCAGAATCCATTTTTATTTTTTAATCAAGAATTCTGTCTTTGATAGTGAGTTACTGAAAAAGGAATAAATAAAACCTGAAAAACCTGAACTATCCAGAGAAAATTTCTCTGGCTTGCTTTGTGAAAATAGTCTAACAGCAGTTCAGGTTATTAACTGTCTCTTTTCTCATACTTTTATTGCTGTGCCTAGTGTTCAAGAAAAACAAAAGGCACTTAAGTTAAACTTACATGATTTATACAAAATTTTAAAATGAAAATTCAACACATATCATTAACACAGTATTCTTCAAGCATAGAAGAGAAGGAGGCAGACTATATTCTGAAACTGATATGCCAATTTAACAACCTATGATACAAAGTAGAATAATAGGAAACTCTAACAGATTGTATTTTCTCACCAAAAGTACTATAGATGAGGCAATGTTCAGGTGGGCTCACTTAGAGGCTCAATGATACATCAGAAATCCAGATTTGTTTCTATTTTCTGTTCTCTCTATCCTATTACAAGGAATTCCTCATCCTAATTCTCCTTATAATAAGCAGATGACTGCCATGATGTCAAGAATCAGATACAAATACAAAAATGGCATGGGTATGCATGCTCATTTTAGGTTTAACTCATCACCATACATAAATGTAGTATAGAAGCTTTTGATACTATATGTAAAATTCAAAATATAGGTAATTACTTTCAAAATAAATTTTAAAAGACATATGTTACATCTAAGATAAGTTATGAATATACATTTCCTTCTTTTTATTTGAAAATTTCACACGAGTATGTAATGTATCTTAATCATATCCTCCATTCACTCCTTCCTTCCAATTTTCCCCCAAATCGCCATAATATCTCCATCTCACCTTCATGTACTCCTTTTATAATTCATTTGTTAAAAAATATTTTATTGTGTTTTATGCATTTCATATAATAGATCTTAATCAAATTTAGAACCCGCCCCTTCTCCCCTCATACCTTCCCCTGCTAATTTCATAGACTCTGTTCATATATGTTAAGTCCTCTCTGGACAAACATTTGTAGCCAGATGTCCTCAGAGCAAGTTCATCCCCTGGAGTCGAGTCAGCCTATCTAAGTCTCATGAAACATACCAGAACATGGATAGAGAGAATATTAATATATCTCTCAACTCTCACCAGGAAAGTTTCCTCATACAATAGAGTGGGATGGATGTTTGCTTGTTTTAACCCACTGAGTCCAAAACGTGCTGCTCATCTGCACATGGGTGTTGGGTCATCCACTCCTAAAAAAAGTGATTCTCCCTCCTCAGCATCCATCCACTTCCAATGGCTCCTAAGCTAGTGAGTGGAGCTTAGAACCTCCAAATCCATGCTGGAATTTTTAACTGGTTTGATCTTTTTCAGATCTAGTGTAGACAATCTCAGTTGTCGAAAGTTTATGTGTACAGCAGTCCTGTTTTGTCCAGAGGACAGCATTTCACACTCTACCTTGCCATCCTTTAATTCTATCATTCTTTCTTCCCCCTTTTCTGTAATGTTCCCTATGTTATCTTTTATTATCATGGGTGCCCAAAAGATTAAGTCAAGCTTGAAGTTTCATAATACTTTGCTTTTTGAATTTTCAAAAGCAACTCTGGTTTCTTCATTCTTTTAGATATTTGTTTCTTTGCTCCTTTAAAATTTTTGTTGTTGTTTTAAGACAAGGTTTCACTATGTAGGCCATGCAGTACTTGAAACCACTGTTCACTTGTTTCAGCTTCCCATGTATTGGGATTATAGGCAGGTGCCACAATTTCTGCCTGTTCTTTTATTTTAAATTAACATTCCTTTAAAATATCCTTAGTTGCTGAACTATTCACTACTAATAGATTCAGGGAGTCATTACCTTCTGTTATGTATCCATGAATGACCCCACCAGGTTCCAATGCATACTTCCAATCTAGTGGTCATACAGATGATTTTCATTAAACTAAATGGATCAGAACACAAAACTAAAAGTCTCATATGAATCTTGGAATGGGACTGATAGGAAGGAAGAGGGTTTGTTAGGAATGAGATTGTCACGGATGAGAGTATTCAGAATGCATCGTATACATGTATTAAATTGTCAAGGAACAAATTTAAAACAAATCAAAACGTTGTATATCACTATGTAAATATAAAAATAGAGCAGAGATACTGTATAATTTACTCAGTTTCCTCAAGAAATAGCGTCTTTGAAACCCATAATACTATAGCCATGTTTATACCATCTCTAAGAATGCATTTTTAAGATGTACCAACGAACAATCTGTTCTCCATTTGTATAATTTGTCATCCCCCAAATATTGCATGAATGTATTTTGTAGGATGCAGCTTTTAGCATTGCCTTCTGTGGTGCAAAATACACTTGGGAAATTATACAGAGTCATGCATTTTTTCATGTATCAATAATAGTCTGTTCTTTTTTTACTGCTGAGAAATATTTCATGGTATGCATGTATCATAGTTTATTTCACCATTTACCCATTCAACAATATTTGAATTGTTTCCCGTTCTTGTCTCTCATAAATACAGCAATGAAACAGACAGATATATCTTGGTACACCTTTTTTGTTCAAATAACTGATTTTTTATTCACCAAATTATAACTATTTGTACCATACTGCATGTTCTATTGAAGCATGTATACTTCAAAATAGAATGACTATAACAAAGTAATTGACAAATATGTTACTTTACAGAAATCATTTTTATAGTCAGATATTTAATATCTATTGTCTTAACAGCATAGTACTTAAGGATTCATGGTACTTTTTATTAACTATTATTGCTATGTGTGTGGTAGCTTTCTTGAGCTAATTTCTCCTAATTAAAATTTTGGATTCTTTGAGCAAGACCTCCCCATTGCATTTCCCCATCCTCTGATAACCACCATTCTTTGCTGCGCATTTGATCATATTGTTTCCTTTTGGACTACATTTGATGAAATCTTTGTTTTCTGGATATTAGTCTTCTTTCAGATATGCAATTTGCAAATACTTTCTTCTAGTCCCTAGCTCTTCTTTTTATCATAGTAACAGAATATTTGCAAAGCAGAAGTGAATGCTTTTAATGTTGAGGCTGAACACTTTCAGTTTTTTTGTTGTAAGTAACGTGTTTTGGTAAGGTGGAAGAATGCTGAGCCTAGCATTTAAATCTTAAATATTTTGTGAAGTTTTAAAATTTTTCATTATTTAACATTTAAATCTGTGACTTTAATTTCATATATTGATTATTTTTAAAAAAACATTTAAGAATTAGATAGAAAGTTTTCATTTTTCTTTTGTGGTCTCTGCATATACAGGTATGTAATTACTCTTATCATCTGTTAGAAATCTACATTTTTCCTCCACTGAGTTGGTTTTCTATAAAAACTTATAAAACCTTAACTCAGAATATTCGTGTTGACCTATTTCTGAATTGTCTATTGTTTCCATTGGTACTTGTGATTTGTATTACTGAGTATTAATTGCTGTAGCTTTAAAATAAGTTCTGAAAGAGAGTGGATTGATTCTCTGCAACAGTTTCTTCTTTTATAAAATGGTTTTAGCTATTCTGCTACCTTTAATTTCCATATATATTTCAGAATAATATTACCTGTATAAAAAAGTCTTTTTATAATGTTAGGTTCTGTTTCAATAAGATACAGTATTCTGAAGAGAGTTTTGCTATACTGTCTTTTAATCCTTAAAGATGACATATTTATTTATTTGGATTTTTAATTTATTGTTTTAATCAGAAATCTTCTAAATCTGCAGTAAGATATTTACCATAGTATTTAACTTTTGTAAGCTATTATGAAGGGTTTCATACTGCTTAGTTTAATTATGATTTGATTTGTTCTGTTTTGAGACAAGGCTTTAGGTAGCCAGGCCTGGCTTCTAATGAGTTACATGAGGATTACTTTGAACTACTTAACATGTCGCCACCACCTCCAAGTACTGGGATTGTACCTCAACCATCACACCCAGTGCATAGAGTGTTTGAGATCAAATTCAGGGCTTTCTGCTTGCTAGACAGGAACATTAACAACTAAGCAGTATCCCTAGCCCAGTTTTGTACATTTTATTGAATTTTTACAATTTTTGATACAATACAGTTTGGTAGCATTTAGATCTGCTCTCCTCTCCACACTTCCCCCCATTGGCCCCTGCCTGATTCAATGAACTCTTTTACACATATAATGTGGCCTATAGAGTAGGATCTGTGTCCCCCAATGTCCTACAGTGTGGATCCATCCACTGGGGCTACTAACATTCACATGTATATAGCTGAAATCTATATAACAAAAATATGTTGTTTGGCAAGATAAATTTTCCTTCCAGTTTTGTACTTTAAATTCAATGTAGTATAGAAAAAATAGAATTGAATTTTATATGTTAATCTTGTATCTGTTGGACACACTTTTGATTCTAGGGAGATTTTTGTCCAGCCCTTGAGATTTTGTACATAACTAAACAGAACATCTACAAATAACTTTCTTGCTTGATTTTTATTTTGTATGCCCAGCCTTTCTTTTTTTTCCTTTTTTTGTCTAATTACCCTGGCTAGAACATCTAGCGCAATGGAAGTTTTATAGTTATAAGAGTAAGGTATTTAGAAATTACTGTTAAATTTATAAAGAAAACAGCTGATACTAACCCAGAGCCCTGATCTATGTTGTTAGCTAAGAAGAAGAACACTGTGTCCCTGATGTGGGTCTGCAAACTAAAGAGTAAAGGGAAATATCCACAAGCAAACACAAGAAAAAATTCCCATAAAAATTTGAAGGACAGTACCACTAGCTTTGTGGACCAAATGCTGGGAAATCATCCACTGCTGCTAATCCATACCTGTTTTGCTGGGTCAAGGAGAGAATAGATATCCAAAGAAAGTCTATAATCAAATCATAATAGAAAAATGATAAAACCATGTCTCTTAACCCTAAAACTTCACCTACTATCTCTCTGCTTACTAAGAACATGAGACCCAGAGAATTTTATAACCATGTGATCACCACATAGGAACTGAACTGAACTGAAATTCAGTGGAAAAAAAGAGAGTGCAAACACTGGCGGAAAGGAAGCCCAAGCCCTGGTAAGGTAAGGTTATCCAATTATGAAGGTAAACACAAGTATGGAAATGTTCATATCCCAGGCTTGAATGTTGAAATTCATGTTGGGAATGTGAGGCCACCTAGCACATGTGGAAGATGCAAGTCTGGCTTGGTGGAGGCATTTTGAAGTGATACCCCTTGCTGAGAGCTGAAAACCTCATAAGGCAGTGCTGATGCCTATTGATGTCTAGACAAAAGTTCAACTAATAAATAGAGAAAAAAATCTTAAAATTCATGAAGTACAAAATACCCCAAAGAGACAAAATAATCCTGAACAAAAATAATCACACCAAAATTATCACCGTATATGAGTCTAAGCTATACTTCAGAAGCTAGTAATAATAATTCATAGTACAGGTGCAAAAGAAGTTAGATCAGTGGACTATAATAAAGGAAGCAAACATACAGCAACAGCTACCTGATTTTCACAAAGATGCCAAAAACATGCATTGGACGAAAGGTGTCTTATTCAGCAAATGGTGCTGGGAAAACTGAGTATCTGCACATACGAAGATAAGCTTTGATTTTGTCCATCCTGTATAAAAATCATTTCAGTATGGATCAAAATCCTTAGTGTAGGACTAGAAACTCCGAAACTCCTAAAGAAATCAGAGCACACAAGATGTAGACAAGGATTTTCTGAAAAGGATTTCACTAGCTCACGAAGTAAAACCAAGATGTGACAAATGGGATTACATTAAAGTAAAAAGCTTCTGCACAGTAAAGGGCACAAATCAGTGTACAGAGAACTCACAGAGCAGGAAAAATTGTTGCTAGCTAAATGTCTGATAGAGATTAATATATAGACTATATAAACTCATAAAACTTAATGCTAAAACACTAAATAATCCAATCAGAGCATGGTGAAAAAATGAAAGGACAAATGGGCAATGAGCATATGAAAAACAGTTCAACATTCTTAGGTATCAGTGAAATATAAATGAAATCTACATTGAAAATCCATCTCAATCCAAGTAGAATGAGTATCATTAAGAAAACAAAAATCAAATGCTAGCAAGTAAGGGAAAATGAAAATCCTTATATACTGCTGGTGGGAATATAAATTACTGTCACCACTTTGGAAATCAGTATGGAACTATTAACCAAAGATATAACTACCAAATGATCCAGATACACCACTCCTGGATATATACCTGAAGGACTCTTAAGTCAACATAACACATGAATACTTGTACAACCAGACATACATGCATGCACGCGTGCACACAAACAAACACACACACACACACACACACACACATACACAATGATTTTATAATTCATTAGTATATATTTTCTTTTCCAAACACTTGATCACTTTTTTCCTACAGTTAGGTATATTTGTTTGTTCTTAAAGTGCATATTGTCTTCAAATTCACATTATATATACAAAAATATTTCAAAGCAATGTATTATTCTCAAATGAGAAAATTTGTACGATACATTTTTCATGATAGCATTTTCTGGAAGAATTTGCATTTGAATAATTTATGAAATTTGGAATTATATATTGGATAAGAAAAGCCTAACTAAAAAGTAACTAATGAATATGTTACATGTGCTTTTGATACCCCAATCCTTAACATACATATATATGCAATAATTGATTTTATCAAGCTCCAGTTACAAATTGTGAATATTTTCAAGACTGTGGTGATCATTTGGAGCCAAATGGTAAAACATGTCAAATGTCCATGGAAAGATTAATAAAAAAAAGGAGATTCAGACATATGTTACAACATGGATAAACCTTGTGGATGTCACACTGCGTGAAAAGTGCATTCTCGAATGAGCTTTGTGTAGCAATCAAATTGATAGATACAGAAAGTAGAATGGTATCTGTCAGGTGAAGGAAAGAGAGAGGCTTTTGGTTAATGAATATAACCTTTCATTTTGTAAGAAAAATGGTTCTGAAAATTGGTT
Source organism: Eospalax fontanierii (assembly GCA_035773235.1). NCBI lineage: Eukaryota > Metazoa > Chordata > Mammalia > Rodentia > Spalacidae > Eospalax > Eospalax fontanierii. The sequence goes on along the minus strand of CM069525.1, from coordinate 20,354,933 downwards.
GCACAAGGTGCCTTTTCTGCTTTTAAGAATGTTCCTGTGGCAGGACAATGACTATTGATTGTAGCTGAGTGAAGCTACCAAGTGTAAATGCATCGTCATGTGGGACAGTTTAATGTAGATATTTCTGTATATACCATTGTAATACTCATAAGTAAGAAGATTTTTAAGTATTTTTTTGAATTGAAAACTTCATAAGCTATGTTTGAATCTTATTCATGCCCCTCCCCACTCTCCTCTCCACCTTACTACTTCCTCAATTTGTGCCTTCTATTGTTTTCTTCATTTTAAAATTTATTTTTTGTTGAAATTTTGCAAATTTTGGACTAATATATTTTGATCATATTAAGGCCCCTCCCATGTCTGCACCTCTCTTATAGACCACTGCCGGATCTAATGTACTCTGTCATGTATTTTAATGCCTATCAAGTCGTTTATGTCCCCGAATGTCCTTCAGTGTGTGTCTATCCACTGGAGCCTGGTTAGTCAATTTAGCATCACACTCTTAATTAAAGTAAACCAACTCTTCCTCTCCCAGTAGTTGCCAATAGTACTTCAACTAAGATTGGGGCTTCTTACTCACTTTCCTACTTTTATACTGGGTTTTTGTCTAGCTTAAGCTCACATGCATTGTGTACATGCTGTTACCATTGTTGTAAGTTCATTTGAGTAACTTCCCAGCTATCTGAAAAATCCCTTGTGGACATCAGACAACTGTGGTTCTTACAATCGTTCTGCCCGTTCTTCCACAGTGGTCACTGACCCTTGAGTAGAAGAGATTTGATATAGGTGTCTTATTCAAGGATAAGTTCTGCCATCTTTTAATTTTTGCAGTTTAACCGGTTGTGGCTATCTGGGTAAATCACCATATGTTGCATGAGAAATTCTCACTAGTGAGAGTTAAGAGAAGCATTAATATTCTTTCTGCTCCTGTTTCATTTTCTTCCTGGAGGCTTAGATGTAGATGTTGCATTGTAGATGTGTCATTTAGCACTGGGTAGCTCATAGACACTTATTCTCTTTGTTTTACCAGTTGTGGGATTCTGTAATAGTCTCCATCTGTTGCAAAAAAGAAGCTTTTTTTGATGAGTGGTGAGAGGTACACTTGTCTGTAAATATAAGGATATATATTTAGAATACAGTGAGAAGTTACTTTTGTCTAGGAGAATGATAAAAGTAGTTATTTTTTAAATCTTTGACCTCTCCACCCATTTATATTTGGCTATGTTTACCATACCACAGGCCTATAGAGTCTACTCTGTTTTGCATGTGCTCTCGTATGTGGGTTTATCCCTTGGAGTCTGATCAAATTACCAGGTATCACGCTAATAAAGAAAATGGACTTTCCCTGTCCTAGCATCTATTAACTGCATATAGATTCACAGCCCTGTTTGGGGCTTCCTATTCACCTCCCCAATTCTGCTGGGTCTCTGTCTGTCTTGGGTTTGTACAGGACTTGGGCATGCTGTCTTAAGTGCTACGGATTCATTTGTGCAACTTTTGTATGAAGTCCAGGCAACTCTGTTTCCTAGCATCAATCTACCATGTGTTGGATCTTCCAATTTTTCTGTCCTCTCTTCTACAATTATCCCTGAACCTTGGGAGAAGAGGGTGCAATATAAGTGTTCCATTTAGGGTTGAGCATCCCACAGTCTCTTATTCTCTGTATGCTTACTAGTTGTGGTGCTTTGTGCTAATTGCCATCTGCTGCAACAAAATCCTTCTCTGGTGAGTATGGAGAGATACACTTATCTGTGTGTATAACAATAAGTAATTATGAGTCAGTTTAGTATTGTGTCTACTTAGTTGAATGATAGTAGTAGGTTCTACCTATGGTCCCTGACTTGTCTAGCCACAAATTCTTGGTCATTATAGCAGTGTTAGGTATGGACTCTGTTGTAAAGTGGGTCTTGAATCCAGTTAGAAGGTGGATGGTTATGTCAGTGGGCACATTTTGTAAATTCAATTATTATTGTAGCTTACAGAATTCACAGCTGGGTAAAGTTGATGATCACTTATCTCTGTTAGTAGCATGCATAGCACAGTCTAGAACTATGAAATCTAGCCAGCAGAGATGAAACTTCAGAATGGTATGTTGTTCATCTGTTAAGAAAAATAAAATTATGAAATGTTCCAGTAAATGTACAGAACTGGTAACTATCATCCCAAGTGAGGTAAGGCAGACTAGGAAAGACAAATATCACATGTTTTCTCACATAAGAGGATGCTAGCATTCATTCTTTATTAGGTGTGCTTTAATTGGAAAAAATCTTAGAATGAGGAAACTAATAAAGGGTCATGAGGTGGGTTCATGGGAGGGGAGATAAAATTCAGTCATATAAAAGGGAAAGAAGAATAATGCATATAGCTGTTTGATTGGGTGAGGGATAGGAGGATAGGGCAAAAAGGGAGTGAGAGGAGGGATCAGTAACACTAAGGCCTTTTGAAAGAGTCATATGGAAGCTAGTGTAGAAACTTCTTTCAATATATTCATATAAAATAGAAAAAGAGTTCTGATGTAGTTACCCTATGATAAGGATTCAGAGGCCCTTAATAGACACTACAAGCTAGCAAATGAAAAGTTCAATGCCAGGGATAGACTCCCTCTTTTGTAGTTGTTGACCAGATAGATCCCATGGAACCTCAAACAATACTGGCTATTGCCGTTACATTTGTTTTCCCACCAGAACTTTATGGAAAGTCCCTACTGTTGAAGACACAAAACAAATACGGAGGAATCAAGCTAATACTGACCTTGAATCTACAATAGACTTCAATTTACTTTTAATAAATTACTATAAATAGATACATATCATCAATTTTACATTGATCACAGATCCAAACTTCCTTAGCTATTATACATTCCCTTTTATTCTCACTTTGAATAATCATGAATTACCACATTTTTCATTGTTTACAAAAATTGAGTATTACTAGTATTTCTTGTTTCAGTCTTTGAAAAAATGTCTCATTTTAGTTAATTCAGTTCATAATTTTATTTTTAATTAAAAAATCCCATGAACATAGTGTTTAAAATAAAGAATACCACAAATAGACACACATGTCAGGATTAAATGAAAGGCAGCCTGATCAGCAGATCAGATTCAGTATTGTAATGTTATAATAATTTATGAGCTAAAAACCTGGAGGATTTTGGGGATGAATGGAAGAGACCCCTTTAAAATTAGAAATTTTCTTTGTACTTCTCTGTTCAATTTTGGTGATCAGAAACACTAAATGTGTTAGAGAGGGGGAGAAGAAAAATACATTGGTCCTTATTTGGGGATTGCTAATAGAATGCATTTAATTGCCTAAGATTGTTTTAAATGATTGCAGCAGAATCAGTCATGAGGGTTATTTGTTTTATGAATAGCCAATTCGTTATTCTATGACATATTTCGACTTAATCTCTAAACTGAATTCAAAAATAGAATTGAAAATAGAAATTGTCTACTATAACTTCATTGAACATACAAGAATTAGTGAAATAACTGCTTAGAAGCATTTCAAACCACTAAGAATTTTCTTCCTATAACTTCATGCAATGACATTCATTATGGATAAGAGTATCCTAAACAAAAAGACCACAAGAATATGGACAAATGTCATCCAATATGGGTGGCATAGCAATATACTGACCACTGGAGAACTAGAATTCTATTGGTAGAAGAAAGTTGAGTTATTTCAAGAACATGCATTTTGAGCACTCTGGAGATGGCTCATTAAGTAAAGTGCTTCCCATGAAAGCATGAGAATCTGAGTTTAAGTCCAAACTACCTGCATAAAAAATCAAGTGTAAGAATATCTCTCTGTAATTCCAATGCTAGGAAAGAAGACACAAGATGATCCCTGGGACTTGATGACCTGATGGTTTAGCTGAATCCCTGAACTCTATATTCAATTAAAAAGACTCAATGTAAAAAAATAAGGTGGAGAGTGATTGATATCAGCCTCTGACACATACACACATACACACATATACACACAAATTATTTGGTACATAATCACAGCTAGATAGCTGGAATAATTACCTATGTGCTATTATACAGAAAAGTGGTTATAGTTAACAAGATGGTATTACATAAATCAGACTTAAAAACTTGCATTTTCATATCACAAACTGATAAGTGTTTGAAATGATGGATAATTTAATATTGAATTGATTATTGTACAATATAAGCATATATTGACAGATTATGTCATATGTCATATAATATATAGTCATTATCATTCTATTCTAAAACACATGATAAAAGAAATATCCATGAATTTATAATCAGGAAGTATGCTACCTCCCTTTCATTTAGCAACATGAATGAATCAGGAATAAGAGTAGTGACTTAAACTAGAAACTCAGGCACTGGATTCTATAATTGGTTGTTTCTTCCTGCAAAATGAGACTATAGAAGGTGTGTGTGGTTTTGACCATTGCTAATCCTTATATTTTCTATAAAAAGACTGAAAACTACTTGGATTCTTTCTCTATTACTAAAACTACCTACCCTACTATGAATATCACCACAAATAAATCTCATGTGGTTAGACCTTTATTTCAACCACTTTTTCTCTAATACTTACCATATTGATGAGCACCTTGTTTTGGCATTTAAAAATACTTGTTGAGGGTTTGGAGAGATGGCTCAGCAGTGAAGAGCACTGGCTGTTCTTGTAGAGGACCTGGGGGTCCCAATATTTAGATGGTTGCTAATTACCATCTGTAACTCCAGTTCCTGAGGATCTGACATCCTCTTCTAGTCTCTGTGGCACTGTATGCATGGGAGCACTTGTATACATTCAGGCAAAATACTCATATACATAAAATAAAAATAAATAAAATATTTAAAAAATTTTAATTTGTTGAGAATTTAATCGATCATTATGGACACATTCTTTGTCTATGAGCAGAGGAATACAAATCAACTCACCCACTTTAGCAACTAGTTATCCTGAATAAGAATCTAGTCATTTAGTTAGTATAGCTACAGAAATATGTAAGAGTGATGGAACAGTCCCAGTGCTACAGGGCACACCAGCTTGCCTGAGTGAGATTGATGAATAAAAGACCTTGGATATATGTTAAGCAACAACTCCCTTTGGATTTACTTTAAATTTTTTATAGTTTGATAGTTTAAAATATTTATATAATGAATTTTGGTCTTTTTCACCTCCATTCCCTTATATTTTCCATCATTTTCTCCAACTGGAACCCTTCTTATCAGTAAGTTCCCCTCCTACTAAACTTATGTTCTTTTTTGTGTTACCAGCCTAGTTTAATAGAGATTCTTGCCTGAGCATGGGTGGAAACTTCCTTACTAGGGAAGGAGCAAGTTATATGTGACTACACTACTGAAGAAAATGATACCTCTCCCTAACAAATGTTAATTGTCAATAGTCTCTCAAGGATGTGTGGGGACATTAGGGCCCTCCTTTCATCCATGATGAAATTTTGAGGGGTCCATAGCTCATGGAACATCACAGAAGAGAGGGCACAAAAATAGGAGAAACAGAGGATATGTAGATGTACAGGAAAAAAAAAGGTGTTTTCTGGACATGACATATACATGCACTCATGATCTCACTACAGCTGTGGTTACCTGCAAATGAATAACATAAGACTGCGCTCCTCAACAATTCATTGTAAAGTTTCTTTTGTACCACTAACATATATTATGTTAGACATCATCCCAAAGAGAGAAAGCTGTTGTTGTTTTACATTTCTTAATTTTTCCAGAATCAAAAAGAATGCCCATGAATAAATTATAATAAATCGTCATCATGATACTACTGATATTCTAAATGCATCGAAGCATGCCTATATTTTGAGAAATAATGGTAGATTTTCTATGTGTGACAAATTTCTAATTGGCCAGCCAATTTTCCTTATTATTATCCTTTAATTCATAATTTACCATTGACTTCTATTCTAGTACCTCAGTAACTTAATCTCTGAGCATTATTTATGATTTTTAATTTTACTGTATTCTTTGCCATTTATCACAAAATTTTACTGATGAATATTGACAAAATAGAATGCAGTGAATAACATGAAATATTAATCACTATACTGTTTCAAGTACAGTTTTAGAGGAAAAACAAGGAAGAAATTTAAGTAATTAGAGCAATTGTGATATATATATATATGTAAATTGGAAAAAGCAATATAGTTTTGAAATCCATTTAATGTTTTGACATTTCTGTTTTCACCTCTTTTACCACTCACAAAAAAGAATGGAATTTAAAACTCTTAGTTCAAGTGTTTGCATATGAATATCATAAGAAATGAACAACATTATACAATGCATTTGAATAAAAACCAAAGATTTCTTTGAAAAAATATAAAGTCACAATATTGTATTAGATGTTATAGGAAATAATTTGCATCAACAACATTTTTGTGTAACCATAGCAGGATACCTGAGATTAGTTTAGAGAAAAAAGGTACTATTTTTCACAATTCTGGAGGCACCAAGTTCAAAATAAATCCATGGGCATGTTCCCTGGTCTGGTAAGGGCTACTCTTTTCTTCCAGGATGGGGTCTTCTTGCTGCGTCTTCTGGGGTGGGCAGGGGGAGTGCTCTCTTCTGCATGGTAGAAGGGGTAGAAATCATAAAAGAGAAAGGGAAAAATTCTTGTGTCAAGTCTTTTTATAAGGGAACTTGATCATTTTCTTGAGGGCCAAAGCCTCATGATTCTATTATATCTGGAAAGGAATATTTCTTTTTTTAAATTTTATTTTAAAAAGTTTTACATTTTCATTGAGTTTTTGTGAATTTCATATAATAGATCGTAATCAAATTTAGATATCCTTTTCCTCATGTTCCTCCACCAGATTTCAGGATTTCTGTCATATATATTAAGTCCTATCCAGTCAGGCATTTGTACTCAGATGTCTCTCAGTGCAAGTTCATCCACTAGAGTGTAGTCAGCCTATCTAGATTCTCTCCCTTAAAGAAAATCTACTCTCTCTCACCCAGCAGTAATCATTTTCCAATAGTTCCTTGACTAGGGTTGGGGCCTACTGCCCATTTCCTTCATTGTATGCTGATTTCTTTTTAATTGAGTCAGCATGGATCTAGTGCATGCTGCCACCATAGTTGCAAGCTCATTAGCAAGTTCCCAGAGGCCCGAGAGCCTCTCTTTCCTTATGGAAAGATATATTTCTGATGATAGTTGCATTAGGGATTAACTTTTAAGCTGCAAAAACATTAAGATTATATCATGTAATTATTTCATGTGCATTTTTAAATGATTACAGGAATCTGATAGATATTACAAATTGCTAAATTGACAAAAATAGTGTAAGTATTTGAATTATGTTTTGAAAATCAGTAACAAATCTGGTAACTTAATCAGTTCAGTTGATCTTTAATTCTACAATTCAGTTGTCTTATCTGAAAAATAAAACCAGGCAAAAAATGAAACAAAGTTTATTGACTTCTGCTATAGTGTCTCTTCTACTATGCCAAATTGCTTTGATATAGAATGTTATCAATTATGATAATTAAAATGATGTTAGACAAGTCCCTATTTATTTCTAATCATTGCAATTATTTAGTATAAGTTTACTCAATCTGCTTCTTAATTTTATGACAATGTTTTAATAGGTCCATGTTCAATATCAAAAAGAATGAATAAACATAATTATTTATTCTTTGTTATGTTGAAACTTCCAAGATTCTGAATTGTTTTTAATTTTATTTTTATTGAATTTTTGTGACTTTCATACAATGTAATTTGATAGTATTTAGATCTCCTCCCCTATATGGACTTCTCCCCACTGCTCGCCTGTCAAATTTAATGTGCTCATATATAAATAATTCGACCTATAGAGTCTGATTTATGTCCTGAAATATCCTTCAGTGTAGGTTCATCCACTGGATCCACTAAGTCCCATCCCTGTAAAATGTATGGACAACCCAGGATGGGCCTTAGCCAGGCCACCTGCTATGAGGAATAAGGGAGTGGCTCCTATGAGCATAGCATTCAGCTCTGGCCAGACAGTACACCAGCTTCCCCTCCACACCTGGATGACCTGCCTAAGAGATGGAACATGAGTGGCTGCAGTTGGGAACCATCCCATAGGGCGATTGGCTAACCAAACTCATATAACCCCTTGCATTTCCATGATAAACGAGTTTGCAGGGCTCTCCCTCTGCATGCTTTTCACCCAGCTCCAGGTGTCTGTTTGTTGACTTTGCACCACTCACCCCCTTTCAGTGGAGACCCTGCATCCCTATCGGGCTGCCCCCAAGCACAGGGACCCCAATGGTAAAACTGTCTTTTCCCCTCCTAGCAGCCATCAATTACCAAAATATCCTTAGGTTTAGTTGGGATTCGCTACCAAATTCTATGTCTGTGCTGGTATTTTGTCTGATCTGAGCTTGCATAGGACTTGTGCATGCTGTCATCATTACTGTGAGTTCATATGAGTAAATGACTAGATGTGTGGAAGATTCTGTTTCCTTGTGGTCATCTGTCCCCTCTGGATCTAACAATCTTTTAACCTCATCTTACTCAATGATCTCAGGCATTTGATGGCAGAGGTTTGAAATAGGTGTCCTATTCAGTAATAAGCACTCTGCAACCTCTTGTTCTCTGCACATTGGCCAGTTGAGTGTTTCTTAATCACTATCTACTGAACAAGGAAACTTCTCTGGTGAGAACTGAGAGATGCATTCATACTATATAGAGTTTGCATTGAAGATGTAACACTTGGGCTTAAATAGCACACAGGCACTTCTCTGTGTTTGATCAGTTCTAGAATGCAGTAATAAACTCTATCTGTAATTTTCTTATCCATTTAAAAATGCATCATTTGTGGTAGACTCAATCAAGATTTGTGTTCAGTTTTTTTTAAGTGCACGTTTTACATGGTTGTAAGTAACTGTGTTCTCCTGAAAGTATGTTCTTGTCTCTTATTTTCCTTATGACTATGAAGGAAATTGGCATCATTTCTTCCATGTAGTCAAGTGCATTAATAACTAAAACATAAAATAGAAACATCTTTATAGAAAAAAACATTTTAGTTATATAAAGAGAAAGAATATAAAAGTTATTTTATGCACTGAATTTCAGAGATTTCTATTTTAAGCTTAATATATATTATTAAAATATACTATTTTTCTTATTAAAGTGGTACTATATGATAATTTGATACATGTATATAGTGTGCAATGATCCAGTCAAGGTAACTAGCATTTCCATCTTCTCAAACATTGCCATTTCTATGTGTTTGGAAATTTCAAATTTTTCTTCAAATTTTCCAGTTCTTTTCCAATGTAGTTAATTACTGGAGAAAGTAATTACCCTACATTAAATAGAACATTAAAATAATTTCCTTCCCCTTAACACTACCTTGGTACCTATTACCTACACTTTTGATATATATTCACATTCTACCCTTCCTAACCTCTACTGGCCTCTATTCTATCTATTTTAATTTTTTTTAAGTTTCTAAAATTAAAATGTATTGTTATTTTAATTGTAGATATTCCTTGCATGTTAGTCAAAATTTTTAACGTTTTAGGATACAAAAATACAAAGTACTCAGATATAATCATTACATACACATTGTACAATGTATCATATATTATCACACGGTGCCATATGCTTTCCACTAACAAGTATGAACATGCATTGTCTTTCTATATCAAGATTTTTGCACTTCATGACTTTCAATTCTATCCAGGTTGCTACAGATAACAGTATTCTATCCCTCTATGGCTAAATAATATTCATTGTGTGTGTGTGTGTGTGTGTGTGTGTGCGTGTGTGCGTGTGTGTGTGTGTGTATGTTGCATGCATTTTTTTGACAGGGTCTCTCTGGAGCCTCAGGTGACCTGGAACTCATTATGAGGATGAGGCTGGTACTGGTCTAACAGAGATGTGTTTGCCTCTGCCTCCTGAATGCTGAGATTAAAGGCATATGCTATCAGACCTGGCTCTTCTTATAAGGATTCTTGCTGAATTTAGAGCTTATCTATTTGGCCTACAAGCCTCCGAGGTCCTCCTGTCCCAAATTCCTAGTGGTGACTTTACTGATGAATGCCACCATTCCCAATTTTGTAAGTGCCTGGGATCTGAACTCAGATTCTTGCTTTATTTACTTAACTCATTGTGGTTTGATTTGCATTTTCTGATGATGAATGATATCTAGCACATTTTAATATACTTGCTGACTATATATATACATATATATATATACACACACACATAAATATATATATATATATATATCTTGAACAGCTTCCTTTTTACTTTCTTTTAATAGATTCATAGTTTTATGTTTCACAACTTGATCTTTAATTCATTTTTAGTTTGTTTTTTAATATGGTTAAAGATACAGATTTAGTTTATTTACCTGTACATATATATTCTACTTTCCTATCAGTAGTTAATGAAGAGATTGTCCTTAATGCAAGGTATGTTTGTTGGTTTTGTAAAACAAAATCAAAACAAAAACAAATAGCAATAATAAACAATTACTTGAAGGCTGGAGAGATGTCTCTGCAGTACAGAGAAATGGTTATCTTACAGAGGACCCAGATTTGATTTTCAGAACCCACCTAGTGGCAAACAGCCATCCATAACTCCAGTTCCAGGGGAATCCAGTGCCCTCTTCTGACCTCCATGGGCACTGCATGACATGGGTGCACTTACATACATGTAGGCAATACACTCATATACATAAAATAAAAAAATAATTAATTAATTAAAAACAGTTGCCTATAAATTCATGAGTTCATATTGTTTTTTGGTTTGTTCTATTGATATATGTGGTTTTGTGTCAGTGGCATGCTTTTTTGATCACTGCAATCTTTACTAGTATATTTTAAACTCATTATTATCCTTTTTATCTGTTTCGTTTTTTGCTCAGATACTTCTACACATTCTGGCTTATGTGTGATATCCTATGAATTTTGTTCTGCTTTACCTAGTTCTGTGAAGCATGACATTAGTATTTTATAGGAATAGCATTTAATCTGTAAGTCACTTTGGGTATTGTGGGCCATTTTAGTAATTTTGTTTCTTTTATAATTCCTTTCATTAACTTTTTATTTTAGTTTTTAGGTAACTTTTTTCAATGTATATTTTTATTTAATTTTTGTGCATTTCATAAAATCATTTAATTATCTTTATATTGTCTCCCTCATCTGCACCCTTCATAAACCCCTACCGGATTTTATGCATTCTGCCATATATGTTAAGGCCTATTGAGTCAAGTTTGTGTACACAGATGTCCCTCAGTTCAAGTTCATCCACTGGAGTCCTGTCAGCATATCTAGAGTCACTCCCTTAAAGATCAACTCTCCTTCACCCAGCAGTAATCAGCTGTTAGTAGTTCTTGACTATGGTTGTGATCTGCTACCTATTTCTCCAGTTCTATGCTAGATTATTGTTTCATTGAGTTTGCATGGGACTTGTGTATGTGGACACTTTTTTCTTTGGTTAAATGTATTCTTAATTATTGTTACTCTGATTAATTGAGATTTATTCCAGACAGGCAAGGATGGTTCAAAAATGCATAAATTAGTAAATTAAAATAGTATATCAAAACACTAAGAAACAAAAGCTACATGATTATCTCAACAGATGCAGAAAAACCCTTGAATTTAATTCAATATTAGTTCATGATAAAAATCTATGCAGAAATTAAATATAGAAGAATCATACTTTAATTCAATAAATGCTCTATATATTATGCCAACATCTGTATGTGAGGATAATTTCTTTCCTTTTCATTTTTAGTGCTCTATTTCTCTTCTCTATATAATTTAAGGCACTGCTGTGCTGAATTTGTTTTAAAAAGCATTGAAAATAGATGCCCTTGTTAGGTTCCAGGTGTAGAAAGCACTTTCAGCCAGTCCCCATTCAGAATTATGTTTGTTTATTCTGAATTTTATTTCTGGCTTCTTCATTATTTAGTTAATTTTGGGAGTCTTCATGTCTTCTATTGGCAGATTTGGAGCATCTTACATAAAACTTATGGAAAAATCTGTTCTGGGATGTCAGTCACTCAATTTATGTACATGCAAGATAAATATGGTAGAAAAAGGGAAATTCTTGTTTGAATTTTTAGATCTTCATACAATATAATTTGATGGTATTTTGATCCCCACCCCTATCCCACTCCAATTTAATGAATGTGGGGGTGTGTGGCCTATATCTATATAGAGATGTTCTTCACTGGGAATCTATCCATATGAGGCTGATTAACTTAACATGAGACCCATTCTTGAAAGAGATTGTCTCTCTCCCTCCAATTAACCATTGGTTACCCAAAGTTCCTTAGGTTGGTTAGGGTTTCTGAAGTTCCTCATGTCTATGCTGGGATTTGGCCCCCTCTTCTGAAATGATGTTTGAAAAATGGGAAGCAGAAATTTGATATAGGTATTCTATTTGGGAATAAGAACTCTGCAACCTCTTATTCTCTGTACATTAGCCAGCTGTGGGTTTCTGTGTTAATCACTATCTACTGCATAAGGAAACTTCTGTGGTGAGAAGTGAGAAATGCATCACTCTATGGACATAGAAATAAGTCATTGGGAATCAATTTAAAACTATAGCTATTTAGTAAGAAATTGTTATTTTGCCCTGTGAACTGTCTAGTGTCAGGTCCCTAGGCTTGATACCAAGGTCAGGTATGGTCTCCATCCTATTAATTGTATCTTAAATCCAATTAGAGAATGATTGGTTACTCCCACAGTATTTGTGCCACTATTGCATCAGAGAACACATCTTGCCAAGCCAATTGTTGTAGTTCATAGGATTCATAGCTGTGTATAATTGATGATTTTTTTCTTTTTCTGGTAGCATAGCACTTTCTAGCACTATGAAAGTTAGTCAGTAGAAATGAGGCTCTGAAGTCAGTACCTGCTTGACATCTCCTTCTTTGCTCTATACTTCATGTATGTAGTGTCTTTAGCAACAGGTTCTTACTATGAAGTTCTAGTGGGTATCCAAGAGCAGAGCCAATGACCAGTATTGTTTGAGAATGTATGGGACCCATTGCCAACAGCTTCTAGAGAGAAAAATCATTCCTGGCATTGAGGCTTTAATTTTGTTATCCTATGGTGTCTGGAAAAGGCAATGCCCCCCTATCATAAGGTAACTACTTTTAATACCTTATTATAATGTATGTGTATATACGGTTAGAATCTTCTCTAGTGGTGGGCTTCCATATGGCTTTTTCTAAAGGCCTTTAGTGTTACTTTTCCCCTCCTCATAGTCACTCATCTGACATGCTCTACCATTCCCCAGCCCATTTAACACTTTCTATGTTAATGTCCCCCTTCCCTCCTTCATATCACTGCATTTTCCCACCTCTCCTACTATGCTTTTCTCACAAGTGTCCAGTGGGTATTTTGATAGGGCTAGCTTGAGGATCAAGTAAAACATATCTACAGATATGTCTAGATGAGGGACCAGTGTATGTAGCCCATCAACTAGCCCAGTTAGAGATTTAAAGCGTATAAATCACAGGATATACATTTATTGTTAAATGGCTAACAACTGTCCATAACTCCAGTTCCAAGGGAATTTGACTTCCTCTTCTGGCCTCCACAGGTATCACAGTACATGTGTGTTGCACTTGCATACATGCAAGCAAAACCCTCTTACCCATAAAATAAAATTACCTTTTAAAAATTTTAATGAAGAAATGAATAGTGAGAAATGAGTCTGAGTTAGAAATTCTGCTTTGGGACAAGTTCATAACAGGCTGTCTAAGACAGTTGGAGGAGCTCTAGATTTCATTATCTCCAAAGTATATATATATTGTGTATAATTTTTTTACATTTAGGAAGTTCTTCTTATATTTGAGATAGCCAAGAAAGTTATTACAGCATATAATGTATGTACTAGCAGCATCAATATCCCATGGAAATTTCTTACAAATGGAAAATTTCAAATACCCCACTCCAAATTCCAAATAGTCTTTGCAGACCTGCTGAAGCTGATAATATTTTTAGAAGGTCATCAGATAATGAAATCATATTGAAGATTCCTAGGGTGCAGTCTAGAAGTATATGGGAAGCAAGATTCCATGGAATACTCTTCCCATATCAGTGGGAAAAAGACATGACCTATCAGGCTTAACCATTTTCTGTGAAGAAAACCAGCATGCAGAGATGAACTACTATATGATTCTATTCACATGGCATTCTAGATAAGGCAATACTATAAATAAAGTGAATGAGTGCTACAGGTGAGACAACTTGCTCTCAGTGAAGTTTTTTATTTTTATTTCTTTTCTTTTTCAATATGGCTGCACTGAGATGATTTTAGTATTTTGTCAAGGTTCAAGTTTCCTAAATGCATAATTTAAGACTCATTTCAACATTCTAGGTGAAGGCACTATAAAAATGAAGAAAGCAATTTAATAGGTACTTAGGTATGGTGAGAAACATGGAAATACCACTTCTCAATTCTGATTTGACCCTACAGCAGTTTTCCCATCTCTGACTTTCAGGTGTAAGAATTACACCAGGTCTGATATTTCCCTCTTGTTCATGGCCATTGTTTAGTATATGTACATTCAATACTAAAGGCTCTTCCCTAACTATTGCTCAGGACATCTAGCTTAATCTTGGAGGAGTTATTTAATCTCTGAAAAAAAGTGCTAGTACTAGTAGTTATTTGAAGTTTTTGGTAAGGAAGAATAAATAAGTCAGTAAGTATTAAATATTAATAACAGCACATATGATATTTGGGCTGTTAAATATTCATTAAACATTACCAAAAATTATGAAATATAAGATCTACATAATGAAATATCTATGATGAATGCATTTTATAATTATTGGAATCTTTGATTCAAAGCGGTGCTTTATATATTGAACAGTTTTACTTTTTTATATATGAGAGAAGTCATTTGAATGGGAAAGATCCCTGTAAAGAAGCCAATACCTGGTTCAAGATTAATTTTCCTTTCCCCCTTTCCTTTCCTTTTTGCCCATACCAAGACTAAATAAACATTCTATAAGAAATAATCTCGCTGAAAGCCATATGCTTTCTGATGGAATATGCAGAATAATAGGATAATGTCAGACATTTCCCATTTCTCAGGTGTATAAGCCAAGTTTCATGTAATGAAGCTAATGTGGTCATGGTCACCGCTCACTGGATTAGTGTACCAGTAGTAGTAGAATGAGTCTCAAACACCTGCTACTTCCACCATTTATATCTTTAGACAGAAAAATAATTCACAGTAAGTTAAAAAATGAACTTCTCAGAGGAATTATAACCATCCATGTCACTTAGAGCAAATCCAATAAAGCTTCCAGGTTATGTCTGTAAAACAGAAAACTACTAATTTCTAGTAAACTGGGATGATTTGTTTTCTTGTCAAAGGTGACTGGGGAGCTACATAGTCCTATTTCATTCACTGGAATGTTTTATTCCTCAGCAGCTGTAAATATTAATAGAATTAAAGACTTTAACAGGGAGTGAATCTGAGTACTAAAAAACTATTCTCTCAGGTCCATGGGCTAGACAGGTTTCATTTTATTAGCAACTTGTTAATTTAGCATTTATTGGAAGTTTGATTTGATTCTACTTGTTACTTGTTTGTGTAATTTTATCTTCATTATCTGTTTACTACAGGTTTTATATGATTAAAATAGATGAACATTAAGACAAACTATTATACTATTTATAGAAAAAACAGTCCAATGCCTTTAGTATTTGTTTTTAACTGTTCAAATTCATATTATTTGATAACATAAATTCTGTTCTTTCTGGCTATAAAATATGTTACTTAATAAACTCATGCTATAAAAATATTACAAGGAGCATCTTTTAAAATCTGAAGACATAAATTTCTTCAGCTTTCTTACAAACACATTTTATGTTTTATTTATGCATACCTATAATACAAGAACCTAAAACTTCCTATTTCCTCTTATGTTGTTGGTCTCATTAACACCAATATCTTTTTACAATACTTTATTCCATCATTTATTTTCTAATCTTATGCTTCAGTCTTTTCAGAAATCTACCTCTATTTTCTGTCAGTTAGCACAGGCTAGTAAAATTTACATTTAATTTGCTTTTCTTTTATACTTGAATGGCCCTCAAATGTAATAAGATGGAATATTCCAGGTAGTGCTAAATAATAGAGATATTTGAATGCAAAAGTATGCAAAAGTCATACAGGCTAATTCTTGTGTAAAGAATGCAGTTGAATCTCAAAATTTCAGAGGCCCCCAAAACTCATTAATCAAATGCCAATTATGCAATGACTGATACAGTTCCTGTCATAACTGAAGTTAAAATAAGAGGCAATCAACTGAAACACACCCACAAGAAATATGAGAATGAAGCTGTAGTTCAAAGCCTCCCTACTCAAAAAGCGCAGGTCCAGATGGATTCACAGCAGAATTTTTACCAGACCTTCAAAGAAGAACTATAACCAATACTGCTTAATTTATTCAGAATGATGGAAACAGAGGGAGAACTCCCAAAGTCCTTCTGTGAAGCCAGTATTACTCTAATACCCAAACCAAATAAAGATAGAACAAAAAGACTACAAGCTATTTTCCCTAATGTACATAGATGCAAATATTCTCAATAAATACCTGCAAACCATCTTTAGGCACATATCAAAAATATCATCCACCTTGACTGAGATGGATTTATTCCAACTATGCATGTATAGTTCAATATATGTAATTTCAATAAATGTAATTAATTATAAATGTACTTATAGACAAAAATGCATGATTATTATCTCAATAGAGGCAGAAAACTCTTTTGATAAAATCCAACATGCTTCATGATAAAAATCCCATGGGAAGTTGAACTGGAAGGAACATATTTCAACAAAATTAAGGCTATATACAACAAACCCACAGTCTACATCATTCTAAATGTGCAAAATCTGGAATCATTCACATTAAAATCAGGAACTAGACAAGGCTGTCCACTTTCCCAACTCCATTTCAATATAGGGTTTGAAATCTTATTTAGTGCAATATGCTAAGAGGAGTAAATTAAAGAGGAGCTAACTGGAAAAGAAGTCAAATTATCTCTACTTTCAGATTATGTAATATTATACAGAGGAGATCTCAAAAAATTCCACCAGAAAAGTTCTAGAATTGATCAACACTTTCACCGAACTGGCAGTTTACAAAATCAATTTATAAAAATCACTAGTTTCTATGTACCAATAACAAACAGAGAAAAAGATCATGTCAATAATTCCATTCACAATAGCCTTAAAAGCATAAAATCTAGGAATAAACCTAACCAAAGACTGTAAAGAATTCTAAATTAAAAACATTAATATATTAAAGAAAGAGAATCAGGAAATCACAAGGAGATGGAAAGACCTCCTGTGTTCATGGATTGGTAGAATTAATAGTGTGAAAATGACCATCCTACCAAAAATTTATAGACTCAGTGGAATCTCAGTGAAAATCCCCATGACATTCTTCACAGAATCAGAAAAATTCATCCTAAAATTCATATGGAATCACAAAATACCCTGGATAGCCAAAGCAATCCTGAGCACAAAGAGCAATGCTGGGGGATGGGGGGGGGTTTACAATACCAGATCACAAACTATATTACAGAGATATCATCACAAAACAGCACTGTATTGGCACAAAAATATGCCTGCAGATCAATGTCACAAAACAGATGACCTAAATATGAGTGCATGCAATTTCAGCCAACTAATATTTGACAAAGAAGGCAGGAACACACTGGAGGAAAGAGCATCTTCAACAAATGGTGACTGCATAACTGGATTTCTTCATGTAGAAGAATGAAATTAGATCTGTGTTTATCACTCTGTACAACAAAAACTCCAAATGGATCAAAGGCCACAAGACTCTTATATTAAACTTCACCTACCCATGGCTCTGGAAGCAATGTGGAAGAGGGCGGTAGAAATATTATACTAGCCAGTAGAGGAGATGCATGGGTCATATGGAAAGAGAGTATTACAGGCTCCTGGAACCTTGCTCATATGAACTCATATGAACTTAGAGTGATGGTGACAGCATGCACAAGACACATGCAAACTCAAGCAGACAAAAACCTAAGATAGAACTGGGGAAATGGGTAGCAGGCTCCAATCTTAGCCAAAGAACTATTGACAGCTGATCACTACTGGGTGATCAGAGAGTTGATCTTTAAGGGAATGACTCTAGATAGGCTGACTAGACCCAGTGGATGAACTTGCATGGAAGGATACCTGGGTACACTAACTTAACTTGATAGGCGTTAGCATGATTGACAGAAAGAGTGAAATATGGTTGAAGGGCTATGGGAGGATGTGGATGGGGGGATAAAAATGATTAAGATGCTTTATATAAAATATACAGAAATTCCGTAAGAAATACACAAAAAATAGACCTCATTGTGAAACCTGAAAAGCTGGAACTCTTGGAAGGAAACATAGGCAGTAGTCCTTTGATTAACAGGTTTGATTTTTAATGTTTCAATTTTGTAGTTCTTTATATAATCTAGAATTTTAAAATTGTTTTTTAGAATTTCATACAAGAACATTATATTTATTTCCATCCCTCTATTCCTCTCCCTCTAACTCATACCCCTCAAATTCATGACCTCTTCTTCTGTAATTCTAATTGTTAAATATATGTAAATATACATATATACAACATGCTGATTCCTTTTGTTGCTGCTCCTGTCTACATGTGTTTGGGATTGACCACTTGAGAATGGATAACTTATCATTGTGTTTGTCCCTAGAGAAATTGCATTCTCCCTTTCTCAGTAGTAATTGATTGATTGCCTGTAGCTCTTTATCTAAGGGTGAAGCCTTATATAATTTCCTCCTTCCACCTTCTTCGGCAAGTCCACTGCTATGGTCATTATTCAGGTCTTGTTAATACAGCTATATTGTTGAGATTTCATGGGTGTAGCATCCCTATACATCTAGCATCAGGTATCCTGTTGCTATGGCTCTTACAATATATTTGCCAAAGGAGAAAAGCAATCAGTAGTCCTACCCAGGTGAAAAGCCTACACACCACAACAATAACTAACCCAGTAAAATAACCTCAATGGTGCAATAGTGTCACTTTTATCTTGGGGGTAACCAACAGCTGTATTTTGGACTTAACACCTGCTCGATGGGAAGGAAATCATGCCTGGTACTGTAAGCCTAGCCAAAAGTTTACCAATGACTGGAGACTTCATAGACCTTAGAGGAGAACCAACTGCTGCCATTTTCCTAAACCAATATAATTTCTATCTGTACTCCAAATATTTATCCTTATACCCACAAATAAATCTAACATTTGTTTTTTGTCTTTTTGAGACAGGGTCTTCCTGTAGCTCTAGTTGGCTTGTAACCTGCTATGTAGAACAAGCTGGCCTGGAACTCACAGAGATCCACCTGCCTCTGCCTTCCAAGTACTGAGATTAAAGTCTTGAACCAGAATGTCTGGCAAATTTAACTCTTATCTCACATAAGTGAAACTTCTCTTGCAGCAGATGAATGCTAATGTAGAACTCCACAACTGGTCAAAATGCAAACAATATGTGGTACTGGATTTTGGTAAATAATCTACGGCTCTTGGGAGGAACACTATCACCTTTTGTGGCATAATCCTGTTCACACTATATACATCTGTGTATATGCATACACACACACACACACACATATATATATATATATATATATATATTCAGAAATGTTGATTAGGATATTATTTGAATTTATTCATTTACATAGTAATAGTAAGAGAAATTTCACGGCAAAAGCATATAATTTATCCATAGTATATGCATAATATCAACATATATATTTTATATGTATTATATGTATCTACTAAAGATAATCTAACTTGCATTATTTATAAAACCATTATTTTGCAATATAAAACTATAAAAATACTGGTATCAAAATTCTAAAAGAAAATCAAACTACCAGGGACATCAAAGGGTATCTTTTGAAACAGGTAATACTTAAGGTTGTCCTTATATACACAATTCTATACTTGTTAGTTAAACAAAAACAATAATCATCAGTTTACAAGAGATTTAGAGAAGGCTGAAATGTACATAGAAAGCAGATGGAATTGAACTGGTGCATTTCC
Source organism: Eospalax fontanierii (assembly GCA_035773235.1). Taxonomy (NCBI): domain Eukaryota; kingdom Metazoa; phylum Chordata; class Mammalia; order Rodentia; family Spalacidae; genus Eospalax; species Eospalax fontanierii. The sequence continues at coordinate 20,334,867 of CM069525.1, read as the reverse complement.
AGAAAAGCAAGTAACCCAGATTAATAGAGAAAGCTACAGAAAGTCTAATAAATGAAAAAATAATTTAAAAAACGTCTATAGGATTTAATCATACCATAATTAGATATATATCCAAATGAACTAAAGTCACCTTACTATAGAGATTCTTGCATGTCCATGTTTTCTGCAGTAGTGTTCACAATCACAGTATCCGAATTCTGGATTACTCTTGTTAACCTTCAGTAGGTGAATGAGTAAAGTAAATGTGACATACCCACACTGGTGTTTTTACTCACACCTTAAAAAAAAGTTCCACAAAGACAAGTATTGTGTTTTGTTCTCACATGAAGAAGCTGTAAAACAAGCTAAAAGTGGCGTGACTGGGGAATATGAAGAGGAAGGCAGAGGGTAGGAAGAAAGAGGAGTTGAATGTGATAAAAGTGTGGTGTGTTGCTAAAGGGAAATGTCATCATAAAACACCGTTTTGTGAGTTTTGTGTTGTTGATTTAGCTAGGATTTTTTTTTGTCTTTATTTTTGAGACAGGGTCTCGCTGTAGCTATAGCTGGTTTAGAACTTTCTATATAGTCCAGAGTGTCCTCATCTCACAGAGGTTCCCTTGCCTCTGCTTCCCAAGTCCTGGGATTAAAGGCATGTGTCAAGATGCTGAGAAAGGCATAGAATTTTGACTAGATACCCTACATCTTAATGATTTCATATGAGTAAAAAAATAACCCAATGAAGTTTGTAAAGATAAGCTCTAGAAAGAGAGATGGCATTTTCAGTTCTAAAACATTTTTTAAAAGATATTACATCAGCAACTCTTTTGTTTCAATAATTCAGAGACTTTCTAGTAGGAAAGTGAGGTAAGATTTTTTTACATATGTTTTTATTGAATTTTTGTGCATTTCATGTAATAAATCTTAATCATATTTAGTTCCTCCTCCTTCACCCACACTCCCTATAGCTGTCCCACTAGATTTCTTGCATTCTGTTACATATGTCAAGTCTATGGATTGAAACTTTTGTACCTAGATGTAACTCGGTGCCAGTTCATTCACTGGAGTCTAGTTTATCTAGTGAGATAAGAATTCTTACAAGCCCTTCTCCAAAAAGCACATCCAAATGGCTAATTCATATTTTTGAGACAAGATCCTACACTATTGTCCAAACTGACCTAGCACTCTTTATGTTTCTCAGGTTGTCTTCAAATTTTTGGCACTTATCCTGCTTCAGTCTCCTGGGAATTATGAGTACAGCCACCCTACCTACCGAAAACCCCTTATTTTGTCCAACAAATATACAATAATTTATAAGGTACTAAGAATTCTTATCCTTAAAAGACATATCAATTGAAATTAACTCAAAACGTAGTAATCTAAATAGTGCAATAACTGTTAAAGAGACCGAATCCGTAAGTTAAAACATACTAAAAATGAAGTCTTCTGAGCAAGCAATTTAATAGGCTCCACAAAACATTATAGAAGAATTAACACTATTCTGATATAATTTCTCCTAGAAAGTGAAAAGGAGCATATGTCCATTTCATTTTATAAGGCCAGTATTACACTGATAATAAAACAAGGCAGAGAAAATTCAAATCAAAACAAAACAAAGCAACAAAAATCAGCATCACCTGTGACAGAACATCCAAAATTTCATAACAAAATATTAGCAAATAAAACTCAGCAATATATTTTAAAATATATATCAATAGAGTTTATTCAGTGGATGTAAACCTGGTTCACTATTAACCCATAAATATACACATTAACAAGCTAATAAAATAATTTAAAAGATAATCATGTTGTTATCCAGCTCTCCCTACTCCCATTTTCCCCAACATTTCTGTGATCCTGGAAACCATAGTTCTGTTTTACTTATATGAGACAGACTTTTGTATGAACCACATATCACACGATTGGTAGCATAATTTATCAACTGAATAACAATTGTTATTCAATGCCTAGAATATCTGAATTCTGGTTGTCCAACATTGTTCCTGAAACCTAGCCTAAGTAAAAAGTCATGAAAATAGAAAATTCACCCAGTGACACTCTTTATATAATGAAGCAACTTCAGTCTAAATTTTCCTTGTAGGCATGATTTTAAGTAGGAAAGTTTGAAAAGAGAATTCCTTTGATGTGTTTACTCTAAATATGTTCAATGTAATTTTACAACTAGTTTCCCTTTTCTTTTCCAATATTTTATTTATTATTTTTATTTTATGTGTGTGAGTATATTGTGTGCATGTGTGTGAGTGCACCCATGTTGTGCAATGCCCATATATATCAGAAGAAGGAGTTTGATATACTGGAACTAGAATATAGCATTATGGACAATTGTTAGCTTCTGTGTGGGTACTTCTGTGTGGGATTCAAACCCGGGTCCTCAAAAAGAGCAGTCAGTGCTCTTAACCACTGAGCCAACTCTTCAGTCCCAGTTGACATTTTCTTTAGCAGTATGTTGCAATTAGTTCATATCACTTCTCAGTTTTTGTTAATATAATTTCATGACATAATAAGGTTCAATATATTATTTTTACATTTTTTAATGTCCATAGAGATTCTACTAATGAATATATAATTGATATTTGTTTTTATTAGTATTATATATAATTCGATTAGGAGGTGTAAATCAACAAAACAATGATATATTTTAATTTCTTTACCTAACACTATGCAGAGAATTGAAAATGAAAAATGTGCTTAAATTCCATATCACTGTTCTTTAATCTTCATCTAACACTGAAAAAATGAGGGTTCTTTACACAGAAATTATACACTTTTGAAGGAATTAAGATACTTATTACTATGATTTGGCCATGACCCAATGTATTAGTATACCAAATTATCAGAGTGTACTTCATATTATTATAAAGATTTTGAATTCATAAAATATAATGTGAGGAATTACTGGCATTTTCACAACTAGTAGGATGCCCATATGTAAAACAATATAATTGGACAACTTTGCTGACATTAGACACAGAAATTAACTCAAAATGAATAATAGTATTAAATATAAGAGCTAACACATATTTGTAGGAAAAATTTCTTTATTTAGTTGTTTCTTAGATATTATACCAATAAAAAAATTCCAGAAGAAAAAAAATATAATATCAAGATAAAAAATAACATTTTATTGCAAATTATGCCATCAAAAAGTAAATAACCCACAAAATAGAAGTAAATATTTATAAATCATATACTTAATAAGAGACTTTTATCCAGATAAAATTTTTTACAACTCAATAATAAGCATACAGTCCAATTAAAATTATCCAAAATAGGTAAATAAAGGTTACTCTAAAAATCATATAAGTGACCATTAGGATCGCTAAGGGAAGTTTAACAAGCAGAGTGAGTACCACTGCATACCCACTAGGATGGCTAGAAGACACCTTACAGATGTGATAGATCATAAAATGTTATCAAGAATGTGAAGGAATTGGAATGATTATAAATCAATGGTGAGGATATAAAATGGTGTAGCTGTTTCAGATAATAGCCTTGCCGTGTTCCAGAATATGTTACAGTGTTATCACCTTTTACATGATATGAAGCATGGCAGATATTTGAAAAGTATCTATGTTTTTTAAGTCCTTATTTTCTCAACAGCAAATTCACTTTCTGGAATCACTGGCCAGCTGGTTTCTTCAGACACTATAAAGCAAAGCTTAATGTAAATTCAATTCTTTAGGATAAAATAAACTAGCCTTGTTCAACTTCAGTGGTGTGAAGACAGATTGTTTTATTTTCGTGTAATTCTCCATAGTGACACAAGCTAGTCACGCACAGTATTCTTATCCAGCATAGAACTGTAGAAATGGGCAGAAGGCTCCAATCTTAGCTGAAGAGCTATTGGCAGCTGATTACTGCTGGGTGAGGAAGAGCTGATCTTCTTAAAGGGAAGGACTCCTGATAGACTGACTAGAGCTCATTGCAGATGTCTGGGCACACTGACTTGACTCAATAGGCCTTAACACAAAAGACAGAATGCATGTCATCCAGTGGGGGAGCTATGAGAGGGTGCCAGTGGAAGGGGGTGTAAAGACGATTAAGGTGTTTGGTATGAAATACATAAAAAATCAATACAAATCTGTAAAAAATGAGTATACCCAGCATGTACCTAGCAGAGCTTGGCTCTTTCTACCCTATCCTTCAGTGTCTTACATATAATTGTTGCGTATTCCCAGGATGAGAGTCACTGTTACAAGTATCATATTGATTAAATTCATTTTATTTTTTCTTTTGATATTATGGATATTACTATTTTGATCAAATAAAAAAAACTGGGAGAGAGGATATAGATGAAAGAGAAATTAAATTACATTGATGAACTGAAGGGAATGTATAAAGTTACCTAAGGCTGATATAATAAAATAACAAAAACTGGGTAGCTTGAAACAATAGAAATTAATTCTCTCACAGTTCTAGAGACTCAAGAGGCCAACATCAAGATTTCATGAAGACCATGGTCCTCCTGTAGTCTCTTACAGAAAAAACAAACAAAAAAACAAAGAATACTAGGCCTTCTCCTAGTTTCTAATGGTTGCTAGAAACCTATATTTCCTGGTTCACGAATTAGTACCTAAACTCTGCTTCCATCTTTTCATTGCATTATGCTCTCTGGGTCTGTGTGTCTGTGTCCATACCTTCTTTTTATCAGGAGACCAGTAATATTGGTTTGAGGGATCAACCTAAACTAGTGTAGCCTCACTTTAACTAATTGCATTTGTACTATTTCCAAACAAGGTCACATTCACTGATTTGAGGCATGAATTTCTGAGAGACACCATTTACCCCAATAAAAAATGCAATAGGTAGAATGCAGAAAGAGTATTTTGGTTTCTGTGTGGCAGGGGTAGTGATAGATCCTAGAAGCAGAATGTTAAACAGAGAGTACCTGTTTGATCAGCGTATGTCAGTAAGTACTTTATGTCCTTCAGGCGCCTTATTACCACCTAAACTATAGAACCACCATGTGGAATTGAGTTGTATAATCTCAACAGTACAAATGTGAAAGATGAGGTTTAGCAATTGGCAAAAACTGATGTAGTTATTAATATATTTGTCTTAGATTCAAATGATGCACCAAATTAAACCTTAATTCCTAGTGCCGAGGCAATTTTTAAGGAAAGTGATTTTTATGATTAAAAGAATATGAGGGAATGGAGAAGTCCATGATGAAGAAAGACCGAGAGAAAACAAGTGAGTATAAGCTGGCACCAGTGATAAATATTGGGAGATTATCACAGGAAGTGGTGTGGATTTTTCTTTCATTTACGCTGCAGAAGGAAATAGGAGTGATAAATGGAAGTCCGGATTAAAATATACACAAACGTAAAAAAAATGATCATTGTATTGAGGGCATAAATATGTGGATGACAGTAACTCTCAGCTGTACACATCGTTGTTTTTAGTATGAAGTTACTAAGCAGTTTACATCTGATTCAGAACCCACAGTTAGGCATGCAGCCACTTGTTCCAAGTGTTCCATGCCACCAGGAAAATCATTCAAAGAATGATTTATTTGCTTTGTTTTATTCAAATTCATTTAAATGTATTAATTATAAAAGCATGAAAAAAGACATTTCCCCATGTTTGTGTTTACTCTTCCTAATGAAATATGTACAGTGGGATCTAGCTTTAGCTACTTGTTCATGTCTAATCAGAAGCTACTGTCCCCAATTTAGCTTTGTTTGAGCCATTACATGCTGTGTTTCTGCAGCATTTTAGCTGATTATGTGCCTAACTGAGTCACTCTTCTGGTGACTTCTTATTAAAGCTATTTGTAAAAGCCATCAACTACCACAGAAGAAGAGTATTGAATTGCTCTGTTACATGAAAAATTATGTTAAAGATTAAATGCAGTGACACTCATGAAACCCTGCTAAGATAAACATTGCACAAAACATAAAATGTTACTTAAAACAATACAAGAAAAACTGTCAGGAAGCTTTAATAATTATGAAAATTTGAGATGATGACTTTTTAATCCTTGCAAGTGTACTTAATTGGACCTGAAGGTACTTACCTTTTTACAGTACAGAATATATTGAAGGTCTATTATTAGAGCACATTTAAAGTGGTATTTGAAATTGCATAAATTGCTTGCAATTCAGAATACTGTACTTGGAGTGTTCTTTACAATTTTGGAAGATGCCATGAATATTATTTACATAAAACATGCTTCAGTATTTAATAATAATTTTATGTGGGAATGGCTTTTATAAGATGGGCAGAATTAGGACTAATGATTTTTAATTAACTTTTAATTAAGCTACTGCAAACAAACTTGTTGAGTCATGTGCTTTTGTGACCTGAGTACCTTACCTTAATCCCACAGAATCTCAATTTGTTGCTACACCTAAGATACTGAATGAATGTGGGTATGCTTGAGAGTTAACCAGTCAATGGACTGAAAGACAGCATGCAACTTCTTTGAAAACCAGGAAGATGAAGAATGATTAACATTCTGTTTATGAGATGTTCTAGACGTAGGGAAGAAAGGGGAAGATTATGTGATAAGGGCGGATCTGATCTTGTAGCTCCCCAATTGAAACTGGAGAAATCATTTTGAATAAAATTATGGGTGAGGCCTGGCTCAATAGTACAGTTTTAGGAGACATCTGGAGGAATAGGTGCCCTCTGAGTTTGGGCCCACTCTTAAAACCTGAAGTTAAGAGTCAGGCTGTTTATTTAGGTATAACTATAATGGTATATGTAATATGTCAATTTTACTTATAATTCTTTGTTAATATATATTTCAGTAAGACTTAGAGGGTGCACACAGGCTTTAGGAAAGTATATGGTGTTTATTCATTTCCTATACTTTGGCATAAATAAATTTGTAAAAGAAAAACACTTTTTTTCATTTGATTTTTGTTTTATTGAATTTCTTTTTCTTCTAATATATATTTTTATTGAATTTTGGGGGACTTCATACTAAACATCTTAATCATCTTTTTACTCCCTCCCGCCTCTTCCCCGGTATACCCCCACCAGATTTCAGGTATCCTGTAATATCTGCTAAGGCCTATCGAGTGCAGTTTGTGTACCCAGATGTCTCTCGGTGTAAGTTCATTCACTGGAACCTAGTCAGTCTATCTAGAGTCTTCCCCTTAAGGAAAGTCAACTCTCCCTCACCCAGGAATAATCAGCTATCAATAGTTCTTCTGCTAAGATTGGGGCCTGCTGCCCGTGTCCCCACTTCTTACTTGCTGATTTCTTAAAAATATTAATTTCAAATGAGTTCCTGACTTTTGGCAATTAATTGCTGCTGAGAGGGGGAAAGACCATGTCTTAAAGGATTGGGATTCTTGTTGGGCCCAGTGGATGGATCCACACTGAAGGATATTGAGGGACACGATCATACTCTACATACTCTACATGTCAAGTTATATAGAGAGAGTTCATTAAATTGGGCTGGGGGTAACTGGGGAGGTATGGAATGGGTAGAGGATCTAAATGCTATCAAACTATAGTGTATGAAAATAGAAAATCAAAAATATTCAATAAAAAGGCAAAAAATAAGTATCTAAAGAAAAGTTATTGTTATTTTTGAACCATGACTGTAGAAGCAGTTTATAGTCTCTAGAAACAATATTAAATAATTTTAAATAAAATAAATATTAAATAAATGTGCTTTTTTTCTAAAATGAATGGGTCAAATATGTTTTCATTTTATTTTTATAGAAAGTAAGCTTTCACTGAACCAGTTGTATATAAATTATAGACTCAAATATGACATATTGGTTTATATATTTCTCCATCATTTTATAAACACTAGTGAATTAATGTTTTAAATATATATACTTGTTTCATATTTGCTGTGAGTATATAGGAAAATGCAGAAATTCATATAGACATATGAATGGTGACACTTAGACATGAATTTTGAAACTCTTTTCTGTGTATGAGAATATAGTTGATTAGGTGTCTGTCTTCCAATTACATATGCAAATTACCAAAGGAAAACGTGTTTAGAATAGTGTATAATTCCAGTGTAAAGTACAGTAAATATTCTTTATTATGAATGGCTTATTTTCATATTATGGAGTTCTGCTAGATAAACAGAAGGTTTGTGCATATTAGAATAAATATAGTATTTTAATATAAGAAGGCAATTTTAACTGCACAATTTATAGGCAGAAACTTTCTTATCATTGTTAGAAAAATTTGGGAATAACTTATATTTCCAGTTATAGAATGATTTGTCTGCATTTTCTAGACCCATGTTCCCTCTTCTAACTCATGGTAGGGCCAGAAATTATGGTAACATGATCAGTATTTTTCCGAGGATCTGAGCAAGGTCTCAATGATTACACACTTAAATGTGCTTAATTATTTTAGCAGAGGTAGAAAGTGACTCTGGAAGTGGCACTTTAAGGATTGAGGTCAAGAGAATCTTAGGATCTATCTAGCTGTGTGATCATTAATGGGCAAGTACAGAATCTTCTTGAGCTTCATTTTCCTCATCTCCCAAATGCAGATGCCACTATTAGATTTCAGAAATACTGAGGGATGCCTGTGAGTAAGGGATACATTTCTAGTAACATCTATACAATTAGATCTTAAAATTATGCATAAATGCAGAGAGAGAGAGAGGGAGGGATAGAGAGAGAGAGAGAAACATAGAGATTGATTGATTGACTGAAGGAGAGGTTTAGAAAATGAATATCCTACATACCATGAGATAGCATTATATTTTTTTTTACTAAATTTCCAAGCAGTTAAAGCAAAAAGCCAAATGCAACAGAGTGCATATCAAAAGAAACCTAGGCTTTCTTCATAAGGGGCAGATCTTTTTCCTGGTACTAAAAGAACTCTAATATGAGTTTTATACTAGAGATATTGAGCAATAAAATAGATCATGTTTCCAGTAACTGATCTAGAAAAGATGCACAATTTTCTTGATTTCACTGTTTCATATGTGAATATTTGACAAAATGCAAAGATAAAGCATTAAAGCATAGTCTATATAAATGCCTTTTGGGGAAATCTGATTTGGGAATTATTTCTATTCTGAATCCTACAAATAAGAAAGATTTTAAAGGATTGACCAAATGCTATGTTGCCAAATCATTGTCACCTATTGTTGGCCTCCAATATGTCCAGTTTTGTGTGGGACTGCTTTTTAAATTATACTATCTTCTCACATGGATAACAATGTTATAAAATTAGATATAATACTCATATATAACATATCCATGATATATATGTATATCAAAACATTTTTCCATGTTAAATCTTTCAACAACCTTCAACAAACATGATCATCACCAGTTTATGATGAAGAAATGACAGTGATGAGATACAAAGTATGATACCCCTACGTAAAATACAAAATAATTGCTGGAGCTCATATTTTAAAAATCTGAGAATCTTCTGAGATACAGCACACCATTCTAAAAGTTCCAAACTAGATTTGTAAATATAATACGACTTTTCTAAAACATAATGTTAAAACTCAATATGTTAAACAAATATAAGGCTGTTCTGGTTAAATACTATTGGAGTGGATCTGGATACCTAAACCCCACTGATCTACCACAGTAGCCTTCAAAGCACCAGTGCCCCAAACGATCATTGCTACCCAGTGTGGAAACCACTGGCCTATATCTGTGAACATGAATAGGTTCCACCTTGAAGTCAAATAAACACTAGTCTTTACAAGTGCTCTGTGTGTCATAGGACATTATTTGTATTGCTTTTAATATAGATCTGTAGGATTAAAATCTATATCAGTGAACAAATGTGCCCGCTAAGCTTTGAATGAAAATTTTGTAAATGATTTATGAATAAAATTTTCCCATTAGAAGTATACTAAAATGGGATCAGAGATATAGCTCAGTTGTAGAATGTTTGTGTAATGTGAGGAAAGTCTTTGGTTTACTTCTCTGAATCATTAATAAGAATAGGGAGTATATAAAATGCTACTAATATCAAATTCTTGAAGAACGAGTTTGCTTAAAAGGCCGCGTATAAAAAGGCTACATGTGTATATGTAACACGCACACACACACACACACACACACACACACACATACACAGAGAATTATTGGCGCAGCCAAAATATCTAATATCTTTGGACTACTTTACTTAGTTATTTGCCCTTATGGAAGCTTGACTATCCACAGAGGATGTGGATCATTAGCCTCCTCTAATACAAAATTGTTCTGCCTTCCTTTAATATTAAGGACAGATCTCTCCCCTTTTTTCCAACGATGATTAATTATCCTATTTTTTCTCTTTTTTGTAAATATTTTGTTGAAATTTGTGTATTTGATACAAAACGTCTTAATAAAATTCATACCCCTTTTTCCGGCTGGCACTCTCACATACCTCCCCCTCCACTGGAATTCATGCATTCTGTCATTTGTTTTAAGCCCTATCTACTCCTATCATAAGGCCCTGCTTGGAAGGTATGCTATCTTTCTCTCCCTATTGCTACTTGTGGAAATTTCTTAGTCCTTTTACTGACTGATTAATTTCTTACCCAATTCACAGTCTTCCCTGGCCTTCCAACTATTACACTGTTACTATTTTTGACAACTTCAGCACATACATGGCAAAAGCTTATAATTCATTGACAAATCCTCATCACTATTGACCTAATCTTCTTTTCCACTTCAGGCTTAACCAAGGCCTCAAAAGGTGTACTAATTTCAAAATCCAAAATACAAATTTTCCCCTTCTTAAACACTCCAATCTTTTATACTTTTATTATACGCATAATGTTTCAGTGTGACATTTTATGCATGTATATGATATATTTTGGTCATACAATACTTCTAGGTCCTTTGCTCTTAAACTATAATAATCCTGACCCTGCAATTTATTGTTTGCATTGCTGATTCCTTAGCCAACATTCTTTGCTTTCTTGATGAAGATGATCAGCCTTTTCCCATTAGTCCTGCATATATGTCATTCTTTAAAGAACAATATCAGTGCTTTGCTCCATCTCACTCCATAATATTTTGCTTGAAAAATCTACTTTAAACCAACCATTTGCCTTTTCCATTCATGCATGACTAGACTCTTAACTTTGCCGGAGAAGATCACGAAACCAGGCAGATTGCTTTCATTTTAATATACTTATATTATTAATCCAAAAAAATCCTTAGCACTGCCCTGTTCATATAGCTTCCCCAGGCTCCAAGTAAGTAATTTAAACTTTCTTTTATCTCTGTAACCTGTGTTATGCGAATCCTCCATCTTTACTCTGAGCTTATGACCTCATTTCATGTTTTCTTTAGGAAAATTAAAAACTAATGACAAACTGTTCATAACCCTACTACCAAATTATGAATTTACCATCTTATAGTTTAAGGACAGTGTTTTTTAGCAAAGGACAATACCTCTGCTTTCACTGTATCATCTGCTAAAAAATAATCTCTATGATGGAACATGCACTCTGTTCAGTTTGTAATATACATATGTCTCATACTCTAGTGTAGCATACACTTATGTGTGTGTGTTGTTTTACATTGTATATGTATGTTTGTGAGGAGGGTAAAGATAGAATCAAGGAGTTGCATGTACACTGTATCTCTTAGCCCTTGCCATCAAATTTAATAACTAACATTTTTCCATTGCCCTGTGATATTTAGTTTATCTGTATTTGTGAAAAGGTCTCCCTGTAGCCCCAACTGCCCTGGAACTCACTACATAGACCAGCCTGGCATTACACTTACAGAGATCTGCCTGCCTCCACCTCCGCCTCCCTAGTGCTGGGATTAAAGGCATACCCCTTCAAGCCTGGAAGACCTCTGATATTTTAACTGAATATCTCTTAAAATATTATGGAATCCAAAGCTAGAATGATATCTTTTCACTTCTGGAAAAGTGCCAGATAACCAGGTCATCATACAGAAAAGGAAAAGTAATTATTCCTACATTTCTATAGAAATCAAACCTGCTGAAAATAACATCTCAAACAGGGTAAGAATAATAAGCCTATAATGCACTCACTGAGCTCTGAAATTGCATTTATTTGGAGTATTAATTTTCCTGAATTATTTCACTTGGTTCTAACATTAATAAAAGTTCATTACCTGTGTTAATAATTTGGAAAGAAAGAAGAATTTGTCTGGCTCATAATCTGTACATGCCTGTGTGAGCACTGTGTTACATAGAAGTGAATCGTACCAATGATTAAGTGCTCCTCTTACATGCAATTCGAATAAAAATGAAAGTATGAGGAGACTATGTTTTCTTTAAATATGCACACTGTGCCTTAAGAGCATGTTATGATATTTTAATCTTAAATTGGAGTTGTTTGAGTGACCTATTCTTTTTCCAGTAGCCTGCTTTAAGACCTCGTTGGAGATTCTAGGTCAAAAATTGCCCCCAAACTAAAGAGCTGGTGGTGGTTTATAGAGACATGGATAAACAAGTTTTCATGAAATCAATACAATAAGCAAGTTCAAAGATGTGGCAAAGGGTACGCATTAGGGGTCCCTAAAAGGCACTGGGCAAAAATGAAGTGAAAATATGCAAAGGTCAGCATCAATGTAAATTGGAATAGTCTCATTTATATTCTCAATTAGTAATACAGAAGCATGTGCTTCTTGGCCAGCTGCATTCTGAATTACCAGAGGAGATTCAATGAGCGAGGAAAGTAAGGGATTAAAGAGTCTGATTTGATTAACTTAAAAAAGGAAAGCAAACCTTTCCTACTTAAAAAAAAAACTGATGAGTAGTTTTTATTGGTTCAGAAATCTCATCTAAGCCCAGTCACTCAGGAAGTATGCTTTTGATTCTCTTAATGAAATTCCAGCTGTAATTACTTTTTTCCTCTCATAAAAGTCTTTGTGAATAGTGGGTTGGATATGCTTAACTATTTCTTATTCATTTAAGCTTCATTATTATCATTTAACTTGAAATGCACTTTCTTTATGTGAAAGATAAAGAAAATATATATTCAGACAAGAAACTTTCCTCTGCTCTATTATGATCATTTATTTTTTTGTAGTTTCAGAATTAGTCTATACAATAGTAGTTTATAGAGGGAATCAATGATTCAATGTTCTGTAATTACTCTAAAGTGATGGCAAATTTTTGTGTGTATGTGCAATTTGCCCTCTCAATAGGAAGTCCATAACTTTCTTTAAACTTTCAAAGGGGTCCGTGACTTGAAAAATTAAGAAACATTACTTTATGGAATCCCTTAAAATTACTGCAGACTGTGTTTCCCTGGATATAACTTGTATATTAAACCTCAACCATTCATGACTCAGGGAACATTGCAGAAGATGGGGCAGAAAGATTGTAAGAACTAGGATTGGTCCGTGAACTTAGGGAAACAGAATTTAAGGCCACTGGAAGCTTGCACATGTGAACTTGTAGCAGTGGTGGCATTGAGCATGTGACCCATGCCACCTCAATCAGACAAGATCCCAGCGTTGAGCTGGGGAAATGGACATTGGGTCAGCCCTAGCCTGGGAACTATTAGAGACTGATTACTTCTGAGTGAGGGAGAGTAAACCTTATTTACAAGCTTAAGATAGACTGACAAGACTCTAGTGGATGAACTTGCACTGAAGGACATCCTAGTACAAATGCTTGACTAGATAGGACTTAACATGAATGTCATAATGCATGATGGCTGGTGGGTTTGGAGTCAGGGCATGGATGGTGGAGGGGGTCTAATTTTGATTAAGAACTATTGTATGAAATGGACAAAAGCTCAATAAATTAAAAAAAAAACCTAAGGCAAGGTGATAAGATTAACATTTGTCTCAACTACTTCCTTATTTGCTGTTCATATCTTTCCCCTTGTTGAGAGTATTCTTGTAATCTCTGTAAAGCTTCTTCTTAAAAAAAAATCTCTGTCCTTTAACCTTGTTTCATTGTGAAGTCTATGCTACTACTAAGAGCTTCAAGTGTAATCTCTGCAGTTTTAAATGAATTATTTGCGTGTTAAATGTATTATGCTAATAGTTACATTTTATTTTTGTTATTTATGTTTGAGGGAATGTTTTATGAATAAGTGCTATGTTCTCCTCCACTGAAAGATGACTTTTATTTTGTAAACAAAGCATGCTGTTATCATTGTTGTCATGTCACTATTAGTTATTAAAATCTAGCCTTGTGTTAAAATTCTAATAAACTATCTTTTTTCAGCAATTCCTCTAATCTAAGTATAATATGAATTTCTAGAATATAAGGTCATATGATCTAAACAAAAATTCAGGACTGATGATATGGCTCAGTATTTAAAAGTGCTTATCCTGCACGTCTGCTAACCTGAGTTCAATCTCTGGGATCCACATGGTGGAAGGAGATGATGGACTTCCACAGAAATCGTCTTGTGCTTTTGAATTGGGCAGGCACACAAATACACACACACACACACACACACACACACAGACACACACACACACACACACACACACACATACACACACTATGTCAAATAATTCAGATCCACTTTAACTTCAAATTTACCAATGTATGCAAGCTATTTTAGTGTTAGTCTCTTATTTCCATAATAGCATAAGGAATTGCTTTAGATATTATTTTAAGAAGACTTAACGTTTGAGTATCATTTTAATTTTCTAATTAAATAAGCATTTCATATATTGCCTGAATGAAATATATTAACAGAAGTCATATATATATATATATATATATATATATGTATATCAGGATAGGGCCCTGGAAATTGATAAATCAATATATGATTTTAGGAGACATCTGGCCTCATTCTCCTTCTACTGGGAGCTCTGGAGCATAAACTTTTATCATACAGTTTTCACCACCTTGAGGTAAGGAACCTGGACATCTAAACCTACATAGTAGTAAAATCTTCACCAAGGTCTCTCTTGGGAAATGGAGTCAGAAATCATAGACTGTACTACATGGGGGAAAATCACTGGAGAATGGAATGTGAAGCAGTAGTAGTCAATGGTACCGGAATTGAGGGGTGGTGAACTGCTATTCTTAAGGGCATCTGGATAATATGCCCTCAAAATCTAATACATGTTATTTCTTTTCTTCTTCATTTTTGTATCAAACAGTATTAACCATTTACAGGTCATTTGCATAATTTATCTCATTAGACTTTATACTCTTTCATATAATATTTTTATCAATACGTTAAAAGAATCAGTTGTGTTTCACAAAAAGTCAAAATTCTTTTTAAAAAATATTTTATTTATCATTTTTATTTTATGTTTATGAGCTTATTGCCTGCATGTCATGCAATGCCTATGGAGGTCAGAGGAGGGCATCAGATTCCCCTGGAACTGGAGTTAGGACAGTTGTTACCCACCATTTGGGTGCAGGGAATCGAACCCTGATTTAATTTCTCCTTTGCAGTTTTCTTTTAAAAATGCTCATTCTTTCAGAAAATTCCTAGTTGATAATCTTCAGGGGTTCTGATCTAAGCAATCTGATTTAAAATAATAAAGAAGAGTTGTTTTGGGATCTATTCTTTTGTAATCTTTTATTGTATAATATTTATAGAATAACCAAACTATAGAGTTGCAAAAGATGTTATAATTTTCTCTTTTTGCCTCTTACATAAGGATAATCAGGCCCAATAAGAGAACTAAAGCATGGTCAAAAGTCTTGAAACATAGCCAAAGACAGGTTCTCTGATTTCTAGTCCTGTGATTATCAAATGACTATTATTCTTAAGGGTAATACTCCCTTTATGAATCTGTGAACGAAGAGAATGAGTTTTATGCAGATATGGCTTAAATTGTTGAATTTTTATTTAATAAGGGACTGTGAAAGAAAGACCAACCATTCACAATGAGGATATTACCCTGGAAACTCGATCTCATTAATTATTGGATGCCCCAAGCACCTCCAATAGACATTGAATTCCATTAGCTTCACAATTTTTAATTATTTCTAAGAATACAAATGAATATGTTCTTATACTGAATCAACATTGATGTATAAGGAGATGACAGTGCATTCTATAGAAATTCTGTTATGCAAAATACAGCTACATTTCTACTAGTAAATAATATTAATAAGTCATCACTTTTCTATGATCTTTCTTAGAAAGATCTTAAATGTTGTCAATGTTGATAACTATTAGCATCCCATTTGTTTGATAAATAAGTGTATGAGATAGAGACAATAAAAGAAAGTTTTTTAAAAAAATTTTCTTGGGTACAGATGCTGATAGAACAGCTTCTTATGACCCACAAAGAAAAGTCCCCATGCTTATCAGGCCCTCCTTATCCCCCAAATAGACCTGGGCTGCATTTTACCACTCTGGATGGTAGAGATGTTCTTGGTAAAGCATATGGTACAGCAAGCTAATAGTTAAAGGTCAACTTGTTGCTGCTACCATTCTATATATTACAGTGTGATTAGGCCTGGAGAAAGGTTGGAAAACTTGGTTCGGAACAAACTCTATCTACCAGGGAAAACACTTATTGAAAGAAGAAAAAATAGTGAAGGACATAAGAAATGAGTTAGGAGAGAAGGCCTTGTATACATTCTCAACATGCCACAAGTTGGCTGCAGAGAGCTATGAGTGCAAGAAACAGTAGTCTGAAGGAATGGTACAGTGGCAGAAAATCAAAGAGCCAACCTGGGGAGTCCTGGAATGATGTAAGTACAGACTGAGGGACAGCTGCACTGATGGAGCAAATAGCAATGAAGGACATTGAAGATTTAATTTTGCTAAAGTTTTATAGTTTAAAATATTTTATTGATTCTTTGAGAATTTCACCCAATGTATTTTCATCATATTTAGACCACTCTCCCTATTTCCACACCCATCTTGCTACCTCTCACTTTTATTATTATTATTTTTTCTATTATTATTACTGTTATTATTATTAAAGGTCTTTGCTGTCCAATTTGTGTTCCATTTATCATACTGTTGTGGGTCCATCCCCTGGAGCCTAATCAACCTACCCGGGGGCACATAGCTAAAGAAACCCTCTCCCAGAAGCTATCAATTGACAATAGTTCCTCAGCTAGGGCTGGGGCTTTTGCCCACCTCCCCCATCCATGCTGGGTTTTTGTCTGGCTTGAGCTTGAGAAGGTCTTGTGCATGCTGTCACAACTATTGTGTGTTTATACATGCAATTGCCCTGTTGTGTCCAGATAATACGATTTATTTGTGGTTGTCTAACACCTCTGACCTTTACAATCTTCCTGGCCCATATTCCACAATAATTTCTGAGTATTGAGAGGACAGTGTATGATATAGGTGTCTCATTTAGGAGTGAGCACTGCACAATCTTTAATTCTCTTCACGTAGCTAGTTGTGGGTCTCTGTGTTTATCACCATCTGCTGCAAGGAAGAGTTTTTCTGCTCAGAGTTGAGGGATGGAGTAATCTATTGGAATATCAATAAGTCATTAGAAATCTGCTTAACATTATGTCCCTTTAAACTGATAGTAGTAAGTTCTCTCCTGTGGTCTATGACCTGACTAGCCACAGGTTCTTGTTCCTGGTGACAGTGTCAGCCATGCATACAGTTTTGTGAAATGGGCTTTAAATTAATTCAAGAAGTGATTGCTTACCCCCATAACATTTGTGCCACAACTGTATGAATAAAGATATCTTGCCAAGCCAGTCATAACTGTAGTTTTCAGGGTTCACAGCTGAGTAACGCTGATGATTGCATTTCTCTTCCAGTAGCCTGCATAGCTTCTTCTATTACTATGAAAGCTAGCCAGTAGAAATGAAGCTTTGAGGTCAGAAACAGCTTGATCTCTCCTTCTGTGTTCTATGCTTCATGGATGCAGTGGGAACACGCTCTTACTGTCAAGTACTGGTGGTTATCAAAGAGAAATGGCAATGAAGAGGTTTTGACCCCTTTGATCAGCAACTCCAAAACTGGACATTTTTTTGCTAACCTGTGGTGTCTGGTGGGGCCATTGAATCCCCGTTATAGGGTAAATCCATTTAAACTAGTTTTATATTGCATATACACAAATTGTAAGAAGTTCATATAGTAGTAAGATTCCACATGATTTTGTTTTCAAAGGTCTTTAGTGTTAGTTATCCTTCTCCACACTCCTTCCTCAATTTAATCCTTCTTATTCCATCCCCCCCGTATCACTGTATTCTCTCTTCCTACTAAGACTCTCCGTTGACTTATGAGTTTCCTGAACTCTGTTGATTTTCCAATTGACACACACATATCTAAAGCTTTAAAGTTAATGTTCACATATTAGATATACCATGCAACCATTGTCTTTCTGGGTTTGGGTTACATCATTCACGATGGTTCTTTCCAGTTCCATTCATTTACCTGTAAGTTTCATAATTTTGCTTTTCTTGACCGCTGAATAATATTCCAATATGTAAATGGGCCATAATTTTATTTTCTAGTTATCAGTTAATGGATATGTAGCTTATTTCTATTTCCTGACTGTTGTGTATAGAACACCAATGAACACGAATGAAAACGTATCTGTCTGCACAACAGGATACAAAGTTCTTTGGGTATATGCCCCAAAGTGGTATGGTTCTGCCGTGTGGTACATATGTTTTTGGCTTTCTAAGAAATGTCCATGCTGATTTCCACAGCGGCTGCATTATTTTGCAGTCCCACCAGCAGTGGCGTAAGTGTTCCTCTTTCCTCATATCCTCTCCAGCATTTGTCCTCATTTGTTTTGAATCTCAGCCATTTTGACTGGGGTAAGATAAAATCTCAAACTACATTTAGTTTCCATTTCCCTGGATGGGGATGATGGATTTAAAAAAAAAAAAGATTCATAAAATATTTGTTTCATTTTTTTTTTTCTTTCCTGAGACAGGGCCTTACTACTATGCAAGGCTAGAGTTCACTCTATAGATAAGGCTGGTCTTAAACTCAGCTTGCCTTTTTCTCCTGAGTGTTGGAATTAAAAGCATGAATCAGCATCCATTTATGTGGATATATTTCTTGATTATACACATTCCCAACTCCGCTCTCCAACTCCCAAATTTCCTTTTAAGTATTTAAATTAATAACTATAGTTTATTGCTGCTCTCAACTTTGACAAGAGAAGTTGTTTGGCAATGGATAGCAACGCAGCTACTCATAACATACCATATAGTTATGTTAGTGCTTTAGGTTTCTGTGGCCAGGTTATGTATAGCAAGCATTATATCAAGAAGCATAAATCCCTAAGATTCTGTTATTTACAGATCAATGCCGTGTTTAGGTAGATAGCATTTCACAGATTCTTAGATTAATGATATGAGAATTGAGAGAAATATGAAAAATTAACCAGCTTGGATCAACATATCTGCAATCTGTGAAGATGTTGTATCTTCTATAAATTCAATTCTTATGCAATGTTGGTAAATTCTTTATTTCAGTGGACTCTGTTGACCATTGCTACATTGAGACCAATATCAAATCCAAATTAAGCAGGGTATAATCCTTATAAATCAATAATGTAATGAATATTCATCTCCATAAAAAGATGATATCATTCAGTAACTTGATTGGCTGTTGTTTAATTGTAGCAAGTAATATACATACACACACACACACACACACACACACACATATATATATATATATATATATATATGTAACTGAAGTCTTTTTTTCTACTAATAGCATACAGATTGTCCTGCAGAATTGATTTTGACAAGAAGACCTCAAGTACTACATAGCAACTCTTCTGAAAGTACAGATGATCATGTTTGGGCAAGTACACTGGGAACTATTTCTTTTAATTGTTACTCTTATTTTGCAAACTTTCTACTTCCTTCATGCTTCCCAGATAGGGACATTTAACAAACCAGAAGAGAGTGGAGTGGTTCTCTGGTTTATAGCTTCATACTGCAGATAAAAGATAGATGCATGTTAGTATTATTTTCCTATTATGTCAATCTTCTTACTTAACAAATCTTTCTCCATCTCAATCTATATGAGAAATATTGAAACTGTGTAAATGGATATTCTATTGATAACTTAGTAAATGCAAGGCACTGTGGTAGGAACTATAGATAAATCAGACAAATATGGCTCTTTTGTTCACGGTTTCTGTAGTCTAGCATTCTTGCTTACTAATTCAGTATCTAAAATAGCTAACTATATGTGTTGTATAAATAGTAGAATATCTCCAAGAGGCTTAGATGTTGTGGGTAAAGTTTTTTAAGTGAAATGTTAACTCCTTCTCAACATTATTTAGCAAGGAAAAAATAACACCTTCAGAATAGACAATTAAGATCAAAAGGTATTAAAGCACATTCAGACATAGAGTCATCTATCAAATTACATTTTTGAATCTTTTCAGTTTATTGTTAATAATATAAGTGACCCTCAAGACTTAGTGGACATTAATGAATTCCAGTGTTCCAACACAGTAAAAATTAAAATGCTTATATTCTAAATATATAGTATTCTCTTCCTTAAAGTTTGTATCTTTAAGATTGGACACCCTCACAGCCCCCCATACCAAGATATTTAAAAATAGTGTTTTTCTTTTTGTCTCCAAAGGACAGGGCTGTAATTCTTTGTGAACTAAACATCATTGTGGAATTAGAAATGGAAGTTGTGCATTGTGTTATGAACAGTGTTGTGAATCCTACATTTAAGATTGGATTCCCTCAGAAGTATATCAAGTGGTAAGAAAGGAGTGAGCTCAGTGAGATAATTTGGAATAACAATAGTAATGTTACCAAAATACAACAAGAAATAGAAACTCTCTTAAAAGAGTTTTTATAAGTTGTTAATCAAGTTAGGGCACTATAATGCAATCATGTTGATGATACTATGAATCACCATGTGGAGCATGATTCTGAATTGTTATAACAGAGAACAAAGTAAGATGAAATACTTAACTATCAGCTGCCAGCCATCATTGCTCAAGGATAGTTCCTTAAGCTATTGTGTCCCAGATATTTCCAGGTTTCCCAGCAAGCAAGATGTCCAAGCTCTTGTACTTCAGGAAAACCTACTGAGGAAACAATAGCTAATTATATGAGAGAAGCAATAACAGCGGGCACATAAAATGGAAAGCTGTCATCTTCTTTGGGACTGATAATCTTGCAACTTATTTAGTGGTGGACTGAGAGGTATGAGATAAAATATTGATACATAATGCACATTAATTGTTCTCATCTGTATTTAATGATAAAGAACCATGGTCTAGTCATTATATCAAAGAATATCGGTCCATTGGCCAGTCTAGGCTCTACCTTATATATTTTATTTTCTTCAACACAACCAAAGAACATTTGTGGGCATATGTGTTGGTAGCATTTAAGGTATTATGCTATAGTAAATATTGTCCTGTCATTTCAAATATTTGTGAATCATAGTTTCTTCTTCTCAACCCCTGACTTTTCTGAGGCCTATAAGGAGAGAAGTATCCCATGGAGAAGTTAGCTTCCATCATAGAAAAATAAAGAGATGATAAATCGAGAGAGGCAATCATGTCATGTTCCTTAATTTATGAAAATAATAACATCCTCCCCTTCTTTACCAGTTTTTTATATTTGGCCTACAGTGTGAGGGCATTTGCTATAGTCTTTATTTCACAGCTTAAGAAACTTTGCTTCATTATCAGGGATGGTGCATCTGGAACATACCAAATGTTTGGCTCTTTTCCTTTTATTTCCATATGTTTGTTAATCCTGCTTTAGAATCCTGTGGTGTTACTGTCCTAATTTTCGTAATGGAAACTCTGATCAAGGATTGTACCAGGTGTCATGAGGCAAAGAACTTTTAGAGCATGACACATTGAACTTCAGTGTACGTTCCCCTGTAATATTTGAACTTTACATGTTGCCACAGGATTTTGTCAAGTATTTTTCAATTAATATGTTATGGTTATGTCACAACCTGTATAAAATTTTACAGAGTGCCATGGTGATTGGAATACTGCCTGATGGATCGGAAACATGTAACTTAAAAATGAACAGAAGTTCCAGGGTTAATCCAGTCCCTATAGCTGCTACTTCAGTGTGTCTTTCCTTTATTCTTTCTTGCTTTTCAATTGCTGCTTAGCTTTTCGTATTTATTCTTTGCCTTAAATTCCTAGGCTGATACCATCATGTTTGCTTTCCTCCTTTTAGTTCAAATAAAGAGCTGGGATCAGTTTCCAGTACTGTTTGTGTCCAGTGTCACAGTTAGCTTGTGGTGTACAAGAGAAATGTACAGTAAATCCCTTTTTCAGTCACTTCATTAGAACATGAGAACCATTCAAATATCAGTGGCAAAGTTCCCTTTGCTAAGTTTTAAAGAGAAAAAAAAGCTTGTCAGTTCCCTTCCTAGACACCTGGAGAAACATGATCCAAAGGCAGAAGGTATTGTGAAATAACTGGTCAAAACACTAGTTGGTGGATCTATACACTGGGACTCTCTACCAGCCAAAAATCATTTGACCCTTTTGACCCTCGTTTCAAATCGGGAGAGCATCAAATGAAATATCCTGTGGGGTCCTTTTCTGAGCAAAACTTGAATTTTCAAGTTTAATAAGGAATGAGAGAGGAGAGAATGCTAAGGATTATGGGATGGTCATTAGGAAACAAGATGCCTTACCACATATGAAATTGTAATCATGACTGATTTCTTTGGTATAGTATAAAGAATTCTGTTCTCATATTCAATAGCTAATATATAACCAAGGTTTCTTAAGGAAGAGAAATGGAGCCCCTAGCAGACTGATAGGAGAATGGTTTCATAAATATCAAGTACTTAGCCTGTGGAAATAAAAATCTGCTTTAATATCAGCCTCCCCACTTTCTGACTGGTTACGTACACACTGAACATGTGCTTAATCACCGTTTCCTCATCTGTAAAATTTGAATGATAATAGCACCCGCTTTATAGGGCTGTGATAATTAATTGTCACTTAAAAGCATGTCCTACCACATAACTACTTCATAAGCATTTACTGCCATTATGGTAAACAAGAGAAACTAAATTAAGAATAGAACAACTCAGTAAGAGATCTTTAAATACCGGACTTTTCCTAACTTTGCAAGCTGCATTCTCTAGAATGATTGATGAATATTTGTATTAACTAGTTGCTCGGATTGCTGCTACCAGTCAAACCCTGAATAAAGATATAGTATAATAAGTATTATGTATTACTGTTATAAATCTAAGTCTCCTCTTAGAACTGCTATAAATGGTTAGGGTTTTAAATTAATCACATTTGTATAGGAAAATGCTTACTTTATTGTTATCATAGATTATAACCCATGTATCTAGCTCATTAATTTTCTGGCCATATTCCTTCTAGAGACAGAAAGCTATCAGTGCTCTCACTTTTACTGAAGTGCTGCTTGGTTCAGTATACATTTATGTGAATAGCTAGGAAACACTTTGACCACAAGGATGTATGACGGGTTTATATTTGTGCTTTTCTGAAGTTAATACCGTTAGTTGGGCTAGAAGCTGCCAAAGAGACTTGTTCTATCTTCCCTAAATTGGTCACCAAAATGTCACTATAATATTTTACTCATCACTATGATTAATTGCTATACTGACTTCATCATTTCTTCTGGGAGCTGACCCTGAACTTGAACTAAACACTTAGATTTTTTTTTTCAATTACTCCCACTCTAAGATGATAATTGCATTATCTAGAATTAGAATTGCATCCTCTCATAAGATGAATCAAGATTTTAAATATTCAGGGAGCTCTAATATTCGTCTGATTATATGAATATGCTCTTCTGCCTTCTCCTTTAATTTGTGTTCCCTGTTTATTGTATTTCTTTGCCTCATTCTGCTACTACTTTTTATTTGCATAGTTTCTTAAAAATAAAATACTTGGTTTGTGAGGCAGTATCCAATAGAGCTTGTTTATGCTATTTAAACCATTCACATAACACTGATGTTTGTAATTTCATTCATTATATTTTCCCACAACATTCATTTCATTGGTTTGTAGAGAAGTTTCACACTTTGTAACACAGGGTTAATTCTGTTATATAACAGGATTATGTTTTTTTACAGTTTTAAGTAGAAATGTTTCAATTAAAAAATCAAGTAACCTGTGCTATAGCATCATAATGAAGGCTTATTCATAAATATGCTCCCTTAAGGAAAGGAAAATTTTCTGACCTAAATAAGTCAATAAATGTTACATATAGACTAAAATATTTATTTCTAGTTTCTCTGAGACTTTATTGGAATTTGAAACAGTGCAAAAAAGTCCTGTGCTAGTGTGCTAATTTTAATGCTGTCATTTTTAAGGTAATAAGTGTACACTTATTGATGAACAACTTCAGAACCACTTTTTCTTTAGCAGTGTGAACTTGCTCTTCAAGTTTACTGTTTCAAGTACATGCTTGTATTTTATCAACATGCTCACTTTCAGTGAGTTAAGCTGTAATTTATTTTAAAATTTAAGGTACTGTATTCAATAGCTCTTCACATAAATTATTTTTAATTAGAGGAATTTATGTCCATCGCCATGAAAATAAGAACTTGAAGTGGATTTTATGGTAATAATGAATAAAATGTAAATTGATAAACAGATTTATGAAAAAACAACTAACAATGAACTATAAAATAAAATCAGAAGATATAATTTGTGTACAGAAATACCCATTATAAAATCCTATTAACCACTAGATGTAGACTCAAGGTTTCACCTAGTTTCTCAGTAGGAGAAGCAAAATAAAAGCATTTTTACAAAATATGATCATATTTATTTTTAAGTTTAGGCCTGGGAAAATCTTGTTTCTACTTACAGAATTATCAAAAGATACTTCTATTGAATGTTTGAATGGAGGGATTGGTATGAAACATGAAATATCTTTTCCTCAACATAATCCTGACAGTAATTTCAAAGGTGTTTATATATGGTTTCTTTTTTAAAAATATGAATTGTGGAAATAATACTAAGACAATACTCCATAAATCAGTTTTATAAATAACCTAACTAATGCAATACAGGTTTATGAACTTTCATATGCATTTTCTCCAAAAATTGTATTTGGCTACCCAAAAGAATGGATGACTTTATAATCTTCATTCTCACAAATATGTATGTGAGAATTCTTGTGCTTATATTTTATATGCACATAAATATTTTGCATATTTTAATTTGTTAATATATAATGACTTGTGATTTGTAGTTCAAAATATTAGCAAGAGATAGCACATTTTACATAGATATAGTTTAAGATGGTTATCTGAAGCTTTGATACAGTAATGACTTTCAGCAAATGTAGTAGGAGTATAGGAATACCTGTGTAGTGAGGAAGGATTAAGGAACTACATTGTTACAATGGGTTCCTTTTGCAATGCTCTTGAATCTTATACCTGACTGTGTTCCTCATGAGGGGTTTGGGGTAATTACTTCACTCAGTCAATGACAAATGCCTTAGTAACAAACAGTTATATATTTGACAGTCTTGGTCCTATCCTCTGAAGGCTAGGCTTGACAGAAGGTTGACATGGAATTGGGTTTTCCAATATCAGTGGAGACAAAATTGGAGTTCTGGAGTGTTAGAGGCCAATAACAGCACTTAACCTTCAAAAGAAAGGCAGACTTTATCTCAGATGCTGATTTTCAGAGAACCCTAGTATAAGAAAAGGATCAGACAAAACTCAACTCATCATAATGGATTATTAATGCCTTCCTTTCTGGGCAATGCAATATGAGATTACTTGACATTTGCTTCACTTATTTCTTTATGCCTGCAAGTTTAAATTCACTTAAGATTTATAACGTAGAAAGGTCTACACATTTTCATTTTGATACTGCTCCACTTAATCATTAAGTAAGACTTTTTTTCTAGTATAGTCTCCATGCCTCCTCATTTTCAGTAATGGAATCTACTTGACTTTTGATTATCCCAAGCATTTAAGTCTTTCATCTTCTGGATGAATAATGTATTTGTAGTACTCATAACAGAATGGAAAACAAATGGCTTATTGGCTTCCTTCCTTGTTTGTTTGTTTGTTTGTTTGAGACAGGGTCTCCCTGTAGCCCTGGCTGCCCTCCATTTCATTACATAGATCAGGATTGCCTCAATCTTATAGAGATTAACCTGCTTCTACCTCCAAATTCCTGAGATTGAAAGCATGCCCCACCATACCTGGTTTGATTTTTTTTAATATAATCATTTTAAAGTCATATATTCAACTCAGATTCTTTCACCAATTTAGAAAGTGAAAGCATGGGAAGAAATGTATTTAGTCTTACTGATTCTCTGTTTTTCAAACTAGGAAGAAGCTAGATAAATGAATTGGTATGGGACTTTGTCATTAGAGTGTTCGTCTGCTCTTTTCAGTAAAATTTATTTAGGAAGCACCTAATATGTGGCCAGTATAATGCAGAACAAGCAAGAGCTCATCCTTAAGAATATTTATTCATAATGGCAACAGATTTTTATAGAAATATCTTCAAGATTTAAGCATCAAATTTTCTTTCTGAAAATATTCCCTGGTCTATTACATTTGAATCCACAAAAGTGTTAGACTATCATTGTTTTAACCTTAAGTTGATCCATAGGACTGGCTAGGTAAAGCAAAGGTAAAAAATAAGGTTGGAGGGGCAACCTTGGAAATTGAACACAGAGTACAATTTATCTTGAGAACATTACTATTTGCCTAATCTTTCTGTGTGTTTCAACATCTTAGATCTCTGCTACCTGTCAAAAACCTGTTTAATATTTCATTCCACAGCAGTCTCTCTCCCACACTAAGACTTACTGTGAAAGATAATGCCACAACCATAGTTCTTTGATCCTGAAGTGTAATGTGTGGAACACAAATATTTTTGATAGACAATAAAACAGGGTTTGTCCATGTCTTGGTACCCATAGACATAAAAAAAAAACAGAATGATATTTAAATCTCCAAGCTTTGCCTTGCTAGCTGAGAGATTACAGTCATTGCAACATTTTTAATATAGGAAAATAGTTATTCCCCATGATTTGTAAATGGCTTTTGTAGGTAGAGGCAAACTATTTCTAAAATCATCACTTTATAAAACTTGCTTTCACAAAGAATACCCACAAGCATCCTCATAACTCTTAACTACTTAGAGTGTGTATTGGTGGTTATTTTGCTTTCCTATTAGGTACAGGTTTTTTGAGGTTTCAATTTTACATTATGTCTTTCTTACAGAATATCCTATTGTTTAGAATAGAATCTTAGCAAGAAGATTTAGGGACTATTTGCTTGGACAAAGCACAAGTGTTCAAAAAACATTTAAAAGTAGAAACTGATGTTTCATGTGAAGTATCTTGTAGATCCTTGCTTGTGTTTTTGAAACTATGGTCTTTCCTACCATTTAATTATTTCAGTTTGAAGGTCAAAGAACAGTGTGTTCTCTAGGGTTTGGCAAATTATTTTTTTAAAGAATGTGTGAAAGAAAACCAGGGAGGATTTATTATTAGTAAAATATTACTGGGATGCTCATTTTCCAGTAATGCATATCATACTGAATTTTAGATGAAGAATGCTGAACATGTTTAGTGGAATATTTTATATACACAAATAGATATGTAAATTATTTCCTACTTTTTCTAAAAAGTTGATTATAAAATTCTTATCTCCTTCCTTCATAGAGCAGTTGAAGGTTGACTGTGAGTCTAATAGACGGAGTTGCTTCAGAAAAGATTGAAGCAATGAATGAATTTTTGGATCATGAAACTTTTAACTTAATTTCTAAAACTGATACCTGATGATTTTATGAACCCGTGTATGTGAAGATGGCAGCTAACAACCACCTGTAATTCCACTTTCAGGAGATCAAACACCCTCTTCTGGCCACTTTGCAGGACAGAAGTGCTCTTACATATGTGTAGAGAAAACATTCATACACATAAAATTAAAAATACACTGAGAATATAAATAAAGAGATAAATATTTTTAAATATTATGTGTAAACATGAGACAAAAAGTAATAAACTGAAATTCTCAGTTGTTGCTATTTTTGTAGAAATAAAAATTGGCACAAGGATTAATAAGACATAAGACTTGCATATGGTCATGAAGAAAACGAGTTCAGGTAATTTTTGAGTTCTGCTTAATTTAGTTTTTCAGTATGAACATGGAAGGTTTATAATAGGGAGAACACAGGTCATAAAATCATACTAGCTGATTCAAAGCCAAGTATCCGAATTAGATATTTTTAAATAATGAACAATGCTAGTACTACCTTCTTTAAATCAATGTTAAGATCTCAAGCACTGTTCTTAATATATCAGTAAGTACAGCTGTACATATTGCTTTGATATGGACAGTTAACATAGATGCAATAACTAACATGTTTCTTATTAGTTGTTATTGTAGTAACAGGTCTTGCTATTGCTAGGCTATCACAGAGCTAAGATAAATTGTCCTTCCTGACATTGAACATCAGAAAGTCTTTGTACTTGCCACTTGTTTCGCAAAGTCTCAAGGGACAGACAGTTTGCAAACTCCATGAAATCTTAATAAAAGCCTGAAGGAGAGACTGCAGATGAAAATGAACAGCCACCATCCTTTCAACATGACTATATCACATGGATACTGTCATAGCACCTGAAAACCCAAATAATGGTCCTGAATAGAACATGACTGGATGATTCAGGTCACCTTCTAAAACTCTGTAAGCACTTTCTCATTCTAAAACCCTCCTGAAATCCTCCTACACATTCTCATTGGCTTATAGGGCATTTTCTTCTCTCGTTTCCCTTTTAGTCACATATCTGAACTTTTGTTTTGGATTTCCTTTATGGAATGTACCCTGGTAGCCATCTATTGTGTCAGAACAGTAACTTTTCTAGAAATTGATTCAAGGTATGAATAGTTTTCTTCATCATCTCCACTTCTTTATACATGTGAAGCCCAGTTAATAAAAAATGAACCATATTTGTTCAGTTAAAATTAGAATATTTTCCCATCATTTTTTCTTCAGAATCTTTTTTAAATATTCCACTAGTGGATTTACTACTCAAATATACTTTATATTTTTTTTATTTCTTAACCTTAGATCTTCAATATGATTGCTGATTTTAGCCATAATTTAAAGTATATGAAATTTCATTATTAAAAAAATTCATTGTTACATCTTCTCATCATTTCGTTTGTTTACTTTTGGGGACAGGTTTCATTTTCTAACCCTGGATGGACTGGATATCATTATCTCAACTAGACTGGTCTTTCAATTATGGCACTGGTCCTGACTCTGCTCCCAGTGCTGGGATTACAGGGTTTGAAGCATAAACCACCACACCTGACTTCATTATTCCATTACTTATTCCTCTGACCACCCTAGAATGTTCTTGTAAATAGTCCACAAACAGCTTTCATGGAAAAAAAAATGAGTCCTGATTTATGGCATGTGCAAAGCTGCCAACATGTGTACTGGATTGCAAAATGTCTCAGGGTTAACCAATTGCCTCTCGTGAATGGGTGTGAAATATTTCAAATATACACAGGCATTATCTGTTATTTAAGAACTTAATATGGCTCAGAATTTCTGCTTGCCTCCTAAATTTACCTTCCCTATGATCTAATTCTGTCTTCTGGGAGGGTACTACTCTATGATCTTACCTGCTTTAATGCCAGTTGTTTTCCTCATGACCTTATCAATTAACTGAGAAATGACTCAAGATGAGAAGCTAAAAAATGACAGATAAAGTGGCGGGCATGTTCTGAAGAGAATAATTTTTACCATAAGAAAAATCATGATGGTTTAGAAATGCAATATTTTAAAAAATACAATTAGAAGTAAAGTTTAGGGCTACTGGTTGGAGAAACATTTGATAAAGAAATTAAGTACATAAGAGAGTTTACAATGAATTAGGAGTTCACAGAGGAATTATTGCAAAGATCTAAGAAGATTAAGAAGAAACAGAGCAGTATGTGGTACATATGGAACAGTGCTTGAATAAGAATTGAAAAATTTGAGTGAATCAAGGGTCTTCAATCCTTAGTTCCAAGTATACAAAATGTATGAGCATGACAAGTTGAGCTAACGTCATCATCCAGAAGAGCCAAATGCAGTCATTCTCCAGTCTGAAAGGACAAGAATAAAGAATGTTGGTTTTGTACAGAGGTATACATAGAAAAAGCTGTCAATGAAATGGATTTATTAAGAGAATGCTAAATCAGAGGAATAAGCCTGTAATGAGAGTTTTTGTGGTATTTTTCCCCAGATTTATTGCCCATAAGAAAGAAGATAATTTTCTATGAAAGAATTCAGTTTTGATATGGGCAATCCCATATCTGATATTTTGCATGCTTCCTGAACAAAGCTATGTGATACATAATTCTCACATGCAGGCTTACTGTGTGTTCAGGGACAACAGATTGTTGACTCGTCTTGGTCTTTGAATTCGTTTCTCCTCAGTATTGAGTCCTTTGCTCCAGCATTTAACCCCTCTCCTTCCATCTTTTCTTTCTGGTAATTTCCTGCTTGAATTTAAGAACTTTTAAATTATAGAAATGGAAAACATGCATTAGATTTTTCTTTCTCAACTTAACAGTAGTTCGGTGTGCTTCCTATTGCTTTATTTCCAATATTCACCATCAAAAGGTTTCCATACTATATTGCTCTATTTCGTTTCGACTCAATCACATTTTATTATTTGAAAGTCAGCTTTACTCCTTTAAAAATGCTTATCTCTCTGAAAATTTTTAAAAAGTTCCTCATTATGGAGAAATCAAATGTCTTTAGTTCTGTCAATATTTACAAAAAGTCTTAGCTGAAAAAAATTTGACCTTTGACAATGATGGCCATTTTTCTTATGCATTGTTTTCTCATGTTCATAAAATAAGCTTCATTATTCTTTTGGCCAATTCAATGAAACATTTAAAATTATTAAACTTTATGCTCTACCTGCCTTATATTGTCACTTATTGATCTACACATTTCCAACTAAAACTAAGCAAAAATTTCTGAGTCCAATTTCTCTGCTTATATTTCATGGTTCTATCTTCTGTAAAGTTCATGCATATATGTTTATGGATGAAAAGACAGAAATCAGACATAATAGGTGTACCTGAATTCAGTTTATACAATTGCATATTGAATCATGTAATTTTTTTACCTAATTATAAAGAAAAAATTTAAAGGTAATCCATGAGCATCAAAACTAATTGAAAGAAATTAATGTAACAGTGTCAATGATAATATTTTACAATTATCCCAAAAGAGTCTTGTATGTGTTAAAAGGTAAAGAAAATTAACATTAATTAATGTAAATAATTAACTTAAATAATATAATTATTATATTGATAACATAGAAAACCCAAATATGTTTCATGAGGGATTAAAAGCACATGAGTATTTGATAAGGATAAATAAAATTTCTGCCATTCTAAATGTGAAATGTGATTATTTTTATGCATACTTGATTTATGTTAACTAAAATGTTTCCTAGTGTTTTTGCCAGAAAATGTCTAGAAACAAGGAAAATTAAATGACAGTATGCATTTAAGGCTTTAAACTATGGTGCCAACATACCGTTTCCTATGAGAGGAAAGAGGGCTTCTTGGAGAGGTGGCTGATCCAGGACTGAGACAGGTAACATAAGTGAAATCTTTTCATGGCAGAAATAATAGAAGTTATCGACACCAAAAGGAACAACTTGATGACCTCTTTAAAAGTTGGTAAATTAGGAAAGATTTAAATATACCAAATATATTTAAATCAGGAACTGGTAATGAAAAAAAATCTCTGGTCAACTTTGGAACATGCTTAAATTCTAGTGCATAATTTCAGTCTATTAAGTAAATGGAAATAAGTATTTATATTGTCTTTCCAATACAAATTTTATTTCAGTTTGATCAAATTATTTTGAAGAAAATTTCTCCTCTCTCATAAAGGTAAACATGAGTAAATTAAAATATCATCAATGTTCAAATCTTAGGAAAATATTACTTTTAAAACAGACATAATGGACTTTCTCGTGAAAAGTCATTTTAGCAGTTTTGAAAAATTCTGGACAAAAATTATGGATCTAGTGAAGCATCTTCCACTAAATATGAATTTATACTGAATTCAGTGATGAGCATAAAGCAAATACTTACTACAGGGGTTTGGTCAGTAAAACTACGAGAAACTGTGTAGGAAAAGTGATTCAAAGCCTGTAAAAATAAATAAGGGGAAAAGATGATAATGAGAGACCACCTATAGATATAAAAGACATATCAATTGCCTGCAATATATGGACGCCATTTTTATACTGACTAGAATAAACAAAAACAATATCAGTAAAACCATAACAATTGAAAAACTATAATGGGTAATATAAGTAGGCTATGTCATATACTGTAGCATATTATACTGTTTCAGTAACTAAAATGTGGTACAAGCACATGAAAAGACAGGCTATTAAAACAAAAATAACTTGAGAAATATAAATAAATGTGTATGGAAATTTAGAACTTTAGTGATGAAATTTCATATCAGTGGGAAAATTGTCTTTTTAATACATGTTAGCAACACAGCTGAAAAACATCTAAAAGTCTAACTTGATCCAGTGACTTCAGAAGTTGCTGCAATTCCCTGTACAAAATAAAATTATTCAGGCAGTACAAAAAGACATAGGTGATGTCCTTATTAAATATGCACTTTTAGATCTTTGCTTAGATATTTCAAGGAGGAAGAATTTTCCATGGCAAATGCTATGATGCACCACCAAAATGTCCTTCTAAATGTGGATCAATTTCCTCTCACATTCAATAGTATTCTTATTCTTGGTATAATTCCAAGTATCTTATAACAAAATTCAGCAACTTTGCTTCTATCTCAAGTTCTTAAGGAAACTGACCTATGACATTTCCAATGATGAAAAGCACAGAAGCAATAAGAGGATGGAGTAATAATGAGATTACGTGTATTTTAAAAGCGCTTAAATGTCAAAAATAAAATATCACAAGGAAAATATCACAAGCAAAGCACAACCCAGGAATTAATAGCAAATAATATTGGAAATTACATCTTTAACATTGAAAGAACTAAAAATTGAATGGAAAAACACTACCTGATTTTTAATAAATATTTTATTCACATTTATCTATTTCATATTATAGCTCTTAAAGTTAGACGCCCCCTTCCCCATCCAAGTCACCCCCATTGTCCCTCCCGCATCAGATTACATGAATTCTATCATATATGTTAAGTCCTATCTAGTCAAGCATTTATACCTAGATGTCCCTCAGTGCTAATTCATCCACCAGACTATTCAGCTCGATTAGAGTCACTTCTTTAAAGAAGATCTATTCTCCAGGACCCCATAGTAATTAGTTACCAATAGTTCCTCAGTCAGTGTTACGCCTGCTGCCCATTTCCTCTGTTCCATGCTGGGTTTTTGTCTGATATGTTATGGGATTTGTGCTAAAATCTGCAAATGAGGGAAGGCATAAGTTGCTTGCTTTTCTGAGTCTGTGTTGCTTCTCTTAGTATAACACTTTCTAGTTCTATTCATTTACCCCAAATTTCCAAAACTCTGTCTTTCCTTACTGCTTAGTAGAACTCCAGTTTGCAAATGTACCACATTTTCATTTTCCATTTGTCAACTAGGTGACACTTAGGTTGTTTCCATTTTTTAGCTATTGTGAAAAGAGGAACAACAAACATGGAGTACAGGTGTCTTTACAGTAGGATGAGTCTCTTGGGTATATGCCAAGGAGTGGTATAACCAGATCATATGGAGATTCTTTTTAGTTTTTAAAGAGTTCTCCACTCTGCTTTCCATACAGGTTGCACAAGTTTGCATTCCCACCAGGATTGAATGAGCTTTCCCCTTTCTCTACATCATTACTAACTGACCTTAGGAGTCTGTCTTTTCTCTTGATCTTAGCCAATCTGACTGGCGTAAGATGAAATCTTAAATTATTTTTGAGTTGCATGTCTTTAATTACTAAGGGTATTGAGAAATTTTCCTCCAAATTTTATTTAGTTTTTGTGTGTTTTGTATAATAAGTCTGAATGAAATGTTGACCCTCTCTCCCCTCCCCACCTTCCATAGCCCCCCCCAACATATTTCCGGTGTTCTGTCATAAACCTTAAGTCTAATCTCATCAAGCACTTCTATCCATGTCTCCCTTGGTGTGACTTCGTCACTGGTGTCTAGTCAGGAAATGTTAAAAATTCTGAAATACCAAGATAAAGTTAAAGCTTATTTACTTATCCTGTTTACACTGTATTATTCTGAGTTAAAACTTGTGGAATTTTTTTATTCATATTATCAGTGGTTATGCCTCACTTACATATCTGTAATCAGAAGGTAGTCTATTAAGTCACAAATATCTTTAGCTGTCACAAAATTGCTTCTCAATTTTTCTTTGATATGTAAGAGTTTTTTACTAAAAACCAGTGTCTATTAGTTTTATGATCACACACACACACACACACACACACACACACACACCACACACACACACATATATATATATATATATATATATATATGTATATGTCTACATATTAGGAACTAGAAAAATATGATTCCCAAATCTATGCTTGATGACCTTGGCTCTTAAAGTCACTGGACTAAGGATTAATATATTGCCTTTCAATTTCCTTAAACATTTCTATTTTGATAAACAATTAAAATAATAATGAATTAAAAATACTCCTAAAATAAATTTGTGCGGAGCATGGAGAGGCAAGAGGAGTGGTGGAGAGCTGAGAGCTTAGAATAGTCAATAGACAAAGGGTACAGTTTTGAAATTGTTAAATAACAATGATGAAAATTAAAATGAAAAATTATACTTTTAATAATCTGCTTCATTAGGGAAAAAGAATCTTAAAGCTCCTATTTTCAGTTTCCAAAGCATTGGTAAAAATGTGTTAGTAGAAAAAAATTGCAAGCATAATCAAACTATTAAAAAGTATACATTACAGAAGTTTGGAAGCTTTAACTTTCTGAAAGATGTATTGTGGCTTATGCTCTAGTTGCAGCTGATATTTTAAATTTTGGAACAAAGGTATCTGCTGGCAATTCTGTGTAGTATCTCTTCTAAAAGAAGAAAATATTTATGGCAAAACTATGTATGGTATCTCTTGCTACTGCTAAGTAATTTAAATCAATACTTCTTACTTAACAACTCAGCTTTCTCAAAGGCCTTCATTTTATGTGGCATATTAGAGATGCAACATACATCAATACTCTTTAAACATATGCTATAATTGTGCTTTTAATTTTGAAGACTTTACATTTTTGTTCACAGAGTAACGAAGTACAAATCCTGTCCTTTCTATGTTTTCACTTTCTGTGCTTGCAAATTGGGTTCAAGATAGCATGAAAGATAATGCCACAACCATAGTTCTTCGATCCTGAAGAGTAACGTGTGGAACACAAATATTTTTGATAGACAATAAAACAGAGTTTGTTGCCTGTTTTTCTGAAGTGATGTATTCTTATCTAAAGAAGATGTAACAAGTAAACTATTTTGCTTATAAACATATTTTAGACAACTTCAGTGAAAGAATAAATGCTAGATTTGGGCTCCTGAAGTTTGTTAATAACTTTCCAGTAGCCAACAATGTCATTGAACTTGTACTATTAAACATTAAGATGAATTTAAAATATTAACAAAGTCTATTTTAAATTCTCCCCCAAATGAAATGTATTATTTTTCACTGAATAGGAATCCTATTTTATTTTATCTGAACCCTATTCACTTATATTCTTGCTCTTCATTATACAAAGTTGCATAAGATCATTTTTATTCAAGCATGTACTATACTATACTTTGGAAATATTTCTTTCATGCCCTACTGTCTTTCCTGTTCTCACCACCTACCGTTTCCATTCTCCCCAGACAATTTTGCTTCTAATTTCATTTCATGGGTATATATATATATGATATCATGTATCTATAATGTCTAGGACCCACAAAAGAGAGAGCTAACTTCATTTACTTAATATAAATATCTCCAGTTATATCCACTTTTCTGCCAATGATAGAAAATTATATCCTGAATATATAGTCACATTTTCTTTGTTTATCATTCTGTTAATGAGCAACTATGTTGTCCATAACTTAAATATTGTTAATGATGCTGCAATAAATAGTTACATATGTGTATATAGTTTTGTAGGTGTCCCTGTGATACACTGACTTGGAATAATTTTAGTAAAAAACCTGAAGTCTTATAAGTGGTTTATATTATAGGTCTATTTTAGTTATATATGAAAACTTCCAAATGATTTCCCCAGTGTATAGTGTAGCTTATATTCCCACCACCCATGTGTGAATGTTCCACTTTGCACCTTCACCAATATTTCTTGGGTTTATGTTGTTGTTGTTGTTGTTTTTGATGATTGCCATCTTGACTACGGTGAGATAAAATTTCAATGTAGTTTTTAATTGTATTTCTACGATGGATTCTGGTGTTGAATGTTTTTATATATATATATATGTTTATTGGTCATGCATACTTCATCTTTGGGATCGGTCTACCAATTTCATTATCCCATTGATTGATTAGACTGTTTCATTTCTTCTTATTTACTTTATTTTCCTTTGTTGAGTCCTTTGTATAATCTAAATCTTAGTTTTCTATCAGACTTATTGCTAGCAAAAGTTTCCTCCCATTCTTCAGGCAGGCTCATCACTCGGTTGCTTCCTTTACACAATTTTTTTTTTCACTTTGTGAAATCTCATTTGAAAATCCCCCCAAATCATATATTCCCTGAATTTAGATATTCATTCATTTCTTTCAGATTTTCAAATTTAATAGAATATAGGTTTTCAAAGTATTTCCTGAAAATGCTCTGGGTGTTTTGGTGTCTGTTGTGAGATTTCCCCTTTGGTCTCTGCTTTTGTTAATTTGGATTTGTTGTTTCTTTCTTTTGGGTAACTGAGCTAAAGGTCTGTCTATCCTGTTTAACTTTACAAAGAATCAGCTCTTAGATTCATTGATTCTTTGTATTGTTTTCTGTGTTTATATTCTATTAATTTATGCTCTGATTTTTGTGATTTCTTTTCATCTGTTAGTGCAATGCTCAGATACACACTGCAAAAGGCCACTCTCAACAAACTGTATTTTGAACTTAGCAAGGAAGTACATATGTAAATTCTCGGGTTTAGTAATGGGAAGAAATTTCAAAAGAAAAAAAAAACATTCAGGATATTACCATGAAAGAAAAATTAATGGAGAAAAAAATATGTCTCTTCATTGAAGCATGGACATAGATAAAATCATTGCATAGATGAGGTATAGAGGAAAGCAACTCGCGAATATGTAAAAAATTAATAGGAAACTCATAAGGTTAAGGACTAGAATTTTCCTCAAAGTAACCACATACTTTTAAAGCTGTGTTTATTGAGAGAGGTATAATTTTAGTAGAGCAAAATTCATTTCTTTTAGGCATACACTTAAATGAGTTTTAGCAAACACTGAATAACCTATAACGTTCAAATTACAGAGTATATCTGTCATTCTAAGAAGTTATCTTGTGCTCCTTTGTACTTAGTTTCCTCTTTCTCCCTGTATTCTGAGGCAACCGCTGATCTATTTTCTATTTTCTATAATACAGATTTATCATCACCCAAATTTCATACAAAATGAATCAAATTTATGTATTCTGTGCTATCAGTAGAATGATTTTTAGTTTCATCCATGTTTTATTGGAAATTAATGTCTTATTATTATTTGATATTTTTCATTGTATGGATGTATCCATTCACCAATCACTGAGTATAAATCTACTACATGGATATATCCTATAACTAATTGATGAAAATTTTGGCCATTTGTTGATTTTGTGATTATACATAAAAGTGCTATAAGTGTTCATGGCTTTTTATCGACATGCTTTTCTTTCTCTCGATACATAGCTAGAACCAAAATAACTGGATTGTAGTCATGAATATATTTAACCTTATAAAAAAGTTCCACAGTATTTTCTAAATATCATGTGTACTGTTTTGCATTTCTGCTAGAAAAATACGTGGATTCTAGTTGTTCTAAATCCAGAAAATTCTAGTTGCTTTACATTGTGTGGTTTTTCTTTGTTTGCTAAAATCAGTATAATAAGAACTTACTGTCAGTTCATAGCTGTGTTTTGCATTTCCATAATGACTTAGTGATTTTGGTAGTTTTGCTTGTGCTTCCTTTTGTTACTTATATCTCTTCTTTGACAAAAAAAATGTTGTTTTATTTGACATGGTCTTATTCTGTTGCTCAGGATAACCTGGAGCCCACTACATATCTCAGACTATCCTCAAACTTGTGGTAACCCCGATGCCTCAGCTTCTTGAATGCTGGAATTACAGGCATGGGCCATTATGCCAATCAAACAAAATATTAATTCAATTCTTTGCCCATTTATATTTTACTTTCTTATTCAAATATATATGTTTGTTCTCACAACTTTATGTGTTTGTCTTCAGGGTTTGAGGTAGGGTCTCTCACTGGTCTGGAAATTCACCTTTTAATCCAGGCTAGAGGACTCATGAGTCTCCAGTGATGCATGTGTCTCTGACTCCTGCCACTGAGATTATAATCTTGTTGCCACCACAAGAAGCTTTTTACATGGGTTCTGGGTGTCCAAACTGAGGTCCAAATAATGAAATGTGTGATTATAAAAGAAATAACTTTCAGAAATATGAACAGAGAAGGAAAATATACTGTTATTATAGTCTTAGTGAGTCACGATAAAGATAGCACGGATTTAAGATATTTTTTCCTGGTGAATTTGACAGAATTTAATGGCTGACTATTACAGAGGATAAGAAGTGATACTAATTTTAGTTTGAGCATGGTAATATACTTGTCTGGGATGAAGGGACTTTTGGAAATTTTATTGTTTTAGGTATCTATGAGAATTCTTCATAAAAATGTCCATTAGGTACTTGGAAGTAGAGATGAAGTGCTTAGCCATATTGTCAACTAGCACTCCTGTTACTACCTTGATGTCTCCATCTTAAGCTAGAATTTTCCTGTACTGACTGATTAGTTTAGTTATAATTTTAAAATCAAAATTATAGTTAAAAGTCTAATATGAGGTCAAAAAATTTAAAATGATGACCACCTTCCAGGAATGGAAGATCACCGCACTGAAACAGGAAGTGAAAAGAAACATTGTCTTTCATGTCATATTTTAGCAACAGTCTTCTTATCCATGTCATTCTGTTTGGAAAGAGGTGAACTCTATGACCTTTATGATTAGCAATGTAAAGGGGATTCTTTATTACACAGGAGATAAGAAGATGATTGAAAAATTCATTATACTACCAAAGGATTTAAGTTATGATTATGTGTCCTATTTTCTGTAGAGGTCAGATGCCTTTATCTTTCTTATATATGCAACAATAAAGTACAAGTCTGTTTTTTGTATCAATATTTTTGGTAGCAGATATTTGATCAAAAATACTCATTAAATGAATTAATGAAATATTTGTGTAGAACTATACCAAATAAATTTGTTGTGTATATCATTGTTGGTAAGGTACATTTCTTGAAGACAACAAACTGATGGATCCTGTATTCTAATCCAATCAGTTAGTCTGTGACAATATCAGGCCTAGGAACCTAAGACAAGACATGTCACAGGGGTAGAGAACAATTTCCTCGTTTTAGACTACACAGTTATAATATTAAATTGACTTTTAATGACTTATTGTTATAATCATAGATTAATACAGCTCTCAAATTTCACAAAGAAGTTTCATTATGTAGCTGATGATGATTAACATAGAAACTCATAAGTGGCCAACATGTAGAGAACAAGAAGCTGCAGAGGGCTTATACTTGAAGAGGGTTATCTATATCAAACTTTTGCTTCCCAAGACTCAGGGCTCATTGTGGAAGAGAGGGCTGAAGCATTGTAAGAGACAGAGGAAGTGGATGACCACAAGGAAATAATAATTTTCCAGACAGCTGGTCAGTTACTCATATGAACTCAAAGCAATGTTGACAACATGCAGAAGTCCAAGATTCATCTGCGACAAGAGGTACTCTCTTACTTATGAGCTACTTTAAAATCAAAACCAAGTTACATACTTCCAATCTACAATGGCACAAAACAAACATTTTCATTCCCAAAGGCAAAAATGTGGTTAGAGTAAGGAATAATTAGCCAGAAGTAAGACCAAAACCCAGTAAGGTCAACATCAAATCCTGCCCATAACACTTTATTTGGCATTTAGAGCTCATGATGGAAATATCTTTGTATCAAAGGGCTTAGATAGCCCATCTCCTGCAACTTTGTCACCCGCAGTATACATTGCTTCTCTCTAGACCAGTTCCACACTGTGCCTACAGCTTTCCTCAGTATGTTTCATGGTCTTAGACTATCCACCATCCTGGGGTATTTACTGCAACTGAGGCTTCTCCTTCATAGTTTAATGGCTTCTGTTGGCCTCCTTGCAGGGACTCCACATCTGATATGTGTTGCCTGGCTTCAGTGACTCTCTAGAATTCTGATGCAAAAAACTGTGACCCACCTCCATCCTGTATTTTTCATGACTAAAAGTCAAGAACCATGGGATGAAACTACCTAGCTCAGATGACAATTTGAGATGGAACCTGGCTCCCTTGGATTAAGGTTGCATTTGCCTTTGTGTGCTGACCCTGGGAAAACATTTTTCCTAGGTGGCTGTTTTTGAGGAGGGAACTCCTTCAGTGGAATTATCAGTATAAGTTCTCTTTCAAATAAATTTCCACTTGCTCTCAGGATATTTTTCCTGTTGTTTCAGCACAGTGCCTCGGGTCTCCTTAATGACATTAATCTCTTGAACATTTAAAGTTAATTTTCAACTTATACTCTCTTTGTTCAAAACTCTAAAACTGTTCACACACTTTTCCTCAACAAATTTAATATTTTTCTTATCTTTCTGCACTACCTTTTATTTTATCTCACTATAGACCTGAGTAAGAGCAGTGAGTAGAAAGTATGACCCAGCCTGAATGCTATCCTGTCTTGAAATTTCTGCTGCCATACAAAATAGTCCATTACCTCTAAATACATCCTCAGTTTCTAAGGGCATGGGCAGAATGCAGTCAGATTCTTTGCCATATCATACAAATGACTTCCAACCCAGTTTCTAACATAGGTTTTGTTCCCCAATGAAATGTCATGAGCTGTGTCTCCACTCTGTCTTTTAATATTAGCAGTCTTATCTTCCATGTTCCTACTGGAATAGCCCACGAAGCTCTGATTATAGTACCTTAAGGGCTTTTCTAGCTCAAAGTTTCAAACTCTTCCAGATTCCTCCCACAAACCAATTCCAACTACCAAAAAACAACACAGTCATATTTATTACAGTAATGACCCACTTCTCAGTACCAATTTTCTTTATTAGTTACCTTTCTTAATGCTGTGATCAAAACTCTGACAAAAAGCAATCCAGGGAAAGGGTTTATTTTGGTTCATAGTTTGAGGGTAGAGTCCATCATGATGGAAAAATTCATGGTGGCAGGATCTTGAGACAGCTGGTCATATTCATCCAAAGACAGGAAACAAGATGATGAATGCTTATGCTCAGCTCACTTTCTCTTGTTATTAATTCTGACAATCTAGGCCATGGCATAATACTGTTCCCATTTAAGGGGCATCTGCCATCCTCAATTAACCTATTCTATATAATTCCTCAAATTCATGCCCAGAGATTTGTTTTAATGGTGATTCTGTACTGCATCAGGCTGCCAATCAAGACTGATAATCACAGCATCATGCTAGTTATCCCCAAAGAATAATAATATTTAAAGAAAAATTTAATCTGTTGAATAATCAAGTTATGTACATATATGTTATTTGGATAATACAAACACAATATAAAATAAAGCATATATACATTAAATACTATAAGGTCTTATGAAGAGGAGAAAAGAATTCAGGTTACAAAATTTGGAGAATGCTTTAATATTGAGGTAGGATTTCAGAGGTATTTAAACATTTTTTCAACATATATTTTTATTGAATTTTTGTGCACTTCATACAGAACATCTTAATCACATTTATACCCCTCCCCTATCTGCATACCTCCATAGACCCCCAGCCAAATTGAATACATTCTATCATATATATTAAGGACTATGTAATCAAGTTTGTGTATTCAGAAGTACCTCAAGGCAAGTTCATATACTGGAGTCTAGTCAGCCTATGTAGAGTCACTTCCTTGAAGAAGATCAACTCTCCCTCACCCAGCAGTGATCAGCTGCTAATAGTTCTTCAGATAAGGTTGGGGTCTGCTACCTATTTTCCCAGTTCTATGCTGTGTATTTGTCTGACTGAGTCTGCATCAGTCTTGTGCAGCTGAGACCATTGCTGTAAGTTCATATGAGCAAGTTCCAAGAGGTTTGGAAAACCCTTTTACTTATGACCATGTACCAATCCTGGCTCTTGCAATCTTTCTGCCTCCTCCTTTGCAGTGATCACTGACCCATGGGTGAGTGAGGTTTAATGTAGGAGTCCTAACCGGGTCATGCTATCTGCCATCTCTTATTTTATTTTTAATAACTTTACAAATATTTATTATTTTAATATTTTACTGAGTTTTATGCATTTCAAATAATAGTTCTTAATCAAATTTAGATCACTTCCTCAATTCACTCTCCCCCCAAACCCCACTGTGCCTAATGCACTCTGTCATGAATTCTAAGTCCCATTTGGTCAAGCATTGTACCCAGATGTCCTTCGCTGCAAGTTCATCCACTGCAGTCTGTTCAGCTTATCTAGGCCCTAGCCTGAAAACTGTTGGAAACTGATTATGGTTGGCTGAAGGAGAAAATCTTCATTACGGATTTCAGTTTCAAAACATATAGAGAAAGCAGGGTATGGTGGCTGACAGCTTTAATCCCAACACTTGGGATGCAGAGGCAGGCAGACCTCTGTGAGATCAAGGCCAGACTGGTCTATATAACAAATTTCAGGCAAGGTGGGACTACCAGGAGACCTTATCTCAAAAATAAAATAAAATAAAATAGTAGAGACAAGTATGAAGAAAGATATAACAGATGTAGGAATGAAAGTTTGAAAGCTGAGAGAAACTACACATCTGTAGTTTGTCATTTTAACTTGACTTGCTCAGATGTTGTATGCAGGAGTAGGCTAGTTAT
This sequence comes from Eospalax fontanierii, assembly GCA_035773235.1. Taxonomy (NCBI): domain Eukaryota; kingdom Metazoa; phylum Chordata; class Mammalia; order Rodentia; family Spalacidae; genus Eospalax; species Eospalax fontanierii. The sequence continues at coordinate 20,291,983 of CM069525.1, read as the reverse complement.
GTAGAGGCATTGATGATAGAGGATAAGTTTATGAAAACCTGGAAAATACTGCTGTGAAGTCCTTTATTTTCATATGTTTGAATGGATATGTCCAAGGGTAGAGGGTAGAGGTGCATATATATGTGTGGGTGTACATGCATGCATATGTGTACATGCATGTAGAGGTCAAAGGATGATTTCAAGTGTGGTTTGTCAGTAGCTTTTCAACTTATTTTTTGAGACAGGGTCTCTCGGTGGCCTAGAACTCACTGATTAGTATCAGCTTCATGACCAGCAAGCCCTAGCACTTGAATTATAAGTACATGCCACCATGCCTAAGTTTTAAACTTATCTTGGGAGCTGAACAAGTTCTTCATGCATACAAGTCAAGAACTTTACCAAAAGAATCACATCTGCAGGCCAGCAAACTAAATTTTGTCCTGAACTGGCAACTGGAACCTTTTGAAAGAGTTTTGAGGAGTACTCTTGACTAATGGTACTTTGGACAGATTATATATTAAAGTAAATATTAGTTATCAAGTATCATTAATGCTGTATTTTTAAAAAGAAGTAAATGGCTACATGTGGTGGCACATGCCTTTAATGCCAGTGCTTGAGAGGGAGGCAGATCTCTGTGAGTTTGAAGTCAGCCTGGGTTTCATAGTTAGTTCCAGGCCAGCTAGAGCTATGTACTGAGGCCCTGTCTCAAAATAACCAAATAAATAGGGGGATGAACAGATGACTCAGTGGTTAAGAGCACTAGTTGCTCTTGCAGAAGACCTGGGCTCAAATCCCACCACCCACATGGTGGCTAACAACCATTTGTAACTCCAGTTCCAGGGTACCAGACACCCTCTCCTATCCTCAGTGGGAACTGTACAACACGGGTACTTTTACATACATGCAGGCATAGCACTCATACACATAAAACAATTTTTAAAACATTTAAAAATAGAAAATAAACCAAGTAAATAAATAAGAAATAAAAAGAATGTGATGCAAATATGTTGAAATATAATGAATTAAAATTAGAAGTGAAAGGCACACAAATCTTGCTTACATATATATGGATTTATATGGATTCAGACATGTCATGAATTATGGTTTGCCTCATTAAAATACCTAGTACAGAGACTGATGTGGTACAGCACTAGCCTAGCATTGTGAGGACCTAGATTCCATCCCAAATTACATATAAAGGTAGCAAGAATGAAAGAATCACACTAGTTGCCTGATCTTGTTCTCTCCTTTCTTCCTCTGGCTCATTTTGCCTTTTCAATCTTCCTGGATAGTGAATTAAAAATTTAAAGTTTATCCTGTGATTGCATTAAAGATATGCTGTTATACCTTCAGCTCATTGACAGTGTCCACAACTGGAAAGTTTTGATATCATTGTCCTTGTAAAGAGAATGGTTCTACTTGGCTCATAGTTCAGTAAGGTTCCTTTATTCCTCTGGTTTCTAACAAATGTTATAAATTCAGTGTCAAAAGTGCAAAGGACTTTAAGCTCCATATAATGTTAAAGTTTTAATTTTCATCAATTTAATTCACTTGTCAGTTGTCACACACAATTAAAGTTGTGCCTAATCACATGCTGAAAAAGAAATTAAGTCCTAGGTATGAGACGACATGACGTCTTGAGAAAGGCTATCAATGGGGCCAAATTTGAGCCATTTTGTTCTCATTGGTCATTAATTTTTATATCCCCTAAGAATGTAGAAACGCATTTTCTGAGAATCAAGTTTTGTAAGTGATGTCAGCCTTTTATGGTTGTTTTGAGAATGCGTGAAGCACTATTTTTAGTGATAGATTTATTTTTTTCTTTTATTGATAATGTTGTACTTGAGGTATTAGCTTGCAATATATTTATTTGCCTCAGGCTTTCTACCCTTACAGAGTAATCTCTTAAAACCTAAGCCAGACCATGGCGGCACTCCCAGTATTCACCCAATGGCTCTTTTAGAGTAAGAGTCTTAAAATGACCTACAAGTCCCTTCATGATTCAGTTTCTCATTTCCACATTGAATCCATATTTTCTCTTACCTCATTTCAATGTTGTGACACTGTACTTCATGGTCCTTGTAAATGGCTAAGCATGCTTCTGGGTATGAGTCTATAATAGTTATTATTATTTAATATATTATTTCATCCAAGGAACTGGAATGTTTTCTCCCAGCTATTCATATGACTTATATATACTGCCTCATTCTATTCCATTATTTGCTCATGTATCATTTCATTGATAATTTTCATGATCTTATGTTTAAACACAACTTCTAGCTCCCAACTCTCAAAGCTCAATCTCTCTCTCCCTCTCCCTCTCCCCCCATCTCATTTTTCTTCTGAACATTTATCACTGTAATATAGAGTATTTATTTTTCTTATATATGCTTGTCTTATCTTCCTCTCTTCAACTACAATACACACTCTGTCAAAGATGTCTTTTGGGTGAAACCTCAATAAATATTTACTGAATGATGAAACTAAATTTAATGTGCTGTGTTTTATATATAGTTTAGATGTGACCTTCATTTCATACAACTCTTTTTTACTTTTTCTGTCCTCCCTCTTTCTCCCTTTAGTCCTGAATATATTTAGAAAAAAACAAGTTTTCACATCTTCCTATATTTTCCAAATTATGCCTTTCCCAGAAATGTGAAGAAATAACAAAAGTGGAATGGCAACTACATTAATTACATCAGAGGGAAAGCCTATCTTTGTCATGGAGATTTATGGCTTTAGAATGGTAAATGATTTACATTTCCTTAAGTTATTGTCATTTTATGGAATGTTTAAGAGAGTAATCTACTAGCTGTTCACAAAAGGTAGGGTTCTGTAATCTGTCCATCTTCAACATTGTTTTTCCACTACTTTGCACAAACCTTGAAATCTGCTGACTATCCAAAAATATTTAATAAAATAAAGAAATCTAAAGCAACTCATTCTTTGTAGTCCCATGTTCTTACCTGTTTGCTGGATAAGCATTTTCCTCACATAAAACAATCAGAACAGAGGTGATGAGTGATCATTTAAAACAGCATCCTTTGTATTAATTTGCACAAGGAGTACAGTTTCGAGTGAAAAAGGAAGGCACCATTCTTTGGAGACCTATCAGGATAGCAAAGGTAACAAAATAAAGCAACACGTCTCTGAAGTTTTATCAAATCACTGGATGCCAGGTATAGCAATCTCAGACAGAATGAGGAATGTTCTAAAATCAGTACTGCAGGAAATAATTAGATATTCAAAGACATGTTAATGGTATTTCATAACCAATAAACCTATAATGAGTCTTATTATTTCACGTAGATGTATCCTCCTACCCTTCTACCATAGGTTCTTACCCAGGAATCTCTGGTCATTATTAATTATCCATTTGCCTCAGGCAAGAGAAATTCTGTCAGTCTGAAGTTGGCCTCAGGCGAAATAAGTAACAGCTGTGTTTACCCGAAACTTTTCCATCTGTGCAGTTCTTCACTTTGCATCATCATTCCATCATCACAGCTGCTTTGGCTCTTTTAAGATGTTTTTATTGCTTGGAGCTGTTTGATCTTGTCTTCTGGATTTTGAACTTTGAACTTATTAGACTCTTTGGTTCCTCTGGGTCTGGATCTATTTTTATCTAAACTAAGTAATCCATATAGCAATATTTCTAGGATTATGAAACTCAAAATGGATTAGCCTGAGTTAAAGGAAAATATCACATGATCCTTAAAATTTTGAGATGTAATGACTATAAAAGTATGTTATTCTTAAGTGTAGGAAACATTTTAGTTTTCAGACAAAATGAACATAACATGGCAATATAATATGTGGGGGAAGTTATGGAAATTTGAGATGATAGACTAGAGAATGCAAATTTATCTCAAATTCCCTGTTTGTTTCTAAATAAGATAATTGCGTTGTCAAAAAGGAATGAGAAAATGGAATAAAATGCTAACAACAAATGAGAGATTTCAGAAAGTGTCTGCGTGAAAGTAATGCAATAGGAAAATTGAAAATGGATTTACCAAACTTACTTAAGAGGGAATAAAGATAACCAGAGTAACACTGTTTGTTCTTGAAAAACATTACATGTATTCCAGAATGTTATTAAGAAGCATATTCAAGATTAAATTCTCAGTTTCCATACTGAAAAAATATCAATCAAATGTGATAGAACAAAAGCATGTAAAGATTCATAAATTTCATTGTTCACAGACATTTTCTTAAGAAGTTACTTAAAACTATACTCTGCAAAAAAAAAAAAAAACATGCCCCAAAGGAAGAATACATGGATGCTAGGAAATTGTAGATACCCACCAAAGTAGGGCAGGGTCTGGAGAATCACAAATACAAGTTGGATAGAATCTATAGACAACAGGAAGATCATTTTCACATAGTGTGCTAGGAAATATAAGAAAATGACAGACTGTATAATTGAGTGCTAAGTGGAGAACAGTGAATGAATGATTAAGGAAATGATATGAGCAAGCAAGAAAGATCATTTGAAACTCTTATACTTGAGATGGACCTTTTTATATTGTGACATGACATCCTCTACAAATGTCTTCCTTGAGACTTGTATAATCAATCGAGTTACAAAATTATCTCAAAAAGTCATGATGCTTTAAGTTTATAATTTTATGTTGAGCTGTATTCATAAGTTTTTCTGGGCTGTACATACACATGCCTATACTGCCTAAAAGTTACCAATAAAGTATTTAGAAAGTCATGGTTTAACTGTGGAAGTAACTAAAGTGTACTACGATGCCCAGAAGTTTAACATTTTAAGAAGATAATTATTGTTACTGTTAAGAGGAAGACCATTGTCCATAGGGTGGCCCGAGGAGTAGGACACAGAGGTCCAGGTAAAGTAAATATATTTTCAATGTAGCAGTTTACCTGTACTAAAAATATTTACATTGTCCTGATTTTATACTTTGGCATTCATCTTATTTTAAAACTAATTTTAAATAGTCAAATTAGTTGTAAATGCAGTATAAATGTAAACAATTTGGTGATATTAAGGTAACTACAAAATTGAAATTAACTAGGGCATAAATAGAATAGGCCGAGAAACATGGAAGAACTGGTTATTGGGCTAACATCTAGAAACTATAGAGAGTCAAGAAATATAATGGAAAGTAATAGAGGACGGGGTTTAATGTACAACTTGAAGTCAAAAATAGAACATAAGAATAAAGCCAAATAGTATGGTTTTGAAAATTTTATAGAAGAAAAAAGAAAGGAGAAAGTTGGCAACTTAAAAAATATATATTCAATAGAGAAATGCAGCGTATAATCATGAATTCTGCGATGAGTAAAAAATCTAAGTTGTTTCAGAGAAATGGTACTTTGGTGAAGAGGTGAGGATGAGAAAACTTCTCATAGCTCATTTGTTTCTTTGTATTGCTAATATATGTATCTATATTCATATATAAATATATATAATGTGACTTTAAAAATAAAATCAGAGCTGTCTTTTTGCATGCTAAGTGCTAATAAGGCTACTGGGCATAAGTTTAAGATAGAATAGTCTTAAATGAATAAGAGATAAGAAATATATCCATGAAGCCCTTTAACTCTAAAAGAGGTTTGTGGTAAGAAGTTGGAGTATGGGGTGGAAGAAATTTGGCAAAGGGGGAGCTGCTGGTTATGGGTAACTACAGTAAAACTGTCTCTATGAATGCTATGATTTTTGCTCCATAATCAAGCTAGAGAAACTAAATATGTGACTGAGAACTAATATAGGACCTTAAAGGGGACTTAAAGTGAAACAAGATTGTGGTGAATATGGGCCATTAATAGAAGCAAAAGTAAATTCTATTTGATATCAAATACTGCACTGAACTCCATTAATATGTATAATTAATATATTATACAATTCAAATCCTCTATTGGGTAATGTTCCATCTTTAGGGACAGCTTTCACACATTAATATCAGGTGACATCCCATAGCCCAGTTACACTGAAGAAGTATGTAGAGTGACATGTTTGCAGAACTCACTTGCTCTGGTTTCCATCGCAAGTACTGAAAAAAGAGAGGGAGGAGCAGAGACAGAGACAGAGAGAAAGGGTAGAAAGGCCCAAGGAAAAACAGACAATGATGAGAAGCATGTAGGATTCTTAAAACTTCTGATATAGAGAATATATGACACGTAATTTGATGGTGTTTAGATTCCCTCACATATCCCCACCTTACTGCCTCCACTGGATTTTATATATATTCAAAACTTATAGAGTCTAATTTGTGTCCCAGCCTAAATGTCCTTGTGTCCCTACCTAAATGTCCTTCGGTGTGGCTCCATACATTGGAGCCTGGTTAACCTACCAGGAGTCCCATGCTTAAGAGAAACTCTTTGCCTATCCCAGCAGCCATCTGTTGCCTGACAGGATTGAAATTTCTTATGCACTTCCCCATGTCTATGCTGGGTTCTTTCTGGTTTGAGCTTGCATGGGACTTATGTATGTTGTCACAGTTTCTGTGAGTTCATATGGGTAACTGACAAGCTGTCTGGAAAACTCTGTTTCCTCATGGTCATCCACTATCTCTGGCTCTTACAGTCTTTCCAATCCCTCTTCCACAATAATCACTGAGCTGATGTTTGATATAGATATCCTATTCAGGGATAAGCACTCTGTGGCCTCTTGTTCTCTGCATCTTGTACAGTTGTGGATCTAATTTCTCTTATGAGAGTTGAAAGATACATTAATTTATAGGTATAACTAAATCATTGAGTTAGTTTAGTGTGATAACTATTTTGTAGAAAATTAGTATTGGATTCTCTCCTATGTACTGTGACGTGTTTAGCCTCATATTCCTAAGCCTGATATCAATGTCACGAATGGGCTCCATCCTAAGAAGTGGACCTTGAATTCAATTAAAGAGTGATTGGTTATTCCCATTATATTTATGACAGTATTGCATCAGTGGGACTATCTTTCCAGACAGACCAGTAGTTCTTGCAGTTCATAGGATTCATAGCTGGGTAAAGTTGGTTAATTTTTGTCTTACAGTAGCTTTCATCACACATTCCAGCACTATGAAAGGCAGCCAGTGGGGACGAGCCTTTGAAGCCAGTACCGATTTAATTTTTCCTTCTTTCTTCTACAGAACGTGTGTGTGTGTGTGTGTGTGTGTGTGTGTATCTTTAGCAATAGAATAATAGAATCTTACCATCTATTTCTGGTGGGTAACCAAGAGCAGGGGTAATCATAAGTGTTGTTTGAGGGTCTATGGAACCTTGGTTTATAGCGTCTAGATTGGGAATCCATTCCTGAGGTGTTTTTTTTTGTTGTTGTTTTTTTTTTTTTGTTTTTGTTTTTTTTTTTAAATTAGCCTACCATGTCTAGAAAGGGCAATGTTTCCCTGTTATAGGATAACTCCATTTAATCTCTTTTTATGACATTTATGTATATACTTTAAGAAGTGTCTATAGTTGTAAGTTTCCATATGGCTTTTTCTATAGGCGATTAGTGTTACTTACCCCTCACCAAACTCCATCCTCTGTCATGCCTTCCCACTACCTATCCTGCTTATCCTTTCTTAGTCTAATGTTCCCGTTTCCACCCTCACAGCATTGCTTCCTAGGAGGCATCCCTACCCACCCAAGGCCTTTTATCAGTTCTTGACCAATCTGAACTTTTAAATTGAAACATGTAGATCTAAGATTTCAAAGCTAGCATCCAGCTATAAAAGAGAACATGTTACACTTGTCTGAAAGACTATGTTTTAAAAATAATCCATTTGAAATAGACTGAAAGCTTTTAGAAAATAAAACCAGAATCTGAAGAAGGAAAAATTGTGATTTGTACAATAAAATTCAATAATAAATTCATAAAGTAAAATGCTATTCAGCAATAAAAACCAATAAAGTATAACTCATCCACCAATTTGTCTTTCTTGTACTCTGTATTCATTTCTTCTGATATTCTCGCCAGGATATGAATTGAACACAAGAAATAAAAAAAACTGTAAACAAACAGAAACAGAATCATAACGGATTCTAAGCATATAGAATTTTTTAAAAATGCAAACTCCAGCTCCTGCCTCTAAGTTCCTGCCCTGAGTTCCTTTCTTGGGCTTCCTACGTGATGAACTGTGTGACCCTGGAGATGTAAGCCAAATAAACCCTTTCCTCTCCAAGTTGGTATTGGTCAGAATGTTTTGTCACAGCAGTTGAAGGCAAACTAGAACAGTGCACTTACATAACTGTAGGCAAAACATTCATGCACATAAGATAAAATAAATAAAAAATAAAGGTTGATAACTAAATAAATTGAAGAAAAATTTGCAAAATAAACACTATCTAAAGTGAGAAGCATTTTCTTATACTGATATCTGACACAGCCAACTTTAAGGAAAAAAAAGTGATACAAATGAAGAACTTCATGGTATAAATTTAAAAATATTCAATACATTAGGAAGATAACTCAGTTCTAAATTTCCATGAACACAGCCATTTTTTCAAAGTTGATATGTCAAAAGAGTTGACAGGGTGATGTGGAAAAATTGGGAAATTCTTATTACACAGAGAATAAAAATGTTACCATATCTTTCTTAATTAATGGTCAGAAATTTTATGTAAATAATAAGTATGAAGAAACAAAAGGTAAAACAAAACTGGAAACAGCTCAAGTAAAAAAGAAAAACTTTTCCAAAAATTCTACAATAAAACAAGGAAAATATTTTTTTCATAAATAGAAAACTATACAGCTATGATGCCTATGAAAATAAATGAACTTGATATATTAACAGTATGTGTCTGATAAGCATAATAAGGAGCAAAAGAAAAGAAGCAAAAAATAATGTCAGGTGTATAATTCCATTAAATAATGTGCAAAGACAAGAAATAGGTTTTAAAATTTTCAAATATTTGTTAACCTGAGAACAAGAGAACTTCACCCTCAAGGTGTCAATTCTTATTAAAAAGATATACATGGTGGGCATTGGTCACACATGCTTTTAATCCCAGCATTTGGAAGGCAGCAGCAGGTAGATCTCTGTGAGTTCAAGGTCAGGCTGGTCTACACAGCAAGTTCCATAGCAACCAGGCCTAAACAATGAGAACTTGTCTCTAAAAAAACCAGGATTATGTAATTAAGACAATGTGGTAGAATAAGCCAAAGTGACCTTATATGTACCAAAATTATATTACAAAAATTCATATAGTTATTATTTCTTGATAAAAATAATAATCATTTTGCTAGTGATTGTAGGAGACTCAAATGTGAAATATATATAAAGAATCAACAGTTGGTATACTCAAACTCTGATCCTGCTCAAGTCTGTTCTGTAAAAGTGTACTGTGTTTGCATGTAATGTTCCCATCCCTGTATAATTTAAATCATCTTTGGATTATTTTGAGTGTCCAATGTGATATAATTGCCATGTAAATAATGATTGTTATTTAAGGAATGAAGAAAAGGAAAAAAAAACTATATGTTCAACACAGAAACATCTTTTTGTACATATTTTCAATGTGCAGTTGTTTGACTGCAGATGTAGACCTGGTGGGTGAGGAGGATTGATTGCATACAATTTTGATATATAGTAGATGATCTCAACTGTTACTGAGAACAATTGGTTGCTTATTCATGTACAAGGAGCTTTAAATCACAACACTAAGGACAATCAACCTAGAAGCATTGAAAACTCTAAAGTGTAATGCAAAAGTTCAAAAACTTTAGAAGTGTAGGAGTAGTTCTTTTGCCTTTTGTTAGGTGAAGGGGCTTTTAATTTTAGAGGGGCATTTTTAAGGCAAAAAAAGTTCTGAGCATAGAATAAAATATGTTTGAATGATTTACAGTTAGCTAGAACTATTTATCAAAATAAAGCCACTAACTAGGAGAAGCTATTTGTAAAATAAATAAAAGATTTTGTCAAGAATGTGTGAAAAATTTTATGAATAAGAATAAAGACAAATAACCCAAAAGAAAATTGGGGTAATAGCATAGGTACTTCAACGACAATGACATATCTCTAAGCAACAGAAAGAAAAGATTTTACTAATTTAAATGCAAAATATAAGTTAACTTATACAGCACTACCCATCAACCAGAATGGCAAAATGTTGAGACTTGAAAGAAAATGTGAATCAGCAAAAGCATTGTTGTTCTGTGTAGAATATATACCAGAATAGAATATAAACTTGAATTTAAGAAAACAAATTGTCTTTATCTCCTCAAGTAGAACATTTACATAGCTTATGATCAAATAATTTTATGTCTGAAGATGTCATTTACAAAAATTCTTGCACATATTCACCATAATTTCACCTATGAAGAAATTTTGACATATGTATAATAATTCCAAATTAAAATAATTCAATCCAAATGAAATGATGGAGAACAAAGGAATGTCATGTTATTCCTAAAGTATAGCACATTGGTCACTTATATACATTTATATATATATATTTATATATATCTTTCACATAATGGAATATTATTCAGTATTAAAATCTGAGTAAATATAATTACATAAGGAACCTGGGTCATTCTTACAAAGAAAAAATTGGGTAAACAAAACACCTATTCTCAATGGACATATGTAACTTAAACAAGAGAAATTTCTATGTGTTGTTTAGGCATATTTATATTTTTTAGTTTAGGAAATGTTAAATGAAGTAGGGATTGGGGAGAACAGGACTTAGGAGGGCGTATGGGAAGGGATAAATAATACTAAAGCCATATGGAAACCTACTACTGTAAAATCTTCTAAAGAACCTGCATATACACTATTAAAAGAGATTAAAAGGAGGTGCCTTATAACAGGTGGACATTGCCCCTACTAGACACCACAGGCTAGCAAAGTAAAATTCCATTGCTAGGAATGGACTCCCTCTTTTGAAGATGTTGATCAGGGGTCCCCAAAATCCTCAAACAATAACAGCCATTGCCTTTAATCTTGGTTTCCCACCATATTTGAAAGTAAGATCATATTACTGAACAGAGTATACACATATGCCATAGATAAAACAAGGATAAGCCAAGGTCGTGCTGACTTCAGAGCCTCCTCTCTACTGATTAACTTTCATAATGCTAACAGGTTTTATGCATGCTACCTGAAGAGGAATTTAATTAGCACCATTAACTAGCTATGTATCCTATGACTCACCACAACTGACCAGGCAAGATATGCCCACTGGTACAATAGTGGCCTGAATATTATGGGAGTAACCAATCATTTTTACTTGTATTTAAAGCCTGCTTCATAAGATGAAGCATATGTCTGACATTGATATCAGGCCTAGGATCATGTGACTATACAGGTCAGAACCATAGAGGAGAGATGAATGCTATTATTCTGCTAAAAGTGATATAGCATTAAAGGGACTTCTAATGACTTATTGTTATACCAATAGATTAACGTATCTCTGAACTCTTACTAGAGAAGCTTCTCCATGCAACAGATGGTGATTAATATGGAAACCAACATTGGCCAATGTGCAAAGAATAAAATACTACAGAGTGATAATCCCTGAACTGGACACCTATATCAAACTCTGACTCCAAATTATCAGGGATCATTGTGGAACAGGTAGTGGAAAGATTGTAAGAGCTAGAGGTGTTGGATGGTCACAAGGAAACAAAATTTTCCAGACAGCTGGTCAGTTACTTGTATGAACTCTAAGTAGTGGGACAGCATGCAAATATCTGATGTGTGCTCAAGTTGAATAAAATCCCTGCATAAATGCTTAGGCATATTTAAATGTGTGATGAAACTTCTGAAAATTACAAGGGGATGGTAAAATTCAGAAAAGTGTTAATAGAAAGTTTTGCAGAAGGCAGTAGGTCCATTGAAGTCTAGATAATGGTCCATTTCCTGAATATTAGATTCTAACCTGTGATTAATGTTTGGCCTGCTTATTACATACATTCTCTTATATTAACACTACAAAGAAAAAATGGTAAGTGTAATTCTAAGTTACAATGGTAAAAATCCAACAGAAATGTAAAGAGAATATAAAAGAGAGTTGGAGATGAGATTAGAAACTCAAGTACAAGAAGTTTTTTTTTTTATATAGTTGCCAAGAAAGGGTAATAAATTTGGATGTAAGTTTAGTAATTCGAAGAGAGACTCATTGATTATTTGGGTCATGACATTCATAAAATCAAATTTCTGAAGAGAAATAACTCTTGCTGGTATTTCATATTTATTATTGGCACTGAAACTAAAGAGTTTCTTCAGGTCAAAATCTAAGCTACAAATTTATCCCTAGTACCCCAACTCTCAGTGTATATTCTCTCTATTTTTTCTGCATCGCTACACAGTCTACCTTCAGGTAGCCCCAGATAACTGAGCTCCAGAAAGAGAACTGTGATAAACTCCATTTTCTATATTTTAACTGTTTTCATTAATTTTTTAAAGAATTGCATACAATGTATTTTGATCATACTCCCTCCCCAAACTCCTTCCTGATCCACTCCTATCTTTCCCTATCCACTCAACTTTGTGTCTTGTCTGTTTTTAAAAATCTCTTCTAGTTCAAATTGTGTTGCCCAAATGCTCTTGGGTGTGGGCCTGTCCCCTGAAGCATGGTCAACCTACTAGGATCATACCTTTAAAGAAGACTTAGTCTTCCTTTCCCAACAGCTATCACATGCCAACAGTTTCTCGACTAGGGCTGTGGTTTCATGCTTACCTAACCCCTACAGGTTAGAAGTTTTTTTTTTTTTTCTTGCATAAGCTTGAGTAGGTCTTGTGCATGCTGTCACACTTGCTGTGAGCTCATGTGTATAACTGACCTGCTCTCTGGAAAACGCTGTTTCCTTGTAGTCATCCACCATCTCTGGCTCTTAAACTTTTTCAGTCCCCTTGAATATCTGTAACCCTTGGTGAAATGAGTAAGATATTCCATTTATTTCTGAGCGGCCCATGGTTTCTTATTCTCTGCACCTTGACCAGTTGCGGGTCTCTGCGTATAAGAGGAGAATGATTTCTGGGTCTGGCAAAATCCCCTCATTGATACGGGAAAGAGCTCACTAGACCTTATTAGCCCTCCTTATGGCAGTTAATGGTTTCTGGGGGAAGGAGAAATATTTTCTTTTATGGTGGGCCTTTTTGAGAAAACACATCCTGGCTTTCTTGGCAGTACTCAGTTCTTTCTGTTCTTCCTAATTAATACTCCAGCATGCTGCATGCACTAAGATGGCTTCAGTACTTTCATAGTAATAAAGTTGGGAGGCAACTGTTCTGGATTTGATTATGATCCAAGATAGCAAAAGAAAAACTAAAGAATGTGAAAGTAAAGTGATTATTTTGTTTTGTAATTTCTCATTTATAACTACAACCATGCCCCTTTATGGTATTTATAAAATTCTGGATTCCAGATGTATATTAGTTTTTTGACAACATCTTATGTGATCCCTCATGCATTTTCTAAGATTCTCTTTCTAGAGTTCTTTTACTCTCCCAATTGAATTTAACTTCTGGATCACTAGTGCAGCGTCTCTACTCCTGACTGATAGAACTCTACTATGCATGTTTGGTTATGCCCTTTCTCGTTCAAAACCCAGCCCCAACATTGACTGCCCTAAAGTTCTACACTTAGGCAAATAACTTCTCTATTGTGATTTACATAGCATCTTACCCATATCGAAATTTTTATCTCTCTTCTCACGTTTGTGATCAGTTTTCCACTTTAGCCTTAGATTCAATGAGATGCTTATGAGGTATGTGTGAAGTGACATGAATCAGCTCTAATTATGAATTGTTCTTGGCTTTTTAAAAAAATTAATTGAATTTTTGCAAATCTCATATATTTTTATCACATTTAAACACCCTCCTCTATCTGCACCCCTCTTAAAGTCACTCCGTATTCCCTCTACTATGTCATATATAGTAAGACCTGGTAAATCAAATTTGTGTCTCCTAACACCCTTCCATGTTGATAATCCATTGGTGCCTGGTTAACCTTAAAGGCATCCCACCCTTAATAAAACAAGCAAGCAAGCAAACAAACAAACAAAAACAAAACCTTTCTTCCTAGTAGCTATTGGTCACCAATAGCTCATCTATGATTGGGGTTTCTTATCCACTTCCCTGCTTCTATATTAGAATCTGTTGGGCTTGAGCTTGCCTGGGTCTTATGCATGCTGTTATAATTGCTGTGAGTTCATATAATCAAATTCCCAGCTGTCTGAAAACTCTCTTCCTTGTGGTCATCAAGCACTTCAGGCTCTTAGAATCTTTCTTCTCCCTGTTACAGAATGGTCCTTGAGCCTTGGGTGGCAGAGGTTTGATGTAGGTGTCCTATTTAGAGATAAGCACTCTTCAGCCTCCTATTCTCTGAACTTTGGCCAGTTTTAGCCTACTGGATTAGTTATCGCGTTTTGCATGAGGAAACTTGACTGATGAGAGTCGAAGGATGCATTAATATATTTTCTGTCCCTTCTACTATGTTCCTTGAGCCACTAATGTAGATAGTACATTGTAGATGTATCACTTAGGGCAGGGCACACCACAAAAACTTATTCTCTGTGTTTGACCAGTTGTGTAACTTCATAATAGTCTCCCATATTCTGCAAAAATAGGCTTCTTTGATGAGTGGAGAGGTAAATGTTCTGTAAATATCTATAGTTATCTATGTATCTATCTATCCATATATATATATATATATATATGGAGAGAGAGAATATAGTTAAATTATATTGGTCTAGGAATATAACAAAAGTAGACTTTCTCTATGGTTTATGACCTCCCGGTCATGTAGTTGGCTATGTTTATAGTACTACACATCGCTTCCCTCTTACTAAGTGTGCCTTAAATCCAGTTACACAGCTGTTGATAACCCCGAAGATTAAAGTGTCACTATTGCACCAATAGAGATAATTTTTTTGGCCTAGACACTGTTGTGGTTTGTAGACTTTACTGCCACATGGGATAATTGATTGATTTTCTACTTTAGTAGTTTGCATCCTATTAAAGGAGTGCAGAGACAAAAATATGGAAGCTATTCTGGCAAAGTTGTAACCATATAAGCATATTGAACTAATGATTGGTGTGGATGCAGGAAGTATATAATCATAATTGAATTTATGACAATAGCAAAAATTAATCTCTTCCTTTTGGAATTTGGCAAAGAATCATCTTATCTGAAAATTGAATAATAAAGTAAAAGAATCTAATATTTTACATGCCACTTCTCACCTGAACTGTATTTCAGAGTATCTGAATACCGTATAAGGTAATGTTCTTTTTTAGGAGAACAATAGTTGATTTAGTAATTACAGTAATAGAAAATTACAATTGTGTGACCCTGCTGAAGTGTTAGATACAGGTAGAAATCAACTAAAGCAGCTAAACATTTTAAGTGAAATGTAGATGAGGAAATATGATAGGGCTGCCAGTCTTCCTGAGCTCCATGTTCGAGTGCAAAAGGAAGTAACACTCAGCTCTTGGCATATACTTGCCCCCAAACTAAAGGAATAGTCTGTTAAATGAAATGGCACCTTTACTTTGTAGGAAATGTGAGGGATGGAGGGACGTGTTACATTATATCACCATACCATAGTAATAGAATTGATTAGATGTGTAATGTAGTTAAATCTGCAAGGAATAAATGAACTGGTTTCCTTAACTAACTGATTTAATGTAAGAAAAAAAGATGTTCTGGAGCAACTGTTAAAAAAAACTCAAGAGAGTTAAGAGACTCAACAAATGATAGTGTGTATACTATATTAAGATACTGAGTTTCTGATTTGAATAATTAAACTGTAGATGCCAGTTTGGATAGGACTATTATAATTTGAATGTAGCACAGATATGAGGTGATATTTAAAAGAAGTGCTTGTTAGTTTCAGTTGAGTTTTGATAATATATGGGTGAATTAAAAACAGTCACTATTATTCAATTGCATGTATGCATCACATTTTTATCTACTAATCAATTTATGGACAATTAGGTTGCTTCTATATATTGGATAGCATAACAGTGCTCCAGTAAATTCAGGCATGCTGATGTCTTTCAGTTCCCAATTTTGATCTCCTTGGTGAGATATTATAAAATGAGGTTATTGGATCATTTGGTAGATTTAATTTTTTTAGGTATATCCATCCTTTTAGTCATAGTGGCAACATAAGTCTACATGATTGCTAGCAGTCATGTACAAGTCGTCTCCTTTTTCTGAAAACTCATTAACAATTCTTATCTTTGGTTGTTTGCTTTTTAGCCACCAAAATTTTATGAGAAGGTATCTCATTTTATTTTTGACTTACACTTCTCTGATAATGAGTGATGTTAAGTAGTTTTTCTTATAAGTACTAGATATTTTTATATATTCAGAGAAATTTATTTTCATGTTCTTTGCTCATTTTAAAGTTGTTGTTTTCGTGTAGTTTTTTGTTGAATTTTTGTATAGTTCACGCAGAACATCTCAGTCAGTCTTAGTCATCTTTAGACCCTCTTCCCCAGTGTATCCTCCCATAGGCCCCCACCACTTGAATTCATGCATTCTGTCATTTTTGTTAAGGATTTTGCTGTCAAGTTAATGTCCTCAGACATTCCTCAGTGCAAGTTCATCCACTGGGGTCTAGTCAATCTATCTAGAATATTTTCCTTAAGAAAATCGGCTCTTCATCACCCAGTAGTAATCAGTTGCCAATAATTCTTCCACCAAGATTGGGACCTGTTGCCCATTTCCACAGATCTGTGCTGGAGTTTGGTCTACCTGAGTTTTCATATTTTTATGCATGCTGATGCCATTGCTGTAGTAGTTTCATGTATCTGAAATATTGATTAAGGGATTATGTTAAACATGTAATTGTTTATATTTTAACAGTATTAGTTATTCTAATCAATAACAGTATTTTGCCATTTGTTTAAATATTCTTTATTTCTTTTAGAGTTTTATCCTAGTTTTCTTCTTCATTGCTCTGACACAATACTTTGGCCGAGGTAGGAACTCAGGGCAGAAAGCTGGTGGCAGGAGCTGGAGCACAGGCCATGAATGAACACTGTTTACTAGCTTGCTCCCCTGGTCCATGCTCAGCCTGCTTTCTTATGCAATACAGAACAACCTGCCCAAGGAGGAGCACTGTCCACAGTGGGCTGGACCCTCCCACATCACTCATCAATCAAGAAAATACTGCACAGACATTGCCGCAGACCAGTCTAATGAAGGAAATTCCCCAACTGAGGTTCCTTCAACCCTGATGTGTCAAGTTGACACTAAAGCTATCCAGCACATGTTTCTAATTTTCAATTGTTTTTTATCTTCCTTGCATAACAGATTCTCAAGTACTTTTAAAATTTTAAGTGGCACTGTTATTACCCAATTGTTCCTTTCTAGTGTATATAATTGACATTTGCACATTTATTTTAATCTTGCAAACTTACTGAATTTGTTCTTTAGTTATAAAAAGCTTTTGGCAGAGAAAAGTTTTACTGTACACAAAATTGTGTCATCTGCATCCGTGGATCATTTTACTTCTTCCTTTCTGATTTGAGAGACTGTCTTTATCTCCACTCTTCTCATATTCATTGTTGCATTATTTACAATAGCAAACACAGAGTGAAGTCTAAAGCTCTTCAGATGTGTGAATGAATAAAGAAAACAATTTTACATACATACAATGGAATATTATTTAGGTTGAAAAAGAAGAAATCCTACCATTTGTGTCGGCATAGAATTACCTGAAGGATATTAGACTACATGAACCATTCCAGACAGAAATCAAATGGGCAAATATGTCGTGAGACCACTGATATGAGGGATCTTGGGTAATTAGACAAACAGAAGCATAAAATAGAAAGATGTTTGCCAGAATCTAGGCAAGGTAAAGAATGGAAAAGTGATGGTAAAATGTTGTAAAGCTTCAGTTTTACCTAAAATGTTCTGTGGATACAATACACTACTTATAGTTAAAAATAAGCTAAATATTTCTATCATTAATTAATTAATTTTTCTTTAGTAGAGCAGGAAGAAATATGTGAAAGCAGTCATTTGTTTATAAAAAGGCCTGATTGTTGGGGTGGCTTCATAGGTTCATATTTATTTTCTAACTCACCAAGTTGTGTGCATTCAAAGTGCGGGGCTGTTTGGATCTCCATTACAGCCCCTTAAAGTAGTTTAAAAAATTGTTTCTAAAATGAGCACATTTTACTGTGTGCAAATTATATTTTATGAAATTTTAAATCTTTCCTTAAAATGGATTTTCTGGAACACCATGTTTTCTCTCACATGTGGACCATAGATTTTAATTTGTGTATTTGTGTTTATGATTTGGCGTGTGCGTGTGTGTGTGTGTGTGTGTGTGCGTGTGTTTAGGTAATGGAACTAGAAAGATCAAACCATGACACAGGAAGGAGAAATCTTAAGGGGTGTGAGAAGATGAACAACTGAAAAAATAACTGTAATGGAATACATGTAATGTGAGGACAGAAGCTGTGCTATTGGAAGAGGGAGGAAGGGGACCAACAAGAGGCTTGCAGAGGAAAGAGGGAAAGGAATGTAACAAGTGAACGAATAAGAACACACTACAGATGAAAATGTTAAAATTAAATCCATTACCTTGTATATTTACTTTTTAACTCAATTTTTATTGAATTTTGGAGAATTTTAAACAATATATTTTGATCATATTTAGATCCTCTCATCTCCACATCCTCGTACTAAACCCCTACCAAATTTCTGTATTCTAATATAGCTATATGTCTATCTATCTATATTTATCTATCTATCTATATGTATATATATTTATATATATAGAGAGAGAAAGAGAGAGGTCTTTGTTCACAAATGCCCTTCAGTGTGGGTTCCTCCACTGGAGCCAACTTTCTAAGGGCCTCACCTTTAAATAAGATTGAATCTCCCCTAATCAGCAGTCATTAGTTGCCAATAGCTCCACTGGTAGGATTCGGGTTTCTTACTCACTTCCCCACAGATTTTTGTCTGGCTTGAGTGTACATGGGACTTATCCATCCTATCACCATTCCTGTACCTTACACTGAAATCAGGCCTAGAACCCTGAAGTTAGACAGCCCACAGGTCATGAGAGAAAGACTAATGCAACTATTCTGATAAATATCGAATTAAACTGATTTCTAATGACTTATTGTCACACAAATAGATTAATTCACATCTCAGTTATCAGCAGAAATACTTACTTATGTAGCTCATGGTTATTAACATGGAGAACCACACCTGGCCAACATGTAGAGAATAAGAGGCTACAGACTGCTTATCCATGGATAGGATACTTATATCAAACTTCTGCCTCTGAAGGCTCAGGGATCATAGAGGAAGAGGGGAAAAGAAGATTGTAAGAGCCAGAGGAGGTGGAAGGCCAAAAGAAAACAGAGTTTTCCAGACATCTGGTTAGTTACACCTATGAACTACCTTTTTAAAATATGAAAATAGAAAATATCTGCTGCAGAAGGATACTTCTGATATATAATCTTTCCTTCCCAATAGCCAAATAGAAGAATAAAAGAAGTGAGTATATAGAAGAAATGGGATTGATAAATTTTTGATAAATGCTGATCTTGGAAAATGTGTACATGGAAGATTATTATATTTGCTTTGCCTCTCTATACTGAAAGCTGAACTGCTTATATTAGCTACTCGCCTCTCCCTTAAGGACAAACAACAATATATTTTATGATATAAAGAATCCATATTTTTATCAATGGTCTGAGGATCTGAATATGGATACAGTTGATAGTGATCCATTGTCTGTCTTGGAGCTATTGTTTTCAGTTAGGATGCTGGTGTATCTGGTGTTAGTGAGTTGAGGTATTTATATGACTGTGTTCTGCTATTCCAAACACAGAGAAAAAACTAAATAGATAATTTACCATTCCTGTGAGGGAATATAAGCAGTAGTGGTATTGATGGTGAGAATATTGGCAATGACTTTGAAAAGGGGAAGGGAAAAATTTACACAAGTATCAAAAGTAGCTAGCCAAAGGTAGTTGAAACAATATAAGAGTGAGCGCCATTGGTTGATTGCCGCAGTAACCTGGTCCTGAGGAACCACACCAAACAGTTGATATGCTGAGGCAGTAGCTGGGTTATAAAATGAATTTACCACACTGAGAAGAAAATGTTCACTGAATCTTAAGGATTTTATATGATGGAACTAGGCATGCTCAAGATGCATAAATATTTTTAGTGGTATATGGAAGCTAGAAGGGGAGAGCATGCAAAAATTAGAGGAGGCCAATTCCTTTTCTATAAAGGCCTCTTGGATTGGACTATGTGGAGAGCTAAGCTCTGAAAAACATCCATACTCTCAGAGTAGGAACCCATTTAAACATTAAGTTGACAAAAGAAGAACATTTATTGCATTGTCATATATGCAAGGCTCTATTTTGTTGCAATGATGCGTATTATATATTTTGTATATAAGGCTAGTCTCTTAACTGTAGAGTTCAGGATCATATAATTTAAAGCAGTGATTAGGGCTAGGAAGATGTTTCAGCAGTTCAGACTCCTTGTTGCTCTTGCACAGGACTGGAGTTGTGTTCTGAGCACCTGTTGGAGGAGGCTCACAACCACCTCTATTTCCAGCTCCAAGGTATTCAGTGAGCTCCTATGGGCACCTGCATCCAAGTGTACAGATACATGTGCATATACATAATTAAAAATAAAAGAAAATATTAAAGCAACAAGAAAAAAATTTTGAAGAATAGAAAAGATTTCTGGATCATCAAAAATTAGAATTGAATCTCAAATACAGTTTGATGATATAGCAGTTGAAACCAAGAGACAGATGTATTTTGTGAAATGAGAGTGTAGGGAGAGAAGTCTGTGAGTCCTTAGTTCTGAGAATGTCTATCTTAAGAGGTTCGAGAGAGAGAAAAGAAGGAAAAGGATAGACGGGGATATCATATCACGGAGACAAATAATTCAAGAGATGTACAGGTGGTTGTTAAGTAATGTGTAATTCCACAGAGAGAGCAAGAGGCAATGAGGCAGGAGGAGAGCTGCATGGCTGGCCTTTGACATTAGAAGTGAACACATGGATTTCTGTTTTTCAGTTTTGTTTTGTTCCATTGTTCTTGAACTTCAGGCCATGGTGTATAATTGTCACTAAAAGACCTAATAGACATGTCCAAAGACCAAGGATGGCTATGAATGTAGCTCAACACAAAACTATAAACTTACTTTATAAAAATAACTTATAGTGATTTTTGGTGTGACTCCATTATGCCATTCTCAAGCATGATCTTTGTAGATTACAACATCAAGTTGCTATGCCAAAATAATAAATATGACTTATAGAATAGTCATAGCTACCATACTTGCAAATAGAGGGGTAAATCCATTGGCTGGTTTTTCTAGTCAAGAACAGGGTTACAAACTTGAATCTAAAGAAGTATAAGGCTTCCTGAATGGACCACTGGAGAAAACAGACTTGGAGAACAAGAATGATATAATTTTAAGCAATGTGTGTATCCTGAGTAGCCAGAGGTGCACTTAAATATTTTTCTGCTAACGCAATCCTTTTTAAAATGACTTGATAATTTGAGGCCATAATGCACCTCCAGGTAAAATTTCCTGGTTGATGAAAATGTTTGGTCTCTGGAATTAGCCTTCTTTTTGCTAACTGTGCATACAATGAAAAGACTGTAGCCAGAAGCATATTGCTAACAAAAGAATACCTGTGTGTGACCTGGTGAGGAACTGATACAGGTAGCTGAAGAATGCTCCAGATCCTTGGAGCTTTTCCATGATGTGATAGTCCCTCGGCTGCAATCACCCTCCCCATTGTGTTTCTCCAGTCTTGCCACTTTTTGTCAGCACCTTCCTTTTTAGCAGAGATCCCCATTTGTGATACTTTGTGGGGCTAATTATCTTTCGTTTATCTGTGCAGTCCTCCATTTGCCATTTATTAGTCCAGAAACATAAATGATGTAAATTCTTTTATATCTGGCTGCACCACATAATTATTCCTCATTTGTTTTTATTCTCTCTCAATTTAGCAACTTCTAAAGTTGGAAATGATGTTTTCATATCATAATTAGGGCTCAAAGAACCTCAGAGAAACTGCCTGGTGAAAACACATCCCTTTGCTTTTCGTTTTGGTGGTGAATTTGAAAGTGAGAAAATAAATTATGGCTTAAAGAACAGAGTGAAATGAAAGTTTCTGGAATAAAAACAAAGCAACAAATAGAACTACACAGAAAGAAAAATTTCCAGCGTTAGAGTACTGAATTCTTATTATTGTTACTTCTCTTTTCTCCCATTAAAGACTACCTCCTAGGAGCAATGTTTTCTATGAATCATTTAATGTTTCTTCAGAATTTTCATCATGATTTGCTAAATCACTTCACCAAGATTGAAGTCATCTAGACTTTCTTATGTGTTTGAGCATATATTTATGTATTCCATAATTTAATTTGTATCTTTGGATATGTTTATCTATTACTAATAGAGGCCTTTGTAAGCATATTCGTCCTAGAAGCTACAGTCCTTAAAATTTTTAAATGACAATGTGGTATATTGGGTATAAAGAACTAGGCTATGGTTTAGTAAGGGACAACAGACAAATAACTGTAGCTTAAAAGAACAGTATTTATTTCTTACATTTCTTAAATATTGAATATGTTTGGATAGGAATACTTTAATTATGTTTTATTACTGACTTAGTTTTATGGAGGTTTCTAAATGCTTCCTTCTGTAATTCTAGAGAGAGGGGAAAAAATATTTAGAGACTCATGCTCTGACTCTAAAGCTTCTATCCACAAAGAATGCGTATCTATTCTATTGGCATTCAACTGGCCAAAAAAACTACATGATCTTCCTTGAGTAAAATAAACTAGGAAAATTTAATTTTATTATGGGTAGGGGCTTTGACTATCACTGAATAGTAATATTCCAAGTGGTACTTTCTGCCTTTATAATTCATGGTAGAATAGTAAGTTTATGTCTCCGTGCATAATGTCTCCCATAAAGACAAAATTACAACTAATCAGCCAAAGAAATGAGTTGTGGCTCTTTTTAATGTGTATCTTTCTATTTATTTATTATATACTCATTATATTTTATGTGTATGACTGTATTCCTTGCTTGTATGTGAGTACACATATCATGCAGTGCCCACAGATACCAGAAGGGGGCATTGAATTCCTCTGGAACTGGAGTTACATAGTTGTTAGCTGCCATATGTGTGTTGGGAATCAAACTCAAGTCCGCTGTAAGAGCAGCCAGTGTACTTAACTGCTTAGCCATCTCTCCAGCCCTGTGTGTGAGTGTATGTGTTTGTGTTTCTATAAAGGGCATATGCATGCGGAGGCCAGAGAGAAATCTTGGTTTTCACCCTCAAAAATGTCATCCATCTCCTTTGACAGTGTCTCATTGGCCCGAAGATCACAAATTAGTAAACTCCAGGGATCAACCGGTCTCTGCCTCCCCAACACTGGGATTATAAATTTGCACCACCACACTTACATGGCATTTTGACTCAGGTCCTCATGCTTGCACCAGATGCTCTTTACCGACTGGGGTATCTTTTTTTTTTAATTAAGATTTAAGTATTTAATTGATTAAAAGTCTGTGTACTAATTCTTGCTCCTTGCTACTAGAAAATAAATCTGGCTTGAACCATGTTTCAGTTTTGTGCAATTAGAAATAGGCAGACAGAAGCAAGGCATAAGAGATGATAATTCAGTAAAGTTTGAATGTAGTCTCCCTTTCTTTTAAATACTTAAACATAACATACTGAAGGCAAAAATAAACGAATGGAAATATAGGTCCTATATGAAGCTAAAGAGCTTCTGAGCAACAAAAATTACAGTAAAAAAAGTGAACTATGGTTTGGGGAAAATAGTTTCAATTCATATGTCTTATATCCAAATTATGTTATATTATATCCAAAATATATAAACTCACAAATTAATAACACACTATTTAAAATGGGAAAATCATTTGAATACAATATGTCTCTGAAATTAATAAAAACAGCCAACAGGTGAATGAAAATTGCTCAGCATCATTAAACAGGGAGATGCCAAGCAAGCCTTCAGTGAGATATGGTCTTGCACATGAAAGAAAGGCTGTTTGTTATACAAAGAAAAGGAAAGTGAACCACAACATGAAATAACTGCTGTTGCATGTATAGAAATGAGAATCGGTATAATCATTGTACTGTTAGGAGGAATGTAGATTGATATATTGTTTGTGGAAAATGTGATAAAATTTCCTAAACAAATTAAAAATTGAGCTTCCACAAGCCCTCAGAAATCTGCCTTGTGTATAAACACCCAAATCTGTTGTACATTAGGTGGACTATATTTTATGGTAATGTGTTGTATGTGGAAATGTGCTAAAACCGTAGCTTATAGGTACTTCTGCTACAAAAAGAAGAAAGCAGGGAGAGATGTGTGAGATATTGGATATGTTAATTTGCTTGACTGTAGCAATCATATCAGTGTGTGTGCTATATATATGGTAAACTTAGGCAGCAAAAAAAAAGAATTAAATTTAATAAACTTGGAACAATATAGAGGTTTATCTTTGAACATTATTGAATATCTCTTTCATTTCTAGTATTTTAAAACTAGATTTCTTTTCTTTTTTTTTCACGAACTTTCTTTTCGTTAGCAAGCCTAAACATTTACTTCACCAGCATAACCAACACCTTACTACTGTGACTGTCAGTAGGGATGTTTTTTGAAAAAAAAAATGATTATTAAGAAGGGGAAAGAGAACCTGGTAAGCCTCTCTAGTGTCACTCCCTTAAATACTAACTCTCCCTCACCCAGCAGTGATCAGTTGCCAGTAGTTTATCAGTTAAAGTTGAGGGAGGCTTCTGGGGGATACAGATAGAGGATGGGTTCTAACTATGATTAAGACATTGTATGAAATGCACAGAAATCAAATTACAGATGTAGATTAAAGAAAAGGGGATTGGGAGAACATTGAGTACTTTCGGTATTTGCTAGGTCGTCACAAACCAAAGCTAGTTTGAAGGAGCAACAGAGGCAGTCAAGACTTATTTTGTTTTCACTGAAAATAGCTTTAATTAGAAGTACAAAAATGTCTAAGAAGGGCAGATGACTAAGAAAGAACAAGATATCCTGCAACTTTAGCTTGGCGTCTTTTAATATCAGCATTCCAATCTTTGGTAATTCTGCATTACTTATTTTTTTAATAATATGTTATACTCATTCTCATGAGTACTGAACATTTGCTTAAAATATTTAAGTCTCTAGCACAGGAAACATGAACTGCTGGGGGGGGAGTCATTCGCTCACAGGGGTGGGACTCTTGTTGCATCCAGTGGATGGAGTCACACTGAAGTACATTGCGGGGGAAGAAAAATCAGACTGTAAAGGCCATATTATATATATTTAGATATGTATGAATACATATACATATGTATATATGTATGAGTGCATTAATGTGGGTGGGGCCAGTGGGGGGAGGTGCAGACAATGGAGGGAATCTAAATACTATCAACTATATTGTATGAAAATTGCAAAAATTCAATAAAATACAAATTTTTAAATGATTCTTATTTGGAAGTGCTGAAGCCATTCAAAATACTAAACCGTCAAGTAGAAATATCAAGCAAAATCTCTTGCTTACCCCACTCTTTCCTTATAAAGTTCCAGTCTCTAGCTTTGTCTCAGATCGTCCCACTCAGCGTCCCTGGAGAGGACTTACAAACATGCACTGCTTTTGAGTGTCCAGGTTCTGCCTTGATAACTCACTGCACCTGCAAGGCTTGCATCTGCTAGTGCAGGCTCTGGGCATAATGAGGACTTAAGTGTCAGAACTGATAACTCCCACAGCTTGTGCAGACCTGGCCTTCAGCTGCCTGTGATCATAAACAACAGTGCTGGTCATCAAAGGTTAGGACCACTGAGTGGACTGCTGCTTTCTGTCTTTAGGAAGGAAGGCATAAAAACAGTAGCTTGGTTTTCAAAATCCATAGCATGAGGTAAGAAGTACATAAGTGCATTCTAGAGAAGTGTTAAAATATTTATTGCCGAAAGAAAGGAAATACATTTATTTATATATACACAGTGTAAAAATATTCTGCCTCCCTACCTTTTGCATTTAGCCATGTTTTAAGTATTTATATTACCTACTATATACAAGGTTGCATAAGCCTGGAATGAAGGGAATAAGCTTTACAGAAATATATTATTTATCAAGAGCTTAGTAGTGATATTCTAGAGTGTTATTCTAGTTCCTAGTAATTATCAAATACTTGTCCAAGTGTATAAAATCACAAGCTTTGAAGTTGAAAAAGACACCTTAACATCTATGTCTTTCAATATATCTAATGTATCTAGTTTGCCAGTAGAAACTAAAGTACAGGAAGTAAGGTGACTTGGCAAATATCAATAAAATTTTATACATTGAAAAAAGAATGTTAAATAGCAATAAAAATATACATTGAACAAAAAGATGGCACACATTTTTTGAATACTAGAGACAATAGAGGAATTCTTGACTTCTTTCTATTTCAAAAAGGAACACTAGATAATCTGCAGATATCTGTTTTCTTTAGAAAAGGTCCTGAATTTCCCTTGAGACCTAATTCTTATATCAACCAAATATTAAGTTCAGAAGCACAGTAGATCCATAATGACCCCAAGGGTGAAACTCAGGGTTAATTTTTAAAATTCACAGAATTTGAGGTGATGACTGGGTTTGTAGCTCAGCAGTAAAACACGTGCTTAGCATGTGTGAGGCACTGGATTCAAGTTGTAGTACGAAAGACAAAAATGGTGAGCAAGAAGAATAGTGGCTTGATACATTAATAAAATAGTGCCACAGCTGTGTTTTGCATCTTTGTTGAGATATATTTCACATTGCATATGATTCAGCCCTTCAAAGTAGTGATGTTGTTTAGAATGCGTTCATAGTTGTCCGTTCATTGCCATAATCTAATTTTAGAACATTTTCATCACTCAAAAAAAAAATTGTACCCATTAGCAGTCTTTCCTCATTTCTTTGGCACTTGTCAACCACTTATCTTTCTGCCTCTATGCATTTGTCTAGTCTGTCACAGATAACTGAATGATGTGTGTCTGTCGGTGGGTGTGTACAAAGATACTTTCAGGTTTTGAACTACAGATACTGGAGAAGAACAAAATGATACATTATTGAGGTCAATGGCATACTAGAATAGGCAGGTCTGGTGCCATAAAGAAAAGATACCAGAAACCCCAAAGATATTTCAAGTGGGAGGCTAAGTGCATGATACTTAAAGAGGGAACCTGTGAGTTATGTGGAATACAGGACTGACTGGACTTTACAGAGACTGCCATAGAAACAGTAGTAAATCACAATAGCTACTAGGCTATCTGAAGAGGCATGAACATAAATTTTCAAGTAAAAGACACAAAGGATGAAAGTAGAAACCATATTGAATGGGGACTATAAACTTGATTTTATATTCGTTGTCATTTGTAGGAATTCTTTCCAGAAATATTTTATTTAAAATGATCATTATACCTAGATGTCCTTTGGTACAAATTCAACCACTGGAGTCTCATTAGCCTATGTAGAGTCCTCCCTCAAAGAAGATCAACTCTCTTTCACCCCTCAGTAATCAGTTGCCAATAGTTCCTCGGCTAAGTTTGGGGCCTGTTGACCATTTTCACAGTTTGATGCTGGGTTTTTGTCTGATTGAGTTAGTATGGGTCTTCTACACGGTGTCACCGTTGTTGCAAGTTCCTATGAGCGAGCTCTCTGTGGCCTGAATTCCTCTGTTTCTTTATATTTATGCAATGACTCTAGCTCTTAAAACTTTTCTGCTCTCTCTTATGCAGTGGTCCCAGAGCCATGGGTGAATGAGGTTTAATATGAGGCCTATCCAGGGACACACACTCTGCAGTCTGTTATTCTCTGTACTTTAGCCAGTTGTGTCACTCTGTGTGCATTGCATTCTGTTGCATGAGGAAGCTTGGCTGGTGAGAATTGAGGGATCTATTAGTATTCTCTCTACCTCCTATGCTATGCTCCATGAGGCTAAGGTGTAGAGTTTTCACTGTAGATATGTACCTTAGAGCCAGATAGGCCTTAACATATATGACAGAATGCATGAAATCCAGTGCAGATGGGAAAGGGGTCTAAATTTAATTAAGATCTTTATATGATGCATAAAACTCATACAAATAGATATAAAATTTAAAACAATGATCTTTAATCCCTAGGAATCTGTAAGTAGAGCACCTGCAGTTAACACTACTACATTGTTCCCTTGAATTTTTTCAACTTAAGGAAGGGTTTATTTTGATTCATAGGTCAATTGTTCAATCTATTATGACAACAGGAGACTGAGGTAACTCTTTTCATTCCATCGTTAGTCATGTAGCAGAGAATGACAGTACATCTGTTCAGATCACTTGCTTCTTTTTATGAATTCCATGTCCTCAGCCCATACAATGATGTCACTGAAAGTTAGGATAACTCATCCTATGTCCTCTTAGATAACCCCTCACAGGTATGCTGAGAGGCTTGTCTCATACATATTTCTAGATCCTGTCAAATTGACAGTATTGATTATCCATAGTTTAAATAGTGCTGGAAATTAAATCCAGGGATTTCATGCATGCTAAGCAAGCACTGTACCAACTGAGCTACCTCCCCTGTCCTACTCTTCAGAAGCCTGACCGAGTCTTGGCAAGAATACTCTAGCTCACATTTGACAAAACAAAATGGTATGCCTAAAGCTAACCTTTCAAAAACCTACAAGTGATCAAAGTGCTATGTCTCAACTTTGTTTCCCAATTATTTATTCCACATCCTTAAAAGATGACCCCTTTTAAGCAGGTTTTCTTCTGTTTTTCCAGAAGTACATAAGCTTGTTCATAAAACTATATTATGTCAACATTGCAGTATGCCATGATTTAATTTCCTTTGGAGGAATAAGAGTTCCCTTAAAAATTGTAGAGAGTACATACGTTAAGTGCTCATATCATAGGAGACTATTAAAAAGACAAGAGGAAAGTTTTGAAGATATTATGCATGCTTCTACATAGATTGTGGTGATCATTAAGTAGGAGTATATTTTTTATTCAGCATGTTCTATAAAGTAAATATGTACAGTTTTGATATATCAATCATACTTCAATAAATTAGTTGAAAAATAGCACTTCATAATTATTAAAACAGTGTGTACACACTCTGTAAAACAGATTATGAGTAAATAAAGTTAAGGAAACAGTGGTTTTATTATAGAACTCAGATTATATCACTAGTGGTTTTAATGCATACATTTCTAGAAGAATAAGTATGTATAGCTACTCTTTTGTGTATATATGTATACATATGTATATATCTATATATAGAGAGATATAGATATATTAGTGTGTACGCAAGTTTCTATGCGTGCAGGTGCAGATCACAGGCCAATTTCAGGTGTCACTCCACAGGAACTGTCCACCTTGTTTATTTTTATTGATCTTTTGGAATCTCATACAATATATTTTGACCATATTTAGATCCCCTCTAGGCCTCTTATTACCCTGGATCTCTCTGATTAGGCTAAGCTGGGTGGTTATTTGGCTTAGGGATCTATGTGTTTCCACCTCTCCAGTGATGAAAGTACAAGCACAACATTACATTGGGATTTTTAACATGTGTTTTGGGGATCAAACTCAAGTGCTTGTGGTTTCAGAGCAAGCACTCTATTGACTGAACTGTCTCCTCCAACCCTATAGCTACTCTTTTATTCAAATTAGACCACACTGGAGAACTTGTTGAATATTTTGCTCATTTCTGTTAACAATCTTTAAACATGTCAATACATTGCTCTCCAGTGGTTGTGCTAGACCCTGAGACCCACAACCTGGTGGAAAGAAAGTACTCAGATAAAGAACATTTTTAGGAGAACAGAATTCAGGTATCACAGTTGGAAGTAAGTTTTTAAGATACTTAAAATATTGTCATGTTTACTATCATAAAAGAATTAGTATAGTAAGAATAATTTATATCTGGTCTTCTGACTATATTTTTCATTTTCATCAGCCTAGGGGAGTGGGTGTCCAGATATTTATGTCAGCTCTAATTGCAAATACCATTTCCTGATATCCCCAAACTGATATTCATTCCACATAAAAGAATTGTGACTTAATTATTTGTTTCCTGGTAGGGTGAAAAAGAATTTTTAAAAAATTCCTTCAGTGTTTATTTGGAGGCTTGAAGAAGGAGAAATTACCAGGAAAATCTAGTTATTTTCCAGCAGCATACCGATAGAGGTTATTTCCATTTGTGACAAAGCCTAATAAAAAAAAATACTATTTACAGATTTTAATGGGGCAATACCTTGCCAGTAAATGCATTAACCATTTGAGTCCAGAAAATTAGTTTTCTTCATATGTTAAGTGATTAGAGTAGCAACAATTTGTCACTTTTCTCAGAAATTCATTCATTATCTAAATAGCAGCATGCTATAAAAGCTATGATTTTTTTTAAGAAAACAGGAATCATTTAGGGAAATAAGAGGAATGAAATAAAGTTACTTGTATACAAGATATAGTCTAAGTTCAAATTCTTATTACAAGCTCTGTAAACATAAGGAATTTTATCCCTTCTTGAAGCCTCATTCGCCTTATTTATAATGTGGAAATGCCTGTAAGGTATAAATGAGAAACTTCTGGGAGCATGGGAAGTAGCTTAATGACCCTATCTTGATAATGGTATTATCTAACGTTTCAGTACTGCCTACTGTATGTCCTGCATTCTTCTCAATATCTGACATACATTGGCTCATTTGGTAGGAACCACAGATATATGAGAAGGTATTATTATCATTACCCTTAGTTGACAGATATGGAAACTGAGACCAAGAGAAATTGTGTAACTTACCTAGGTGACCCAATTGGTATGCAATAGAAACAAACTTTGAACCAGGAAACTTGGCTTCAGAAACAATGCTTGTATCACTCCACTTCAAGTTGTAGTGACTCTTTTTCTTTTTCCTTTTCTTTCTATGACTTCTCTTTCTCTCAAATTATAGTCACTATGTTTTTCAACATTTATTTGTGGATTTCATACTATACCTGTTCAAAGTGAGGTAAAGTCCTTTCCCTCATAAAACTCCACCTTTGACCTCAACTGGACCTTCTATTAATGAATAATAAAATTATTCTTTTATGACCTAAATTTCAGAACTTTCATGTGAAGACCTTATAATGGCCCTACATGCAGGGTGGTTTCATGAATGTGCAATGTATACAGTCAACAAAGACCTAAACTCAGAGGGACGATCTTAAAATTCCTAAAGATATTATCCTGGAATTCCCAAGCATATTGGAGTATAAATGCATAAAGGACACATGTACTATGTGCACTTCTTGTTCATTCCTGTTCTATTCACACATTAGTATTTGAGATACTGGTATTGAATGGTGACTTCTGTGATTTCAGTGATTTGTAAATGTGCTCCTATATTTGCTTTTAAAAGTAACAACAGATAAAGGAGCAGGAGTGCTCAAATGCACATGAACATTTATGATCTTAATTTTGCTTTAGTTACATTCACATTAAACAACAAATCACAAAACTCACAATTGGACAGAAATCCACAGAGGAAGTATGTGAAAGAGCTTTATATTTTAATACCTTTCATTAAACTTCCCTCTGCTTTTCAAATAAGTGCTTGTCCATTTTCATTTTTCACTGGACCCCACAAATCATATGTGGTTCTTTTCTAAATAGGCAGAAAATTTTAAAGAACACACAAGTGAGCTTCTTGCACAAACCAAATCAAGAAACAAGTGATTGCATTGGAGAAAAGAGGATGTGATTTAA
The DNA here is from genome assembly GCA_035773235.1 of Eospalax fontanierii. Classification (NCBI taxonomy): domain Eukaryota; kingdom Metazoa; phylum Chordata; class Mammalia; order Rodentia; family Spalacidae; genus Eospalax; species Eospalax fontanierii. Next base: position 20,260,300 of record CM069525.1, on the reverse strand, counting down.
TAAATGGAGGACTTTGAAGGCAAAGTTAAAAAAATTACAAAAGCAAAGGAGCACAGTACACGATCATTTTATAATAAGTTATGACACCAAAAGTAGTATTAAATACTGCTATAATTTTAAATACAAATATGCAAGAAGGCAAGCAAATAACAAGGAAACTGTGAACAAACAATACTTAAAGTTCTGGAGTGGTAGATAGGGGATAATAGCAGTGAACTAGAGCCTGGGACAATAGGTGAAGAAAGGTTGCATTTGATAGAACTTTCAAAATATTAAAGAGCCACTTAAGTTCTAAGAATAAAACCACAGCAGTGGGTCCATCCTTTAATCTTGGAAGATCCATCATTTCACATTTACAGCCTTTCCTTTAACTGTAGGTATTACCTGAGGTAACCTCTCCTTTCAATATTTCCTCACAAAAGTCTCCTCTCGGGTGGAGTGGGTGGGGAGACATAGTTATCGTTTTATATTTTTTAAATGGGTGTATGGACCCCTTACTGCACTAACATATAGACTTAAAGGTTTCCTCATTGCTCCAGCCCTTGAAATGTGCTTGGTCAAGCTGCATGAGGCCCTGTGGACAAAAGATAAACACACTGATATCAAAGTAATTACCCTAGAGATCAAACATTGTGATGTTTGCTTTTCTCTGCCTTGTTTGGCCATTTCATCCCCTTGTCATATTCATGCTTGAAGGAACAGATGTCACTCCTGCTATAAAAGCAATCCTCTTGTCCTTCTTGCTCATCAAGCACAACTCTTTTCACACTGATGCTTGCTCCATGGATAATGTGTGCATTTAATGAATTTTCCATTTCTCCAGAATGACAGAAGCATATTCTACAGGGACCAGCATCTTTAGACCATGTACTGTGCTAACATGGAATGGAGCAATACCCACAAGAATTAAATATTTTGATAGAACTGTAGCCTGACTTCCAATCTTGTTCCTTTCTGATGCTCCTGGCTGTGTGTGGAAATGCAAGACACTTTACAAAGGCAGCTTTATAAACCTGTCTAATTTATTTAGCTTCTCTTTTGCCAATATCCTAATAGTTAGACAGCAACTCCCAGTAAGTGGTTGATTATGTTCAAGAAAATACACAGCTGAGCAATTAAGTGCATTCATTTGCACCTTAGCAGACCTGAGCTGGTAGGATTATCTCAAAGAAATAATTATGGATGTTCTATTCTGTCTTTCTGTGAATTGGGAAAAATTGGCTCTTGAAATTGGCTTTGGGTCAAGTGGGCTGCTGCCTGATTGTTTCTGCTGGGGAACTATTTAGAAGTATTTTTTAAAAAAAAATAGGTTTATATTAAATGTCAGACCAATCTTTTGCTAAAAGTATTATTTCCAACTGAGAACAAAGATCCCTATAACCACCAATATGAAGCTGTTAAATTGGGTGATTCTGTAGAGGTAATGTGTATTTTAATTTTCAAAGGATGGTCTCCAAATATTTCTCTGGGAAACATCATCTGTTGGAAAGAAGAGTTGAAAAGCAGGAAAATAGTATTTTCCAACTCTTCCATTAGATAGGCAACCTTAAGTAAGCTCCTCACTTAACGTGTACCTGAAGGTTCCTAAGCATTATGACCTATATCATAGGGTTGTTAAGAGATGCAAATGAATAGGACATAAAAAGTGATTTGAGGATTACTCTCACTGAGAAGATTACATAAATACTAACAAGCCCAATGAGTTAAGGTCTTGTGTATTTCATATATACCAATACAACAGGAATAATTTATTCACTTAAAACTGTTGTTCTATAAGAGTAAGATGACATTAGCCAAGGTCAGATACTATAAAAATAACTATAACATATAACAGAAGAATAGGATTATGGAGAGACTACATTTTATTTTCTACCACATTCATTCTTACATTACCAAACTCCAGAATGACTCATCACTTTCTCTGTATGAGGAACACACTCCTTTATGTTATCCTGGGAAGATACAAAAAAATGAGATATGTTGAAAAAAAAATTGGTATCAGGAGGTAGACATGGCCAAAAAAATGAAGGAAAGCTATAGTATTATGGCTATAAATAGTAGAAATGTGTGATGTCAGTGATGATAGCTGATTTTCAAAAAGAAATAAGCATAGAATGAACAAGAATAGTGCTGAATAACAGCCAATGAAGAAAAGTTGTACATGAAATGAAGGTGAAAATAAGTAAAAATCTGACCTTAAAATTGTTATTAACAAGCTACATAAATTGTACTTAAAAGGAGTATTAGTTATTTTTCTCACCACTGACACAATACAAGAGAGAAACAACTTACATGAAGAAGGATAGATTTTTAGCTCATGGATTATGGTGAGATATAGTCCATCATAGGGGGGAAGCTATGACAGTAGGAATTTGAAGAGATTGGTCACATTGCATCCACTGTTAGGAAGCAAACAAAGAAGAGTGCTGGTGTTGAACTGCATCCTGACTTCATCCTTTCTTATTCAGTTGGAAAATGTAGATAATGGGATTGTCCTAGTCATGTTCAGGAAGATTTTGCCCCTTCGGGTAAAATTCTCTGCAAACTGCCTCAGATATACCAAGAGATGTGTCCCCTACATGATTCCAAATCTAGTCAGGTTGACAATGAAGATTTAACATTACAGAAGTATTGTCACCTGTTGTACCAACTATTAAATTCCCATTACTATACTCAGATTTATAAAGTGAAAGTGAATTAATGCATTCCATGTACTTAAAAAAGAACTATAAGCATATACATGAAATATAGTATCCCCATCTCTCTATTAATAGCACAACTTGCCATTGGCTAATTCCTTTATCTAAAAATTAATTATAACAGTTATTCAAGGTGAAATTACAGTGCATTTCGGAACTGGACAGTTTCTGTAAGAATTGGATTCACTGGTGAGCTAGTTAGAGCCTGTCCATTCATTTACCATCTTTACTGGGACTAGGAATGGTACCCGGTACTGCCCTACTCCAGATTACTCTGGTGAGTTAATCAGACCAGGCCTACTCCTTCTTAATCTCCACACTCACAGTTCTAGTTCTAATTGACCATCTGGCACAATGGATCAGACTGGTATAACTTCCTCCCTCCAATAAAAATATCAGAAGTGTAAACCTGAAGTACAGACAAACTATCTGTTCATACTTGATTAGAAATCAACCAAGCTACACGGCAATAAAAATAGAATACATTTCTGCTCAATAAAGGGAGGTTCAAATTTCATATCACATACAATCTACAAGAGAAATCCATATGACTAGGACACAATACAAAAACACAAATATGAAAAATTAAGACTATATGTCACCAAGAAATCCCACCAGTCCTATAAAAATGTTCTACAATGAGAAGAGCTAGGAGAAATCCTACATAATATTCAAATCTCTTTCTATGAAACTACCATTACTATATCACCAAAGCCAGATAAAAATACAACAAAAAGCAAACTATATGCTCCAATCTCTGATGAATATATATACACAGATTCTCAACAAAATGCTCACAAATCATATACAGGCACACATCGAAAAGACCATACAGCACATGTAATTTGACTTTATTCTAGAGATGCCAGGATGGATAAATACATGCAAGACTATGAGAGTAAAGAATTATATAAAGGGTTTCATTTTATAAAAATATATTGAGTTTTTGTGATTTTCTGTTTTGTCTTTTTGAGACAGGGTCTCCTTGTAGCCACAGCTGGCCTGGGACTCCCTATATAGACCAGGCTGGCCTTGAACTCACAGAGATCTGCCTGACTCTGCCTCCCAAGTGCTGAGAGTAAAGGCATATGCTATATCACACCAGGCTTGAGTTTTTGTGATTTTCATAAATTATAATTGGATAACATTTTGATCCCCTCTCCTATCAGCCCCTCAACTTACTACTCACACCTAATTTAATGTACTCTAATAAATATATAATATGGCCTATAGAGTCTGATTTCTGTCCCCAAATGCCCTTCAATGTGGGTCCATTCAAGTAGAAGCGGGGCATCAGAGTCATGGTGGGAGGTGTGGCTAGGGAAGGGGATCATATCATAATCAACTGCCAAAAGTTCTTCAGCTATGTGTGACTTTTTTGCCCATTTCTCCAGTTCTATACATGGGTATAGTACATGCTGACACCATAGTCTAAGTTCATATGAGCAAGTTCCCAGAGACCTGGAAGACTCTGTTTCCTTATGATCACGAACCAACCCTGACTCTTACAGTCTTTCCACCCCCTCTTCCACAAGGGTCACTGAGTTATGTGGGGTTTAGGTTTAATGTGCATGTATATCCTGCAAAAGCCAGGAAAATGAAAAGAAACTATGGAGATAAAAAGAATAAAAGATCCTGAAATGGGGAGTGATAGTAGGAAACAGACATTACCAAGGGAGAAATGGGGGAAAACTGGAGTATTCAACTGGGAAGGGAGAAGGAAAGGATATAAATGGAGCCATGGGGGTATAAAGGGAATGAAGGAGACCAAGAGCATGGGGGATAAGAGCATAGAGGTAATGTCAAGGGGGAAAATGGGTATACTTTAACAGGGGAGGGAGAAGGGAAGTTAGACAGCTTAGGTAGTATGAAACACTGAAAGGAATGTATTGCTCAAAAACCTATTGAAAAATAAAGCGACAACATCTGACAATGAGTGCATGTGCATCGCTGAAGACTGTGTAACAAGGAACACAGTGCCAGACGGGAGAAACCTCCCTTCGAGTAGGTCAGGGCAGTTTAAGAGACTCCCAAAATAAGACAGGCTTTTGCCACAGCCCTTCATTACTTCCCAGAGCTTGAAAGTGAAACCCTGTTTTAAGTTATTTTAAGAGTTCTCCACAATGATTTCCACAATGGTTGCTCCGGTTTGCAATCTCACCAGCAGTGCATGAGAATTACCCTTTCCCCACATCCTTGCCAGCACTTGTTGTAATTTGTTCTCTTCATCCTAGAAGTTTTGAAACTTTAAAATAGATTTTATTTGCATTTACATAATTACTAAGGATGGTGAGCACTACTAAAGTATTTTTTGGCAATCTTCATATTTTCTTTGAGAGCTCTCTATTGATATCCATAGCCCATTTTTTATTTGGGTAATTTTTTTCATCTTTGTTTCTTGAGTTCTTTGTATATTATGGATATTAATCTTTGGGCAGTGTAAAGTTGGTAGTTTTTCTCCCACACTATGAGCTTTCTCTTCATTTCTTTGATTATTTCCTTTGCTGTACCAAAGCCTTTATTTTACTTAGTTTCCATTAATCAATTGTTCACCTTAATTCCTGAAACCCTGAAATTCAATTTAGAAAGTTCTTTCCTGCATGTATAACTTGCAGGGTACTATCTATGTTTTCTTCTACCAGCTTCATCATTTAACTTTTCACGTTGAATTCTTTTTTGTATTTGGAATTTACTTTTGTACAAGATAATAGATACATGTCTAATTTTATTCTTCTACATGTGGAGGATCCAGTTTTGTCAGAACCATTTGTGAAAGATGGTGTCTTGCCTATAGTGTATGTTTGTGGAAAATTTGTAAAATATCAGGTGGATGAAATTGCATGTGCTCATCTTCCGGCTTTCCATTTTGTTCTGCTGAACTACATGTCTGATTTTGTGCCAATACCATGCTGTTTTATGACTAGTTTTGTAATATAGTTTGAGATTTGGTATGCTAATATACTAAGCACTGCTTTTTTGCTCAGGATTATGTTGGCTATCTGGTGTCTTTTTGTTTTTTTGGATTCTGTATGAATTGTAGGATGATATTTTCTCCATTTCTGTGAATAATGTCATGGGGGTTTTGATTGGTATTTCATTGAATCTGTAAATTGCTTTTGGTATGCTCATCATTTCCACTATATTAATTCTACTAATCCATGAGCACAGGAGGTCTTTTCATCTCCTTGTGTCTTACTTATTCTCTTTCTTATAAGATTTAAAGTTTTAATATTAAAGGTCTTTAATACCTTTGCTTAGGTTTATTTTTAGATATTTTTGAGGGTATTATATATGCAAGTGTTTCCATGAACTCTTTCTCTGATTTCTTTTTATTGGTATATTGAAAGGATACTGATTTTTGTAACTTGGTTTGTATCCTGCCACTTTGCTGAAATCATTGATCATTTCTAGAAGTTTTCTGGTGGGATTTTGGGATCTCTTACATATAATCATAGCATCTGCAAATAGGGGTAATTTAACCTCTTCCTGTTTGATTAGTACTCCTTTATTTTCCTTATCTTGTCTTATTGCTCTAGCAAGAGTTTCAAACAGCATATTGAAAAAGAGTATATACAGATAGTAATAGCATTGTCTGCTTTTTTAATTTAATGGGAATGAATCAAGATTTTCTCCATTTAGAATGATGTTCTTCATTACTTTTATATAACCTTAATTGACATATGTTGCCTAAGGTCCAATTCTCATTAGAATCTTTATCATGAATGCATTTTGAATTTTGTCAAGGGACTTTTATGCATCTATTAAGAATATCATGGATTTTTATCCTTAAGTTTAGTTATATAATTTGTTAAATTTATTGACTTATGTATGTTGAATCATCCCTACATCTATGTAATAAAGCAACTTAATTGTGGTGGGTAATCTTTGATTTGCATTTGTTTTCAATTTATGAATATTTTGTTGAGAAAATTTCCATATATGTTCATTGGGATTGTGGACTTTTATTGTAGTTGTTGTGTCTTTATCTGGTTTGGGAATTAGATTAATATTATAGAATGTGTTTGGGAGTTCTCCCTTTGTTTCTATTTTTTAAATGATTTTAGCAGTATTGGTTGGAGATCTTTGTGAAACTCTTGTAAATTCTGCTATGAATGCATCTGGTCCTGGGTGTTTTTAAGTCAGGGGACTTTGTGTCACTGTGTTGATTTCCTTATTTGTTATGTGTCTATTTAAGTCTTTGATCTCTTCTTGATATAGCTTTGGTATTTCCACTGAATTTTTAAATGAATCCATTTCTTTTAGATTTTCTATTTTAAAGGATTACAGGTTTTTAAAATATTCCCTTGTAATTTTACAAATTCTTTTGGTGTCTGTTGTGGTGTTTCCCCTTTCATTCTAATTTTGTTCATTTTGAATTTTTTTTGGTAAGCTAGGCTAACTGTCTGTATATGTTATCTTTCCAAGGAACCAGCTTATATTCAGTGATTCTTTTATTGTTTTTATTTAATTGTTTATCCTTGGATTTTTGTTATTTTTTCTCATCTGCTGCATTTGGGTTTAGTTTGTTCTTGTTTTATTCCAGATTCTTGAATTGTAGCAGAAAGTCATTTATTTGTGCTCTTTTTGATTTTTTTTAATGCAGGAACTTAGAGCTATAAATTTGCCTCTTAGGACTGTTTTTATGTCATCTGGAGTTTTTTGTTGTGTTATATTATTATTTTCATTTATTTCCTGGAATATTTTATCTCTTTCACCTTCAACCCATTCATAATGCAGACATGTATTGTTTAGTCACCTCGAGTTGATATACTTACTAAAGTTTGATTCATTTGTTGTTTTCTGATAGAATACATGGAATTAGTTCATCTTTTTATTATTTTTTAGAGGTTGTTTTGTGTCCCAGTATGTGGTTCTATTTTAGAGTATCTTCCATGGGTTGCTGAGTGGATTGTTTAGTTTTTGGTGCTTTGGTAGAATATTCAGCATATGTCTCTTAAATACATTTGATGTATGATATCATTTAATTCAGATGTCTTTCTATTTATTCCTTGTCCAGTTTACCTGTCTATTGGAGATAGTGGAGGATTGAATTCAAATACTATAACTGTGTTGTGATTAATCTGTATCTTCATTGAATTGGGTCTTCATGCACCAGAGTTAGGTTGATATACATTTATGATTGTAATGTCTTCTTGATTGATCAGTACTTTGATTAGAATACAGTGACCCTCTTTATCTATTCTGACTAATTTTAATTTGAAGTCTATCTTGTCAGATATTAGAAGTGCAATGCCTGCTTGCTTCTTTGTGTCATTTGTTTTGAATATTTTTTCCCATCATTTCACGCTAAGGCAGTGGCTATCATTGAAGTTGAGATGAGTTTCTTGAAGACAGAAATGATGGATTTTTGTTTCTTAATCTATTTAACTAGTCTGTGTCTTTTTACAAGGCATTTGAAGCCATTTATATTTAAAGATAGATATTAAAGCTATTAGTGAATGATGCATATTTGTTACTATCATTTTATTCTCTTAGAAATATTTTATGTTTCTATAATTATACCTTCATTTGTTTTCTTTCTGTAGCCTCTTGGATATGTTTTTCCTTTCTTCAGTCTTTTCTATTGCTTCGAGTTTTCTCTGCAGGGCTGTTTTGGTGGACATGAATTCTTTCAACTTACCTGTGTCATGGAAGATTTTCCTTCCCCTTTGACTATAGTAGACAGTTTTGCTGTGTAAAGTATTCTGGGTTGGCATGTATTATCATTTAGAACTTTGAATACTTTGTTCCAGGTTGTTTTTGCTTTGGTACTTTGCATTGAAAAATCAGTTGTGATTCTGATGGATTTTCCTTTTTTTGTATCTTCTCACTTTTTCCTTGCAAATTCAGCACCCTCCCTCTATTCTGTTGATTTAATACTTTTGCTATGATATGCCATGAGGGGTTTTTGTTCTGGTCCTACTTAGTGTTCTGTGTGATTCTTCTAAATGTATGTGTATGTCTTCCCTTAATTTAGGGAGCTTTTCTTCTACAATCGTGTTGAAAAATTGGTTGGTGCCATTGACCTGAGATTTTTCTCATTCTCTATGTGTGTGATACACAGATTTTATCCTTTCATGGTGTCCTATATTTTCTGCATATTCCATTCCTGCATTTACAAAAACATTTATATTCTTTGCTTGAGTGGTCCACTACTTCTATTTTATTGACATGTTTTATTTTTCATGTGCTTTATTTTGCTATTGAGTCTTTCTCCTGTCTTTTCAAATTGGCTTATTGAGTTTTTCAATTCCATCTTCATTTCAGCTGTTTTCTTCAGTATCCCTATCCCTTTGGTGAATTTACTCTTTAATTCCTGAATTTTGTTGTTTCATTCATCAGTATAATTTTATTTTCTTGAGTTTCAGTCAGGAGTTTATTCATGGTACCCTTTGAGCTCTGAGTTGTCATTTAGAAAATGTTATTCAAAATTGGTTGACATAAAAAAATTTATATTCTAAGATCTGATTGCATATTTTCAGTTTGAGAATTATTTAATTATTTAAGTTCAGTTGTTACAGCATTTTTTTATTTTTTTTTCATTTATTTAACTTCTCAGACCTTGATTTTTACATCTAGAAGTTCAATTAAGACATAGGTGAAGTCACACCAGAGCTGTAGAATAGTAACAGAAAAGTAATGGGAAACCTCTTGGTGCGTGGTAATGGGGAAGGTTCAACATCAAGTCCTAGATACCCAGGACGACGTGTGCAATGCCCCTTCAGGGCAGTTGTCAAGTTCATTCCAGAGCACCAGCCCCCTCAAGTTCCGAATCTGCAAATAACCAAACCTTCTGTCCCTAGTATAGAAGCAAGGCCTCTGCATATACAGCCTAGAAACTCAGGGGAGGGGCCTGTGGGGAATGTGTTCACTCAGGGAAGAATGAAACTGCTGTCTGACACCAGGAAGTCCTCCATGCTCTACTGTGCTCTACCATCAGCCTACCACCAGAGGGATGTGGGACATGGTTCTCAATAGGGGTACAAATTTTCAGGCTCATGTGAGAGGACCAGAGCTCTAACTCATAAGAGGGGATCACAGCTCTAGCTCACAAGAGGGGGTCACTGCCCCAGCTCCCAGGTTGGAACCACAGTTCCTGCTTATGAGGGGCTAGAGCGTGACCATAGCTCCAGCTCACAAGAGAAGATCACAGCCCCAGGTTCATGGGAGGGATCTACAGCTGCAGGTCCTAGGAGGGGACCACAACTCCAGGTTCACAGGAGGGAATCACAGCTCCCACTTAAAGGAGGGGACCACAAATCCAGCTCATGGGATGGAACCACAGTTCCAGTTTCACAAGAAGTTTGCTACAGCTCCAGGTCCTTTGTAGGGGACCACAGTTCCAGCTCACAAGAGGTGACCACAACTCTAGTTCACAGGAGGTTGACATCAGCTCGGGCTTTATAGGATAGGACTATGACTCCAAATTCATGGGAGCTCACTTTCAATTGTTTGTTGGAAGTACTGGACGATCCCAGTCCAACTAGTCTTGAGTTCTCTAGCAAGCTGAAGGTGCCTAGGCATGGGGTTTTGGGAATAAGAGCCATTTCTAACTAGCTAAGCTGAGATGTGAGCCCTGGAGCTGTACAAATATGGTTGGTTCCAAAGCAGGGAGAACATGATATGTAGGGCAGATTCTGGCTTACTACAGAGACTGAGACTAGTCAGGCACTCTCTGGAAGCAGCATCAGGAAGAGGCCTAGACCCAAGGAGGGCAGATGGAGATGGGTTGGGCCATTTCTAACCCAGCAGAGTGGATATGAGCCTGGAGCTTTGTGAACGGGGCTCAAATGTATATATGTATGTATGTATGTATGTATGTATGTATGTATGAATGAATGTATGTAACAACAGTAATTAAAGAAGAGGGCAAGAAGTGTGGAGACATGGGAGGAACTGGTGGCAGATTAGGAGCAGTGGAACTATTGTGAAAAAATACTAATGTGTGAAAGTCATTAAAATAACACAATAAAATAAAAACCAGAATACTGTGTGTCCTACTCATTTTCTATTCCTCTGATAAACACTGACTAAAACCAACTTGGAGAGGAAATGACTTTTTTAATCTTACATCTCTCAGATCATAGTTCATCACTGAGGGAATTTGGGACAGGAAAATGGAGGCAGTATATGAAGCACAGACCATGGAGGAAAAGGACCCCTGATTACTGCCTTGCTTCCCTGGTCTGTGCCCGGCCTGTTTCATTATTCAATCCTAAGGCACCTGCCCAGGGTGGAAACAATGAAAATGTCAATGGGAAAACTAAAAGAAAAAAGAATTGCATTGTTGCTCCAGTATACAAGGTAGTTCCCCCAATTTTTAATTACAGTTTATTGTAGGAAGACACCAGACTGGACACAGAGCAATAAGAGAGGATACAAATAATTTCAGATTTTCTTTCTCTCAGCAAACTATTCTTTCATAAACCTAGGTCATTGGGGCTGGGATTGTAGCTCAGTAATGGAGTACTGATTACTTCCTTTGTATTCATAATGACTTAGATTTAATCCCCAGCACCATACATAAATAACTTCATTAAAATAAAATTTTCATTATGTTTCAATATCATATTGTTTTTAAAATAATATGTTACTATATGACCTATATTGCCTATATTGCTTTTGCTTGATTCTGAATCATCTAACATGTGTGTGAATGTGTCTGTGTGTGTGTGTTTTGGCCCATTGTGAATAGTCCACTCAAATAATCACATGATTGCTATTATTATGAATTAGATTGTCCTTTTACTTTTTTGAAAGTGGATAATCATGAAAAATTGCATTACTTGATGATTTCTATAATGTGTAAGCACTTCTTTTAGTTTTCCATCATTGTTAACTAGGTCAATAGAATGACCTAGTTAGAAATGTAGAACTCAAACTGACAAAGGACTTCAGTATTTGCATCTTTTATTTTGAAGGGATGATTCCAGTAATGATGTTTTGTACTCCCTAGATTTTACATCAAAGACATATTTTGAGCCTAGTCCTAAGAAAGCTTCTTAGAGTTGTACTCTGGCCAGATTACCCTTGTCATTGTTTCATGACTTCCAAAGTATACAGTAATTATATATAAGGTCCAAGATACTAAGTGAAAAGACTGAAACATCCAGCGGGGGATGTGTGTCTTGCCCTTGCATTCTTGTCATTAAGCAATGGTAAAGTGACAAATGCACATAATTAGAGTGCACGATGGAGATTGTCATAAAAGAGGAGGCACAATAGAGCAGTCCATTTTCAGGGAGGCTATGGATAACTACTACCTAAAGTATCATGGAGAAAGTAGCAAGTTCATAAGTCTGGAATATTATTCTGAATTTTCCCTTCTATCTCTACTCTGTGTTTTTTAAACCTTAATTTTGGGCACACCATTTCTTATAGAAATATATATATATTATCAGAATAAGACGTAATTTTTTGGCATGCACTGAATACATCATGTTATTTAAGAATATTAGCTCTTGGATGATAGTGCCCATAGGTAGTGCCAAAGATATCCTTTGGATCTTACATTGATATTAATTGAAATTACTAACAATACTGTGGTGATAACTCACTGATTTATTCTAGAAATTTCAGCCTAGGTGATCCCTGAGTACAACTAGCCCACCAACACTTTTTATCTTATATCATTCCATATCATATTTTGCAAACAGCATGGTTCAATGAAGGAGAGACAGAACAGGACTACAAATGGGGATCCATGAATCTGACAATATGTGTGCTTGATGGGTTCCATGGAGACAGCAAACCACCACAATAGACATTGCTTAGTGTTGCATACAGGAATGTAGAACATTTTTTTGTGTGCTGGAGTTTCATAGCTGCACAGTTTCCAGAATGACTTCTATTTGCTCACGAGTGGTAAGGAAGTACAAGCGACTTCGGTGTAAACCAAAACTGAAAACACTTTAGATAATCTCAAGGGATTTCCTAGAAGTGGCGGAATCTGTGTCCTCAAAGGTCCTGTACGTGTAATGGTAATTGGCACCAGACCAGAAAAAAATCTTGTGAAGAGGATTAAAATACAGATGTACCACATTATATACTCTGCTGCCTATTCTATCAATTCATCATTCTGTTAGAAACAGCACAATTTTATTCAGTCACAAAGAAAACTGAAATTATGGTATTTGCAGGAAAATAAATGGAAATAAAGATCATGTTAAATGTAATAAGTCAGATTCAAAGATGAATGCACATGTTTTCTTTCATGTATGGAATGTAGATTTAAGTGTATATGCATGTGGGTGGTGTGTGAAAGTTAAAGGAGACCTTGAAGAGGGATGAAGAGGTCTAAATGGAGGGGCGAGGGGGAAACAAGAGAAGGCAATGGGCTAATTTAATGTATGAAAGTAGAACGGGAGGTAATTTGGCAGCAGGAGACCAACTAAAGGGAGATGGGAAGGGAAAGGCAGTGAAGGAGTAGGATAAGTAGAAAGAAAATATGATATATATATATATATATATATATGCCATAATGAAGTTCACTGTATTACATGCTAACTTAAAACATAAATAAAATGATTTCTTTTTCTGTTCTTTCTTTTCATATTATAAGTTTGGGGCTATTCCTACCTGGTTTTCCCTTTACTTACCTGTCTATCTGTCTGTCTGTCTATCTATCTGTATATCTATCTATCTATCTATCTATCTATCATCTATCTATAATCTATCTATTTATCTACCTGCATTTTTGTTTTGTTTTGTTTACTTTTCGATACAGGGTCTCACTACGTAGTTCCAGCTGACCTGGAATATGCAATGTAGAAAATCCCAGGCTTGCCTCTAACTTACAACAAGCCAAATGTCTCTGCCTCTACAGTGTTGGAATTAAAGGTGTGCTCTACCACACCTGGCTCTTTACTGTTTATGATGTTTACTCATGAATATCAGTTGTCAACCTTGGCATATCAGGCTTTTCTAGCTGCAATAAGTTTTATCCCAATGGAAATGAAAATGTGTTCCTTCTTTCTGGCAGTCACAGAAAGGCAGAGAATATTTTTGCATTTTGAAAGTATTCTTACATGTTATGTCTTTCTCAGGAGTCAAAAGGACAATCTGATTTTAGAAAGTATTGATGTGTCTGGTGAAGATTTGTTAGCGTGTAAAAAAATTACAATAGTAATTCCAATTGTCTTCTTCAAAATTATGTTGCCTTGGTATTAGTATTTAAATTGGATTATCTGTTTTGCATGAAGTATAGATTTATGAGGTTTCTTATTTAGAACAGTAGACCGTGGGCAGCACACTCAGAGCTGTATTTTTTTTCTTTAATTATCATTGCAGGTTTAGTTCCCCCAGGAAGTGGAAGGTTTAGCCTGTAGAATACTTACGAAAGAATGTTCTTGTTGCCAGCATTTGGGTAAAGGTTGTACAAAGAAGCAGAACTGGGTATATGGGAAGACTGAGTTAATGATGCAAGCCAGGTAACAAACAGTCTTAGATGATCAGGCACTGGAAGCTTCCCTTCTAACTTGTCCTTGGTTACGCAGGCTTTTCGATCCCTCCATAGTCAGTCTCTGAATATACACTACCCTATATTAGTGAGTGGGAGCTGGATCTTCCCAGCTCTCACTAGCTAACTGCATAAATCCATTATCATTCTGTATTCATTGAAATCAGTCCTGTAGGTACCTTGACACAAACAATGAAGGGAATGTATACATCATGAACATCAGAAATCAGTCAGCAAGGGTTATAAAGCAGGGCTTCTTTGTTTTATTTATTGGGAAGTTAAGCCTTAACATGTATTAGAGCATCACTTCCACTATGGAACAGGATGTGTCTGTGAGTGAGGCAGCTATATGAAACCGAGGCAATCCTGCAGGGGCTGAAAGTGACAGAATTTAAGCAGTTAGGCTGCACAGTATCCAGCACAACTAGCATCCCCTTGAATTCCTATTTAAACATATTTTGGAGAGGCTTTGGGTATTTTAACTTAGCAAATGATGTTCTGAGCAGGAAAATAAAGTAACAAGAGATAGTTGTAGTGAGCCCACATTGAGCTAAAGTAACAGGTGGCAAAGGATATGAACTTCCCTTGAAGACTAGAGTCAGGGTTCTGAGGACATCTAAGCTTTGCCTTAGATTTTTTGGAGCTATGTAACCAACTAATGAATTTTTAAAACTACGTAATATATGTTTTAGGGATGCTGTTACTGTTTTATTCTTTTTTGATAAATGTGGCATGAGAGTAGATTCATAAAATAATTTGTGAACACTGTAATTAAAGGACTGATATTTTGACTTGATAACAATTTGCCTCATAAGTCATCTAAAAAGTTGCTCACTAAATCCCTTTTACATCTGCTTTTACATCTTGGGAAAGGCTCTAAAATATTCTCAATTACTTCTTTATATCTTCATTTGATGTTTATGAGTGTTGCCTGCATGCATGTCAGTGCACTAATGTCATGCAATGCCTGCAGAGTCCAGAAGATGGCGTTGGATCCCCTAGAACTGAAGGCTCACATGGTTGTTAGCTGCTATGTGGGTGCTGGGAATTCAAACCTAGATCCTCTGTAAGAACAATCGGCACTCTTAACCACTGAGCCATCGCTGCAGCCCCTAAAATTTCCTGTTTTTAAAACCCACAACCCATCAGTATTCCAGTTCCTGACACCACTTGCTTTCCAGAGTAATAAAGGGATTTCCTAACACTTTTAGTTTATACTCTTAGAAATAGAAATTTCGTAATGCTTGAAAATAGTAATATACTTTAAATCATTAAGTTAAAATGTGCTAGGAACTAGTTGATATATTTCATGTATCAACTCATTTATTTTTATGACAGACAAATTAACTAGCTACTGTTATTACTCTCATTTTATCTACAGAGGTTAAGTAATTTGCAGAAAAGTCACACAACCAGTGAGTGATGGAGCAAGGCTTCACGTCTAGGAGTCTTCTTTAGAGCTCATGCTTATAACAACTTTGTTCCAAAATGAATTTACTTTGTAAACTTCATCTCTCCGTGTCATAAGAAGCCATTAACATGTCTGTGTACAAAATTATAAAGTAAGATAATGGATGGGAGAATGAATGAACCTCAGAGTCTAATCATTACACAGCTATTGCCTAACCCCTGGTTCACTAAAGAAAGGTCATTTGAAAAAATGTTTTATGTGGGTTGTGAGTGAAGTTGTTGTGCCCTTCCCATTCAAAACTTATATCCATTAATGCTGTAGTTAGTCAAATATTGTTGGTTCTTAAGTTGTCTTCCATTGGGCAAATTGCTGTGATGGTAGGAGAAGGCAAGTCAAAATAATGATACACATTTTTTAGAGGATCACTCAAGCTAGATTAATACATATAGATATCAGGAAATTGATACTAAATTTTTACATCTTTCTGTTCATGAACATATGAAAAGCATAAATACCTGTTGAAACCATTAGAATTATATAACATTATGATTGTAAACGGAACATTTGGGCTCATATGTTTATTAGCCACAATTATACACACATATATCATTTATAAATTTATAAATATTTATAATACATACATATTTGTTACACAAATATATTAGTTCAAGTCTGATGTATCCACATCTCTCCTCCTTCATGCTCATGTTTTACCATACTATATTAATGACATTTTCAAGCTACGTGTACACGGAAAATGTATATGGAGGATATAGGTGAGAAGTTTGGTTTACATGCATTAAGAACTCCTGAACCATTAGCCAAACCTTTAAGATATGTCTAAGCTAGACTGAATGAGGAAATATGTGTTATAAATTCTTAGACAGATTTAACTAAGCTCTGTGGAAAAACATTCATATCCTTAAGAATGAAAACTCTCAAAGTTGCTGTTGTGACAAGTTAGATAATTTGGAAAATGAGGCATTGAATGGGTAAAGAAGCCATTTTTCAGAGACACACCCAGATTTGACAGCTCACCTGTATCAGGCTGTCATTCAAACTATTAACCCAGAAAAGCAATTAACATTTCACCTGTGTGGGCTAACATGTTTATTCATTAGTAAGGTTAAAAAAACATTTTCGTATTTTATGGCATAGTTATGCAAATAATAGAAAGCAATTAAGTTGTTTCTGGTCCAGATGTCACTATCAATTATAAGACAGATTCCTATAGCTGAATATGAACTTGGAGCTTACTCAGAGGGAAGTTAAAAACTATATACACTAAGTTGATAATGTTAAAAGGAAAGAAACCTAAACTCTGAGTTTATATATGAAGTCTGAAGAAAAATACATAGCACTTTCGAGATAAGCTAAAGCATGTCAGATGGAACTTTGAAGGACAAGGGTTCGAGAAAGAGACAGGTCAGGAGGCTGGTTATGAGACTGACAGCAGGAGCCTCTGAGTGAATCTGAATGAGGCCTGGGTAAAGAGAGACACGGAAAGCAGTGCAATGGAACCACTGCAGTGCAGATAGGAAAGGAATACATGTAAAGGAGAGCTGCAGGTATCCAGAGCATGAGTGATGTCAAGAACTCTTGAATCAGGACAACTAAGTCCCTGTTGTTACAAACACAACTCACAGAAAAACTTTGAGACAGATATCTGACAAATGCTTGTAGTGCCCTAAGACACTGTGAAAAGCACTTGTAGAAGATCTTGCAAGAATGTGGGTCCTGTCATGACTGAGAATAAAGTAAAACATACTGTATAATTGAAGTTGAACTTTTTTTTTACATTATAACATATTTTAATGAAAATATTTTCTAAACCAAGAGCAAATCAGAAGTGTGACAATCTTTTATACATATCAAAAAACTCTTTGTATTTGATGCCTCTTTTTATTTGTGGTGGGCACAGGGTTTATTGGGATGTACCTTCTAGTACCTCTTCCTAGCACACTTGGAGGCAGTTGTACCCTGCTTCAGCTTTTTATCTAGTGTCTATTGTGTTCCCACAGGCCAGACAATGACCTCTGAGCTATTCATCTTTAACAGTCAGATATAAAAGATGAAATCATGAAACTATGTCTGCCTCCATTTTCTCGAATGCCTATTTATTTACACAAATGTTTTTCTCATTTTATTTCAAGTTGATGATGTCTGTCTTTTTTCCTGTGCATTTATGTTTTCATGTTGACGTTTCTCTACATCCATTGAATTTGCTATTGAGAAAAATAGAGAATGATTCTCCGAGTCCCCAAGCTTAAAAACCATTTTAGCTTTTTCTGATAAACATTTAAAGTTTTGTCTAGCCCATGAAATGAACTTCATAAACCCTATTTTTATATCTATATCTCTGTTTTTGGCGAGTCACACATTAGAACCATTTGAAGAGCCTTTCACTGATGGATTATCTCAATTCCCCTGTTCCCCTCCCCCAAAAAACATAATTTAATTTTATTACTCTAGAGCAGTGCCAAATTTTTCTGTTTGGTTTAAAACTGTACAAAAGATTTTACTATGCTGCCAGTGTCAAGAATTGTTAGTTTAGCTATGGTAGGAAGAGATAAATAATATCCTTATTTCATATTTGTAAAGAAGAAATGATTAGAGCTTTAGATATGAATGATGTGTATCATGTCAGTACAAGTTACAACAATTAGAAAGCTCAATGAAAATGGTAATAATATCAAGAAGTGCTGACCTCAGGGTAAGTGTTCATAAGAGGAGCAAGGATTTAATCACTTTTGTAGGTATCTCACTTATGATGATGTTTTAAAAGATTCTTTTCAATATGAAATACAATGGTTCCTTGTTAGTATACTTCATTAGTAGTATGGAGAATGAAATTATTATTGCCTTCTAATAAACTGAATTTTCTATCAACTTGCAGCATGCTCTTATGAAGCAGCTCTTATAGACCTTCTTGAATTTTCACAAGTGCTTTGGGTAGCAGGCCACATAATTCACTACCAGGAGCCTGAGACTGCTTTGTTTAGGGTGTCCTCAGTTCAGGGCTGATAAACAATCTCTGCACATGGTCAACACAGTAAATATTTGAGACTTTGTACGCCACCAAGTGTCTATTGCATCTACTCAACTCTGCTACTGAAGTCCTTGACAATATGGTGGGTTTGGCCCAATAACCTTGTTTCTACAAAAGTAGGTAATGGACCACATTTGGCCTATGGGCCATAACTTACCATGCTCTCATGTAAATAAGTAAGTTCTTTTTCATTGGTATGCTAATGGGTACAGCAATCATTCTATCAAAATTTTACATAGCACAATATAAAGTATGAGACTTAACTATCACAATACAATGCAAAAGGTCAGTAAACGTAATTGATTCTAGAAGCAACTTTTAAAATTTTCCACTCTGATGCTTAATTTAGTTTCTGTTTCCTTTCAAGTCTAAAGCAGAAATCTAATTTTCAGCTATCCTAAAATATTAAAGAAATTAGAAGCCCATTCGCCATAGAGATTCAAGCAGCAGTAGTTTTTAGTTTAGGGCTTTAGAATGCTTGTTCCCTGCTTCACCCTTTTTTTTTTTGTCTTTAACTGCCTCCTTACAGTTATTAGAGAGACAATATCACTTACCTTATAGCGACCAGACTCTTTTGGATCACCTTCCTTGAGTCTCTTTTTTTTTTTCTCCTCAATATTAAAACTATCAGGAAAGTAAATAATCTGTCACTCTGGAATCATGGGCTTGCATAAAAATTGTATAATTATTTTTTCTTAACTAAACATTTCCCTGGAAACTGACTTTAGAACCTACCTGAGCAGATAGGCCCAATGCCTTCTCTACCCTAAATCAAGAAGATGGATTACAGAAGATGGTCTATGCAGATTTGATTGGTAGATTTGATTCCTGTATATGATTTAAAGGCATTTGTTTCATTCTGTGAGTGGTACTCATAGAGGTGAAAGGGTGGCTGTCCTCATGGGGAAGAATCCATGCAAAGATTGTTTTAAATAACAGAAATTTTTCTAGGACAAGTCTAGAAGCAAATGGTGATAGAAAGCATTCCCATTCTGACTTCCTGAGCATGGAAGGATATAGAAATGTTTCCTTGGTCCTTTCTTCTGAAGGGCAGGGATATGGCACATACATAGGAAGAGAGAAAGAGAAAGGGATAGAGAGAAACAGAGAACAAGAAACATACAGAGAGAGACAGAAATAGAAATATACCATTCAGCCATCTATTGGGCTTAACAAAATGTGGAAAATTCAGATTAAGAATCATAACCCAGAAAAGCAGCACACACGTCTCCAATGATTATGGCAGGGTTAAAGTTAATTCACCAGTTCAGAGGACATGAGTTACATGTCAGCAAACGACAGCAGACAACAACAGTTAATTGTTGACAAAATGCCCATGCCATTTAATGCCTGAAATCCATGTAAATATCCTCCATACGATGTTCCAAATTTGGACGGCACTTCATGGAGAAAGGGTAGAAAGTGTAGAACTCAAAATTGGCTTAATGACTTTGGGATGTCTCACTTTTCTGAATATATAATATTAAGTATTTGCTTCTTTCTTCAAGGCAAAAATGAACTTCAATCTTAATTTTATAGCATGTCACGGTTTGTACAATTAGGTTTGTAAATACACAATTTGGTTCTGCTCCCTCTACATGGGGATAATGGAAAGCTCAGCATTCCCAATAAAGAGCCCTGATCCATATGTCAGTGTGTTGTGAAAATAATCCAGGATGGGGTGACTGGCCCAAACATATCGATCCTTTACTAGCTGCTGCCTCCATCCTTTCCAAAATTTCTTGATGTATCTCATGAAATAGAGGTTTTGTTTCAGTCTTCATCATCCAGCAAATTTGGCACAAATTATAAAGCTATTCATACATAGGTCTGCAGAGCTGAAAAGCAGTGTCTTAGAGAGGAGTATGGTATGGGAAATGATAAATCTTAGTGGCCTAGCCTGCTGAGAGTGGTGCAGCTTTGTCTTCTACTCTAGTGACTCTTATTCAATCTAATCCTAAATTAGGAGTCACAAATATAGAATGAGAACAACTGGAGTAGCATATTTCTAAATCAATCATATTCCTTGGAACACTCTCAAGGATCACTGCAAGGAAAACCTGCTAAAAGGCAGCTCCATGATTACATATAGCCCAAGGAATTAGCCCAGATGATGCCAGCTAAGAAGAGGGACTCATAGACCGCTTTCCCAGTGTGACTACAGAGACTTAATTTTCATTAAAAAAATCCTATCCAGGATTTCCTCCTGTAAGCTTCATGCCCTAAGCATACACTCTCTAGTAAACTGGATGCACACTGAACAGGAAAATGTTCACACAGAATCTATTCATTGAGCCAAGATTCTTCACTTTCTTTTGAACAATGCTTCTTCCTCTCCCTATACTATAATTTATATAATATGCTTGAAATAGATAAGCTTTTATATGCAGCCCCTCCACAGGAAATAGTATGTACTGTCACAGTATTTACATGTTGGCTTTATTTTCTACTATCCCTTAAAATATATAACTTACAAGTACGTTATTGTCATGCCATGAATGATCTGGAATGACTTCAGCTTGAGAAACAAAAGCATGGCATAAATTTTGGGTTAGGGTATCTTGATCTGGTAAACTGATGCCTCACTTACTTAGTTTACCTCATCTTTCCTTATTTCTCAGTTCACGAGAAGATAACCCCAGTCATGGAAATTTATGTAGAGTATCTCGATCCTTGGCACCAAACTAACCCTCCATTTATGAAAAACTTCAAGTTGTTGAATGGGAATTTAGTAGAAACACAAATTCTCAGAACTCCTATTTAAGTTATTAATTCTGAAACTACTGTGGAGCCAGCAATGTCTGGGTAACAGGAGAGCCACTAACCCAGTGGACTGAAGTTCATGCAGGTGGTAAAGATTTAACTAGGTTCTGAAAGCTGAGAAGTTTTCAGGATAGGGCTGTGCAGAGAGAAATCCACCTTGGATAAATCCTGAAAAGAGACACAGGTAAGGAAAACCTGCAATTATTGATCAGAAGATAATGAAAACATTGAGTACCCTGGCTTGAACAGATTGAAAAGGGGTGTGCACTATAAGTAGACTGGTTTGAAAGCAGACACATTCACAACTCAAAGACCTATTTTGGCTGGTATTCTGAAGATTAAACAGAACCCAAATTGTATTATGTGAGAGTAGTTTGCTTTCATCTTGTGTGCTATGACAATCTTTGTAAATGTGAGATATAATTTTCCAGACATCTAGATTACATGGGCTCTGGAAAAAAATAAATGGATCAACTATCCCCATTTTAACTCTGTTAGATCATAATATCAGAAGTATGGAGATAAAACCATGTTTTACTAAGTAGTGCTCTAGGTAATTATCCAATTGCATACTCCTCTAGGGATGCCCAAACATCTATCTGTTACTTATACTCCTACAACCTATAAATCTAAGAATGGTTTGGATCTTAATTTTAACATTTGAAGAAATGTGTTTTGTGACATGTGAAAATCGTGTGATATTCAAATGTTAGTATCCATAAAGTTTTACTGGAATGTAGATTTGCCTGTTTGTTGACAGTGACTGGTTTTACTCTACAGTGTTACAATTGTAACCAAGACCGAATGACCCAAAAAAGGATAGAATTTTTACTATCTGACTTTTCACAGGAAAATATTTACTGACCCAAGCCCTAAGTGAGCACATGAAATACGGGGTTTTATATTTACCCGATTTGAAGGTGTTGATGCTGAGGAAGGGTTCAAGCACCCTTAGAGCTAGAGGAGATACATGTCCAGGAAGCATCTAGGCTCCTGGATAACAGAAGTGCAAGCGCTTAATGCGAAGAGATATTAAGAAGTCAATAGACGATTACACTGGTAGGAATAAGTTATTTTCTTTCTTAATAACAAGCCTTGTGATTATGCTGATGAAGGAGTGCTAATTTGGGAGACTGGCGAGGTAATTCAATTGAAATAAGTTCCTGTAAGTTAGAGTTTGATCTGGAAATGGATGTCTTTGAATCGGTCAAGTTCAGGCTGAGATAAGTTACATGATGTCAGTGACATTTTCTGGAAATTTGTGAACCTTACTTATCTTCATTTTTTGCCTTTACCTTTGAACTACAAAAGACACGGCTGTTGAAAAAGAAGCTGTAATTCAAGTAATAGTTTAAGGAAAATTCTAGAAGGAATTAGATTCTTTGGTGAGAACTCTGCTTTCCATTCTCTGACAAGGAAACCTGCATATGATTTAAGAGATAGAAACACAGACAGTACTTCATGACCTCTCTCTCTCTGTCTCTGTCTCTCTCTCTCTCTTTCACACACACACACACACACACACACACACACACACAGAGACAGAGACAGAGACAGAGAGACAGAGAGGCAGAGAGGCAGAGAGGCAGAGTGACACAGAATAGAGAGTCAAAAGAATACTAGAATTATGTTTAAACCCCCAGATACTAGTGTGGTGACTAAGATATCAGTGATTTATATAAAAGCCTTGCTTACCATGTTCAACTTGGGCTATAGAGTAGGTATTGGGATTTGCAGTCTATAATGGGGTAAGAAGAAAGGCTCTCTTGAAAGGCATGCTGAGTCCCAGCTTTAAACTCTGTGTCATGGCTATGGACTCCCCAAACAAAAGGGCAGCAAATAAATCTTCCCAGCAAAAAGAAATTAGGATTTCTGAGACAGAGCTCAGAGCATTCTCTAAGGCAGAGCCCCCAGCAAAAACAGCATCAAATATTATAAGCCCTCTGCATGGAAGCAAAACAAAATCACTCTTTTCATATGACAGGGTGGGGCTTCCAGGCCTGCTTTGGCCTTTCACCATGGTGATCAGAAACAGGGAGCTGCTGATGTAAAGGTCAGCTGCATGCAGAGCTTGTTTCTACCCTTGTGAGGAGAGATTTCCCTGCCTGAAGAAATCTAATTGGCTGCTGATGACTCACAGATGCTGAAGTCCACAGGCAGAATCATCTGATTGGCTGTCACTCTGTTTCAACATTCCCAGTCACGCAGCCCTGTGATGAATGGTATAGAGGAAGCAAAAGCTATGATTTGGATCAATTAACATGATGAGAAGGGATAGGGAGAGGTACCTCTCCCCCACACCTAACCTAATAGCTGTTCCTGCTGTTTCATTTCCTCACTGCTGCATTAGAAGAGGCCTTTATTTTAGAGACAGTCACTTAAGAGATAGGAAACTTTTGAATGCTGCATAAATGTCAACTGTTTTATTGTTGTTTGTCTTCTGCTTACATCAGAGAGGTGAGGGTTACCAGTGGGAGGAGAAATACAGAAACAGTTGTGACGGAAACTCAAGGAGGACTCTGGCGAACAGAAAGCCTGGGAGATACAAAATAGAGCCTCTGGGATTCAATTCTAATCTTAGCCTGGTTTTGACGCTTGTCTTAGAAACCTGCAAGAGACATCTGCAAGATGGATTTCCTTTCTTTCTCTCTAATCTCAATGCTGTTCATTTCCACAAGGCTTTGAAGCTGTGATCTCAGACCACACAGTGAAGTCTCATATACATACACTAACTCCCAAAAGCTTAATTACTAGATCATAAGAAAGGTAATTAGCACAAGGCTAGGGCTTAACATGCAAAGTTCATTTTGTATTCACAGCAACACTGCAAGTAAATGCTGTTATCGCAGCTTATAAAATAGGAAGACTGAAAATCTGAATGGTAAGGAAACTTAAAGGCCTCGGGCCTATGAGGAAGTCTGTGGGTACCCTAGCATCTGTCTACTGATAGTTACACACAAGGAAGCAATAGCCCCTAGTGGTCAGCGAGTCCACGAGGTAGTTTTCATGTATTAACACTTGGATGGGGATTGTTGAGCAAACACTTAGTAAGTGTTCTGTGTACCAGACTTTTAGAACACTAAAGCTGGAAAAATGTGAATTTTAACCT
Organism: Eospalax fontanierii; assembly: GCA_035773235.1. NCBI lineage: Eukaryota > Metazoa > Chordata > Mammalia > Rodentia > Spalacidae > Eospalax > Eospalax fontanierii. The sequence goes on along the minus strand of CM069525.1, from coordinate 20,235,811 downwards.
CAAGATGCTCATATTCCAATGAGAGAAAGCATCAGTATTATGTATTAGAGCTAGGGCTATGCTAGGGTAACCTGTGGGTAAAGATGGGCAATAAGTCACCAGCTCTGGAGGGTATTTTCTTCATTATTAAAATTGCATTTATTTATGTATTTATTGTGTACATGTGTGTGCACATGAGTGTGCACATATACCATGGCCTGCATTCACTATATAGAGCACAGGGATCTTACTCTTATCATTAAGCTTAGTTGCAAGTGCCTTAAACCTGCTGAGCCACCTCCTCAGGCCAGGAGTTACTATTTTTAAACATCTTAACCTTTGTGGATTTCAGCATCATTATCTCCACTCCATGTGTTTGGTCCAGGCAGAGAAGCATAACCTGAATAGTTATCAGGGATTTCTGAAATGCCTGAAAAGATCTGTAAATTTGGGATCTCTAATGGACATTTTTAGATAAGGAAGAGATCAAGGTATGAACTTGTACCCTGATTCTGAGAAAGTTAAAGTCACAAAGACTCCTAAAGCTCTAAGTGTTCTCTGACCTCTAACAATCTAGGTATTTCATGAATCATCAAGCCAAGAGATGTCTAAATAAAATAATATACTGATAATAATAACCTTTCCTTAGTGTACAACATTCAGTGGTGGTGAACAACAGCAAATATTCTTTTAGAAGATTTCAAATTGAATATCTTACCATTACTGAATAATTATAAAAACTAGGATTTCTAGCTCAGACCCTGTGTCTTTGAGAAATTTTGCTACAGAAGCACCAAGAAAACAAACCAAAGAAGCAAAAATCAAAACCACAAACCTGAAGCTCATACCAGGGTCTTTCTTTTCTGTAAAAGATATTAAAGGCTTTTTATTTATGGTGGAGAAGACAGTTAACCCATTAACAATTAGGGACCATAAATCATTGACTGAAGATGAATTACCTCAGTGAATGTCCAAGAATCCACTGAGGGAAGTTATAAAGCTTCTGTCTGCAAATCCTTTTATATAGCTCATAATCCCAGTCAATCTAGTTCTCTTTCAGTCAGTCTTCCAGGTCTCATAGATGGAACCTAGTAACTCTGATGTCCAGGTTCAGTCAAGCCTGGCCATTTAGGACTCTAAAAGCAAAACTATCTTAAGATAGGGACAAGGAAAAATTCCAATTTATTAGTTTGTATGCTCAGTGCTTTTTTACTTTGCGTCCTACTCTGACCTTGGATCAGTTCTACACTTTTGGCTATGGACTGTTTGGTAACAATTGTAGGCTTTGCATTTGATGTGTAAGGCCTTGCTTTAGTTTGCTCTGGGTATTCTAAAAGTAATCTGCTGTGTTTTGGAAATTCACCACTATTGTCTTGGAGAATAGGACTGTAGGAGAAACATACTCAAACAACGCTTTTTGTTCACCCACTGCTGTAATACCACAGGCTGATGTACAATCTTCCCAAATGAACCTCAATTCCTTCTTTTGCACTCGTTTCATTTCACTACTTGACGTCTCTTGACTGTACAATGATTGGTTTACTTAGTACTTTGTTCTTAGTTATTTCTGGTGTAGTTCTTCCCTGTGTCACCTAATTCCTTATTATGCCCCACATAAATTAAGATTTGGTATCTAGGCTATAGAACTAGAAACATGGAAAGTACAAAATTGTGTATGTGAGAGCAAAACATAATAAGAAAACAACTGGAATTTACCATGTTAGGAAAATTTAAAAATAAACTAATTTGAAGATTAACTAGACACGGAGACACTTGTTACCCTAGCACCTGAGAAACTGAGGCAGTAGGATCACAAAGTCAGGGATATCCCAGACTAATTAGATAAAGAGTTTGGGGCCATGCTGGATTTTGCATGTGATATCCTGCCACAAGAAATAAACTCTGAAGTTCAGAATATCCGTATTGAATAAAAGAAATTATGTAGAAAAATAGGAAAACAAGCATTGGAATTGCATAATGGTTAATACATACCTACTGGCTTATAAAAAGAAGTCCCAGCTTCATAAGGATGTGTTATTTTAATAAGCACAATTCAAGAAGCAAGATAAAAACAAGTTCAGGAACTTCATTTGTGTCTCCTAAAAGCTTAATGCCATTCTACCCAAAAGATTAATATGTCATGTACACATTTACATGACATTAGATAAATGGCTTGAGAATAATTACAGGGTTGAAAACCAAGAACGATGGGCAGAAATCACTGTCAGAAAATGCAAGCTGATAACTTGGATGCTGAAGACCATCATTTGTTGCAACTATTCATCTGTTGGCAGGACAGTAATGGCATATGTAATATTCTAAGTAGCTAAATATTTATGGTTAGGCGAGGGAAGATAGGGGCTTATGCCTAGTGTCTAATAAGAGCAACATTTCAAACTTGATGACTGTTTTCTAATTCTTTAGAATGAAAATTGGAAGAAACAGGGAACCCTTGAAAAGAGTGGGGATTACTGAGACTTGCCCATGAATAATTAATATAATTTATTAAAGAAAGTGAACAAGGGGGCTGGAAAGATGGCTCAGCGGTTAGGAACTCTGGCTGCTCTTGGAGAGCACCAGGCTCCATTCGCAGAAACCACAGAGTGGCTAGCAGCTGTCCATAATAACTACAGTTCCAAGGGAATTTAACACCCAGGCATTGCACAACATGGGTGCACGTCATGGTTGCAGGCCATGCACTCATACATATAATATAATAAAATAATAAATATATTTAATATAGATTTATATATTTAGTAATAATATTACAATAAAATAAAAATAGTAAATTTTTTTAAAGTACTCAAGATGAGACTGGGGTGATAACTCAGTAGGTAAAGTGCTTGCTGAATAAGCATGAGATTTGGATCCCCAGAATCCATACTGTAAAAAGCCAGGCATGGAGTTGCACACCAGTACTAGGCATCAGAGTAAGGAGGATCTGTCATCTTCCTGACCAGCCAGGCTAGGGAAAGACAGGAAGAAAGAAGGAAGGAAAGAAAGAAAGAAAGAAAGAAAGAAAGAAAGAAAGAAAGAAAGAAGGAAGGAAGGAAGGAAGGAAGGAAGGAAGGAAGGAAGGAAGGAAGGAAGGAAAGAAAGAAAGAGGAAAGAAAAAGAAAGGGAGGGAAGGGAGGGAAGGAAGGGAAGGGAGGGAAGGGAGAGAGAAAGAGAAAGAAAGAAAGAAAGAAAGAAGAAAGAAAGAAAGAAAGAAAGAAAGAAAGAAAGAAAGAAAGAAAGAGGGGAGGAAGGGAGGGAGGGAGGAAGGGAAGGGAGGGAGGAAGGGAAGGGACGGAAAAGGGAAGGGAGGAAGGAAGGGGAGAGAGAGAAGAGGAGAGGCATAGGCTTGTGGGACAAGGGTAAGAACAAGGTCCAGAGCTAGGGTAAGAGCAAGAGCAAGAGACACACACACAGAGACAGAGACAGAAATCAAGAAGCAGAGAGGGACAGAGATGGGGGACAGAAAGACAGAGAGACAGGGTGAGAGTGCAAGAGCACAAGAGACTTTATCAAATATTCTGAAGCAGACTAGGAAAATAAAATTTGAAATTCTAGAACAAAACGTACCATTCAGAAGCTGCACATTGCTGTGCCTCTGTTTGTTCATTTATAGACGGAGGTACATCAACAGAATAAATTGTAATAGCTTCTAGGAACTTACCATATTCTCATCAAGGGAACGTATTGATTTGTGTTCACCGTTAGGGTGCTATCTCATGAATACCACACAAAAGTAAATGCTTGTTTTCTGTTGTTGTTTTTTTCCCTTTCCTCCCTTCTATTCCTGTTTTCTTCATTTTGGTAAGCATGGTCTCACTATAGAACCAGTTCTTTGTTTCTACTGGGAAAATTATTCACCCAGAAAAATGAATGGATACACAAGTTAAGTTTTTCATGTACTTTCATTTTATCAAAGAAATTCAAGAAGAAAGGCACTATACAATGTCAAGACTGGTTTGTGCAAAGAATTCAGGTATTAGAAGTAGCTGGTTGGGAAGGGAGAATTTTCCAAATTATTCTCCTACCATAAATACCTTTGCCTTTATTTCTTTTATTTTCTAACCTTGAGTACTTACTAGTTTAGTTAACATATACATGTACATTGTCAAACTAATGGAAATAGTAATTTTTATTTAAATAATGATGTCAGAGTATGGGAACGTTAAAATTGTAAGAAACTTGAGACTTTTTGTATGGTGCAAAAAGGATCAAGTAATAGCATTTACAGCATTCTTTAATTAACAGATACTTACATAGTTTCTTTGATGTACGTGGCACTAGTCTAAACACAGAGGCCACAAATAAATAAGGACAAAAAAATGCCTCCCCAATGAAACATTCACATGGGCAGAGGCAAGAGATTATTTATGAGAACTAAAATATAAGATATGCTAAAAAGTGATAAGTGATGGAAACAAAGACACCAAGCATCGGTACAGTTTGTGCCATCAGCCATTTTGGCTAGATACTAGAGTCTTCACTAAGAGTGACTTGTGTGGAAAGTACTCAGAGTGAGTCTTACATATAGTACTAGGAAGTACATTTCAGACCCAAAGAAGAGAAAATAAGAAGGCTTCTTGTTGTGTTTAAGAAAAAGTAGATGTTCTTTAAGGGGATGAATCTAGATAGGCTAGATAGACTCCAGTGGATGAACTTGCACGAAGAGACATCTGAGTACAGATGTTTCACTGGTTAGAACGTAACTTATATGAAAAACGCATGAAGTTCTCTGGGCAGGGCATGGGAGGTGCAGGCAGGGGAGAGACCTAAATATGATTAACGTCTATTGTAAGAAATACACAAAATGCAATAAAATATCAATTAAGAAAAATGAAAGCAGCCTTTTGAGTGTGAGCGTTTAGTGAACATGCTCCATATGTCCAAGGAACAAGGAAAACCACTACCATAGAAAGTGAAGAAAGGGTAGAGAAGAGCGTTGCGGTCAGAGAAGTAAAGGGCGCTGTGTGATTCAGAAATGTTAAGCTAAATAACAAAAGAAAAGGGTTATGCCATTGAATATAGTTACATCTAGGACACAAAATAGTTACATGTATCAGAACTGTAGATTCTATTATAAGCCTTATAGCTATAAAATTGTGTGCTTCCCACCTCAAACCTTCTGCATGCTCCCCAAACCCTTGACCTCTTTACCTCCTTGCCCCTGAACATCTGCAGTCAATCTAGATCCTTTCTTAATATGGTGTGTAATCATCAGACAGGAATTCAGTCTATTTCATGGCCTTGAAATCTGGATTCCTTTCGTTCCTGCTTCCTTTTTCAGCAGGTGTTAGTCTCACAAGGCCAAGAGTTCTGTTCCCATCCTTTGCAGCAGGGGTTCTAGGTAATTACCCCTATGGGTGCTTGTTCTCCATCTCATTTATTGACTACACTCCTCTAGTTCATTTGTTGATATTCTTCTAAGGACTGTCTTTTGAACTCTTCTTTTTTTTTACTGTCCTTATAACAAATGTGCAGATTCAGCCATTAACTCAGCTTGAGAAACTTCATACAGATTCTTTCCTAAGTGCTTAGCTCCAGCTCTTTTCCCATGCCTTCAGATGGTGACCTACTATGTATTGGACATATGCAGTCTTATGATCGATGAATATGCCAGACAAGTCTAATGAAATGATAAACAACTCTCCTCCAAATGTTCTTCTCCTTTGTTCCCCATTCCAATGAATTGGCAGCATTATTGTCTAATGACTAGCTTCAGAAACAAACAAAATCACCCTATTTCTTCTTCCTTCTGTCCATGCAGTATGCAAGCCCAGTTCATTCCTTTCTCAAAGATCTCTTTACTGCTGTGGTTATCACTACCTACATGCAACTGATTTAAACTTCTGTCTTTGCACTTGGTAGTTAGCTGAAACTACATAAAATTTATCTTAGCCATATATTTTTAAATCCAGGGGTATTGTTAGGGACTCAGGGGTCAAAATATTTTTGCCAGGTGTCATGGGTTTAATGTAAGAAATCACACTCCATCACTTTTGCAAGAAATAGATAAGCAAAGTTAAAGAAGCTGATGTTGAAGAATGCAAAAGTTAATGTCTAAAATTCAGCCTGAAGTACTTAAATCAGTGGCTCAACAGCAGTTCATCAGGACGCTGCTGTTAATGCCACATTTTCCCTTGAGTCTTAACTACCACTGCTTTAAGAGCATAGTAAACTTCCCTGCGTGCTCACCTTCAAAGTCCTGAGTTTCTGTCTCTTACTAAGTGTACTATAAAATAATTCGAACACTCCCATTCCCCTCCCTTGTAAACTTCTTCTTATTCCCCTTCTTACAGTTCAGTTCTATTTTCCAAAATATAGGCAGATATTTCTAGAAAAATGCGCTATTGTAGCACTCTCGCTCAAAACTCTTCTATAGTTCATTTATTTTAGCGTTAAAAATGCTATTGTTAGTGTTAACAATAATGTGAAATTTGTCACTGTGCCTGTAATCTAATCTAAGTTTGCTACTAACTTCCTTTCCGAATTTTCCACCTATACAGAGTCTTTCAATGTAATCGTGTTACATCTTAAAGAAATCAATACTAATAAAATATTTTTAAATAAAAAGGCTTTAATAATATTCATAATACCTTTCTGTAATTTTCCCTCAGTTCATTTCTCTGTCTCTGTTCCGACATGTTAGCTACCTTAAAACTCCTCATGATCTAATTTTAATGAATGCCTGGATGGGGAAACTTGACTGAAAAAAGTTATTGAACTACTGTGTAGAGAGAATCAAGTTTATCCAAAGGGGGACAATATTTTGAATAACGTTCTAAGTTTTAAAAAACATGAATTCTGCTGGAATTGTGGCACACGTCTTTAATCCCAGCACTCAGGAGGCAAAGGCAGGTGGATCTCTGCAACTTCAAGGCCAGCATGGCCTGATCTACATTAGTAAGTTCAAGGCCAGCTGGAACTACAGGAAGACCCTGTCTCAAAAAGAGAATAAAAGGATTCCATATGAAGGAAAACGGATCTTGGATAAAAGGGTGACTTTAAAGAAATTTGGTTTTGGAATATAAGAAAATAAGTTAGATTAATATGAAATTATGACTTTAATAAAATAATAATGATGGTCTATTTCTCCTGTATTATTACAGCCCTGTGAAGAAGGGTTACATTGCTCCTCATCAAGCAATGGAAGATAGATGTGGGAGGGGGGTATTAAATGATTTTGCTAAAATATATGGAAAGAAAGGGATGAATAGGTTTGTGACACCTAAATATGCTAAGATGACTGACTGTGTTCTGTACAAAATGGGAAGGAAACCAACAGATACAATATATTGGAGGGGATACTGGAAATGTGTTTGGTTATTTACCTGAATAGTACCTGAAATTAGTAAGGAATTATGCTAAAATCATGCAGTTTCCCCTAATTATCCTGATTGCCTGAATTATACATATCATTGTGCTACATCATACCTGTATTTTGTACACATAAAATAGCCCCGGGACTGAGAAGACTTTGTTTTTCTTTTTTACCAATTACAAAGCAACTTGTTAAGAAGAAAATAGTGCCTAAGGCAGCCGAATTTAAGTATGTTGCTCTTTCTGCTCTTTTATGGAATATGCACTCTCAACTACACATACTATCAAAGCTAAAGGGAAAGTTGCTTTCATTTTTGTGACAGTACTTCCTTTTTTGAACTTGCTTTTCCATCTTTCAGTGAGACTCCATAGAGAGATCATAGATCCTAGAGAAAAACCGACTTTTGCCACATCCCTAAACCAACTATTTCTTACTTTATTTTAAATATGCATCCTCATATTTACAGACAAGTGTACCTATCACCCCTCATCAAAGAAGCTTCTTTTTGCAACAGATGGAGACTATTACAGAGTTCCAGGACTGGTCAAACATAGAGAATAAGTGTCTCTGAGACATTCAACCCTAAGTGACCCATCTTCAGCACAACTTCTATACATAGGATGAATGCATCACTTAACTCTTTCCAGAGAAATTTCCTTATGTAGAGGATGGTGATTAACATTAAAACCCACAACTGGCCAATGTACAAAGAACGGGATGGTACAGAGTGTGTATCCATGAATAGAACACCTATTTCAAACCTCTGCCTTACAAGGTTTAGGGATTACTGTGGCAGGGAGGCAGAAAGATTGTAAGAGCCAGAGGAGGTGGATAGCCACAAGGGAACACAATTTTCCAGATAGGTGGTCAATACTTCATATGAACTCTTAGCAATTGTGACAGCATACACAAGTCCTATACAAGCTCAATCCAGACAAAATCCCAGTCTAGACATGAGGAAGTGGGAGAGGAATCACAACACAACCTCAAGAACTTTTGGTAGTTTTTGGCTCCTGAGAGGGGGAAAGGCAGTGTCATACAGGAATAGAACACTTGGTGGGCCTAATGGATGAACCCAAAGTAAAGGACATTTGGAGACACATAAAATTGGGCAGGGGACAGTGGGGAGAGATACAGATAGGGGAAGGGATCTAAACTGTACTGATGAAATTTACAAAAGTTCAATTAAAAGGATAAGTCCAATTTAGAAAATCCTTTCCTGAATCTCTATGTTGTAGGGTACTACCTATGCTTTCTTCTAACAGTTTCAGTGTTTCTGGTTTTACATTGAGGTCGTTGATCCATTTTGATCCATCTTTTACAGCTATACATTTGAGCAAGGATTAATACCCAGAATAAACAAAGAACTCTGAAAAAAAAAGGGTCAAGAAAACAAATGACCCAATTAAAAAATGGATTATGGATCTGAACAGAGAGTTCTCAAAATAAGAAATAATGGCTAATAATAGCTTTAAAATTAATCAACATTCTCAACAATTAGGGAAAAGATAATTAAAAGTACTTTAGTATTTCATCTTACCCCCATCAGAATGACTAAGTTCTAGTAAAAAAAAATAGCACCAATTACAGGCTACCAATACATGGGAAAGAGAACCCTTATTCACTGCTGGTGGGATTGCAAACTGGTATAACCACTGAAGGAATCAGTGTGGAAAACTCTTTAAATACTAAAAATGAATCTACCGTATGATCTAGTTAAACCACTTCTTGACATATTCCCAAATATCCTACCACAGAAATACTTGCTCATTAATGTTTGTTGCTGGTATTTTCATAATAGCCAAGAAATGAAAACAACCAAAATGTCCCTCAACTGACAAGTAGATACTTAGTATGTGGTACATTTACACTGTGGTGTTCTACTGAGCAGTAAAGAAAGATGAAATTTACAGGTAAATGGATGGATCTAGGAACTGTTGTACTAAGTGAAGTGACAGACCCAGAACAGCAAACAATACTTATCATCTCTCATTGCTAGATCCTAACTCCACATCCTTAGCTAAGAGTGTGTATATTGATATAACTATAGGAGGCAGGGAAATGCAAAGGAACCATTGGGGAAGGGGGAATAAAGAGCATCAGGGATGAGCATAGTAGAAGACAGGTATTAAGGGGTAAATAGTGAAAAATGGAGAGGGAATAGGAAATGCTATACAAGAGGGGATAGAGGAGAGATAAATAAATGTAGATAGTGAAAAATGAGAGGGAAATGTATTAGTTAAAAAATCTATTGAAAAATAAGAATACAATATACATATTAGTGCATGTGTATAGCTGAAGGCACACAACAGAAAACACTGTGCTAGGCAGGAGAAACCTCCCTTTGAGTTGCTGGTCAAGGTGGTCCAAGAGACTCCCAAAATAACACACGCTATTGCCACAGCCCTTGATCACCTTCCAGAACTCGAATGTAAAACCCTATTATGGAAGACATGGCATATTTAAGACACAGAACTTGGAGTAATGGAGCTGGAACTGAACAGGAACCTTGATTCTATCTCCCATAGAATCAGAAGATACTATGCAAACTGCCAAGAGAGGAAAAAATCAATGATCCCTTCCAGCTGTAAAGTTTATGAACCACAACAGTGACTTGCTCAGCAAATAATCTCCACTGGTGCAGTAATGGTACTTTTATCTTGGGGACAATCAACAGCTGTCTAATTGAACGTAAGCACTGCTCGATGGGAGGAAACTCATATGTAATACTACAAGCATAGACAATATACATGGATGGAAAAGTCATAGATCCCAGAGAAAACTGTCTTCTGTCCCATTCCTAGATCAACATAATTTTTACTGCATTCTAAATATGAATCTTTATATTTACAGACAAAAGTATCTCTCACCACTCATCAAAGAAGCTTTTTTTGCAGCAGATGGAGAATATTTCAGAGTTCCACAACTGGTCAAACAAGAGAATATGTGTCTGTTAGATGTTCAACCCTAAGTGACACATCTACTTTGGGAACTCTACAACAAAGGCTCAAGGAACATAGCAGAACAGGGGCCAGAGAGAACATTAATGCATCTTTCATCTCTCACCAGTGATGCTTCCTCATGTAAGAGATGGTGATTAACCCACAAAGCCAAAGGTGGTCAAACACTGAAGAGTGTTTATCTATGAATAGGTCACCTGTATCAAAGTTCTGCCCTCCAAGGTTCAGAGACCATTCTTGAAAGGTGACAGAAATTATGGGCCAGAGGTGATGAATGACTATGAGAAAAGAGTTTTCCAGACAGCTTAGAAGTTACTATTATGAACTTACAGTGTTGGTAAAAGCATGTATAAGATCCATGCAAGCTCAATTCAGACAAAATCCCAGCCCAAAAGCTAAGAGATCCCAACCTTAGCTGAAGGACTATTGACACCCAATAACTACTGGGAGTTGGAGAGTTGTTTTTCTTTAAGGGTGTGGTGCTAGATAGGTTAACCAGGCTCCACTGGATGGATGCACACTGAAGGACATTTTGGGATGTAAACTTGACTTAATAGATATTAATATATAAGGCAGAGTGCATGAAATCCAGGTGGGGTTCAATAAGTGTGGTGCAGATTGGGGAAATGTTCTTAAATATGGTCAAAATATATTTTATGAAATTCACAAGAATTCCATAAAAAATAATTAACCATTGTAGGTATAACATGAAAAAATCTTAAGCTGTTTTTAGAAAATAGAGCACGCATTTCCTCTATGTCAACTCATGTGTAGACAACATGTATCCTTTGCACTCTAATCCTTTAATAGACCTCATGCTTGAAACATACTTGTAAGATAGTGAGGTAGAGAAAAAAGCTGAATAGTCTCAAGAGCCAGTGAGAAAACTGTAGTACAAATAAGCCATGTAACCCTTCAGGAAGTCAGGCCTTTTGCATCTGATAATATCTACATGGTTTTCTGCCAGACTTTCTTTCTTGCTGTTACACAATAGTATCTGTATTCTCTGTGTTGAGCTTTCTTTTAGGTGGATTCCTATTTTCCTGACCTTAGAAATCTATTTGGTAGGACTGATCACTTCTGAATTATAAAATGAGCTTGAATTAGTTTATCCATAGTAGATATTGGATATATATTGGGTTATTATGTGAAATGTCTTATTACACACATTATTTCTTAGCATTTATGTTGAAACATATTAGGGATAATACTGGAAAACATACTCAGAGAATGTAACAAGCAAAGATCTCTCAGGCATGCCCTAAAAGGAAAATTTACCTCCTTAGTCTCTCCTATTAGTGCAGTTCTACATGTGAAATGTTTGAGCCCTTTAGCTTAATAGTTTGTGCCATACTAAAATATCATCCTTTTTCATGGGTTTCACAGTGGAACCTGCTTCCATTGCTTTTCAGTCTTAATGTTTTTAGATCTTTTTGTGTGTGTGTGAAAACAGATCTGGTACACGAAAGAAAAATAAAGGAAATGCGTGCCTATTGATCACCCTAAATGAAAGTAAGGCATAGAAACAATGAATATAGTGTTGGAGACAGAAAAGGGCAAAGAACACTATTCTTACACGTTTGACTTATCTGCCACAGTTCTAAACAGAGAATCACAGGATAGTTGTTGTTGTCATAGGAAAGTCATTTAAATTTCTGAATGAAACTTTTTCCATGTTTAAATGACAGACTAAGGTTCTATCATTCTTTGATTCATTTTATATATGCTGCCAGAGACATTGTAAGAAAATTAGATCAACAAATCCATTTGGCATTGTTTTCCTGAATATTAGCTAAGAAGCCAAAAATTCATAATGAGATTCTGTGTTTGAGCATGGTATTCACACACAAAGAACCTTAAAAGTGGAAAAAAATGAAGAAAGGCAGTGTGGAAACCTGGGATTTTGCATTATTCACACGGAATCCTATGTATACACTTACAATGTACCCCCAGCAATTTGGCAAAGCACAGAGAACTAAAAGGTGTATCTTCTGTGCTGTGCCTGATTTCCCATCACTGTTAGCCTAGAGGCAGCAATAGGGCTGTTTGAGAAGCCTAAACCAAAGGAAACAATGTTGGTTGGTAAACAACATTCTCTCCACTTTCTGTGTTTTCTTTATGCCAAGTTCTATCATCAGTGCTTGGGTCATCCCAAATACAAAGCCTTAAATAACTTATTTGGAAGGCACAGGGAACATAGGTAGTAGGATAGAGACATGTACAAGGAAGAGATGACTGCCAGTTAAAAAGTGTATTAGAAAATCACCTACCAATGTGGCCAACTGGAACTCTCTTATTCTGAGAGACTGTGAAAAACTGTAAAAAACATATCCTTCAGAGTTATACTTGAGAGTCACAGGAGCTGGGATCTTTGTATCACAGTTCCCATCAGTCATCAACAGCTGCTCCTGTGAGTTGTTAATTCTCTAATTACTTCTGTCCTGCATGTGTGGAGACAAAGTAACCCCTGCTGACCAGATAAAGCAAAGTCCTCCAGCAAAAGCCATAGGCTATAAATTAGACATTCCTTCATTGGAGTGGATATTGGTAATGGAATGTGGGCTGGATATAAACTACATCACCAGACAAAAGTCATCTCAGTACATGCATACAACAAACTTATGAATTCTGTACTGTTTTTCTTTTTGCCTACAGGTTAGACAGCCTGCTGAAGTTCAGGGACAGTAAAGTGTCTTATAAGGGCAGAAGTTGATTGAACTTTGGTGCTTGTGACAAAATAGAGCATATTGTTAAATACTCTGCCTCCACATGGTATAAAAAGGGGGCAAAATGTTTTACCTAAGGAAATAGTTAACCCCAATGTCCCTCGTCCACTGAATTACTCTTGATTTTCACATCATTATTCCTATGTGTTACCACAAATCTCCTTTGGCTGTAAAAGAACAATTATTATACTGCACTGTAATTATCCATTTATATTTACCTTCATTAATAAATGGATTATTTTAGGGCAGCAACAATATTGGTTTCTTTGTTTTTGTGTCCCCATATAAGCTGAGAATTGACACATAGAAGAGCATCCCTTATTGTTGGTAAAATGGCAGTGCCTGATTCTTTTCTAAAGAGGTTTAAATAGTTAGAAATATACCTTTAATGGTGGCAAATATTGACAGAATACCTACTATGTGCTAATCAAACAGACAGATATATTATAGACAGATAGATGATAGACAATGATAGATAATAGTAGATAGATGAATAGATAGATAGATAGATAGATAAAACAAAACAAATGTTGCTCAAGGGCATAATTATATAAGTTAATAATGTTTACCCATTTCCAAATATGTCTATTCAATCTACACAACTTTGGTTAGATTTTCAGGTATTTAGATATTCTTAAAGAAGAACATCCTTGTTTTTAAGCTTATTTTTCTCATCTGTGATAAATACTAAGAAACATGTTAAGTGATTAAATCTACTTAATTTGTTTTATATAAGCTTATGCTATGTATGAATATATGATTCTAAGATTCTACATTTTGTGATATTGTTTCTGGTGTCTAAACTATCTAAAATATACACCCAAATTTTATTGATGGTTTGTGGCCCCTGTTTCTTTTGGCTTGCTGATATGCCTCATTGATTTCAAGCTAGGTGGTCAGTAATTTTATACATATTTCTACTACACAGCAAGAACCAGTTAATTTCCAGGCACATATTACTTTAATTTCAGCTAGTCCAATCATTTTTCAGTTAAATGCCAGGGTCCTGCCTGCCAGGGTCCTGCCTGCCAGGGGCTATAATTTCATAAGAGCAGAACTGTTGAAAGTATGTGGGAGAGATTAGTGGGCGTGCCTGAACCACTTTCTTTCTAACTTTTGCTTGCAAAGCTTCAGGCAGAGGTTTAGGAAGTACTTTCATTTGGAGACATTGATCGGTTTTAGATGATCTCTTGAGGCAAACTCAGATTTTGCTTGGAGTGTAGTCATCAGAATTGGGAAAGAGCCTCATGTACCCAAAATTATATGTGAAAACTATATAGACCTCACATTGTAGTATTTTTGTCTTGTGTGTTCCATCCTCTTTTGTAAGACTATTAATTCTCAATTTGAGTTGAGATAAAAATGAAAAGTTTGTTCCATGGTAGGTAGAACCTTGAATAGAGACCAGGTGAGAAATAGGAAGTTGATGATACTTTGAGGAAATAAAAGCAAAATGCATATACAAAGGACAAAGTGTCCAGTATTGGCCGAGAATCCTAAAGGGTTTAGGCAACTGCATACATTAACACAGTAGCATATGCCAGCAGAAGGGCAGTGTATAATGACACCCACTGAAACCATAAGTGGGATGTCAGAATCCATAGCAAACTTATGCTGTGTGGTTTATAGAAAAGGACATATCTCAAATACAGAATGACCCAGAGTTCAAGTTACCAAGTGAAAAGCACACATCTCATTTATCTGATCCTTTTTGGCAGAGAGATTAAGGAGACTGGAAGAAGATACTGTGCAGAAAATTTCCATGTCACAAAATACATCTTCAACAAATTTGTGTGCTTGAAAGTAATATTTCAGTGCTTTGCTGCTTAATACTCATAGTCAAGTCCCTTGGTGGGTTTTGAAAGCAATTTTGTTGGCTATCATCAACTGGATATTTAAAGAGATGAGATAGAATAGAAGAGAATAAAATGCAACAGATTTCATCTCACACAATAACAGTTTTACTTTATGAAATATCTTCAAATATGGGTGTTTCACATATTTGTGAATGTATTTATATGCATATATGCATTCATAGTTTATATATTCTCTATGTTGGATTAATGAGTAAACTAAAATATGATTCAAACGCATTTTTCTTATGGATTACTATCATATTCTTTCAAAAGAGTTTGAAAGCCATTGTACTAGATCTTAAGACAGATACAAAAAAACTCACCCACCAATAATCTCTGCTCTTCAAAATCTTACGATATGGTAATAAATCAGACACATGAGTTAAAAGGAAATAAGAATTTAATTCTTCACTATCACTGTCAAGGTGAATAAGTTGTCCCATCTAGGTTTCATGGTAATCTCAGACATATGCATTATTCTTAGCATCATTTTATGGAAGAACAAGCAAAGTAACTTGATCAAAGAGAGCAATCCAGCTCAAATTAGTTGAGTGTAAATTCATGGCCTCATCTGGTGCTTAACATTGTATTTTTTCTGTACCTTACCACTTTTTTGATAAGGTAGCAATGCACATAAAATGGGTAACACGACCAAGAAGAAATCTGGAATTTTATGTAGAAGCGAGGCGACTATAATGTGCCAAGGGAGGAAGGAGACTGCTCCATGTGGAAAGTAGGATTTGACTTTAACATTTTGTTAGGACAGAAAAGGAAAACAGGAATGAATTTCACTCAATAGATCAGGTGAGCAATATTACAGTAGGGAATGAACATGAGAGCCATGGGGCCCAGGAAAGTACTCAAGTCTTGCTGAAGGAAAAGAAACCTATTTGAACAATAAAGAAAGAAAATAATAGAAACTGACTTGGCAAGAGGTTCATCACACAGGGTGTCAGGAACTATTCTGAGAGCTTAATACACATTATTTTATTTATTATGGCAACCTGGGATGGTGATCATTGTGACGATCCTTCTAAATAACAGTGGGATGTAAGGAGTTCTAAACTCTAAAATAATATCCAAGGTATTCTTATGATGATCGATTCAAAACACACATATAGCTGAATGTAAATTTCATGTTACAGGCCATTTTCCCACATTTTATCTTCTTGGAAATGATTCACAGATAAAGTTTACAATGTAACCCCTCCTTCCATAATTATATAGACTCACAAGTGTTATTCCTATTACCGTTCACATGAGAAGAACTCTTAAAATGGTATTGTAGTAAAACCTGGGCTTTCGTTGCATGGTGGAAATATGCAAGGGAGGAGAGGAATGGATTATGATGGCACAGTGAAGAACTGACTCAAGTTATGAACAAGAGAATATTCAAAGATCATATAAAAGTTTCATGCCTTAGCAAATGAAATAATTTTGTGATGGCGAAATCAAGATCTGTATTTAAATTACTGTCAGAATGATAGAATGCCATCAACATTCCTTCTCCAAATAATAAAGTAGACTGGTGGAGAGATGGCTCAGCAGTTAAAAGAACTGGCTACTCTTGCAGATGACCTGGGTTTGATTCCCAGCATCCACAGGGCAGCTAAAAACCATCCATAACTCCAATTCCAGATAATCCAATGCCATCTTCTGGCCTCCAATGGGCATTGCACAACATGAGTACACTTACACACGTACAGACAATACACTCATACACATAAAATAAAAATAATAACTAATATATATTTTAAAGGAATAGCAATGTAGCCATGTTTATTGTTAGCCATGGGGATAAAAAATTTTACAGGAATCTATTTAATTATTATAATAGCTCAGATGAAGAAACTAGGGAATGGAGTAACTTAGAAATATTATCTAATATGATATAGCCTATAAAAATCAGAATCAGATTTCACTCTTCTAAACCCCAGGCACATGCATCTATCAATCTTATCATGTATACTCAAATTATATAAGTAATCTGAATGTTCACATGCCCAATCTTTTCTGATTACCCCCACCCATCCCACCATAAATGGACTTCTCACATTTTTATCCCTTGTCATAGGTAAAGATAAGGGCATCCCTCCATTTCCTCAAAACCAAAGTGTTTGAGTCATTCTTGAACAGTTCCTGAGAGCAAAAATCTGGGTGTCACTGACTCCTCCCTTTTACTTCCAGCCCAGAGTTGAACCAGTTGCACACCATACCTTGTGTTCCTTCTGAATATATAGAATCTGACTACTTCTCATAGCCTTTCTGGCCAAGTCAATACATTTCATTATTGAAATGTATTGAAATACACTTAATGCACTTGTCCCAAAAGTAAGTACCCAGTCTTTCCTTGCCTCCCCTTTATTCTATGTACAAACCAGAAGCCAGAATGACTTTATTAAAACACAGTCAAAGGAAATAACTCTTCTGTTTAAAAGTCTACCAATCACTTCCAATCTCAGAGTAAAAGTCAAAATCCTTATGGCTGCCTTCCTGGTTTTCTCCATTCCCAGCCTCATTCCCTATTTCTTTCTCATTAACTTCAGCTGCAAGAGACTGCCCACAGGCCCTCAGATACTAGACATATTCCTACCACAGTGCCCTTGCAATTGCTCTTCCTCTACCTGGAATGTTCTTCTCTAATGGGTCCCTCAGGGATCATTATATCATTACCCTCAGGTCCTTATTCAAACAATCCCTTGTCCTTGAGAACTTCCAAGACCACCTACCTAATATTCAAAAATGGCCTTCTCAATTTTTTGGTACTTTAACTACTCTTCTCCTTAGTATACATTGTTCATCGATACACTATGTGTTTTATGAATCCATTTCTTGATCCCATCATGCATACCTTCTAGAATAGCATCCAACGTATGTTAGACCCACCACAAGCAGCACATGAGATTTAACCATCATCTTTTGAGTACTTGTTGCTAAGTACTATTTTAGAACTAATAAACTTAATTTGATGAGTGTATTCCTTAAAATGTAGCCTAAGAGATCAACACAGATAAAACATGCAGAGAATACAAGGCTTCAAAGTGCTTATTCCTGAATAGGACACTTACATGAAACTTTTGCCATTCAGAGCTCAGGATTCATGGCAGAAGACGGGGCAGAAAGATTGGAAGAGTCATTGGAGATGTATAACTACAAGGGAACAGTTTTCCAGACAGATGGGAAGTTACTCCTGTGAAGTCACAGCAATGCTGACAGAAGTCTCACGCAAGCTCAAGCCAGACAAAATTCCAGCACAGAAGTGGGGAAGTGAATAAGAAACCCCAACTCTATTTGAGGGACTATTGGCAACTGCTGACTGTTGGAAAGGGGAGATTCAGTCACATTGAAGGGTGAGACTCTTGGGTATGTTGACAGGGCATTTGGGACACAAACTTGACTCTATAGGCCTTTATATACATATACATACACACACACACACATATATATACACAAATATGTATATATATATATATATATATATGTATAGAAATTTGGTTGGGGATTAGAAAAGCAGGTTGCAGATAATAGGAGGGGCTGTAACTATGATCAATATACATCACATGAAAATCAAAAAATTCAATGTTTTTTTTTAATTAGCCTAGGAAAAATTTATTAGCCTAAACTCTTCTACTTGGAAACAACAAACTTTTTTTATTTCATCCAGCTGTTAGTAAAACAGCTTAAATACCTCTGTCTTAGTTCTTCTATATTTTAAATGGCTTATTTAATTGCATTTGATCTTTCCAAGTTTCTTGATAACCCTTGAATAGGCTCACATTCTGACTTAAGTTAAACAGTGTTCCCTAAAGTACTTTTCACGGAATACTAATACCACAAGAGTTAATTGGTGCTTTTCAAATGATGAAAAACTGTTTTCAGTCAAATGAATGTTAAAGATGTTCTACTAGATCAGGAAAAAGCTTAACATGTCTCTTATTATGGTACTTATCAAATTTTTAATGCTATGAACTGTGATTCCTTTGAAAATGAATCAGTTTTGTAAGTTTGAAGTTGTGTTCACTTTGGAAAATACTTTAAGTAAGCTGTCCAGCTGTAAAAATGCTTGTGGAACACACGATGGGAAGCACTAACTTAAAGACTCAGTAAGAGTAGGATTATTAACAAGCAGAAGAATATCTTCATAGAGTTTAAAGTGCCTGTCCTTCAGAGACATTGAGATTCCTGTTGTCACTGTATGTCACTGATAGTATTGTTCCCTTCCAAATTTAACTATTTGACACTCTGTGGGAGGGAACAGTGACCTATCCATGATAAAAGGAGGGAAAGAACACTGAGCAATTACAAAGCATTTTTTCTTTCTGATTACTCTATTTGAAAAAATCTTCTGATGTCTATGTGTTTTGTCCCTGTGAGAATAAAATCCCGAATTTTGATAAGACAGATCATAAAGGTGATGTATTTTAAAGAATATTTTCAGGTATAAAATGTCCAGTCAAGTTCATGTGCTTAATTTCCCTGTTATGTGTATATCCAGTATATTCTTACCTTTTAGCCATCTCTGTGTAATTATTAATAACACTCCATTTTAGACCATTTTGAGATAACAGATTAAACTGTCATCGTACCAATTACACATTTATCACACTATTTTTTCCAAAGAGGCTACAACAATATCTCCTTTCCACTTGCTACTTACCCAACAAAAAGAGTCTAATATTTCACTCCTGTGACATGCTTGTAAACAGTAGAACATTGCCCAAGTGATGCTACCTTACTCACTAAACACATTAAAGGCAATTCTATTGCATCCTTGCTCAATGGAAAACTCACACTGGAGCCCTTAGTCACCTTGTAAAATATCTGCCTGTTTTGAAGCCACCATGCTGGGAGAAAGTCCAGATTAGCCCACATGATGAGATCACACAGAGAAGGCCTGAAGTTTCAGGGAAAGATGTACACCTGGTTCTACTCATATCCCCACTTTAGTCACATAAGAAATCTTTAGTCAGAAAGGTCCAGCCACATGCTTCTTGGAATCATGACCTGAAGAAATCATGAAATAACAGAATGGTCAATACTAAAATAAGAAATGATTGTCACATGATCTCAAAATGGAGCATTGTGGAATTTGGATTAGATACAAAGTTAGAGTGCTTAGGCTCTGCTTATCTTGGTTTGCATTTGAAATTGAATGGCAGAGAAATATTTAACTTCCAAAATTTCAGATAGAATCTAGAGACTATGTATCAATGGTATATTGAGGTACCACTTAACTAAATATGAGTTTGTAAGATAGCACAGCTTCAAGGGACAAAATTATGGGTTTTAATATAAACTCTACTTTTTCTACTTTTTTGTTGTTAAATATATACAGTAAAGAGAATATGAAGCATACCAGTCTAGGTTAAAGACAGAGAGAAAAAAATGAATACTTGTGCAAAATGAGCTTCTCAACTTGAAAGTTGAGAGTAACTTGCACTTTCAAACATTCTACCTAATTTCATTAATTGTCCATTTCTATCTTTGACAGAGATGAACCCCATGACAAATTGAATTCCTTATTCATATCCCTCTTTGTGTTGTTTCATAGCTCACCATCTGCTATAGTTTGCCTGTACTATGATCACAGGATTGGTCCTCAGGGTGGCACTACTAGGAAGTGGTTGAACCTTTGGAAGGTGGGTCATTACAGCCATGCCCTATGAAATTAATTCTAATGGGACACAATGGTAGTCCTTTTGAGAGGGTTTTTATGGATGACAAAGTTCAATTTCATCTTGTATTCTCTGATTCCTGGCTTAATTTGTGATCCCTGCCACATTCGCTCACACTTATTTTATTACCATCTGCCATTGGCTATCAATTGAGAGGCTTTCATTGATTCTGAGCCTATGCTAGCATGTTGCTCTTGAGCCTCTAAGAAATATTAGCAAAGTACACCTTTTTTCTTCATGAGGTTAGCTACCTTGGGAATTTCACTATAGTAACAAAGCCCAATAGTTTAGCCACTTTTCCTGAAATACTATAGTATTTAATTTTTCTAGGTACTAAACATGGAAACATACAGTATAATTTTGGTATTTGATAATTTTACTCAAATGTATGGTTTGAGATTCTATTTATATATTAATGTACATGGCTGTAATCTTCTCCCCCTTGTTATGTGGATCTTATTTCAATTAACTAAACTGATGTGATTAAATGTTCCCTCAGAAGTTTCCACTACATAAAGTGAATGAATAACTTACCAAATGAAGAATAAAAACAAGAAGGTATGATAATAATTTTAAAACATTTATAATTCACATGTAAAGAAAAAATAAACAATCTTCCTCTTAGTTTTGAAGGACTCACATCAAAACATTTGGCCTCTGAAACAAGTTAAGATGATAGACAAGAAAGGAGCTTAGAATTTGCATTTACTTAAATGAAGCTTTGAACAGAATTTCCCTAATAGTAAATAAATCACTCATCACCTTCATCCTAATAGTGTCATAGGCTGCATAAGTGTTTACCTGTCCCAATTTTTCTTTTGGATTCATAGCTATGTTGATACCATGCAACTGATTCTCAGAAGTACAATTAGTTTTAGTAACATACCCATATTGGAGGCCTCATAATATGTGTTCCACCATAAAAGGCCATGCTATAATTGTTCCCCTATGGGCACACCAAAGATGGCTATACTGTCAGATGAATAAAGTCTGGATTCCATAGTTGCACTATGAGGTCTGTCAAGGAAGAGTCATTGATTCGCGGTATAGCTCAGTGATAGTATGCTTGTGTTGCATATGTAAGGCCTTCAATCTTATCCTTAAAACAGGATAATAAGAATCAACTTTCCAACTGACACTGAGCTATGATGGAGCTGATTTTAGAATTACTTGTCACTACAATACGATGTTGTCAATTCTTATCATGAAAAAACATCGAGCACAATGGCTAGAACAGGAAAATATTAAGTTATATTTTTGTCTTTCTTATTGATTTCTACTGTCAAAGGAGGCCAGAGAGGAGAGAGAGGGAGACAGAGAGAGAGAAAGAGAGAGAGAGAGAGAGAGAGAGAGAAACAGAGACAGAGAGATAGAGAGAGAGACTTGATTTAGATGTATCCACCTTCTGACCCATAGGTTGCATGTGTCTGCATGTACCTCAGGATAGCTATGCAGTCCAACACAAAATAATAAACTCAATAAATACATGATGAGATTTTTGCTGCAGCCCTATATGGGCACTTCTTTCCTCATGCCTGGATTCCACAGATTGTGTGGTGATGATCAGGAGGATTAAAAGAGAAAATCCTGACTATGGGTGAGGTTACCTCATGAGAGTAGTCTCATGGTCCATGACAATTTTGTGTATAGTGTGTGTGTGTGTGCTGTAACTCAATTGCACTGTTTTCAAGCATGAACTTTGTAAATAACAATGTCCTGTCACTGGTCAAAAAGTTGTACATATCTATCCAGAACTCTTACTATGTTCCTGGTAATATGATAAACATGCTGTGAGCATCCATGGAACACATAGGAAGCCTCTTGTGATATTATTTTAATCATTACCATTCCATTTATTTGAAAGCTGAAATTTATAAGTGAGAAGATACCAATAAAGTTTCTAGAGTGAGACAGTTCTAAAGTAATGACTGGAACTCTGGCTCTTGTTTATCCATATTTTATATTATGAACCATAATGCTTAACTTTTAAGCTTCCAGGAACAAATCAGGTAAATAAAACGTAAGCTCTACTGGAGGCAGTCATTGGGAAGACTAGAGTATTTCCCTGCCACAAGTTTCCACACTTTCAGTACCTTCTTGATACCACCAAGAGTGGGCTTACTGAGGCAGTATAGGATGGAAAACATCCTTCCAGTGAGTGCTTGCCCATAGATACCTCATTATTGGCCCTTCCAGGAAACTTAACTCTAAGAAGAAACCGAAAAGGCTAAGGATAGACTCTGTGATATATATCAAACATCTCTTGAAATTATTCTGAGCAATTGGCAATCCAAAGATATATTGAGTTGCTTATGTCTGCATTGGGTTTGAAAGTTCACTACCATTTTACATATGAGTACTTGAAATGCCTGAAGATGTGTACCAAGGCACCCTGGCTATTTAGTTACTCCAAATTGCACGTGGTGCCTGATGTGTTATTGTCAATTAACACAATTTGCAAATGGCATGTTTATCAGACTTTGATGAATATCAAAAGTTGGAGAGGTTCAGATATGCAATCTGAGATTTTGAAACTCATCAGCTGCACTTCTGCCATGTGAAGGCTTTCTCAATTTTAGAAGCAAGATAAATTTTATAATGTTTTTGATGGGTGCAAATTTTTTGTTTATGAAAACTTCCTTTCATATACTGAAGAGATCTAGATCTACATCCTCTGTATGGAAAACAGAGACACTTTCAGAATGGTATAATTCAATGAAAAGAAGCATAAGTTAAAAGTTAAAAATAAAATACAAAAAACGAAATGACAAAAGATGGCATCATCGTTGGAAGGGAGAGACAGTTTCTTCTGTGGTGTAGTCTTTGGTAGGTTGCCCATGTTTATGTAAAAAACCCAAATCAATGATCATATAAACAATCCAAATAAAACACATTGAATCATAATCAAGAACAAAAAAAAGACATGAAATTAAAATGGAGAGTACTTGGGAAAAAGAAAGGAATCTGCAGGAGTGGAAGGAGGATAAAAGGGGGAAATGTGGGATAAATATGATCATAATTTATACATGATTAAAAATGTCATAATAAAACCCATTAATATAAATAATTAATATATGCTATTAAAAGCTTTTAAAAGAAGTATGCTTAATCATTTACAATATTAATGATGAAATGCCACATGTGATAGCTTAAAGTTCTATAACAGTGGGCTTAAGGAAAGTCAATCTCTAAATTTTTTCTTACCAAGGAAAATGATAGTTCATAATTTAAAACAGTTGACAGTCTGAAATAATTTTGGTTCTTATTCTTTCTTAGAGTACATTTAAAGGTTATACCCTCATACATACAAATGCAAACACAGATATACAGGAACACATTTTGTGCACCCTAGCATTCTTGCCCATCATAGGCAAAGGCTTTGCGTGGAAGAATCCATGCCCAGCGGCATCCCATATCAACACAGATAAACCATTTAAGAAGAATGGAATTAATATGGTTGCCTCATAATCCTCTGTAAGATATAAAGGTTTACTTTTTGAAAAGGAGATGAGATCATATGTCTGTGGTATCAGGATGATGTTCCCTCTCAACAGAGGGAGAAGGGAAGGAGGAGATAAAAGAAGTCTCTTTAATCTGAATTGTTTTGTGACTGGAAATTCACAAGTACAGCCTGGAAGGTCTGGACAGCTACTGTGTTGCTGCTCACACCATGCTGATAAGCAATGCAGTTTATTTTCATCATCTCTGGAGAGCAGTAAGGAGGCTTCATGCATGCATGGGTGAAATAAGAAGGAAGGAATGGCATGAAGGCTCAGAGAGAATCTCCTCTGATAGTCTGACTTTACCATCCTTTATCAGTTTTTAACTCTCAATCTGATCCACTTACCCTTCCTCATGGCCCAACTTTGTGCACAGATAGATGCAAGAGTTACTAGGATAGCTTGCTGGGAAAGGGAGATGACTCTCTGTTGCACAGGACTGTCCTCTGACAGATGCCATTTCCCTAAGCTCAGATGTGCCCTCTAGCCAAAGATCTTCACAGCTGAAATTTTTCATTGTTCTTTTCCCCACATAGAAAGATGGTCCAGGAGGGTGATGAAACCCTCACCTGAGTATCCAGCCACACCTCCAAACCCATGGTGGGCAACAAGCCCTAATTACATGTGTGCTCAGGGAGTGGCTAAGGTCTAGAAGCTGGGGAAGACAGGGAGAAAGCCTCCATTTATGAAGCTATAGGGAAGCCATCATCCATGCTTGGGTGAAGACATTCCAGTGTGGCCTTATGGGGAGCAACCAAAGTCTTGTAAATAATCCTGCACCCAGTTCTGCCCAATAAACTCATGACTTGGTAGAATCATAGCTTAGTATGTCTTGGGGAGGTTGAGAGGAGGGTGGAACTAGCTTACATCTTGCTCTAGATGGAATTCTATCAACATGCTCTTATACCAGCCCTGAGATTAATTCCAAAGTCTGCTCATGGATTTATGTCTGTCTGATTTATCTTCAAACATATAGTTAAAGATACAAATTATTAGTTTTCTCCCTTTTAATCTGTGATTTCTCAACTTTTGTGGGGGGTGGCATTGGTGAATAGATTGAATCAATACTCACATGTTTTTATCAGCTGAGCAAGCAGTAGAACAAGTAGACATGCAAAGTTTAAGGACCATAATTCAAATGTACGGTAACAAAACAAGCAAATTTTAGTCTTAATCCTGTTATTCCATTTCACCATTTAAAAATAGGAAATAATCATTCTTTCCTCATTCTTACCCCATTCTATTGAAAAATTTTGTTTCTGAAAAAATTATAAAATATTTTATGTCATAAATTTCATGGTCTAGATTTTCTAGAACTTGATACTATTAGTAACAAAACATACTGGAATATAAAGACAGTCAGTCATTGGCCAGTAACTTATGTAGTCATATAAATTATCTCATTTTTATCATTGCAGCAACCTTCAGTGAAGGTATTACTAACCTTAATGTATCTCAGATTATAATTAAATTATGTGACTAAGAACATTGATTAGCTCTCAGG
This sequence comes from Eospalax fontanierii, assembly GCA_035773235.1. NCBI lineage: Eukaryota > Metazoa > Chordata > Mammalia > Rodentia > Spalacidae > Eospalax > Eospalax fontanierii. Next base: position 20,210,299 of record CM069525.1, on the reverse strand, counting down.
AAAATTGTTACATAGATTTCCAAACCCCGGAAGAATTTGAAATAATTTTGCTGAAAAGGAACTTCAAGAATGCAGTGTTGCTTTAATAAATGTTGCTTTAATAATTGTGAGCTAACCAAAATTCAGCAGAGCTGGAGGATGTAGATGACTCACTTTATGATCTCCCCGATTTGCCTGCCTGTAGCTAACACTATCAAGCACTTCCTTATGTTACCATTTAAACTCATCCAAATAAATTAATTGATGGAAAGATATTGGAGATTATGTAATTACTTCCTCTGGCTCAGCGGTGTTGCCATCTGATTTCCAGGCAGCAAGACGAGATCTAAATTAAATGCAAATAATTGTTCACAATTAGGAAATGAAATGCCTGGAGAACCCCATGGTATTTTAAACAAGCTGATATACTTGCCATCAATCAACAATTGAGACTTTCCAGCATGTACTTGGCTTTATTCCCAATGATGACATTGTGCATAGCAACAAGATACCCTTCAACATTGGAGACAATAATTCCCAAAGATGCTTCCTACCATAAGAAGAGAGCCATTGCAGAGGTTGTGTGCATAAAGGGTTTCAAAGTTCAAGTTTGTGAAAGTCACCAAGTGGTCAATACCAAGTTATATAGTGACTTCTAATATGAAAGAACCCACTTGATCATTTTAGTTAATTGCCTTGAATATGTTGGATATAGCTGGCTTTCTATCAGGGCAACTAAGCCAGTAAATTTTGTATTGCTTTGTTTTAGTTACTGTCAACAAAGCCATTCTTTAAAAGAGATTTCTCACAATCCTTGGTGGTGACCTTGATGGCACTGGAATTATCCATAGTTATAATGATCGCATCTAACTTCCTCCAGAAAACCCCTTATTACCTTGAAATATATGAAAAAATGTGCTATGTTTTCAATGGAGGCGAAGGAAGAAAGAAGAAGGGAAGATATAAGCTGGAAAAAAATAAAACATTTCCAGTGAAAATGACCTTAATGACTTAACAATTTAGGTGAGTACGAAGGTTTTTATACGTACCATTAGTATTCATTTGGTATAGGTAGCAGACAGCAACAAGAATTGAAAAAATAAACTAGATGTAATCACTAAAGGGATGGAGGGAGGCAAAATATATAGGCTTCTTCTTGAACACAAATCTCAGTGTTACTAGAGAGCACAGTTGGAATGTCCTCCTTTTCTGATTAGCAACATCTAATCAAGGACACTGAGTGCCTGCCAGGTCTATATACATGTCATGCCGAGATGAAACAGGAGGGTTCAGGCCATGGTGTTTTCAATCTATTGTATGCACCATGTTAAGAGTAATTTAAAAAGTAATTATTTATGATGAGTTTGTTGGAGCTGGGAGAAAAATAGCATTTTTTCCTATGTGTGTGTGCATGTGTTTATGAGAAATCTTAGAGTTAAAAAATCCTCTATTTTTACATAAGGTAATAGGATGTAGAGATAAGGGGAGACCATGTACATGTGTGTATATAATTATAAATTTATATAAATATTTACAGAAAGGCTTTTTGGTCTGTATATCCATAAATGTATAAAATCCATCCAATAGAACGTTTGTTGAGGCTTGCTTACAATGTTATTACAAGAAAGCTAAAACATAAAAACTGAAACATTATTCGATTGTAATATAAAATATCAATGTCCAGAAACTGCCACCACAGGCAGACACTTAACTGGAGTCATAGAGCCAATTCATGTTTCCCATATTCGGTACAATAAAGGATAGCAAATCATTATAATCAGTTTGTTTGTTGAGTAAGGAATCAGAGCAGGAAGGGAAGTGAAGCAAAGATTTCTGACATGCACCTCAGATGGTCCATAATAGGGATGTACCTGCCAGATGGGCAGGAATGTAGCATCTGCTTGCCTAGGCATTCTCTGTAGTTTAGCATTTGGAAATGCTTGAATAGTACTGGTTTCTGAAGGCTCCCTTTTCCTCTAGGTCATAGTGCCTGCCTATAGTACTCTAAGGCTCAAATGACCTCCTGTTCTAATTAAGTCTTTATATTTCTTGTTATATTCAAAATAGTCTTGTTCTGGTCAAGAAACTATATCCTATGCCTTAAAGTGACCCTGCTTAGCTATGTTATAATCCTTTGTGGTTCTCTGTGTGACATTTAACCTAAATTCTGTGCTAGAAAATTTACATTTGAGAGAACAGCCAGAACAGTGCTTTTGGTAGGCACATGCACAAAGGAAAATATCTTCCCTGCAAAATAAAAGAAAGTCTATTTTAGGAGACTGCCCTGTTTCTCAGAATCCCTACTTTTATTAATATTTGCATATATTTTAACGTGCTTGCCACATTAAACTTTAGCTAAAGTCTGTATTCTGAATCATTAAGGCATTATATTCTACTTCAGTTTCCAGTAATATACCAAAATGACTCTAGTCTTGAAAAGATCGTGTTCTTTCAAAGATTATAGGGTAGTTTTTATACAGATAGTAGTAACTTCTTCAAGTAAACTTCAAATATAATAAGGTCTGTATTCAACCAGAAAGAAAACTGTGTTAAACTTCAAAAAAGTCACATAATAAGCAAAAATGAGCTTGCATAATTAATTGGTTTTGATTCCCTTACTAACACTCAACCTACTTCATACTAACAGTAACCTAGGGAATAGAGAGCCGGCTGAAGCTTTTCCAAAGCCCTGAAGTACTCTCTTTGATGAATACTGTGTACTTTCAAACCAGTCCTACATGTAAGATATTTGAGGTGTCATAATGCCTTTTGAAGTCATACAGAAGACTAGGAAATAAAACTATATTATTGATGAAACCATGTGTCCAGGCACTTTAATTCCAGTGACCACTATTTTTATCAATTTATCTCAGAAAACTTGTGGATGGTTATTATCATTTATAAGCATCTTTACTGTGCATTTCAATCTCTCTCCAATTAAATAGTATAAATTATTAATTATTTTAATACCCAGAGAGGAAATGTCAACTACTCTAGATGATTGTGAATCCTAAATTAATGATTGAATAGTTCCATATTCCTAATGTCCAACAAAACCAATGTTCCAAGTTTTTTATATGTTTTAAATTACAATGTAACCTCTGCATCTAAGGCTCATGGAACATAGTAGAACAAAGGGTAGAGAGAATACCAATGTATCTCTCAACTATCATCAATGAAGCTCCTTCATGCAGCATAGGGCAATGAACACAAAGGGCCACAAATGTCCAAAGTGTAGAGAATAAGATTATGCAGTGTGGGCCTTTGGACAGGACTCCTATATTAAACTCTACCCACCCAGTGCTCAGGGACTATTTTGAGAGGGAGTTGCAAGTTCATAAGAGTCAGGGGAGGAGGTTCATGACTATATGGAAATAGAGTCCTATAGGCTCCTGAGACCCAGCTCATATGAACCTACAGCAATAGTGTCTGCATGCACAAGACCCATGCAAACTCAAGCAGACAAAAACCCAACGTGTAACTATGGAAATGGGCAGCAGGTGCCAATATTAACTAAAGAACTATTGGGAAGCTGATTGCTCCTGGGTGACTCTAGATAGGTTGAGTTTACCCCAGTGGATGAACTTTCAGTGAAGGACTCTGGGTATACTAACTTGATTTGATATGCCTTAACATAAATGAGAGAACGCATGAAATCCAATGGGGGGAGGGCTGTGGGAAGGTACCAGTGTGTAAGGGGGTGTAGGGATGATTAAGATGTTGTGTATAAAAAATACAAAAAATCAATAAAATTGTACCAAAATATACTATTTCACTCATTTCTACCAATTTCTGTGCATTTTCAATAAACTGAACATCTTTAACTATAAAAATTCAATAACACATGCATTTTCTGACCTCGTTCTTTAGAAAATTAAACATAAATCACCTTTTACTCTAGCCACATTCTTTAAAATGTGTGTATAATGTATTTTGCATGTTTAAGAAGTAACACACAACAAAGATAGCAAAACTCTGGTACATAGCATTAATTGTCCCTTACAAATATCTCCCTTCAGGCTCTTTGTACTTTTGAAAAAGGAAGCAAAACAATTTCCAGCAGCTATGTAAATATGTCAAGTAAATCAGAAGCGAATATTTATTTTTGAAAGCATTTGCCATATTTAGATGCACAAATATTTGACCATTTTTAGTCTTTCAAATTGAATGACAAATTTCTTCCAAAGCATGCAGGATAATTATTATGGGTAATGTTTTCAGTGGCTATGTCTCCCAGTAAGAAGGGGTACTAGAAATGCAGTTTAACTCTTAAGTAAATATTGATAATCTTTCACATAATCTGAGTGGGAAGAAAAAATCATTCCCAAACATGAACCTGTTAGGAAAAAAAGTCTTTTCCAATTCCATCACTGGGTGATACTTTAATGGATCTGGGAAAGATGAAAAAACACAGTAATTAAAGATGAGAAAAGGACAAATTAATGATCTCCAGCAATATTAGTGCCCAAATGAGTGTCCAAGTAGGTACCTTAACTAAAGCAAGATAGCATCCTAAATAAATTATTTTCTAATGGCCTTATCATTCTGCTTTGCAAAATTACCTTATAGCCTGACATAAATTTCTTATGTTGGGTTTAGAAGGAATTATAATTTCCTATGAATAGTAATGATCCTTTGTTATCCTTTGACTTCAATTATAACTGATCATTATAACTTGAGTAGCCATATTGAATAGTTTTTCAAGTCTAGGCTGCTAAATTGAAAAGGAAAATACTAGTAATCCTATGTACTTATTTGCCTCCTTTTTACCTCATTCATTTGTGTCTTTTCTTTCCTCAAAGCCAATACACCATGGTAGGTTAGCCTAATGGATGCAGGATCTCAAATTCCATCAAAATTATAGGCCTTATAAGTATGAACAAACTAGTATCTTCTTATCTCCTCAAATTTATACAACGTCCTTTTCTGTTATGTTAGCACTCCTCTTTATCATATTAAGTCTGACTGTATGCAAGACCATAAGGCCACAGAGATGTGAAAAACATATTTGTTGCCCCCTAAAACTACCTTCATGGTTAGAAATATAAAGTTAAAAACACATAAATATTAAAAATGGTTCATTTGCAATAAAATAAGTACATGAGGACAGTTGTTTAAAAATGTCCCCAGTGTACTAGCAACAATGCTAGCTGCAATTTGTTGAGTGATTAATGTACTACAGTAGCAGAACTAAGCACCTAATGGGATTAATTTCATCTTACCTTTTTAATGACCCTAGGATATTGAAGGTTATTGTCTTTCCAGTTACATTGGAGAAAACTTAAGTATGAAAACTCCAGGTAACATTTCCACTATCACACTGCTAATCATTGGAATGAAGGCTTGTGTCAAACTCTGTCATTTGTCAAGGTTGCTCTGTTATGTTAATTTAAAAATATTTTATGTTGAATTAATTTTACGTTTAAAGAAATGCTAAGAATGGTATAAATACTTTCCATATATCATCTAGGTTCCCTGATACTAGGTATTTTCTTATATGTGTTTAATCATAACTCTTCTCAATAGATATGGTGAGACAGAGACAGAGAGAGACACAGAGAGAATTTCCTTTTGAATCACTTGAGAGCAAATCTCAGGCATGACGCCCCCTTATTTGTAAATGCTTCAGGATATATTTTCAAAAAGACATTCATACTATATTTTATATTTGCACTATAAGCATCAATATCAGAAAATCAGCATTAATACAATATTGCTATCTCATCAGCATGCTAAGCATCTCAATGATATTCATTTATAATTATGACAGCCAAATTACAATTTTCTAATTCCAGTATTTTTTCTGCATTAATTGATTGTCATTCAACTGTAACTAAGTGCTTTCCCTTACCCCCTATTACTTTATGTAATATTTACTTATTCCATCTTACATGAAAGCTTGAATTTGTATTATATTACAGGAATTATAGTTTTTTTCTCCTATTTGCTTTTATTTACATTACTGCTTCAGATTTGGCCAAAGATCTTCCCTCACAATTTCTTCACACATTTTTATAAACATATTTCAATCATTGTATTCCCCTTGATTTATGATACCACAATCTATTACCAGGGAACAACATGCACAGTTTTGATTTTCTGAGACACAGTCTCATTGGAACTGAATGACTTGGTCTGACTAACTTGGAACTTACTATGTAGACCACACTGACCTCCATCTCCCAAAGACTGGATGCCTGCCTCTACCTCTGAAGTGCTAGTATTAAAGCCATGAGCCACCACCACACCAAGCTAAGTTTACACTTTTTAAAAGGTCCATTCAAACACATATACATCTCAAAATAGCCCTTTGAATGAGAAGGGGAATATCTCTTGTTTGTTTTATATTAAGGTTCCCAGACTTAAAGTGGCTCAACCATGACCTCATATGTAATGAACTAACAAGTGATACTCAAACTCAACTTAGTGCTCCTCACACAATACTGTGATTATAACACTACAAATTACTTTTTTGCTAGAATCTCACTAGGCTTAAATAAATGTGAGCAGATGGCAACTAAAGAAAATCTGTTCCCACTTTCTTTATTGAAGCCTCTTAATAAAGGTGAAAAAAAATATGTGAAGCCATCCATTTAGTAATATTTTTTCTTATTAGTGTACCACAATATGATACACAAAATATGTTTTATGGCCAAATTAAAACTATCCTATACACAGGATTCATTTTGTTACTGATCTGATCTAATCAATTGAATCAAACTGTTGTCAATAAATGTCTTCTATCATGAAAATAGGGATACAATTAAATCCAGTTATAAAAATCAGAGACTCCAAAAGGCACCATTGGATGGAATTTGCTCTCCCCATGCACATGCACACAAATGCACACTAAACTGTAGTTAGTTCCTGATTGTCATATGATACAGGAGGCTTACATGAGAACAAATTTCTGATTCTATAGAAAATTTTATTACATTGAGGCTTCTTTATTCTTTTCTCTCTATATATATATATTTTTTTTCTCAATAAATATATATAGTTATTGAATTCTTGTGAATTTCGTATAATATATCTTAAACATATTTAGACACCATCTGCAACCCTCATAGCTGCCCTTATGCATTCTGTCATATTTTAAGGCCTATTGAGTCAAATTTGTGTACAAAGATGTTCCTGGGTGTGAGTTCATCCAGTGGAACATGTTCAACCCAGCTAGTATCACTTTATTAAAGATCAGCTCTCCCTCACCCAGAGTGATGAGTTGCAAATAGTCCTTCAGCAAAGGTTGGGGTCTCCTGCTCATTTCCCACGTTCCATGCTAGGATTTTGTCTGACTGAGTTTGCATGGGTATTGCACACACTATCACCATTACTGTAAGTTTATATGAGCAAGTTCCCAGAAGCCTGGAAAAGTATGTTTCCTTATGGCAATTAATAACCCTTGATTCTTGGAATCTTTCTGCCCCCTCTTCCCTAATGGTCCCTGAACTCTGGGTTGGTGAAGTTTAAAATAGGAGTCTTATCCAGGGACACTCACTGTGCAATCTCTTATTCTCTACACTTTTGCCAGTTGTGAACTTTTATGTTAACTGTCCTCTGTTGCATGAGGAAACTTCACTGGTGAGAGTTGAGTGATGCATTAGTAGTCTCTCTACCCACTTTCCACATGCTCCTTAAACCTTGAGTGTAAAGTTTTCATTGTAGATATATCACTTAGGCTAGACATCTCTCAGACACTTGTTCTCTATGTGTGATTAGTTGTGGAACTCTTTAATAGTCTCCATCTGTTGCAAACAGAAACTTTTTTGATGAGGGTTGAGAGGTATAATTGTCTTTAAATATAGGGATCCATATTTAGCATACAGTAACGAATTACATTTGTCTAGGAATTAGATATTTTTCTCTATAATCTATGACTTATCCAGTCATGTGTAGTTGGCTATGCTAACAGTACCACACAGGGGTTCCCTCTCATTGTGAGGGCTTTAAGTCCAATTAGATAGTTGTTTATTACCTCCAAGATAAAAGTGCCACTACTGCACTGATATAGTTTGCTGTTCTGATCATTGTTGTGGTTATTAGACTTTAAAGATGGTGTTGAACTATTGAGTGGTTTTCTCCTTTATCAGCTTGCATATTATCTTCTAAAACTGTAAGAGCTAGTCTTGAGGGAGAGGTTTCCAGGAATGACCAAATTCTTAAAATATACAGGATAATGAATACCAGGCATCAAATATTTTCTATGTGCCAATAAAAAAACAATATGTTTTATTGATGCTATTTGCTTTTATTCACATATCTGTGAAGGAAATAAGTTTATTTCTGTTTTTGGAAAAGAATCATAAAGAACAGATCATTCAGGTGATCATCACCAAAGCCAAGATACTGATTGTTTTGAATATGAAAACCCTTTTCCTTGATAACGTGCCTATGCAATAGAATTAGAATGTTGAAGATTCTCTGTTAGAAACAGATCTACTGCTGACTCCCAATACTTTACCATATAAGAAGTTAGTGAATTTTTTCCAACAATATGAAATTGGATCTCTTTCTAATCATCTTGTCTCTTAAAATACAACATTTTTAATTAATTCCTTGAAAATTTAATCTTGCATATTTTGATGATATTTGTTCCTACTCTTTCTCCCTAACTCCTTCCCCCACCTTAGTATCCCATGTTTCTTAATGATCCACAAAGTCCATATATTCATTGGTATGGGACCATGTACTAGAGTATGGTTGACCTACCAGGGGTTCTTGATGACCCCCAAAATAATATAGCCATCTTTTATCTTTCTTTGCTTCCATTTCCCCTTTTCTTCTATTCTCTATAGCTACCTTCTGGGTCAAGAAAGAACTTAAATTTTCCTTTTGTCATGAACTAAACTCCAGGTACTCCTTTATATACCCATGCTTTGTTCACCCGTCTTCTTCCATTCTACAGTTTTTCTCTCCTGTTAACTTACCTTTATCTTCTAATCATTGATAATGTATCTTTCCGGTATGCTATGCTCCATATCTATTACCTTTCACTCAGTGCTTTATCTGTGTTCAGAATCTTGCTTCATATATGTATCCTGGAATATTCATACCCATTAAAATATGCCTTTTCTTCTATGAGTCAGTTCTTCTAACTTATCCATAATTGATCTATAATGTAAAGAACTAGTTTATCTAACCCTACTTCATCTCTTTAACTGGGGATCAGTTCAGTGACCACCAAACACAATGTTAGTAGGGGGGTATTTTTTCTTAGAGTCATGGTTTATAAAATCACCTGAAATATGCATGAAATAAGAAAATTTGGGCCTTATCTTCAGATATATTGTTTCAATATATGTTGACAGAAGAATAATATACATCTAAGTTGCTTTTTAAGGAGATTTCCAAATAGTGCTTATAATACAAGACCAAATATCAAAATTTGAAAGCCAATTTCTTAAGATTGAGAGAAAAGGAATTCAACCTATTATATTATCAAGCTCATAATCTTTCTTTGGGGAACCTGGTTAATTGAAAAAATATATATAATCTGTCATATCTCAGTATATTTTGGTCTGATGTATGAAAATATAAAGAATCCACTATCTGTGATTCTAAGGAATTCATAACTCAATTGTAAACAGGCATATAAACAACTGAATGCAATACTGTATGAAGAAGACTGTGATCCAGGAAATCAATATACAGAAGACAATGAAGGTGTGTTGACTTCTCTCCTCCCAAATTGCATAAAGTTACATATAGAAATCTTGATGATTAAATTGTCTTTGGAGAACATACAAAAGGTATGTGTTCACAACCACAAAAATACATCTGAGGGACTAGAATAACCTTGGTATGGTTGAATGAGGTAAACAGCAGGAAATATTAAGGGGATTGTATTGAACACACAGTGAGACTGAGACTTGTATATGATCTAACACACCATTTTCCTTGGTTTATGAGAGGAACTTGAGTGTTTCTATTAGTGGAAGATATTATTAGACGTGAGTGTTAGAAATATCACTATGGAAGTTGATTGGGAGGTCCAAAAAAACATGCTGACAGAGAAAATGAAGATTCTTGAATACAAAGAGACATGCATCAATTGGGACATCGAAGATTTTGCTGCTAAGGATATTTTCAATTAATTTGGAAATGCTCTGAAGATCTTGTACTATAAAGGGTAATCTTTGTATGCTCCAATTACAAATTAAACTCTAAACTCCATCATCATTGTATCATCAAAAGTGATGCTAGCTTAGCTTTAGTAAAATTTCAATAAATGCTAACTAAATGAATGAATAAATAATGCAAATGAATATACCATCCATTTTCCTTTAGAGTTCCGTCTCACTATCTATAAAATAGGGAAATGATCATTTACTTCATTCTCCCCAGAACGTGACAAATTGTGGAATATTAACAATGTGACATGTGCTTATTAGGAAGCAAGGAGAAATGAGTAGCTGTCTGATGATGGGATTAATCACTCAAATGATAACCAGTTGAACCTTTATTTATTTGAATGTAATTTTTTAAATTATCTCCAAATTGCTTTGGTAGAGATAGGTAGATTAAATTAAATGTGTTATTATATAAACCTTCAAATATCCATTAATTATTTTGCACAAGTCTGCTAATTTTCAGATTTACCTAGTCCTCTATGAAACCAAGACTTAGCTGTTTCTGCCAGATAATTTCCTCAATTACATATCTAGGCAATTAAATAAACTATAAAATAAGTCCTTTGCTTCACAAAACTCCATTATGAAAGGACTGAAATTCTTACTCATAAGAAGTTATCAGTGCTCTAAAAAGAAACTTAAAATAACTTCTTTGAATCTTATCTACTTACTTCCTTAATCGGTTCTTTCTCTCACACCATGGCATTATCGAAACCACGGTATTTTCATATTTTTTCAGTTTTGTTTGTTCTTTCTAGTGACAATGGAATGTTCCTGCCATAAAGATTCTAAATACCAAGAAGAAATAATAAAATGAGAACTAAATTTATACATATGATAAGCAGAATTCTAAATCCAAAAGATCAGAGAAATAGAATTTTAAAATGACTCCACAAGAAAGAAAGATAATCCATTTTTCCAACAGGTAATGATACTAGTCTATGCTGCAGTTTCTTCAGAAGGATGAAGAAAAAAGATTTTGTCTAAATTCTCAACCAACCCAATCATAAGAGAGAGATTCTTAAAAATAAATATTTGAAATATATACTAGATAACCTGTTTTCCTAAAAAATGACTGGGAGATACGATCTAACAAAACTAAAATTCAAAAGAAAAAAGGAGAAATACATCATATATAACAAAATTGTGTAAAAAGAGAAATCAAGAAATTAAATCCTTAAACTAAAATCACTGAATTTTGCTGCTATAGGCATTCTGAGTGAGAAAAAAGTTTATACAGCTTCCTGCCTAATGAAAACAGTGTAGGATATGTGATCTCCAAATTTAAAGAAAAAATTGTAAGCACAAAAGAAACAAAACTTTTTAATAGTGAATTGAGGGACTTGAACTACAATTGAAAAGTGCTGTGGTTTGGATAGTGTTTCTTAAAGTCCTGCATGTTAAAGGATATATCCCCAGTACATGGTGTTATTGGGAGGTGGTGAAATTGTTAGGGAACTAGCACCTAATAAGAATTTAGGTCCTTGGAAACAAGACCATAAAATGGATTGTGGGATCCGGACTCATTCCTTTTACTGGCTTGCTGTCTATCCATGAAGTCAGTAGTCTTTGTTTGCTGCATGCTGTAAAAACAATGTACTACATCATCACAGACTTCAAAATACCAGACCCAAGCATCCTGGAGTAGAGACTTTGAAACTGTGAACTTCGGTTTAGAACTTCTGTTTAACTATATACTCCTATGAAGAAAATATGGCTGACATAGAAGATATGTGTGAAGAGGCTTCTTAGGATATCTACTATGAAAATTTCTTATAATGAAATTAATTAATATCAATTAAAAGCAGAAATGTAATGATGGTCAACAAAGTGGAAAGCTAATGTCATGCAAACTCTTACTTCCAAGACTGATTTCAAACTTTTAGATGTGCTTCTAGATATAACTATGAATATAAGCATAATCTATATACATATTCAAAGCTTTCTGATTTTTCTCACTGTAGCTGTTAACCATGTAAATTGGTGTCCAGATATCCCATTAACCTTGTAAATGGAATACATGAAATTTGTTCATGTTCACAGCAAATTATTTCTGTTTATCGTCCTGATTACAATGATGTCAAATTCTTTGATGACCTCAGACAGCTGCTAGAGAAGACCAAGGATCACTTCACAGTGGCTTTACTCACGCACAAAGAGATCATGTCCTTGGTCTCTAAGATATGTGGCAGGTCTACAATATCTGCTGTATGTCTGTTCATGAGTACAAGAAAATAAAGGTATTTGAAGGATTGCAAATGGTAATGAACTAGCAAGTATAATTTACAGAAGTAAACTTGTTATACAATTGCAGTGAGTATAACATGAGAAGGCTATCAAGATAACTGTCCACAGATTCAGCCACCAGAGGACAGAGTTAATAAAAAGAAAGGAAAACATGAGAACTTAATGTGAAAACATGGGATATGAGGATAACCAGTGCATCCATGCTTAAACTATGGATTTCAGCCTATTTTGTGTTCTTATCTGTGATTCTAAGGAACTCATAACTCAATTGTAAACAGGCATATAAACAACTGAATGCAGTACTGTATGAAGAAGACTGTGATCCAGGAAATCAATATACAGAAGACAATGAAGGGGTGTTGACTTCTCTCCTCCCAAATTGCATAAAGTTACATATAGAAATCTTGATGATTTAATTGTCTTTGGATGTCAGCATGCAGAAGTTCCATTCAAACTTAATCATAAAAAAAAAACCTGGGAATGTAAGAGGCAGATCCCAACATTAGCTGAAGAACTATTAGCAGCTGATTACTCTTGGGTGAGGGAAGAATTTAACTTTAAGCAAGTGACTCTAGATGGGGTGACTGGATGCCAGGGGATGAACCTGAACTCTTGATCTTCCTGTCTCCATTACCCAAATGATGGGATTATAGATGGGTGCCACTTTGATTGGCTTGCATATTTTTTATTTATAGATGGTAAAAAGCCTATAATTTTTTTCAGTGTAAGCTTCAGTTTTCTTACAGGAGTATATTTCCTGCATGCATTTAAGTGCACCCATGCCATACAATACTCATGGAGATCAGAAAAGGGCATCAGATCCCCTGGAACATGAGTTGTAGAGGTTTGTTAGCTCCCATGTAGGTGCTGGGAACTGAATCCAGGTCCTCTGCAAGAGCAGACAGTGTTCTTAACCACTGAGCACATCTCTAGCCCCTAAAGTAATTCTCAAGTAATCTTTGGTAAGTAATAATTTCTTTTCCATCCATTTCACCTGTTTTAAAATATATAGACACAGGAATTCATTTAAATAATGAAAGTATCTATTATTTCTCCCTTCTATTTTGATATTTGTTGGTTTTGATTCTCAGTTTTTCATTGATCCTGAGTTTTGAAAATAAACTCTTGGCTCTTACCAATCCTTTAATTATATGTTCATTAGACTATGTGCTTAATATTTGCTCTTATCTTTACTACTTATTTTTCTCCATTTGATTTAAGTTTTGGAGCATTTCTTGCATTTTTATATTAAAACTTAACTCAGTGATACTCATCTTGAGTACGTATCCCTATATAGAACACGTAATTCCAAACCTCTGCCTCCCAAAACTCAGAGATCATTGTGAACAAGAGGCAGAAACATTTTAAGAGCCAGAGGGGGTGAATGACCACAAGGAAATAGAGTCATCCAGGGAACTTGTCAGTTACTCATATGAAGTCACGGCAATGGTGACAGCATGCACAAGTCCCATGCAAGCTCAAACCAGACAGAATCCCAGCATAGATTTGGGAAAATGTGTAATAAATCCCAACCCAACCTAAAGAACTTTTAGCAATTGATGGCTCCTGGGAGGGAGAAAGTCAGTATCTTACACAGGTGGGACTCTTGTTGGCCCCAGTAGATGAACCCACTCTGAGGGATATTTGGGGGACAGAAGTCAGACACTATAAGCCATATATATGAAAGTACATTAAATTTGGCGGAACCAATGGTGGGAGGAGCTGATATGGGAAGAGAATCTAAATACTTCAAAACTATATTGTATCAAGATCTCAAAAATGAAATAAAAAAAAACAAAATCATGAAGTTTGCAGGTAAATGAATAAAACTAGAAACTGCTATACTAAATAAGGTAACATGGACTCAAAAAAACAAGTGACATATGTTTCCAACACATAAATCCAAGTCCCTATGTGTGCTTCTTCTATTTTCTAAAGCTTTGTTTTCCATCCTTTTCCTGCTCAACAAGAGGTGATACATAATATACAAAATCACCTGGATTGAGCAAATGAACTTAAGGCCAAAGTACAGTCACGCACTACTTCAAACTGCCTTTCACTTAATTTTTAGAAACTAGAGTACTTGTTATCAAGTTTATAAATGTGCATAAAATAAATATTACCATTTATTTAGACATTTTAACAGTATATGAGGCAGGCTGGATTTCAATCCTTCATTATTCTTAGATATAATAGAGATTTTATTTCATATAGCATAAATGGTTATTAGAGTCTGAGTTCTTATGAGTTTCAAAGAACTTAGTTTTCTCTGTGATTAATAATCTTGCTAAATATAGAATCGTAAATTTACTTTATCAAACCATTGGGGCCTTGTTGTATAACATTTAGCTTCTAACTTCTAGTCATGTATATATATATATAAATTCTGATTGATTCACATTTCTGTGTATGTAAATAACTGTGTTTCCATATATATATGTCTCTTGCTCCCCTTCTTCACACCCTCACAGCTCATACAAGTATACAATGAAATATGATCATATCTACTTCCCTCCTTTCATACACAAGAAATTCTTACATGGTATGTCCACGAAATGACTAAAAACATTTATTGTTTTTGATTGTAAAATCCTACCAGAACAAGTACAAGTCAAAGATTTTTTAAATGATTTCTATCTCCAACACGAAGAAACTATCTGAAAACATATGTTGACATTAGAGAGAAAAAATCTGTTTATTTTCTCTATAATGTGAATTATTCATGTCTCAAAATTGCATTGCAGCAATGTTCAACTGTCTAGATTGCTATTTTTTCTTCTTTTTTCACGTTTTCTTTTTCTACTTGTTTGACCTTTATTCCATATTACTTCTTTATATATGAAGAAGGAACTTTATTTAGAATAAGATGGAATATTTATATAAGACTTTCTATTCATCTTACATGCTACAAGTTTATTATCTAGACTAAGTTTATCATTTTTATTGATACAAATGTATAGACACACAAATCACAACCCCACACATCCTAAGAAATGCATTCTGGATTAGCCATCCCTAAATTGTGGCTTTAGGAAACCAAGTTTTAAATAGAAAATAATGTACTGTTTATATATCATAATGTTAAAATCTCCATTCAACGAAATAAAGAAAAAGTCATTTGACCAGTTTCTAAATGATGAGCATAGAGGTAAATAAAGTAAATGTTCAGAGCTAGAAGGTAAGTCATGAGTGGATGTTAGCTGAAGACAGGAACACATTCCAGTATGTGAAATGTATACTAGTGGGGGTAATTGTTTAAAATTAAAATAAAAATTTTATGACTGAATATTGTAGATTCCAGAGTACATGATATGTACATCACAAAAATTAAATTTCGTTGACTATTTAGTATATGATTTATGCTCAAAATTTGTAAACTCTAAGTGAAAACAAGATTTACATTATGTACTTTAGCTTTCTGGAAATTCCAAACTTCCTAGTCTCCTATTTGATAAAATGCAGAGAGAATGCTATGACTTTTATTGTTCTATATTCCATGATGTTTTCTAAATTTTATTATATAGCACAAGAAATATGATGTCAAGTCTCAATTTCTACATTTGTACTTTTACTTGTTTTGACACATTAAACAAATTATGTATCAACTACTATTACATTGAACTTATATTCATTTATAGAGAGTTAAAGACACTGTAATATCAAAGCTACTTATTCACAAATTTTTACCCGTCCATTTACAATTTTGATGATTCACACCTTAAATTTTAAATTTTTATTCCATTTTATGTATTATAATCATACTACATATTATATACTTAATATATTTTTTATAAAATAAACATTGAAAATATACAGAGAGCAAACATATGCACACATATAAAACCATATTCCTAAATATATTCTCAAAATGTTCTATCTATACATTTATTGGTTCTTTATTCTAGTATTCATTTTTTTCACCATACTAAGGAAGACTGTACAAGCTCATTTTGTATTAGTATATTTTTAGTTTGAATTAAAATTTGGTATTTTATATTTTATAGTATCAGGTTCATATGAGTTATTGAATTTGATTTAATGAAGTTGATAAACTACTGTAATTACATTCATATTCCTCTAGTTCTGAGAGGAATTTCTTCAGTGTTATAATCCTCCTGCCTCAGCATCCTAATTACTAGTATGTAGTAGGTAGTACTGGGTCTGAATATCCAATCCTTGAACCAATTTTTTTTTCATTTCTGTGTTTTTTATTTTATGTGTATAAGTATATTGCCTGTATTTGTGTAAGGGAACCCATGTCATGCAGTGTCCACAGAGGTCAGATGAGAGTGTCAGATACCCTGGAACTAGAGTTATGTACAGTTGTTAGCCATCATATGGGTGCTGGGAATAGAACCAGGGTCCTCTATAAGAGCAGTCAGTGGTCTTAACTTCTGAGCCTTCTATCCAGCTCTTTATTTGTTTTTGTTGGTTTGTTTGTTGTAATTTTTAATTGAAATTTTGTGTGTTTCATACAGAACATTTTAATCATTTTTATACCCCCTTCCTCACTGACATTCTCCCATACCTCTCCACCTGATTTCATATGTTCTGTCATTTGTGTTAAGGCTTATTGAGTCAAGTTATTGTCTCCAGATGTCTCTCAGTGCAAGTTCATCCACTGAGGTCTAGTCAATCTATCTAGAGTTCTTCCCTTTAAGAAGATCAGTTCCTCCTCATCCAGCAGTATTTGTACAATCTAAGTGACACAACTGCAATGGAACCTCTACTTCTAAAGTTCACAGAACATAATGGGACAAAGGGTTAAGATAACACTAATGCATCTCTCAACTCTTATTTCCTTTTTAAACTTTTATTTATATTATTTCTTTGTGAGTGTTATGGAATTTATTTTTGATCCTATTCAGATCTCCTCACCACATTTCCACTCAGTGCTAACCTCCACCTATATACCTGCCCTTCAGTTTATACTCTGGATTATTTTTCAAGGCCTATCAAGTCAAATTTGATTTCCCAAAGTGCTCTTGAGTGTTGACCCATCCACTAGAACCTGATCAATCTACTTAACCCAGCATCATATCATTGAAAAATGACTCCTCCCTTTCCAACAACTACACATTGCCAAAATTCCTCAGCTAAGACTGGGGCTTCTTGCCCATCTCCCCTGTCCATTCTGGGTTTTTCTTGGGCTTGGGCTCATGCTGGCCTTGTTTATGCATGCTGTCACAACTGCAGGGGGTGCATATGAGCATCTTCCCTGTTGTATCCAGACAGCATGTTCCCCTTGTATTATTCTTCCACTTCTGTCTTACAGCCTTTCCACTCCCACTTCCACAATGATCCCTGAGACATGGGAAAAGAGGGTATGATAAAGATGTCCTATTTAGGACTGATTTCTCCCCCAGTCTTTATTCTCTGCCCTTGAGGTCTCTGTATTAATCACTATCTGCTCCAGGATGAAGGTCCTCTGATGAGAATAGAGAGATGAACTAATCTATGGATATAACAATAAGTCATTACAAGTCAGTTAAATACTATGTCTGTTCAGTAGTAGGGTTTTCCCATGCTACTTTGTGTAGCCACAGATTCTTGGCCCTCTTAATAGTGCCAGATATGTATTCCATCTTGTGAAGCAGGCTGTAAGTTCAAGCAGAAAATAGATGGCTGCTCCCATAACATTTGTGTCACTATTGCAATAGTGGACAAGGCCAGTTGTTATTGCAGTTTCACAGTTCATTGCTGAATAAAGTTGATGAGTACTTTTCTCCTCAGGTAACACACAGTAACACTTTTAATTCCTATTAAAGTTAGGCAGTAGAGATGAAACTTTAAGGTCAATATCAACTTGATTTCTCTTTGTTCATTCTATGATTCACCTATGTAGTATGTTCAGCAATAGGGTCTTATCAGCTTGAATCAATTTCAACTAAAAGTCTTTAGTGTAGAAGCAAAGAACTGATTTCTGCTTTTGCACATAAAGGGTTTGGAAGTCATAAATTTCCTAACAGCAAGTAAAACTCTTTTTAAAGTAATCCAACAGCTAATATTAGATCAGTACTAAAATTAAGGCTATAAAATCCAAGATCAGGGTGCCTTCAGATTCATTATTAGGTGAGGCTTCATTTCTTCATTCATAGATGGTTTCTTTTTACTATGTTCTATGTAATTCCATAGAAGAGACAAGGCAGTTTTGCAGGATTCCTTTCATAAAGTAACTTATTCGAATTACAAGCATTCTTCCCTCATGATGTAATCACCTCCCAAACACCTGCTATCATTTGGGTAAGAATTTCAGTCTGTAGTTTAGCTTAAGCAAGGGGATTAACAAAAATTTCAAACCAGAGCACTTTGATATGTTCATATATAGTAGATGAAATGATCTATCAAGCCATGAAAAATCATGGCAGCTTACTACATTGATTGATTGATTGACTGATTTGTGTATGGGGTGCTACAGCATGTATGTGGAGGTTAGAGGCTACACACCATTATAATTCTGTCACAATTCATATAAATTGTATAAAATAAGTTTGAATCTAAAGAGTTGGGATTTGTGATAATAATGATACATAAATGTCATCTCATTAGATATAATAAATTGGCCACTCCAGTGCTGAATGTTAATGATGGGGGAGGGTGGGTTGGGATAGAAATTAGGTATATATGGGAACTTGAACTTTCTACCTAATTTTTGTGTAAAGCTTTTTTTATGTAACTGCTTTTCAAAAATAAACTCTGCTAAGTTTTAAAATATTTTATGACAAGTGATTTATCTTTTTATGAAATGACCTAAAGGAGAAATAGTAAAAGTATTATTATAATTAAATATATTAATTAAAGCACACCCATGTAGTGACCCAGTTGAACTTTCTGTTAGGACACTGGTTCCTGCTGGGCCACATTTTAACCACACCCTCCAAATCACTAGAAAAAAAAATAGTGACAACATATATTAATATTTTTCTTTAAAAGCAGAAGTATGGCCCTTGCTCTGAGACTTTATATGTTTCTACAAAAAATTAAACACCCTAAAGACTTGCATAGTACATTCCAATTCTTGTTGCATTGGATTATAGAGATAATTGCTTATTAGTTCTTGCAACTGTGACTATATATGACATTGTTGTCTAATTTGTTATGTAGTTATTACACACATCTGTAAAACAATGTCATTGTTCTTGATGGTATTGGAAAGAATGCCATAGCTTCAGCTTTACAGATAAACCGTAAGTGGCATTATGCCCCTCTGTGTTATTTTAAGGAAGCTGCATGTAGGAATGGTGTCCTTTACTGGGGTCATTCTATACATTTTCTTTCTAGAAACCATGGGGATAAAATATGTTTCATGACTGAAAATGGCTGGGGGAGTTGATGAACTTAGACTTGAAACCCAGAGTATAGAAAGAATAGAGAAATAGAACAGTAGGTAATGGATGGGTCATTCCTGAACTACAGGTTTCTGATATCTCTGAGACTTGACAACATATCTAATTTATATCGCTGGATAGCAAACCTAACATCCCTTTGTCACATTGCTTCCTAGATTTATCAGCTAAACAAATGTATATTTCACTAAGTACTGCATCTGGTTTACAATAATAGAGGACAAATAATGCTTTTGGTTTGTTCTGTAACTGTAAAAGTCAAACAAAATTTGCAATTTGCTCTTTTCTAAATTATATTTATTTGTTCTGTGTATT
Organism: Eospalax fontanierii; assembly: GCA_035773235.1. Taxonomy (NCBI): domain Eukaryota; kingdom Metazoa; phylum Chordata; class Mammalia; order Rodentia; family Spalacidae; genus Eospalax; species Eospalax fontanierii. The sequence continues at coordinate 20,190,282 of CM069525.1, read as the reverse complement.
TGTCCATATACACATACTACATTGCTCATGTGGAAGAGTACAGATTGTGGGAGTTGATTTCCTGCTGCCACCATGTGAGTCCATGGACTTGAACTCAAACCCTCAGGTTTGACAGTAAGTGCCTTTTACCCAATGAACCATCTTGCTGGCCCAGAATCTCAGATTTTATACATATACACACACATATACAAAGGCTGGGAATGTAGCTCAGTGGTAGAGCACATGACTATCATAAACCAGGCCCTGGGTTCAAACTCCCCAAATGCTGGAGCTACAGGTATGTACCACCATTCCCAGATATATTTTATTTTATTTATTGAGTTAATGGTTGTCAGCTTATAATTTTTGTTTCCAATATTATGTAAAAAATAGTTCCAGTGTGAGGCTGGAGTGACATCCCAGTGTTTAAGAGCATACACTGCTATTTTTCACAGAGGACCCAATTTCATTTCCCAGCCCACACATGGCTGCCCTAGCGCTCTCTTCTAGACTCCCCGGTTCACTCATGTAAGTGCAGACAAAGCACTTGTACACAGAAGAAAAATAGATAAACCTTTAATTAAAAATTTCCCAGTAAGCAATACCTTTATTTCTTCACACACAGACAGACACAGACACAGACACAGACACACACACACACACACACACACACACACACACACACACAAATGGATTTCAAAGTATGTTTACTTAGAAAAGCTCACTCAACAAAAAATGAGAAAACAGGCTTGACTGAGTTTAGTTTCTAGTACACTACTCCTAACCTTAAGGTAGAATTAATGCATTGTGTATTTACATTTTGACATTTCTGATCCAAGCTAAGGGGCTGAAACTCTGAACAGTCCCAAGTCAATATGGGAAGCCGCAGTAGAGAAACATAAGATTTCTCAGAAACAGTTTGAAGGAGAAAGTCTCTAATCCTACATGGTAGTGTCCTTCTGTGAGGTTCTCAATAGAAGTTCAAACCTCTCACAAAGCACCTTCAGACAAGTTATAGTAGTAAGTCTGAAAGGCTCTCTACAGGAACAATGTAAATAAAGATTTTAAAAAATTGAGGATCAGATGCTGAGACTTCCCCTTGTGTTCTACAGTTTGAATAAGTACTTGAAGCCTAGGCTTTCTTCTTGGCAGATGGTTGTTCAAATATATTATGCACCCCAGCTAATTTTTGTTTAGAGAACTTGGTGCCCTGAGCACTCTCTTAGCCCCCTGAGGAGTCAAAGGAAATAGTAAGTTGATTGACAAGGTACTACCAGACTATACAAAATTCTTAACCCACATAACTTTTGGAAGAATCATCAAGGGTAATTGCAATGAAATCTCAATTCTAAACTTCTTAATCTTCATCCATGAAGAGGGCACCCTGATGATAGTACATTTGTAAAAACTTCTATTTGCCATTAACAACTTTGTTGATGTTATCTTTGCCATTTCCCAAAAGTTCAGTCTGCCTTTCTTCCTCAGTGAGGTATCATATGTATTCAGTTTCTACTTTCTCTTTTTCCAGTGCTTCTTGGTCCTCTCTGTCTCTCTTGATTCCTTTTACCACTTGTACTTTAAACTTCCTCCTCATCATTTTGATCATCAGTAATGAGTGCATCCAGTGCAGCGAGGGACAGATTAATCTCTTAATTTTCCAAAGCTATAAGTAAAGGTAGCTTAAGTTTTAATGTCACTTTATTTCTTCTCAATGTTTCATACCACTTCATCCAGTTATTCAAAATCATGTTTAGCATCTGCTACATGGCCCAGATTTTCTATAACCATCTTTGTATTCTGTGACTGCTTTTGTCTTACTTTATTCTGACATGCAAGGAAAATAACAATGACCTGGGAATAGGGCAGTCATGCACCTTATCCACTTCTATGTGCCTATTTTATGTATCTTTCGATTCATACCTACCCTATCTTTGCATAGCATGTTTACATTATCTAATTAAGCTTGCTTATTTTTTTCAACATGGCAAGTTTGGGTCAAGTAAAAATGAATATGGAGAAAAATCATTATAAATGACTTTCTGGGGAAATATAAGTGTTATAACAGATGTGGGACAGAAACTTCTCACATAATGCATGTTCTTTTAAATCTTCTACATTAATGAGATGGGAACAACAAATGTCTATGGTTCCTTCCCATATTTTTGAAATATTACTGCAAGTCTTGGGAACCATGCCCTGACTTTTGTGACCCTTGTCACTGTGTTTGAAACTCAAGTTACTCTTTGGTATTTTCATACTTTACTGTCACATAACACTGTAGATTCTAAGGGATAGCATTAGAAGGTTCTAGGAAAATTATTTCAAAATAAATAGAGTCTTCTATAGGTTTTCTCAACTGTATTTTTGGAGTGATAAAATTCTCCTTTTCTGTACAATTTGTGGCACCAAACATGTATGCATGACTGCCTAGATTATGTGTGAAATTGAGTGTGAAGCATGAGTGACCTTGAACACTGCCCTGTTCCTTTCTTTCTCTTTTATTCATCATGATTTTTTTCATTGTGCATCCATCAAATTTTATCAGTCTACTCCCTTGACACAGGAAATGTCTCGTGAAAGGTGAGAGAAACAACTTTAAAGAAAAAAAAAAGTAAAAGGGAGGTCCAGAGTTAAAACAACAGGAAACATAAAGGGCACTAGCAACAAAGAACTGTTTGCCATATTGAGACACTGTGGGAGATTCCCATGTTGCCCAGAGATACTATTATATTCACACCACCTGATTTCATACTATTCTCTTGAGATTTACGCAACTGCCAGAAGCCACTTGACATTTTTCCAAACTGTTTTCTGCCTCTTCTATATTCTTAATGTTCCTCAAAACCATTGAAAGGGTTTCACTGGAAAGGTAATACAATTTTTTGCCTTTTAAATCTTGAGTGACACAATCTTATATCAAGGACAAATTTCGTTAAGCTCTACATGAAGGCATAAAATTCTAAGGAAAATTTTGATACGGTCTCCCTCTTCAGCCCTGGTCAAGCCACAACTTGCCCTGTAGACCAGGTGAGTCCCAAACTCACAGAGGTCTTCCTGTCTCTGCCTTCTAAACACTTGGATAATAAGCATTTTCCATCACAGCCAGCTTAGAAGAGAAACTTCCCTGACAGGAAATCTAATGCAGGCTTCAGCAGGAGATAACAGCTGTGAATCCTAACAACTACACCACCAGAGAACATTCCTAAGTTATCTCTTAAAATTTGTTTCAATGATTTTGCAACATCATCAATTACAATGTTCTAATAGGAGATCAACCATAGGAACAGAAGATAAAGCATACAATTTTTCATCCTAATACAAACAAATCAACATGCCAAATATTATGCCAAGAAATACTTTTGCTAAAAATAAATAATAATTTCACTGAAGAATGTGATCAGAGATGATGGTAAGCACTGCCAGGGCAGATACTCCTCAGCGTCATGAAAATACACAATTTATTTTCAGCTCCACCTTCTTGGGTAAGTTTGTTGATGACCTTGGGCCTTCAAGTCGTGATTTTATGATTGTAAGGAATCTTTGTAGAACCAGAGGTGAAATTCAGACAAATAGAAGGGGGTGATATTGTAACAACTGGGTTTTTTTTTTTAATCTGAACAAAATTTTACTAAAAAGTTACTGGTATACAACCACTTCCATCATGTTTTTGGGACTTGGATCATATGCTCAATTACAGTTTCAGGATGGTAGATGGTCTGATTTTCTGATATTTTTAATCATTTATAATGAGAAGAAAGGAAGAGGTATAATGTGGTAGTTTGTAAGCCACGAAAGCAAGAATATCTACAATAAAAAATAAATTAATTAGGTATTGTGAAATATGGTCTTATACACAGTAAATATACAATTCTAAAAGATAAGTGTATGGAAATGCTTTTTGTGGAAGAAAACTCAGAGTGGTTAGTAGGGAAAACTTTTATAAGGAATTAAAATACATCTAAATTTATTTATAATTTATTATAATTAATAATGGTCCTTTTGTCAGACTATCTTTGAATATTCAATAAGATAATGTACATGAAGCATTTGGAAAATTGCCTATAGCAAAGAAAGTACTCAAGAGATGATAAGATGAGTATTAGTCTGCCCATATACAAAGAACAGTCTACCTTCATTCATTCGTTAATTATAATCATCATGAATCTCATGTAATTAAGCTGTGGAAGGGATTATTTCTACTTAAACTGTTCATGTTAAACTGCTTGTATTATTAGAAAACTCTGTTTTTCAAATTTATATTGTTGAAAATATGATTGAGTGTTTAGGTAATCAAATATTTGTAGTCTAAAACAAAATATTTTATCTGTTATGTAAAATGATTTACATTGTCACTCATTTTATTGATAAAATAATTTAAATGCTGAAGAGTTATCTTGAAAAAAATACTGAATCTATTTTTAAACTTAAAAATTAGCCACAGAAACTCTTTTCCAATTTTTTAAGTTAAAACATAAGACTACGAATGGCATTGCTTAAAATATATGATAAATAAAGATTTGAAAAATTAAATTGATGTCATTGGAATCTATAATCATCACGTTTCTAATAAAGATGTTCTGACAATTTGTCAAACTTCAATGGTCTGGATGAATCAGTCTCATTCTTAGACTTTGTTACTTATGAAGCATATTCTTTTTAATGGCATACTAAATATATTTTCGATGATGTTGATAATAATTATTAAAAGTTGAATTGCACAGGATTATGAAATTTAGTTTCATTTGGACAAGAAAACTCGAACTATTTGAGCAATAAAATTCATTTCAGTCAGCAGAGCTGCTGGAAAATTGGCACAAATGACACTGTGGAATCTAATTTAATTCATATATATTGTGTGTTGGTATGACTATAGACCAAGGATTTATCATCATGAGTGATATTTGCAATTAGAAAAGAGGTTAGTGCTTAGAGTTTAGAGATTGTTACCTTACATTGGTGAAGCAGAAGTAAATCAGGTTTAGGATTCATCAGTCTTTAAAGTACCTTAGTGCAAACAAGAGTGACTTGATCAAGATAGTATAGCTGATTAGTTCTATCAACAGCTGGCACCAAACTGCCTCAGGTCTTTGGTAATTATACAGTCCACTAGTTTTATACATTATGGTTATGTTGATATTTCACTTGCTGCTGACCACTTCAGAGAACTCATAGAAATAAAAGTCATGAGCTGGCCAGAATTTGTAATCAATGTCAATAAATGAGAAGCATGAGGGTAAGGTGCCTGCACACACATAATAGTAAGGATGTCTAACAAAGAAGCAGCCATCCATGCAGCAGGAAATAAACGGAAGTTTACATTTCAAAGAAAATTTATCAGAATAAACTAACAGAATCATGACCCTTCCCTTCCTTATAGTCTTTGTGTATTATGTTCTTCAATAGAAGATTTTGATGGAAGGACAATGAAAATATTTTCTGTGGTCAGGTGATTGAGTTATCATCTGGGGAAATATAAAGGCAGATAGAGAAAGAAAGGAGATTTTCTATTAACTTCATGTGCATTCTTTTATATTTTGGGGGTTTCAATTTTTCCTTTCAAGGCAAAAACATTTTCAGGTTTTCCAAACAGGAGTATTTTCTGTGTAATTCAATACTGGATAATAAGAGTAGCTCATATTTAGTAAGCTTCTTACTGATGTCTAGACCTGTGTCTCCTATTTCAAAAGCTGTTTCTTACTGATATTCATAAAAATCATATGAGAGAATATAGTAAAGTCATTACAACAGATCACAAATGATTCTTGTCATTGTAGGTATTGATAGGATTACTCATTTCCTTTCCCTCCTTAGAGTCAAATATATTCATACATATTCCTTTCAGTCAGTTCAACGTAAGTGTGAGTGATAATTGTCATCTCCATGTGGCAGTTTTAAGAGCTAGTATATAATTCATCAAGATCTCTCTATCCTCTGCCATTGTAATGAGCAGTGTTCCAGAAAGTAGTACCCTATTAAACTGCATCTTAAATTGAGCTCTGGGCACAGTTATTACTTGTCTTTCATTGAAAATGAACAAAGATTAATAAATATATGTGGCATTAAACCATTGAAATTTTGAGAATTATTTACTTTTGTAAAATCAGATCATTCTGACTGATTTATGTAATTATCATTATTATCTTTATCAATTTATAATGGAAATGAAGGTAACTTGTATACCGTGACATGACTCAGTAAGTAAGAACTGAATTCAAACCAAGTAACCTTGGTCCAAAACCCATGCATTTACCAACTATTTTATACAGCTATTTTAATACACTTGCTGTGAAGAGAGAATATCTAATAATGTGATACAGAGCCCTGTACTTAACTTCTAAGCTTCAAGAATGATTCACTAAAATTTACTTGAACTTGACTTTTGTTTCACATTTTTAAATCACTAACACTACTTCCCTAGGGAAGAAAGGAGTCATCAACACCTAGCTTACAGATTTATTGCAAAAATTCAGGTTCTCACAAGAAAATAGTAGACATTGGGTGGCTTACATAAGTCAGATATTTGCTTTTGAATAGTTATAGAAAAAAGAAATTCCAAGATCAATATGGTGTGTGGTATGGGCTCATTTATAGACAGTTACTTCTTCACTGAGTCCTCACATGACAGAGAAAGGACAGAGCTTGTGACTCTTGCTCTTTGCATGCTTATACCAGCTCTATCAGATTCAGAGATGAACTTGATTACCTCATTGATATCCTCATAGGTCCTACCACCAAACATACTGACATTGGGGGTTGTGACTTCCTATGATTTAGAGAGGGACAAATAGTCTGTAGCAATAGCTATGGGGCCTAAGGAACTTAAGGAAAGTTAAAATAATGTACTCACTCCTATTTTCCAGTATTTCTTGTCTCAAAACAATTCCAAAGAAAAGTATTTCATACATTCATCTGTTCACTTATATAAAACATATTTATGTAACAATTATTGTGTATCAGATTATTCTAGACACTAGAGCACAATAGAAAACAAAATTTATTTCTTCTATTTAATTTATCATATGTCAGAGAGAAACAAAAGTATATGCCATTGGGACAGAGAGTAACATATCATTAAAAAACAAAACAAACATAGAACATGATAGGTTATAAAAGTCTTATCTTTTCAATGATAGTGAGATAAAATCTCTAATATGAAGTGATATTTATACACAGATCAATATTCTTTAACATCTTCAGCTATCAAAAAATACTTGGAGCTAGGCAAGTCACAGCCTGTAGGAGACAGCCTACTATCATCACTCTGCTAAATAGACATAATATGAACTGATTTGTAATGACTTATTGTTATACCCATAGATTAATGCATCTCTCAATTCTTATAAATAAGGTTCTTCTTACAGCAGATGGTGATTAGCACAGAAGCTCACAACTGCTCAGCATGCAGGGAATAAAAGACTCTAGAGAGCTCAGGCCTAAAAGGGACACCTATATCATACCCTTTCCTCCCAATACTCAGGAATCATTGCAGAAGAGGGGGAAGAATGATTGTAAGAGACGGAGGTGTCGATGAAAACAAGGAAACAGTTGTGTGGACACACAGGGTACTGCACATATGAATCTACAGTGCTTATGACAACATGCACAAGATCTGTGGAGATCCAAACGAAACAGTGTCTCAGCATGCATGGGGAAGGTCAGCACAATACCCCAGTCCCAGCTGAGGATCTCTTGGCAATTGATAAATGTTGGGAGAGGGAGAGTCAGTTTTCTTTACTGTTGGGATTCCTAGTAGGGTGAACAGAGTCCAAGGGATAGACCTATACCCAAGAGCATTTGGTAAACACAAATTAGACACAATAAGTTTTAAATAAAGCTAAATAATATTAGAGAAGATGAGTTTGTTATGACAGGGACACTAAGGTAGAGTAGAGACAGAAAGGAGGCCTGAATAAAATCAAAATACATTGCATAAAATGCTCAAATTAATAAAACTGAAAACAGGAATTTTTAAAAACAAAACAAGGTAATGAAAGTGGAGCTGGAAAGATGACACCACAATTAGGGGCACTTGCTTGTCTTGCATAGAACTCCAGTTCAGTTGTCAGCACCCACATCAGATGGTGCACAACCCCCTGTAACCTCAGCTCCAGGGGATTCAACTCCATCTTCTGGCCTTCACAAGCACCCACCCACCCACACACACACACACACACACACATACACACACACACACATACACGCACACACACACACACACACACACACACAAAGAAAGAGAGAGAGAAACTATAAAATGATAATGAGGAAATAGTTTTTCAGATTCCTGAATTTTACAGAAGGATAGTTTGGGATCTAGAATTAGGGTTGGCAAACATGCTTTAGGCAGGGCCAAGTGATAAATATTTTTGTTCTGTAGCTTATACAGTATCTTTCATAACTTCTCAACTCTGCCAAAATCCAGCCAAAGACGACATGGCAGCAAAGCGTGTCTATGTTAAAATAAAACTTTATTCAAGAAACAAAACAGAATTGGTAGTATTTATCCTTTAAGCTGTAGTTTGCATACTCCTGATCTAAAACTGTGGAATTCCTTTTTCAATGCCACACATATAATGACTGATGACAAAAGAAAGCATAAATGTATTTCTTTTGTCATTGTAAATAGCAAAGACATTTTTAGATCTGATCTTCATGGCATGATATAGGTGTTAAATAAAGAATTTGTATGTGCCAAAATGAAAAACTGCACACTGTTGATACCTGAATTCTACTTAGGGAGGGAAATACTGTTGTTTAGGAAAACAAATTTATTGGCTATTTCTGGAAGGTGACACCTCAAGAGCCAGATTTAGCAGGAAGCAAGAAATACAAAAGGGATGACTCAATAATTCTGCATTAGAAGTAAACATAACCAGAATTTGGAAGAAGGGAAAGAGTAGGAAGTAAAAGACTGAGAAAGAAGATGCCGCAGTCAACAGATCTGGGTGCTAAAAATCTTTTTTAAGAAAAAGATATCTGGAGCTGGAGAGATGGCTCAGCAGGTTAAGAGCAATGACTGCTCTTTCAGAGGACCCAGGTTTGACTCTGAGCTCCCATATGATGCTTAGCAATAGTCTGTAACTCCTGTTCTGGAGGAATCCGACTCCTTATGACCTCCCAAATCATTGATACCACACTGGTGCACCTACCTGCATGCAGGCAATACAATCATACAAATAAAATAAAAATAATAAATAATTTTTAAAAGGAAAAGATATATAGTCAATTTGTGAGGGCCTGGATTGATATAACGCAAAATTCCGACTTCCATCAAAACTAAGTGAATTTTTATACACAAATCAAAATCCTTTTATGAATGGGTTATTGAGCATATGTGTGAGGAAGCGATAGAAATTAAAAAGGAAGCAAATGTCTTCTGTGAGCCAACTCTTTTGTGTATGCAGTGCTTAACTGCACACCAACCTTCTATAATGCAATAATCACTTTTTCTGTACTTTGATACTTAAACCCTGTCAGTAAAAATCACGTGTATAGAACCTATTGGTCCAGTTATAAATAGAAAGAATCCCCACCTCAAAATTTCTCTAACCAATGCTGTAACTCTCTTACTAACACCAATTTTAAAACTTAACTGTTCTACACAAAACCTCAAACTTTCTTCTCCATCTTTTTAATTTTTTTTGTCTTTTTGAAACAGGGTGTCTCTGTAGCCCCAGAAGGCTGGGAACATGCTATGCAGACCAGGCTGACCTTGAACTCACAGAGATCCACCTGCCTCTGCCTCCCGAGTGCTGGGATTAACGGCGTGCACCTGCACACCTGGCTTACTTCTCCATCTTTTTAATTATCAGACAATAACCTGACATTTTATAAGAAAGTAAAGGAATGAGATTTTTAACTCCTTTATACAATCAAGGAATATCCCCTTCCTTAATGTGCCTCTCTTTGCAGATAAGATTAATTCTGTCACCTTATGAATTTTACATGTCTTTGATCCCTTATTGCTCTTATTTTGAGCTCTCATAGAACTAAAGCTTTCGTAAGAGAACTTGAGTCATGAAAAAGAAATATCTACCCTATTCTGGAGGCTCAGTGGCCCTAATAGACACCACAGACTTGCAAAGTAAAGCCCAATGCCATGAATATACTCCCTCTCAGAGGTGTTGACCAGAGATATCCCATAAATCCTCAAACAATACTGACTATTGCCATTGCACTTGGTTATCCATGAGAACTTGACTGTAAGCCTCTATTGTTTTCAGAACAAACAGGGAGAAATCAAGCTGGTACTGACTTTGAAACTACATCTATGCTGACTAACTTTCATAGGTGTTATTCATGTTACAGGCAGAAAGAGGTAGTCATCAACCTTACTCAGCTATGTGTAACAGCTGGCTTAAATAAATATGCCCACTATTGCAATAGTGGCACAAATACATTGGGATTAACCAATCACCTTCTAGTTGGATTTAGGACCTGCCAAAATGGAGTCCATACCTGACACTGTTATCAGGACCAAGGTTATGTACCATAGGTCAGAACCTAATACTATCATTCTCATCAATAGACATAATATTAAACTTACTGGTAATGACATTGATTTACCAATAGATTAGAGCATGCATCTCTCAACTCTCACCAGACAAGGCTCTTCCTACTGTAAGTGGCAATTAACACTGAGATCCACAAATGGTCAATATGTACAGAATAAGAGATTGCACAGTGCTCAGTCAGCCCCAAATTGGACACCTATTTGCACCCTCTCTTTGCAAGGCTCAGGGATCATTTGTATAAGAGGGGGCAGAAAGATTGTAAGAGCCAGAAGTAATGGGCAAATCCAAAGAAACTATGTTGTCTGTACAGCACAGGGTAGTTGCACATGAACTCACAGCATGTGCAATACTTATGTAAAATCAAGCCAGACAGGAGCCCAGCGGAATGGGAGAGTTGATCAGGAAGCCCCAGGTCTAGCTGAGGATCTATTAGCAAATGATAGGTACTAGGACAGGGAGAGTTCAGTTCCCCTACTACTGTGCTGCCTGGTAGATTGGCCAAAATCTAAGGGACGAACCCACACCCAAGAGCACTTGAAAACACATATTAGATTCTATACACCTTTAACTTTTTAAAAACAATTAATAGTAGTGGCCATGATGTTGGGGGTGCTTTGTAGTACAATGGGGATGGCCAGGGCAAAGGGTCTGAATATTATCAAAATAAATTATATCAACTACTCAAATAAATGAAAATATTTTTAAAAGAATTAACATGTTAGTTTATCTCTAACCCTTAAGTGGACTATAACAATAGATTCCTGAATATTTTCCCATTTAAATACTTGACCTCTCTACCCTTCCTCCAAATCGCATTATCTAGAACATTGTTTTCAAATACAAATATAATATCATACCTTTATTAATGGTTTTTTATACTTGTTGGATAATGTTACAATTTACATTGCCTTTCCTTTGAAATTTCCATTCCAATATAGAATCTTTATTTTTATTAACTTTTGAAAATTTTGTGAGCCTGGGGTCAGGGGCATATGATACAGTACACATGTGGAGATCACCAGACAATTGTGGGTCACTGTTTCCATCATGTAGTGCCTGGGGATCAAACTCAGGTCATGATACTTTGTGGCAATTGCCTCTACTCTATGAGCCATCTTGCTTATCTTGCAAAATTTAATAATAAAATTTCCTCAGTGTAGAACTGTGGCCTCTTCTGTAGCTTAGTTAATACATACTACTCTTTTGTATCGTGCAATAATGGCTGCTTTATACCAGGAGGCTATGTGTAACTTCCTATACAAGATAAAGTCAACTTTTTACATGCATTCGTGTCACCATACTCCCTCATCACAGCATCATAGGAAATATCATCAGTAATGATTGATGTATTTGTGTGATGATTTTTTTTAAATCACATGAAATCTTAAAGTAGTTTAGTATTGATTGGCCTATTCCCAAATACTAAGGTTTCTGAAGACTTTGTAAGATGTTTATCAGACATTGTCATCTTTTTCTTTTTAGAGTTTTATGTTCAGATCCATAGACATTTTTTCCTCTTAAAATAATATTTTTATTAATTCTTTGAGAATTGCATACAATTTACTTTGATCACATTTATGCCTAAGCCCTCATCTCCTCTACAGTCTACCCTACCTCATCACCTCTTCATTTCCTGTCCTATATTAATATTTTTATTGAAGTGGGGGGATTTTCATACATTATAGTTTAATGGTATTTAGATCACCTCCCATATCCCCACTTACCACAACTGCCTCTGTCTACTTTAATCTACTCTCTTATACATATATAATAAGACATATAGAGTCTGATTTGTGTCTCCAAGTGTTCTTCAGTGTGGGTCCATCAACCAAGAGTTCCATTCCTATATGACAATTTCTTTCCCTCTCTCAGAAGCCATCAATTATGAAGATTTCCTGAAGTTGTGTTGGGATTTCTTACCCAATTCTCTCTGTCTATGGCAGGGATTTTGTCTTGTTTGAGCCTGCATAGGACTTGTACATGTTGTCAATATTGCTATGAATATATATGAGTAACTGTACAGATGTCTGGAAGACTATGATTCCTTGTGGTCATCCACCCCCTATGGATCTTACAATCTTTTTGCCTCCACTTCCGCAGTCATTCCTGGAGCCTTGGAGGCAGAGGGTTGAAATAAGTGTCCTATTCACGGATAAGCACTCTGCAGCCTCTTGGTCTCTGCATATTGGCCAGTTGTGGGTTTCTGTGCCATCTGCTGCATAAGGAACTTCTGGTGGGAGCTGAAAGATGCATGCATCTCACATATAGAGATTGCATTGAAAATATGTCATTCAGGGTTAAGCAGCTCACAGACATTTACTCTCTACATTTTAACCAGTTCTGGAATTCTGTAATAGGTTCCATCTGTTGCATAAAGAAGCTTCTTTGCTGAGGAGTGAATGTATATGTGTCTGTAAATATGAGGATACATATTTAAAATAAAGTTAGATACTATGTTGATCTAGGAATGTGGCAAAATTATGTTTTCTCTAGGATATATGACCACTCCAGCCATGTATTTGGCTATGTCTGTAGTACCACACACGAGTTCCTTCCCATTGATCTGGCCTTAATTCCAATTAGACAGCTGTTGATTATTCCCAAGAAGAAAGTACTGCTACTATATCAATAGCTATAGAGTGCTGGGCCAGTTATTATTGTTTATTCAGATTCATAACTGGGCAGGACCATTAATTGATTTCCTCCCTTGGAAGCTTGTATAGTATCTTCTGATACCCTGAGAGCTGGTCTTCAGAGAGGAGGCCTCCAGGTCAGTTCAAGCTCAATTGCTTTAAGTCTGTTTCCAAAGTGCCGCCTGTCTTTAACCATATGGTCTTACCTTCAAGGGTCTTCAAACATATGGTCTTACCTTCTGGGAGGAAATCGAGAACTGTGGCCATAGCCTGTGTTATTTTGGAAGTCGCCTAAACTATTGTGACCAACAACTCAAAGGGAGATTTTTCCTGACTGGCACTTTGTTATATACCTTCAGCTACACATATGCATTCCTATGTTTGTTGTATGCATATTTTTCAGTAGGACTTTGTATTAATACATTTGTCCCTGGTTTTCTCACCATTTAACATTATTTATCTCTCATCTCATTCCTCTGCAAATCCCTTCCTACCCACTCATTTAAAGTAGCTCCATATTCCCTATTTCCCCCTTAATCTACTCCTCCCCCTCTCTCGAGTTCTTAATTCTCCTTTATCCCCATGGTTCTTTTCCATTTTCCTGGCTCCTGTGGTTACATTAGGGCATATACTCATATTTGGGGATTTGGACCTAAGATCCACAAATGAGATTGAACATTGCCATTTGTTTTTCTGTGCCTGTTTTACTGGACTTAGTGTAACAGTTTCTAGTTCTATCCACTTACCTGAAAATTTGATGATTTTTTTTCACTGCTGAGTAGAACTCCATTGTATAAATGTACCACATTTTCATTACCCATTCATCAATTGAAAAATATTTAGGTTGTTTCTATTTCTTTCATATTGTGATAAAAGCAGCAACAAACATGGCTTTACAAGTATCTCTGTAGTAGAATGAGTCCACTGGGTATATTCCAAGAAGCTGTGGGTTCAACTCATATAGTAGATTTATTTTCAGTTTGTTTTAAGTTTTCCATACTGATTTTTACAGTAGTTGGATCAGTTTTTGATTCCAGCAACATTGGATGAAGGTTTCCTTTCCCCACATCAATGCCAACATTTATTGTCATTCTGATTGGGGTTAGATGAAAAATTAAAATAGTTTTAATTTGTATTTCCCTACTTCCTAAAATGTTGAACACTTTAAAGGTGTTTCTTTGCTCTTTTTATTTATTCTTTTAAAAGATCTCTGTTAGTTCCACAGCACATTTTAATTGGGTCATTTTTTCATTATTTCTTTGTTTTTTTGAGTTCTTTATATATTCTGTGTATTAATCCTGTGTCAGATGAATAGCTGGTCAAGATTTTCACCACCCTGTAGGCTTCTTCATCACTCAATTGGTTGTTTCTTTTGCTGTATAAAAAGCTTTCTAGTTTAATATGGTCCTAATTATATTGTTCACTTTAATTTCTGAATGAGTGAGGCCCCCATTTAGAAAGTCCATTCCTGCACTTATATATTACATGATATGGCCTATGTATTCTTCTAACAGTTTCAGCATTTGAGGCTACATAATTTTATTTATCCATTTGGAGTAGATTGTTGTGCAGGTATGGGTCTAATTTCATTCTTCTACATGTGGATATCCAATTGTGCCAGCACCATTCATTGAAGAAGCTGTCTTTTTTCCAGTGTGTGTCCTTAGCACCTTTGTTAAATATAAGGTGCCTGCAATTGTGTGCATTCATGTTTGGGTCTTCTATTTTGAACCATTGATATGTGAATTTGTTTTTGTGTCAGTACCATGCTGTTTTAAAGACTAAAGCTCTGTAATATAGATTGAGGTCTGGTATGGTAATCCCCCTGGTGTTCTTTGTGCTCTGGATTGCTTTGGCCATCTGGAGTACTTTGTGTTTCCATATGAGTTTTAGGATGAGGTTTTCTTTTACTGTGAAGAATGTCAAGGGGGTTTTGACTGGGATTGCATTGATTCTGTAAATTGCTTTTGTTAGTTGGTCATTTTCACTATATTGGTTCTACCAATTCATGGGCATGGGAGATCTTTCCATATGTGTGTCTTCCTCAATGTTTCTTCAAAGATTTAAAGCTTTCATTGAATAGGTTGTAATGACTTTGGTTAGATTTGTCTACGGATATTTTTAGGTCACTGGTAATGGAATTGTTTCCCTGGAATTTTCTATGATTTCTTGTTATTTGTAGAAAGGCTACTGATTTTTGTAGATTGATCTTGTAACCTGACACTTTACTGAAAGTGTTAATAATTTCTAACAGTTTTCTGGTGGAATTTTTGAGATCTCTTATGTATAATATTATATCGTCTTCAAATAAGGATAATTTGACTTCTTTTTCAACTAGTACCCCATGAATTTGCTTCTCTTACCTTATTGTTCTAACTAGAGTTTCAAGCACTGTATTGAAATGGAGTGGAGATAGTAGTCAGCCTTCTCTGGTTGCTGATTTAAATGGAGATGTTTGAATGTTTCTCCATTTACAGTGATGTTGGCTATGGGTTGTATATAGCTCTAATTATATTGAAATATATGATATCCAGTCCAGTTCCCTTTAGATCATTTATCATGAGTGCATGTTAGATTTTGTCAAAGGCCTTTTCTGTGTCTATTGAGATGAGCATATGATTCTTGTCTTTAAGGCAATTTATATGATTGATTACACTTATGTTTATTGAACCATCCCCCCATCTATGAAATAAAGCCACCATGATCATGGTAGATAATCTTTTTGATGTTCATCTGTATGTAATTTGTGATAATAACTGAGAATAGTTGAGAATTTTTGCATCTATTTCATTAGGAATATAAGCCTATAGTTTTCTTTTCTGTTGTGTCTCTTCCTGGTTTTGGTATTAGAGTAAAGCTGGAGTCATAGAAAGCATTTTGAGGTCAGACAGAGAGAATAGAGACACTGAATCAAAAATGACACATTCACTGCACATAGGATGGATGAATCTCTCAACTCTCGCCAGAGACGTTTCATTATGCAGCAGATAGTGATTAACACAGGAACTCAAAATTGGCCAATGTGCAGAGTACAAGGGGCCAAAGAGTGCCTATCACTGAATAGGACACCTATTTCAAACCTGTGCCTCCCGTGACTCGTGTATCATTGCAGAAGAGGAGTCAGAAAGATTTTAAGAGCCGGGGGTAGATGACCATAAGGAAACAGTCTTCCAGAGAGCTAGTGAGTTACTCATACAAATTCACAGCAATGTTTACAGCATGTATAAGTTCTTTGCAAGCTCAAATAAGACAAAATCCTAGCCTAGAACTAGGGAAGTAAGAAATACCATCCTAACCTAAAGCACTTTTGCCAATTGATTTACTTCCATTCCCCTAGCCACGTATACTTCTACTGACCCCTGCCCAATTTTATGTATTCTATTATACATAATATAGCATATAGAGTATGATTTGTTGTAAGTACCATCCAACTTTATTGTAAGACAATCACAAATGTTCAATAACAAATAAAAATTTAAAAACAATAAAGTAAATATTTCATACTCATCCTAGCATAGTTACCCTGAAAATTAGCCTAGTTCCTCACACATGATGCTGCCTAAAAATGACAGAGCCTCAATGACTGATAAATGAATGAGGGTGGAATACACTGAGTGATAAAACACTTCATATTATGTTATGTATATTATGTATGTTAATAGCATACAGGACAGTCGAGTCAGAGGTAACCATCTCATTATAGCTTCTCTGGGAATGTAGAGAAATTTAAGGAATGACACTGAACTTTCTGCAATACATGAAAATGTGGGTTAAAGAAAATTCTTAGGCCATAGCTGACATATTGAGCATAGTAGATTGTATCCATATAGAATGTAGTTCAAATGTGGAATTAAGAAGACCTGGGGAAAAAAGTTAACTTGATAATCATATGTAGGAGAACTAATGAGGAATAAAATGAGTTTCAGACTGTAATTGGCAAACTGACTTTATCTGCCAAATAACTGAGTAATTTTGTGAATTTTCATGTTGTCCACCTAACTCTAATATTTTATAAGGAGAGACTTTTTTTTCAAAAGTATGTCTCATTAAAAATTAAAGAGTTAATTAGTACATATTATCAAATACAGTCCAAATCCAATTTACACCAGAGTTATCTCGCAGAGGGACATCACACCTGTCTATTAAGAGCCAGCTATGCTGAGTAGACTCCTTAAACTAGTCTTAATACTCTGGCTGGAAGAAATCATTGTAGTCATGAAATGCATCATATTTTACATATTTATGCCCTACATTTTATAGGCATTAAATAAAGGTATAATTCCAAAGTATTAATCCTAGTCTTCACCAATTTTCTGACAGTCATCCAGTGCTCTGTGACTGGGTTCCCCTGATTAATCATCTTTTTTTGACTCAGATTGCTCACAGCTGTGATCAAACACTGGCATAGCTCCTAAGAAGGAGGGGCATACGAGAACTGTTATTGAGTAAAGAATAGAAGCTGTCGCACATCCTGTATTTAGTTACAAAGTGTTTGCAAACTAAGAGAGTGCTGGTTGTTGGGTTAGTGAAATAATCTCATTGTGAAGGAAAACCCCATTATTTAGAGGCTTATAGCATTTTTGCCTAAGATTGGGAACCTTACCACTTAGGATGTGAATCATTTTTAGAAGGTACATAAATATTTTATGAAAGACTCCTGAAGAAAGAATCTAAGCAGACAAAGGAAGTCAATGAGATTGACAAATACAAAAACATTCTTCGATGTCACTGATATGTAAACTTATAAAGACCTTTGAAACAATATAAATGTACTTATGTATCTTATCATTTATCATCTTCAAAAGCAAAGGTAAAATATTCCCCCCCTCCTCTTTTTCTTACTATTATGGTCTTTAAGAAAAGTACCGAGGTATAGCAATACATTAACATAGTAGATTCAAGTAAAAATGATGTATTCCTTAATTAAATACTACTTTAAAGTTGATGACTTGAAAATGTATAAATATTCCAGATCTCAAAGCCTCAGTGAGATTGAATAAACTTCCATTGTTTATATAGCTAGTAGTTATAAGTCTGGAGTTCAAATGAAAGTCAATATACATTAGATATCATGCTTTGAACTGGTCTCTCAGTTGGCCTCTTATTTTGTTTCATTTGTTTATAGAACTTTGCATATGACATACAAACTAAAGTCATTAGCAAGTATTCACATACTGACTGTAGTGATGTTTCCCTTAACTCTGCATACATCCAGATGTTATTTGACATGATTTTATTACTAAAAGAAAACTTCACCTAATCCCAAAGTCATTCTCTAGGGCTTCACATTCCATAGCTACTGTTTTACATCAAAGATCATGACTTGAAACCAAGAGGAGGATACAAGTTATGTGTTGACAAGCAGGGGCACGGGGTGGTGGTATTCTCACGCAGAGCTGGAGAGTGTTCCAATGTTCTCAATAGAAAGATAAGTTAATTCTCAGTTTTTTAATGCACATCATTAGGCTATCTCATTCAAAATATTTAGATGTTCCATTGATATTTTAACTACAGCACAGTCTCAAAATTTGTATTCATTGTTTAACAAATATTGGGGAAAATTTGAGCACGGCCAGGCATAGTAGCATATGCCTGAGTAAGTAGACCAGAAAGATGGTTCAGTGGTTAAAAGCATTTAATATGCAACCCTAATGATCTGAACCCATCCCAATATCCTAAAATGGAACCATCTCCTAAAAGTGGAACTCCATATACATGCAGCATGTCAGTATGCCCATCAGCATTCCACCCACCCAAACACACACAAATCATGCAACAAAAATAATATATTTATTTAAAACTGAGTGAATAATACACATTAATGTTTTTTTGCATCCAGAGAAGCTTCCACACTCCCAGGAATTAGAAGCTTAAATGAAGTGTCTAGTTTGATTCAATCTATCTTAAGGTAGTGATTAACAGCACTTTAAGCTCTGCGTATGCACTCTTTGGTATTCATTTTCTGAAAAATAGAGCAAGGACACAGATACTTAGTGAAAAAATCTCAGGAGCAAAATAGAAAAAAATGTGTAAAATATGTTTAAAGTATTTTTAAATATGCTAAGGAGTCAGCAAGAGAGTAAGAAAATTCCTAAAGGGTGAAATGTAAACTAAAATACTCACTCTAGAGATGTAAATTGGCTCTAATCAAGTGCATTCCCTAGCAATTTCTTATGAAGAACATATATAAAGATGATGACTTATGAAATACATTGAATCAAACTGTATTACATTGAATATATTTAAGGGCCGGTGTTTATAATCTTAGCAAAATATTTTTAAACATGCCCCACAAAGGAAGACATTGCGGAATCTATCCTGACTCTAAATTTTGGACCTGTATAGAGAGGGGTGAGTTGAAATGATGTACCTAAAATATGTTTCAGAATCTAGTTTTTATTTTCTGGGATTTTCAAAGAAACCCTACACCAGGGAATAGTATTAATATTGTCTTAGGTGGTTATATTCATGGGATCTGAAAGAAGGAAAAATGAATAAACATCTTTACCAATAGAATATAACTTCTACACAATTATTTAAGTATTTTCATAGGAAAAGTTCAAACATACTTGAACCTAAAAGAAAAAAATAGCATAAATACAAGTAAAAATCTAAGATATCATTGATGAATGAAATCCAGCATCAATGAACAGCATGCAGGTCCCAAGATTAGAAGTAGGAAAAGACACTATCTTTTGTAAATTTCCTACTGTTGTATTAGTCAAAGCCAGTTACTTGGTCCAAAGTCTTATATGTGGATATGGCTAAAAATGTCCCAGTATGCCAAAAATTAAAGAAAGAGACATTAAAATCAAAACTTTTAAACTGGGTGTGATAATGCATGACTTTAGTCCCAACACTGGGGAGGCAGAGGCAGATGGATCTCTGTGAGTTTACATAGTGAGTTCCAGGTCAGCCAAAGCTACAGGGAAAACTGTCTCAAAAAGATCAGAGAGAGGAGAGAGAAAGAGAGAGAGAGAGAGAGAGAGAGAGAGAGAGAGAGAGAAAGACTTTTTAAACTTTCAAATTTTTATTAAATTTCCCATCAATACACATACTTTATTGTTTTAATAAGCAACAAAACCCTTATTAAGCCATTATTGAAAAAATTGTGAAGAAAATATTTACAAAACATACTGTAACCGGCTTAGAATTAAATGTATTCTCCATTTTATCAAATACATATGACATGAAATATGAAACTATACAAGGAAAACAGAGAAAATTCTTCAGGACATTGGAATGGACAAAATCCCTTAAACTGGGCCAGAAAGCTGGCTTACCACAGGATATAAGAAGAAAATCGTCTCCTGCAAGTTTCCACCCACATGTATGAAAAGACTGACATTTCTCCATCATATGCTGTGTACACTTTTGTCAAATATTAAGTGACTATAGCTGTGTAGGTTTATTGCTAGGTACTCGATTTCTAGTTCATTGATCTATGTTTCTTTTTATGCTGGTACCATCTTATTTTGATACTATGCTTCAGTTACCATTGCTCTTTCTTCTGAGGATTGTTTTGGATATTCAGGGTCTTTTGTGCTTCCACATATATTTAATATTTTTCCTACTTCTAGAAGGACATTGTTAAAATTTTGATTGATATCTTGTTAACTTCAACATGCTAGCCATGACTGAAATGCAAATTAAAACTACACTGAAATTCCATCTCACTCTAGTCACAATGGCGAAAAATAAACATAAAAAATGCTAGCTAGTACATGAAGAATGATGAGTTCTCATATATGACTGATGGAATTCTAGTTAATGCAGTCACTATATTGGTTTCTCCAAAAAAAATCCTCTAAAAATAAAACTTATATATGACTGAGTTATACCACTCTTGGGAGTATACCCAAAGAATTCTAAGTCAGAATACCCCCATGGATACTTATTCATCCATGTTTATTGCTATAGTATTCACTACTGTAAATGATACTATGGCGTTGGTAGGAAAGTGGATGCATCTGAGGGCATTATAAGCAAATTGAGTCAGATTCAAATGAATATCCCCTATTTTCTCTCTTATATAGAATCTAGATGTGTGTGTGTGTGTGTGTGCAAAAGTGTGTGTTTGTGAGTGTGGGACATTAAAGTAGAAAGTAGACTCTCAGAATGGAGGAAGATAAAGAAGTCTAAAAGGTGAGAAGAGACAAGAGAGGGTAATTAGTAATGGCATGTATGTTCTATGAAAGTAGAATGAGGGACTATTTGGGGGGAGAAGGAGACCAAAAGGAGGGGAGAAGGCAGCACAGAGGAGGGTAGTAGTGTATGCAAATAAGGGCAAGGCACAATGATATAGAGATGAGACTGTTACCGTGACGACCATTATTTTGGATGTCAATAAATTTAGTTTGAAAATTAAAATACACAAATTTGTCTAACTTTTTTTTTTATGAAGGGCAACCACAATTGAGTGATTCAGGGAAATAAGTGTAACCTTTCCATTAAACAGGGCTAGGGAAATTACACACACACACACACACACACACACACACACACACACACGCCTGATTGAAGATGTGATAATTCTGCTTTCTGTTCAATAATGGACCCTTATCCCTGGAACTGTAAGTTCAAATAAACTCATCCTTTTATAAATTCCCTCGGTCATGGTGTTTCATCACAGCAACAGAAAAGTAACTAATACGGGGTATATGGAGGAGAACATGTTCAACATATAATATACAGTTCTACAGTTCCTTAAAAGAAATGGGATATTTCTATAAGAGGCTCCTTTTGAGGCAGTCTCCCTTCAAATGCTGAAGTGAAAAAACTTCTAACACCAAAATCTTCTTCATGTATTTTATTTTGTAATTGTTTTAAATATTTAAGAAAGAAAAACAATGCTTTAATATAGCAGAACTATCACCACCATTTTAACCATCTTAGCCATAGTCTCCAAACCAAATATCAGATCATGTTCTTGTTACCACCAAAAAGACACAGTGTTGGTGCAAAGCTTTATTGTGTGAACAATTTTCAGTTATGTGCAAAGTTGTGGCTAAGCCATTCAGAAGTCTCCAATTAAAGTCAGTATTAGTGACGACTCCATGTAAATGAAGAAATATGAACTATGTTCTCAAGCAACAAGGTATCCACTTTCAGAGAGATAACCCACCAATCCATTATAATCCCATTTATACCCTAAAATAAAATTTTATTTTACTCCTTTGTTTATGTTTCTCCAACTTAAAAAATGTTATACTAAATGGAGGAACTAGAACTCAGAAAAACAAATGACTCATGTTCTCTCTTTTCTGGATCCTAGCTCCAAATACTTAGATGTGAGTATATATCCTAATGTAAGAACAGTAAAGAGGAAAATGGAAAGGAACCGTGGGTGTAAAGAGGAAGAAGGAGCTCAAAAGTGGGAAATAGTGGGAGATGGGTGCTATCAAGAGGAAGCAGGGAAATTGAGGATACTTTAACCAGGGAGAGATGGGAGACAGTTTTAGGGCAGGAGAGAAAGGAATCACAAATAATGTTTAGGTGGTGTGAAAAAATGGATTAGTTCAAAAGCCTACTGACAAATAACCATACAACATACACACAAGAGCATGTATATAGCTAAAGACTATATAACAAAAACCACAGTGCCAGAGTAGTCCAGGAGACTCTCAAAATAACACAGGATATTGCCACAGCGATTGATTATGTCTCGGAATTTGAAGGTAAGATCCTATTAATGAATAGGACATACTCCAGACACAGGATTTGGGGCAACTGTGTTTAAAATGACCTGGTACCCTCCTCCCTGAAGACTAGCTCTCAAAGCATATCCAAAGACACTATACAAACTTCCAATGGAGAAAAACCAATAAATTATCCCGTACAGCTGTAAAGTCTATGAACCCCAGCAGTGACCAGTACAGCAAACTATCTCTACCGGTGCAATAACTGTCTAATTGGACTTAGTGCCTGCTCAATGGGAGGGAACTCATGGTGCTATAAAAATAGTCAAGTGCACATGGCTAGAGAAGTCATAGATCCTATAGAAAAACCCACTTTCGTGATACTTCTAGAACAAATAATTTCTTACTGTTTTCTAAATAAATATCCTTATATTTACAAACAAGTGTACCTCTTACCCCTCATCAAATAAGGTTTTTTTCACAACAGATGGAGATAACTACAAAGTTCTACAACTAGTAAAATGCATAGAATGTCTGGGAGGTGCTCAGCCCCCAGTGACACATCTACAGTGGACACCAAAGGCTCAGGAAAAAGTTCAATAGGGAGCAGAAGGAATACTAATACACCTCTCACCTCTCTCCAGTGAAGCTTTCTCATGCAACAGATGGTGATTAACCAAGAAGGCCACAACTAGCCAGAGCGCTGAGAATAAGAAACTGCAGAGTGCTTATGCCTGAATAGGACACCTATATCAAACCTCTACTGTTTGTGGCTCAGGACTATTGCAGAAGGGGAGGAAAGATTGTAAGAGCCAGAAGTGGTGGATGACTGGAAGGGTTATGATTTTCCAGAGGGTTAGGAAGCAACTCATATGAACTCACAGCAATGGTATCAGCATACACAAGACCCATGCAAGATCAAGCCAGACAAAAATTCCAGTATACAGGTGGGAAAGCAGGTAAGAAAACCCAGCTTTAGCTAGTAATTATTGGCAATCAATAGCTGCTGGGAAAGGGAAAATCTCTTTTGTTGAAGGGTATGACAGACACAAAAGGACATTTTGGGAAACAAAGTTGACTCACTTGGCTTTAGTATATGACAGAGTCCATGATATCCATCAGGGAGCATATAAGTGGTACAGAAAGGGGAGAGGGTCTGAATGTAATCAATATATATTGTATGAAATTTACAAATTTCAGTAAAAATAATAATTATACAAAACCATAAACTTACACAAAACAACTTAAACAATTAAAAGCATATTCTCTGGTTGGAAAGTGAAGCTAGAGGATATTTCTAGTGTTAGTAAACCAATATTCAGTTTTACAATAAAAGTTTTTCAACTGCCTCTCTCTTTGGTTAACTCTGGGAAGATTTTCATTTTAAAATTACTATACAAACTCCTAACCTATAATTAACTTAGAATTTTGGACGGTGCATTAGGTAATTTTTACTATTGTGATAAAACTCTATGACCAAGAGAAATTATAAAAGGAAGAGTTTATTGGAACTAATAGTTTGAGGGGTAAGGGTCTGTAGTCACCAGAAAGGCATGGTGAAAGTAGGTGGTCGGAGCAGAAAGCAATGTTATCACATCTTCAAGCAGGTACAGGAAGCAAGAGTGAGGCAGGAAATTTAAGGAAATTCAAGGCTTAAGAAATCTCAAAGCTTACCCCTAGTGACTTGTTTTGTCCAGCATGGCCACATCTTCTAAAGCCTCCATGACCCTCCAATCAGCACCACAACCTGGAGATCCAGTGTCCAAATACTTGTAGCTTACGGGAAACATTTTCATTGAAACCAGCACAGATGATGATACCTAATGAGACTGCATTTAATCATGTATGTATGGACCTCATAATCCTCTCTTGAGTATAAAACTCACTTTCTCTAAAAAGAAATGCTTAATTCTGAAGAAGTAACATAAAGAATGTCCCAAATCTTTTACATGCAAATAAAGTATAAATCAGAACATAATAATCATGTAGTCTTCATTAACATGATGCCAATACCAATTACAATATTCTAATATTAATAAGTAACATTTATTTAATGTATATTATTCCCGGATTTCTATTTCATGTGAGCATCAGGAATATTCTATAAAACAAATGCAGTGGTTTGTCTATTGGAAACTTATTTTTTACCTCTACCCCCACATATTCTCTAATACATTGTAGAGAGAATACTGGGAACTACACCCCCCCAGGATGCTCCCTCTGTATGTGATTCCCTTGCTGAATTTGCCAAAATGAAGCACTTGGATGAGATTAGATTTTCAGAGATAAGTGAACAAATGTGAAATTCATAGGCCTTCAAGAAGAACACTTAAGAACCTCTACCTCATATTGTAGATTAAGATGGTTGTTGACATCTTTCAAGAATTCTTTGTTTCTTAGCAGTTTACAAGTGAGTCCTTAAGAATCACTTATTTGGGTGCTTCATCCTGAAATTTTTGCTGGCTACTTTCCTGACCTTTGTTTGGTGAGAATTTCTGAAGTTTATATAAGCTTCTAATTTCTTATTTTTAAATATTTTGTACTTGATACATGTAGAGCAACATCTATTTTTCTCACTACATGTGGAAAGAAGATAATAAAGTTAGGATTTGACATCTTTTAAGGCACATATGTATCTGATAAACAAAGTCAGCCCAATGCCAGTGGAGTAGACCTCTGGGTAGATAAAGGGTGCCCTGAAATTAATAATTGGCAAATAGTACTGAAAGAACATGGAGGTCAAGTTTTCCCCAAGAAGTAACTATAATTGTTTATACTTTGGCTCTCTTTGTCTTCTATCCCCAGATCTTCAGCTGCTTACAAATGAATAGAAAAGAAAATATACTCATGATATTATTGGTCTAGGTGGGTAAGGACTATCTGTCTTCTATCTAGTCAGGAAGAAATCACCTACAATATATTCAAGCTAATAATATTTCTAGACCAATTTTTCTCAAGGTCAGGTGGGCTCTATTGCCTCCTAAGGTGCGTTTGAGAAGATCTCTGTGAACTGAGTATAAACTGCATTGCTTTTTGTGACCTCACCTTCCAAATCTTGTTATGGTCCATTTTCTCTGAATTGTATTTGTTTTAAGTGAGTTGTAAAGATCATCTCACATTTAAGGTTATGGGATGTAAATTCTCTCCATAGGAGACAAAGAATTAGCAGGCATGTTTTAAAACACCAAACTAATCTTCTAAAATTATTTCCATCTTCAATATTTGGGTTCTTTTTCTTATATTTTACAAGGTATTTTGTACTATATGATATGCTATCTGTGTATGAACATGTATATAGTTGTTGATACACATGCATACACATACAACACACACACACACATATCTTGTTAAGCGCTATGGCTGTGTGGCTATTTTAAAAAGAATTATTGAATTTTTGCAATGTTCATAAAATGTAGTTTTATAGTCTTTAGGTCCTCTTCACTCTCCACACCTCCCTGCACTGCCCCTTGCCCAATTTAATGCACTCATATATTAGGGCCTTGGCAACTGAAACAGTGTAGTGTAATACATAGGCAATCAGTAATATCATCTGAATAAATGAAGTAATTTCTCTACATTGACTTATAGTATCTCACTGCTAGTATTTTTTAGTTTTCTTTCATTTTTGATAATGCTTTTCATAATGCTGTCAGAAACAGAGAAGAAATTTGATTAATTTGATCAAAATAACCAAGTCATGAACTTAGACAAAGCCAAAAGCATCTTTCCTATTAAATTGGAAATTATTTGCTTAATGCTCCTATGAGAACCTCAGTCCTTAATTCATATTTGTATCATTCACTTATTTCTAAACTGGAATTGAGTTGGACTCCAATTAAAATAAAAACTTACTCTGTATCATGTCCTGTCTCTTTCAAAGCCAGAGAAATAAACAAATCTACAATGATTCCAAACAAGTAGGATGGAGGAAGACATGCTGGTCATTATGCTCATTGTTTAGTTGAAGCAATGTAAGTTACACTGAAAAACATTAATGCAAAATGGTCTTCAGAAATGACCATCAAGCACAGGACTAACACCAGCTCAAATTAGACAAAGGCCCAGAGTAGAGGGATAGAAATTGGTGGCGGGCCAGACCTAGACTGAGAACTATTGAAGACTGATTACTGCTAGAAGAGGAAGAGTATGCCCTACTTATGATCTCTAGTTAGCCTGACTAGACTCTCGTGTATGAATTTGCACTAACGGTTATCTGGACACTAATGCTTGATGGGATGGGTCTTAACATGTGTGATAGAATGCATGAGATATGATGGGAGTTGAGGGGGATGGATGGGAAAGGGGTCTAAACTTCATTAAGAACTGTTGTATGAAATGTATAAAAATCCATTAATTTTAAGAAAATTAGAACCATGGCAACTTGCATAGTGTACTCCAAAGCTGTGAGAGCTAGCCTTCAGGGAAGTGGTTCCAGGTCATTTCCAGCTTCATTGCTCCAAGTCCTGTGTCCAAATTATGTCTGATCTTCAGTAATAAGGTCTTACCTTCAAGTTCTGGGAGGTAATCATAGGCTGTAGCAATAGTCTATGTAATTTTTGGAGTCTCTTGGACAACCCTGGACAAAATCTCAAGGGGAAAATTTTCTTGTCTGGTGCTTTTTCTTGTTATATAGCCTTCATCTATACACATAGACTCATGTAGAGATATTGTTTGTATAATTTTCAGTAGGCTTTTGAACTAATACATTTCCCTCTGGTTTTTCCCTAAGGTTCACATATCCCTACAAAAATGTAATTTCTTGCTATATGTTAAATATGTATCTTTATATTTACATACAACTACGCCAGTCACCATTCATCAAAAAAGCTTCCTTTGCAATAGACAGACTATTACAGAGTTTCACAACTGGTCACACACAGAGAATAAATGTCTGTGAAATTCCCAACCCTAAGTCACACATCTACAATGGAACCACTACACCTAAGGCTCACGGAATGTAGTGGAACAAGGGGTAGAGAGGATACTACCTCATCTCTTGTCTATCATCAATGAAGCTCCCTCATGCAACAGGGGACAATGAACACAAAAGGCCACAAATGGTGAAAGCATAGAGAATAAGAGTCTGCAGAGTGTGGGCCCATGGACAGAACTCCTATATTAAACCACACCCACCCACAGCTCAGGAACCATTGGGGAAAAGAGGGTAGAAAGATAGTAAGAGCCAGGGGAAGGAGGTACATGACCACGTGGAAACGAAGTCTTACAGCCTCTTAGAAACTTGCTCATATGAACTTACAACAATGATGTCAGCATGCACAAGACTCATGTAAACTCAAGCAGACAAAACTTACCCTAGAACTAGGGAAATGGGCAAAAAGATCCAACCTTAGTCAAAGAACTATTGGCAGCTGATTATTGTCAGGTGAGAAAGAGCTGATCTTTAAAGGAGTCACTCTAGCTGGGCTTACTAGATTCCAGTGGATGAATTTGCACTGACGTATGTCTGGTACACTAACTTGACTCAATAGGCCTTTATATAAATGGCAGAATGCATGAAATCTGGTGGTAGGGGCTATGGGAAGGTGTGGATGGGGGAGAGGATATAAAGATGACATATGAAATACACAAAAATTCAACAAAAATATACAAAACTTAGAACATAGTGTCAGAAGTCAATAAAATGACTTTCCAGAGGTTCTTTCCTATCATTTCAATCAGTGTCATACTGTTACCCGGAACTTACTTGTGTAGTCCTGCATGTTTTAACTTGGCCAAGCTAAAACAAATTCATTTTCCATTATTGCACAGATGTGCATAGACGAAGGAAAATGTGACAAATTTAGGCAAGTAGGCAAATCTACAAAAGGATTACCATTGGTTATACACACAGATGTATGTACCCACATTTAATAAGATTCTGACACTTCTTAACTATAAAATATTTTTAAAAGAATCTTAACTCTGTGACCCTGATTGTCATCTGTAAAATACATATTATCTATCTTCTTGATATTTTGTGGGGTTAGATGAATAATGTGTATAAAGCCTGTTGCAAAGAGTCTGGTAAATTTTAACACTTAAGACATGGCAGTTGTCACTGATAGGGGTAGGCAGTTCAAAAAGACAAAAGCATATTTTTCTCATGATGCCCAGAAATGAAGAAAAATAGATTTTTTTTTACAGTTTAGGTATTGTAATAAAGGCCCACCATCCCCTCTTTTCACCACAGAAAAACTGATAACTGACGGGATTAAAAAATATGGATATAAGCCTATGATCCAGGCCTCCGCAAGCTAATGTTATTGTCACAATTTCACTAAGCCACTTTGTTTCAAGAACAAGGGTAGAACTGGAAAAATGGAAGTCTCCACTATTATTTCTTGACCAAAGCCATCAGTACCATTCTGCAGACATTTTCGAATTCATTTTTCTCATCATTGTAACCACAGGGGCAATATGGATTTTTTTTTTTTTTTTTGCTGAAAGAAAACAGGGACTTTATCCTGCTGTGAATAGTTATGTTCTTTAAGGTTTACAGGAATATGTATAGTCATGGAGTTTAAATCTCCCTTGAGTCATCTCTTTGTCTGCTTTGGCATGCTCTGTGCTGGCATTTTGCAGCTGCATACTAATGAGCTGAGTGATGAGGGAAGACACTTGCCCAGAGAGGACATAATGGCTCAACGCCACAGCTATGAAACTAAAGCTGAAATCGATTATTTCTGCTTAATACATCCTTCCCTCTTTGTATGAGTAGTTTTAACACTGAACATGTAACTACATTTAATAAATTCTCTCTTTTTTAAAATGTGAAGATAAAATATTAAAAAGCACACTTTTGCTATATGAAAACATTTCAGCTCAAATCTCAAATACAAAAGGACCTAAATTTTGTTGAAGATTTTTATTTTTTACTCATTCCCTCAAAGAGGTTTATCCTGGAATCAAAGACTTTGGATTAACTTGTAGCTACCCCCATTTGCCTCCAGTATGCTCAGGTTTAAAAGAAACAGGTTTGGGCAGTATAGGTCACGGTTTAGGAGAACACAGTTTAAAAAGTCACATTGAGATCAAGGACCATCAACTTTATTTTGCTTGTTACTTTCTCTAAAAACATGATTATATATTTTTTTCTTGAATGATGGGAAAACACTATGAAAAAAGGTTCAAAATAGTGTTTTCTCTTTTAAAATCAAAGATGATTTTTCCCAACTAGTATCCTTAGTTTGGTATTTATTAATTTGATTTTCTCTATGACAATAATTCACAGAACCAAATTCTCAAGCGTGTACATTAGTAATGGCTGGCTGATACTAAAGCATGGATAATCATCAGCTCAAGGTGAAACACAGACATTTTTCAATCATTCATATTGAGTCCGTTGCTCAACAAAAGCCCACTACACTTTTTCTTCTAACAATGATAGTTTCTTTTTTACACTCTAAGAACTCTTAATAAAAAATGTTTTATGCAAAATATTTCTCCTTCTGCATCAAATATACATGATTCATTGCATTTCTT
The DNA here is from genome assembly GCA_035773235.1 of Eospalax fontanierii. Taxonomy (NCBI): domain Eukaryota; kingdom Metazoa; phylum Chordata; class Mammalia; order Rodentia; family Spalacidae; genus Eospalax; species Eospalax fontanierii. The sequence goes on along the minus strand of CM069525.1, from coordinate 20,160,036 downwards.
TCTGACCTCATGCTGATAAACTGATGTATGATCCAAATTCTGTTTACTCACTAGCTTGACATGCTTTTGCTATGTACAACTTTTCACATATATGTAACTATGATTTGTATGTTTTGGTTGGCATGAATATAACTAAATAAATAGTGGATCGTTTCATGTGATGAAGATGTTTTAGCTGCATTACAACGTAACTTTGAAAATAAATTTCACCAAAGAAACCTGCTTCAAAGTTTAATTACATCCATTTGTTTTCTTTTACTAGACATGCTTCACTCTTCCTAAACCCAAATTATACACACAAGTCAGGTACAAAATAAAGCTACCATTCAGTTTTGAAACATTTTACGTGGCCTTGAATTTCAGGCAGAAATTAAAGTGTGGGAACATAATCACTGAGCAATTTGAAAGGGAAGATTTCCCTCCTTCTCCTTGACAAGCATAGGTAACACTTCACCACATACAAAAATTGTTAGTAAAATCCAGGGGAGTATACATTTACATAATGCATCTTTTAACAAGGGACTGAGTAAGGGCATACGTGACAATGCTGGCATGATGTTCTCTCCCTTCTGTCAATTATCCTTGAGTCACCCTGCAGTTTAAGCTTTAGGTCAATAAAATGAATTTCAAAGCAGAAACCTTCAGCACCACAGAGGAATTAACTCTGTGGGGTTGCTTCAAACAAGCAATGAATTTTCCATTGCATTGTACTTCATGCAACATTTTTTTCCAATGTTTTCTTTTATCAGAAGGGTCTTTTATTCATATTTAATTCTGTTTCATGATAAAAAAAATCATTCCTAAAAACAACCACTTCTGTTTTTAAATACAATAAAATGGAATTTAAATTATAATTTTGAAACTTAGTATATGTAATGAATCAAATATTTGCAAGTAGCTGTTGGAAGTTTGAATATATTTTGTATATTTCTTTCCAATTTTCTATGCCGTGCAATATGCTGTCTTCCCACGCCTGAGGAAACTTAACTTCCCATAGACAGAAATCAGGACTTAAACTGACTATTCAATTGTTATGGGTAATTCGAAATCATCTCTCTTTAGCAAATTCACTTAAAACAACATCTTACAAAAACATGTGTGAACCATGAACACTAATATTTTTCCTTCATTGGAAGCATTGTTGGTAAAAATTTTTTGATGCCTCATTCTAATTTTTACTGTGAATTCATTAAAACCATTATTTCAGTCAAGAATTTGATCACATAACTATATTTTTAATTACATCTTAGGATTTGCTTTGACTTGCTCTTAATTACAAATAATGTAATTAAACAAAAAATGATAATAAAGAAGGAATTAAAATTAGTTTCTTTTATGTATGTGGTTCTCTTATTAGCCACTAATTCTTTTTTGTAAATTTTTTATTGAATTGTTGTGTATATCATACAGAACATCTCAGTCTCAATCATCTTTATATCCTCTACCCCACTGGCACCCTCTCGTAGTCCAGCCCCCAATACTGGAATTCATCCATTCTGTCATTTGTGTTAGGGCCTATTGTGTCAAGTTAGTGTCCCCAAACATTCCTCAGTCCTCAGTGCAAGTTCATCTATCGAGGTCTAGTCAACCTATCTAGAGTCCCTCACTTTAAGAAGATCAGCTCTTCCTCTCCCAGAAGTAATCAGCTGCCATTGTTTACAATGGTTTTAGAGAGAAAGTGTGAAGAAAGTACAGAAAGTTCTTATATAACACTTTCCAATTTTCCAGTTAATGGTGTGATAAATATGCTATATTTATGAACCCATATCGATACATTATTAATTTCAAAGCACCATTCATAAAATTGTACCCATTGTCCTTCTTCAAGCTCCAGATTCCTTCCAGAATACCTCATCATATGTAATAACAGTGTTTTCTTAGGTTCTCTGTACTATAGCTGTTCCTCAGATTCTCATGTTTCTGATCAGCTTGAAAATTCTGAAAGACAGTAATCAATGATCGTGTATAATGCCCCTTACTTTGGGTTAGTCTAACATTTTCTTGTGATTTAGACTAGGAATTGAGTGGAAGTGGCACTGTTATGCCATGTGTCTACATTTTCAAGATGACATTTGGTTTGGTGTTTACTTCTCATCACTTGGCTACATGTTTCTTAGATCTATCCACTATGAAGTTTCTATTTTTGCCACCTTACTGTATTGTGGCTTGGATAGAAGAAATCAATATTTTCAGCCCATACTTAAGGAATGCTAAATTCCTTACTTAAATTGAGGGCAGAATTTCTTTATAGCTTATGATATGATTACATGAGTTATTTCACTGTTTGTGGACAATATGGACTTATGGATATCCAAATTACATTTCAAGATATAACCTAATATTAATTTATTTCACTTCTTCAAATTATTCTAGTTTTAGCCATTGGAAGCCCTTTTACTTGGCTCCTTAGTTCTTTAGACATACACAACACACTGAAGTTTACTTTTTGTCTTCAGTACTTGCATTAAACAGTGGCATTACACAGTCCTCCAGCCTTATTACCTCTATTTTCTAGGCAAGATATAGAATCAGCCATATCTCCAAGAGTTCTAGGTGTTAAATATTACTGCTAGTGTTGTGGCATTGTTTCTGTGCCCTCTCGGGCAGAGCGATACAACATATGTATGCAATGTGAGGATATGTGGGTATGTATACATATCCATAACTTTTTCTATATGTAACCATATGCATCTACATTAGAATGAACGTGAGTTCATGCTGATGTTTTGTTCTCTAATCTCGTGACAGAAAAATAATTCTAGTCTTTTACTCTTTACTTACATGTAAATTCCTACTCAAAAATTAGAGAACAGTTCCCTACCACTTGTTATTGATTTAATTATTAACATTGTACATGCACAGTGATGTTAGAATTGTTTTTTAGTTATTCTTTGAGAATTTGATATGTGTACACAATGAATTTTGAACATATCCACCTCTACTTCCTCTAACCAACTCCTCCTAGACCCCCCCACATGGCCCCCATTCTTCATGGCTTCTTCATTTTTTATTGTAGACAGCATAGTAAAATTAATTTAGTGACATCATTCTGAATAGTATGCTCAGAATTGTGTATTAGTATTCATTATTATGATTTTATTTCCTTTTTATTTTTGAGAATTTCATACATGTATAAAATATGATCATATACACCCCAATTCCTCACTCCAACTTCTCAGATATCCCACCAGTATCTCTCTTTTAAGTTGACAGAGGCTTAATGTTCTATTCTTGAATAAGTGACTCATTTAACACTAAATAGTATTATTCGTTATTCGTGGTAATTTATTATTGCAAAGTTAGTTTTACCTGAAATTAATTAATCTACTCCATGATTTGAATTCTATTTGTATAATTTATTTATTGCTTTATTTATTAATTATTTTTATTTATTGGGAAACAGTCTCATGCAGGCCAGCCTGGCTGCAAACATACTATACAAACAAGGATGATCTTGAACTCTTGATTGTCCTGTCTCTCTACTGCTAGGCATGAACCACCACACCTAGCTTATACAGGTTTATACTAGTGTTAACATAATATAGCTCCCTCTATTCAATTATTATTGAACTGTTTATATATTTGTATTTAAAGTAGATTATTACAGAATATGTATTTTAAAATTTAAAATTTGCTTTGATAACCCCTGTGTTTTAATATTGTATCATTTGAATTTAAATCAAGTATTGATAATAGTTTTATTAATATCTACCAGGATTGTAACTATTTCTATTAATTGCCTTTGTTATTTCTATTTGTCTCTCAATTTTCTGCCATCCTTGACTTAAACTGAGCATTCTGTATGATTTCATTTTATCTTTAGTATTACCATGTCAATTATACTTAGATTTACAACTTTAATGTTAGCTGTAGAGAGTTTGCTATATATGCTAACTAATATAAAACGACCATCAAGTGAAATACTGCCTCAAGTATAATACTGGTATGCTATAACTAAGTATTTCCGGTTATCAACTCCCATCCCTTAAGGTATTTTTAGTTCTTAGTTCAAGTATCTACATGTTGTAATCACCTAAAATAGTGTTATTCTTATATTAATTTAATTTAAAGAAAGAATTACATTTTAGTTCAATTCAGAACAAAAATAAACTTTTGTCATCTTGTATTCCTTTTCCAACTTTAGACTCCTTCTTTGCACAAATCCAAGTTTCTGTCCTATGCCACTTATTTCTGATAACTTTTTAAAAATTTCCATGCAACACAAGTCTGCTGGAATTGAATTCTATGTATGATTAGTGCCTTGTTATCATTATTTAGTTGGATAGAGATGGAAGTTAAGTCCAGGGCCATGTGCACGCTAGAAAGCCTTTGTTTTCACCTGGAAAGGATAATTTTGCATAATTTAGAATCTGATTTGATTAGTGTTTCTTTGAACATTTTAAGTATATTAGTCCACTCTCTTTTTGCTTGTAGTTTATAAATTAAAGTATAATATTTTTTTGCTTTCCTCTCTACAGACTGGATTTTTCATTTGTTTTGTTTATTTTTTGAAGCTTTAGGACAATTTTATTAGAATTTAAGTAAAAATCCTAAGAACAAGCAAGCTGTAAACCCCAGAAGTCACTTTGAGGAGGATAATGGAGAGAAGAATTGAAAAAGCCAAGAATCCATGCTGGTTTAGACCTGACATGGAGGTTATTAGACAGCCACATGATGGGGAGTGGGAAGGAGCTTTAGAGACAACGTAAGAAAATACTAGAAATGTTGAGGCAGTTCCATTTATTTACCTGAAAATGTTATAATTTCATCTTTTAAAAGCTGAATAATATTCCATTGTGTATATGTATCACACCTTCATCATCCATTCATCAACTGATGAACATCCAGGTTGATTCTAATTTCTGCTATTATAAAAAGAGCAGCAATAGACATGGATAAACACATATGTATGTAGTATAGGCTCTTTGGGTGTATGCCAAAATGTGGTATGGCTGGAAAAAAATCATCATCAACCTTACACAACTTTGAATCCTGTGAACTACAATAACTAGTATGGCAAGATATGTTCACTGGTACAACAGTGGCACAAATGTTATTGGAGGAACCAACCATTTTTAATTGGATTGAAGTACAGTTCCTACGATAGAGCCCATACCTGACATTGCTATCAGGTTTAGGATTCTGAAGCTAAACAGGTCGCAGGACATATGGGAGTACCTAATACTAGTGTTCTATTAAGTATTTATCACATTAAATTGACTCCTAATGACTTATTTTTATTCCCATCGATTAATATATCTCTCCATTCTCACCAGGGAAGTTTCCTTTTGCAACAGATGGTGATTAACACAGAAACCCACAAGTAGCCAATAAGCAGAAATCAAGAGGCTACAGAGTGGTTATCATGGAATAGGACACCTACATCAAACTTGTGTCCTCCAAAGCATGGAGATCATTATGGAAGAGTGGGTGGAAAGATTGTAAAAGCCAGAGAGGGTGGATGACCACAAGTATACAGTCTTCCAGACAGCTGGTCAGTTACTCACATAACTCATAGCAATGGTGACAACATGCACAACTCCCACTCCCATGCAAGCTTAAACCAGGAAAAAAAATCCCAGCAAAGACTCGGAGTAAGAAGCTCCAACCCCACCTAAGGAAACTGTGGCAACAGATGGCTGTTGGGAGGGGCAGAGAGAGTCTCTTTCAAGCTAACCTTAGAAGGTTTGCTAAGATCTAATGGATGGACCCATACTGAAGGACATTTGGAGACAAGGGACTGAGATTCTGAAGAGGAAATATTCACCATCTCAAGAAGGCACCAGGTATTGGGCACATCTCTTTATCAAGAGGTTGCACTTTTTGATACTCATTCTGCTTGGACTTCCTTGAACTTCCTGGATCTACAGATAGGTTTGATAATTTAGGAAAATTCTTGAACACCTCACTTTAAATATTTCCTTGTTCTTGTTCTCTTCCTTCTTCTCCTTTTAGTTTTCCAATTACAAACAAATTGCACATTTTAAAATGTTTCCCCACAATTCCTTAATGTTCTGTTCTGTTTTCTTTTTCCATCCCTTTGCATTTCCATTTGGTAAGTTTCTATTGAACTATCACTAAGCCTATTTCAAGCCCAGAAGGTTCTATTCTATAACAAAGACCTACTCTGTAGGGGGAGAGACCAACCAAAAATTTGTCCCAACATGGAGGAGGCCAATATCCCTCTCCAACTACCATTAATTTTCCCCAAGGCAAATAAGATTAAAGAGCAAAAGCACTTTTAAAGGCTGCAATGTGGACACATAGGTCCAATTAAAAAATAAAATTTAATCACAATGTAGTGTAGTGGATTTAACCAACCTCTTTCTTCATTCTTCACACCACACCAAATAAGAACTTTACACAACAACACTGGGGCTGGAGAGATAGGTCAGCAGTTAGGAGCACTTGCTGTTCTGTCAGATGACCCAGGTTTGGTTCTCAGCACCCAAATGGAGCTAACACCTATCTATATAACTCCAGTTCCAGGCAATCTGATATTCTCTTCTGGCCTCTGCATGTGTGTGGTGCACTTAGATGTATGCAGGCAAAACACTCATACAAATAAAATAAGAATGAATAAATTAAGAACAGATCAACATAACAATATGGGACCATAGCTAAAAGTGCTGCAATATGCAAGATGAAAGACATGTTTTATTAGTAATACCATGCCCCTTCCTTTCTATTTTCTGTCACTTCTTATTTTGGGTGCTTCTCAGAGTTCCTTTCCTTGCTTACATTACCCATGTCCTTACTTGTCTGCTTTTCTTAGAATGTCCCTTAACATATTAACCATAATTGTGATAATACTATAATTCCCATCTATACATCATATATATGAAGTTTTAATAATACTTACCTACATTTCCCAGCCATTCTTTGTTTTTAGAATAATTATTAACTTTGCTGAAAATTTTAGATAATTAATTGGTAATAAAAAACAATCTCCCAATGCAGGAGTCTTTTGGTGAAGGAGGGAACACTTCATATAAAAACCATTATAAGATTCATAAAGAGAGAAGTGACAGTCTCAAAAATCTTTATATTTAAGTGCTAAAGCTAGAATTCTACATAAAGGTTTTTTGTAAGGCCTATATAGGAAATCTTTAAGTTTTCTTAGTCATATAGTCTCTATTCTACTGTTCATTCAATTCTCTTGTAGTGCTAAAGCAAACAGATACAATATATAGAAGAATTATGAATGAATATGGTGGTGTTCAGTAACTATTTCTTTAGAAAGATAAAACATTGAATGTGGTCTGTAGGCTATATTTTGCTGATCCCCAATATAAATCATAGATGGAATATACCAAAGGCCCAAAATTTTATTTACAAAATGGAAAAATACTCAATGAATCAGTCTGCAGTTAAAAGGTTTATGAGAAGGTGCTGGAGAGATTGCTCAGTGGTTAAGAGCACCAGCTGTTACTGCAGAAGACCTGGGTTTCCATCCAATACCCACTTGGCAGCTAACAACAGTCCATAACTCCAGTTCCAGCATATCCGACACCCTCTTCTGACCTCTGCAGACACTGCACAACACAGGTGCACTTATATACAAACAGTCATAATTCTCCTGCATATAAAATAAATAAACAGAAATCATTTTTAAATGTTTTCAAGAAACTTGATGCCCCATATAAGCATCTATGTTAAAACTAGTAAGCAATTGTATATATGTCTATAGTTTTAATAACCATAAACATGCCTACTATTACACTCTTAATCAAAAGGATAAGTATAAATACACACATTTGAAAAAAATAGAAACTCACTAGCTTTCTGATGACATTACTTTGATTCTCTACTTTGCCAAAGAACAATATTTGGTTCTAAATAATGCAAAGCAAGAAATGAGCTGTTTTTCTTAATTAAAATTCAAAAATGATAATTTCCAATGCCTTTAGTAAGAAATGTAATAAAAGCATAGGCATTTGGGATTCAAGTAATTGTACCCTTAAAGAAATTAGCATCTTTACAAAACAGGAGGCCTTAACTGAATTAAAGAGTTAACGCTTCATACTACAAAAAGAGAAAAATAACAGTATGGAGTCTCAAAAATTGAACTATTTAAATGAGTTATATGAATAAAATGCATAATTTTAGAAAAATAAAACAATGTAAGTTTAAAGAATTAGTTAATCAATTTATAATTTTCATTACTTAGATTACAACTCTCTAATGCTTATAGTAAACATACAGTATTTTTAAGAAAGCATCAAGAGAATAAATTTTCTAAATGCCCATAAAATGAAAATGTTTCACTGTAAAATATACGAAACACTATTCCCGAATATTTCCCCTTCTGTATCTACAAATTACCCCTCCCCAAAACTGCAAATTTGCAGACAGACACAACTGATCTCCTCTGGTGAACAGTATTTACTGAAAATGTTTTATGTATGCAATGAATTTTGTCTCTTCCAAATTCTCAGACCTGGATTCCACTTTGATTTATTGTTCTCTGGCTTCTGGGAGCTAATCTGTCTTCCTTGGCATTGCCTAAATCCTCTCTTACTTATTCATTACCTCAACAATTAGTTCTAGTTGTTAACATATATAAAGGCAGATGACAGTGTTAAGTTAGCAAGTGAATTATCTACTATCTGTCTGTCTAGTTGAGGCAGTGATTTACCTCACTGACTACTGCCACTTATCCAAGTGGAGGTAAAAAAAAGAGAGGCATATATAATGGCAGCAATGATTTCAGATTCATTCGTCTCAAAGACCCAAATTAGGGATAGGAAAACAACACAGTTACTGCAGTGTTTGCTGCATAAACATAAGGACCTAAGCTCAGATCCATAGCACCAAAGAGAAAAAAAAAAGCCATCTACAGCATTGCATATCTGTAACCCCATGAGTGGAGAGAGCATAGAGGGTATGAAGACACGCAGATCAATGGAACTCTTTGGCCAGCAAACCCTGCCAAATCAATGAACACCATGTTCAGTGAGAGACTATGTCTCAAGAAAGTAAATTGGAAAGTGATAAAGATACCTATCTCTCTCTTTGACATGCCCATGCACACATGTGCACATGCACTGATACACACACACACAAAAAAGCTAAATTTCACTTTTATTTCAATGATATCACTTTAAAATTTGCATTACTATACATTCTTGTTAAAAGTATTTAAAGTACGTCATCTTCATGATAAGGAAAAAGTTTCACCAGTGAAATCTCCACAGTATGACAGTCTAACGAGATCTGCATAATGTCAAAAACAGTTGACATGCCAAGGTTGATGGGGGGAATATCACGGGATCCCACCTCAAGATGAAGAAATAAAGAGCTACAGGTAGGGTAGTCAAAGGATGTTGAGGAAGACAGCTCAGTTTTCTCTAGGAACAGGTTCCCTAACTTGTCGTCTAAACCCAAATGGACAGCCTGAAATGCAGGTACACATGAGCACCACTATTCAGTATATAAAAATAATAACCCAGAACAGGAAACTGAGAGAGTAGGGGGACTTGAGAGGAGTTGGTGAAGAACTGGGAGGGATGGAAATAATACAAATATGATATTCGTGTCTAAAATTCTCAAAAATTAAAATATGCTATCTTGTAAATGTGTTATACTTTTCTTCTATGTGTTATAATTATTATGGTTTTATTTGGGTATAGTCTTACACATTTTTCCAGATATCTCTTATCAGAAATAAATTTTTCTATTAATTAATTTTAGTATCCTCAGTATATCATTAGTAGCATCAGAGAATATGGAATTTATGCAAAAGACAAGAGATGACATTGGAAACCATGTTGGTTCTCTATTAGACATATTTTAATATGGAACTTTATCTTAATGGCCATAGTTTACTGAACCAAGTGTAGCTACTAGACACATGCTGAGACAGTCACAATCTTTCCTGGGAATTTAGAATCAGAACTTAAAAAAGTAAAATATCCTCTGCAGGCACATACAATTGTAATGTGTAAACTAAAGAGCTTTAACATGGCTATTTAAAAATACTGTCTATGTAGATCATTTAAGTGGTCCCTCAGAGGACAAAAGGACACATAGCACTGGCCTTTCCAATTCTTTCCTAAGCTGGCTTCATTCCTATCCTTAAGTTTTAGCAGACAGCCCTCTATACATTTAATACATTCCTCCATCATATTAAAATGAGGTTGACTTAATTTGTTACTTGTAATTATAACCTAATATGTCTTAACAGCATGATAGAATGCTTATCAGACTAGTAAAATTATATATCACCCCAAAGAGATTCTTTTTATTGTTTTTGAGAATTTAATACAATGTATTTTGATTGTCTTTAGACCCTCTTCCATTTCTGCATCAGTCTTATAGCCCCCCACCAGATTTCATTCTCTCTGTTAGATATATTAAAGCCTATAGAATCAAATATGTATCCTTAAATGTCCTTCACTGTGCATCCATCCCCTGGAGCTTGGATAACCTATCTAGTGTCACCTCTATAAAGAAAACAACTCTCTCTCTCATCCAGTATTCACTCGGTTAAGTTTAGGAATTCTTTCCCACTCCCTTACATCTATGTTGGGATTTTTGTCTTATAGGAGCTTCCATGAGTTTTATACATGCTGTTAATATGACTGTAAGTTCACATGAGTAACTTCCCAGCTTTCTGGAAATTTCTGTTTCCTGTGGTCATGAACCACCTCTAGCTATTACAATCCTTCCACTCCCTCTTCTGCAATGGTCCCTGAGCCTCGGTGAAAGACGTGTAACATAGGTATCCTATCAAGGGACATGTTCTCTGCAATCTCTTTTCTCTACATCTTGGCCAGTTGTGCCTTTCTGTGTCACCATCTGATGCATGAGGAAGCTTCACCAGTGAGAGTTGAGGGATGCATTAATATTCTTTCTGCCTCCTGTTTTACTATGTTCCCTGAGCCTTTAATATAGAAATTGCATTGTTAGATGTGTCACATAGGGCTGGCAGCCTCAAAAACACTTATTCTCTGCATTTTACCAGTGTGGAACGTTCGAATAGTCTCTATCTGTGGCAAAAAGAAGCTACTTTGGTAAGTGGTAACAGGTACACCCATGTATCTATCTATCTATCTATCTATCTATCTATCTATCTATCTATCTATCTATCTATCTAGAATACAGAAAGAAATTGAAGTTGTGTAGGGATGTGGCAAAGTAGGTTTTATTCAAGGATCTATGATCTCTCTGACTATATATATTTGGCAATGTTTAAAGTACCACACATAAGCTCCCTCCCATTGACCAGTCCTTAAGTCCAATTAAACAGCTGTTGATCACTCTCAAGATAAAAGTGCCACCACTGTACTAACATCAATTGTTTGCTAAGCCAGTCATTGTTGTTTGTTAGACTTCACAGTTGGGTAGGATCATTGAGTGGTTTTCACTCTTGGCAGCTTATTCTCAAGGAGAAGGCTTCCAAGTCAGTTCCAGCATCAATTTCTCCAAGTTCTATGTCCAAAGTATGTCATATTTTCATCAATAGGGTATTATTTTCAATCAAAGGCAGTGGCAATACTTGTAGCAATACCATAATATTACGTATGATTTTGAACTAATATGTTTCTTTCCACAGAGATTTGTAAAAAAATTTATAGCACTGAGTTACCACTCAGTAACTAAGTAACTATCTGCAACGCAGTGAAACACAAAAGATTGTCTTGTGAGACATATCATGACAAGTTCTACTATTATTATGATCATTTATTCTTATGTACAAATGCTTTCTCAAGTACTATGTCTGTCTGTCTGTTTGTGTTTGAGAGGACTCAGAAAATCATCTCACAAAATGCATTTACTAGATACCAACTGCCTCAAGATGGAAATAAATGTCCAGTGCAGAATGGTTCTATAGCAGTTATGCATAGAATATACTGTTTTATAGTGTTAGCAACTGTCTGGACTATACTAGTTCTCAGATCCTTGCCTAAGATACAGATAAGCTACACACCTTCAAGATTATATAATAGTTTTCCCACATGAGGGAATCCTCACAAAACTCAACAACAAACCACACTCCCCAAAACATTTTCTAAAATATTCTATTCTATACCACTTTCCCCTTCAGCACCTCCCATAGCCTTCCAACTGGAATCCATACATTCTGTCACCTGCATTACAGCCTATTTTGTCAAGTTAGTGTCCCCAGACATTCCTCAGTGCAAGTTCATTCACGGAGGTCCAATCAGCCTATTTATAATACCTCACTTTAGGAAGTTCAGCTCTTTCTTATCCAGCAGTAATCAGTTGCCAATATTTCTTCATCTAAGTTTGGGGTCTGCATTATTAAGATTATTTGAGATGTTCTGTATGAAATACACAAAGATTCAATAAAAATATTTATATATTATTTTTGGTTATTTTATGTGTAGGAGTGTATTGTCTACATACATATAAGTACATTGGGGTTGTACAATGCCCAGAGAGGTTAGAAGAGGTTGTCAGATCCCATGGGCCTGGAGTTAAGCATGGTTGTTACCTGCCACGTGAATGCTGGGAACTGAACCCAGGTCCTCTGCAAGAGAAGTCAGCACTCTTAAATGCTCAGCCATCTCTACAACCTCCAAAATTATTTTGTAAAATGTGTGACTTGAACAGACATTTCTCCAAAGAAATGCATGAAAATAAATCTCAACATCATTAATCATTAGGTGCAAATAAAAATCACAATGAAATGCCAGTATGCACCATCTAGGAGGGATACTATTTAGTGAGTAAGTAGCTAGTATTGCTGAAAATATACAGAAATTATTATGGATAGCAATGAAAAGTGGCACAGCTACTATAGAACATAAATATGGTTGCTTTCAACAATGCAAAATAAGCAGAAAATTGCCAAATGAAAAATCCCATTTTTGTTATATAGCACAACTAATTTAAGTTGAATCCTTAAGGAGACCCTCCCCCTACCCCCATTTTCTTAGTAGCATTGTTCACAAAAGGTAAAGCAACTCGAGCTTCTATCTATGAATAAAGGAATTGTGGTATATATGCAAATTGGAATATTCTTTCGGGCTTAAACAAGGAGGAAATTTTGACACAGCTTTTAAGATGGATGAGCTTAAGAAATATTGCTAGGTAGAAACAGCCAATCACAAAATCATACTGTATGCTCTCAATTATGGGTTACCTAAAGTACTTGAATTCACAAACAGAATAGAGAATAGAGTTAGTAAATATCTTAGAGGATAAGGAAATGGGGAGTTGTTTAATAGATACAGAATTTTAGATTTTTGAAATGAACATTTTTCTGGAGATTGACAACATGAATGCACCTAATACTGAACTGTATACTCAAAAGAGGCAAAATACTAAACCATGTGTTAGAGGGAAAAAAAGAAACCCAAATTTTAATTTTTTCCCAGAACAGACTAATGTTCCTAAGCCTTGGGCTAGCATTTTATTTTCATAATTTAAACCATTTTAGGTGGAAATCATTACTTATTATTCTACATATTCCATAAGTAATTTTTTCTTTTCTTTTTAATTTAATTTTTGTACATTTCATAGAACAGTTCTTAATAGACACTTAAAAATTTAGATTCTCTCCCACATCCATTCCTCCACGCCTCACCCCCACTCCTGAACCTCATGCATTTTACCATACATGTTAAATCCTGTCCAGTCAAGCATTTGTACACAGACATCCTTTAGTACAACTTCATCCACTGGAAGCTAGTCAACCTATCTAGAGATAGGAAGTGAAGGCTCCTCTCCCTCACCTAGTAGTAATCATTTTCCAACAGTTCCCAGGATAGGGTCAGACTGCTACCCATTTCCCTTGTTCTACTCTGTGCTCTTGTCTGATTGGGTCATCAAGGGTGTTCGGTTCTACACCAACATTGTCACAAGTTCACATGTGCAAGCTTCCAGTGATCTGAAAAATTCTGTTTCCCTATGTTCACAGACCAACCCTGGCTATTACACTCTTTCTGCCCCCTCTTCTGAAATGTTCCGAGCCATGGGTGGGTGAGATTTAATGTAGGAGTCCTACCCCAGAATGCACATTCTGCAGTCTCTTGTTCTCTAAAACTTGGACAGACATGGCCTTCTGTGTGCATTACACTCTGTTGTATGAGGAAGCTTCTCTGTTGAGAGTTGAGGGGTGTGTTGGTATTCTCTCTACCTCCTGTTCCCTTCTTCACTGTGTTCCCACATCCCCTTTCCTTCTGCCTGCTGGTTTTATTCTTTTCCCTGTTAACCACCTTCTATTTGTATGTCATCTGTATTCCATCACCCTCTATTTTCCCACTCCCCCTTCCATTAACCTTTCTTCCAGCCCTCTTATGGTACCCTTCCTGGCTTCATGACATACATACACACATTCACATACATGCAATTAAATTTTTTTAAATGTTTTATCATTTTTATTTTATATGCATGAGTGTATTGCCTGCATGCATCTAAGTCTTCCCATGTTCCCATGTCATGCAATGTCCACAGAGCTCAGAAGAGGATGTCTGATACTGTTTCTGCTTACTACCTTCTGTCTCACCACATAATTTGTCACTGCATTTTGTCCTTTCTGAAACCGGGGGATACTCTTACAACAACCTTCTATCAGCCACCCTGAAGAGTAATGAATAGAAATGAGTTATAAATATAAAATGGTGTATAAATCTTTTAGCACCAGAGACTTGGGATGTTTTAAATACACAAAGGACAGGCTAATAAGACTATCAATCCTGTCTCCAATGTAGAGACATTTACAAAGTGAGATCCCATCCATCCCTGACTCTTAATGCCTCAGTTTTTTTAAAAAAAAAACTTTATGATTTACATGAGTATAGAGAAATGTGACCTTTTGTCTTTCTTTATAGGACTAATTTAATGAATTTTCCTATGTGTGCTAGGACCATGTTAGATGGGGTTACACTTTATCTGCAAAGTAGTTGTGAATTTATTAATTCTTGCTTCATTTAATGTAACATATGGCTACATTGTGGACATCATTGTGATGGAATACTGATGATGCAGTTGTTTGCACATTATTTTAGTTAAGATACTGAAAGAAACATAATTCAAATGTAACATAATTAAGGCTGGTTTTAAAACCTTTACTGATGCTATTTCAGTTGTGTCAAATTTTAATACTCAATAACATGGTCTTTTCTAAAGACTCACTATTTTTAATATTATTTTTATTAAATCATTGTGTTTACAGAACATGTTACATGTTATACAGAACATCTCAGTCAATCATAATCATCTTTGTACCCCCTTCCCCACTGTCCCCCCATAGCCCCCGAACTGGAATCCAGACATTCTTTCATCTGTGTTAAGCAAGGTCTACTGTGTCAAGTTAGTGTCCCCAAATGACCTCAGTGCAGGTTCATCCCCTGAGGTCTAGTCAAACTACCAGGAGTCCCTCAATTTAGGAAGTCTAACTCATCCTCCCCCAAAGTAGTCAGTTGCCAATATTACTTAAGCAAAGCTTGGGGTCTGTTACCCATTTCCTCAGTTCCATGCTGGATTTTTCTCTGCTTCAGTTTGCATGGGTCTTGAGCATCCTGAAATCATTGCTGTAGTTTCATATGAACAGAGTCCCTGGCACTTGTAGGATTCTATTTCCACATGGTCATGCACCTCCTCACTGGCTCGTACAATCTTTCCACCTCTTCTTCCACAATGGTCCCTGAGCCCTGGGTGAGTGAAACTTAATGTAAGAGGCCTGTTCAGGGACCCAAACTCTGCAGATTCCTAATCTCTGTGATTTAGCCATGTGTGACTGCTTGTGTTACTAGCCCTTTGTTGTGTGAGGGAGTTTCATAATTACATTTACGTTCTGAAAATAGGGCAACATTGACTATTTTTCAATAATACTCAGTTTTGCTCAACTCCATATATATAATTATAAGACATCCTGTAAGCTTTTAACTATTAAAAGTTACTTTTGCACTTAAGAAATTCATATTAAAGACAGGTTTATGCTGATGTAAAACCAATTTGAAAACTTTTACGTGGGGCTGGAGAGATGGCTCATGTTTAAGAGCACTTATTGTCCATACAGAAGCCCCAGGTTCGACTCCCAGCAACCACATGAAGGCAACCAAACATCTTTAACTCCAGTTCCAAGGGATCCGACTTCCTCTTCTGACCTCCACAGCATTGCATAACACAGGTGCACCTATCTACATCAAGCAATACACTCATATACATAAAATACAAATAATAAAATAATTTCTAAAAAACTTTGCGTGAAAGTTCATGATACAGAATTATATATTAAAAGAAGGCACATAACAAGGAATCTAGAAACTAAAAGTATTTGCCCATCACCAAAATAGATGTGTTAGTCTCATCAACTGGATCATTACCATTCTGATTCAGTGCACTGTTATTCTGTCTGCAAATTTTCAGCACTAGTTTTTGAGGAAATTGTGGAAAAGAAATGGGTAGCCCTGAAAGTCTAGTTCCTGTAGCAAAGTTGGTGCCATTCCCTGTCAAATGCATCTTCCCCTAGCCCTCCCTTTTTTATGTTAGTCTGGATTCCTAAAAGCAGTAGTGTTTCAGGGATTTACAAAGATAAGGATAGAGATTTCTTTCTCCATTTTATGAATCTGAGAAACAACATCCCTATAGACTACTGTCAGGCATAGAAGAAAGAATACAATAGAGTGTCATTCATAAGCACACCTAATAAAAACCATAGAAGAATTAAGAACGGTAAGCACCTGTACTTCCTCGAGTTTTCAACTTGAAAGATAGCAAGATAGCTTCCAGAGTTAGCCAGGGGTGCTGGTGCACACCTTCGATCCCAGCACTCAGGAGGCAGAGGCAGGCCAACTCTGTGAGTTAAAGGCCAGCCTAGTCTACATAAGAAGTTCCATGCCAGCTGGGGCTACAGGGAGACCCTATCTTAAAAAGACCCCCAACACACACACAAGTACCAGAGGCTATTCAGAGTAAAATATATCTAGTTATCCTTTCCCCATCTCAACATCACCACCCAGATAGATGAAGCCACCTAATCCCCATTGATTCATCAGTGACTGTTCTTCAAAAAGCAAGTTTTCTGTACCATTTCAAAAGGAAAAGAGCCTATTAAAGTACCAGCTACTTCATTAAATATATATGTATTAAATCAGAAATGAATATAAGGCAAACACCTGCCTCTATATCTGTCAAAAGAATTTCATGATAATGGTTAAAAATAAACTTTGTGAAGTATCACCACCATTCTGATTAAGATAGAACTCTCTCTAGCAATTCTTGACAAGAAAGGCATCAACAGAAATGCGTAGGTACACAATTAACAAAAAAATCTTGACAGCTTATGTGTTCTAAAGATTTCCAAATAAACATAAAGAAAATTTCTTTTACAAAAAAAGCATTACCAACCCTGAAAATTCCAAATTCAGAATATCAACAGTTGCTTCCTTCTCTCTAGACAGATTAAAACTTTTTAGTGCCAGCCATCAATAGAGGCTTATATTCATTTGACCAAGATTCAATCCCCTATAATTACAGGTTTAAAATGTTTTCTAGACTGTCCCCAAAAAGATCACTTTGAGAAATAAGAATGAGGTATCATTCAAAGAAAAAAAAATTCACCTTCTCAAATTCAAGTCTTCATGGCTTCTCATAGAAATCTGGCTCATTCTCAAATTTTGTGGTCAGGGAAAAAATGAATTATTCAATGGCCTGGGTTTAGAAATGATTCTCTCTCATTTCAGGTAGGAAGGGAGGAAGAATGCCAGGACTACAAGTAGTCCCAAGTGAAAGACTGTACTTGACACATTCTTCATAGAAGCTGGATATGCCAGGAGTCGGGAGTTTTGTTATTTGTTGGGGGGGGGGGGGTTCACCATGCCTTTGAAGCGATTTTTCTTTTGACAAGCCACTTTAATGCTTTTAAAAAGAGTCATTCTCCTGAGTCATTCAAGAAGAGCAAAAATTCTGTGAGCTCTGAGCTGCACCCAAAATTCTTCACCCTCTGTTTGGAAGGAGGCTCTCCACAAGCTTTATATGTCCAATCTTCAATTAATTTCACTCGAACTATACCACCACTTGTAATGAAGACAAATAGCACTGCAACCTTTGGGTACAGCCTTACTGTTTACTTCTGGTAACAGCCAAGTATATTCTGGGAACTATAAAAATCATTTTAGAGAAATGTTAGATTCCCTACATCCTTTTACTCTGCCACAGAGAAGAAACACTACTGTAATGTTTACTGAAGCTGAGAAAAGAAGAAAGGGTAGGGGTTAGAAAGATGGCTCGGTGGTTAAGAGCACTGGATGCTCTTGCAGAGGACATGGGTTTGATTCCCAGCACCTATTTGTTGACTAATAATGCTCTGTAACTTCAGTTCCTGGGTATCCAATGCTCTCTTCTGACCTCTGAGGGAATTGCATGACACGAATGCACTTACATACATGCAGGCAATACACTAATACACATAAAATAAAAATAATTACGAAGAGGAAGAAGAAGACAGGAGGAGGAAGGGGAGGAGGAGGAGAAGATGGCCAGGATTCTTTAAGTGTACAGTAAGTCAAAAACACCAAAAATTAATGTCTCCAATGATAAAACTCTTTGCCTAATGACTGACAGAATTTGATATATAAAGACTTCAATGCCCTTGGACTTAGGGTGTAATAACTGTGAAGTTTGTCCTCACCTGGGCACCTTCTGGAGTTAAGTGCCAGTAATGATAAAACAGCTGTATTTGCTGAATTCCCTTCATTTTTTCAACTCCATATTCCTCTACTTGGGTCTCTTGAGATAGTACCCTCCCCTGCCCTTGAATCTGTGCTTATCAGTTTACTTTGAGGGTAGAACGTTGTAGAATGTGTGGTCTAAGAGAAGAGGATGGGCTTCTTTGCTTGATGAGGCTTGTTAACATAAAGGTATATCTCTGTTCACTTTTTCTAATACATATAAACCTTTTATGACAGCTCTTTCAGGGGATAAAAATGTTTAGAGCATACCATATCCCTCCCTTCATTTTCTTCTCTTCCATGTTACTATCCTACCCAACATTTTAGCAACATTCAGCTTCCGAGAGAGAGAGAGAGAATCAGAAATCTTTTAAATTCGGAAAATAAAATAAGGGGGATCACAATGACTGATCTGCAATGAAATATAATTACAAATATGTTTCCCTATGAGATTAGTATATCTCTCAGCTCTCATCAGAGAAGCACATTTGCAGTAGATAGTAGTTTGCATAGTACCTTTGGATATGCCGTGAAAGCTAGTCTCCAGGGAGGATTCCAGGACAGTTCCAGCTCAACTGCTCCAAATCCAATGTCTGAAGTATGCCCTGTCTTCGGCAATAGGGTTTTACCTTCAAGCTCTGGGAGGAAATCATGGGCTGTGGAAATATCCATATTGTTTTGGGAGTCTCTTGAACTATGCTAACCGACAACTCAAAGAGAGGTTTCTCTTGCCTGGCACTGTGACTTTTGTGAGTGCATGTATTTATATTATATGTGTATATTTCAGCAGGCTAAATATTTTATTTCATCCTTTAACACGTTATGTATTACACCTATCTGTAGCATAACTGAAGGTGAACCTGCTTTCCTAGGGGTGGACCTACTGATTGACAGAGAAAAACTGGGAAGTTACAGTGCCACTCAAGCTGGAGATTCTTATGTTCTTGATCAGATTTCTATTAAGGGGCTTCTCTTTGCAACTGAAGCGGGAAGTTTGTCAGTCCAGTTGGATCACCCACAAGTCTCCAGCCTTTTCCTCTCAGCATTCTTCATGTCCTCAGGTACAGCTTCTAGGTAGGGTATAACAAAGAACCAGGAAACAGAACTCTCTTCTGACATTCTTGTCCTCTAAGAAGGACATTCCTGAAAATGCTGCACTGGGGCCTCTGCCTTATGTTTCAGATGGAGATTTTTAGAAATTTGTATTGAATTTTTGTGTGTTTCATACTGAACATCTTAATCATCTTTATACTCCCTTCCCCATTGGGCCCCTCCCATAGCTCCCCTTCTGCTGGATTTCATACATTCAGTCATTTATTTTAAGGCCTATCCATTCAAGTTAGTGTCCCCAGAGAGCCATCAGTGCAAATTTATCCACTTGGGTCTAGTCAGCCTATCTAGAGTCCCTCCCTTTAAGAAGATCACCCCTTCCTCACCCAGTAATAACAAGCTGTCAATAATTCTTTGATTATAATTGGGGCCTGCTTCCCATTGCCAAAATTCTGTAGGACTTTACCTCCATACAGTCATGTACTTTCTCCCCTGGCTCTTACAATCTTTCCAACCCCTCTTCCACAATAGTCCCTGAACCCTGAGTGAGTGGGTTTAATAAAGTACTCTTATCCAAGTACCCAAACTCTGCAGATTCTTATTCTCTAAGCTTTGACCATTTGTCTTATTTGCATTTATGGTTCTCTGTTGCATGAGGGAACTTAGTTCATGAGGGTTGAAAGATGCATTAGTATTCTGTCTATCCCTTGTTCAACTATGTTCCATGAGCCTTTGTTGTAGAGGTTGCATTGTAAATGTGTCACGTAGGGTTGGAAGATTCACAAACAATCTCTCTCTGTGACCAGTTGTAGAAATCTGTAATAATCTCCGTCTGTTAAAAAAGAAGCTTCCTTGATGAAAGGTGACTGGAATACTTGACTGTAAATATAAGGACACATATTTTGCACATAGGAAGAAATTACATTTGCCTAAGAATGTGACAGCATTGGGGTTTTCTTTAAGATGTATGATCTCTCTAGCCAAGTGCGTTTGGCTTTGTTTATAGTACTACCATGAGTTTCCTCTCATTGAATGTGTTTTAAATCCAATTGCATAGCTGTTGATTAATCCCAAGATAAAAATGCTGCTAATGTTCCAATATAGTCTGCTATGCCCATAATTTTTGTGGTTGTTAGGCCTTAAAGGTGGAGTTGGACCATCAGTTGAGGATCTCCCTTATCAGCTTACATAGTGTTCTCCAAAACTATGAGAGTTAGCCTTCAGATAGGAGGCTTCCAGGTCAGTTTCAGTTCCATTGCTCCAGATCCTGTGTCTAAAGTATGCCCTGTCTTTGGCAATATGGTCTTAGCTTCAAGTTCTGGGAGGAAATCAAGGGCTGTGTCAGTAGCCTGTGTAATTATGGGAGTCTCTTGGACTACTCTGGCCAGCAACTCAAAGGGAGATTTCATCGCTGTTTCTACTAATGTAGCCTTCAGCTATACACATTAACTCACATAGAGATACTGTATGTATAATTTTTCAGTAGGTTTTTGGACTAATATGATTCCTTCTGGTTTTTACACTAGCCAAATAGCATTTATTTCTCCCTGTCCAACCCTCCCTCTACGCCTCCCCAATTAAAGTATCCTCATTTCTCCAGTTTCTCCCTTGATAGTTTCCTATGGTCCCCCCTCTCTTGAGCTCCTGTCCTTTAAACCCATAGTTCCTGTATAAAGCTCCCTGTCCTCATTCCATTTAAATGCCTCCATTTTACCCGTCTCTCCCTTAGTACCACCTGTCTCCTGTTATTTCAGTTTTCATTTCCTGTTCTTAGACGGTGAAATTTTCCTGCCTAGAATTCCTTTCCCTTGGTGCAGTGCTTTTGGACCAGTCTACAGACATGTTGCTCTCTGTAAGTCTGCCATAACCTCTCCTTTTCTTTATATCTCCTTTATAAACATGCTTTCCCTAATGCTGTGGGCTTCTGCAACATTTCAGGTTTCTTTACTTTTTCTCTACAGCTCCCTTAGACTTTCTGCCATGTGGTTGCTACTCTACTGTGTGCCTAACCTCCATGCTGGCTCTAAACCAGCTTGCTTTTATGACTTTTTTCTTTCTCCTCTTCAGGGTAGCTGCTGAGATGTCTGGCTTGCCTCCCAGAGAACTTTTATTTAAATTCTAATAAACTTGCTCTAAAGCCTCAAAAATGAATAAACAAACAAATAAATAAATACTGTATTTCTTCTTGGCTTTCCACTCCATCATATAAGCATGATCTCTCTCTTTCCTATCTCTCCCTATACAGAACCCCCCCTTTTTCTCCCCTGCTAAAGTCGCCCACATTTCCCCCATTTTCTCCTTAAGAAGACATGACTCCTACTATGCCCCTCTATCAGTCTCCTTCCCCTCTCTTACATTAGCCTAAATACATATCCTCATATTCACATATAACTGCACCTCTCACCATTCATCAAAGAAGCTTCTTCTTGCAACAGATGGACACTATCTCATAGTTCCACAACTGATCAAATTCAGAGACTATGTGAGGTGCCCAGTCCTAAGTAATACAGTCCCTGCACCAAAAGTTCAGGGAACATCCCAGAAAATAGGGAACAGAAAGAATGTAAGAGCCAGAAGGACAAGACACTTGCTACCAGTTAACTCATTCTAGACATAATAGGGAAACTACACCAATGAAATTTCCATTGTACGGTACTATGGCAAGATATGTACAATGACAAAACCAAGTGACATGTGCCAAGGTGAATGGGGGAAATTTCTCAGGTTCCCATGTCAAGATGAAGAGCTATAAGAAATCAATTAATATTGAAACAGGAAGCAACTGTTTCCCTGGGAAGTTATCTAAGCCCATGTGGGCCACCCTAAACACATGTACACAAGCGCTACTATATGAACTCAGTGCACATATATATATATATATATATATATATATATGTGTGTGTGTGTGTGTGTGTGTGTGTTTGTGTGTGTATGTATTAATAATAATCAAAAAAGATGGCAAGACATTGAGAGGGAGTAGGGGCCACAGGCAGAGTTGGAGGCATGTGGAAAAATGGAAATAATATAAATAAAATACTCATGTATGAAATTCTCAAAAATAAACTTTAAAAAGAATGTACTGCTATGTATATACATAAAGACTCAATGAAAACTGAATCTTACCACATTATTTTCATCAAAAGTCAGTTCAACTTTTAAATAAATCAAGATTTCACCCAATTGTAGTTTTCAAGGGCTCTTGAGGCTTCCAAGCACAAAATCCAAAATAAAGATACTCTATAACATAGGGTTATCCCTTATCTGTGTAGTTCATGATTTTCCATAATCCTTCATTTTACCTCTTTCATATGTAGACACTGTCGCCTGATGTTAGTGCTTCATCTCATAATGTGCTCAGTTGTCTTGCCTCCCCAGACATGAGACTATTGCCTTCCTTGATTGCTGTATTCTCAATTCTTTATTATTTCCCCCAGTCTGACTTATCATAACTCATTTCTACTGGCTAAGGCCCTCTTACTATGAACACAAAGTATCTTTAACAATGCCTGTAATATTGTTTTGTACTGGTGTATATTCATTGTATGTAGTGTTGAACTTCATAAGGATAGTGTCTCTCAGAGGAACATCATTCACTTTGACCTTATTGACCCTCCTGCCCCTCCCCTATTTATCTTCTCCCTCCTTTACTCTCCTCCCCTTCCACAGTCTTCCTTCTGCTTTCATATGTTATGTATATAAACATATATGTATGTTTGTATATATTGTTTTATGTATCTGTGAAAATATTAGATCCACAAATAAAATAAGTTGTGATCTTTGGACCTTCTGAGTCTGGTTTATTTTGGTTAATGTGATAATCTCCAGTTGGATCCATTTTCTAGTAAATAACATGATTTCATGATTCTTTATAGATGAATAAAACTCTATCATGAATATAAACTGCATTTTCTTATTCTATTCATCTATGTATGAATACATAAACTGATTCCATAACTTGATTTCTGTAAATAGCTCTGCACTGATACATGGATATACAGGTATTTCTGGGTCTATCACTTTATAATCCTTAGAGTTTGGGGTATAGTCCTAGTTAGGTTTCTATTCCTGTGGTAACATTTTCAGACCAAAACCAACTTGGGAAAGAGAGAGTTTGTCATAAACATCCTGATCATAGTTCATCATTGAGGGAAGCCAGGACAGGAACCTGGAGGAGGAAGGAACTGAAGCACAGACCGTGGAGGAACACTGCTTACTGACTTGCTCCTCGGGCCTGTGCTACTTGCTCCTCAGGCCTGTGCTCAGTCTGCTTTCTTATACAAACCAGCACCGCTTGCCCAGGTATAGCAATACCCACAGTGGGCTGGGCCCTCCCATATCATTCATCAATCAAGAAAATGCCTCACAGACATGCCCATAGGCCAGTCCTATAGAAGAAATAACTAAATTGAGGTTCCCTCTTCCCGGATGTGTCAAATTGATACCTGAAGCTATCTAGCAAAGGTAGGTACCCAAAAGTGGTATAGCTGAATCCTAGCTTTAAGTGGTAGCTCTACTATTAGTTTCTTAAAGAACTTCCTTACTGACAGCTCAGGAAATAGTACCAAATAGTAACAAATGGGATTTCATGAAAATTCAAAGTTTCTGTGAAGCATATGAAAAACATAATTAAGAGACAATCTATAAAACAGGAATACTCTTCACTAGTTATTTATCTGACAAAGGATTAATATTCAAAATATAAAATAGCTCAAAAAAACTAAACACCCAATATTTAGATCCCATTCAATAAATGAACAGATGGTTCTCAAAAGATCAAGTACAAGTATCCAATAAACATATGAAGAAATCTTCAACATCATTGGCCATCATGGAAAAGCAAATTAAAGCTACAATGAGATTCATTCTTTTTGGAAAAATCTTCAACAAAGACTACATGATATTCAAGTCTTAATTTTACTGTATCCTTAGGAGCATTCACTGATACTAATCAAGAATCCATACCCGTGGAATGATGAAGTAACCATTAACAAGAAAGGCCACTCTGGGGATGGTGTCTACAAACTTCTCTACAATCTCTCTCTTCCACCAGCACTAAGACTTTTCTAATTAGTATAATTAATAGTAGATATGAATATATTCTTATGAAATTTACAGTTTGCTAATCAGGATAAGAGATGTTTTTGTGTGAAACCATTCCTGTGGAGACCTAACAACCATCTACTTACCCCAGACAGGGAACTAATGACAGACCAAATAAGGATAGCACAAAAGTCCAACTTGGTGAACCAATGAGTATTACAGTAGTTACTTATAGGAGTATAAGTGAAGGATTATTTACAGCAGCAGACATGACTCACAGGCAGTGGTATCACCAAGGACACTCCAGCATGGGTGACAGCTCATGACAGCAGGAATCTTGGAGCACAATGCACAACAAATAGGCAGCTCAAGAGATTGGAGAATGTCCTTTACAGGTATCTTGACAGTCTGAGTCTCTTCCAGGCATTTCAGCTGGTTTCACTTTCTTCCAAACTGATCATCTGGTCTCTGCTTCTTCTAGGCAGCTTGGCTGATAAGAGACTCTTCTAGTCACCTCACCTCTTCTTCCAGGTGGCTTGGCTGGTCTGAGAGAGTCTCTCTGCTTCTAATATATTCTTGAGGAAGAAGGGCCTAGTGAATATAGCCAATTTCATGGCCTTCCTGAAGCTATTGATTTGCTCACTTCTGGGCTTAAGGAGTTTCCCTACAGGATGGAATGTTTCACCACCACTCAAAATATCCTGTGCTTGACCTTTCTTTAGAACTTCCTGTTGTTTAATTTTCTAAATTTAGAACACCTTGTTATTTACATTACTTAATATATTCTGTTGTTTAACTTTCTAAATTCATTTATTAATATTTTATTATTTTTGTTCTATGTGTTTGAGTGTATTGCCTGCATGTATGTAAAGGCACTCATGTCATGCAATTGTCCATGGAAGTCTGAGGAGAACATGGGATGCCCTAGAACTGGAGTCACATAGAGTTGTTACCCGCCATGTGGGTCCTGGGATTTGAACCCATGTCCTCTGCAAAAGCAGTAGAGCCCAGAGCATCTTTTTGTTTACCTCAGTTCAAACATGCTGTTGCCTGCCTCTCTTCAGACATCCTGTTGTTTACTCAGTTTCTCTCTAAAATGGAAGATTTTCTCTTGGGAGAAATTGCCACACAACAGATTTTAGAAGTGGCCTCTATTAGGTGAAGTTCATGGTGATAAAAATATATTTATTGGGGGCTGGAAAGATATCTCTGCTGTTAAGAGTGCTGACTGCTCTTGCAGAGGATCTGTGTGGTTTGTTTCCCAGCACACACATGATAGCTAACAAACATCCATAACTCCAGTTCCAGGGGACTCGATGGCCTCTTCTGTCTTCTGTCATCATTTCACAACACATATATGCTTAAATAAATGCAAACAAAACACTCATATACTATATATATATAGTATATGTATATTATACTAGTATATACATACTATATATATACCATACTCATATACTATATATATATATATATATACATATAGTACACACACATTGGCTAAAGTATTTAGAAGGCACTACCAATCTTTGTATAAAGTCGCAAAAATCTAACAAGCTTCTCACATTTTCCATTAACTTTTGCACATTCTGTTTAACTATAAACCCAGAAAACAAATGTTTTGAATATACTTAATCATATTTATATAGTGAGTAGTTTTTCAAATTCTACCACTAACATAATATTATGCTGGCCTCAAGTAAATATTTTATACAAGTGATTTATACAGTACCAGCAAAGACAGATTTTGGGGATTTTCTTTCTTTAGAATCATATGACTCTGTCTTGTCTGGTTGTTAATAACTGTCTAGATATATAGCAGGATTTGGCTTGGTACAAAGTTGTTGTTATCAACTTGTAGAAAAAAATGCCAACTTTACCTATCTGTGTATTTTATGTACAAAATTAACTTGTGGATTGCGAAAATTAGATTGCCTTACATCTCCTCTCTCTATGCGTTAATCACAGATCCTTAGTCACACAACAGTATATATTTCCTATTATGTACAAGACCATTATATTGACAATACCTTCACGCTGAATATACTAGTGCTGCCGTCTTAATCATGATAACTGGAGTATTTGATCCTATCCAGTTGATTTCCTTGGTCCCAACTCTGGTATAGGTTGAGTCTGCCCTACCACCCATTTTGGCCTTGTAATGACTGGTTCCTTATTCTTACTGGTATCATATTCATGCATTCATTCATCAATTAGTTATTGAACACCTTCTATACACCACTCGGTTTTCTTAACCCAGAGGATATGACTTTTTTTCTTTGTATTTTTCTGTAGTATACATAGTCTCATGAGTTCACATAAGTAAAAGTGTGAAAAAATCCATAAAATAATTTCATATACTGCTAAGTGTTATGAAAAACAAAGTGGTGAAATGTAGCATTACAACAGAGAATTGGCTATTTTGGAAAAGATGATTAAGGAAAGCCCTCTGAGGGATAATAAGTATTCTAAGCAGAGGTCTTAAAATGCTTGCCACTTTGGTTGTTTTAATAGGATTAGTAATCAGTGTGATTTACAATGAAGCTGGCTCTAAGTGTCTTACAAGTTCATTTCAAACCTTTTAGGAACAGCCATTTCCTCAGCAGTATTCTATCTCACCTTTTTAATAAAAGGTGGCCTAATCAAAATGTGAAAGCATCTCTTATGAAACCAAGATGTTTAGTTATCTTGAGGTAATATAATGCACAATTTGCACTTTGACTTTTTCATTGAAAGGATCAATTGGATCAGTTTATATAAACTGATTAGTTTAGCATTTTGTAGTCATCCAAAAATAGACAAAAAACCAGACAAAACCCAGCTTAACTTAATTCATATTGATGGAACACTGAGAATCATAAAATGTAAGGTTCAGGAAGGCCTTTAGAGAATCATGTACACAGAAATAAAACAAGTTCTACAAAATTAACTTCGAAATGCTCATTTTAAATACTGAGAGCTTTTATACTTATATTGCCCCTTAACTATAAACATTTTAAAGGTCTTTAGTATTTATTTTCCACTTATTATAAGGTAATTTTCCTGGAACTATTCTTAAATTTAAATATAAATATAAATATATGGAGCATTAAATGGGAAAAAAGTTAAAATGGGAAAAAAGAAAAGAAAGTTACCTGCCATTTTCATTTAATTTTCACTTCTGTTGGATAAAAAAAACTTACCTCATCAGTCCTAGAGTTTATGGAAATTAATGTACTTTATTTTGACATAGATTGCTTTATTAGCACACAAACATTCAGATTTCGTTATGGCATTGTACAAGCCAAATTTCTTTTTGTTTATCTCTACCCTTTTGTCCCCTGTCCCTCTCCATCTCTTGTGCCCTCCACCCCAAAAGCCTCCTTTCTGCTTTCCTGTCATATTTGTCTTATTAGCCAACAGCTCTTGCTCTTCTCTAAGTCTTCAATCTAATTTCATAGGCTACATCCACATTCACTCCTGTGTATATACATACATGTAAACATGATAAGCCAGGATCTACATTTGAGAGTATGATATTGTTTTGTCTTTCTGAGTTTGAGTCACCTTTCTTAATACTATACAAATCCATCCATTTCCTGCACATTTCACAATTTCATTTTTCTTTGGAGTTGAGTAAAATTACATTATACATATGCCATATTTTTATCACCCATTCTTCTTTTATGGCCATCTAGGTCAGTTGCATTTCCTTTCTATTCTGAATAATGCAACAATGAACATGGATGTGCAAATAAATAAGGCTTGAGTCCTTTGGCTATCTGCCCAGGAATGATATAGCTGGGTCACATGGCAAATTTTTCATTAGATTTTTGATCCCCATAATGACATTACTAGTTTACACTCCCACCATCACTGAATAACGGTTCCTATTTTCTCACATCTTCACCAGCAATTGTTGTCATTTGCCTTCATAAACATACCAATTCTGACCACGGTAAGAGAAAAGCTCAAAGCAGTTTTAATTTGTGATTCCGTTATAACTAAGGTTATTGAAAATTAAAAATATTGTCCATTTGTGTTTCTTCTTTTGAGAACAGTCAGTTCAGTTCATTAACTCCTCTATTGATTTGCAGTTTGGGGAACTGATATTTGAATTTATTGAGATATATATGTATATATATATATATATATATATATATATATTCTAAATATCAACACCCAGTCTGAGGTATAGGTGGAAAAGATGTTCTCCCTTTCTGCAGGCTGCCTCTTTGTTAATGGTTTCCTTTGATTCAGAGAAACTTTCAAATTTCATGTATTCACATTT
Organism: Eospalax fontanierii; assembly: GCA_035773235.1. Classification (NCBI taxonomy): domain Eukaryota; kingdom Metazoa; phylum Chordata; class Mammalia; order Rodentia; family Spalacidae; genus Eospalax; species Eospalax fontanierii. Next base: position 20,131,032 of record CM069525.1, on the reverse strand, counting down.
CTTGGTTCTCAAGACTGTTTCCTGTGCATTTTGGGTTGTATTCAGAAAATTCTTGCTTATAACTTGAATTTTATTCTCTATATTTTATACTAGCAGTTTCAGTTTTAAATTAAGGGATTTGATCCATTTTTAATTTATTTTTATGAAGGATTAAAAGATGTTGTTCTAAGTTCATGATCCTGCAGGTGGATATCTAGCTCTGCCAACATGATTTGCTGAAAAACATTTGGTTTTCCAATGTGTTTTGATGCTTTTGTCAAAAATTAGGTTTTTAACATAGCTGTATGGGTTTATTTCTGGGCCCTCCATTTTATTTGACAGGTCTGTATGTCTGTGCTGTACTATTCCTGTTGATGTCTTTTCACTATAGCATTGGAGTATATTATTTGAGGTCAGGTATTGTCATAAGTCCAGAAGTTTTCTTTCTGTTTAGGATGGTTTTGTGATATTTTAGTCGTATTTATGAATGTTATCTTGTGTTTTCATTAATATTATTGAATTTTAAAGAACGCCTTTGGAATTTTAATAGGAATTGCACTGTATCTGTTTATTACATTTGGCAATGTTGCCATTTCATTATATTAATTCTACCAATCCAGGAGAATGAAAGATCTCTCTGTCATCTGCTACCTTTTTAAATTTATTTTTTCAGTGCCATAAAGTTTTCAATATAGAGGTATTTCACATTATTGGTAAGGTTTATTCCTAGGTACTTTATTTGGTGGGGAAATATTGTGAATGAGTTAGTTGTCTTCCTTTCTCAGTAGATTGGTTACTGGTATATATGGAAGCTACTGATTTTTTAAAATATTCTATTTATTATTTTTATTTTATGAGTATGAGTATATTGCCTGCATGTGTGTAGGTGCACCATGTTGTGTACTGCCCTCGGTGGTCTGAAGAGGATGTCAGATTCCTTGGAACTGGAATTACAAGTGGTTGTTAGCCAACCTGTAGGTGCTGGGATCTGAACTTGGGTCCTCTGTAAGAGCAACCAGTGCTCTTAACTACTGAGCCATCTCTCTAGTCCCAAGAGGCTATTGATTTGTGTATGTTGCTTTCGTATCCTGTAAATTTACCGATAGTGTTTACTAATTATGAGTTCTCTGGAAGAGTATTTGGATCTAATATTCATGACACTATTGCACAGGTAGGCATATCTTCCAGGTCAGTTTTGTAGCTCACAGAATTCACAGCTGGGAAAAGTTCAAGCTAAATTTTCTCTTGATATTTTTTAATTCTTTGTATATTTTAGATTCTCTGTCAGAGTTATAGCTGGTAAAGATTAGTCCCATTCTGTAGGTTGCTTCTTCGCTTGAATGATCGTATTCCTTGCTGTATAGAAGCTTTTTAATTTAATGAGGTCCCACTTGTCAATATTTGGACTTAATGCTTGTGCTTTGAATCCTGTTCAGAAAGTCTTTTCATTTGCCCATAATTTCTAACATATTCCTTTCTTTCTCCTCTTTGTGATTCAGAGTATCAGGTTTTATGTTGAGGTCCTTGATCCATTTGGAGTTGAGTTTTGTGCATGATGAAAGAGAGGGATCTAATTTCATTCTCCTACATGTCACTATCCAGTTTGACAAGCACCATTTGTTGAATATGCTGTCTTTTCTCTAGTGTGTCTTCGTGGCTCATCTGTCATCAGTCAGCTGGATGTGAATGTGTGGATTTAAATCAGGGACCTTGATTATGTTCCACTAATCAATGTGTCTATTTGCACAATGTAGTTTTTATTACTTAAGCTCTGAACTCTGATTTGATATTAGGGAGGGTAATGTCCTCATCATTTCTTTTATGACTTGTGATTACTTTGGCTATGCTTGGCTTTTGAGTTTCTATATGAAATTTGAGGTTATTTTTTTCAATTTCTGTGAAGAATCGTGTTGGAATTTTACTGAGAATGCATTCAATTTATAGATTGATTGCATTTGGTACAATTGCCATTTTCACAATATTAATCCTATCTATCCATAAGCATGGGAAGTGTTTCCATCTTTGGTTACATTCTTCAATTTCTTTCTTCAATATCTTAAAGATTTTATTCACTTCTTTTCTTAGATTTATTTCAAGATATTTTCCTAGGAAATCATGAATGGAATCATTTCCCAAATTTCTTTCTCAGCATGACTGATGCTGGTATATGGAAAGGATACTGATTTGGGAGTATTAATTTTATACACTGCCAGTTTGTAGAATGTATTCATCAGCTATAGGAATTTTCTGACGGAGTCCTTAGTGTCTTTTATGTATAGAATCATATCATCTGCAAATAAGGATACTTTGACTTTTTTCTCTACGATTTATGTTCTCTTTATCTCTTTGATTTTTCCTATTTCTGTAGCTAAGACTTGAAGTATTTTATTGAACAGAATTAGAGTGTATATCCTTCTCTTGTTCCTTATTTTAATGGGAATACTTTCAGTTTTTAATCCATGTAGTACAGTGTTGGATGTAACCTTATGGTTTACTGCCTTTATTATGTTGAAATATATCCCTATACCCCTAGGCTCTCCATGATTTTATCATGAACGAATGTGGGATTTTTATCAAAGGCATTTTCTGCATCTGAGATGATTACGGGGTTCCTGTACTTGAGTCTGTCTATATGGTAGATAAAGAAAGATTATAGATACAGATGATAGATAGATAGATAGATAGATAGATAGATAGATAGATAGATAGATAACCATCCCTGCATCTCTGAGATGAAACCCAGTTGATCATGGTGGATAAGATTTTTCGTGTATTTTAGCAATCAGTTTGCGATTATTTTACAGGGAATTTTTGACTCTGTGTTCATCAGAGAGATTGGTCTTCAATTTTCCTTTTTTTTCTGAGATTTTAAGGTGCACCATTAATTTATTTATATGAGGTGTTTCTAATTTTCTGGTGTAGACACTTAGTGCTAAATTTTTTCCTCTTAGGACAGCCTTTATTATATCCCACAGATTCAGATAAGTTATATTTTCATTTTCATTCAGTTCCATAATTTTTTAAATGTCCTTCTTGATGTCTCCATTGATCCAAATTGCTTGAATGTTGTGTAGTTTAGCTTCCATAGCTTCTTGTATTTTTTACAGTGTTTATTGTGTTGATATTTAGCTTTATTCCTTTCTGGTCAGATAGACTACAGAATTTTTTTTTAATTTTCCCAAATCTGTGAATATTTGCTTTGTGTCCTAATATGTGGTCAGTTTTGAAAAATGTTCCATGGGTTGCTGAAAATAAAGTGTATTCTTTGATGTTTGGGTGGAATATTGTGTAAATGTCTCTTAGTTCCATTTAATTTATGGTGTCATTTAACTCTAAGATTTCTCTGTTTACCTTTTGTCTGATTGACCTGTCTACTGGTGACAGCAGGATATTGAAGTCACACACTATCACTGTATTGGAGTCAATGTGTAATTCTTTATCTAATAATGTTTCTTTTATGAAATTCAATACCACTGTGTGTGGTGCATCTATATTTAGGACTGTAATATCTTCCTGTCATGTTTTTCTTTTGATGACTATGAAGTGACATTCCTATCTCTTCTAATCAGTTTTAGTTTTAAGTCTATTTTATTGGATATTAGAAGAGCTACAAATGCTTATTTCTTAATTCTGTTTCCTTGAAATATCTTTTTCAAGCCTTTTATCTTAAGATGATCTCAGTCATTATTTTGAGGTATGTTTCATGGAGGCAGAAATTCAACGAAGCCTGTTTCCTTATCCAATCAGTTAATATGTTTTATTTTAACTGGGGAGTTGAGAACATTAACATTGAGAGTTATTATTGACCAACATTTATTAATTCTTGTTTTTTTAGTGCTCTAGTGGTGTTTTCTTAGATCTCTTTTGATTGACTGTTATGGGGTCATTTACTTATTTTTTGTGTCCTATTGAATATGTTTAATCTTCTCTTCAGATTAAAATATTATATCAAGTACTCTCTTCAGGGTTGGTTTCACAGACATTAATTCCTTAAATATGTTTTTATCATGGAAAGTTTTATTTCTCCATCAATTACAAGTGATAGTTTTCCTGGCTATAGTAACCTGAGCTAGAATCAGTGTTCTTTCATGACATGTAGGACATTTGTTCAAGCCCTTCTGGCTTTTATAGTGTCCCTTGAAATGTCAGTTGTTACCTTGATTGACTTCCCTTTATATATGACTTGTCCTTTCTCTCTTGCAGCTCTCAATATTTTTTCTTTGTTATGTTGCTATGTTATATTGAGTTTTGACTATTATATGATGTGGGGAGTTACTTTTCTGGTCCAGTCTACTTCCTATTCTGTATGTCTCTTGTATCTTGTTAAGTATCTTATTCCTTAATTTGGGAAAATTTCTTCTATGATTTTATTGAAAACATTTTCTGTGTCTTTGACCTGCATTTCTTCTCCTCTTTATATGCCTATGATTCATATTTTGGCCTTTTTACAGTGTCCCAGAAGTTCTACATATTCCTTTCCTAATTTCCTTTAGACTTGACATTCTCTATAATTGAATGGTGCATTTTCCCAAACTTGTCTTCCAGATCAGATATTCGCTTCCATTTTTTCCACACCTGTTTTGCTTCTTTACTCTAGGATTTTTTGCTTGAGTTCCTGTGGTTTTCATCTCAAGTTTTATCTTAGATTGGTCCTTCTTCAGAGATTCTATCTCTTTGCAATTCTAATTTAACATTTTGAATTATTTTAGTTATTGCATTCAGCTGTTTGTGTTTTCATTTAGTCTTTAATTCATATGCTCATTGAATTCTTTGGACATATTTATATTGCTCTTTTGAAATCATTGTCTTGTGCTTTGACTAGATACATTTTGGTTGCTAATGTTGATTGTATTTTTTGACAAGACATAGGCATCTGAACTTGTGTCATTGGTATGTTTTCTATTTCTCCAATATTTCCAGTTATGGTCCATCTGAGTAGTATTTGCTGTTCATTCTATGAAGCTGCTTTAGATGTGCAAAAAGAGGCATAGGAATTGGTCTCAATTATGCCAAGGATAGGTGCTACTTTTGATTTGAAGTTCCAGTGTGGACTCAACATCAGGGTGGGCTGGGTGGTTGCTAGGTGAAAAGGTCTGACTAGGAGAGGTCACAGATTTGGGGCACAAAGATCCTAGTAACCTGAGCAGGTCTGGATACAAAATGGGTCTGGAACAGTAGCATATAAGTGTTCTGGCAGAGCTGAGATGATTCTCCCTCTTTCAGTAGCCATAGATTGTTTATAGGTCATCATCTAAGAGCTGGGACCTTGTGAAATTTCCCCTGTCCATAGCATGTCAGATGATGTTGTCATTATGCAGGTCATACTTAAGCAGCCTATTGTTGATAGTTCATGAGTGCAGCTTCCCTGTCATGTCTAGAAGACTATATCTTTAAAAAGGCATCCTGATCCTCGGTAATAGTCTCCATCTGCTGAAAAAGAAAAGCTTCTTTGGTGAGGGATGAAAGCTATATTTATCTGTTTGTATAAGGATAAGTGTTTAGATATACTTAGAAAATATATTGCTTTGAAAAAATGTCAGTAGTATGTTATCCTCTAGGGATTATGAGTTCTTGAACTATAGGTAATTGGCTACATTTATAGTACCAAGCATGAATTCTTGCCCATTGAGTGAGTCTTAAGACCAATTAGATAGCTGTTGGTTACCCAAAGATCAAAGTGCCACTATTGTACCATTGTGGATATCTTGCTGGACCAATCATTGTGGAGTTCATTGACTTTACAGCTAGATAGGACTTTAATCGATTTTCTCCCTTGGAACTTTGCATAATACCATTGATTGCTATAAGAACGAGTTTTCAGAGAGGAGAGAGGAGGTCAGTTCCAGTTTGATTCTTCCAAGTCCTTTGTTTAAAGTGTGTGGTGTCTTGTGAAACAGGGTCTCACCTCCAGGCCTAGCTCAGCTCACCAACCTAGCCTATTGAAGGACATAGATACGTGCCGACCCACACCTTCCCCCTACTTCCAGAAGGTGTTGCTGAGGTAGCGAGGATTGTGTTGCACCCATCCATCCTGATGAGTGACAAAGATCCCCACATGCCTGTGTCATCCAGAAGCTCAGACTTGGGTATCACACCTGGCCCACCCATGTACTGTGATAAATACCCCATAGATTCTTAGGCTTGGTCTGTTGAATCTATCCCAGACTTCTATGCAAATTGGTCATATTCCTTGACATATCTGAGCATATTATTTTCTCACCTTCATGCTCTGTCCCTCAATCTTTTGCATGGTGTTGTCAGTTGGGAGAGTTTGCTGCTATGTCATTTTATTACATTTTTGAAATGTTCATATAATATAGTCTGATGATATTTAGATCCTCCTATCTGCACCTCTCTCCACTGCCCCCTGCCCATTTAATGTACTCATTTATATAAATATCTAATATGGCCTAGACAGTCTGATTTGTTTCCTAAAATGTCCTTCACTGTGTTGTGTCTTTTATTGTTTCCTTCATTTCCAGAATAACTGTTTGTTTCTTTGCTAGTGTTTTAATTTCCTTGCTAAATTTATTTTCCATGTATTAGAATTTCCCCCTCAATTTAGAAACCCTTTCATTTACTTTACAGACTGTTTCATTACAGTTTTGAATACATTTCCTTAATCATTCAGCTGCTTATTTGAGTCTCATTTGTGGTCACTGTTCCTTTTTAAAAGTAAGGTCCTCAATTCTTTCTCAGATATATTATCTCAGTGGTTTTGAATTTTCATATATGAGAGCTGGGTAATTGGTAATGTGCCATTACAGACTATTACCTCATAATCTTTGTGTTTATTTATTTCAACTTTTTCATCATTGGGGTTGGTGGCATCTTGTAATTTTAACTCTTCTGTCTTTCCCTACACTATCTGGATGTATGTCTACTTAGTTTTGTCTGATTTATCCTGAAGGGAATGGATCTCTTCACTAGAAAATATATTTCTAGCAAATATTTATAGGGAGATGCTCGGTACCCCTCACTGTTTTTTTTTTTAAATCTGGTGTTGTTGTCTTGTTATGTGTAGGTGTAGGGAAATCTATTGTATTATATTTATGTCCATATGATGTTTCAGAGATGGCAGCATTGAGATACTGGGTGTGAGTCATAGATTTTTTTAGCACAAGATGCATAAACATTTAGGTAGTAAAATGAAGAAGAAATAGGAAAAATAATAAAGAGGGTGTATAGTGTGAGAATGGAGGTATATTTATTGGAGGTATAAGAAGGAGCCCTTTTCTCCTGCAAGTTGAATCTCTGGTCCCCTCCTTTAAGCTGGCTCTGTAGTCTTCCTGTGAACATAAATCTCTAGATCCCTAGTGTAAGTTAGAGTTGTGGTTCCCTCCCGTGAACCTGGAACTGAGGTTTCCTCCTATGAGCTAATATAGTGGTCGTCTCTGATGAATTTGGAGTTGTAATTCCCTTCTGTGAACCTTGAACTATGATCTCCTAAACTTAGGGCTGTGGTCTCCTTGCATGAACCTGGAACTTTGGTCCCCTCTTTTGAGTTAGAGCTCTAGTCCTCTCACGTAAGCCCAAAGCTTTGAACACCTACCATGAACCATAGTTCCAAATACTTCTGGTGGCAGGTTGATGGTGGAGCAGAAAAAAGCATGGAGGACTTACTGATATTGGGCAGCAGTTTCTGTGTTCTTTGAATGACTACACTCCCCACAACCACCTCCTTTGAGGGCTTAGGTTGTGCACAGAAAAGGATTTGTCTCTTACTCCGAAGACAAAGGAGGCCTCCGTTATTTGCAGATTATGGTCTTGGGAGGACTGATTCTCTGGAACAGAATTCCCACCTCCCTTGAGGGCCAGCTGTGGCCCTCACTCCACACATAGTCCTGGGTGTTCAGGATTTGATGTTGGCCCTCTCCCGTTACTAGTCACCAAGAGGTTTTCCATTATTTTGCTATTACTCTTCTATAGCCCCAGTGTGCCTTCACCTATGCTTAATTTAACTTTTAGAGATAAAAATCAAAGACTGGGAAGTTAAAAAACAAATAAAGGGTACTGTAATAACTAAACTGATATAATTCTTAAACTATAAATATGTAATTAAGTCTGAGAATATTAATTCAAAATTCTATGTCTCTACTATAATTTTTGAATATTGTTTATCAACAAAACTTTATGACTAACTCCTACAATGATGTGAAATTTGTAATTTTTCCTGTAAGTCTGCCAGTTTGCCCTTTCCAAATTCTCCACCTATACAATATCTTTCAATGTAGTCATGTTACTTTTGAAAGAAAGTCATGTCAAAATATTTTTTCAATTAAAAAATCAAAAGAGGTAGTAGTTGAGACTATTCTACATGTAGAAATAGAGAAGATATGATTTTGTAGGTATAGAAAAGCAGAATGCAGTCATGAAGGTTTATTTTATTTTGTGAAATTTGATGTTAACATAAAGTTGGTTAACAATATACAAAATTATAAGTCATTATAGAAAATAATCAATAAAAGAAGAAACCAACAGCCAACCATCCAACAAACAGAAAAGACAATAACACTGTTCCCATCTACACTCTAGATTTGGTTCATTTGTCAGCTGTAAATAGTGAGATTCCTAGAGCCCACCTGCGTGATTTTCAGCACTGGAGAAGACTGATGATGAATTGTGAGTGAGTGTATCCATATCTTAGAGATTCCAAGCCTACTCTTTGACAGGCACCTGGAGGTGGAGGTTTTTAAACTATTTCATTTAAACTCATCATACATGTTTTCAACATTGCTACATAACATCTCTGTTTTATTTAATAGCTACTAAAATATTCCAATGAGCAATTATACCCTAATTGAGTTAGCTACCCGTATGTTTTAGCTATTAGGACTGTTTCTAATTTTCATTGTTATTTCAAAAATAGTTTAATGCATAAGAGTCTTCTGAATTGTGTATTATTTCCTTAAGCTAAAGTCCCCAAAGGAAAATTATTACACCTAAGAATTTGAATAGTTTTGTAGTTACTAAAAACCAAAGCTGATAGTTTCTGTAAAGCTTTATTTCTCACAAATATTCAAACCAGCAATAGTAAAAGGCAACATAAATTTCAAATATCCTTAGACATATTCATTAATCTTATTTGAAAAGTTTTAGCAATTAAGCAGATCAAAATGTTACCATTGTTATTGATCATGAATTTGTCATATTTCCTCTCTTATGAATGGTCTGTTCATGTATTTTTCATATTTATTTGTTCATCTGAGGATTGATTCATCTGTTCAGATCCATATTAGATTAGAAATATTCAGTCAAAGACATTTCTGCAGCAAATATTTTCCTAGAGAACTTTTTTATTTCTTTTTGAAAAGAATATAAATATTCATTTATACATCTTTTCCTTTGTGACTATATATCTCCTTTGCTTAGAAAGTCAGTGTCCTCTGCAAATTTTGGGTAAAAGATCAATATAATTTATTGTTTTAAATTTTATGTGTGGAAATGTGTACCTTGTTTTATATTAGAATCCTATGTTTATATTTACTGTTCTTTGTTTTTATGACACAGGGTCTTACTGTGTAGTTCTAGTTGGCCTGGATTTTGTCTTCATATTTACAGTGTGTTTCTTGAGGGATCTTCCATTGTAATCTGCCATAATACTCTAAATATTAACTGTGATAATCAGGATATTTGCATACAATATTATTGTTGACATGATTATTTTGAAATCTATCATCTTGCTGTTTCTGTTTTTCTTTGTCCCAACTATTTTTGTTCTGCTTTTTTCTGAACTAGTTGAATATTTTCATGTTTTATGTGTTTTGTTGGATTATTATTACAATTGTTTCTTGTTTGGGTAGTAGTTTTGGGTTTATATTATCTTTAATTTATTTATATTTACCTTCATCAGGATACTTTATCACATATAGTATATAAGTATATTTATGTTTCTCTCCACTAGGAGTGTTTGTGTGTGTGTGTGTGTGTGTGTGTGCGTGTGTGTGTGTGTGTGTGTGTGTGTGAGAGAGAGAGAGAGAGAGAGTTTCTTCGTTCTATTATAATACATTGCTAATGCAGTTAATACATGTATATATTTTATTGTGGAAAATACATAGTAATAATTTACCATCTTAATCATCTTCATTGTACCATCCAGTGATGTGAGGTACACTCACAATTGTGAGCTATTGTCATCACTATCCATCACCCCACACTGAAACTCTTTACCACTTAAACAATAATTGCCATTCTTTTCACCTTCCCATTTCCACTTTGTGTCTATGAATTTCTGTAACTCATTTAATGTAATCAGAAACATACATTATTTTAAAATTTGAGCCTGGTTTATTCATCTTAGACTATTGTTTTCAAGATTCACCTATGTTTTAACATATTATTGGTATTCCATTTGTTTTAAAAGCTAGATAATATTATATTAAATATAATATACCACATGCTAATCCACAGATCAGTGGACATTTGTGTTGTTTCTAGTTTGGACTATAATGAATCCTGTCACTACGATGGCACACAAGCATCTATTAAAAATCCTGCTTTCAACCCTTTCTAGTACATAATTAGTTTATGAAGTTGCTGGAATATATGGAAATTCTGTGAAAAACACTAAATTATCATTGGATTTTTAAAATAAGTCTGAATTGTTATATATGTTGTATTTCTACTTATCATCTGTTCTGAACCTTGGAATTCTTTTGAGATGATCCCTATGTCCAAAGTTCATTTAGAAAGGTTAGTAATTTGTTCTTACAATTGACACAATAAAATTTTCAACTTTCAGAAAAGTCATTTAAGATAAAGAATTGAATTTCAGATCATACAAAACATAGAAAGAGAAGAAAATATTTCATCTTCTTTCTTAATTGAATTTTTGTGTATTTCATATAGAACATCTTAATTATCTTTGTACCCCCTTTCCCACTGGCTCCCTCCCATACCACCCCACTGGAATTCATACACTCTGTCATTTGTGTTAAAATCTAATCGTGTCAAGTTGGTGTCCCCAGATGTCCCTCAGTGCAAGTTCATCCACTGGGGGCTAGTCAGCCTATCTATATTTCCCTTTAAGTAAATCAGCTCTTACTCACCCAGCAATAATAAACTGCCAGTAGTTTTTTATTGAGATTGGACCTCCTGCCCATTCCCCAAATTCTGTGCTGCGTTTTTGTCTACTTGAATTTTCTTGGGTCTTGTGCATGCTGACACCATTGCTGTAGGTTCATATGAGAGAGGTCCCAGGAGCCTGTAGAACTTTATTTCCATATGGTCATGCTCTCTGGCTCTTAAAATCTTCCCATCCCCTCTTCCACAATGGTCACTGAGTCCTAAGTGGGTTTAGTTTAATGTAGAAATCCTGTTCAATAAGCCACACTCTGCAGACTCTTATTCCTTACGTTTTGGCCATTTGTGACCTTTTGTGTTCTTGGCCCTCCATTGCATGAGGGAGCTTCATTAATGAGAATTGAAAGATTCATTAGTCTCCACTTTACCCCTTGTTTTATGTTCCACGAGCTTTAGGTGTAGAGGTTGCATTGTAGATGTGCAACTTACACTTGGGCAATTCACAGACAATCTGTGTATAACCACCTGTATAACCGTGTAATAATCTTCGTTTGTTGCAAGATAAAAGTACCTCTATTGCACCAATATTGTTTGTTGTACCGGTTATTGATGTGGTTATTAGCCCTTAAAACTGAAATGGATCCACTGAACCACTGATCGATGTTCTCCCTTAGCAGCTTGCATAGTGCTCTCCAAAACTGTGAGAGGTGGCCTTCAGGAGAGGTGGCTTTTAGCTCAGTTCCAATTCCACTGCTCCAAATCTTGTGTCCAAAGTGTATCCTGTCTTCAGCAATAGGCTCTTACCGTCAAGTTCTGGGAGGCAAACAAGGATTGTGACAATAGCTTCTGTAATTTTGGGAGTCTCTTGGACTATCCTGGTCAACAACTCAAAGGAAAGTTTCTCCTGTTTGTCACTGTTTCTTGTTATGTAACCTTCAACTTTTTATCATGTAATATATAACAGTTTTGCATTTATTTAAGTTTTCATTTAAATGCAACAAGAAAACTCCAGTAATTTATATATTCAATTTCTATATATTTGTTTGTTAAATTTATTTATATGAGTGTGCATGGTGTGTGCACTCAAACAACATGACACACACATGGAGGTCAGAGGATAAATTGTTGGAGTCAGTTATCTCCTTCTACCATGTAGTTTCTGGTGACTCAACTCAGGTTTTCAGGCTTGGCCCCAAGTGCCTTTATCAACTGAGCCATCTCACTGGCCTTATCAATTTTTAACATCGACTTTTTTCTTTTTTACCTGGTTCATTTTTCTTTTGTGTTATTCCTTCCTTATCTATTTTCATGCTATTTTATTTATATTAATTATATGCTATTAAGGTTATTATTTAATTTTCTTTTATTGAATTTTTGTGATTTACATACAATACAGTTTGCATGTATTTTGATCCCCTCTGTTATTTACAGCCCCCCTGTTTCCTGTCCAGTTTAATGGTACTCTCTTACATAAATAATTCAGCCTGTATAATGTGATTTGTGACTGCAAATAGCCTTCAGTGTGGATCCTTCCACTGGTCCTGTCAAGAGTCATTCCTGTAAAACACTGTCTTTATCCTCTCCTTGTAGCCATCAATTACCAAAAATTCCTTTGGTTGGGTTAAGGTTTCTTACCCAAATGCCCTAATGCTTGGATTTTGTCTCCTTTGAGCTTGCATAGGGCTTGTGCATGACACTTCTATTGTTTATATGAGTAACTACCAGCTGTCTGAAAGACTCTAATTCTTTGTAGTCACCCACCCCCTCTGATTCTTACAATCTTTCTGCCTCCTCTTCTGCAATAATCCTGGGGCCTTGGGAGGAAAAGATTTGAAATAGGTATCCTAATCAGAGATAAGCACCCTGAGGCTTCTTGTTGTCTTTACATTGGCCAGTTGTGGGTTTCTGTGTTAATCATCATCTGCTTCATAAGGAAACTTCTCTGGTGAGAGTGGAGAGATGCATTCATCTTATGCTGAATTAAATATGTGTCTTTTAAGCTTAAGTATGTCATAGACCTTCTCTGTGGTTGGCAAGTTCTGGAATGCTGTAATAGTATCCATAAAAAAGAAATTTCTTTGTTGAGTGAAATATACACTTGTCTCTAAGTACAAGGACGCTTATTTAGAATAAATAAGAATTACATTGGACTGTGGTATAGCACAGGTAGGTTTTCCTCTAGTATCTATGACATCTCCAGCAATGTGTATTTGTCTGTGTTTATAGTACTAGACAATAGTTCTCTCCCACTGAATAGTATTAATTCCAAATAGACAGTTGTTGACTACTCCCAAGATAAAATTGCCATGAATGCACAAAGAGTGAAATTTTGCTGGTCTAGACATTGTTGTATAATAGGGTTTACAACTGGGTTGGACCATTTATTGGTTTTCAGTCATAGCAACTTGTATAGTATTCTTTGATATCATAAGAGCTAATTGTATGGAGGCAGCTTCCAGGACAATTCCAGACCAATTCCTCCAAGTCCTATGTCCGAAATGTAGCTTGTGTTCAGTAATAGGATCTTACCTTCAAGTTCTGGGGTCTTACCTTCAAGTTCTGGGGGGAAATCAATGACTGTTTATATCGGGAGTCTCTTGTAAAAGCTTGAAAAAAAACTGAGAGGGAGGTTTCTCCTGCCTGCCACTATGTTTTTGGATTTTTCAGTTGGACTTTGAAATAATATATCTCTTTTGTTTTTTTCATAAAATTTAAGCATTACTTATCTGTCCTCTCTTTAAATCCCTGCCTAATCCCTCCTCAGTTAAAGTACTCCCATTTTCCTTATTTCCCTCTAATAATAACTGCCTCCTACTCTACTCCTCTCTTGAGCTCATTCTTCCCCTTTATCTTCATGGTTCCTGTTCATTTTCTTGGCTCCTGCTGGGATTTACAGCTAAGATTTACAGGGATTTGGAGCTAAGATCTGCAGATGAGAGAGAACATATGTCACTTGCTTTTCTGAGTCTATGTTACTTCACTTAGTATAACAGTTTGTTATAACCTGAAATTCCATGATTTCATTTTTCTTTACCACTGAGTAGAACGCCTTTGTGTAAATGTGACACATTTTCATTATCCATTCTTTAGCTGGACATTTAGACTGTGTGTCTTAGCTATTCTGAAAAGAGAAACCACAAACATGGCTGTGGAAGCCTCCCTGTGGTAGGAATAGTTCATTGTGCAAATGCCAAGAAGCGGTATGTCCAGATCATATGGTAGATGTATTTTTAGTTTTCTAAAAGTTCTCCATACTGACTTACACCATAGTTACACCATTTTGCAATCCCACCAACAGTGGATGAGGGATCCTAATTCTTCATGTCCATGCCACCATTTTGGTGTCATTTATTCTCTTGATCTTAGCCATTCTGATTGGTATAAGATGATAGTACTTTTGATTTGCATTTCCCAAATTATTGGGAAGAACACTTTTTAAGGTATTTTGAAAACTGTTTCTTCAAATCCATAGCCTATTTTTAAGAATAGGATCATATATTTCCTTGCTTCTTTGTTTTTTGAGTTCTTTGTATACTCTAGGTATTAATCTTCTGTTGGATGAATAGCTGGTGAAGATTTTCTCCCACTGTGTAGGTCTTCTTTTCACGCAATGGTTGTTTCCTTTGCTCTAAAGAAGCGTTTTAGTTTAATGAGGTCTCATTGCTCAGTTGTTAACCTTAAATCCTGAGCTACTGATAACTGATTTAGAAAGTCCTATCCTGCACCTATATCTTATAGGGTCCTATTATTCCTTCTAATGGTTTCAGAGTTTCAGGCTTCACATTGAGGTCTTTGATTCATTTGGAGTCAATCTTTGTGCAAGGTGATTGATGAATCTAATTTCATTCCTCTAAGGAATTTTGTCAGCACTATTTGTTGAAGATTCTGTCTTTCTTTCAGGGTGTATTCTTGGTACCTTTGTCAAATATCAGGTGGCTGTAATTGCATGCACTCATGGTTGGATCCTCTGTTTTTTTCTACTGATCTACAAGTCTGTTTTGTGACAATACTATGCTGTTTTTATGACTGTAGCTTTGTAATATAGATTGAAATCTGGTAAGGTAATCTGCCAGCACTTTTCTTTGTGCTAAGGATTGCTTTGACTCTCTGGGATCTTTTGTGTTTCCATATGAATTTAAGGATGGATTTTTCTATTCCTGTGAAGAATGTCATCAGTATTTGATTTGAATCGTATTGAATCTCTAAATGGCTTTTGTTAGCATGGTCATTTTCACTATATTGATTCTTCCTGTCCATGAGAACAGGAGGTCTTTCAATCTCCTTGTGTCTTCCTCAATCTCTTTCTTCAAATATTTAAAGACTTCATTGAAGAAATCTTTAATGTCTTTGGTTAGTTTTATCTTTAGATATCTTTTTGAGGCTATTGTCAATGGAAGTGTTTCCCCTGAACTCATTCTCTCATCGTTTGTTTTTTGTGTATAGAAAAATTGTAGATTGATTTTCTAACCTGCCACTTTGCTGAAATTGTTGATCATGTCTAGAAGATTTCTGGTTGAATCTTGGGGATCTTTATATATAGTATCATATCATCTCCAAATTAGGATAAATTTGACCTCTTCCTTTTGAATTACTTCCATTTTAATTTCCTTATCTTGTCTTACTGTTCTCGATAGTTTTAAAGCAGTATAATTAAAAGGAGTGGAGATGGCATACAGCCTGGTTCCTGATTTTAAGGGGAATGCTTCCAGTTTTTTCTCCATTTTATGATGTTGGGTGTAGGGTTGCTGTGTGTAGCCTTAATTATGTTGAGGTATGTTCCATCCAATTCATTTCCCTTGAGGACATTTCTTGGGAATGTGTGTTAGATTTTGACAGAGGCCTGTTCTGCATCTGTTGAGATAATCATGTGATTTTTGTCTTTAAGACCATTTATACAATTTATTATGTTTATTGACTTACATGTATTGAAATATCCCTGTGTTCCTGGAGTAAAGCCTACTTGATTATGGTAGATAATTTATTTGATCTGTATCGGTATGATATTTGCAAGTATTTCAGAGAAAATTTGTGCATATATATTCATTAGGGATATGGGCCCATAGTTTTATTTTGTTGTTGTTATGTCATTTTCTGGTATATTACAGTAATGTTGGCTTCGTAGATGGATTTTGGGAGTTCTCTTTGTGTTTCTATCTTTTTGAATAATTTAAGTATTATTCATTGTAGATCTTCATTGAAAATCTGGTAAAATTCTGCTGTGAATCCATCTGGGCCTGTGCTTCTTTTAGTCAAGAAGCTTTGTGTAACTATATTGATTTTCTTACTTTTTATAGCAATGTGTAAGCTGTTGAATTCTTCTTGGTTTAACTTTTGGGGTTTTCATCAATTTAGAAATTCATCTATTTCTTATATTTTTTCAAATTTAGTAGATTATAAGTTTGTAAGGTATTCCTTTATAATGTTCTGGATCTTTTTGTTTTCTGTTGTGTAGTTTCCTCTTTCTTCTCCAATTTGGTTGATTTGGATTTGCTCTTTCTATTTCTATTATTTAACTGGAAAAAGGGTTCTGTCTGTCTTATTTATATGTTCAAAGAAGCATCTTTTAGATTCACTGATTTTTGTGTTTGTTTCTATTTCACTAGTTTCTGTTCCAGGTTTTGTTATTATTTCTTGGCTACTGTGCTTGGGTTTGGTTTATTCTTGCCTTTCCAGATTCTTAAGTCATGCCATTAAGTGACTTATTTGTTCTCCTTTTGATTTTAAATGTAGGTACTTAGAGCTATAAACTTTCCTCTGAGGACTGCTTTTCATGTGTCCCGGAGGTTTTGTGTTTGGTTATCATTTTCATATAGTTACAGGATTTATTTTTATTTCTTTCTTGCTATCATCCTAGACTGTGTTGATTAATCTAAATGAGGTCAGGTAGTTAGAGCTACATTTGCTCTTGATTTTAAGCTTAATTGTGTTGTGGTCTAATAGAATTCATGGAATTACTTCAATTTCTTTGTATTTGCTGAGGTTTTTTTTTAATTTATGCCCCAGTATTTGATCTACTTTAGAGAAAATTCCATATGATACTGAATAGAATGGTGCTTTGGTGCATGAGTGGAATGTTCAGTAGATGTCTGTTAGGTCCGTTTGATTTATAATATCATTTAATTCAGATGTTTCTCTGTTTATTTTTTGACCAGCTATCTTCTGTATAGGAGAGAGTGGAGCATGGAAGTGGGCTAGTGTTACTAAGATGGGGTTAATCTGTGTCTTTATGAAATTGTGTGCACCGGACATCAGTGTCTATGTATTCATGATTGTAATGTCTTTTTGGTCAATTGTTCCATTGATCAGAAGGAAGTTAATGAACTTCTTTATTCCTTATTATTATTTTTTAATATTTTATTTTTATTTTTTATTTGTATGAGTGTGTTGCCTGCATGCATGTAACTGCAACCATGCCATGCAATGCCTGTGGAGGTCAAAAAAAGGGCATCGGATCCCATGACCTGGAATTGATTGTTAGTTGCCATGTGCTGGAAACCAAACCCCAATCCTCTGCAATAGCAGCCGGTGCTCTTAACATCTGTGCCATCTATTAACCTTCACTTCTGATTAATTTTAACTTAAAGTCTATTTTTCCATGTATCATAACGGCAACACCTGCTTGTTTCTTAGTGTCATTTGCTTGGAACATTTTTTCCATCCTCCACCCTTAGGTAGTGCCTACCCTTGAAAGTGGAATGAGTTTTTTGTAGACAACAGAAAAGATATATGCTGTTTCTTAATCCATTCAACTAGTTTGTTTCTTTTGATTGGGGAGTTGAAGCCATCGATATCTAACGTTGTCATTGAAAAAAGTGTATTGCTTACAATCATTTTAATTTCTGTTTGTAATTTTGCTCCTACTTTCATTAAATGTGTATTTTTATTGAAAATTACGCATTTTCTACAAAGCATCTTAATCATATTTAGCCCCCATCCCCGATCTACATTTCCCTGCAGCTTCCCTCACCAGATATCATATATGTTAAGGCCTACTGAGTCAAGTTTGTGTACCAAGATTTCTCTGTATGAGTGCATCCACTGGAACCTGTTCAGCCAATATAGTGTCACTGCCTTAAATAAGACCAACTCTCCCTCAACTAGCAGTAAGTAATCAGCTGCTAAGAGTTCCTCAGCTAAGGCTAGGACTGCCTGCCCGTTCTATGCTGGGGTTTTTTCTGAATGCATTTCCATGAATCTTGTGTATGCTGGTGCCATTGCTGTAAGTTCATATGATGAAGTTCCCAGAAGCCTGTAAGACTCTATTTCCTTATGATCATGCACCACCCCTGGTTCTTAAAATCTTCCTGTGTCCTTTTCCACAATGGTCCCTCAGCCCTGGGTGGGTGAGTTTTAATGTAAGAGTTCTATCCAGAGATACACACTCTACTGTCTTTTATTCTTTATACTTTGGCCAGTTGTGGCTTTCTGTGTTTATTACCCTCTGTTGCATGTGAAAGCTTCTACTCCTCATTCCACTATGTTCCACAAGCTTCAGGTATAGAGGTTGCACTGTACATGTGTCACTTAGTATTGAGCATCTCAGAGATACTTTCCCTGTGTATGCCCATTTGTGGAACTCTGTAATAGTCTTTTCTCTGTTTAAAAGAAGCTTCTTTGAAGAGTGGTGACTGGAATATTTGTCCAAAGATGTAAGTATCCACTGAGCATGTAGTAAGAAGTTACATTTGTCTAGTGATGCGACAGAGATAGCATTTTCACTACCATCTATGACCTCTCTAGCCATGTGTGTTTAGAAGTATTTACAGTGACACAGATGAGTTCCCTTCCACTGATAAGGATTTAATTCCAATTAGAAAGCTGTTGATTACGTCCAAGATCTGGAGAGCCTGACTAGACAAGAGTGGATGAATGTGCACTGAGGAACATTTGGGGACACTAACTTGACACAACAGGTCTTAACACAGATGACAGAATGTATGGATTCCAGTTGGGAAGCTTTGGGGCGGGGGGTGCTGGTGGGGATGGCTGGTATAAAGATGATTAAGATTGATTGAGATGTTCTGTATGAAATACACAACAATTCAATTTAAACGTGTCACAAATAGTATTGAGGTAGAAAACTCTGTAAGAAAAAGTTCAATAGCTTTATAACCTGTTGAGAAAAAGGTATTCTTTATAGGATTTTCCTTACTGTAAGTCATTAAGAACTGTATTCCATAAAAATATGATGATTAGCGCAAATATGACAAATAGAGGATTCAGTGTCAAAACTGGAAAATCAGGTAGAATTCTAAAATGGAGCATTAAATCAACATTTCAGACCATAACAGTATCTTCTTTAATTTCCACATTGACTTGTTCATATACCTTGGAAAGAGTGGGAAGCAGTGTCAAGAAACTGTTTAAAATATTTAGAATCTGTATTGTCTCAAAACTATGGCTCATTATAAACTTTATTGAGAACTTTTTCTCAAATTGAAAAACTCTAAACAATGTCATGTTTCAATGCATTAGCACATGGTGCATATCTTCCATTCGTTCTTATTTCTCAGTGACATTTTCTTGAAAGCGGGAACTCCGTGTGTGTGTGTGTGTCTGTGTGTGTGTGTGTGTGTGTGTGTGTGTGTTAATGTCACATCTCTAGGACTGAGAACACATTACTTAATCTATAAACATAGATAAATTAGAGAGTAATTGTGTCCTAATAGGTGGAGACTAGAAATAGCCAAGCTCAGACTTGAAACATGGCAGGAATAGAAACAACTGGAGAACAATTTGTTCTGTTCTATGAAATGAAAATGTTACTATTTTCTGCACTATAGTTTTACTTCAACTACGTATATTTGATTTAGTCATGGCTTGTGTCCATTTTTTCATACTGCTAATTTAAGAATGCCTTTTTCATAATCCAAATGTACTGCCCTGGGCAATTGAACTTGCAAGGATGTTATCTCTTTGTTGACATAAACAATGGGAAGTTTTCTTGCCTTTGGCTTAGTTACCAAGTTGGAAGTTTGATTTAATTATCTGATTACACTTGTGTCTAAAATAATCTCTCTGAATGAGCACCAATTTTTTCCATTACACTCTAACTTTCTAGAGCCATTTATAGATTCACAGGAAATCTGACATGAAAGTATACATGTTTCCCATATATCTCCATCTACTAAACATGCATAAATTCCCGCATATTGATAGTCCACATCCATGGCACATTTGCTACAATTGATGAAATGAATTGACACATCATTATCATCCAGAATCCATAGTTTTCATGAGTTCACTGTTGGTGGTGTACCTTCATCATTTGGGTAAATTTATGATGACGTGTATTAACCAGTTTGGAATCCCACAGAGTATCTTCAGGTCCTTGAAAATTCCTTATGATCATATGTTCATTCATCTTTTTTTTTTTTACCAAACTTCACCAACCACTGTTCTTTTTCCTTTTACCTTCTTTCTCCCTAGGTTTGTAATTTGAAGAATCTTGTATAGTTGGAAACATATAGTCTACAGCCTCTACAAAATAGCTTCTTTCAGTCAGTATCAAACATTTAACTTTCCTTCAAGTCTTCGTTACTTGAAAACAGTATGAACAGTTGTGGAAAAAAATGATAACTCACAGGCCATGACCAGGGATATAGAAAAGGATTTGAAAAGTCATTTGTAAACCCTGTCCTTCTTCTGTTAGATTTCTCTTGCTCTTTTCAATCAATACTAGTTTCTCATCAGGCAAAAAATATATACTGAAATTGACTTTAGTTCTATGCATGAAGAATACTGAGCTAATATCACTTTGGCAGGTGGTCAGTGAGAGAGCCTATTCTTCTACTAAGATCCATGACACCACATAGAGTTCAGTTCTATAAAATTATCATAAATTAATTCCAGAGAAGTCTTGTGAAAATCATCATGTTTCACTAAGTCTTTGAAAGAGTATGTAGAAATGTTTATTTTTGGAAGTTTGTAGCGGTTATCTGTGGGTTGATCATTTTGGACACTGATTCTCCAACATTAATTCCTAAAATATCATCACCAAAGTCACACTGGATAAGGCTGATGTTTAATGTTCTCTTTCACTAAAATGCATAGCACCTTCTAGCACTATGAAAGCTATGCAATAGAGATGAAGCTTTGAAGCCAGCATGAGCTTGAATTCTCATTGTTCTACATCTCATATGTGTACTGTATTCAACTATAGGGTCTTACCCTAGGATGGGTAACCTAGGGTGGGTAACCAAGAGCAGGGGCAATGACCAATATTGTTTAAGAGTCTATGGGACCTCCTTGCCAACAGCTTCAAATGAAGGAGTCTATTCTTGGTGTTGGGATTTTAATTTGCTAGCCTATAATGTTTAGTTGGGACACTGTCCATCCATTATAGGGCAACTCCATTTAATGTATCTTTATTTTATATATACATTTTTAAGAAGAAGCTTCTATAGGTTTCCATAGAGCATTTTTGAAAGGCCTTTAGTGTTACTTATCCCTCTCCATACTCCCTCCTCTGTCCTGCCCTCTCATTCCCCAATCCAATTAACCCCTCCTCCTCTATCATTTCCCTTTCTGCCTTTAAAGCACTACATTCTATATCCTCCACAACCATGGCCATTTGTTATTTTCTTGACCTTTCTGATGTTTCCAATTTAAACATGCATATCTAAGAATTCAAAGCTACCATCAAGTTACAAGAGAGAATATGCAACATTTGTATTTCTGGGTCTGGGTTGCCTCACTCAGAATAATTGTGAGGGTGATCCATAACCTGAAAATTTCATGGTTTCATTTTTTTAAGAGGTGAATAATATTTTGTTGTGTAAATATATGATATTTTATTATCTATTCATATGATGATGGATATCTAGTTTGTTTCTATTTTCTGGCTATTATAAGGGCAAAAATGAGCATGAATGAATAGGTATCTTTGTAGTAAGATGTAGAATTGGGGAGATAATATCCAAGAGTGGTACGGCTAGGTTATTTGGTAGATTGATTTCTAGCTTTTTGAGGAATCTCCATACTGATTTTCATGTTGGAATCATTTTAAACTCCCACAAATAGTAGATAAGAGTTCCCCTTTCCAAACATCCTCACCAGCATTGGTCCTTGTTTGTTTGGGATATCTTAGCCATTCTAAGTGGAGTGAGATGAAATCTGAAAGTGGTTTTAATTTGCATTTACCTGATTACTAAAGATGCTGAACTGTAGAAAAAACTATTGATATTTTTTGCAATTTTCATGCAATCCTTGATGATATGTAGATTCCCCTCCCCTATCCACACCTCTCTTTAATGCTCCCTGCCCAAGCATACAATGACCTATAGAGTCTTATATGTACCCCAAATATTCTTTAGTGTGGATCCATCCACTGGAGCCTCGTTCACTTACAAAGAGTCTTATCCAAACAAGAGACTGTCTCTCCTCCTCCAAGTAGCCATCAGTGGCAAAAAGGTTCTTAGGTGGTTTTGGGATTTCTTACCTACTTACCCATGACTGTGCTGGAATTTTTTCTGGTTTGAGTTGTTGAACTATTTTGAAATTTTATTTATCTTTATTTTATGTGTATGATTGTTATACCTGTATGTGTTCTAGTACACCTTTGCTGTACAGTGGCAGCAGAAACCAGAAGAGGGTATGGGATCCCCTGGAACTGGAGCTATAGATGGTTGTTAACCACCATGTGGGTTCTGGGATTTGAATTCAGGTCCTCTGAATGAGCAGCCAGTGCTCTTAACCACTGATCCATGTCTCCTGTCCAAGTTGTAGAACTTTTTAAAACTTCTCATCATTTGTGTTTCATCTTTAGAGACTTCCCTGTTTAGTTCCGTGCTCCACTTTTAAAATAAGGTTGTTTGGGTTTTTTTTTTTTTGATGTTTTGTCTTTTTTCTTTTTTTTTTTTTTTTTAGTTTTTTGTATTTTCTAGATACTAAGCCTCTGTCTGAGGTATAGCTGGTAAATATTTTTTCAGCCTTACCCAGCTGTGAATCCTATGTGCTTCAACAACTGGCCTGTCAAAACTATGCCCTCTTGTGCAGTAGTGGCATCAATATTACAAGAGTAACTAATGACTTTCTAATTGGCTTTAAGGTCTACTTTATAAGATGGAGCACATGCCTGACATTGATGTCAAGCCCAGGAAGATGTGGCTAAACAGCACACAGGCCATAAAGGAGAGCCCAACATTATTAAATTATTATATTTACATTAATATTATGTATAATAGTAAAACATAGTATTAAAATGACTCATAGGGGATGGAGATATTGTTCCACAGTTAAGAGCACTGGCTGCTCTTTCAGAAGACACAGGTTAGATTCCCAGCACTCACAGGGCAGCTAACAACTGTCCATAACTTCAGTTCCAGGGGATCCAACACCATCTTCTGACCTCTGTGAGTACTGCATGACATGGGTGTATTTACATACATGCAGGCAATATACTAATACTCATAAAGGATCTCAGCAATCCCTTGGTGTGGGCAGTTTAGTGACCATATGAGCCACTAGTGAATCAGCACTGTACAGAGGAGACTTAAAGTGAGCTTGATTCCATAGGAATGGATAAGGCTGGAAGAACATGCATGTAAGCAGGATTGCATACTTGGAAATTTCCTTAAGGGCATGAGTGCAAGGCCATAACTGTAGATTAAATGAACTATAGTTCTACAGCACAGAGTCTGATTTGTGGCACATATTATTCCATAAAACCCAGAGGACAGACAGTGTTGATATACTTACAGATACCTGCCTTTTTAAAGTACCAATCATATATCAAATTGTACCTCATAAATATGTGTAATTATTATGTATCCATTAAAATCTAAATATTAAAAAACACATAGAAAAATAAAGATCCTTCCAAGGAATTCTGCCATGCTTAAAAATGGGTTTCAAGACCTTTGGACTTAATGTAATCAAAAATTGGAACAAAAGTTCATTACAATTTCTGTTACTCTCTCACAGAAATTAAACAGTAATGCTAGGATCTCTGAGTGTAAATTTCAAAGAAGGTAATAATGGAACCATCAACCAACTCATCATGTGCCTCTCATGGGCATTTCTCTGAGGCTACTGTATGTAGTGTTCATTCTTCTTTAGACTATATTTCACATAGTTTAATCTCATAACAGAATACTGAGTGATGAATTGGGTTTTCACTATATTGGTCCAATTGCCTTTAAGTTCTTCCATCAAAAATGGAAACAAATTTCTACTTAATGTTTAAAAAATTCTGAATCCACTCAAAATGAAAGGAGCAGGATTTCTCAGTCTGTGCCCTACTGACACGGTGAGTTGAATAATATATGTTGAATTAGGAGAGTGTCCCAGGATCTCTACTCAATAGATGATTGTAGCATTTCTCCCCAGTGTGACAACCCAAAATGTCTCCAGGTGTGACTAAATATCTCCTGGTGGCCAAAGTCACCCCAAGTGAGAACCATTAGAATGAAAGTGTAGTTTTTAGTTAAATTCTTACCTTTTTTCTACTTAGACAAATCTTATTAATACTAAGAATTAAAGTACTGTACACCAGGACTAGCTACAAATAAGTACTCAAATATCAAGCAGTGCACCTTATGGCCTTGGCAAAGCAAAAACAAATGAATCTCAAAGGCAATAGATAAGTACAAAGAATCAAAATCAGAGCAGAAATTAATGAAGTAAAACAGCAAAAAGTCAATGAGACAAAGTTATTTATTGGTAAGACAAACAAGATTAGAAAAGCTTTATCAAAATCAAAAAAAAAAGAAAGAGAAAAAGACCAAAATTCATAAAATTATAGGTGGAAAGGGAGATATTGAAACATACCAATGAAATTTAGAAAATTATAACAAAGTTAAGAAACAACATCCCACTAAAGTGGAAAATGTAAAAGAAGTGAATGAATTACTAGATGCAGACAGCAAAATTAAAGTACAGTGAAATAAATAATTTACACTGATTTGTATCCAGCAACAAGATTGAATCACTAATAAAAGTTTCCTACATTTAAAAATACATCCAGGACCAGGTCGATTCACTGCAGAATTCTAATAGAACTTCAACAACGAACTTAAACCAATACTACTCAAATTATTTCATAAAGTAGAAAAGAGAAGAAGGCTTCCAAACAATTTTTATAAAGCGGATAATCACCTTGATACTAAAACCAAGGAAAGACACCGCAATAAAAAATTACCTACTGATCTCCCAGATGAATATAGATACATGTGGCTAACTTTAGACTGATATGATTAAATTTAAATAAAGTTTGAAATTTATTTCTTCAATCTGATTAATCACATTTTCAATTCTCAATAAGCGCGTATGTGTGGTTCCTGTTCTATACAATATAAATCATGACCACTTCCATTAGGAACAAATGACCAGTTACTGGGAAATTTAAAGAAGTATGTGCTCCATGTGGCAATATGAGTCGAATATTATGTTGACAGAAGAAATATCCAGTGTGGAGATTCTAGAAAGAAGCTTTATGCATTAAAAATAATTGACCCTGTTATTGAAATCTACCTCTGATATACATAAATCTTGCCATTCTGAGAGAGTTCTTAAAATTTCCCAGCCTTGATTTATTAAATGTAAAACTGTCTATCACAAAATAGATATGGGATGTATGTGTGAAATGTTTATAGTATCAGTAAGTTTACAAGCCCTGTGGCACTCATTTTTCTTTTCACTGTTGGAGTCACTTGATCTGTTCTTGTAATTTCTTTGATGTCCTTACTTTGCAAGTCCAGAGTTATGAGTCACCAAAGCAATTTTTGTCCCGCATATCTTTAATTTGGAATCATTTGCTAAACTTCCCATCATAGTGACAAAATCCTGGAATTGGCAGTAGAGGACCTTGAATGCCCAGACTGAAAGGTCGTTTTCCACTGGATAAACAATAAAAGATTTTAAAAAAATACTTTTGAGCATATCAATGGAAAGAATGAGATCTGGAGGAAAAGATTAGCAGGAACTTTCAGTATAAATTAGTTATGAGGAATACACCTCAGTAATATTTGAGAGCAAAATAAAGACGCTGACAAGCATACTGTCATTTTTTAAAGTTTGTAAGTTATCATGTGGGACATAAGAAAGGACTGAGGGGCTCTAAATATATAGCCATAACTAGGTCATTTGATTGCAGTGGGAGAAAAGAGTTAAAGGAATTGATATTGGAGATAAAAAATTATTTGGAGATGCATAGTTTGAGTCTGAAATGTAACCCAAGGGCTCATGTACTTGAACACTTGGTCTTCAACTGATGGCAGTTTTTGGAGAACTTAGATAACCCTTTGAGACTTGGCTTGACCAGCAGAAGTGAGTCACTGAGGGAATGCACCTTAATAGCAATATCTGCCTCTGGTTCTGTCTCAAGCTTTCTCTGCTTCCTGGTTTACTAAGATGTGAACAAGCCGTGCTTCAAGCTTATCCTGCAACACATTAATCCACCCCAGCCACCAGAACTTCACCATGACTGACTGATATCCCTTCAAACTGTAAGCTAAAATAAATCCTTTCTCTTGTAAGTTTTTGTTGATCTTATATGTGGTATTGTAAAAAGAAAAAAGCAAAATACACATGTCTAGAGATGTCATAGATCTTATAGATAAACCTACACTTCCCATATTCCTAGACCAACCTAATTTCTTACTGCTTTGTACATATGCATCCTGATATTTTCAGACAAGTTTACCCCTCATCATTCATCAGAGAAGCTTATTTTTGCAACAGATGGAGATTAATACAGAATTCCACAACAGAGAATAAGTTTATATGAGATGATTCGCCCTAGGCAACACATCTTCAATGCAACCCTCTGCACATAAGATGAAAATATCTCTCAACTCACTGGAGAGGTTTCCTTATGCATCAGATGATGACTAATACTGAAACCCACAACTGGTCAGCGTGCAGATAAGAGGATGCAGATTGCTTCTCCTTGAATAGGACCTGTATTTTAAACTTCTACCTCCCAAGGCATAGGGATAATTGTGGAAGACAGGGTAGAAAGATTTTAGGAGGTAAAGGTGATAGATGACCACAAGGAAACAATTTTTCAAACAGCTTGTCAGTTGTACATACGAACTCACAACAGTGGTGACAATGTGCACAAGTCTCATGCAAGCTCAAACAAAAAACAAACAAACAAAATACCCCAAGCATAGACATGGAGAAGTGGCTAAGAAATATCAATCCAACTTGAGGAATTTTGACAACTGATGGCTGCTGGAAGGGAGAGAGACATTCTCTTATAGGGATGGAACTCTTGGCAGGCTGGCCAGGCTCCAGTGGATGGACCAACACTGAGGGGCATGTGGGGACACAAATGAGACTGTATAAGCCGGATTGTATACATTGAATTGAGTGGGAGGGCATGGGAGCAGGAGCGAATGGGTAAAGGGATTTAAATACCATCAAATTTTACTATATAAAAATTACAAAAATTCAATTAAAATTTTTAAAAGATTATCAACTTCTCAGGGAAATGAAAAATCTATGTAAGATATGAAAATTAAACTTAAAAGAAAATAAGAAAGATGCATTTCTCAGTTATGTAAAGCCCCATGCAATTTGAAAATTTCTCAAAGTTATCCTTTCTATGTTACTTCAGAGACTCAGGGTCTGTTTCCATGTTGTGGTTCATAAATATGATTTTCCAGAATCCCAGGAATAAGAAAGCTGGACGTTGGAAGAGGTGGTAAATGCTACCACATCAATTTAATAGTATAAGATCAAGTAAACTATGGATAGGTTAAATTCTGGTTGAAGAGTGTACACATGTCAAAGGAGAGAGAATCTCACAAAGAAACTGTCGACAAACTTGTACAAGAACTTGAGAGAACAATTCAAAACTGGTTTTTTTTCATATATATATAGTTGTGGTGCTGAGGATTGAACCCAGAGCCTTGTGTGTGTACCCCAAGAACGTTGTCTACCAACTGAGCTACCAACCCAGCCCTGGGTTCACAATTTTTGATTATTAAATTTTGTAGGAGGAAGGTCATTGGAAATACCTGAGAGAAGTGAACCTACAGATGACACAGCACAAACATAAAGGCTTTCTACCTCACTCACTTGAAATGGACAAGATGAACTTCTGTTCCTGTGTGTTGCCCCTAGTGGCCCTTCAAGATGCTCAGAAACAACATAATATGAAAAGGGGGCTCAAGATTCAGGAAAATATCCACAATTGCTCTTATGAAAAGGATGGTGGGAATGTACAAGACATAATGTTTTAGGTAAAATCATGTATCACAGACCAGGCTTCAGTCAGTACTCATAATTTTTTTTCTCTGGAAATGTTTAGCCACCTTTTATTCCAAGAACGAATGTATATTAATCATTTATTGTTGTTTAACAATAGCAATATTTCAACTTGAAAGAATGTACATATAATATGTCATTATTTTTGAGTCAAAATTTCAGGAGGTTACTCCTTTGTTATCACTCCAGGCTATAATTAAAAAATCACTGTGCTGTACATCTATCTAAGGGTTCAGTTGAGTAAAGTCCACTACCTTCAAGCTCAGTCAGGTTGTTGGCAAATTTCAGTTCTTTATAACTGTAAGGCACAGGTCTTCGGGTCATACAGATAGCTCACAGTTATTTTTTCCCTGTGTAATTTTTGTAGTTTATATAGCAGATTACAGCATGGATGCTTAACTCTTTAAAGTGAAAGAAAAACAAAGAGAGGAGAAGGAAATGAAGTGAAAAGTTGAAATGGAGAAGGGGGATGCTGGGGAGATGGCTCAGCGGTTAAGAGCACTGGCTGCTCTTGCAGAGGATGTGGATTCAATTTTTAGCACTCACATGGGTTACAGACATTAACTCCAGTTGCCGGAAAATTCAGTGCCCTTTCCTGGCTTCCATGGGCATTGCATGATGTGAGTGTACTTAAACACATGCAAACAATACACTCATACACATAAAATAAAAACAGTATTTTTAAAAAGTTAAAATGGGAAGGAGAGGAGGCTGAGACAAAAAGACTGTTAATAAGATGGAGTCTTATATAAAATGATATAATCATCAGATTCACATTGCCATCACCTTAGTTAGAAGAACTGACAGATTATACCCACACTCAAACAGAGGATCAAATAAAGGCATAAATACCAGAAGACAAGGATTATGGAGGGCTGCCTTAGGGTTTGTCTACCATAGGAGTTAACAAGGTGAGAATGGCAGGGAACCAAAGGTGCAAAAAATTTGGTGCAATGCAGAGATTTTATCAGTCATAATGCCAGCAGGGAACATCTGACATTCTGAACCCGAGTGGCTTAAACAGAGTTTAATGAAGCAAACTACCTATGTGTATAAGGTTTTGCGTAGGGTTTGGGAAGATCAAAACGAGTGAACTGTGGGCAGCACTAGCAGCCCTGGAGAGCAAGTGTTTCCCTGATTTCAGTCTGCAGGAGACATGTGTGGGTACATTTTAGGAGATGTAGGAGTACAACTAACCAGGATGGCCACACATAAATGAGGCTTATGGAACTCGTACTCCGTCCTCATACCTCTGTAGTTTTTTGTCACTGCTTCTCATTTGGCCAGATCCAACCAGAAGGCAGGACATTTAGATTTGTTTCCTATAGGAACAGAACGAGGCAGAAAACATGGAGAAAGGGGTCTATTGAGGTGAAAAGAAACTATTCCCTGCTGTTATGAAGTTGTTGTCATTTCTGTTTCTGTACTATAGGATGAGAAATGAAATCAGAGTAAAAATATAAGATAGGGAAATACTAACAATGAGAATCAACATGAAAATAAAGAAACAGACTCAGAAGTAACAGTAGTAATGTTTCTAAGTTATTTGGAATGCAGTTTTTAAAAATCAGGAATTTGTGATAACCAGGATTATGTGTCTGTACAAGAACTAAAGAAAAGTGAAATCAACTTAAATTTAAATTCAAACATTTGTTATTAAAGAAAGTAAGTGAAATTGGCTTATTTCATGTAAAAAAAGTGTCAAGGAAAGACTTTCACTAAGGAAGTTTCTTATGTTAGGCTGTACATATTCAGGAACTGTATAAATTGAACTATAATATTCTTTTTGCCGAGATAATATATGAATGCATCATTTGTGCTCTGTCCTTCTCAGTTGCTAGCATCAGAATGTTTTCCCTAGAATTCTTTTCTTAGTCACAGTTAGCCAAACGCTTTCATATTTGATGAGGAAGGATACTCATTTAGTGGATACTCTTGGGTATATATTAGCAAGTTGACCTCTAAATATTTGTACATGGATCATCTGACAGTAGGAGAAATGACAGCAGGTATTTAATTCCTTGAAACCATTTTCCTGCTTCCTGAGCTATTTCATTCCTTCAGTATCACCTTTAAGTTTGCTCTCTCCCCATAACTGAGCAATCCACTGAATTAGTATTGACCTGAAAGGAGTGCCACTGGGAAGGAAATGTAAAACTCTAAATAGCCTGAAATGGACTTACAACCAAAAAAGCAAAATTAAGGGATCAGACTCCAGCAGGAATTATCTACCTCACTTCTTTTATGCTATTAAAAGGCAACAGATATTTATTTCTGGCCATCTCTACCTCCTTTTGGATTCTCTTTTTTTCCTCAGCAGTTATAATATGCTATACAACTTAAAACAATGGAAATAAATGCAGCACGTCTGGTTGTCAGATGGGCTTTTTAGTAATGTGAAAACAAATAATCAATATTTTAAGGATAACTTATTTAGGACAATGTCAGTGTTGGAATTTAGACAACAGCATTTTTATCCCAAACAACTAGTTTGTAGGAGTTTTTTAAATGGCAAAGGAAATTTTTAACATTTTCGCTATCAAAATCATACTTTAAAGGTTTATTTCTAGCCTCTCTAAAACACTTGGCTATTTATCACATTCTCTGAATTATTAATGTCAGACACATTTTCATGAGTCTAGTTGTGTTTCCTGCGCACTGCAGCGGCTCTTAGCCTTGTGTTCAACATCAAAGGGGAAAAAAATGAAATCTATGTTTCTTGCAGCTTTCCCCCACAAAAATCAGTACTCTGTGGAGATTACCATCTGTGAGCTAATTCTCAACTTGTTAATGGCAAGAATCTGAGCAATTGACATATGTTGTAAAACACACAGTTTAAGACTCTCTCTCCCATTCATTTATAAAAACTATATGACATGGCAGTGTGTTCTCTCTTCAGGATTTCCACCAAATCTTTACTTCAGTTGCATTAACTTCCTTGTGGAGAATTTTGAGAGAGGGTACATTAACTTCTAAATATAAAGAAGACTGTGCAGCACAATTTGTTGGGAAATCATAACAGATTTTCCACTGCTTTCCAGCCTCCCTGCATTCTTCAGACTTTTCCCCGACTCTTGTGTAGAAAAAGAGATGTGATGCCTTTCTTCTCAGCACATTCTAATGTCATGTGCCCATGGGAGGAGTGACAAGGTAAGAATCCCGTGTTTCTCAAATAATAGGATTTTCAAAAGGGGCAAAATTTTGAAACTATCTAGTACAAGCTTTGCAACAATTTGTTAGTAGCCCTTGGCCTACAACGAATCCTGAAACATTTCTACTCTTAACAATGTCTCAAAGGAACAACCTATACCAGTGAAATGCAAGACAAAATAGAGTATAATATGAAAGGTTTCGATTTTGGTAACTGTATTTTTGACTGTTGTATCATATAAATTATATATATCTCAAAATGTACAGTACATTGTTTTTTCTATAATCACCCTGCCCTAAATTAGTACAGCAGAAATTATTGGTCCTAAATAATTATTATTTATACCTATAGATTAACTTTTCCTCATCACTCCATCTAGCCTCCAGGGACCCATTTTACTCTGAACTTGTATGACATTAACTGTTTTCAGTTCTACACATGAGTGAGATAAAGTTATACTTTTCTAACTGTGACTGATTTCTTTTACTTACAGTAATGAACTCCACTTCCATGGATGTTGTGATGAATGATAGGATTTCATTCTAGTTTATGGTTAAACAATGTACCATATTTTCTTTTCCTCCTTATCAGTTAGTGTACACTTAGGGTTTTCCCATTGCTGGGACGTTAAGACTAGTGTTGCACTGAACACAGGGGTGCAAAAATATCTTCAACACCCTGATTTCATTTCCCATGTATGTATACACCTAAAAGTGGGACTGATGAATTCATCTGATAGTTCTACTTTTAGTTTTCTAAAGAACATCCATATGGTTTCTATAATGGCTGAATTAATTTACATTGTACTAAGAGAGTGCAAAGCATTTTTCTTTCATACATATTAATATCCATTTTAACTGGAGTAACATAATAACTCATTATGCATTTTATTTGTCTTTTCCTAACAATTAGTGATTAATAAGTATTTTTCATGTACCATTGCCATATATATATATATATATTTCTCATTTTCAATCCAGTTTTTGTGTTGTTATTAATTCTGTTTTGAAGGTTCTTATATATTCTAGAAAATTAACCCCTTGTCAGATCTTTATGTTGCAAATATTTTCTCTCATTCTTTAGATTGTCTGTGAACTCTTTTGATTTCTTTATATATGCTTTACAGTTTGAAGTAATAAAATTAATATTTTTATTTTGTTTCCTGTTATTTAGGAGTCTTCTAAAAATATTCCAATTCCATGTCCTAAAATGTTTCCTGTATCTTTTCTTCTAATGATTTCAGGGTTCATATTTAAGAACTAAAAAACTGTTAATCATTTTTGTAACTTGTGAGAGTTAGTATCTAGGTCTATTCTGCATCAGGTGGATATGCAATTTTCCCAACACAGTTTATTGAAAACTATCATCTCTCCAATTTGTGTTCTTGAAACTTTGTTGAAAATTCATTGGCTATAGATGTTTGGTCTTCTTTTATTCTCTTAATTGTGCGCCACTGGTCTGTGCGGCCATTTTTATGCCAATAACAGAAAGATTTTATTGCTGCAAATTTTTATATATTTGAAATTAGGTAATTTAATGAGTATGTGTTTGTTCTTTTGCTTTGGATATTTGTAATTTGGGGGTTCCATGTAAGTTTTGGAATTTTTTTTCTAGTTCTGTGATTAACATCATGGATATTTTCAAAACAATTACATTGTCTTTGGAGATAACTTTGCATATTACTGACATTTTAGCAATACTGATTCTTTCAACCCATACACATAGATATTTTTCTAAATCTTTGTGTTCTTTTCCATGTAGTTAATCAAATATTTTTGTTTTAAACTTTATTATTAAATCATGTATTTCATACAGAACATGTCAATCATTCTTAATCACCTTTATACTCCCTTCCCAGCACCCCCAACTGGAATCCATATGTTCTTTCATCTATGTTAAGGTCTATTTTGTCAAGTTCATGTCCCCAAATGTTCCTCAGTGCAGGTTCATCCACTGAGGCTTAGTCAGCCTATCCCATAGTCCCTCGCTTTAGGAAGATCAGCTCATCCTCACCCAACAGTAATTAATTGCCAATATTTTTTCTGCAAAGATTGGAGACTGCCACCCATTTCCTGAGTTCCATGCTGAGTTTTTGTCTGCTTGAGTTTGCTTCAGTCTTGAGCATGCTGAAACCATTGCTGTAGCTTCATATAAGCAGGGTCACAGGAGCTTGTTGGATTTTATTTCCATATGGTCATGCCCTCCTCACTGGCTCTTAACAGTCTTTCCACCCCCTGTTCTTCAATGGCCCCTGAGCCTGGGATGAGTGAAACTTAATATAAGAGTCCTATCCAGGAACCCACACTCTTCAGATTCCTACTCCCCATTCTTTGGTCATCTGTGATCTTCTGTGGTACTGGCCTTCTGTTATATGAGGCTTCATTAGTGAGAGTTGAGAGATTCATTCGTGTTCTTTTTATCCCTTGTTCCATGTTGATCCCCAAGGCTATCACATCCCTAGGGTAATATATACTTGTTAT
Organism: Eospalax fontanierii; assembly: GCA_035773235.1. Classification (NCBI taxonomy): domain Eukaryota; kingdom Metazoa; phylum Chordata; class Mammalia; order Rodentia; family Spalacidae; genus Eospalax; species Eospalax fontanierii. The sequence continues at coordinate 20,097,186 of CM069525.1, read as the reverse complement.
ATACCAAAGATTTATATTTTTAATTGTAGGGATTATTTACCAATTTTGATCAATGTATTCCTAGGGAGAATTTTTTTTGTAGCTGTGGTAAATTAGATTATTTTCTTGATTTCTATAGAGATTGTTTTCTTGATTTCTATTTTAGATACTTTGCTATTGGTATTTAGTAACACTACTGATCATTATGTTTTCATTTTGTATATTTGTATACTGCATCCCTTTGCTAGTTGAAATATATTTTAATGGCATACTAGCAGTTGTCCACATATAAGATCATCTCATCTGAAACAGTGACACATTGTCTTTTTCTTTTCCAGTTTTGGTCCCCTTTATTTCATTCTCCTGCCTCACCACTCTTGCTGGAGCTTCACAACTATGTTGAATACATATATTGAAAGTTAGAATTCTTACTTTGTTCCAGTGCTTAAAGAATAAATCTTGCAGCCTTTCCATATTCAGTATAATGGTGGCTATTGCATTATTACAAATGACCTTTATTATGTTGAGGGGCATTCATTCAAAATCTAGTTTGCTTAATTTTTATCATGGAAGAATATTGGATTTTATCAAATGCCCTTTCTAGAACTATTGATGTAACCATATGGCTTATGTCCTTCATTCTGATGATGTAGTGTATCACTCTTGTTGCTTAGTGTGTGATGAGCCACTATAGCATGCCTGGTAAAAATCAAACTTAGTCACACTGAATAATCTTTTTTCTCTTGTTGAGGATGTTTACTTCTAGGTTCATCAATGATACTGGAATGTATTATTCTTTCTAAAATTTACTCTTTTATGAATATCAAAATATTAATGATTTTATTAATTCATCTCAGGCATTATCAGGTGAACATTGCTCTCTGTCATGAACACAGGATAGTGAGATTCCCAAGGACTGGTTTCCAGTTAGTGTACTACAGCTTTGTCTGCATTGCCTGGGACAATTTACCAATGTCATGTTTAATCTCACAGACTCATGAGCAGACCTCTAGAGAACTAGGGACCACAATCTGAGGACTACTACCTTAAAGTGCTTGGAATTTTTCTATATTATTTTATGAAAGATTTAAATTTTTCTGAATACCTAACCAGTTTTCCTAGTCATTCAAATAATTTATAAAAATCACAACTTAATACATATGTATATATGTGTGTATATATATGCATATATCACATACATAAATACCCACATATATTTCCATATACATACAGAAAGGCACAAAGAGAGTCAATCTTTTGTGGTCTTATTTGTTTGCTATCTGTTTTATACTTTTTATTACTTAGTTTGTAATATTTTTAAATGTAGAATCAAGGAAACAATTTCAGTTATTTTTCTTTAAATGTTAATTGTAAGCCAGGCATATTTACACATGATTTTTGGTTTTTGATTTTTAATTTGAATTTTTGTATATTTTATTGAATTTTTGTTTATTTCTTACACAATATCTTAATCATCTTTTTAGCCTTGATACCCTTTTCCCCATCAGTATTGTCCCCCACTCGATTTCATGCACTCTGTCATTTATGTTAAGTCCTACTGAGTCAAGTTAGTGTCCCCATATGTCCTTCAGTGAAAGTTCATCCACTGAGGTCTAGTCAGCCTATCTAGAGTCAGCCTTCTTCATCCACCAGTAATAAGCTACCCAATAGTTCTTTGGCTAAGATTGGGGCCTGCTGTCCATTTCCACAGTTCTATGCTAGGGTTTTGTCTGCTTGAATTTGCATGGGTCTTGTGCATGCTGGCACCATTGCTGTAAGTTCCTATAAACTAGATCCCAGGAGCCTGTAAGACTCTATTTTCATATGGTCATGCACCTACTCCTGACTCTTACAATCTTTCCACACATTCTTCTGTTATGATTCCTGAGCTCTGGATGGATGAAGTTTAATACAGGAGTCCTATCCAAGGGTCCATATTCTGCAGACTTTTTATTGTCTATGCTTTGGCCATTTGTGGCCCTTTGTGTTCATTGCCCACTATTGTACAAGGAAGCTTCATTGATGATAGTTGAGAGATGCATTACTAGTCTCCCTATCTCCTGCTCTAATATGCTTGTGAACCTTAGGCGTAGAGGTTCCACTGTAGATGTAGATCACTTAGGGATGGACATCTCCAAGAAACTTATTCTCTGTGTGTGACCAGTTGTGCAGATCTATAATTGTCTCCATCTGTTGTAAAAGAAGCTCCTTTGAGGAGTGGTGACTGGCATATTTGATCTACTCTTATTTAGTTTTTTGTGAGGATAGCTCTGACCTCATGGAATGTGTTTGGAGGATTTCTTCATCTTTATTGTGGAGTAAAAAGAGGAGAATCAATACTAGTTACTTAAATGTTGGGTAGAATTCATCAATGAAACCATCATCTCCTGGATTTTTGTTTGAATCTCTTTTATGATGGATCAGTTCAGGGCTTCTGACACTTTCTACTTTAGTCTTGGCAAAGTATATGTATCTAGGAATTTGACAAGTTTTTCTAAGTTGTCAAATTGTTGCCATGTGGCTGTTCATAATAATTTCTAAAGATATTTTTATGTATCTCTTGACTTTTACAGTATTTCTCTTCCTGTCTGTGATTCCATTTGAATTTATCTTGGTGCAGCTAAGGGTTTATTGTTTACACAGAACAAGTTCTCTGTTGTATTAATATCTTATACTGTTATTTACTATTCATTTTCATCCTGAGATTTATTATTTCTATCCTTGCATTAATTTTTATTTAATTTCTACTTAGTTTTTCAGGTCTTTGGGATAAGGGAATGTTGTGCATCTGAGATCTTTCTACCTTGCTGATGTGGGTAATGACTGCTATAAACAGCAATTTTTAATCCCTATTTTGCTGCATCTCTGTTCCTGAGTTGACTCCTTCACCATTATAATGATTTTGCTTTTCTCTTTTTACTCTCTTAAATGTATCTTATCTAATATCAAACTAAATACTTCTGATTTTGGTCAACCTCAGTTTGTATAAAGGTTATAGTTCATCCCTTCATTTTTAGTCTGTTTCTCCTTAGAGGTAAAGTGAGTTTCTTGCAAGCAACATATAGTTGGGTCATTTTCTTTTATCTCATCATTCACTTCATCTTAAAATTTAAAAATATAATCAATTTGCATTCGAGGAAATTATCAACAGTTTTGGTGTAGGTCCAAGGAAAAGTACTAGGTACAGAAGAAAAATACAACAAATGATAAAAAAGTAACTAGAGATTTTCTTACATTTTATGCTTATGACATATACTATATCAAGTTGCTATAGTTTGAGGTGTCTTGGCATAATAAAAAATGTATTTTCTGTAAGTCTTGTAACCACAAAACAAAAACTTTTTTAATAGATGAGCTGAAAATAACAGGCAAGTGGTCTAAAAACTTGATACAGTCACAAGTATAAAATGGAAAGAAATGAATTCATGAAAGAACAAAGGAAATACCATTGCTTTTCATTGTTTCCTATATTTGAATTTGTGATATGCTATTTTATACCTTCTCACAGTCCCGTTTCTTAACATATGAATATGGTGATTAACTTTCCTCTTTATTATTCATGCTACAAATAAGAATGAGTTACACACCATACATAAAATATTATGACAGTCTGAATTTACTTGTATACTCTTATCAGTAAATTTTATGCCTTCCAGAGTTTTATTCCATTACTCAGTAATATCCCTTTCTTTCAGCTTAAAGAACTTCCTGTAATATTTCTTGTAGAATATATTAGAGATATATATTTTCTTCAGTTTTTGTTTGTCTGAGAATTCTTATCTCTCCTGCATTTCTAAAGTTTAGATGGATATAAAATATTTTCTTAAATTTAATGTTTGAGAATTCTATACATGCATAGAACCTATTTGGATCAAATCTACCCCTGTTAAAAAATTAGAGGTGGGGGAGGAGTTGGAGGTGATTGATACAATATTCTTGGATGATTTTTTTACTCAGTCTTATGCCTTTCTCTCCTCAAGTCAGCTGATACATCATTTCACTTGTAGTCTTGAGAATCTCACTTACATTTTATCTTTTAGAAATAAACTGTAAGATATATTAAGGTAGACTTGGTTCTGTTAAATCTCACTGATGATTCTTGAGTTTCTCATACCTGGATATTCATATCCTCTAGGTTTGTGAATTTTTTTTATCTGTTAAGTTTTCTACCACTTTCAGGTTCTCAAGTCCTCTTTGAATCACAGTATCCTAATATTTGTTTTTTAATAGCATCCCACAGTTCCATTAGCTGTATTCATTCTCCTTCATTTTTTGGCTCTCTTCTGATTATATATTTTCAAATAAATTGCCTAACTAATTCTTTCTGTTTGATCTCTTCTCCAGTTGATGCTGTCTATCATGTATTAAATTTCACTGAGTATCTTTCAACTTAAGAATTTGTTTGATTTTTTGTCTTTGCTCCAGCTTCTTTGTTAAGTTTCTCTGTTAAAGCATTGAAATATTTCTCTGCCTTTGATTTGAGCTTATTGATTTTCCTTAAAAGAGCTCTTTTAAATTCTTTGAGTTCTTTTATGATAATTACTACTTGGTCAATTCCTGGCCACTTATTTTGAGTACTAGGTGAGATCTTGATTTCCTAAGAGCTCTTTATGCTTGCTGACATATGACATCATATGGACCTTGAAGATATTATTCTTTATTCTAATTCTCTTAACCTCGCTTTTTATTGATGTCTTCCCAAAAATTGTAAGCAGATGATTTTTTTAACCCTATAGTCACTTATTTTATCTCCGCACTGGATGGTGCACTGATCCAGATTTACCAGGAGTCTCATGCTTGTTTGCTTTCACTCTCAGTACTACAAGGCAGTCTTAGGCCACAAATCAATGGTATATTGTCCAGAAAGGAACGGAAGGGTAGCTAGAGAGAATAGCCTGTCCCTAAAAGTCTGTATTTGGGGTGCCTATGCCAGAGTAGACCTAGATACTTCGTTTGCATCATGCCTAAGGTCAAGTGCTGTAATATATTGCCTGGCTCCAGATAGGCTAATCCTAGGCTTCTATTTTGCAACCGTGGTCACAAATGCCTTCAAAATGTGTCATACCTTGAGTCTGTAGCCTGCCAAGATAAACATAGCACTAGGGTACAAATGAACCCCACACTTCTATGGGCTGTCTGTTGTTGAAGTGAATTCATGGCTCATGACTGCTATAAGCAGCAACAGGTTATGCTAACTAGACTAGAAGTCTGATCAACTGGAGATAACAAGTTTTTCCCTGGCAGTTGAGCTGTTCCCAAGGTTTTGCATACAGGCAGATCAGGTATTAGAACCTCACCAGTTATGTTTTATCAGATCAACACTGAGTTCAAGGGAAGCATATGGCACCTATTACCTTACCCAGTGAATAGGGTATTACACCACACAATGCAGCTCATGTTGGAGTAGTACTTGTAAAGGCATTTCCTTGGCCACAGAAGCTGATGCCAAGCTGGATCACAGATCCACCTAGTACTCAAAATAAGTGACCAGGAATTGACCAAGTAGTAATTATCATAAAAGAACTCAAAGAATTTAAAAGAGCTCTTTTAAGGAAAATCAATAAGCTCAAATCAAAGGCAGAGAAATATTTCAATGCTTTAACAGAGAAACTTAACAAAGAAGCGGGAGCAAAGACAAAAAAAAATCAAACAAATTCTTAAGTTGAAAGATACTCAGTGAAATTTAATACATGATAGACAGCATCAACTAGAGAAGAGATCAAACAGTTCAAACGGCAGATTGGGCATTAAAAAGTCACTGAGTTCTAGAGAAGAACATGGTTCCTGTTCCCCTTCCTTTCTCACAGTGAATAAGGTATTGCACCATGCTATGAAGTCCATGTTGGAGTAGTACTTGTAAAAGCATTCCATTAGCCACAGAAGCTAATGCCAACCCGGATCACACAATGTCAAAGATTTGCCCTGGCTTGGATACACTAAGGCCTATTCCCTAGCTGGTGATCATAGATCCAAACCGCAACTCTGTGCCACTGGAGCATACTTTTCTGCCTAGTGCACAAGCAGAACTTTGTCTTTGAGCGGTGGCCTGATAATAGCAGTGCTGCTGGAGGTTGGGGTAATGAGTGAAAGTTGCAGGATTCTGGTAAGCTGGGTCACACCTGAGTCTTACAGTCATATGAGACAACCAATTCTTGGCAATAGAACACATGCGAACTGGACCCACTACAAACCTAGAAGTGATAGAACCAAAACTGTCTCCTATCTGTGTGCAGATCTCTAAATGATACCAGAGCAGGTCTTCAATTTGCTAGGTCTTATTTAAAGGGGTCTGGAACTGGACTGCAAGACAAAGTCCTGTGCTAGCTTTCCTGATCTTCTCTTCAGTGAGTGAAATTCTTTATTTCAGTGGAAAGATGAGCTTGAAGAAGAGGTAGTGGTAGTTTTGTATTTGTTCCCTCATTCCAGAGATTCAGTTCATATGTATTGGCCTGGTGAGACTTTGTTCAACAACAAGTTTCACCATAGGCCAGATACTGAGTTTTACGTCTAAGGACTGGGTTTAATTTCTTTTTATTCCCACAAATGGGTGAGTCTCACTTCATCCTGGGCTGCTTCAAGTAGGGGAGGGGTATATGGACAAATCTTTACTGGCCGCCTCCTTTGGTGTACCTTTTCACTTCGTTATACTAAATGAAGGTACTAAAGCTTCTCACCTAACTCATTTACTCTATCTAGATGTGGTCTGGCGTTTATGTCTACAGGAAGACCATCAAAGGATGCTGTTGGCCATCATGTAGCTCTACCGTCATTCATTAATTACTTCACTAAAATTTGCCTCGTTGTAATCTAAATTCCTTAGGATTTAATCTAATTTGTCATTTAAGCCCTGAAAAATCTATACTAGGGGTTTTGACTCTTCTGCAAAGGAAAAATTTCTCACTCTCTTTTTCAAAATTAGTGTTAGCACAAGAACCAGGCTATTTCTGTTGTCCTTCTTCTTCCATCTTTAATCAGGTCAGAGAGAACTTTACTAAGAGTGCGTCTATTATCATAGAATATATTCAAAGAATAAAAACAGGCAAAACATTTGAGGCTGAAAATGTCACATACAAAGAATATGGAAAGTTCCAACAGGGCTTTGTAATTGTTGAGGCCTAGATTTGACAATCATTAATTTACTATTAATAAGTCTCACTGTTAAGAGGACCCACTTCACCAGCCTCAGGAAGAGTTTGTTCTTTAGACAACCATTGCTTTAAGCAGTCTGTCAAACTGATTCAGACATTCAAGGTAAGAAAGAGATTTAATTAAATCTTTTCAATAGACTGGCTAAGCACTCATCTGCTGCCACTGATAGATACAATTTGGAAGTTTCTAAAATGTCTTTACCCTTTCCTTTAAAGCATTTGTAAAATGATCTTTAATGCTCTGAAGTCCTTCCAACCCATAGCAGAATTGTTTTAACTTGGTAATGTTAAGCTGTTTTTTCATTCAATAAATAAATAATATTCATCTCAAAAAAATCTGACTGGATTAGTCTGTGGTAACACTAACAGTGATGGACATATATTGTTTCTTTATATTTTGAGAGACAATGACAAAGATTAAATTATCTGTCAAAGTAGGCAGTTGTAGAGTCTCTCCTCTTTTATTGTCCAGGCATTAAAATCAATCAAAATGGAAATCATATCTCAGATTTCTGGAGAAATGTGAAAGAGATAATAAGTAGAAAGTTATGTTCCAGGAAGGGAACTCACTCAGGGAATGTGAAATTAATTTGGTACTATGTCTTTTTAGCCATTTAGATCCCCTACCTGATGTGACCTACAGAGTTTTCTAAGCAAATGACATTTCACCTCACCTTTTTGCCTGTTTTCCTTTTATTTACTAACCTTGGTTTTCTACAGTTCTGTCCTATGTCTTTGACCATCCTACATAATAAACTTTAGGAATGAGCATTTTAGTGAAAATATATGATAAAGAATGGAATGATCACAGGTTAAGGTCATGTGTCTCCCTGTCCTACTTGTTCCCTACCCTGAACAGGCTGGGATCTATCAGCCTTTAGACTTGAAGTAGCTAGGTCTAAATACCCGACTCATGCAGAAATCCGGCAGGAAAAGAGTGCTGTATTCATAAAGAGCTTTTCAATACTTGTGCCCCTAAAATCAGCAATTTTGCCTTGAAAAAGAAACAGTCTCTTCAGTTATGTGCAAAAGCTTTTCTACCATGAATGAGAAAGTATCTTAAAATATCAGCAATGCTTCTAATGGTAAATTCGTCACTTGCTCATTTTCCCTGATTATTCTGTAGAGTTGTTTAGCCTCGGTGCCTCTGAAACACATTCTGAGATTGCTACTGACATGCAGCATTTGTTACTGACAACTACCAATGCTACAGTAAAGACTTACACTAATGTGTGGTACAAGGTAAAAGTTGGTTTCTGTAAGTCTATTGTATTGAATATATACAGTGGTATATACTTTGGGGGTACTGATGAAATTAATATATGGATCAAACTGCACTCGTGTCTTCTAATCTGATTAGGAAGGCTGTAAAGCAAGCAAAAGTTTGCAAAGCAGCAAATGGAGTAATGAGCAATGTGTGTAATAAATGTTGAACTAGACAATTATTGCTACAATCACAAAAAAAGTCTCAGTGACTTATAATAAGAAGAATTTATAATGTTTCTCACCTGAAATTTAGCTGATACTGGGTAAACCTAGCTGGGATTAGATCTGGACCATATGTTTGATTCAAACTCAGTCTAATTGTCTTTCAGAGTTGCACAAATAGACTACTTGTGCATGTTTTATGCAATGTAGCAGAGGTTAAAATTCTCCAGTGAAGAAAGTATATGTCATTCTGGGGACCAGTCTAGAGGTACCATAGATACACCATCATATTATTGGCTGCAGCAGATCATGTGGCTAAGTCGTGCATCAGTAGAATGAACAGACATTGTAGAAGGAGATGGAGTCCATAGTTACTGAAAAATTATGTAATCTATCACAACTGAGTTTGTTTTTCAGTACAGAGCTAATACAGTTCTAGAGTACTCATTACCAAGAAGAAGGAGAAATAAGTCTTCTGAACTAGAACTAATTGAAGAAAATCCATCATAAAATCCATATTCAGCCTTTTTACAGTGAGACCATTATGGAGATTTTTCATAAAGGTATTCATAAAGGCCTCCCTACTCGACTTGGTTAATTGCTGTATCCAGTCTCCATGTTGTGAATCCCCTTGGCTAGAAGTTTTGGCCTATTTTCACGCTGAATCAGTGAGGAATGTCATCACTTAAGGTTGTACTCTGCCCTCCCCATAGGCACACAGACACACAGACATAGAAACACACACACACACATACACACACACACACACACACACACACACACACAAAGACACACACACAAGGTTCAAGTATGTGAATATTAGAATTTTAGTGGTAAAACTCTGGTTCTTCCAAATAGGATCATATTATAGTCTAGCATCAGATTAACAGATATATGGGGGAATCCGAGGATACAAGATGACATAAAGGAAAAAGAAACAAAACGGTTTCAACTACTGAATGTAGAAATATACTATACAGACTAATAACAATGCAGATGATTCAGACAAGCAGGACCAAAGTTTCAATGTGAGCCTATAGACCTCCTGTGTACACAGGTCTGTTTAGTGGTGACCTGACACTGAGTTCTAGTTTGCTTCTAGAACACTCACTTCAGTGCTACACACAGAAAGAGGTTAATAATAGGCCTTTTCTGCTTATAAAGTTATTCATCTCACGTATTGGTAGCTCATAGATTTAGGTGATGTTTTAATTCCCTGGTTGTTCCCATCATAGAAAATGTTTCATTTTTTTCTGTTACAAAATGTTTTTATTCCCTCATTGTAAAGTTTACTATCTTTGATTCATCTGATTTATGATTTTTTTTAAATAAAGAAGACTTCTGATTAGTCCTACTTAATCCTTGAAATTGCATTGAGAATAGGTCCATCAGGAATGTCTTGCTTTGATTTTGAATGTAAATGACCTGCATTTGGGGTTTCTTTAATAATAATTCAATTTTTATTTACAAAGAAAAATATATGCCACTGTTTCCTTCCAGGAAAATCCAGAGTATGTACAATATGTAGTGTTATGGGTTTTTCAAAATGTATGATGAGTCACTATTAATCTTGATATTGAAAAGATACAGGGGTCATATTCAAGGCTTATTATCAAGATATGCGGTGAACCCATGTTGCAAATTCTAGGATTCCTTATGTAGTAGTAAGAGAAAAAACAATGTCCAAAGACATAAAACATAGACAGGTACAGTTTTCTGAGTAGAATTATCTCTTTTTTTTTCTTATTGGAAATATGCCGTTAAGACATCCTGCATGTTAAGGTCAGCAAGAATTATTTTAGAAAATGCGAATGCTAATCAAAGGCAGTTTTAGAAGAAATCATTCACATATTTGATTTAGGCAGGTTAATTAGACAGGCAAAATTTGCTTCACTATATAAACGAAGGGAATATTCCTTTTTTCCATTTATGTGAGTGCAGATCTGTTAGGGGTATGTGACAATAATTGGTTAGGTAAAAATAGGGAAGATTACACTGACACTGATTTTAAATAATTTCCAATATTAATTTTATTAAATTGTACCAGTATGGTTCTCCTTCAACTGAGTTAAAATCCTAAATTACAAAAATAAATAAAACTATACACTAACACTGTGGTTTTGTGTTTTAAGTGATTACAAATCCAGTAACAAAAAGGTTTTAAGATTCCCTCCCATCATAACTTTTAATCTAACTAATTAATGATATAAGCTATAGAAAAACCACAGTTTGTCAGTCTTTGCAATCATTATTCTCATGAATCCATCTCTTTATACTTTTTGTTAAACTAATCTGTACTGAAAGAATTGCCTTGCCTCTCTTTCAATAGCGTAAAATGGCAGGCATTGATGAATAGCTTAGATTTTGAATAATGAAGTCTTTAGATTTTTCTCCAAAGCTTTTTGATCAGGTACAAGCAGCATGAATAACCACAGGGAAATTAAAGCAATCTGAGGAATTTGCAAATTGCTGAATTCATTCAGTATATGTGTACAAAGTGTGATCAATTCACATAGAGTGGTTACGTCTCAAAGGTGAAAGAACTCTTGGTCTTCTGCCTGAAGATTAGCTCTCATAGTATCTAAAGATACTATCTAAAGCTGCCAGGGGAGAAAACTAAAGATAATACCCAGCTGTAAGGCATTTAAACCATAACAATGATAGGCCTAGCAAATTATCTTTATTGGTACAGTTGTGGCACTTTTATCTTGGGGGTAATCAACAGCTGTCTAATTGGACTTAAGTCCTGCTCAATGTAAGAGAACTCATGCACTGTGCTGCAAATATAGCCAAATATACATGGGTGGAGATGTCATGGACATTAGAGAAAAACCTATTTCTGTCACATCCCTAGAACACTGTAATTTCTTACTGTATTCTAAACACATACATGCCCTTATATTTATAGACACCTCTCACCACTCATCAAAAAAGCTTCTCATTGCAAGAGATGGAGACTGTTACAAAGTTCCACAAGTGATCAGACAAAGAGAATAAGTGACTGTGAGGTGCTCAGCCCTAAGTAACATGTCTACAATGCAACCTCGACAACCAAGGCTCAGGGAACATGGCAGAAGAGGGGGTGGAAAGAATGTAAATGCCAGAGAGACAAGACACCTGCCACTAGTTAGTGCATTTTAGACATATAGAGAAGCTACACCAATGAAATCCCAACAGTATAGTAATCTAAACACATATGTATCATGACAAAACCTGTTGGTGTGCCAAGGTGAATGGGGAAAAGGTCATAGGGTCCGACATCAAGATGAAGTGCTACAAGCAATCAAGGAATGCTGAAGGAGGAATAATCAGTTTTCTCCAGGGCCTAGCTCCCTGAGATATTATGAAATCCCAGTGGAGGGTATGGAAATGTGGGGCAGAGGGTGTAGACCCAACATAAAGTACGTACATGTGAAAAATATTCAAAAATATAGATAAGTAAATGCTTGAGAATATTAATAGATTTAACCTTATCAATCTATGCACTTTAAAAGCATAACAAATATATACAGTATCCAAACTAGAAATGAATCCAAATTGTTACTATGAAGATGATATAAAATCCTAAGGATCCCAAATATGTAGATCTGAGTTTGGATTTTCAGCATCCATGTAAAAGCCCTATGCAGCAGCATGTACCTATAGCTCGAGCACAGGAAATGAGACAGGTAGATCCTGGGGATGGGGTACACTGGACAGACTGGCCAAAACAGAGAACCTCTGAGTGAATGAGAAATTTCATCTCAGAAACAAAGACTGTAGCTATAGAGAAAGATACACAACACTGACATGTTGTGTATGCATGCAGGGGCAAGTGAAACCAAACATATATGTTTAAATATACACACACACACACACACACACACACACACCATTTAAAAGGAGAAACATGGCAGGAAGAAAGCTGTGAGATATCATGTTTATAATGGCAGGGCAATAGGATTCAAGGTGTACTTGTGAGATGATTCTGACTGTATTCAAACCACATCCCTCATCCCCACATACCTTACTACTCCTCCGACTTCATGTTAATTGTTGTGTGTCTTTCTCAAAGGCCTATTAAATATAATTTGTGTTCCATAAATGTTCTTGGGTGTAGCTTCATCCCTTGTCATTTGGTCAACCTATAAGGCATCACATTCTTAAAGAAAGCTGATTCTCCATCTCTCAGAACTATCAGTTGTCAATAGATCCTCAGTTAGGACTATGGATTCTTACCTACCTCCTCAGTACATGCTGGGATTTTTATCTGTCTTAGGCTTGCATAGGTTTTGTGCATTCTGCAAAAGTACTGTAGGTTCATATATGCAATTACCCTCCTATGTCCAGAGAGAGAGACAGACAGATAGAGAGACAGACAGACAGAAGTCCAATCTGTGTCCCTAAATGTTCTTCAGTGAGTACCCACTGGAGACTGGCTAACCTATCAAGAGTTCCATCCTTAAAAGATACAGTCTCTCCCCTTCCCAGCAGCCATTGGTTTCCAAGAGTTCCTTAGGTTGGGTTGGGGTTTCTTACCTACTTCCCCATGTCTGTGCCGGGATTTTGTCTGGTTTGAGCTTACATAGGTCAAATGCATGCTGTCACCATTGTTGTGAGTTCATATAAGTAACTGGCCAGCTGTCTCGAAAACTCTGTTTCTTTGTGGTCATCTACCACCTCTTTTCTTACAATCTTTCTGCCCCATCTTCTGAAATTGACCTTGAGCCTTGACAGGCAGAAGTTTGATAGGTGTCCTAGTCAATGATAAGCATTCTGCAGTCTCTTGTGCTCTCACATTGGCAAGCTATAGGTTTCTGTGTTAATCACCATCTTTGCCTAGAGTGAGTGATGCATTAATCTATGGGTAGAACAACTCATTATAAATCTATTTAATATTATAATTATTTAGTAGAAAAATTGTTATTAGGGCCTCCCATACCATGTGACCTGTCTAGCCTCAGGTTCCTTAGCCTGATATCATTGTCAGGTAGGGATTCCATCCAAGGAAGCAGAAATCCAATTAAAGAGTAGTTGGTTACTCCCATAATATTCATGCCATTATCATACCAATGGACATCCTTTCAAACCATTTCCTATTCTGTAGTTCACAGAATTCACAGCTGGGTAAGGTTGATTTTTTTTTTCCTTTTGGTAGCATACATACCGCTTTCCAACATTATGAAAGCTGGCCAGTAAAGATGAGGCTCTGAAGTCAACACCAGATTGATTTATCCTTGTTTACTATGTAGCTCATATATGCAGTTCTGGTAAATAAACAAGAGCAGGAGCAATAGCAGTATTGTTTTAGGGTCTATGGACGACTGGTCAGCAGCTTCTAGAGAAGGAGTTAATTTTGGGGACTGAAGTACCTTCTACAGTGGTAGACTTCCATGTGGCCTTTTCAAAAGGCCTTTACTTTTATTATCTATTCCTGTACTCCCTTCCATTTCCCAGAACATTTAATCCATCCCACTTTAATATTTCCATTCCCTCCTTCATATTACTACATTCTACCACCCCTTCAAGGAATTTTTCCCTACTCCATGGCTATTTATTAGTCTCATGACGTCTCTGGATATCCATCTGAAACATGGATATCTAAGATTTCAAAGCTATCATTCAGCTGTGAGAAAGACCATGTAACATTTGTATTTCTGAGTATGTACTCTGCTCAGGATGATTGCTTCTAGTTCTATCCATTTCCTGCTAATTTCATTTTTTGGAGGTGAATACAATATTCTATTGTATATATATCACATCTTCATTATCCCTTCATCAGTTGATGAACATCTAGGTTGTGTCCAATTTCTGACTTTATAAAAAGGGAAAAAAATGGACATGACTGAACAGGTATTTCTGTGTTTGGGTATATGCTCAAGAATGATATGGCCGGATCAATTTTGAGATTGTTGTGGAAAATCCACACTGATTTCCATAGTGGCTTTATCAGTTTGCACTGCCTCCAGCCATGAATAAGAGATGCGTTTCTCCACATCTTTGTCATCATTTGTCATTTGTTTTGAATCTTACAATTTTGAGTGGGGTAACATGAAATCTCAAAGTGGTTTTAACCTGCGTTTCCATGATAACTAAAGATGTTGAACATTTTTTAAAGTATTTATCAGCATTTTATCTTTAGAAATGTTCCTGTTCATCCCCTTGTCCAAAGTTTTAATTGGGTTATTTGGTTTTTGATCTTAAGTTTTTTAGTTCTTTGTATATTCTAGATATTAACCCTCTATAGGAGTTATAGCTTGTATATTAAATACTTTTATTGGTGGGATTGTTTACCTCATCATTTGAGTGATAGTGACTTTCAATGTACAGAAGCTTTTTATTTTCATGAGGTTTCATTTGTCAGTTTTTGGACTTAATGATTACAACATAAGTGTCCTGTTCAAAGGGCCTTTGCTGTGCCTATGAGGTCCAATGTGCTCGGTACTTTATCCTCTATGTGATTCTGGGTATCAAACCTTGTCTTGAGATCCTTGATCCATTTGGGTGTGAGTTCTATGCATGATGAGAGATAGAGATCTAGAGTCTTTCTTCTACATGCTGCTGTCCAGTTTGATCAGCACCATTTTTTGAACATGCTATCAGTTCTCCAGTGTGTAATTTTGGCACTTTTGTCAAAAATTAGATCTTCTTTGAGAGTCTGGTAAAATTTTCTTCTGAATCCATCTGGGCCTGGGCTTTTTTTAGTTGAGAGACTTTGTATTGCTGTTTTGATTTCCTTATTTGTTATGGGTCTGTTAAAACTGTTGAAGTTTTCTTGGTTTAACTTTGATGGAACCCTTGAATTTAGAAATTGGTCCTTTTATTTCGATTTTCTAATTTAATCAAATGTAGTTTTTTTTAAGTATTCCGTTATAATGGTCTGGTGCCTGTTGTGATGTTTCTCCTTTGGTCTTTGATTTTGTTGCTATGGATTTGCTCCTTCTTTCTTTTGTTCAGCTTGTCTTGGGGTTCTATCTATCTTGTCTTTTCACAGAACCAGCTCTTAGATTCATTGATTCTTTGTATTGTTTTCTTTGTTTCTATTTCATTGATTTCTGCTCTGATTTTTTTTTATTATTTATTGCCATCTTTTGTGTTAGAATTTGGTTTGAGTTTGTTCTTGCTTTTACAAGTTTTTGAGTTGTACCATTAAGTCATTTATTTGTGATTTTTCTGAGTTTTATAATTCAGATGTTTAGAGCTACAAACTTCACTCTTAGGACTCCTTTGCATGTGTTCCAGAGGTTTTATTGTGTTATTTATTATTTTTTCATTTTCATTTACTTTAAAGAATACTTTTACTTCTTTATTTCTTCTTTGACCCATTCATCATTCAAGATTGTGTTATTTAATTTCCATATGCTTATGCATTTACTAGAGTCTCTTTTTTGCTGATCTTAAGTTTTATTATGTTGTAGTTTGATAGCATCCATGGAATTGTTTCAATAATTTTGTATTTCTTAAGGTTTGTTTTGTGCTTCACTGTGTAGTCTATTTTAGAGAAACTTCCATGGCTGCTTAGTACAATTTGTATTCTTTGGCGCTTGTGTGGAATATTCTGTAGATGTCTGCTATGTCCATTGATGTATGATGTAATTCAGGTGTTTCTCTGTCTGGTGGTTTTAATGAGAATGTCCCTCATTTGCACATCTTGTCTCCAGCTGGTGGCACTGTTTGGGGCGGTTGTAGACATTGTGGCCATGCTGAAGGAAGCGTGTCACTGGGCCTGGCTTAGAGACGTCTTAAGCCTTGTCAGATCTCCAACTGCTCTCTACTTGCTGTGCCTGCTTGAAGATGTGAGCTCTTAGCTTACACGCCTACTCTAGTCACCTCTGCTGGAAAGCCTCCTTGCCGTGATGGACTCTTGTTCCCTTAGAACCATAAGCTAAATAAACTCTTCTTCTTATAAGTTCCCTTGGTCAGTGTTTCTGTCACAGAAACAGAAAAGTGGTTAATATACTCCGTTTATTCTTGGCCAGATGATCTTTTTATTGTAGAAAATGCGATATTGAAGACAGCTACTATTACTGAGTTATGATTAATCTGTACGTTGAAGTCACTGAATTCTTTCTTTGATCATGCTTATTTTTTAATTATTTGTCCTGGCATAGTTCTTATTGTAGTATACTTACATAGGACTGATGGGGATATATTATCTTGGTTTTTCCTATTATTTGTATTTTAATCTTGGGGTCTGCACATATGAATTTCTTTTGTTGTTTGTGTGTCTAATATTAAATTTTAGCTTGCTTTTGTCTACCTGTTCTAGCTTGTTTGTTTTCTGGTTGGGTATGAACAGGTAGAAGGAGAAAGCGGGGGCAGGGATAGGCACAGTGGTGGGGACTGTTTAACTACCTAAGCAGAGTAGATATGAGCCCTGGAGCAGGAGAACATAGCTTGCCTGGGTACTGGGGAATCAAGATGCTGTGGGTGGAGTCTGGCTTAGAAAGCTAATCCTGAGATATCAGGTGAGTCAAGAAACAGGGGACTTAGGCCCAAGGTGGAGGGGTTGGGGATAGCACGAAGAGGGTCTATCTAGCTAAGCAGTATAGATGTGAGAGCTGGCTCATGTAGAATGTAGCTACTTCTGGTTCAGGGGTTTCAATATCTATTGGGTGTAGTCTGACTTACCAATTTAGTCTGGAAGTCTCAGGAAGAAGGAGCAGGAGGGACGCTAGGACCAAAGCTGGGATGGGTACAGTGTATATAGGGTCTAACTCGATAACTTGAGTAGATACAAGCCAGTAGAATGGAGCTGATCCTGGAGCAGGGGGATCAAGACTTAGTGGACAGGTATTGAGGTCTCAAGCAGGATGATCAGGAGGGGCTTAGATCCAAGGGGGTGGGGTCAGCATCAGGAGGGTATAACTAGATAAAAAGAGTAATTGTGAGCCCTGGAGCAGCTAGAATGGTGTTGGTCTGCAACCATTTAAGTTAATTTGCCTTATTGTTTTTGCTAAAATTTCACTATATTGAATAAAAGTAATGATTGTGTGCACTATTTTTTCTTAATTTTATAGGAAAATTTTTAGTCTTTTTCTCCATTATTATTTGGCTATATGTTTGTAAGGCACAGCTAAAATGTAATCTTTCTATTTTTAATTTCCTTAGTGTTCTAGTCATGAAAGTATATTGAATTTGATTAATGACTTCTTGCCCCTGATTCAATTTATATGCTATATTTTTATTGATTTACATATGCCAAACCATCATTATATATCTGAAATAAAACCAACATGATTGTAGTGTATTATATTTTAATCTGTTAATGAATTTAATTTCTAAGGATTATATTGATGGTAGTTTGTATCTATATCCATTTATAAGTATTGATCTATATTTACATTTTGTCATCAGGGTAATAATGGCATCACAGAATAAATTGAAAGTGTATCTTGTGATTCTATTTTATGAAATAGCTAAAATTACAAGGCTCTTTGTACTTTAAAGGTCTTCTAAAATTTAATGAGTGCATTCAGACCTAGATTTTTCTTTGAGTGAGACATTTTAATTACTGTTTCAATACTGTTTCTGGTTATTGCGCTACTTAGATTTTCTATATATTATTTTGGTTTGGGTAGGCAAAAGTACCTAGAACCATAACTATTTCTTGTAAAATTTATAATTTATTGGAATATAATTCTCTGGAATTCAGTGGTATCTGTTATAGTATCTCCTTCTTCTTTTGTAATATCATTCATTTCATTTGGGTTTTTGAGACATAATTTCACTACATATTCCGAGTTGGACTTGAACTTTCCATTACCATCCCACCTCAGCCTCGTAAATACTGACTATTAAGAATACAGGCATGACCCCATAATTCATTGGTCACTCATTGCTGCACTATTTCTCTTTGCTGTTGTTATGGTGATGAATGATCAGAAGGAAGACTTTAGGCCTACCCTAGCCATGCCATCAGCTGGAGGTGCTTACCTCCCCTATTGTTTCAGTATTCGCCAAAGTTTGAGTGGAACTAGGTGGTAACTGATTGAAATAACATTTGTCATAACTAAGTGAAAAGTGTAGCTCACTAGCAAAACCAACTCAATGACCTTGAAAGGCTGAATTCAATTCTAGGATATGTCAAAAAGAAGAAAGTAGAGGTTGTAACAACTAAAACATATAAACAGATCGGATAAAGAACTACAGTAATATCCAATTAAAACCAACTGTTATCACAATGTCCATAATTAAAGAGGAGAGAAGAACAAAATAATATACAATACACTAAAGTATATTATGATTTTAAAATAGGAAAAATGCTCCAAGAGAGAATAAAATTGAGAAAAGAAGAAAATCAAAAGAAGGAAAAAAGGAAGAGATAAAAATGTGTATATACCCGCATGCACAACCAAATAAATCTTAATTAAAAGTGCACATCTTTTCTACAAAGAAAGGTAAATGTTTAGGCAAAAGTGAAAGTTCTCAACCTTTGTAGAAGTGATTTTCCTTTGCTTTATATTACTTAGCAACTAACGGGACTAATTTCTAAGCAAAGTCTATTGTAATATTTTAGTGATATTATTGAGAGAATATTATATGTAGATTATTTTCTAGTATCATTTAATGTTTTGAAAATATACAGAGATATTTTAAGATAGCAAATTAGAGGCATTCTGTGATCACTGGCTTCTCTATAGCATAAAATCTAAACAACTGGAGAACAACTACTTTTTGAGGTAGAAATTCTTTTCATTCCATCCTAGTCTGTAAGATGTCTGCTGAGGAATCTGTTGTCAGTCACAAGGAGATGACATTAAATGTGGCTGATCACTTTTCTTTTACAGAGTTATTTTAACATTTGCTTTATATTTCCACAATATAATATGCAATGGTGTCTTTTCTACTCAAGTGTATTTGCCCTCCTAAAAGCCTCTTCTGTTATCTATGTGTTTTTACCAAGATTAGGAAAGATTTCTATGCACTTAGTCTTTAATGCCTCACCTTAGGGTTCCAAAGATTCAAGTATTTGTTAATTTAATAATATCCCCAAGACCTTGCAATCTCTCTTCATTCTCATTTTTTCTTTCTTTAAATAGGATAATTTTGAAAGACAAGACTACAAGTTAACATATTCTTTCTTCTACTTGATCTACACTGTTGTTGAGGCTTTTACCACATTTACTTGATGTATTGAGCTCTTCATTTCTGACATTTGTTTGGTTTTTGCTGAATTTCTCATTTATGGCCTGCATTTGTCTTCCTAAGGTTTTTTTTAATTTTTTTCCATATTTGGTTTGATTTCATTGTTACTTCGGCCATTTTTACTACTTCCCTATATGTTGGTAGAGTTGTGGCACTTTTTTGGAAGTATCACATTACTCTTTTTTGTTTGCTTGCTTTTGTTTAATGTGTGCCTGCATTGATATTTTCAAATCTTATGCATCAGTTACCACTACCACTTTAATGGAGTAAACATTTTTAGTTCTTTTCTCCTGAAGATGTTCCTTGTGGTATCACCTTGATTATTCTTCCAATAGTTTCTCGGGCTGTGATTGCTAAGTTTGGAATTATACATACGATGTCAGATTCAGAGAGATTTGTTGTCTCTATAGGCCACCCAAAAATGCACACCCTCTAGCCCTTCAAGCAGGAAGAGGTCACTTGGTATGTAGCTGTTCCAACAATGGAGGTGGTGACCCCTGTCACATAGTAGAGTTTTCCCAAGGTACTGGTGTTGAGAGCTCTGGTACTTCATTGAACCTTTGGCAAAATCAAACATTTTAAAAGACTTGGCAACATTTGTCAATCAGTCAGTCAGTGCTATGTATCAGATGTTACAAGAGAGAAGAATTCTCATACACACTCCTGAAAAGAGTGCAGGGTTATAGGAGGTGCAGAGATGGCCAGTGTCAGCAGAAATGTGATTCATCTATGGTTCTATTGTAGCTATACACCACTCCCACTAGAGTAGGACCTAGGCCAAAGCTATGCAAAAATGTCCTTGTCACCAGGTGTAAATACTTGGGAGTAAGAGCAGTCACAGGTTTGTTCAAGGCCCCCTCAGACTGCTTCTGTAAGTAGGACAGATGCAGAAACCATGTGTTCCTTTTCTGTTCTGTCAGTAACAGGTGACTGAATACAGCATAGTTGCCTAGGGACAGAGAAACTGCATGAGTATCTGCCTTCAAGCCTAGCAGTGGTGTGAGTCTATATATGACTGACCACACCTTTAGTCTTAAAGGTCAAACTCCATGATCCCTTGGTTTACAATGGCAGTGCCAGCCATTCCCTTCTGTGTTACACCTATTCCCTACGATTCAGGACACCAATGAGCTCGTGTGAGAATCACTATACTACCCACCCAGACAGTGTAATGCAATGTCTGTAGGGTGCAAGAGATGGGAACAAAC
Organism: Eospalax fontanierii; assembly: GCA_035773235.1. Taxonomy (NCBI): domain Eukaryota; kingdom Metazoa; phylum Chordata; class Mammalia; order Rodentia; family Spalacidae; genus Eospalax; species Eospalax fontanierii. Next base: position 20,076,296 of record CM069525.1, on the reverse strand, counting down.
AGGATTTTCAGATTCTCACAGAACTGCCAAAATTCGGCCAATAGCTACCCTCTCAAGATATGCCTTGAGTGTTTCTTGGAATATAAAATGAGCTTGTTTTTTAAGGCTTCTCTGGATTTCAGGTTACTTATTTAAGTAGATTATAATATGGTGAGGACTCTATCTGCATTGACAGAGTTCATTGGGACTGTCCTTTACCTTTACTCCTGCAAGGAGACGCCACCAGCTCTGGAGCTGCCATGGAAAATACTAGGATATTTTTTCTCTTCTGTACCCTTGTTACATGGTTGTGTGTCTTACCAGAGTCCTATCTCTCTTCTACTGATTTTTAGTGTTCTCTCCCATGATTACCCCAAACAAATTGTAGCTATACAGTTGTTACCTTGAGTCTTCTTAGTGAAGGATGTGGTAAATACCAGGCATGTCTGGTCAGCATATTGTACCACCCTTTCAGTTATCATGTAGGTGAGCAATATAAGCAGGTCCATGGACAAGAAGAACTTCAATATAAGTTGCACTGAAAACACAGTTTGTAAAGCAATACATCATAAAAAAGTTTCTAGAAACACACATGTAAGCAAAAACCTCTTAGGAAATATGTCTCAGCATTAACAGAAAAATTCAGTTTATGCTATTTTTGATTTTTCATAAGTAATGGAAAAATAATTGTACAAATATTAATGTGATTAAATGAAACACAATTTACGCAAAACCGAGAAACCATATAACTCATCATTTTTATCCTGAAATAACACAAAAAGTGTAACCTGGTGTTGATCTCAAAACAACACAATCTTGTCTAAGCATTGTTTAATTTTACATCATGTATATTCAGTATAATTGTTTTTTTACAGAATAAATTTTCTAAGTGTTCTTTTCTTGGAATGATATGGAAACAGGGAAAGATATGCAACGTGTCTTATTCTGACAAGAAAAATGAATATTTTAGCAGTTATATTTTTTCTAAGAGTCTATGTAATAAAAATGAAAATGATATGAGTACACATAAAATATGAAATCAAGGTAATAGGACATAATTTGAGGAATTTGAAATCTACATGAAGAAGCCAACATAGATCTGCATCAAGTTGTAGCCACAGAGCAGAACCAGGCCTATAAGGAAGCATATTTCCCAATATGAATGATTTCTTTACCAACCTTTTACAGCACAGCATTTTTTTCATTTAAAGGGGGAACAAGAAAGATAAAAAAGTTTAAAAATATTAAAACTGGAAATTTCCCTCACTGAATAATCAGAAATTGAGTGTAAGAGTCTTTTTTTCTCTCTTTTTGGTTAGTCAGCAATTAATCTAATGCTTCCATTTTCTGGATGACTCGTTGCATTTTACCCTCTTTCAATTCATATTTTTGTTGACCTTCAATTCCATAATAATCTAGTTGGGAGTGTCACATCATTACATTTTTAGATATGTTATTTGTTATCCTATTTATTTTCAAAATGAGTTAGTAAGTACATATAGAACAAACAGATCTTAGAAGTGTCATTTTAAGAAATGGTAAGAGATGCATAGAGTAGGTTCTTTCTCCAGATATATTTGGATAAATGCTACCAGTTAAATTTATATTTTTATACTTATTGTTTTTATTTCAGTATTTATTCAAGAAAGTATATCCTTATTAGATCACCGGTTGCTGGTGCAGTCAATATGCAGCAGAGAAGGCTCTGAGATTTATGTCTTCTAAATTCCAAAAGAACTATGTAGAGAGGTAGATCCCAAAATGTAGAAAATCTACATCATTGAGAAAAGTAGCTTGTCTAATTTTAAGAAGGATTCTACCATTTGGAAACCAAAATACACATACATTATATATGCTGTCCATGTGGGTATGTGCATACATAGTAGACTTTCAGAACTCTGTGAAGAGGCTGGAAAGATGGCTTAACAGCTAAAAGTGTATACTGCTCTTGCAGAGGACCCAACTTCAGTTCCCAGTGCCTTTATGGCCCAAAACTGCCTGTAACTCCAGGACCAAAGGAATTGAACAGGCCTGGCAGCTACAGATGCCTGAATTCACAAGCATGTACCCACATAGATACACATATATATAATTTTTAAATAAATATTTTTATAATTTTATTAACTCTAACTTAAATAATTTTCATTTTTATTTAAAAAATGTTTTATTAGCATTGCTTTCTTTAAGAAGTAATGTGGAAGGAACAAAAAAGATGGCTGGAGAATGAGGTACCCCAGGCAGCTGGCCTTGGGACCTGGCTCACACTAGCTCCCAAGAAACTGAATGCATGAATTGGACCATGTGAGGAATCTTATCATAATTTACCTGACAATGACCAGAAGTGCTTCTTTACTGATCCCAAAATTCTAAACTCGGGAGTTGACAATTAAGAAAGAAAATAACTGGAGAGTCAAGATGGTGGTGAAATCTGACCAATGGCCTCAACAATTACTCTCGGCGCAAGGATTTAAACCATGATTCTGGGCCTTTCAATTTCTAATAATCTGGATGCTTTTATATTGATCTCATAATTCTGAACTCAGAGCTTAGCAAATAAAAGGAAAATAACAGTGTAGCCCAGATGGTGGAGACATGCCTGGCCACCCATCCACACCAGTGGAGCCATGCCAGGGTGGCCTACCACACAGACTGGTGGAACTTGGCCACCTACCTGCATCAGCGGTGCAGAGCAATATTGGCCTGGCCAATCATATGCACTGACAGACCATGCCAGAATGGCCACCCACATGCACTTTCATCCACAGTCAGCCGGCCATCATCCTCACCTAGTGGTTGACAAGAACTGGCTACAGTCTTCAAAACATTAGGTATTTGAGAAGTCGAAACATTTTAGATAATAAACTAGAGGACACTGGTGTAAAGCTGTCATGTGAAGCTGTGAAAGTTCTCAACTTCCACTCAGAGGCTCTCGGATTAGAGGCCTGTGGGCTAATTGCTGCCTGCTGGGAGGGCTGAACTTCTTTTTTTACCCACAGTAATATCTTGTGGGGAATCAGCCTGTTGGAGACTACCTTGGTCCACAGTGGGGTCACTGTGCTGAGTGAGGCCTTGAAATAGCTAAGGTGTAACCTGCATGCAATGGCTGTGAATAACTCACTGATGAAGAAGACCAAGCATTTCCAACTACTGAAAAAAAGAGAAATCCCTACTTGACATTACTAAGCAGTGTGTAAGAGAAACAGAAATTACAAAAAATTACTTTCCAAGTAATCTTGGCATATTCTAACCTAAAACTATGTACAAAAGAGAGTCAGCCCTTAATTTGGCACACCTGTAGGTAAGAATTAGAGCTCACTGCCGCTCTAATGAGATACGGTTTCTGTGGCACCCAGCTCAGATGGCTTATGTAAGACGGACAGGGTTTTTCCTTTGCTTAGAGAAGCCATGATGGGATGGGATAGGGGTGGTAGGTGAGGGTGGGCATGGGGGAGGAGGTCTGGATATAATCAAATTTCATTGTATGCAATTCTTGAATCAATAAAATTTCTCTTAACCTTAAAAAAGTAACATGATTATATTGAAAGACTTTGTATAGGTTGAAGAATTTTGTAGTGAATGGCAAATTCAAATTTTAGGAACAGTGACAAATTTCACATTATTGTTGAAGCCTGGTGGTACAATTTCTTCAGTAAACAGTTTTCAAAAATTATTGTAGATATATAGAATTTTCCAATTTCTATTCTAAGACATAATTTGACATTTTTAGTCTGAGAATTATATCAGTTTATTTATTACAGTACTTTCTATTTGTCTCTATTTTTAACTTACCAGACTGTAAAGATAAAGCATAATTGGTCTATAGAAGAGTAGCTGAAAAAGAATAAGAAACCTCTTGGTGCCTTGTAATGGGAGAGGTCCAACATCAAGGCCTGGATACGCAGGACCACATGTGGAGTGAGGACCACAGTTGGGCCTCAGGGGAGTTGGGAGGTCCATTCTAGAATCAGCAAATAATAGAGGCCTCCTCTGTCCCCAGCATAAGACCTAAAGCCTCTGCCATGCACAACAACCTGGAACCTCAGAAGAGGGGGCTGTAGGGAATGTAGTCAGATAGAGAAGACTGCAATTGCTTTCCAATGTCAGGAAGTTCTCCATGTTCTACTGAGATCCACTATCAGCCTACCTACCACCCGAGGGATGTGGAACTATGACTCATAGCAGTGTCCAAAACTTCAGGCTCATGTGAGAGGACCAGAGCTCCAATTCACAAGAAGTGACCACAGCTCCATAAACTCCTAGGTTTATGCAAGGGAACCAAAGCTCCACCTTACAGGACATCTTCATAACTCCAGCTAATGGCAGGGGAACACAGCTCAAGTTCACACAAGGAGACCACAACTCTGAGTCATGGGGAAGGACACTGCTCCAACTCCCAGGATGGAACCACAGCTCCAGCTCACAAGAAGGAACCACAGTTCCCAGGCTCCAGGTTCACAGGAAGGGATCACAGCTACAAGTTCATGGGAGAGAACCAGAACTCCACCACATAGAAAAATATCACAGCTCCAGGCTCACAGGAAAGTGCCTTAGCTTCAGTTCACAGAAAGGGACCCCAACACTTGATAATGGGAGAGAACCACAACTACAGCTTACAGTAGGTGATCACAGCTCCAGGGTCAGGGGGGAGAACCAGAACTCTAGTTCACAGGAGGGGACCACAGCTCCAGGGTCATGGGAGTGGATCACAGCTCAGGCACACAGGAGGATGTAATTTACACTTTTAATAATTTTTAAATTAAGGCTTCCTTATTTTCTTTTCTTTCAGTACATGGTTACTGAGTTACATAAGGAAATGTTCGCTGCTGCATATAATGTACTTGGAAGACATTCCCTCCGTATGCCTTGCTGCCCTCCTCTTTGCTTAACACTCCCTCATAAGTTTCTCTAAACAGTTTTGCATCTACTTTCATGTCATATGTACATATAATACTTGGGTATATCTTTATAAAATCAATTAGAGAAAACATGGTATTTGTCTTTGTGAGACAGACTTAATTCACTTAATATAATTATTTCCACTTACATCCATTTTCCTACAAATGATCTAATTTCATTCTTTATAGCTGTATATAAATACACATGTAAACATTATCTTTATATATTGATTTATAAATATCTAGATTGATACATGATAGATAGATAGATACGAACATACATGCATATATACATAGATCTTAGATTTTCTTCATTCTTCTGTTGGCTAGCACCTGGATTGGTTCCATAACTTAACTTTTGTGAATAGTGCTGCAATAAATACTAGTGAGTAATTATCTCTGTGATATTTTGACTTGGAGTCCTTCAGGTAAATTCTCAGGAGTGCTGTATTTAGGTTATATGTTCAATCTACTTTTCTACTTTTCTTCTGAGAAACTTCTGTACTGATTTGTGCAGTGGCTGGACTAATTTATATTCTTACTAGCAGTCTATGGAGGTCCCCTTATCCACATTCTTGACATTATTTGTTGTTATTTGTTTTATTAGTGATGTTGTTGTTGTTGTTTTGGTTTGAGGGAATTTCTTATGTAGCACTGGCTGGCCTGGAATTCTCTATGTATAGCCCTCCCCCATCTCTTCTCAGATCCACTCCCACCTCCCAATCCTGCCTCACTTCATTTCATGTCTTCTATTATTTTTTAAGTCCTATTAAGCCTAATTTATGTTCCCCAAATACTCCGGAGTGTGGGTTCACCCTGTGAGCAAGTTCAAATTAACAGGCTTCACATCTTTAAAGGAAACTGACTTTCCATCTCTCCGAAGCTATCAGAGCTGGGGTTTCTTGCCTGCCTCCCACCTCTATGCTTGAGTCTTGTCTCACTATGTCTCACAGAGGTCTTGTGTACGCTGTCACAAGCACTGTGGATTTTTACATGCAAAATCCCTGTTGTGTCCAGAAAATACTGTCTCCTTGTAGTTATCCACTACCTCTGGTTCTTACAATCTTACCACATTCTCTTCTGTAATGATCCCTGAGCCTTGGGAGCAGAGGGTGTGATATAGGTGTCCCACTTAGGGCTCAGCACTGCTCAGTCTCTCATTTTTTGCATGCTGACCAATTGTGGGTGTCTGTTAATTGTCATATTCTACAAGAGCAATCTCCTGTGCTCAGAGCTGAGAAATGCACTAATTGGTCAGATGTATATGTGGGAAAGATTTTTTTTTCATTCTATAGGTTACTTCTTCACCCAAATGATGGTGTCCTTTACAGAAGATTTTAAGTTTCACAAGTTCCCATTTGGCAATTTTTGGTCTTAATGCCTGTGATAATGGGATCCTGTTCTTTTGCTTATAAGTACTTATAAGTTCCAGTGTATACCTCCTTTCTCCTTTATTAGATTCATGATATCAGGTACTGAGGTCCTTGATTCATCTGGAGTTTTGTGCAGGGTGAGAGATAGGGATTTAGTTTAATTCTTCCACATGCAAATGTCCAGTTTGGCCAGCACTATTTGTTGAACATGTCTTTTCCCCAATATGCATAAAAAATAAAAATGTCTTTAAAAGCAACAATTCTGTTTATATCTCTTCAGCAGTCACATTTATTTTCTGGCACCAACAATTCTGTCCCATGAAATTATGCTTGGCTGAAGTACAAGGCTGATTGGAAGCACTAGGAATATGCCATTCATCATCAGTGTAACCAATGCTGAACCAAAATTTGTGGATAATTGCTCAGCTTCCATTACCCTCAGGAAACCTGTTGTAAGGCACATCTATGAATTGGCCAGAATTCTTCAATAGCATTGAGTCCTTGTTACCATCAGTGGTAGATACTTATTGGCACACTCTGTATGGACTTCATTAGCTGTTTCTCCTCATTATTCAACTTCTTATCAGTAATTACCTCCTATATGCCTCCCAAAAAAACTCAATCTAAGGTATTTTGTTCTGGGATATTCAGTCAGTTTTTCTTCATATAAGGAAGCTCTGTTGCTTGAACTCTAACTGTATCTAGAGGAATAAATACTTCCTTGGATACAATGCTATCTCAGGTTTTCTTGCTGGCACTTAGCAACGATCATTGTAGCTCTATGGATTATCTTTATAGGGTGTATTCTTTCTCCTTCCATTACATATCTTTATTAACAAAGTTTTCGATTCTACTGTTAAGCTCAAATCATGGGAGAAACTAAGTATGGTGGGGCCAGGCTCTAGGAATTCAAGAACTAAATATTTCTTCTTAATTTCCTATTAAAATCAAATCACTCCTTATGTTGATTTTTCCTTAAGAATCAGCTGTATAATATTTGCTAAGTTTTATCAATAAAGCTACAAAAGGATGTTTTAAGCAATTCAGTCCTCTGCTCTCACAAATGTACCCTACATGTACCCTTTTCTTTCCTAGAAAATCTCAATTTCTATTCCATGCCATCAGATCTTTACATTCATACTCTATTTTAATATTCTATTTATTATTTGTATTTATTATTCTCTCTCATCTACTATACTTCTATTTTTCAAGAGTAGAAATTTGATCATATACTCTTGCCTCAAACTTTTCACAAGTTCTATATTATCTTAAGACCTATTCCTACTCTTGACATTGAACACAACATTCCTCATTTTCTGGTTCCTCACCTCTTGTGCAGAAATGCTACCTTGCACACTAATCACACACACTGTTCTCCACTATTACTGAGCTATTTTCAGCATTCTAACTCAAGGAAATCTTTTAAAGTGTCTTCCAATTAGGCCCGAGTCTAAACCCTGTCCTATTTCACCTATGCCATAATTTTCCTCATGAACTATTTTACAAATGCATCTTTGAATAAGAATGAGAAGGACTGGAGTATTATTTTCATCGTCTTGCAAAATATTTGTACACATTTCACATGGGAATTTCTAAGTGTGAACAGAAATCTGGATGAGTACATAAAATGACTACATAAATAAAAAGCAAACCTTTTGGGTTATAACAGGAAATTGCCTGGAGATTTAAATAGCTGAGATCATTTCTAAATTCCTTGCAGCTAGCCATCTATAATTAAACAGTGGCAGTAGTCAATACACATTCATCATCTGTGAAGAAAAGGAAAGTCACCTCCATAAATCTCAAAACATGGGGTATTAAAAGTTTGCATCTAAAATGATTGCTATAAAACAATGTGTACAAACGTCTAATCAAAGGTATCTTCTAGAGGTTGGAGAGATGGCTCATCGGTTAGGAGCACTGACTGCTCTTACAGAGGAACCAGGTTCAGTTCCTAGCACCCACATGGCAGCTAACAACTATCTGTGACTCCATTTCCAGGGGAATTTGATGCCCTCCTCTGACCTCTGCTAGCATTACATGACACAGGTTCACTTTCATAGGTGCAAGCAATACATTTATACCTAAAATAATAACAAATAATAAATAAAATATTTTGAAAGCAACTTCTAGGGTTTCAGTGGAAGAGGGAGGAAGATTAGAGGGGGTACTGAGAGGTGAATATGACAAAAATTCACTACATACATGTAAAGAATTGACAAAGAAGAAGAAGAAGAAGAAGAGTCGTCATCATCTTCTATAGTATAAATACATATCCAGAGACATGGATTACCCAGGTTAATAAAAACAACTAATTTTGTTCTTACTAAAAGCAAAGAGAACTACATTATAATAATTAAAATGATATTTTTAAAAGTTTAGGTGTCAATTAAAAGTAAATTCATTATATAATATAATGACTACAAATCAACTTATTAAAAACACTTCTAGAATATTCTGCCGTAATTCACATCTTTACCTCATGTAATTATCTCTTGCATAAATTACCTTGATTGGTTGTTGAAGAATAAATCTCCTCAACATATTTTCCCTTCAGAAACACTCTGAAATTTTATCAGATTATCTCACTTTTTGCCTTCTAGTCCCTTATCCAAAGCATCAAAAGAGAATGTCCATTGTACAAGAGACACAGACACTGCAAGCATGGCTGTGTTCCAGTAAACTATTTACAAAAAACTATATTACAAAAATAACAAACAAGTAAATGTGGCCAATGAGTTATAGCTTGTTGACTTCCTAATCCAGGTCACTTAAATCTTCCCTGGCCAGTAACAAAATGATCATTCAATTAATTTTAACAAAATTTTGTTGAGCAATGCACATAAAAAATAGTGCTCTTTTTCAGGAGACTCCCAATCCCCAAATCAAATAAGGTAGTATAGTAATATTAGACATGTTCACAGCAAACGAACAGATTAGAAAAGCAGATAATAAGGAGACTTTGGTATATACCATCAATTATAGGTCAAACAGAGAATTCGATTATAGACTGGGAAAATTAATTAATTCTGCTAATACTGGTTATTCCTTGTCAATACTGAGTGACAGCATACTAATTCAATCAAATTGACGTCCTTTTAAGTCTGGAAAGAGACTGTGAGATTGACTAAGATTTATATTTAATTGTCAAACACAATTAGGAGAGGTCCTAGGGATCAAACCCAAGAACTGTGTGTAATTAGTATGTTCTCTATAACTGAGCAATACTCCAGCCTAAATAGAAATATATATATTTCTATTTGGGGTGTGCTAGGGAGATTATGAGCCTTTTAAATAGCAGCAACTGAAGTCAGTTTGTAGCCATTCTTGCTGACTATGCGGTGGTGTCAACTTTAAACTACCCCTTTACCCCCAGACAGTTAGTTCTGAGTGAAGGAGAGAGCAAGAGAGGGACAAAGCTATGAAATTAAACATTCCTTCTCTCTCTTTGTTCTTCAACTATTATTTAAAGCCCGAAGTAGACAAATCTTATTAGTTAAAGCTAACTTTGTTTTCTGTAGATAGATTAGTTCCTAGCATACAATATCTTCTACCAAGAAAGTTGCATAAAGATCTGAGCAAGAGAAGATAAATGAGCGGTGATAACAGAGAGACCATCGGTAGTCAAGTCGGACATTCAAACAAGCTAGGTCAATAGAAATCCCAGTTAATTCATCCATTTCTTTGGCTCTCACAACACCTGCCATGGTAAAAGCTGAAGCAGATAGTTCACAAAGTTTCTCAGCTAGTTCTTTCTTAATCTAGAGTGCCTCTTTTTCTTTGCAAGGTCTTTGTGATTATCTCAGCAGGTCATTAAAGACCTTACATTACAAGCTTTATAGAGCTCTTAAATTTGGGGGGTGGGGACTTGCCTAATTTCTAGTTTGCTCACACCTGCAAGTATTTTAACCTTCTATATTCCTCACCTGAAGAAGCTTTTTAAACAAATAAACAAAAAAAAATGAATGCTTGTTGAGTTTTTCTGCCAACAACAATCTTTTTCAATAGAGAAATTTCATTGAATAGTCCCCAGTTCAAAATAAGGTTCTGATGTTTCAGTTTTATAACTACAAGCAATCAGTTTCTGTGGTAAAAATACTAAACTAAAATATAAATAACAGGAAAGCTCTTCTTAAAAAATGACTTCACTAGGGACTCACAACCATATATACCTACATAAGGTAGATGGATACAATTAATTGAAATGGAAGCATACAATTCCTTCAGCAAAATAGTTGATTTGGCTCCAGAATCATAGCTACCTCCTGTTTTACCATGCAATGAGTATTATATGTGAGCAAATGCTAGGCAGTCTCTATTTTAAATATGCTAAATAGATCTAAAGTACATCTATTAGGTATGCCAGCCTTCACACCTTACAGTAAAATAAAATCTATCTTAAATCCTTTTCAAGGGACTTAATAACTGAAGTACCAAAATGATAGGACTATGGAACAATACCATGTATAAAATTGCAGCTTCAGATCTAAGAAAAGACAACCTGAGTTCTAGTATTTCACAAAAATTACATTCATACATTGTCCCTTTGACATTTTACTGAATATCTACTATTTTGTCTTTCTGAGTTAGAGAATCTCCTTACTGCACTTTCTGAAAAATTTGTCCCCCACCTTCTTTCCTTTCTCTTGAGCACGCAAGTATCAAAAATCTAGAATAACATCTTATAGCTGTAAATCATCCTGTCACAGATGCATCGTATATGAATGGCATACTCAAACACATCATCTTTGTGCTGATTGCAATGTGTTTCAGCAACTTACAAGCATATTGAAACAATAATGATCTTTATCATTATAGAAATTATAATGCTTACCAAGAATGATATGGTTTACCAGTGACAAAAGATTCTTATTGCTCTTCCATACATAATATGCTGGGGAGATTTTCTTGTAACCTTGGGGAAAAGCTGCCAGACATCATATTCTGTAAACGCCTGGAAGAGACATGACTTAAGAGTAAAACTGCAGACTTTGAAAGAGAGGTTTGCCAGCCTGCATCAAATCAACTACCCCCAAACTAAGCTTCCCACACTGAACTCAAGTCAGTTCAGTCTACTGGCAGGTCATATACTATAATTAATTGCCTTTAATTCAGATGAACATTTTATGGGCCCATGGGGTCTGGATAGAAAATCGTTAGCTCCACTGACTAATTTTCAGTTAATCAGCAACAGTTCACTCAACAGAGCACAAATAGGACAACACTGATTAGAAGTATAAGGATATGATATTAATTGGCTTCTTCTAAAAGAAATGAGGATGCTAAATGGTAAAGATCATGTGTAGCTGTGGAAAAGAAACACTTAAAAGTACCTTTGTAGGTAAATGATAAGACAAAAATAGGTTTTAATTTTTCTATTCACTCTACAATGTATTTCGTTTTATATTTATTTTGTCACTACTGATTTGAGTGTCCCTTTCAAAGACAAGAACTTCTCTTGAAACCTATGGGTCAAGTGATATTTATTGATGCTGAAGTTAGGTTCTCTTGGATTTAGACTTTATAATACAGTTCAAATATAGTTGATATATGCATAAATATATGCACATATGCATATATATCCTGAAAGAACACAAAGTACACTTGTCCCCCTCCTACTAATCCTCTTTCTGTGTTCACACCACATATATTCTCCACAGACCTTCTCATAGTTCCCTTTCTACTTTCATGAAGAAATGTGTGAGTATACATATACATTAAAATTTATGATCTACACATGATAAAAATGTGATATTGTCTTTCTGAGTCTGGTTTATTTCACTTAAGGTGATGATTTACACTTCCATACATTTTCCTGAAAGTGGCATGACTTCATGTTCCTTTATGAATGAATAAAATTTCATTTTGTATATGTATCATATTTTCATTATCCATTCCTCAGTTGATTGACATTTAGACTGATTTTATTTCATAACCAGTGTGAGTAGTACAGCAATAAATATAGATGCCCAAATATCTTTGTGGTAAAGTTTAAGAGTCCTTTGGGTATATAACCAGCAGTGACAGAACTCATTCACAGGGTAGTAGTATTTTTAGTTTTTGTTTTGGTGTGTGTGTGTGTGTGTGTGTGTGTACTCCATACTGATTTCCAGAGAGCTACCATGCCCTTCCTAGTTAATTTCTACCGCTGTTATAAAACAATGACCCAAAGCAACTTGGGGAGGAAAGGGTTTATTTTACCTTGCAGCTTACAGTTCGTCATGGAAGGGAGCCAGTGCAGTAACTCAGAGCAGGAACCTGGAGGTAGGACCTGAAACAGAAACCAGAGGAATGCTGCTTACTGGCTTGCTTCCCCTGGCTTGCTCAGCTACTTCTCTGAGACAGCCCGGGCCCACCTGAGCAGGTATGGCATTGACCACAGTGGGCTGGGCCATCCTACATCAACCAGCAATCAAGAAAATGCTCCACAGTCAGGACCACAAGTTAATCTGATGGAAGCTATCCCTCACTTGTGGTTCCTTCTCCTAAGGTTTGTCAAGTTGACAACAGAAACTAACAAGGACACACCAGCAGTCTGTAAAGGTTCTTCCTTCCCTTCACTTTGACATTTGTTTCCTTGAAAGTCATTCTAATTGGGATTACCTGGAATCTCAAAACAGTTTAATTTAGATTTCTTGAATGGCTAAGCATGTGACCACTTTTCAAAAACGTATTGGCAGTATGTGTTTCTTCTTTTGAAAACTTTCTATACAGTAGTAGTGTGGACATTTTATTGACTTGAAGGTTTGGTTTTCTGATGTCTACTTTTGCAAGTCTTTATCCACTCTAGAAATTAACCTCTGACTGATACACAGCTGAGAAAATTTGTCTCCCATTCTCTAAGTTGCCTCTTCATTCTGTTGATAGTTTCCTTTGATGTACATAAGCATTTTAGTTTCATGCAATCCTGTTTGTTAATTCTTGGGGTTATGTTTTATATTATTAGAGACCTAGTCAAAAAGTTCTTCTATGCTTGTATCTTGAAATATTTTTCCTACATTTATCTTTAGCATGTTATGTCTTACATTAAGGTCTTGGATCCAATCTGAATTGACTTTTGTACAAGCATGAGAGATATGCATCCCATTTCATTCTTCTCCATGTGGACATCCAATTTTCCCAGTACTACTTATTGGAGGCCATTTTTCTAATGAATATTTTTGACACATTTCTCAGAAATTATGTGTCCATGTCTTTGTGAAATTATCTCTGTGATCTCTATCTTATTCCATTGGTCAGCTTGTCTGTTTGGGGGCCATCATGCATTTTTGTCCCTATTGGAATGCAGTATAATTAAATATTATTATTTCCTATATTAGATAATTTCAGCATTATTCTTTCTTCTTAGGATTGCTTTGGTTACTCAGGGTCTTTTGTTTCTCCATATGAATTTTAAGGTTGCTTTTCCTAGTTCTGTTAAGAATGCCATTGGGGGCTGGAGAGATTATTGAGCTGTTAAAAGCACTGGCCTCTCTTCCAAACAACCTGAATTTGATTCCCAGCCCCACGTGTGGTCTAGTAACTCTCTGTAACTCCAATTCCAGGGGGATCCAACGTCCTTCTCTGGCTTCTGTGGGCATTGCATGACACAGGTGCATTTAATACATGTAAGCAAAACACTCATGCACATAAAAAATAAAATAATTCTAAAAAAAGAATGTCATTGGAATTTTGATAGGTATTAAGTCGAATATAGGTTACTTTCTGCAATATAGCCATGCTCATAAAACTAATTGTGCCAATCTGAACGTGCAGAAAATTTTTACATATCTATTTTCTCCTTCAGTGTCTTAAAGTTTTCATTATAGAGGTCTAAGGAGGTGAAGTTTTCAATATAGAGATCTTTAACCTCCTTAGTTATGTTTATTACTATGTATTTTAGTTTCTTGAGACCTTGGTGAATAACATATTTTTCCTCATTTCTTTCTTGGCAAGTTCTTTGTTGGTTTATAGAAAATTACTGATTTTTGGGTGTTGGTTTCATATTATATAATTTAAGAATATTCATCAGATGTAATAATTTTCTGGTGGGGTCTCCATAGTCATCAAGTCTACAAACAGGAATAATTTGACTTCTTTTTGCTGTTTGTATCCATTTAACTTCTATTTTGGCATATTGATAAAGCTAAAGTTAAGCATTATATTGACTAAGACTGGAAAGAGTAGGCAGACATACTTGACTCATTCTACAGTTTGGGGAAAATGATTGATAACTTAGGATTTACCGGGATAATTTACAAAATGATCTCTCTCAATATAATGCAATAGGAGTAGAAACAGAAGGCTAGTTAAATGAATACTAATTTTGATTCAATCCTGTGATTATTTTCCCTTCTATCCTGTTCCATCCCAACTCAACTCTTAAGTAAATATCATAAATAAGCCTACTTTATTCTCCTTCTCTTCTGGTTTCTATTGGCAAATTATAATTTTTGTTTCTATATCTATAAAAATAAATCTATTTTCTTAAATAATAATAAAATTAATTTGTCTAAATATCTGCATAAAAATAAGTCAGCCAAAGCTTGAATTTACTGTTCATTTGGGGGTATCAGTGCTTCAAAACAGAGTGATTAGATTATATAGCCATGTGCCACTAAACAGTGTTGTCTTCTGAGAAATATGTTATTAGGCGGTTTCATCTTTGTGTGACTATCATAGTGTATATTGACACAGACTAAAATGGCAATGATATTATTAGAAAATAGAATATTGTGGACTCGCCATCATATATATAGTCTGTCACTGACCAAAATGTCATTATGGAGTTCATAGCTATAATTAGACACCTATTAATTAAGTCCCTTTCTAAATGTAGAAATACAGCTCAGGATCATGTACAAACTCTGTTTATTCTGAAAATGAAAGAAACAATAAAATAATAGACATAATACAATGAAGGACATTTGGGGACACAAAGTAGACTCTATAAGTTTTATTACATATAATAAACTAATTGGGCAAGGTCAATAAGGGGAGGTGCAGATTGAGAAAGGATTGGAATACCACTAAATTTGTACAAAAAATTGAATAAAGTTTTTGTTAAAAGCCCTACAAACTAAATACATCTACACTATGACCCAGCTATACCACTCCTGGGTATTTACTTGAGGAACTCCAACTTAAAATATGAAAAACAACCACACTTAATTTGTTCTAAGTTAGTGTAAAAAAAAAAAAAAACAAAGAAAACCTACTCAAACTGAGAATAGGAAATCAGAAGTTATTTGTTTAGAGTTATTTGTTGGTAGAGTCATTGTACAAAGTCCTGGGTTCCACTGTCAATATCATATAGCAGGAGGCATGATGATGCACTTCTGTAATCCATGCACTGAAGAGAAGAGGACAGAAGCTATCAGAAGGTCAAGATCTTCCTCTCCTACATAATGAATTTTATTGCAGCCTGGAATACAGAAGAACCCTACTTCAAAAAATAAAATCAAAGGTCTTCAAAACATTATTAAAGAACCTCTTTAAGAAAAACAAGTGAAAAATAAAATATTCTTTGAGACATTGTCTCACTACATAGTCCAGACTGACATCTAACTCATAATCCTCTGTGTCTACCTCCAAAGACAAAGATTGGAGGTATATACCACCTTACCTGACCAAAGTTCACTTCAATACTATTGAAGGTATCAGTTACAGTTTTGTAAGAAAAGATATTTATCTTTTGCAAAATAGAAAAACAAGATAGCTATTTCCAATTATTTTTGTTGCCGTATTTTATTTTATGCATATGAGTGTTTTGCCTGCATGTACCTAGGTGTACCACGTGCACGCAGTGCATGTAGAGGCCAGAAAAGAGTGTTGGAACCCCTTGAAATTGAATTGGAGTTAGGGGTGGTTGTTGGCTACCATGAGTGTGTGCTGGGAACTGAACCTAAATCTTCTACAATAGCAAATGTTCTTAACCACTGAGCCATCTCTCCAGTCCCTGTTCAGCTGTTTTTATGAAACCAGTGAAAGTACAATTTCAACCCATATGATTACAGTAAAATTGAAGAAAATTACAAGCAAATCTAATTTATAAATGTAGAATTAAAAATGTATTACGTGGTTAGAGAGATGGCTTAATGGATTAGACCAGCCACCACCATACCACAGGACCTTAATTCCCTCTCCAGGACCCCTGTGACTGAAGGAGATATCAGACTATTTCACAAGTTATCCTCTGACCTCCTCACACAGGAACCATGGCATACACATATACAAATAAAATGTAATTAAAAAAATAAATAAAATCTTATAAGCTCCAGGGACCCTGCTCATATGAACCTACAACAATGGTTTTGGCATGCTCAAGACCCATGCAAAATCAAGCAGACAAAAACCCAGCATGGAACTAGGGAAAAGTGTAGCAGACCCCAACATCTGCTTAAGAAATATTGGCAACTAATTATGGTTGGGTGAGGATGAGCTAGTCTTCCTAAAGCGAGGGACTCTGGGTATGCTGACTAGACCTCAATTGATGAACCTGTACTGAGGTCACTTTGGGACACTAACTTTACACAATAGACCTTAACACAGATGAAAGAATATATGGATTCCAGTCAAGGGGCTATGGGGGGGGCTGCCAGTAGGAAGAGGGAATAAAGATAATTAAGGTTTATTGAGATAGTCTGTACAAAACACACAATGATTCAATAAAAACTGTTAAAAATAAACAAAAATAAAAATACGGCTTTTGGGTACATGTATTCATTCAAAATAAACATGTTTTCTAAAATTTAGAAGCGCAAGGTTATAAATCTTGAATGTGACTGAATAGACCATAACAAGAGATGAAACTAGGAAAAGAAAATCATCCTAGTTAATTAAGGGGAAACATTCAATAATACTAGAAGCCATTTCTGAAAAATTTTATATACAAACTCTCCCAGCAAATATATTTGGTATAAAATTTTTGAAATGTTAAGCCAGTTAGGCTTACTATTATCTTTAACACTTACCATTGTAATGGAGACCCTAGCCAGTGCAGTTGCTTTAAATGTAAGTTTTGTAAATGCTGGCAGTAAAATGGAAAATGTTTCTTTCTCACAGCTATGATTGACTTCATAGAAATTTCAAGACAGGTCTAAACTCATCAACAGAACAGTTTCTGTATATACTTATACAAAAATTATACAGTAGTCCCATTGTTCATAAAGGCATTAGTTACTTTTCTGTTTCTGTGGTAAAATACCAAGAACAAGGCAATTTTTATAATGAAGAGTTTATTTGTATTATCGTTCCAGAGGGATAAGAATCCATGATGGCAGGTGAGGCATGACAGAAGGCAGCCAGAGGAGCAAGCTGAAATCCCGCATTTTCAAGCACTCACAGGAAGCAGAAAGAGCAACTGGGAAGTGAGACAAAGCAGTGAACTCTCAAAGACTGTCCCCAGTGAAGTGCTTCCTCTATATAGGCCATATATCCTAAAAGTTCCATGGTCTTCTCTACATAGTGCCAGTAACTGACCAAATGATCAAATACATGAGCTTATGGAGACAATTCTCATTCCAATCACCACAATAAATAACAAAATAGGAATGATATTCTGTTTCCTAAAAATTACATTTTTAAAACCAATTCTAGAAATTTTTGTATAATAATCTACAGAGTCTTGAAAATCTAATTCAATGATAGAAAAGATGATAGGACCAAAGACCCATACCATTGTCTAAAATGCAATACTTAAAGATATCTTTTTACCTCAGATTAATCTTTAAATTCAGTACAGTCACAATGAGTCCTAATAATTTGTATAAAATATTTGACAAGTTAGTTGAAGTTCATATAAAGAAGAAAATTTCCAAAAGTCAATTTGGAAAAATAAAATAAGAGAATAAGGTCAGATCCTTTACTCCTTTGCATTTGTCAAGGATGACTAATAAAAACATATTAATCAAAACTCTTTGACAGTATCAAAATGATAAACAGAAGGCTAATGGAGTATAATGAAAAGGTGCCATGCACACAAAGAGAAAGTTGATGTTTCATAAAGAAAAGTTTTAAAGAATAGATTGTTTCCAATATGCTTTCATGTCTGCATAAAAGTAAATTAGATCACTATAACTGATACTGTAAAATGCAAATTACAGTTGTCCTAAAGTCCTAATGTTGTTCTTGCAAATGACTCATGTTAAGTTTCCAGCATCCAAATGGTAACTTACAAACATCTGAAACTCTAGCTCCAAGGGGATCTGATGCCCTCTTCTGGCCTCCATGGGCAACAAGCATACACATGGTTCACATAAATACATCCAGGCAAACACTCATAGACATAAAAATAAATAAATCTTCTTTTAAAAAAAGAATTGTAGATGTGGGAAAATGGGAAAGAAGCTCCAAGCTTAGCAGAACTTTTAATAATGAATAGCTACTGGGAGAAGGAGATTGGGTTTCTTTAAGGGAGTAATTCTAGGCAGGTTATCCAGGCTGCAGTGGATTCACTCACACCAAGGGACATTTGGGGACACACACTTGGTTTGATAGGCCTTAACATATATGAAAGAATGCATGAAATCTGGTGAAGGATGCATGGAAGGGTGTAGATAGTGGCGGAGTCTACATATGATCAAGTTGTATTTATGAAATTCACAATAATTCAATTAAGTAAAAAAGAAAAATGAATTTCAAAAAATAAAATAATAAAACAAAAAATAATTGTGGAAAATATTCACAAGAGAGTGTGCTGAAGAGATGGCTCAGCGGGAAAGAGCACTGACAGCTCTTGCAGATCCAGTTAAATTCCCATCACTCACATTGTGGCTAACAACCTTCTGTAACTCCAGGTCCAGGGAATCCAATGCCCTTTTCTTACCTTAGTAGGCATTATACAACACGAGTGCACCTACCTGCATTCAGGCAATACACTCATAGACATAAAATAAAAGTAATAAATAAAATATTTTTTAAAAAGAAAAAAACTCAATTTCTCCAATCCCAACAAGAAGAAAATTTCTAAATGACTAATTGATATTAAAATGTGCTTGACTTCACTTGTCATCAAGGAATTCTAAATAAACAAAAAGAAGATATATTAATCAAATTACCAGATAGGTGATTATGAGGAAGTATCAAATAAGAGCAAGTATCTGAGAAGATGTGGAGTTTAGAAACTCTAATACACTTTTAGAAAAAGTTTAAATTATTACACCACTTTGGAGAATATTAGAATACTTAATGAACAATATGAGTCTACTGTATTTCTTAGCAATTCCATATCTGCATATGCATATAAATATGCATATATATTAATACACTTTGAAAAATGCAAACATCAACATATCACAGTTCACAGGTAAGGGAAAAAGAGGAAAACACATTAAAATAAATTGTAAAATAAATTAAGAAACAAAGCATATGTATGGGAATGAGCACAGCAAAAATAGTAACAGTTCTGAGAAGCTTTCAGATATTGAAATGATCAGCTGCAGCATATAGAGTAGCAGTATTTAGGCTAATTACAGAAAAAATAAATATGAATGATATGTAAGACTACAAGGAAAACTTAAGCCAATTTTGCAAAGATCCTTTTGAAAAGTAAAATAATTAAAAGTCAGTATTTTGATAAACACCAGATATGAATGAAGTAATAATGAAGAATATTGAATAAAATATACACTTAAGAAAATGCTATCAAATATGGTATTAAAACAAAATTTGAAAACATGAAAATTCATAAATACATTTAAAAACAGTGAGAAATTTGAATAAGAGCTATTTTCATTGATCCTCTAGAAGATAGTAAGTAGATACTGCAAATACTAAGCAATATAGTGCTTGAACATTTTCAAAATGTAATTAATAAAGGAATTCCAATTCTGTAGACAACCCTGTGAGTCTCCTCAGAACATTATATATATAGCAGTGAAGATATAGAACAGTAAAAATAAATAAAAGCAGACAGATCTTAAAAGCAGACAGAGATCAAAGATAGGTTTCTCTACAAAGCCAGTATACCCTTCAGTAACAGCGATATAAGCTCTAAGATACTGGAGAAATATTGTCAATATGCTAAGTACAAACAACTCTACAAAGTTTCTGTTTTGGGAACAATGCCAAACAAAATCCCTTTGAAACATAACTGAGAAGGCTCTCTTCAGAAAATCCTATCTAAAACAAAATCTCAACTGTACACTTCAGACAAATGGAAATGTTCTTAGATTCGTGATGATCACATATCTGTTTGTGTATGTATGAGAAAATAGGTAACATTGGAACACTTGACAAAAATAACCTACTTTGGCAAAATGGTGACTATAAAATTCTGTTAGGAGTATTGTTCAAAGGGAACATTGATTACCCCAGGACTTTGTTAAGAATTTTAAATAGGCTAATAACGTGTTAAGGAATAAAGATTTAGTTAACAGTTTCCAAAGTGAAGGAGGACTGGAATTAAAATGGAGTACATGGAAGTATAAAAAGACAGACAAAAACACAATAAATATAAATAATTTAATTTATTTCCCTAAACACATATAAACATATTAGTACTTTTAAGTAGAATTGTTAAATATTTTGGTTTCAAAATAAGCACTGACAGATGGATTAAAAACCTAAATTAATAAAATCTTACTCTTCTGTATGATGCTGAAAATAAATACACATATTTAAAGATACAAAAATGATAGATGTAGCAGATAATAGCAAGCAAAAGAATTCTGGTATATTTTAGTGTTGACAAAAAGATCAATTTACTAGACCACATACCAATGATAAGCATACTAAATCAGGTAGTCTCAAGTAAGTAAAGCACAAATGACTGAAATTTCAAGTGAAGTTGATCAATACATCATTATAATAACTTATTTTAATAATTATCTTTCATTAATTGATAAAGGGATAAATAAAAACAAGGTAGAGAATCAATAGGAGTTCTCATTTACATTGGGTTGAAATTTAAAATTGTACAAACCTTCTGGAAAACAGTGTTCTGTACCGTATGTACATACCTATGACTCATCTATTGTATTTCTGGTTATAGATACTAGTGGAATAATGGCACACACAACCAGATAATTCATACAAGAATATCATCACTAGGTTAGGTGCACATTATAGACAAAACTGGTTTAAAATGTACACAGGAAATAGCATGGATAAAAGTAAGAGAAAGAGCAGAAGGTTAAAACACTTAACATTCTGGAGAAGTAAACTGGACAAAAACCTTTCTTATATGGACATAAAATTTTGAAGATATTGATATATCGGATTCTGTGACATATACAGTAAGATTTCTTCTATGAATTTAGCTAGCTAACATTAAAGAACTCAATGAATTAATTCACAAATAGAATATAGAATAAGGGAGAAAATGTTACATGTTTATAATAATTGATGGAGAAAATATTGGAAAATTTCAAGGGAATAATAGCAATTGTATTTTTTTTCTTTTAAAATTACTATGAAACAGTAATAAAAGATACCTTCTATTATCTGGTGAACAGCTATAAGAAAGCCACAGTAGACATAGTGTTTGATAATAAATTAATGAAATCTTTTCTCCTGACCTTAGGAAAAAGATGAGCAAATAAACTACCACCTTATCAGACTTTTATTGGAACAGGGCTTTCTAAGTTTTGGATTATAATCCCAGATGCAGTTCTATAATAGAATGTGGGGATCATGAAAAATTTGGCAATAGTACAAGGCTTCTGAAAGAATACCAACCCAAAAAGTAATTCAAAATCAAGCATGTAAAGAATCTGAAGTATTAGCTTGCTTCTGCTACCTGTGTACAACTTTACTGTAGCCTTGATCTTCAGCACACGTCAGTACATTGCACTGAACATGCTGTCACATCACAGAATGCAAAGGAACACTGTCTGAAATGCCTCAGCTCAAATCGAGACTATTTTATGTTATAGAGCTCAGTGTTTTTAACTAGACCTATGAAGTTTTCTGGCCATCTATAACCAAAATGGTTTCATTATGGAAAACAGAGACTTTTATTATTTGTGCCCTCATTAGTCAGTATCTAAGCATCAAATTGGTATATCTTTGGGTTGGATTATGTTAGAATTATTTGCTTTTTTGTTTTTTGAATCGATGTCGAGTTTTACTTTAAAAATCATCAATGAATTTTGATATTGGATTAGCAATCAATTTTCAAGTATTTCTGAAGTGGCCCTAAACATTCTGACATTTTATATTACATATTTAATTGGAATAGTGTTCTCAGTATTGATGAATACAAAGTCAAAATATGCATCAACTTTGAAAAACTTTGATTATACTCTTTGTCCTGCAGTATTAAATGCTTAGTCAAGATTGAATTTAATTGTAGAAAAATGAATAAACACATCCATATAGAATGCCACCAAATTCAGGAAAGGGCAATTTGTAGTCACTGAGTTTGTCATCAGTGTTGTCTTCTTTTGAATGTGGTTTTCAATTACTCTAATCTTTGTGTTTTAATTATAAAGGCTGTCAATTTACCTTCATCATTATTAATTTAGCTTGGGAATATCTGTTCACCTTACAGTAAG
Organism: Eospalax fontanierii; assembly: GCA_035773235.1. NCBI lineage: Eukaryota > Metazoa > Chordata > Mammalia > Rodentia > Spalacidae > Eospalax > Eospalax fontanierii. The sequence continues at coordinate 20,053,574 of CM069525.1, read as the reverse complement.
AAAGGATACATATTTGCATCAACAATATTTTGATGTATAATTTTCCAATAACAGAAGATGTATATGCACTGAAGTTCACATGTAAATTAGTCATGCCTTCCTTTCCTAAGCAGCCTGATTCCTAAACGTCAAAAATATACAAGAACTCTAAAAATGCACCTTAAAACTTATCTTTTCTGAGAAGTTAATAACTGACTCATACATGTTGCCAAAAGCAGTTGCACTAAAACTTTATTTTCTTTTCCCATAATCATTGGTTATCAAAGATTTCTTTTTTTTTATTTTAAAAATAGGATCAAGTAGGAAAGATAGGTCACAAACAAAAAAGTTAGAGAAGATTGCTCTTGGCGAAGTCCTCCTTTAAAATACTGGATTATGTTGTGATTTGATTTGATTTTTAAGATGGGTTTATTACTTCTCCACTAGAAAATCTAATAGAATAGGCATGTAAATTATATTAAAATCTTTGTTCCTTGAATTTCACTCAGTAGAAGTAAAAATTCAGCAAAGAAGGGAGGACAGGCCATTGACCATATCTGTACCTTCATGCCATAAGATATTTTAAGCAGTATTGTTAGGGCCACAGGTTAAAACTTATAACCATAAAGGGTATCTTGACTTCTCTTTCTAACTTAGTATCCTTTCTAACAGATTGCACAATATATCAGTCAATATGGAGAAAAGAAACATTCTGGTGAGAAATGCTATTTGCACTTGTTTAACCAGGAGAAGAAAATAACAGTACATTTATTAGGCTTAATATGTAGACTCTGTGTAGTTTATGTGTCCACAAATACAAGAGCACAGTGATTATAGCTTCCCTCTTATTCTGTAATATGACCTATTTGAGTACAGTAAACAATTCTGAATCTCAGTAGTAAATACACAGTAAATATCTGATCCACTTACATATCTACAGCTCTACTGATCTCAGCTTAGCATCCTCACAAAATGTACATCTGAGGTTAGGCTAGATGGCTTACTCAGCTTAGCTGGGAAATCTCATATCTGTGACAGCCAACATGTCAGCTGGTGTTTGACTCCTTAGAGATATGTTATCTTGGACAGCTTTGCTTCACCCTACAAGTCTTGTGTGCTAGCACAAAATGTTTCTCATCTTCCTCCGTGGATGCCTATGGGTGTGATCTCTTTGTAGCAGTGGTAAGGACGAAAGAAGGCCTTCTAAGGTGCAGACTTGGAACTGGCAGTGTTCATCTCATTCTGCAGGCTGAAGTAAATCAAATTTCCAAAACCAAAATCAAGGGATAAGGAAGCATAATCCAACTCTTCTGGGAAAGGAATGGGCAAGCACGCTTAGCAGAGCATGAACAAGAGGAGGTAATTGAAAACCCTATGGTTATTAATACCAGATAGCAACAGTTCTTGCTTTTCTGTGGATAATACATGCAATATAAATGGAGAAGTTATTAGTAATAATTCCTCTCCTAACTCAGAAGTCAATGGCTCAAATCAGGAAGATATTAAAAGCATAGAGTTGGCTACTTACCAGGTTGGGATTTATAACTGCTTTGCACCTTAACAACTTAGACTCTTTAAGCAAACTGATTTATCCCAACTATTTTATTCCCAACTAAATAATAACAAATATAATAATACCTAATTCAAATGTCACTAAACTATTGAATGACACAGTGCTTGTAAATATTCAGTGCCATAGCATGTGCTTGATGAGAGTTAAAACACATTTGCTTATATTTTTTCTCTACTCACCTTTTTCCTCATTTTCTTCTCTTTCCCCATTTTAAGCTTGTAGTCCCTTGTGGTCAAACTCCATCTTGAACCAATTCATTTCATATAAAATGTATTCGTCAAGGTCTTTTTTTCCTTAAAAATATTTCCAAAGAAAACTTTAACATAATTTTTAGATTTGACCACGATTCTGAACAATGCCTTCAGAACAAAACTAAACACAGAACAAGCCTCTCAAAGGTACTTTAAAAAGTCACCGGGTCTATAGGTTCAACATAACTCACATTTTACTGTGAAGAAAATATTGATTTTCTGTATTCTCAACCATGACCTTGCAAGTGTGGTAACCATGGAAACAGCCTAAGCTGCAAAGCCTTGGTAAAGCCAACATGGTGAATTTATATTAAATTAGGTGGAGGAAACAGACAAGGAGGTTATAATCAGCACAACTGTTTATGTGCCTTGACTGCCTAGTATGTATTAATCTGAAGTATTCCATAATGCTTCATATGTACCTCTGATTCAGAGGTTCTCAAACTTCACTACATGTTAGAATCTCCAGGGGAGCTTTATGGTTATATTAGTGTCATTTTGAATAAATTTATTTTTGTTTTGTTAGCATATAATTGTAAAAAATAATAGATTTCATCACGATAGTTTCATACATGTATATAATGTATTTGGTAACGTATTCTCCCCATTTTTCACTTTCCTTTCTCCAACTAGTCTCCTTTCTAATCTCATAGCCTTTTAAAATCTGAATTCAGAATATAAGAGAAAACAAGGGGTACTGAAGAGATGGCTCAGTGGTCAAAAGCGAGCACTGGCTGCTCTTCCAGAGTACCCAGGTTAAATTCCCAGCACCTATATAGCAGCTAACAAATGTCTATACTGGAGAGATGGCTCAGTGGTCAAGAGCGAGCACTGGCTGCTCTTCCAGAGTACTCAGGTTCAATTCCCAGCACCTACATAGCAGCTAACAAATGTCTATAACTCCAGTTCCAAGGGAATCCAATGCTCTCTTCTAACCTCCTCAGAGATTGCATGACATTTACAAACATTCAGGCAGCACACTTATACCCATAAAATAAAAATAATAAATAAAAATTTTAAAAATAGAAAACAAGGAATAATTTTTATATGTCTGGCTTATTTAACTTAACATGATTTCCATTTCCATCCATTTCCCTGTAAACAATTTTATTTTGCTTCTATTTATTATTTAACAAAATTGTATTGTGATATAGATAGATAGACTGATTGATAGATATAGATATTTTGACATCACATTTTCTTTATCCATTCATGTGTTGATGGATATCTTAGCTGATTTCAAAATTGGTTATTAAGAATGGTGCTAGAGTAAACACAATGTGTAGGTATCACTACTGTATGCTGACTCAAATTTGTTAAGGTATGTACCCAGGAGGTATATAGCTGAATCGTATGTTGGTTTTATTTTTAATTATTTTGAGGAAACTCCATGCTGATTTTCATGCTAACTGAACTAATTTACATTTCCTGGGGAACTTTTAAAATGCAATGAACCCATCTAAAGAAATAACTGATTTAATTAGTTTTAGATAATACCTGGATACCAGTACTTTCTAAGTCCCCCAAACAATTCTAATGTGTAACAAAATTTGAAAACATGGTTCTGACCAAGTATGTATCCACTCATTTCTAATAATCTAAATAGAGGAACATTATTCAAAGGTAATTCTTAGAAGTGAGAATATTTTCTGATGTAACTTCCATAGCTAGGAAAATGGAAAGCAACCACGGGGAAAGGGAAAGAAGGAGCTCAAGAGAGAGGGTTGGTAAGAGACAGGTGTTATTAGAGGGGAGACTGGGAAAAGGGGGGACTGTAACTGGAGAGGAAGTATGGAGGGAATACAGGTTGGGTAGGAGAAGAGGTAGATAATGTTTACGCGGTATGAAAACCCAGAGAAAATGTATCAGTTCTAAGTCCAACTAAAAAATACACATAAAATCAATACACCAGCACATGTGTAGGGATGAGCATATATAACAAAATGGCTAGTGAAAATGTGGTGCACTTACACAACGGAGTTCTACTCAGCAGCAAGAAAAGATTAACTTAAGAAATTTGTAGGTGAATGGATGGAACTAGTGAGTGTTATACTGAGTGAAGTAATTAACACACATGCTGAAAAGCAACGTATGTCCTCCTTCGTTTATGGATTGTAGCACCAAATTCCTTATATGTGAGTACATATCCTGATGTAAGATCAAGAGCCAGGAAAATGGAATGAACATATGGAGGTAAAGGGAAAGAAAGAATCCCAAAGAAGGGGATAGTAGGGAACGGATGTTACCAGAGGCAAAGTGGGGAAAGTGGGAGTGTTCAGCTGTGAGGGAGGAGGGAGAGACATGCAGGGCCCACGGTGGGGCGGGATTCAGGAAAGAAGAGACAGTGGAAGGTGGGTGTTATTGTGGGGTAGGGAAAAGGAGTATGCTGGGATTGGGGAGGGAGGAGGGAGGTTAGATGGGAGGAGGAGAGAGTAGAGATGAAGAGATCTTGAGTGACTAGGGAAGCCAGAGGGAAATGTGTTGCTCCACAACCCCCCTGAGAAATGCACATACAGTGTCTAAACATTAGTGTGTATGTGTACTAATGGACTGTACAGCAAGAAACACAGTGCCAGACAGGACAGACCTCCCTTCTAGTGGTTGATGAGAATGGTCCCAGAGACTCCCAAAATAACATGGGCTATTGCCTGAGCCTACTGCTGATAACAAAACATAATTAGGATACAGGCCTTGGAGCAGGGGAGTAGGAACTGACCTGGAAGCCTGAAGTTAAGCTCTCATAGTGCTAGATGATAGTATGCAAGCTGCTAAGGGAAAAGATCAGTTAGTAGTCCAACCCAGCCCTGAAGCCTAATAACCACGGAGACCAGCACAGCAAGCTACGTCTATTGGTGCAGTAGTGGCACTGTTGGCTGGGGGATAATCAGTAGCTGTTTTAATTGGACTTAAAGCCCTCTCAATGGGAGGGAACTCATGGGTGGTACTGTAAACACAGCCAAAGACACATGGCTGGAGAGGTCACAGATCCTAGAGAAAACACTATCTCTGTCGTATCTCTGGATAAATTTGTTACCATATGCTACATATGGATCCTTATATTTTAGACAAGTATACCATATACCATTCATCAAAGAAGCTTCTTTTTGCAACTGGTGGAGGCTACTGCAGGCTCCCACAACTGGTCAGACACAGAGAATATACGCCTGAGAGATACCCAGTCCTAAGTGACACAACCACAGTGGGACCTCTACATCTAAAGTTCATAGAACATAGCAGAACAAGCAGTAGAGAGAAAACTAGTGAATCTCTCAACTCTCACTGGGGAAACTTCCTTATATAACAGAGTGTGATGCACACAGAAGGCCACAAATGGTCAAGTTTTAAACAATAAAAGACTTCAGAGTGTGTGTCTCTGAATAGATCTCCCATGTTAAACCTCACTCGGTCATGGTTCAGGGACCATTTCAAAAGAGGGGACAAAAAGAGTGTAAGAAGCAGGGATGGTTCGTGAACACAGAGAAGGAGATGCTTTCAGGACACTGGAAGCTTGTACATGGGACTTTGTGGCAATGGTGGCGCTAAGCACAAGACCTACACCAAGAAAAGAGCCCAGAGCGGAGAGAAACGGCTGGTGGGCTGGTGCTAGACTGGGAACTATTGGAGACTGATTTCTACAGGGTGAGGGAAAGTTTGCCTTACTTACAATCTCTATATGGACTGACTGAACTCCAGTGCATGAAATTGCATCAAAGGATATCTGGGTACAAACGCTTGACTCTATAGGACTTAACACGTATGACAGAATACATGAGGTTCAGTGGGGTTTGGGATGGGCATAGATCAGGGAGGGGATCTAAATTTGATTAAGAACTCTTGTATGAAATGTACAAAACACAATTAAAAAACCACAATGCCAGGCAGGAGAAACCTTCCTTTGAGATGTTAGTCAGGGTAGTCCAAGAGACTCCCAAAACAACACAGGTTCTTGTCCCTGCCTTGATTGCTTCCCAGAACTTGAAGGTAAGACCCTATTGCTGAAGGCAGGCAACATTTCAGACCAGACCTAGGAGTGATCGAACTGGAACTAACCTGGAAGCCTCCACCCTGAAAACTAGGTCTCGTGATATCAGAGAATACTGTACAAGTTACCAGTGGAGAAAGCTAATCAATGGTCATACCTAATTGCAAAGCCTAATATATAATAATACCTGGCCAAGCAAAGTGCCACTATTGGTGCAAAGTGAGACTTTTCAACTTGGAAGTAATCAACAGCTGTGGAATTGTAATTAAGGCCTAGTGGAATGGAAGGAACTCATGGGCGGCACTGTAAACACAGCCAGACACACATGGCTGGAGAGGTCATAGATCCCAGGGAAAACCCTACTTCTTTCATATCCCCAGAACAACATAATATCTTACTTTATTCAAAAAATGAATTCTCATATTTACGGACAAGTATACCTTTCTCCCCTCATCAAAGAAGCTTCTTTCTGTAACATATGGAGGCTATTAAATAGTTCTAGAACTGAGAATAAGTGTTTGTGAGATGCTTAACCCTAAGTGACATAGCTTCAATGCAACATCTATACTTAGAATGAATGTGTCTCTTAACTCTCGCCAGAGGAGTTTCCTTATGCAGTAGATTGTGATTAACATAAAGACCAACAATTTGCCAGTGTGCAGAGAACAAAAGGCTACAGAGTGCTTATCCCTGAATAGGACACCTGTTTCAAACCTCTACCTCTCATGGCTCAGGGATCATTGTGGAAGAGGAGGTGGAATGATTGTAATAGCCATAGGGGTTAGATGACCACCAGGAAACAAAGGCACCCAGACAACTAGTCAGTTAGGTAGATATGGATAGATATAGATAGATATGGATATAGATAGATATAGATATATTGGGTGTGGGGCAGCGCAGGAAGGTTTAGATAGGGGAGGGATTCTAAATACCATCAAACTCCACATGAAAATGACTAAAATTCAATTAAAAAATTTAAAAAGATGTTTAGTTGACTGATCAGGAAAATATTCTTATATAACCTAAGAGTTTTTGAAGTAGACATAAGAAAGAAAGTCCAAGGGGAAGAGTGGGAACAAGAGAAAGCAGGTCCAAGTAAAGGGAGTTTGAGCCCATTGAGCAAAATCAAACCAGTGAATGCTCCATACTTTTCTAGTATAGTTTGACTAGATATGAGATCTTTGATTCTAGCATTAGCTCAGTCACAAAAAGTTAACTATGTGAGTTTGGTCCAGTCACTGTTCTGCCCAAGATGATCTGACTCTCTGATATTGAATTCACTTTCTGTTCTATAATCCCATGGTTTCTAAACTACATGAAGATAAATCGTGCTGTGATACCAGCTCTCCCCACACCCACTCCATTAATATATTTTATTTATATTTTATACATATGAGCATATTGCCCACATGTGTGTACGCGCACCTGTGTCGTGCAATGCCAGCAGAGATCAGAAGAGGGTGCTTGATTCTTTGGAACTGGATTTATTGATGGCTGTTAGCCATCATGTAGGTTCTGGGAATCAAACCTGAGTCCTCTGCAAGAGCAACCAGTGCTATTAACTGCTGAGCCATCTTTCCAGCGCCTGCCACCACCCCATTAAATAAGAATCATCAGGAATGGGATATGGATATCAAAAGTTCATATGGATCCTAAGTGATTCTAAAATTCAGTATTTATTGCTCACATTGAACTTTAAAAATCTGCTATTTTATTATTTTATGTGGTTTTAGAAAAGAGAAAATAAAGACTAAAGTTTCCTATAAAAGGGGGGATAAAAAAATCAGTTAATATTTTTACAGGTTAATTAAAATATTATATTGCCTTTTTCCATCATTTTCATTTTTTTCATTTTTACCATATTCTTGTGTCATGGTTCAGCATCTGTTTTCCCTCTTCTCCCTTAAATCTACATTCTATTTTATTACCAATGAATATTTCATTTCAAAAATTGCAAAAAAAAGATCAAAAGCAGTATTACTTAGGAAATAAAACTTACAAGGCCTCCTGCTAACAGAAATGCCACCAAAACTGCAACGGAATATATTTTATTTTTATTTTGCAGCTGTAAGGATGTATATTTGTAGTAAGTGCATATTAAACATAATTTATTTCAAAAGTGCTAGGATTTGTAAGGACGAGGGAGATAAAGAAGGGAATGAGGGGAAAAGGCAATGAATGAGAATATTCAGAAAAACGGGTTAAATTGAGAGAGAAGGTACAGGTGTGTTTTTATTATACAAGGTTATTAAAAGCATGTTAGTTCATCTCAACATAAAGAAGTTGATAGAAGGCCAGTGTTTGGCAAGCAAAATATTTAAAAGACACTTTTGCAGATGCATTAATTGCACCTACCATTTTCCTGGTGTAGTATATATTTTCCATTCATTTCTGTCACCATATACCCTGACTTCGGTGACATTTCTAAGACACTTCTTCTAAAAGCTACATCTCAGCATTCCTAACATGGAGCCCCGATGTCCCAATTATTATGGCCACTACACACATGCACCCACATAGGTTTAAACTAAAATTTGAATTTTAGGTCTTTTGTTATATAACATTTTATATGTACTCAGTAACCACATGTGGCTATCGGCTTTTACATTTAGACATTTCAAGACATTTCTAGCATCACAGAAAGTCCAGTTGGATAGGAATCCTCGAGAACTTAGCAGTAAAAAGCCAAATTTATCTGCTATCCAGAGGTAAAGTCTTCATTTCTAACCCTATGGAAAACTGAGATTAGTTGTCTGTGACTCCTGTGACTCCTTTTTCACATCTTTAAAAATATATTATATAAAAAAATCACTGGTTTCAAAGGCAGAGTTATCAAATCATGTTTGTTTCCTGAGGCCCATAATTCTGACTGCAAATTCCTGTACATGGATAGAAACTGTTATAAGTCACAACTTGGAGGAATCTAAGGCACAGCTGGTAAGAGAATTACCAGTGATTCTCAAAATATGGTCTATGTACCACTTACTTTGAATGTCTCATGCTTTGCTTCTTTAAAATATATATTTTTGTGCCTGGTTTTCAGCATTCCTGAATCAAAAAATTCAGAGTAGAATCCATGACTAGGTGTTTTGATAAGTTCAGTGATGATATTTATGTATACTGTCTGGTAAAATGACTTTCTGGAAAAAAAATCATATCTGGCCATTCCCAACACTTTGTAATTTGTGGTTACACTCTAATTTGACTCATTGAATTTATCACTCTTTTGATCATTTTGTGTTTTGCAAACCTGTTTGAGAAAAAAAGCAACAGTTTATTCAACAGTGAGATTGCCACCATGATCCTGCAGGGAGAGTTAAACTGCAACGCAGTCCACCTGCACTTCGCTAGGACTGGGTAGTGCCACTGAATTTCCCTGATGTTATTTAGCATTTCTTTCATAAATTGCTCATTTGGGGCTAGCCAAATGATTACCTAGGAAATATTTTGCACCGTTTCTGAAAGAAGCTCTTGCAATTGGAAGCAGCAGGAAAGCACAGCCATTAAAAGAAAGAGAATGCCTATGTTTTTACAACAAAATAATTAGAAGCCATTACTGACGCTGTTTAGATTTCAGTACCCCATCTATCTTACTTTCAATTAGAACACTGCACCCGAATAGGAAAAGTCGGGTTAAACATGAGTGTATTTCTACCGCGCTGCTTAATAAAGTGTTGCCCGGCCATCAATTATATAGTCTGTGAAGTTTTCTTCAAGTACAACTTTACTGAGACGGTAATTTTTTTTTCAGGTAAAGAGATGAATAACAATTTCACTAATCTGTAACATTTATCCATCATGATTAAAGATCTCAGAGATGGAAATTTTAGTTAAATCAAAATTACTCAATGTCTGCATCCCTTGCATATTGTGCTCAGTGAGTGATTGTCCACCATCTATTTGAATACTTCCCAAAATTAGATTATCATTTTTTCTAAAGGAAGGCAGTCTCACTTTCGAATACTCTTAACTCACTCAGACTCTATCCATCTGTTAGTATTAGTTCTGACCTCTTGGATGATAAAAAGTAAACCTAATGCCTCTTTACATGATGACTCTTTCAATAGTGGAAAATTACTAGGATGTTCTTCTTGTCATCTCCTTAGTGTGTTCAGAGACATTTTCTTTTAATTAACATATTCTGGCTTCCAGCAAATGGAAATAGAAAATTATGTAAGTAGAAAATTATCATTATAAATTTCTTATACTTCAAAACACTTTCACATATTAAACTCCTTAATTTACACATTTAAGATTTAAGATTTGAAAATTCACAGATGCTAATTTGAAGAGACTTAACCAACCAACTACTGAATATTCTTAAATATACAAGTACTTAAATATAGCTGAAGGATATATAACAAAAAATCACATTGTCAGACAGGAGAAACATCTGTTTGAGTTGTTGGTCAGAGTAGTCCAAGAAACTCCCAAAATAACACAAGTTATTACCACAGCCTTTGATTGCCTCCTGAAACTTGAAGGTAAGGGATCCTGCTGCTGAAAATAGACCAGATTTCAGACACAGGACTTGGAAAAATTGAGCTGGAACTGACCTGGAAGCCTCCTACTCAAAGATTAGCTCTCTTGTTATCAGAGGATGCTATACAAGCTGTCAAGGGAGAAAACTAATCAATGGTCCTACCTAGTTGTAAAGCCTAATAAACAACAATGACTGGTCCAGGGAATTATCACTATTGGTGCACTAGTGGCACTCTTATCTTGTGAGTGATCTATCTACAACATTCTAATTGGAATTAAGGCCTGTTCATTGGGAGGGAACTCATGTGTGGTACTATAAACATTGCCAAATACCAAAGGCAGGAGAGTTCATAGATCGTAGAGAAGAAACCACTTTTGCCACATCCCTAGACCAATATAATTTCTTAATGTATTCTAAAAATATATCCTCATGTTTATAGACAAGTATACCTTTGATTCACCATCAAATAGCAAAGAAACTTCTTTTGCCACAGATGGAGACTATTACAGAGATCTAGAACTGACAATAAGTATTTGTGAGATGCTTAATCCTAAGTGACATATCTTCATTGCATCCTCTACAGTCAGAATGAGTGCACCTCTTTAATCTCCTCAGAGAAGTTTCCTTATGCAGTAGATGGTGATTAACATAGAAACCCACAATTTGCCAATGTGCAGAGAACAAAAGGCTACAGAGTGCTTATCCCTGAATAAGACACCTGTTTCAAACCTCTACCTCCCATGACTCAGGGATCATTGTGGAAGAAGAGGTGGAAAGATTATAATAGCCAGAGGGGTTAGAGGACCACAAGGAAACAGAGTCATCCAGACAGCTAGTCAGTTAATCCTATGAACTCACAGCAATGGTGACAGCAGCACAAGTCCTATGCAGGGTCACATCAGAAAAAATCCCAGTATACATATATATATATATATATATATATATATATATATATATATATGGAATTGGGTAAGAAATCCTAACCCAACCTAAAGAATTTTTGGAAAAATATATATATATATATATGTATATATATATATATATATATATATATATATATATATATATATATGGAATTGGGTAAGAAATCCTAACCCAACCTAAAGAACTTTTGGCAATATATATATATATATATATATATATATATATATATATGGAATTGGGTAAGAAATCCTAACCCAACCTAAAGAACTTTTGGCAAATGATGGCTACTGGAAGAGGGAAAAATGTGTCTTACAGGGATGGGACTCTTGGTGATTCCAGTGAATGAACCCACACTGTAGGGCATTTGTGAACACATAATAGATTCAAAAGAGAGACAGAGAGAGAGAGACACACAGAGAGAGAATCATGATGGTTCATTCATTTGGGTAGGGAACAGTGGCGGGAGGTGTGCAGAGGGGAGTAGATCTAAGTACCATCAAACTGTATTGTAAATCACAAAAAATTCAATTGTATATCCAAAAAATAAAAGATATCTATCCATTTCACTTAAACTCTATTGCTTTATCTACTAAATCTTTTTTATATAACCTCAATCATTATTCATTGATTCACTATTACTTCTCAGTTTGCAACAAGGTTGTAACACAATGTACCCATTTTACTTTGAAAACACTGCAAGTCAAAAATGCATATATATTTCCCAATGTATGAATGAACCAAACAATCACATTTTATCTCATATAATTATTCATAATAAATTTTATTTTCAATATTTTAAAGAATATGTGACACTCATAGACTATTAAACATCATATCATAGCTTACTTAGCCTAGCCTACTTTAACCTACAAAAAGGTAAAATTCAAATTCTAATTCCTTTTGAATGAGTACAGCTTTCATATCATGATAACATGTAAAATAACTAGGTCAAACATCATTACTTGAGGACTGAACCTCCTAATTATTAAATATTAATTAAATTAAATTAAATACAATACTTTGTAAATACAAATTTGCTACATGTAGGGTATTTTAACTCAAGGGAGTCAAATACATGACACTTCTGTTACAAATCTTAAACATTTTCTCTTTCCTGTATTACTCATTAGGTACCTGGACAAATGAAGTAGCAGAATATTAGACTAGTTGTCAAAGAAGCAAAATCAGATTTACCTTGTACAGTTATCAAGTAGCCTCATTTATCCCAAATCAGCTTCATTTTCTATTTTTCTTACTACGTGGATTTGTGTGTGTATATGCTTTATTTTAAATATTTGTTTTTGTTTTATATGTATGGGTGTTTGGCCTACATGTATGCAGTGACCATGGAGGCCAAAGAGGGCATTCACTCACCTAGAATTGGAGTCACAGACTCTAGTAATCTGCCATATGGGTGCTGGTAACTGAACCCAGGGTCTCTGCCAGAGCAGCAAGTGCTCTTAACTGCCAAGCCATCTCTCTGATCCTTTGTTGTGTTTTAATCCTTTGAGATTATGCTTGTCAAACTGCTTTCTTATGAGGAGAAGAAACAGTATATCAAATACAGACATAATCTACACATACTCTATCCCCTTACAGTCTACAAAGTGCTCCTCAAATATTATATCCATAGATATTGCCAAGCTTTTGTAAAATGTTATATGATTCATGATGTAAGGAAACTGTAAATGAGATGGGGTAGGCACTGAAATTAAAAATATTTACAGTGTGTTCTATCATTATATTTTATACAACCATTTTCATGTGTTTTTCTCGTTAATATTCAAAGAAAAATTTCATGCTCAGTGTCAAATGTGCCTTCTTTTATAGGAGCTAAAGCTAATGATTAAAGCTTCTTCCTTAAAAGCCTCAGTTTTTTACAATAATAAGCATTGGTGAATTTCCTTGGTCTTTACCAAAATGATCAAGTAAGTGATTTTATTGGTTGAGCTCATGAAGTTTGTTTCCAATTTGACATTTTACCTCCTAAAAAGTTTTAAAGTAGCTACTGAAACAAGGATATCAGAAGGAGAAAATGGATCTTTTGAATTAGTATTCGATCCCCTTCTGTGCCAGTTATTTTTTCCCAGAAATATGCTTCATAATGTTTTGTTAGTTGAGTTTTAAGTGTCTCAAGAGGTGGTCGATCTGGCACTTGTTTGGCATCATATTTCACAGTCTAATAATCTTAATAGTTTTAATACTCTGGAATGTGCTTAATCTAGTCTTATTTGTTTGTATAGGTTAAAATTTTCCAAAGTTCTCTCATCACCCTAGCAAAAAGATTTTTTAATGGTCTTGTGGCTTTTTAATTGCTCAAATGTAACCTTGTACTATTAGCATTTAAAACAAAAAGAGTTTTGAAATAAGCTTTTTCATTTGTCCAGTAAATGTCTTCAACAGTTAGAGCTGGGATTGTTTCCAGGATGCTTTGTTTAATTTTGTTTTGCATTCTTTCTGTTCTTCTTCCCAGCAAAACGAAATTTGTTTTGTATATTCCTATATAGATACCATGAAATATAACCTGCACTTTGCTTCATGTTTACCACATACCAAGAGATAGCCATGAATTTATCAAAGTTTCACAACCTTGTTTTACAGAGCTGCCCTATGCATTATAGGATGATTATCAGCATCTCTGACCTCCATCCATTACTTTTCAGTAGCACTCACTCTTCCCCTAGATCTGTCTTCCCTAAAGGGACAAAAACGGTCACCTAAAAACACAGGTTTACATTATCTCATTTAACTCTTCAACATTCTGTAAAATAAATATACGATCCCAGTTTTATACCTGAATAAAATACAGCTAAAAAAGGATATTTAGTCAAAACTAGCCAATGGAACAGCCAAGATTCAGATCCCTTTTCTGAATTCAGTTATTTTCTAAATTTTAAATTTCTTTAATTTATATTATTTTATGTTTATGAATGTATTGCCTGTGTGTATGTAAGTGAACCGTAATGTGCAATGCCCATGGAGATCGGAAAAGGATGTTGAATCCCCTGGAACCAGAATTATGGAAGGTCGCTAGCCACCATGTGGGTGCTGAGATTCGAACCTGGGTCCTCTGAAAGAGCACTCAGTGCTCTTAACCACTGATCCATCTCTCCTACCCAAAGTTAATGTTTTTACTGCTAAAACAGTCTTATTTAAACAATAATATATTCACAGTGCTTCTTACATGTCATTATATTTTATTGTATCTCAGTTGAATGGCATTCTAGACAGTGCAAATGGCCATAGAATGATGAAGGGTTCCCTCATCTCCTAGAGGCATATATCTTAGGAAAAGAATCAAAATATCACCAAGTCAAATTTAAATTCAACCCTAGTCCATATAAATGAAAATTAGGAAATATATAACACACACATGCATATATATATATATATGTACATGAAATACATATTTATACTATTACCTAAAGTGCCAAGTGCTTTCAGAATAAAAGCATAACAACATTTATATTTCCTTTTTTGTTTCCTTTTCTTAGTCCATCTTTTTAAATCTAGCATTCCAAACCACCTAGCAAAAGCAACACATGAACAACGAAAATTGGAGTCACTCTCAGCTGTCACTCTAGTTGCCACAGTCAACCTTTCTGAGGTCAACAGACAAATCTCCAACAATGAGGGTTCAAGGATTTTGAAAAATGTCAAAATGTCAAAAGAACAGAACTCCCACTGTGAAGTACAGACTATAGAGGGCCATCTACTGAATTGCTTTGGGATTCTACAGCTTTTAAATTCGTTTTCAGTTATACTTTAAAATTTACATACTTAAATATGGTCAGATAATGCTTTGGCAATAGCTTTTTTCCAAGTTAAATATGATACATTCAACTCCAATATAGAATAAAGCTTATCCAAATATTGGGGGTTGAATGCAAAGCATGAGTTTTGTCAGCAATGTTCTCTGGTCAGCACCAATTCTTTAATGACTAAATCACTGTATTGTAAATAACCTATGAATGTATTGAATTTTGTCTGTGTTATTACCTGCTTTGCATGTGTAAGAACCTTCAACTGAATACATGAATGGTATGGGTTAAATGGACACAGTTCCCTTTTGTACCCAGGCAATAAGGACAAATTTATAGAATAAAAGATATGGCTTGATTTGGGACTTGAATAGCTTCTGTTAAATAGTTTATTATGAATATCAAAAGAATTTCTGCTTAAAAGACTCAGAGGTGTTAATAACATCACTCTTACAAGAATTACTTACTAATAGTACAAAGCTCAATATTGGAAATGACATGGCCAACACCTATTTGATATAAAACACTATAATTCCTCAAATAGCACATTCTTATATTTTCAGTTTTAAAGTGTCATGGAGACACTGGCTTGAGCTATGTTTAGAATCCAGTGAAGTAGTCATTTTTCTGATTAATATACATATCCTATGGTGTGGCTTAGATATGAAGTGACGTCCAAAAGACCCAAGCATTCAAGGCCTGGTCCCCAGCTGGTGGCACTGTTGAGAGTTGATTGGATCATGGGGGAGTAACTTCATCTCTGGACTAATCCATAGATAAGCTTACACTGAATGGATAATAAGGTCATGGAGCCTGATTGGAGGAAGTCTGTCACTGAGGTGCGCATTTCTGCTGTACTGTGTATTCTTAGCCATGATGTTCTGCCTTACCACAGACTTATGGCAATAAAGCCAGATGATCATGAACCAAAACCTCTGACACCATGAGACCAAATAAATTCCTGATCCTTTAAGTTGATTTCTTTAAGTGTTTTGTAAGAACAATGAAAACTACACATGTGGTTTGGATGACGGCACTGCAAAGATCATTGTGTTAAAGGTTTGATCGTCAAGGTGGCAGCGTTGGGAAGTCCTATGGACTTTAAGAGGTGAGGTCTGATGGGAGGTTCCGAGATCACTGCACAAATGTCTCTGGAAAATATATTGGCACTCTAGCAAATCATGTTTCTTTCAGTACCTGGCTCATGATGGAAGTGGTTCATTCTGCCATATACCCTGGCTATGACGTACTGTCTGGATCAGAGGCTCAAAGTATTGGGGCCATTGGATCTTAGACTAGAATCTCAAAAAACTAGTAACCAAACTGAAGTTTTTATTGCAATTAATTGCCACAGGTAGCTCATTATCATAACAGAAAGCTTGTTAGCACAGTTGGTATCCTAAGTTCTGGGCTATCCCTATTACTGAATCACAGTGCCACACTATAGTTGGAAATTAGTTATTTTAAAACTTAGTTTCACTTACCAGTTCTTACGAACATGTATAAATAGCTCAATGCCAGTGATACCCCAATGCTGTGTATTGTTTAGCAATTGCCAAAGTTTGCATATTCTGCTGGCACTCCTTTTTGAATTGTGATTAAGAAAATTAAGCAGATAATTTGATAAAATTAAACATAGCTTATTTAAAGGTAAACAAACTGGAATATTTACTTGGGTTGGATTCTTCAAGAAACAGACCCTTGGACAAGGATTTCCATGCTAACAGTTTTCGTAGGAGCTGATTCCAGCAATTATTAAATGGGAATGATGAAAGAAAACAGAAAAGGGAAAGGAGCCAGTAGATGCTACTTAATAAGCATGTGACTACTTGAGGGCCATTGGGTTAGAATCCACTGGGAATGTTTGGGACACATTGGTGGGGATACCTCAGATCTGTTCCATTCAAGGGCCTTGGAAGCTTTGAGTATCTAGCTACCGATTCCTGTTGTCATTTATTCATGGCTTCTCTAAAAAGTGTAAGTTCCCAACATGTGTCTGCCCTGTGTACTACTTAAACAAACTCCTATGGTTGGAGACTGAGCTCTGGGGATACAGGTGCTTTCAGGAAGATGGCTTTGATGCATGAGTGTGACACTAGAAGTATCTGTGATGACACTATTATTCTTGCAAAAGTCAGAAGCCCTATAAAAGACTATTTCAGACAGTGGGTCATAATTTTGGTCCATAAACATGAAATCAGACTTCTATTAACTGACTTTAAATATGGAAATCTATTATTTTCCCTGTATCCTTCAAAAAAGCTGCTCATCCAAGAATATCTAAAGAACTCCTTGGACAGTCTTTCTCGCCATTGTTTGCCATTTGTGCCTGTTGTTTGCAAGCTCAGCCTTAACAAAAGCCCTCATTGGTTGTCAGTTGCTTTCGGAGAACTTCCTAGTGCCTGAGGGGCTTCATTTGCACATATACTTTATAACTGAGTGGTCCTTGGAGAGGAGTCAAAGTAATCATTTTAATTAAGCAGCAGCTTGAAGGCTGTTCTTCCCCACCCCCAGTAACCTAAATGTACCAAAGAGCTAAGCTTATAAAATTTTGCCCCAAGGGCTCTACAACTGGCAGCTGATCAAAATATGTAGAGGCAATAATATCGTACAACTGTTTCACACCCAGGCAGATTTTTGAGCTGTTAATTATATCCCAACGAAGAGGTGAGGGAGGTCCAGTAATCACTAGAATTATTTTTAAGTTGTCAACAGTTTGGTCTACCCGGAAACCACAGTGTCTTCAGAAAAATATGTTCATATAATTTCAAAAGACAAACTTTGTTTTAAAGTCCTTTATGGTAAGAGCTTATCTCTTTAAAGCTATCCCCAGTCTTTCTTGTCTCAGTATGAAAAAAAAAGTCTTTAAATATGTAGCTCTTTTAAAATTGAACAGAAGCAGCACAAGCATTGAAATCATGAAGCACAAGACAGCAAGATAAAATGTTAAAAACACATTCACTCCCATCTGTACACTTTTAAGATCAGAATTTCATTTGGGATGAAATTATCTCTACTTTGATCAGATTATTTTATTTTAGGATGGTGGTTTTCTAGCTTGGTTTCTTTTTGTTCTCTTTGAACAATTCTTAAACCAATCCTTAGAATGGATTTACATGCTCTAACAAAATGTCCTTTGAAAGGTAGGCAGGTAATTTCTTATTCACATTTAAAATGGCCTAAGTACCTTCTGTACCAGGTGGAGTTGGTAAGGCTTGGGATTGATGGAAGGAACAGGAGACTAACAACTAGAGCTCTTTCCTGCAGGATAAGGCTTTCAAATGAGGTTTTATCATCATTCTTTTGTTTCTCAGAAGCAAGTTGTCTACTGCTATATTTTCTCAGTAACTAGTATCGTTTTAGAGATGCTCTTTTTACTTGCAAGTCAGATGGCACATTTTAAATCTTCTCTTCTTATAAAATGCCACAACAGAGAATATTATATAAATTCAGGGCATGTACTATACTATGCACAATTTGATTGAATAAAAATAGATCTGAGAGTCATGTAGTTAGTGTCTACACAATTCCATAGCAACCCATGAAATATGAAATACTCAGGCAGTTAGACAAGTTGTCCCAGCTCCATTAAACTAAGAATCCAGCATGCAGATAAATTATTTAAATGCTTGATTACACTGTTTTCACATTTGGTCTGATGACTTTGCTTCCTGGCAGAAATGCCCAGAAACATCTCTGATTCTTTCAAGATGCTGCATGTATTTCTGAGTAACAATATTTTCTTCAAGCTGTCTTGTCAACATTTCCAGGTTGATTGGCATAGACCTGAGTTATGTCACATGTCCCCATCAATTAATCATCGAGAAAATATTAGCAACAGTGAAATATGAAATAATGCTTGCAACAGAGCTTAGTAACCATTATGAAATAATATTAAACATTGCAGATCCATGTTGAATTTGAGTTTTATGGAAATATAAACCCTGTTATTGAAAGGAAATTATTTATAAAACTCTTACAGACCATTTAATGAGAGACAATGCCAGACACTACAATTTGTAATCCTGAAGAGGTTGGGTGATTTTTTTTCTTTTCTCTGGTCCACTTCAGTTCTCTTTAAGTGTTTCAAGACTGCATGGATTTCTTTGGCATCTCAGCGTGTAGCTTTTCCAGGACTGTCTGATGGCACTACCGTGAAATGCGATTAGGGAATTCATAAGATAAAGGAAGTTGGCTGAAGGTCATTACCAATTAGATGAAAACTAAAGGCTACTGAGCTATTCAAATAATGAATAATTGTCCAAACTTTTAAAAAGACATTTAGAATGTAATCATTGTATATTTTCATTAAATTAAAAAATGGCAGAAGTAATCAAGTCTTTGCAGACACTCTGATAAAGCAAGATTGGGAATAGGCTAAGGTTGCAGTGGAATTACAGTAATTTTATGCTATCTTTGGCAATTAAGAGAAGTTAAAGTATGTCCCATTAACTACTATTCCTAGTAGTTGTACACGCATGAAAATGAGGGTGAGAATTTTTCCATATTTTATTATTTAACTAGAGAAAATAATAGGACATCCATCTCCTGAGACCATCATTTTCCTCAACCTAATGAAAGGAGATTAGATTCCTGGCTTGTTTTTCTAATGGGCTGATATAAAACACTAATTTCCCCAGCTTAAAATTATATTGCAAATAGTCCCTGTGAGCAAATAAGTGTATAACAACAATTTAATTGTTTTGAAAGGTAAACTGTAGAATAAACCACTATTCACAAAACTAGATGGTTTTCTCATGTGTTACTTTAATTATAGTCATTTCAACAGTTTCACCAATTACATGTCTTATTATTCTTAGAAGTAATATTATTGCAAATAAATAATTGAATCAAAGATGTGATCATACAGGTCCAGAAATATGTGACTAGTTCCAGTGAGTCAAGAATGAATAATACTATTTATTACTGCACTCTATAACTAAAGGTTTAAAATACACTTCAGCATTCAAAAGGAAATTACATGAGTTGGAATGGACCATAAGCAGTGAGATAATAGTAAAAAATTATAATACAGTTCCTCATTAGAAATTTGGAATATGATAATGTCAAGTAATTGTGCACAAATCACAAACAGGAACTTACGGTGCGGGTGAATTTTTATATCAGCTTTACTCCTGTGTATAACCATTTCTGTATATTTACAAAATGTTTTGTAAGTATAGAATGGCTTGTGCCTTTGTCAGAAATGCAATGAAATGTCCAAAAGCATCTAGGTTGGATTTTCTAAAGAAGTTAAAGCGGTCAAATAGAGATATCACATTACACACCCAGTTCTGTGGGAAAACAACTTTTTAGGAGCTATGACTCATGAAATGAAAATAGTTCTGTGTTTAACTCCAAGAAAACTAAAGCCAAACTAGAGTAATTTAGCATTATCACCATATTCATTAAACATTTAAAGAAACAACAACATGAGAAAATATATGTAAGCCACATATCTGATAAGAGATTGATATCCAGACTATATACAGGAACTACAACTCAGTAGCAAAACCAAAATTAAATAACCTATTTGTTTTTGTAAAAGCAAAGCATTTAAATGAGCAACTTTCCATAGACACACATGTAGCTGACATGAAAAGATACTCAGTATCACTCATCATCATAGAAATCTAAATCAGAACTGCAGTATCACCTCACCTCATGCCTGCTAGGATGTCATTTTAAAAAGTGATCTTGGGGAGCAATTGGAATTGGAATACTCATGTACTACCAATGGGAATATAAAATGATATAACTTCTATCAAAAACAGTATGGTTTCTTCAAAAACTAAAAATAGAACTGACTTATGATCCAGCATTCCTATTTTGGAAACAGTGCTTTCAGTTTGTCTCAATTTATTATACTTTTCTTTATACTTAGTGCTCTCTGAATTGTTTATAATTTTTGTTTAATTAATGTCATGAAAATTCCAATTTTTCCTTTAAAAAAATCCTTATTTTATCTTTTAAAATCAAACTTGTAAAGCACCTGGTGTTGACTTTTATTTATGTTTTGGAATAAGGGCAAAGTTTTATCTCAGATATTTAGAGATATAGCTATGTAGTCATTGAGCACCATCAACTCACGGACATGATAATATTTTTCTCAATTATATCAGAATCTTTGTTTTATATCAGATATTTATATTTATGTCTGAGCTGATTATAGACTTTTTTATTCTGTTAGTTATCTATAGCTGACATTTATTCCAAGCTTGATTAGTGTCATTCCAAGACTGTTGATAATTTATAAGCAAGTCTGCCAGATATACTGTTACTCAAGGATGCCATCATACTTTCTTGTTTTTGTCAACAAAGAAATATTGTGTGAGAATTTCACTGGGATTAAATTTAATCTGTATATGAATTTCAAGATCATTTGCATCGATACAGCATTTTCCTCTAATCTATTGATGGTCACATACTCTAAATACTGGTTTTTGAATAATACTCAATATCATATTAAATTTTTTATGAAATAGTCTTGTACTGTTTATTTATTCCTATATATTTGATTTATCTGATGATACCATAAGATATGAATTCTGTTTTCCAATTTTTGATTTTCTTGCATAATGAAATGTAATTGATTTACATGTTGGCCTTGTATCCAAAATCTCTACTAAATCTACTTAATTAGCATAATGTTTTAACACCATTAAATCAAAAAAGTATTAATATAACCTTTCTTATAATCTGCAATTAATACAAAAAACCAGAGGAAACATGTTGAAATAGGTAGACAGGTAAAAATTTTGTAGCTAGCATCACCAAAGCACAAAATACAAATGTCAAAGTAGAAAAATGGAATTAAATCAAATTTTAAAAGCTTTTGTACAACAAAGGAAAAAACAGATGAAGAGATAAGATACAGCATGAAAGAAATTATCAATCATTTGCTCATCAAAAGTCTAATATTCAGAATACCTTACCTCAATAAACTTAAAAAGAAAATGAGCAAATGTTCAAAGGATGTAGCACAAATGAGCACTAAATATAGGAATAAATTCTCAGTATCTAATTAGCAATCAAGGAAATGCATATCAGTACTACAATGAGATACCACCTCACCCTACTTCCAGTATCTGTTATAAAGAGCAGGGTCAAGTACATAAAGAAAAATGAAAAATTAAACAGTGTGGCTGAGAATATAAATGAGTCCAGCCACTGTGAAGAACATTATGGAGGATGGTCAACAAACTGAAGATATAATAAGCATTTAATCCAGCAATCCAGAATCCATTTATAACCATCCTGTAGGAATAAAAGGCAGAGCATAATAGATACATATGCATGCCTATGTTCACTGCAGCACAATTCCCAACAGCCAAGGTCCCTACAACGGGTGAATAGCGAAAGAAAAATTATATATATATATATACATATTCATCAATTCATCAATAAATAAAAATGAAATGAACTTATGGTATTGGAGACTCAGAAAGACATTATTTCATGTTCTTTCTCATATGTAGAAGCTGAAAACTATCAACTTGAAAGTTGAGATTAGAAAGAATGTGAGATGAAGGGTAGAAAATGTAGGCTGGATTTTATCAGTAAACTCTGTATGTATGTGTGGAAATATCATGCTTAAACCCATTTACATGTACAATGAATTTGTGTTAAAATTTTAAAATAAACAAACATGGTTATGATGTTTACAGAGTTCTGGAGATGACCTTTATTTATCTCTATGACTGGGTGATTTTTTATTTGTCTTCTCTTTGGTTTCCTAATTCAATCTTGTAAAAATGGTAATTTGTATTAATCTTTTCTAGTTCATGCATATTATCTACTTTATTAATATGTTTGCCTGTAATTATCTTCTGTTTATGTTTAATATTCTTGCCTCCTTTCTGATTGCCTAAAAATGACGTCTGAACAATAAATATCACACTTTCTTCCTTTAAAAATATTTTCTTTATTATTTTATTTATTTTTATGTTTTGCCTGCATGTATGTAAGTGTGCCATGTCATGCAATGCCTGCAGAGGTCAGAAGAGGGTGTTGGATATCCTGGAACTGGAGATAAGGATGGTTGTTGACTGTTGTGTAGGTGCTCGGAACTGAACCCAGGAAATCTGCAATAGTAGCCAGTGCTGTCAACCACTGATTCATCTCTCTATCATTTTCTTCTTTTAAACCTAGCCTATTTAAACACTGAATTGATTTTGCATTTTTTCTTAAAAATAAGTTTTCGATGTGCAGTTCTTCTGGATGTTTTAATTCCACTTTCTTATTTGTCTATATTGGTACTACTTCTACACAATATGGTAAACTGTTTCCTTTTAATAAGTCTTGCAAGTGAGTAGGTTTACCTCTTCAACTTTGTAATTTCTGAAAACTGTTTTACTGATTTGAGATCATTTGCTTTTCCAAAAGACTTAAAATTATCTTGCCAATTTGTCAAAAGAGGCATGTTTGGTTTTGGTTGGGATTATGTTAAAGTTATAAATCAATTGGGGATAACATAATCATAAGTTCTATAAAGACATTGTATCATTCAATTTATTTAGATCTTAATTTCTCAATAGAGTATGTTGTAGATTTCAGTATACAGATCATGTTATCACATGTTAAATCAAATTAATCTTGAAGTGGTTCATATTTTATGCTATCTTAAATATTATTTTTGTTGTAATCTGGAATTTGATTATACAGATGTTTTTAATTATCCATATTATTTTTATACCCTACAACTTTTGAATTTCCCATGCTACTGTAAACAACTCTGATAAACTCAGTAGTTCAAGTTGTATTTAGGTGGAATCACTTCTTTTGTCTGATGCTGTCCTCTCTTTCAAATGTAAGTGAACTTTCCTTCTTTTCTTTTTTTGTGCATTTCATATAATCCATCTTTTCTATATATTTATTGAATTTTTGTGTATTTCATACAGAACAGTTTTAATCATCTTTATACCCCCTTCCCCACTGGCACCCTTCCATAGCCCCTGTCCCACTGGATTTAGTGTATTTTGTCTTTTTTTGTTAAGGCTTATTGAGTCAAGTTACTGTACCCAGGAGTCCCTCAGTACAAGTTCATCCACTGAAGTGTAGTCAGCCCGTCCCTTAAAGATTAGCTCTTCCTCACCCAACAGAAATCAGCTGCCCAATAGTTGTTCTTCGGGTAAGGTTGGGACCTGCTGTCCATTTCCACAGTTGTGTGCTGGGTTTTTATTTGCTTGGTTTTGCATGAGTCTTGTGCATGCTGTCGCCTTTGCTGTAGGCTCATATGAGCAAGGCCCTAAGAACCTGTAAAACTCTATTTCCACATGGTCATGCACCTCCTCCCCTGGCTCTTACAATCTTCTTGCTCCCTCTTATGAAATAGTCCCAGAGCCCTGGGTGAGTGGAGTTTAATACAGTAGTCTTAACCAAGGACCCACACTCTACAGATTCTTATTCTCCAAGCTTTGGCCATTTGTGTCCTGTGTTCATGGCCCTCTGTTTCATGAGGGAGCTTCAATGATGGGAACTGAGAGATAACTGAAATTGTATACATTCATCAGTTGTGTTCCACTGAGCTATGTGTCTGTTTTTGTGCCAGTACCATGCTGATTGTGTGACCATAGCTCTGCAGTATCATTTGAGATCTGGTATGGTAATCCCCCCACTGCTGTTCTTTGTGCTCAGGGTTGGTTTGGCTATCTGGAGTCTTTTGTGATTCCATATGAATTTTAGGATGGATTTTTTCTAATTCTATGAAGAATGGCATGGATATTTTGATTGGTATCACATTGAATCTATACATTGCTTTTGGTAGGATAGACAGTTTTACAATGTTTTGTGCATTTCATATGATACATTTTATTCAAATTTAGACCCCCTCCTTCTCCCTGTCTCCTATAATCTTCCCACCAGATTTCAGGTATTCTGTCATATATGTTAAGTCCTATCCACTTAAGCATTTGAATCCATATTTCCCTAGGCAAGTATATTCAGTAGAGTCTAGTCAGCTTATCTAGAGTCAACCACTAATTAAACTTTTTTTTGCATCTCTCCAGCAAATGTCATGCAACGCCATCCCTGTAGGTAAGATTTTTCATTATATCCCCAAAATATTTAATAGTCTTTTCTATTATTCCTGTCTTTTTGATAGTCCATAAATAGTCCATAATTTATCTTGTATATTTTTATTCGGATCCATACTTTAGTTATGTAATTTTGTATTTGCATTCAATTTTCTGATAAAACGATCCATTGGCCCCTCATTTTTGCCATATGAAAGATTGAGCATCTGACCTCCTAGATGCTAGGCAAGCACTCTGCCACTGAAATACATCCAATAATTTTATTGGAGAAATTTCCAAATGTGCTAAAAGGAAAATTTTATGATAATTATCTTAGAGGAACTATCACATATCATCAGACATCATAATTTATCATATAAAAGAGTCTATACCTTTTTATCTTTCTTCCATAACTATTTTAAGTGACACCCTAGAATTCATTCCCTAAATACCTCCTTATGCATCTCTGAAAATAAAAGCATTTTTCGCTATATTCTTAAAATGTACAGTTGACTGTACCTTGCTCATGATCCTTTGGAGTACACTTTTAAAGAGATGAGCATTCTAGGAACTCTGATCTAGGTATATACGCCACAGTACTGAGTGTGTGTTTGGTTACCAAAATACATATCCAGGAATGTGCAGAGTCACTGAATTCACAGTCAGAAACTGAAAACTACCCAGTATCCAATGAACAGAATTCATCTAATCTAATCATAAATACAACTACTGCCACATACAAAAAGAATTCCATAGGAATATTTTGAAATAAAGTGAGCCAGACAAAATGCACACGATATTATTACAGTCATATAAATTTCAAAAGCAAGCAGAATCAATTGATAGCTAATTTGCCTCAGGACAAAAATAGATAAATCTGAGGTGGGTGTATTGACTACATGGGAATCTTTTGGAATATTGAAAATGTTCTTTATCATTATCTGAATGTGTGGAGTCAAATAGCTGAATACATGGGTAAAAATTCATAGTTTATACCTTTTATCCCATATTAAAATATTGAATTCTACTTCAACAAAAAGCAGTTTTTAAAATAAGGAGCAATAAGTATGCTCTAGATTATAGTTGGTAATATTTTTTTGTATAGCGACAGCAAGTAACTATTTTTGGCTCTGTAAAGAATAAGGTCTCTGTCTATACTACTCATCTCTGTTGATTTTAGCACAAAAGTAGTCATAGCTGATACATAAATTAGTGGTTATGACTATTTCAATACAATTTTATGTATATGACCAAGGAAATGGCTCAGCAGGTAAGAGCCCTAGCCACTCAAGCCTGATAATCTGAGTTTTATGCTTGAGACCCATGGAAAAGGTGGTCAACATTTCTACTTTCAGCACTCCTTCAGCAAGATGTGGGGTGAAGACAGGCAAAGAACTTGGAATTTCGAGGGCCAGAGTTCCCAGCACAGCAGCAGAAATAACAAGAGGGAATCTGCTTCAATAAAGTGCAAAGCAATAAGTGGTTTATGAAAATTGTCCCCTGACCTCCACACATGTACCATGGCAGGTGTGTATGTACACACAAACACACACACACACACATGCATGTGCATGCACACTCATGCACATGATAAATGAACATTTTAAAATGTAGGTCTAGACATCAACATTTAAATTTCATTAATTTCCATCCATCATAATTCATTATTCTCTGGACTTTAAAGATTTTTAAATGTCAAATTCACTCAGCTCATGGACATACAAATGCCAACCCCTGCTCTAGATGTGTGTGTAAAAAGCATATCAGGGATATATTTATGAATATGAGCATCAGAATTCAAGTGGTTTCCAAAAACCTAGAGACCAAAATAGAACTGACATTCACAGGTAGAAAATTTGTTCAGGCTTTCTACATTTGCAGGGAGAGTTCAAAAGAACCAATATGGTATGACGCTGGCTGACAGTGGTCAATAACAGGAGTGTATATTGTTATTTTTACACTATGATTTGCTGTGAAAGTAAATAATGCTCTAGAAGTGTTATCATTAAACAACTATAAAACCATTTAACATTTTCTTTCTGCTGTGCTCTTTATTTACCTGAAAGTTTTACTATGTACAGTGGTGACGGCAATAATTTTGGGTTTCAGGGAGATGTCACTAAATGCAGGCAGCTTGTACGTGGAATACTTCAAATTAATTCCCTCAACAACCCATCTGCAAAGCACACTCCTTTTATGAACATGCTTTTCTGTGACTTTCAGGTAGTTACGAAAGTGGTGATGAGAAAATTTGGCTCTTATACAAGAGTGTTTTCTCCTTTCAAAGTGCTTTTCTTTAAAAAGATCCTAAAGGATATATTATAAATCCATCTTACTTTCATAGCAGTAGGAACTACAATTTTAAACTATTCCAGAGAATAACTGTGGCTTTTTTTAACGCATATGGTCAGTTTCCTACCAGAAAACTCAAGATATGACCAGCATTTTTCCATCAGAAACAATGCAATTCTCTCTTATGATTCTGTCATTTCTGTTCCTCTATTACATAAAATGGAGTTATGCTCTCATCCACTCATGTAAATGAACATTTATATACCTAACTTAATAATTTCATTCCATAACCTGGTTTACTTGAGTACTAATATTAACAAAAATATTGTATATCTGCTTAATCTGGATATTTCTGCCATACTGCCAAAATGTATTCAGTTTTTGTATGAAAAGCACTCTTAGAATAGTGAAGAAATAGATAAGAGCTTTCTCTGGGAGCTCATATTCTTGAGGAAGAGACAGCCTTTGAGGATAAATTCTATCTTTGACCTCTGTGGCTCTTTCCTACAATGTACTCCTTCATGCACAGAAATGGCAGCTCTTCTAGCATGCCCAATTCAGCAATTACTGTGATGATACTATGATTTCTTGAAATGGGTTTCCCTTTACCTGACAATCAAGTCCTGCCACTTTCTACTTGTACCTTTGAGTGTTAGCCGTATGCTTTGATTTGACCTCTTTGGCTTATCAGATTCACGTCCCTGTTCAACTCAGCAATCTGTCTTCACTTGACTTCAGCACTGTTTAGCTTCAAGGAAAAAGAGTTGATCCATTAGTCAAAGGTCCAAGGGACCATAGTAATTGGACTTACCATTGGCATGGAAGAATGTTCTATATATACACTTCAAATAGTTGTAAATTAATTGAGTTGAACAGCTGAAATGAGGGCACACAGAAGGAACCAGATTTCCATGTGTAGATATTGATAACTGAATTTAATATTATGTTCAGATGATAAATACCCTATATTTAATAGAGTAAACTAATATTGATTCCTTATAGCCTGTGTTACCAAACTAT
Organism: Eospalax fontanierii; assembly: GCA_035773235.1. NCBI lineage: Eukaryota > Metazoa > Chordata > Mammalia > Rodentia > Spalacidae > Eospalax > Eospalax fontanierii. The sequence goes on along the minus strand of CM069525.1, from coordinate 20,025,296 downwards.
AGGAAGTATGTTTTCCATTTTATTCCAAACAGGAAAAATTTAAAATCACTTTTTTTTTTGCTATGACTGTTCCACTGATAATTTCATCAGTTAATATTTGAAATATTTAAAGTCAAGCTACCTTAATCTATCAGTATATGCCTATTCTTATGGTTCAACCTCAGGAAACTTTTCACATCTGAAAAGCTGTTTATTTTTTCTCCTGTAGAGACATCGTATTTTTCATTAGATTGAGCAGAGTGTTTAGGCCAGCAAACAGAAGGAAAAAAAACAGTGAGGTGTTTTCTTTGTGGGACTACATCAATTCAAGCTGGAAAATCAATGCACCTGGGGGAGAGTACAATACTATTCCAGCATCATTAATAGTCTGAAGGCAACAAAAAACACAAGGAAAAAAACCTCACTCAACATTGTCCATGCAGAGAAGCACAGGTGAGGATGCAACACATTCCCTCAGTTGCTTAGAAGGGAATGCCTATCTGAGAAGCATTTACATTTACCCTGAAAAACTGAAACCACAAATGTATATGTTCTAGTCAAAACTACATAATATACTTTGGGCTTGTGAAAAGCTTGGCCATCTTTGTTTTTCATCACACTTGTTTGGAAAGAAAGGTTAGATAGTGATGCTTTCCTTGTCTTCTTGGTAACAAAGCCTGAGTAATAGAGAATTCAGAAAGGAGAAAATTGCATCATTGAAGCCAAAAATAGGTTTCGTTAAAATGAAGGGATCCATTCAGTTGCCTTGTTCATTGAGCTGTGCAATTTCTGTTACACAAATCCTAAGAAGCTATCCCTATTCTTGCCATTGCTAAAAGAACATGCTTTGGAGGCAAATAATTTGTCTTGTCTCCCCATCTTAAATGAGAAACAAAAAACACAAAAGGAGATCAGAAGTATTATTGAGCTTCTCTCAGAAATGTGAAAAAGTTCTCTAAGAAAGAATAAATGCTTCATATATTGCCCCTTCTGTTAGTTAGCTATGCTAGGGTAATGCTAAGTAACAAATTGAACAAAAATAACTATATGGCAAAAAATAGGCCTATGGATTGACTATACCTCAGCTAGGGTAGAATGGACTCTAGGCACTAGGTTTTGGTCTCCAGATTGGTTTTGGGTATGTTGATCTTCATATTTTTCTTGACCCAAAGAGACTGGGGCTAGACAGTAATTCCTGGAACATAAATGTAATTTTTTTTATTTTATTTCATTTTTTTTCATGTATGAGTGTATTGTCTGCATGTATGTAAGTGCACCTGTGTTGTGTAATGCCCATGGGAGCCAGAAGGGGGAGTCAGATTCCCCTGGAACTGGAGTTATCACTGGTTGTTAACCACCATGTGGGTGTTAGGAACCAAACCCAGGTCCTCTGCAAGAACAGCCAGTGCTCTTAACCACTGAGCCATCTCTCCAGCCCCAGGAAGCAAAAGATAGCTATACTGAAAAATATTAGATTGAGTGAAGGAAATAAGAAAAAAAAGAGTTCACCTTCTATTAAAGTTCAAAACTTGGAAAAAACATGTTTATATTGAGTTACTGTGTGTCAATTGTAAGAATATTTGCTTGACCAATGCAAAACCTTAGCAGGGATCAAGTAAGGGCTGACATAATAGAAACAATTAGAATATGTGAAGCTACAAGGAGGAAAATTTTGTCTTTTTATGTAGCCTACAGTAATACAAATTTCTTATAAATCGGTAAGAATAGCATTTGCATAATACTTTTAAATTGTATGGGAACAGTGGTACTATTTTGTCCATAGCTATTCTAAGAACAATTTTAAGGAAGTATCTCGCTTATGGATAACAGTCAATTTATGCTTCTAACAAAAATCATCTTGAGTTCAGCCTCACTAAAAATGTACCTGAAATCAATGTTGTCAAGACACAAAGTTCATTAAAACTTTTATATTATGGCCTTTTACAAGTGGCTATGTCACATTCACTAAGTCTGCTTAGTCTCATTCAAACTCAGCTTTGTGCAAAAATAATTGTAAGAAGGATATTAGTATTGCAAATATGGAAATGTCTAGGAATACAGAATAAACAAAATAATTTAAGTACACCTGCCTAAAGGTTCATGTGCTGAAGGCTTAGTACTCAGGGAGTCAGTGTTGGTCAGTGGTATAGACTTTTAAGAAATGGGACCTACGGGATGCCCTTTGGAAAAATAATGGTTCTGTCTTCAAAGAGGGATTAAAGTAGTTTTAAAAATTACTTTATTAATTGGATTTATTCTGTGACACTTTCATATGTGCATATAATGCATTCTAATTACTCTCACCCCCACCCTTATCTTTTTCCCCCCCGCTGTCATCATTTCACCCTCCTCCCTACAAGCACTTACCTCCCATTCATGTCTTCTTTTTGTTATGGCTCACTGAATTTCACCAGATTCTCTTTGTGTGTGGTTGGGAACTATCCAATGGAGTCTGGTGGGCTGATCAGTGGGTACAAAGCTGCCTGAAATGACTCACCCTTCCTCAGAATTTGACAGTAGCCAGAAGTGACTTCCTGAGTTTTTCATTTTGAATTTTATTTGAGTTTGGCTTTTCTTCAGAGATTCTATTTCTTTATGAAGTTCGAATTTCATATCTTGAATTGTTTTACTTTTTGCATTCTACTCTTTGTATTTTCATAGCCATTCAGGCTTTTATTTATGTCCTGTTTGAGTTCCTTGAACATATAATTGCTATTTTTAAATAATTGACTGGTAAATCAGCTAAGCTTTTTTTTTTTTTCGGGAACCATTACTATGGAGTGCTAATTTCTGGAGGAGACATATTGTCTTAGCTACTCATATTGTATGTGTTTAGTGATGGGACCTGTGCATGCAGTGTTATGCTCTTAGTGGTGTTTCTTGGTATGGATATCTGACCCTACTTCAGTTGAGTGGGTGTTTGGATCTTTATTTCCTGTTATCCCAACTTGCCAGTTTGTGGATCAGCTGATGTTCAGTTTTAAGGCCACTCTGTGTGGATGTACAAATGGGGTGTCATAAGTGGTCTCAGTTCATCTAGGGATAGGTTAAACTTCTGAGCCTGCTGTTCCCAGAAAAGTGGGTGGGGTGGCTTCCCATGTGTCTTAATCTAGTCTGGAGATCACTACCTGCTGTTTGGGCTTGGATACCACATGGTCCTGGAGCAACTTGATGGATAAAGTGGCTGCTGGGGGACCCAACTGGGTGGACTGGGTCTGGGGGAATTCCACCTGAGGTTCTCAGTCAGGGTCCATGCAGTCCCAGAGTGGCCCAGTGGATGGGGTGTCTGCCAGATGCCCAGGCAGGGGACAGGCCTAAAGGTGGACATGCTGTTCTAGTTCAGACTCCACATGGGCCCTAACAGGCACAGTTCGTAAAGTGACTGCTAGGAAACTGAGTGGCCATGAGGACCAATGGACAAAGATTTTAACAGAACTTTCTATGTTAGAAAAATCTTGAAGGAAAACCATACTAAAGTTATGAACCAAATGACCAAAAAAAAATGGCTTTCAGGTTAATTTCTCAACTCATCAGCCCACGTCCATTCTTATAAGTGCTTTTCCCTATTTGCTGACTCTATTTCTATTCCATGTCTAACTTAAAGGGCAAGACTTTTTCTCCATCTCTCCTTCTGGTGGCTCCTGGGATTTTCACCCAGTTTGTACTATGTTTTTCTCTTAAACTCTGTCAAAATTTTCCTGGAGCTAAAAAGAAAGAAAGCGAGAAAAGGAAAGGGGAGGAGAGGGAAGGGAAGAGGAGGGGAGGGGAGGGGAGGAGAGGGGAGAGGAGGGGAAAGAAGGAGTGAAGAAAGGAGAGGAAAGGAAAGTACCTTTCCTGGTGGCTATCAAACAAAGTATATGACCTCAGAGAAGGACAGTCTTTGCCTAAAGAGGAGCAAAGTCTCCAAAGCAAGTCTCATTCATCTTGTATTAAGTTGGCCAATGAGAAAAAGGAGCTAGAACATTGCAGAGATTCATTTCACTAATCCTTATGGAGTTGGCTTTGGCTACAAATTAAGTATCTCAGTATTTGATTATATTCATAAAATGAGACTTAGACATGACAGAAACAAAATAATTCTAGTACAAAATATTATAAATTTTCAGAGCCATGTGATAATCAAAAGCTTCCAGTCTGTTGACATAGGCAGGAAATCATTAGAATTGTTTTAATACCATCTTAGAAGAATAATTACTTCTGACATGAAGATGAAAAAGCAGAGAATTTGTTGAGAAGGAGAGCCATGAAGACATTGCTGTTCGTTCACCAATATGGACAGTTTTTGTTATCTGAGCCAAAGCTCCATACCTTCAAATGAAAGTTGATTACTGATATACTACAAAAAGTAAATTGTGGTGATCCAACATTTTAGTGTTTTTCACTGAGCATTTTTGAATGTTGCTATTATTGCTATGAAAATCTTACTTCAACTAGCAACCCTATTGACCTTGAGTTGGAATTGCTTCTTTGTAGAAATCTTGCATCCAACATTATCAACTGTGTAAAAACTTGATATGCTAATGTTCTTTGAAACTATGAGCTCCTTATTAGAAATCTGGGATTACTTATCATACTGATAATAATGAACTTACAAATTCTGGGGAAAAAGATTTTTAAAATTTCAACTTTTTGCAAAGTATATTATTGCAACTTGAAGACCAGTGATAATTAAGGGTTTTTTTGATATTTTTATACCCGTATATAAGTTCATCTCTCAGTCACCAGAGAAGGCTCTTCTTATAGCAAATGGCGATTAACACAGCCCCACAACTGGTCAACATATAGAGAATAAGAAACCACAGAGTGCTCATCCCTAAATGGGACCACCTATATGGCATTCTCTCCTCCCAAGGCTAAAGGATCATTGAAGAAGAAGGGACAAGAAGATTGTTAGAGACAGAGGTGGTAGATGGATAGCAGGAAACACCACAGATCAGTTGCAGGAATTAATCTACAGTGCTTAAGGCAGCATGCACAAGTCCTGTGCAAACCCTAGCCTGACAGGGGCCTAGCATGGATGGGGGATGTGAATAGGAAGCCACAGTACTAGCTGAGGATCTATTGGCAATTGATAGATGCTGAAAGAGAGAGAGACAGTTTTCCTTATTGGTGTGATGCCTCGTAGGTTGACCAGAAACAAGGGATAGACCCACACCCAAGAGCATTAGGAAATACATATTAGCATTGATAGATCTTTAAAAAAAACAAATAATAATAGAAGACATGAAGTTGGTGTGGGGGTAGGAAGGTGTGGTGGAGAAGGGCTTGAGAGGTCTCAATATGATCAAAATATATTGTATGAAATTTTAGAATCAATAAAAATATTTTAAAGGTTTTTTGAAAACTTAATCTATCTATGTTCCTTTCTCTGCTTCTCTCAGTGTAGCAGACTTTTCTAACTACTTGTCCTTATTTTTTCAAAATTTTTCAGATTTCAAGCTTCATACATTTGCAACAATCTTACTTTACCTATTCAGACTTACCAGTGGGCAGCTACATGCTACTTTAGGTAGAAAATGTATTTGTATTATTTTGCATTGTTTTGAGCTGCAGCAGGCAAGAATGTAGGAGTCAGTGGACGGTCTTGAATAGGAAAGTTTCATTATGATTTCAGATTCTCAAACAAATCTATTTGGAACAAATCTCCAGGGAAGTCCTACAGAAAATGAATTCATTTTGCATCCAAGTCTCAGGGACATAAATTCATAAAATTGCAAACTGGCTTTTCTCTTTCACCCCTTAGGCAACCTCAGTAAGAAATCTGAAAGGAGGACTGGAGAGATGGCTCCACAGTTAAGAGCACTGACTGCAGAGGACCTGAGTTCAGTTGCCAGCACACACATAATAGCTAACAACTGTTGATAACTCCAGTTCCAGGGTATCTGATGCCCTCTTCTGGCCTCAGGGGCATTATATGACACAGGTACACCTACATAAGTGTAGGCAAATAAAAGTCATAAACATAAAAATAAAATAAATAATTAAAATAATAAATGTGAACTTGCAACAGTGGTGACAGCATGCACAAGACCCATGTCGAGTCAATCAGACAAAATCTCAACATAGACCAAGGGAAATGGGCAGCAGGCCCCAACCCTAGACAAGGAACTAAGAGCAACTAATTACTGCTGGATGAGGAAGAGTAGATCTTCTTTAAGTGAGTGATGATGCTAGATATGTTGACTAGACTCCAGTGGGTAGACTTGTACTGAGGGACTTCTGGGTAAAAATGTTTGGCTGGATAGGATGTATCATATCTGACAGAATATATGAAATCCTGTAGGGGTATGAAGGTACAGATAGGGAGAGGCACTAAGTCTGATTAATAAATATTAGCTAAAATGCACAAAATCAATAAAAATATTTTTTAAAAAGAAATGTGAAACTTCACCATCATACATGAGGTAATAAATACATTTTAATGTGGATGATTTGAATTGGAGGAGGGGTACATTGCAGATGATTGGATTGCTATGAATTATAACTCCAAAATTTGGTTCTATTGACTTTACATAAATTCAAGTAACTCGGGGAAAGATTGTTCCTCTGTGATAATAACTGAGAACATACTGCGTTTACTATCTTACCACACGTGACTAGAACACGTCCGGGTATAAAAACGACCTCCAGGACTGGAGAGATGAATCAGCAGTTAAGATCACAGGCTGCTCTTGCAGTGAACCCAGGTTTAATTCCCAGCACCCACATGGTGCTGGGAATAATAATAATAATGTATAATCTATAACTCCAGTTCTAGGAGAATCCAAAACCTTCTTCTGATCTCCATGGGCATTGCATGACACAGGTGCACTTACGAACTTGGAGACAATACACTCATACACATAAAATAAAAATAATAAATAAAAATATTTTAAAAGACCACTAACGAAGATTTGGGAAATAAAGACATTCTAATTGTCTTGGATTAAAAATAAAATGAACGCTCAAATACATCAAGATGAAGACAATTAGGCCAGGACATAACTAATACAAAGCTTTTGTAAGGATCACAAAGGAATCCCCTGAAATTATAGAAACATCTCACAGCAGTTCTGGGTGCCTAGTATATATCAAAGCTAGAGGGATGGTTCAGTAGTTAAGAGCACATTGTTACTCTTGCAGAGGACCCAAGTTTAGTTCCCAGCACTCATACTGGGCAATTCAAATAATGCAAATTAAGACTACTTTGAAATTTCATCTTACCCCAGTCAGAGTAGCTAAGATCCAAATATTGACAGTGCTCATGAAAATATCGGGAAAGGGGAACTTTTAAAAAAATATATTTTGTCAGGCATGGTGGTGCATGCCTTTAATCCCAGCATTTGGAAGGCAGAGGTAGGAAGGCCTCTGTAAATTCAAGGCTCACTTGATCTACATAGAGATTCCCAGGCCAGTTGGGGCTACAAGGAGACCCTGTCTCAAAAAAGACAAAAAAAAGATATAAATAAATATTTTATTTCGTATTTTTATTTTATGTGTCTAAGTGCTTTCCTTGCATGTTTGTAAATGCATCACATGTGTGCAATGCCTGCAGTGGCCAGAAGAAGGTGTCAGACCCTCCTCTGGAACTGGAGTCAAAGACAGTTGTTAGCTACCATGTGGGTCTGGAAATCGAACCTGCGTCCTCTAGAAAAATTGCAAGTGTTCTTAACTGCTCAGCCATCACTCCAGCCCCAAGAGGAAGGGGAACTCTTATCCATTGCTGTTAGAGTGCAAACCGGTGCATCCACTGTGGAAATCAGTGTGGAGAGGCATCAAAAATCTAGAAATTTATCTCCCATTTGATCCAGCCATACCCCTCTTACGCATATACCCCAAAGACTCTGTACCCTACGACAGAAATATCTGTCCACCCATGTTTATTGATGCTCTTTTTATACTAAGATTAAAATAATCTGAATCTCAATCAGGAACTTAAAGAACTCAGTTCTAATGAAGCTATTAAGATGACTACATCTTCTTGAACCCCAATATTCAAACAGAATAAATTTTCTAAATCTTATAAAATAGGTTATTGGCCTCTCAAGTTAAGCCTAGGGTATGGGCTATCTTATTTGTGGCTAATCTAATGCCTATCATCTATCATTATGTTAAATATATTTATTAATTTCCAGACAGAAATAACATTCATCTGCTACTTCTGCTTTCTTATATATACATTTTCCCTCACTCATTCATTACTGTAAATCTGTTTCCCTCACACACATTAAAATGTGGATATTGAATGAAAACACTGACTCTGACTACAGCCATAAGAAAAAATAGAAGCAGAGAACATATCTTATGGAAATGGGAAGTTTTTATGGATAGGAAATATATAATTTCAAAGCTATTGCTACATTTCTTCAAAAATATAGTGACCTGAGGGATGGAGAGATAGTTCAATGGTTAAGAGCACTGACTACTCTTGCAGATGACCCAGGTTAGATTCAAAGCACCCACATGTGGCTAACAACTGTCCTAACTCCAGTTGCAAGGGATTCAATGTCCTCTTCTGACCTTCAAGCACATTTCATGACACAGGTGCACTCACACACATGTGGGCAATACATTCATACACATGAAAAATTAAATTTTTTAAATGGTGACACAAGATCTTAACAGATAATAAGATGAGTGGAAGCAAATACAGATTAACCAGAAATTTTCTGGAATAGAATCAATTAATACTTTACATTTCTGACTAGCAATGAAATTTGTAGGATTTCCTTAAAATTAAATGCTCTTTACAATTACCCATGAAGGCAAATTGAAGGTTAAGATTATGCCCATTTCACAAATGGCAAATTGAAGTCCTGCAGAAACTTTATGTAAGAGATTCTACATACAAAACTGATAAAAGCACAGATTTTGTCATTGAAAATTCCATTTCCTATGCTATGCATATTATCTAATGGGCTAGGAATTAACCTGAACCACTCTTTCAAAAACTCTGCTAAATGGCTAGGGGTGCAGTTTAGCTAGGTTGGTAAAGTGCTTCACTAGCCTATTCAAAGTCCTGGATACAATATAAACTGGGCTATATAAACTGGCCGTGTGGTACACACCTGTAATCCCAGAAACCTTTAGGTAGAAGTAGGAATTTCAGAAATTCAAGACCATTCTTGGGTACAAACTGAGTTTGAGGCCAGCCTGAGCTACAATAGATTACCCTTCCAAAGCTCTAGGAACTTTGCAGAGAGAATATAAGACCTAGAAAATGGTACAGAATACTATAAAATATAGTCTTCTGCACCTAGCATGACTGTAACACTCATGAACTCAAGGTAGCAGTGGCTACCTACTCAAAATTAGAACCATTAACATTCCATCATGGATAGAGATGGGACTCATAAGGCCCCCACCTTTCCAGAGGAGCTACAGACAGTTAAAAGTTGTAGAGTGAAGGGAACTCATATTATTCAATTTTGTGATCACTGGTACATTGTCCAATCAACAGAATAAATCTCTATTCATGCTCATGCATACAACCCTACTTAAATGCGAGTCATTAAAATAAGAAGAGAGAAAAGGCAAGAAAGTATGAGTGGGACTTGAAAAAAAATAATTTAGAAAGAGGTAAAGGGGAGTTATAAAGGATAATCAGGGATCAAATAATATTATATAAATTGTATGTATGAATTTGTAAAAGAATATATAAATGATATATAAAGTCTACTAAAGTTGTTTTAACACTTGGTTCAAGAAGCAAGATATTCTAAATAAATGTAAACCTTTTTTATAATATACACACAAAAATGGCTGATTAGATCATGATAAAAAGAGCTATGTTAAGACCATCTAGGAATAGGATGCAGAAAGATTTTAAGAGCCATAGATCAAGGAGGAACAAAGCAAAAAAGTATCTTCTGGACATCATAGGACCACTGCACTCATGAACTCATAGTAGCTGTGCAAAAGACCTGCACAAGATCAAGCCAATCAACATTCTAGAAAAGAGGGGAGAGACTCACGAACACTCCCCCCTTACTGAAGAACTATGGACAGTTGATAGCTTTGGGGTAAGGAGAATTAGTTTTCCTTAAGGGTGTGGCCCCTGTAAGGTCAACCATGTGCCAGTGGATGTTCCCACACTCATGAGTACATGGACAGCACAAATCTTAGTGGTTTATAAAAATAAAGAACACGAAACTGAAAGAGGATAAGCATGAATCTAGGAAGAGTTAATAAATATGTACTAAATAAATTATATTTGTGCATGAAACACTCAAAGAATGAAAATATGTTTTTAAAGACAGATTTGTTGTTTTTTTTCTATATTATATATATATATATACAAATTTTTAGTGAACATACAGATTACAGGGAATCATGGAAGAAAAGGTGATGAGTTTCAGCTCACGTACCCCTCAAAACATTGAAATATTTGTTTTTAAATGGATTGAAATTGAAATTTTAAATCATATTTTAATTACCCCAGGGAAGCCTGAGACTAAGAAATTCTTTTAAAATGTTGACAAACTGACCATCTGTTTTAAAGGTTGAGCTTCATCCTAGTAAATTCCATTCTTTGAATCTGGTATTACTCTCTTTTGTAATCTAGAACTATATCTAGTCAGACAGAACTCTCCAGTACTTGCAACACAGTTCGCTTCTTAAAATTAGTTTCAAGTTGAATGTGGTTGCTCATGTCTGTAATCCCAACAATTGGGAGATTGATGCCAGAGGATAGCTGTGATTTGAAAGCCAGTCTGAACTTCATAGTAAGACCCAGTCTTGCCTGGACTTACATTGCAAGACCATGTCTCCAAACAGAAAAACAAAAAAAAAGTATCAAATTAATACTTATTTGCTTGATCCAGGTGTATCCCATCTATAGTCCACAGGCCACATGCAACCACATGTGACAGGGGATAGCTATGAATACACTCCAACAAAATATTAAAGCTTATTTAAAACATGAGAGACTTTTGCCACTTTTTTGTACTTTATTGAATTTTGTATATTTCATGCACATCTTAAACATCTTCATATCCCCTTCCCCATCATTACCCTTCTATAGACCCTCAATGGATTTCATACATTCTGTCATTTGTGCTAAAGCCTATTGAATCAAGTTAGTGTACTCATATAGCCCTTAGTGCAAGATCATTCACTGAAGTCTAGTCAGCTTATCTAGAGTCACTCCCTCAAAGAAGATCATCTCTCCCTCATCCAGTAGTAATCAGCTTCCCAATAGTTCTTCAGTTAAGATTGGGGCCTGCTGCTTATTTTCACAGTTATATGCTGGGTTTTGTCTGCTTGAATTTTCTTGGTCTTGTGTTTGCTGTTACCATTGCTGTAAGTTCATATGAGAAAGGTGCCAAGACTTTAAGTCTCTATTTCCATGTGATCATGCACCTACTCCCTTGGCTCTTACAATCTTTCCACCCCCAGTTCTGCAATGGTCCCTGATCCCTGGGTGGGTAGAGCTTAATATGAGTCCTGTTCAAGGACCTACACTCTGAAAACTTTTATTCTATACACTTTGGCCATTTGTGGCCCTTTGTGTTCATTGCTCTCTGTTGCATGAGGGAGCTTCACTGATGAGAGTTGAGAGATGCAGTAGTATTCTCTCTACCCCTTGTTCCACTCTGTTCCATATATCTAAGATGTAGAGGTTCCATTGTACATGTACCAATTAAGGTTGGGCATTTCACAGACACTTAATCACTGTGTATGACCAGTTGTGGTACTCTGTAATAGTCTCTGTTGCAAAAGAAACTTCTTTGATGAGTGATGATTAGCACATTTGTCTGTAAATAAAAGCATCAATCAATGCTCCAACCCCACCTTTAAGGTCTAATAATCACAATGACTAGGAAAAAAATCTATATTTGGGCGTTTTTATCTTGGAGGTAATCAACAGCTACCTAATTGGATGTAAAGCCCACTCAATGAGAGGAAACTCATGTAGCCAAATACACATGGCTACAGAGATCATAGATCTTAGAGAAAATCCCCAAACTGTCACATCTCTAGACAAATGTAATTTCTTGCCAACTTTTTTTGTATCAAAATTGTGAAATTCTCAAGCATGATCTTTGCTGGTTACATCATCAGGTTGCCACGTCAAAAGGTTGGACATGCTTAAATGCATGTCCAGACTTATGTAATGATAATTTAATCCTTTGAATAACTTAGATTATTCAAGGGAAAATGAAAGCAAAGTTCAGTTCCATCATCAGATGAGTAGCTAGACCATTAAAATCTGTTATAGACCTGAGTTCCCAAGAATCAGTGATTCCATATTTAACATTATTATCCTCCTCACTAGTTATTTCTTTGCCTTTCTAACTGACCTTCAGAAATCACTTCTACTCATTGAATAATGTTCTTGTACCTTGGATTACAGGTCAAATCTATTCAAATATTACTGCCAATACCATTTTCATTTCTTCTTTCTTAAACCCAATCAGAACTATGAAAAAAGTCACCTCTTAAATGTTTAAAAAAAATCCCTGATTTGTACTATATTCCATTTTTCATGAATTGCCACCATGATCAGTTTCAAACAACCATTGACTTAAAACTGATTATTCAGTCTGAAGGATTCAGTCAAGCTCCAGCAGACCACAAACATATCTCATACTCTAATCAAATGAATTTATTCTAACTCTGAGAATATGTTCTTACATTCTCTGTAACTGTGCTTCTTTATATAATTTAATGAACTCTTTCTTTTCATGTAGAATTCCCATCTACCCAACTTGAAACCCAAATGATACTTCCTTCTGAATTACTTGTATATCTTGTTGATTTTAACACATTGACTCTATAGTTACTTATTATTCATGTCACAATCCTCTATCAATAGAGAACAGATGTATTTCGTCTGTCTAATAGCCTTGAGGGCTTTTTACATATTCATATTTTTTAGGTTCTAGATTTCAGTGGATGAAGCAATACCTGAATTGTAGTTATACAGTGATATATAAGGCAAAGCTAGTTAACAAAGACCAGAGAAAGTAGGAAGGTAAAAGGAGGAAGAAAGTTGACCAATGGGTACTAAGTTATGGTTTGATAGAAAGTACAATGTCAGGTGTGCTATTGCACTTTAGGTGGCTACAGATAAAAATAATGTACTCTGTATTTCTATAAGCTAGATAAAAAGATTCTACAAGTGTTGGATACAAAGAAATGATAAATCTTTAAATGTATATAACCTGACATAAATATTAAACAATATATGCATGCATCAAACCATTATATAATATCCCATTATGTAGAGTTTTAATTTTTCATGTTTCAATTAAAAATACTTTAATTGACAAAATGAATATAGAATGATACAGTGTACTTGAGGTACTTGAGCCTGAAATATAAGGACAAAAGTATGATTTCATATTAGTTAAGTATGCATCTACTTCAAAACATGCTTAAAAACTTATACTCAAAAGTGGATCAAATATGATCTCTACTACTTACTAGCAATGTGCTGCCAAACAAGTTCCCTAATATCTCTATTCCTTGGTTTCTTCAGCTATAGATTGGATATAATAATATTGTTTTATCAGATTGTTCAGATAATTGTATATAACAGGTACCACAGTTAATGTAAATTGGTCAATAATAAAAATAATAAATAGGATCTGAATCATTTTTAAACTTAAAAAATTAAAGAAGGAATGAATTGCCATTCTAGGAATCACAAAAACAGCATTTCCTTACACTGTAGTTTCCAAACTTAATTTTAAAAACCCTTGTGCCTACTCCTATGCCCTATTTTCTCCTTACTAAATAATTCATTCTCCCCATATCCTACTTCACAGATCCCATGAAGTTTCCCTCTGCAGAGAATCAAAATTAGTGTCATATTTTAGCATGCACTTGTTATGAAAATCTTTTCTAATCTTGCAGTATCAAATTATCTATAGTACAAACTGCCCCAACTCACATAACTCTTAGAAAACCCATTTAGTGTCCTTCCCCTCAAATAACAAAGGACATGAGACTACTGACATTTCTTTTAAGCAGATAATCACATATAGGGACCCTGGCTTATCCATTTACTCTACATCAAAGAAATATTCTGCTTCTAACCTGATAAGTAGAAGGTCCAAATAAAAATCTTTGTCCATACCAAGAGTGAAGAAAGTATCTGTTCTAGTTACTTTGTATTGCTATGATTAAAAACACTGACCAAAACCAACTTCCAAAGGAAAGGGTTTATTTGGCTTAAAGCACAGTCCATCATCAAGTGAAGCTATGGCAGGAACTCAGGGCAGGACCCTAAAGCACAGACCATGGAGATACACTGTTTACTGGTTTGCTCTCCTGGCCTGTGCACAGGCTGCTTTCCTGTGCAACAGAAGACCACCTTCCAAGAATGACACTGCCCACAGTGGGGCGGACCCTCCCACATCACTCAATAATAAAGAAAATGCCCCACAGACAATTCCATAAGGACAATCCAATAGAAGAAATTTCTCATTTGAGGTTCCCATTTCTCAGGTTTGTCAAATTGAAAACTAAAGTTAGCCAGCACACTATCCAGCATCTTTTGTCGAACAAGCATGTCCAACCTATAACCAAATGAGGCCAAATGCAAAATTATAAAATTATTTAAAATGCATAAGACTTTGGGGGAGTAACTTAGTTGTGCAGTTCTCATACATGAAGTATAGATAACAACATCATGCCACAAGTTTCAAGAATTTGGAAAAGCCTGGACATAAGAAACAAATCACCCTTCATGATGCACTTTGGACATTTATAAAAGTATCAAAGAAAGACAATAATAACTAATTGCCCTTGGCCAAAAAAAGAAATTAGGAGAAATTAGGTCCATAAGAGAACTACACCTTATCTCTCACAAGCGTGCATAATCTTGCAAATAACAAATGTTTGATTCTATTAAAATTGCCCTAAATGCATCAACAAACTGTTATTTTTCATAATGTGGCTAATAGAAATTTATCTCAAATCTGAACTCACAATGTCTTGAGTACATACCCTAAATCTGAACTTGGTATCTCTTCCAAGTAGAACCCTTGTGTTTTTGTCTCTATCCTTAAGTCCTAGGAGCTGTTTAAGTCATGGTCTATTTTTTATCTGTTTCCACATCTGCCTATTTTCAAAGCAACATTGCCAACATAATATGTAGTGGAGCTTGTATGTGGCAGGCATTTCGTTCATAGAAATGGATTAAGGTCCATTAGAGTTTACTTTTCCTTAGTTTATGAGGCAACTCTTTCATCCTCTGAAACAGTCCAAAGAAGTCTGGTCATCCTTTTTAAACATAAATTTGTCTAACATTCTCATTGTTACCAGAGTAATGGGTTGGAAACTTAGAAAAACTCATCATGGGGGCTAGAGAGTTGGCTCAGCAGTTAAGAGCACTGGCTGCTCTTGCAGAGGACCCAGGTTTGATTTCCAGCACCTTCATGGTGGCTAACAACCATCCTTGACTCCAGTGCCAGAGGAATCCAACACCCTTTCCTGATCTCTGTGGGCCTTGAATGACACTCACGGGTGTACTTCCACACACGTAGGCATACACTCATACACATAAAATAGTAATAAGTAAAACAGAAGAAAAAGAAAACCTCATCCTATTCTAGTGTTCTAATTTGTAGCATGTAAACTCATTCCTCATAGAGACTCCATCTTCAGCCTTATGTGAATTAAGAGCTCAGAGATTTTATTCTTATTCAGTAGATTCAGTATCTTCCAAGTTCCCTGCTGAATGCAGTAAAGGAATGTCCCATTTGTTTCCTGAAATTCTAGTTTAAGAAAATCATTTTGAAAAGTTTAACTGCTGTAGAGCAATAAGAAAAATTATATTTGCTCGTAATAACATATATGAATCTTAAATCATAATGAGCAATCTGGGCATGGGGACTCACTCAGAATTTAGGAAACTGAAGCAGAAGAATCACCTTAAATTTGAGGGCAGCCTGGTCTACATAGTGAACTCCAGATCAGCTTGGCTGTGTGGGAAGACACTCTCTCAAGAAAAACACAAAAAGTTAGTAAAGGAAGCTTATTTCAAGCAGTATATATGGTATGACTATATTTATTTCTAGCTTAAATACAGTTGCAACAAATGCAGTATGTAGTGTTACAAGTGTGAAACTGGTTGTACTTATGGAAAAGATGTTGAATAAATAGCATGAGGCACAGAGCAGGCTTCTAGGAAACTTTTTTTCTTTATTTGTATTATGAGTACATAGGGTTTGTCCGGTGGCAACTCCATGAGCTCAATGCTTACTAGCTGAACACTTTTTTGTATGTGGTCTACAACACATTAAAAACTTACTAGCTAAGGTTGGAGCTTCTTACTCATTTTCCCAGTTCTATACCGTTTTTTTTTTCCTGGTTTGAGTTTCCATGAGTCTTGTGCATAATGGAAGATGGTCTTCTTTAAGGAAGTGACACTGGACAGTGTGACCAGACTTCAGTGGATGAACTCACAATGAAGGACATCTGGGGACACAAACTTAACTCAATAGGACTTAATATATATGGCAGAATGCACAAAATCTGGTGTTGAAGATATGTGGTTATCCAGATAAGGGAGGGTCTAAATATGATGAAAATAAAACATGTACTGTAAAAACTGCTAACATAATATAACTAAAGTAATGAAAATGGATTTTTTTCTGTTGATGGTAAAAGTATTTCAGATGACATAATATTAAACATGTAGATATTAACAAACCATAGACAATGAAAATAGCTTTCAAAATTCAAATGGAAGAAGATATTGTACCAAAAAGGAAGACAAGGAAAAAAGAGCAGTAAATAATAAAGGAAAGACATTGTTTTATAACTAAGGAAAATAAATTCCTTTCAAGAATTTAGGAGAGAGAATAATTAGAAAGTATCATTTTCCTTCATTAACTGAACATTTTTACTCATTACTGAAAACAGCTCGAGGTCACAGACTCAGTCAGGTTTCTCTGAAACAATTATGAGTGCTCTTTGCCTGTTACTAACAGGCACTTTCAATCCATCATTTAAATGTCTAGCACACATTTCCTTGTTTCCATATTACAATTTGAAATTTCATATCATACTGCAGGCATTTTGAAGTTCCCAATTTCTAACGCAACAGCAGACACCTTCTACATGATTATTACATACTTATAAAAGTCTGAATGAAGAATTTTACCTCTACTTTCTCTGTGCTTTTAAACCTCCTTTAGAAGATATTTGTTATGATTCGTTTAAACCTAGGTATAAATATAAATTCACACTCAGGAACAGATATTTTTCCACTAGGCTCCAACAGATTGTGACAATCCAATGGTAATATAGATGGCCTGATTAAACCAAATGAGTCACACAACAAAACCAAAAGTCATGAAACTGGGGAAGGGATAGGTAGGGAGGAGAGGCTTTGGTAGGGGTAAGAGGGGATTAAGAGATGGTAGGGTGGGGATAGAGAATGACCAGAACGCATTATATACATGTATGGAATTTTCAAAGACTAAGCAATCAAAAATGGGATTCTACATCTCATCCAGCCATTTTACTGATAAAGAAACCACCAAGAAAACGAGAATAACATCCTGTTCAAGATGACATAGATCCTCAGGAACACTCCAATCCAAGCCTCCTTTGTAGAAGATGAGAACAGTTAAGCTCTATATCAGAGTATGACTTTTCAAGATAATCATAGACTGAAACAAGGAAAGTTAAGGTGCAAAGGGATGGCTACTCTGTGCCTTTGCAGATACTAGGGCTTCACCTTTCGAGGGGTGTAATAGCAGTGAGTTCCCGAAAGGTATCAAGGAGTCATGAAAAGGCATGAAGAAACAACATAAGCTCTTGTAGAGATGTTGATGGCAAGACTGCATCAACTGAACAAGAACAGCACCATGGTATCTGGAAATAACATATCCCAACAAGAAGTTGGTCTCATATTAACTAGCCTGAGACATCCCTGGATCACTGGCTAAAGCTGAATGTGGAGAATAATTTGATGTTTTTCTATCAAGGGCCAGACCTTGTATATGTCTGTAAATGTAGTGCATTGGGAAAGGGACAGGTAGGGGCCAAAGTGCTGTTCCAAAGGACTCCTTGGGAGAGTAATCCTGCAAGCTCAGGAGAGGCGATAGATAAAAGGAGTCATTTTCATTTTCTCTGTTCCCAAGAACAGAGAAAGGCTTGCAGTAGAAAATTTAAACAGATGGGCTTGTGTAGGTAGGAGAATTCTCAATGAGACTATGTCACACAGGTAGAAGGGCTAATTTAGAAGGAAGAATCAATAGAGATGCGGTGATGAATACTAATAAAGTAAGCTTTGAAACTCCAAATCAATGGGAAACATCTGAAGCTATGCAGGGGAAAGGGTTACTGCTTCTAGTTTTCAGCAAGTATCATGGAACTTTGAGTCATGTGAAGTAAATGTGAAGATGGTGGTAAAATTGGGATGAAAAAGAAGAAAATTTTGGTAGTGACTAGTGGAAAAACATCAAAAAGAGAAAAGGAAAATCCTCTATGAATCTGTCTCTTGAAATTATTTAAAGACTGGAACCTCAGTGCCACCCATCATCCATTTCACATCCATTTATTGAGATCTGCAACAGAGTAAGCCAGGGCCTAGAATGAACAATGTGTCTCCAAGTCTCCCCCTGAAAAACTATATTTGCTGTGAACATTGGGGCTGCTTGTAATGGCTGACTTCAAATTTTTCTGCTTGGGGACTAATGACTACAGCTAAGTATTGCTTATGAAGTGTCAGAGCGCTCAATCCACGAGTTTAGGGATCTCTTCTTTATTAAGTTTATCACAGCTCAAGCACTGTGTAAATTAAGAGCTCATGAGAAGAAACAATTATCACATGTGGAAACCATGCATTTCTAAGGACATTACATACCTTGCAAGGAATGCACAAAATGTTTAGATGCTGGTTTAGATGTTTAGAATCTCTCCAAGTTGGGGGGGATGGTGCCTGAAAATGTATAGATCTCTCTCACAACCTGGGGTCCTTGAAGAAGTGGGCCAAATACTTGAGCAAGTCAAAGCTTAGAAGCATCAGTAGTTTGCCTTTAACATACAGTGGAAATTCTCAGAAGTCTATATGCAGAATCATAAACTCTTGATAAATTTAAGAATAGTTATCCTCTAATAATGTCCTCATTATTAGTGCCTAATATTAATTAGGCACTAATTATAGTGCCTAAGTGCCTGATCCCTCCCCATAATCACCCTATCCCAATTCAGTCTCTGGGATATTGGGTATGGCAAGTGAGCTACTGTTACATTATCATCAGCAATCTCTCAGAGAGTTGGAAAAAAACAAAAACTACAATTGTTATGAGCCTGGAAGTTCTATAACCTAAATACTTTCATAAAACCTTCATCCTGTAATTATCTAGCAAAACTACAGTAGTGAAATGTACATGTATGTATTTTTGCATACTCATGATTGATATAAATACACTGATTTGATTATTATGACATCAATACAACAAAATGGTAGTTACAATACATAATATAGGATAGCTTCTCCCAAAAGTCACCTCTTTTGGAGAGCCATTATCTCTAAACAAAATTAAAAACAATAAACACACCAGCTGGAAGCCATGCTTCATTTTTTTCCTATCAGTATGGCCTTCATCCAAGACATTATCTCCTCTGGCCTTCCTCCCAAACTTCTGTCCACCTATTGTATGGTTATATCACTCTTGGAATGCTTTTGGCCTTTACTGGGAATCCTACCTCAAGCTTGCCAGTTCGTTGTGTCTCCAGAGTTTTTCCAAATAATATGAGTATCAAGGTTAGATAGACATTGAAAGGAAAATAAAAAATGAAAGCCTGCTATAAAGATCTGTAATTGATAAAACCCATGTCAATGGAGTCAAATGAAACCAGATCCCTAACTTCAATTTGTATATATCTTCACAGCTGGGATACATGGCAAGAATCTGAAATATCAGCTCTATCATTTACACATCAGTAACATTGCATTGCTCTGAAGGCAATTTTACTAAGTTTATTCAGTTCTGTCTTAATTTTTTTCCAATTCTATAAAAGACACCAATGGTGCTTTTGTTTTCTTTCTCTGTAATGTTTATCATGGATAAGACCCATATAAAATGCCCCTTGTCACATAGTCTCACCCTAGTAGTGCCCATGTATGCCTTTCTTTCTGATCCTGTTCCCTGTTCATTACCAGATATTCTCAATCCTTTCTGCATAGACATCTGTAACCCCAGGCACACCCCAAGTTTTCAGTATGTGCTATAGAATTTTGTCACAGCCTTTTAAAAAATCTTGGGATCCAGGCTCTGGTTGTGTCACTTGCATGTGGCATTTAAACTCTGAAACTCAATTTCCCGATCTGCTAAGGAAAATGCAATAAATTATCAGCAAGTTTCCTTCAAACTCTGAAAGTGATCCAAAGTTACTAGAAGACAGGAAGAAGAAAGGAAAAAGATACAGTAATCTCATGTCTTTGGAACTCAAAATGATCTCCCCTTTGATATTTTTCAATGTCTCTGATTGTCTCTGTAATAAAATCTTAGCTTCTACTAATTTCTCTAACAGAAGAAACTACACTGAGGGTCTGGGTACAAAAGCTTGA
Organism: Eospalax fontanierii; assembly: GCA_035773235.1. Classification (NCBI taxonomy): domain Eukaryota; kingdom Metazoa; phylum Chordata; class Mammalia; order Rodentia; family Spalacidae; genus Eospalax; species Eospalax fontanierii. The sequence goes on along the minus strand of CM069525.1, from coordinate 20,004,802 downwards.
CCAGATAGGCCTCAACATATACAAAAGAACACATAAAATGCGATGGGAGATGTTGGAGTTGTAGATGATGGAGAGGGTCTAAGGGATTTATTGTATGAAATGCACAGCCAGGCATGGTGACTAACACCTTTAATCCCAGCTTTCCAGAAGCAGAAACATGTGGATCTCTGTGAGTTCAAGTCCATCCTGGTCTACACAGAAAGTTCCAGATCTGATGGGGCTATTGGGAGACCCTGTCTCAAAATACAAAAAATGAAAGAAATACAGAAAAACTCAATAAAGGTATACATTTATCTTAGAAAGAAGTATAGTCCATTAGTGGCCTGCACAGTAAACACCTTCAAATCAAGGGAAGTCTCTTTGTACTCTCATTGTCTAGAACCTGACCCAAATCCTCTTAATGATTCTTAAACCACAAAATATTCCTCTCTTAGGTATTATTGCAATTAAAATTCTATCTCTAAATAAAATGAAAGATTTTCAACTCCTCATCAAGAGATTGCAAGGAAAATGGGGCACAAAACATGTCTTTGGCGGCACACTCTTCCAGGATCCCTGAAATATGACATATATGTTGAATTTTTTCCAACATGAAGTAGTTTAGATGACTTAAAATAGATCACAGATGAGAAAGCTCTGAGAGAATGTTAGGGCACAGGGAGGATACAGAAACACCCAATCAAATGGGATAAATTTTTACAAAGGACTAAAGGATTTTGATTACAATGGATAATCCACTGCTATAGGAATAGTGCAAAATGCATTCATTAATGCTCTTAAAATGGAAAAGACAATGACCTGGAGCACCTGTTAGGAACTCTGGTCTTCCACTGAAGGGACCAGCTCACAATGGAGTGGGCAGGGAAGGAGCTGGGGAAACAAAAGCCCCTCTGTCTCCACCTGCTTATCTAGCTCTTCCTGGGTTTGTCATTGGCCAAAATTAACTAGAAGGTAACAGACAAGAGAGCCCATAGAGGAAGTCCATACAAGTCAGTCTTCTAGGACAGAGCAGAATGGTAATTGAACGGAAAGTAGACCTGGAGTGGCAAATAGAAAAGATCCACCCCACGACTCAAACAGCTCACTGATAAGCATAACAACTTTTTTGCAAGCAATAATAGAAAAAGCCCAATTCTGACCTGGAGTTCATCAAATCTTTTGTTCATCTCTAGTTTCAACAGGTTTGCCACCAATAATAATAATAATAAGAGCAGGGCCTTCAAATCTCTAGATCCAAATAATGGGTTAAGTGTTCATTTTGAAACTTTTTTATTTATTATTTATATTATTATATTATTTATTGTTCATCTTTGTCTGAGGTGACAGACACTATTTTTGTTTCGTTTGTTATCGAATTTTTGCAATTTTCATACAATACAGTTTGATGGCATTTAGATCCACTCTCATCTCTCCACTTCCCCTCACTGCTCCCTTGCACAATTTAATGAACTTTTATAGATAAAATATGGCTTATAGAGTCTGATATGCGTTCCCCATTGTTCCTCAGTGTGGATCATTCACTGGGTCCAACAAGATTCCCAACCCTGTAAGACACTGTTTTCCCCCCTCCCAGTGGCCATCAATTGGGAAAAATTCCTTAGGTAGGGCTGAGATTTCTTCCCATGTCTATGCTGGATTTTGTCTGGTGTGAGCTTACATGGCATTTATGCATGCTGTCACCATTGCTGTAAGTTCATATAAGTAATTGAGTAGCTGGATAAATACTATTTTAAAGCCTTCAGAGTAAGGCCTCAGAGTAAGAGTCTCTCCACTTCAGTAACAAGTGGTATGGGTATCAGATTCAGGGGCCAGTCTCATCTCAACCAAGCTGAAAGTTGCCAAACTCTAAATAGTGACTAGCTTTCAAGTATGTAGGTTCCCTTCTATGAAAACAAAAGCACTTTGCTGTCTTCAATGATTGTTCTCTTCTTTAAGAGAGGGAGAATTTCAGTGGAGAACAGTAACTTCCTGTAGCATCTTACAAGCACTGCTTGTGTGAAAGAAATACTGTCACCCCCACCTCCTAACTCCACATGCCCCAAGGGGGCTTCATAAGAAAACAAACTGGGAATATCTGTTGGAGCCCCAAATGCATACTCTCTTTCTCCTTTTATCTTATTTTACTTTGACCATAAAATATGAATCAGATTGCAGAAATTAAAGTCACATCTCAGCTTTAATGAAGTCCAATTTCAGTGCTGATGAAATAGTTGACAGCAATGTAGTCTTCAATGAAATAGATGATGTACCAGATTTCACAGGAAAATAACCTTTCCAAGAAGCTAATGGAATATTTCTTTAAATCCCTTTCAAAAAATGTGCCATGATAATTATATATGCTATCTTAGTTGAAGATCTCAGTAGTATACTTTCTTATATATAGTGTCTCTTGCCTGGGACAAATTGTCAATAGATCACAGATTTCAAAAGGAAGATGAGCTTAAAACAAGCTAGAATGATGTCAATTTCATGGAGTCCAGATGGTTCTGTCACACTTTTCTTTAACTACTGGGTTTATATTTTTCTGAGAACTAAATAGACATTGGTGATAGAAATATAGCTACTGACCCCAGAAATGCAATTGAATCACTATGGTAACTATATTTTAAGATGTGTGCCCACCCTGAGCTCTACTTCAATAATCTCCTCTTCTCTGGGAGGTGAGACACTGAAGCCCTATCAAAAATTCATTGACTCCAACAGATTGGGCCAAAAATGAACATCTGATTCAGGAAAAACAATTCTGAGTCTAAACTGAAAATAAAAACATGATTTTCCATAGAATCAGTACAGAGAATGGTCAGAATAAATTCAGAGCTTGACAGAAGGTATGCTGGATAGATTTAAGTTGTCAACTTGACATATATGGCTAGAGCAAACCTCAACTGAGGAATTTCTTCTATTGGATTGTCCTATGGCCATGTCTGTGGGGATTTATCTTGATTGTTGAGTGATGTGAGAGGGCTCAGCCTACTGTGGGTGGTGCCACCCCTGGGCAAATGGTCCTGTGTTATATAACAAAATAGGCTGAGCACAGGCAAGGCGAGCCAGCCAAGAAGCAGATTTCTTTCAAAGGGTCTGTGCTCCAGGTTTCTGCCCTGAGTTTCCTGCCTTGGCTTCCCTTGATGATGGCCTGTGCTTGTAACACAAATAAACCCTTTCCTCCCCAAGTGGTTTTTGGTGAGTGTTTTCCTCGCAGCAATGCAAAGCTAACTAAAACAGAAGGCTACCATTTAGTCAGCTATGATATGCTACATAAACTTATCAAGACAATCAGCATGAAGAAAAGAGAAGCATGACATTAATTAAATACAGAAATTAGAATTTATAAAGGAGCATGTGATGCCAAAGAGAGAGACAGGGACATATATTAGAGGTCTACCTTGACTTTTAGTGACTTCTCAAGTCCTTTTTCTTGTTCCTGCTATGGCCTGAATACAAGTCTTACCCTTAAGACCCTGTGGATAATCTTGTGTCCATTGAGGAAATATTCCCCTTTTGCTTAATCTGCTTTATATTTCAGTTAGGTCATCTGTGTACAGATTAATTCCAGAAGACCCAAATCAAGAATCTCAGGGTTCCAGCTTCCAAAGTAATGCCATAGAGACATAAAGGTTCCCATAAAAATGTTAAGTTTGAGTTGCTAACATCAATAAAGAGTGTGTCAAAGGAATCTTGCAGGACTAGAGACATAGTTAAGAGTATAAGAGCAATTGCTGTTCTTTCAGAGATCTGCGTTCCTTTCCCAGCACCCACATGGAGGCTCACGATCATCTGTTAACTCTAGTTCCAGGGGCTCTGATGCCCTCTTGTGGCCTATATGGGAACCAGGCATGTATGGTGCACATCTATACATACAAGCAAACATTCATCCACATGAAATAAAGTAATTTTTAATGTAATCTTCCTACAAAAAGTTTGAAGAACTTTCAGAAGAAGGTGAGTTACATGAGCGAGCTGTTAATTTCTTGGCAGTGGAGCAGATCAGGGGCAGGGCTTCTTCAAAGGACTTGCTTCCTCGCTGTTCTTTGTCAACTCTTTATACCTAACAGAATGCCAAGAGGTTTGTGTACATTTTACTGTCACTGGTAGCATTTCCTATTTTATGCATCCACTCCAACTTCATTGTAACCATACCAAGTTCGTGATGTTATACTGACCCTATCAAATTGCATTTCTTAAATTCTACAAGGATAAAAACATTAGTTAGAACTTAAAGCATTGGCTAATAAAATATGTAACATGTCCTAGAAAATCACACTATGTACTTTCATTCTTCAAAGCTCTTGTTTTGCTGTTGACGCAATGTCTCCAGGTAATGAGTAAATTTGCATTTATATGCCATAAAGTTCAAAAAACTTTTATGTATTCTTCTTCAGTTATTCTTTCTGCAATCTTATTAAAGTTTGGCAGAGCAGGCATTGGTTAATTCATAGTCACTAGAAATGAGAAGGCTCAGTTAGTCCCATACAGTTATCCAAGGTATATCACCTAATTTATGAATGAAAAAGGAGGGAAACTTAAAGCCTTTACTCTGAAACCTATACTCTTACCATTACAAGGGAAATGCAGATTACTACCAGATGTCTAAAATACCATCTTTACCCTGGGAACCTATTTAACATGGTTTTTAACTATGGTGTCTCTAGTTAATGAAACATGAGCATACATATGTCTGACTTGTTTATGAATTCCCAGCACCTAAAACAATATAGAATATGTGGGAGGTCCATGACCCGGTATGGGTTCTCAAAAGCAAACCTTGATGTGATTAAAATGGGCTATTAGGTATATTCCAAGGGAATCCGTTGGAGACTAGGAGAATGGGACTAGGAAGAAGGAGAAAAGGCAAGGATAAAACATTAATCCCCAAGCATGATAACTTCAACTCAGTCCCACAGGGGAGTTCTAGAAAAAGTCTAGATTCGTCTCTGTTAGAAATCACAGTAGCTAGAAGACATATTCCTTTCCACCTATGAACCAATTCAGTTCTCAGCATCCACGTGGTGGCTAACAACCATCTGTAATTCCAGTTCCAGGGGATCCAACTGCCCCCTCTGACCTCCATGGGCATTCACTTCCATCATGCAGGCAATACATTCATACACAAAACATAAAAATAATAATTTTTTAACAAATAAATAGCTATTGGGATTGGGGAGATAGCTCAGTCTTTAAAGTGCATTGCAAACACGAAAATCTGAGTTTAATATCTAGAACCCACATACAAGAGTTGGACATGGTGGTATACACTTGGACTTGCACTATTGGTGAGGTCGAGACAGGCAGCTGCGAGAGATCAGTGACTAACCAGCCTAGCCTGCACAAGCTTGAGGCCAATTAGATACCTTGTCTCAAAAAAGCAAGATGGGGCAGAAAAAAATATAAGAGCTGAAGGATAGGGACGAGTGTTGTGGAATATCTTCTGAACATGGTATGGCCATTGCACTCATGAGAGTATAGAAGCTGTGATTACCTAGAAATGGCCAAACCAGAGCAAGCCAGTCAAAAGCCCAACATGGAGGGAGAGGAGCTCAGAATGCCCAACCCCTGGCTCAAAAAGTATTGGCAGTTGATACCTGCTGAAATATGAAGGAACATTTTTCTTAGAGGGTGTGGCCACTGGTAGGTTGCCTGTGCTCCAAGGGATGGACCCATATCCATGTGTATATAGGAAACACTCATTGGACTCTATTGATTATATTGTTAAAAAGATGAAGAAAAGAACAAGTTAGGGAAGGAATGTAGAATTTCCAGGAGGAGGCAGAGAGAGTTACTGATGAGTGAATAGGAACTAAATACATTTTATACATGTGTGAAATTACCAATAAGCAAATTTTGAAAAGATAATATCAAGCCAGGAGGGAGACATTTTAAGGGGAGGTCTCTGGTAAGTTAAGGGAAAATTGGAGGTGGATGGGATTAAAATACTGTGTGTAAATATGTGAAATTTTCAAATAATACAAAAAACATATTTTGAAAAACAAACTGGGTGGCTCCTTAAAATCAACACAGAGACACACACACACAAGTGTGCCCATCCTAGCACACACACACAAATATGCACAGGCACACACAAAAGAAAGAAAGGAAGGAAGAGGGAGAGGAGAAGGAAGGAAGGAAGGAAGGAAGGGAGGGAGGGAGGGAGAGAGGGAGGGAGGGAGGGAGGGACGAAGGAAAGAAGGGATATTGAATGAAAGAAATGGAAAAATGAAACACAGAAGAAAGGAAAGATGGAAACAGGGAGAAAGAAATGCAATGTCCCCGCTGCTAATGACCTAAGCTAGGGATCCCAGAAATAATTTCGGCTAAATGTCATCCTCTAGCCTACTGATGAAGGAACTGAAACTCAGAATGTCTCAGTAGTTTGCCTAAGGTCACACAGGTCATCATAGCAGAGCCCAAATTTAAACAGCTCTATCTGGCTCCAAAGCTCTACACAGCATTGCTCATGGCTATCACACCAAGCTATCAATTTACCTGCTGTGTGATCTCCATGCAAAGTGCTTGGCTACTTCAACTCACCAACAGTGAGCTCTTCAGTGGTCCCATGGTCATGCTTTGCATCACTTTGCAGCATCCACCTAACTTGCTTCCATATACATACCATTTCTTCTCCTTACATCTTATTTTATTACTTTTTCTTTTATGTGTATGAGCATATTGCCTATATATGTGTAAGTGCATCCATGTCATGCAATGATCACGGAAATCAGAAGAGGGTATTGGAATCCCCTGGAACTGTAGTTACAGACAGTTGTTAACTGCCGTGTAGGCACTGTGAATTGAACCTGGGAACTCTGCAAGAACAGTCAGTGCTCTTAACTGCAGAGCCATCTTTCCAGCACCCCCACACACACACTTTTTAAAAATTTTATGTGTGTGAGTATATTTGCCTGCATGTATATAAGTGTACCAATGTTATGTGGTGCCAGTGGAGGCAGAAGAGACTATCAAATTCCCCTGGAACTGGACTTATGAATGGCTACTAGCTGCCATGTGGTTGCTGGAACTCGAACCCAGGTCCTCTGCAAGAGCAGTGCTCTGAACCACTAAGCCATCTCTTCATCTCTGCACATAGCATTTCTAATGCCTTCAGATCTCATTGATTTGGAAAAGAAGCAGAATAACAGACTTGGGCATAGAATTCATCAGATAAAGCATGTTGACACCATTCTCTAGGCAAAAACAATGAAAGATGCCAAGGCTTAATGAAGAGTCCAGTCTCCTGAAATCTGACATTTTCATCAGATTGTAGTTTTCTGAGAATGTCTGTGTTTTCCAGAGCATATCTGCTCAGAATGTATGAACAGAAACCTCCTAGGGATTTTTCATCACTTGTTTGTATTGTGCCTGGAGCTCCCCAAATGAGTTTATTATAAATAGGATGGAGTGGTGGGTTTTTTCACAAATTGAGACTAAAATTAGTTTTAAATATTGTTTTTAGTTCTAGACTAACGAGAAATGGCATTTAGACTGATTGCACTATAAGCAGGTAAAGGGTTCAGAGCTTTTAAGGGATTACAACCTGATTTAATATAATTATGAAACTAAATTACAATTAGAGGAGTTTGGTAGGAGGTTTTTTAAGAAGCAGCTATTTCCTTGCTCCTGTATAACACCCAAACCCACAACATTACACACACAATTCCCTTTCAACAGGTAGGAAAATGAAAGAGAATTACAAATGATCCCAGAGCTTAGTGCTTATGGTATTAACTGGCCTCTGCTTTCCTCCTGGACCCCTCGCTTTTGCTTTCCTGCTCTCCATCACATCATCAAATTTGTCTCATTAAACATCCTAGCCAGACTTTTGACTTTTCCTCAAAATGATCTAACCTAGGGCTGACAGCAGTGGACTGGGTTTATTTGCGGATCAAAACTGTGAAAACATATTGAATCTCATCTTCACCTTATTTCGTGTGCCCCCTTAGTCTTTCAGCGGCCACATCTTTCCCCACCATATTGCCATTGCTCCCACCCTGAAAGACTGATAACTGATAACCGTTTGAGTTGCACAGCTCTCTAAAGATCCTACATTTTACCTTATACTCCTCCCCCAGATGCAGTGCTTAATCTAAAGGAGCTTCCTGAAGCTTCTCAAAGCAATCCGCATAGTCTGTGATCTAGTCCACTGACAGACTAAACAAAAATATCTGCTTTTTCCCCATGTCAAGCTCTGACAGTTTCTTAGGCTGTATGGCATTGCTAGCCTCAAACTCAGGATCCTCCTGCCTAGGCCTCCTAAGTAAAGAGATAAGAAGTTGTTATACAAATAGCTAAGTAAACTATTTATACCACATGTGCACACACACACACACACACACACACACACACACACACACACCATGCACACAACCTTCTGTGTCCTCCTATAGCATTTGATTTATCAATATGGAAAGGATACATTTGGATGCTACCCATGGTATATGAGAAATTAGATTTTAAATCATTAGCTTTAGACTGTGGGTATAGTCTACTACTAGAGTACTTGTTTAGAATACATGAAGTCATCAGTTTAATCTCCAGAACCTCTAAAAATTAATTTAAAATGTTAGTCTCTGATATATGGAGATTATAAAACAGCCCACTTTAGTTGTCACAACCTTTTCATCTTTCTGTTATTAAAACATTCTCTCAAACATGACATTATTGATTCATTCAGCCCAGGGACATTTTTCCACTTCTTTTGCTACTTATCAATTATCCCAAGTGATATAAAAAGCAACAAAAGTGGTAGATTGAAGATTACCATAAAAATGATAGATTTTACAAGGTAGATCCAAAACAAAACTCTTCCCCATAGTTAATATCCAACACTATTCATAATGCTTTTCCTCTACCACTCTGTGCTAGTGTGGATACTCATACCTGATTACTAAGCAATTTTCCTAGAAATGATATAAAAGTCTTGTTTAGAGGCCTGTCAATATGCTGTAGAAATTAGCAATTCTCCATATAAACTTCACTGAGGAGTATCAATTTTAGAAACAACACCAAGCCTGGTGCTTCCAGAAATAGTACGTTTGTTACTTGTCTTGTTGATACAATAAAACACTTGACAAAAGCAACTTAAGAAAGGGTTTATTTTGGTTTACATTCAGAGGTGCAGTCTATCGTGGTGAGGAAAGCATGGCAGGTGGATAGGGCAGCTGGTGACATTGTGATAAATGTTCTTGCTCCAGTAGCATTCTCCTTTTAATGCAGTCCAGGAACACAATAGAGGGAATGGTGGCACCCTTATTCAGGGTAAGTGTTCCCACCTCAGTTATCCCAATCTGATCCCTTATAGACATGATCAGAGGTCTCTGTCCTAAGTAATTCTAGATCCTGTCAAGTTAACAATCAATGTTATCTTACTATCTTACCTTTCTAATAGACTAGTCCTTATCTGCTATTCTTAGGAGCTATTATTTATAAACTTCCTGAAAATGCTCTTGGTAAGTGATTTCAAATCTCACTTCACCTTCACCACATTTTAGAACCAGAAAATCCAGGATTCCATTTTGCGCTTATATTGCAAAGACTCATTCCACCACAAATTCCTTCTTAGTGTTCAAGGCTAGCATTCAATGTCCTGTTTCTGAAGCCGTCAAGATTCTACAGGCACTGTTAGAGGCTCCAGCCCCTTTGTTCCTAGAGATCGTTAAGATATCACCATGTGTTTTAGTCATTAATGAAGATTCCCCACCTAGGAGGTAGTTTTCCAACTCTCAGAACTACCATGTTTTCTTCATTTGATTGTCAGTGTTCAACACATCATAGTGAGCTCTTCAACACATATAAGATAGATGCATCAGTTATTTCCTAGATGATGATTTTTTAAGTAAAGTGCGTAAATGGGACTGGAGAGATGGTTCAGCATTTAGCAGCACTAGCTGCACTGGCAGAGAACCCAGGTTTGACTCTCAGTGCCCACATGGCAGCTAATAACTGTTCATAACTCCAGTTCCAAGGGAATTCAGTACCCTCTTCTGACCTCTGCAGGCATTGTACAATGCAGGTGCATTTACATATATGCAGGAAATACACTCATACAAATAAAAATAAAAAATAAAATTAAAAGTGCATAAATATCCTCTGACAAGAGTATAGGGAAGAAAAAAACAATCATGGTTCTCACAAAATAGAAATCGCGTTAAATGTCAGCTCTAATATTTCCTAACTTAATCCCATGGAATTCATCTTACTGAATATCCAGAATATCTTCTGTAACCACAAAGTTAAGTCTACTTCCTCGAATGTGATGATCCCATAGTCAGAGGAAATGTACGGAAAGAGAAAAAGTAGCAAATATTAAGAAATAGTATAAGGAGATAAAATTTAATCATGTGATGAAAGTTACTACAATTCAGAGACTCTATAATTACATCTCTAACCCTAATTACTCAAGACTATAACTTTCATATCCTATTATATGTTAAAAGTTAGGATTTGGACACACCATTGAAGGAAAGTTCAGTCTTTCTTCCACCTCATGTGTACTTAGTAAGCAAAGACTTATACAAATTCATTTTAGTTCCAACCAAGACAACTGGAAAGGACTCTCCCAATCTCATGGTCTACACCTTACAGAGGGATGATGACCACCCCTGGGAAGGATGGTAACCTAGCCCAATAAGCATCCTACTCCTACAACTCCAAGTGAGATATTAGAGAGTTTCAATATGATTGTCATATCCTCTACTGGCACAGAACAATAAATGAAACATACGTTCCTATTATCTGCTCACCTTTCAAAGTGATGGATTACCTGGATGGGAAAGGATATTGTTCCTGGGCTCCAGAGAATTATAGAGATCTCTTCATGAATGTTAATATGAAATGTTAGGGCAAAATTGCCACAGTGGAGGCAAGAACTATTTGGTAATTCATTTGTCTTTTATTTTCTGTTCCACAAATAGGCAATGCTTTTGCCTTCTTGTCATTTTCCATATTTTTCCTTTAGAAAGTGATAACATCATCATTCCTTCACTGATAGCAGTACTGGCCATAATTTGAGACTGAAAAGAAAGATTTTGTGTTTCAAATAGTGCTTCTGGGAGTCTGAACATTAGCACTCTGCTACAAAAGAATGTTCATAATAATAATCTGCCAATAAAAGAATATTTCATCTATTAGCTACTGCAAAGAAAGCTTAGGATTACTAATAGTAATAACAGGATTGTAACTGCCTAAAATGCTCTGGGAACAGGGTGCTTCCAGAAAACAAGTAGGAATTTACCTGAAGCTCCACTTTATTACTTTCAGTTCAAACTTTGAAAACTTTCTAACCTTACTAAATATAGGTTACTCTTTATTAACTCAAGATTGGGTAAATGCCTTGAAATCCTCGTGGCAAAGGTGATTGTACTTCAGATGAAGATGGAGAGGCATAAATGTGAACAATTAGCTTTAATGGCTCTGACCTAGGACTATTCCCTGGATGTTTTTTCATTAGCTAAATCCCTACTGTCAATTGACTTTCTGGCCACTGGACTCTGCATCTTCTAAGTTATGGCCAAAGCAATTCCCAGCATTTTGGTTCACTCAGCGAGAATTTATTGGAGCAGAAGGACATAATGCTGCTGTGTAAACAGGACTTATAATTTCTTTAGAATTAAATGTGTTAGAAAAAGTTTAATGTTTTTTGTGCAGTTTGGGAACAATATTTTATTTTATCTTGATTTGTGTGTGTGTGTGTGTGCACGTGTGTTGCCAGTGAAGTAGGTAAATAAGTGAGATGAGCCCCTGATGCTAAATGAGACTTCTGAAAGAAGACTTAATGAATTTATAATAGATATTTATACTACATCTCATGGATTTCTGCCTAACTTACCCTACCTCAACCAACAGAAATAGCTGTGAATTGTCAGTCATCAAGGTACTTTTTGCTATGTGTATCAAACTCTGCACAGATCATTAAGACTACAAATCAGAAGTCCATGAAAAAAAATATTTTTTAGAAAATAATCCTGAATAATTTTAGTACAATTTGTTTTACAAACCAAATGAAAATATTCTCAATGAATATAGGAACTTTTTTCTTGACACTAAAAGAGTGCCATTTGTTTGCTATAAACTAAAACTCTCAAGATTTGTTATACACAATTCATTCTGAGAACAATCTGTTAGGCAGTCATTTGAAATCCCTGTTCAGGGAGCATCAGGGGTACACACAACAGCTGAGCTGGAAGAATGCTCAGGCAGAGGAAAATAAAAACAATAGGAGTGCGTTCCCAGATGCATTATCAACTTCAGTCTCCTTCGTGTGCAAGATCAAATTGTGCCTTTGTAAATGTTTCACTTTTCGGATTTCACCTCTGAGACTATGAGAGAGAATCTACTTTTGTCATTTGAAACAGTCAATGAATTTTTCAACTTTCCAGATGCAAAGAGCCAACCCAAAGTGACACTATCACTATTGATTCTGTATGGGTATTCTCATGAGAAGCCAGAGGTGCAAAATTCTCAGTTCTATAATTTTCAGTCAATGTTAAAAGTTGTGAAATATATATAATATATATGCCCTGAATCCAGTTTATACTGACAGATGAGCCACTGCTTAAATAACCATTCACTACTGGCTGTCTTCAAGAATTGGAAGCTGCTGTTTCCATGCTGGAGGATTTAATTCATAAGAACAGCTCGCCATATTAAAAATGAAAAATACCAGTCCAGTGCATCAACCTAAATTAAGCTTTAGTAAATGTTCAGACTTAGATAAATCATCTCTGTTGGAGCTGAAGATTCTTTAATATCTGATGCAGTCTGAATTTGAGCTGCTTATCTTCCTGTATAAGCAGAATGAACTAGCACTTATTTCAAGGATTTCATGATCTTTGGCATACTATATAGGAAATATATATATATATATATATATATATAGAGAGAGAGAGAGAGAGAGAGAGAGAGAGAGTTTAGAGTGGCTATTCAATGATTATACAACAGCTCATTTTTGTGCACAATCAGAATATCTGCTTTAGAGAAGTCCTTGAATTCACAATGTACCTGAGGATGTTCCTGGATGTCTGATTCTCCTGCCTCCACCTCCTGAGCACAGGAGAGGCATATGCCACTCTATAGGCAGGGCTTCATGCATGCTAGTCAAGGACTCTACCAACCGAGGTATATCACCAGTCTTCATATACTCAGATTCCGTCTTACCATTTCCACTGGGTTGCAGTTGCTTGCTGTGTTTCAGCCACTTCCATGGTATACTAACTCCCTTCAAGCCTGTGTTTCCAGGGTTTGGTATCAGAAATGATGAGTGCTTTTCTCATGCATGCTGGTAACCACCCATTTGCATGGTGCTTCCAATTCATGCCACACTCAATTTGGATATGGCACTCCTCCACAGAGCATGGGACAGAGAATCCTTTTGGATGCCAAAGCATCAAGGTTGTGGGTCTGAAAAGTAGAGCAGTTTGCTCCATTCTACTTAATGGGAAATTATGGGATGGAGGGAATCCGGAACATATCTCCTTCACTCTTCCTCCATGGACTGTTTGTAGGTACAATGTCTCCACATAGCCTATGTACAGACACAGACATCCTAACTAAATTGACACATAGTTTTCAATTAATAAAGACAAATGCCAGTCAATCTGTTTTGTCTTTCTGTGTTCAGTGAGAAGTATCATTGTGCATGGTAATGCACTGCCTCCCTTTATTCCCTCTTTACCCTCACTTCTGCTGTCCTGAGTTTCCACCTCTTCAAACCTTGCCCCAGGCTCTGAGAACCTAAGCCAAGACCGCTACTTATGAGCCATCTTTGTATTCTCTATATTCTCAAACATATTTCTCATCTAAATAATGGGACATAGTGCCTTGTATACACATTTATGATGCTTTGGGTCCCCAAAATAATGGCAGCGTGTATTTTTTATACCGTACACAATGAGAAAACAACTTTATTTAAACCCGAAAATGTCAATGAGAAAATAGGTACTGACTTACTGTTGTCCTTAGAGAGAAGAAGAACATAAGGTCCTATTTTGTTATATTCCTTAAATATCACAATCACAATAAAAGTTACAGGGACTCTAAAGTCAAAAAGAATGTGGCTCCTGTCTTAGTTCCGCCACCTACATAATTGTGAGATCTTAATTAAATTACCAAAACACTGAGTTTTTGCCCACTTCCCATAATCTGTAACAGTTATTTTATACATATATATATATATATATATATATATATATATATATTTCAGGATATTGTAAAACATCTGTTTTGTGCTTAGAACATTAAAAGTGTTCAATATTTACCAGCAATACACATTAGCACTGTAGCTTTCCAAAGTTGAATTTCCTATTGAACTGTTGTAAGAGCTCCAGGGTATTTGAGTTAATGAAGGGGTATTTTATTTACAAATAATACAGTTGCCACTCAAACTTAATAAAACCAAATTGCAGGCTCAGAGAGATGATTGGATCTAACATTGTCAGAACCCAAATATTTTGGACAACCCCTTCTTACTCCATCTATCAGGCGCACTTTCCGCTGTGTTTTGGCACATTCTCGCCTGCTACAAAGGTTCTTCCATCATGTCCCACAACAGGCCCAGGCTTGCCTCATGTTACCTTAGCAACCTCAACAAAAAGAGAAGTAATTTTTTTCCTTACATCAATATATCAATTCTATTGAAAAGACACATGCTCCCTGCCAGTTTCACCTATCTTAAATCAGACATAGTTGTAAGTGAGCAACCATTTTAGGTTTAGATAGGGCTGGTCATCTTTCCATCGTGGTGATCAAAAGGACAGAATCTATTCATTAAATAAGGAGATTGTGGGGCTGGAGAAATGGCTCAGAGCTTCAGAGCACTGGTTGCTCTTTCAGAGAACCTTGGTTCAGTTCCCAACACTCACATGACAGATAACAACCATCTGTAGCTTCACTTCCAGAGAATCCAAAGCTTTCTTCTGACCTCCACCACCTTTGTACAACATGGCTGCACTTGCACACATGTAAACAATACGCTTGCACACATAAAATAAAAATAATAAATAATAAAAATACTTAAAAAGAAATGAGAAAGTTTTCTTCGCATATACATGTGTTTATATAATATATATACCCAATGTGCATGTCCACAGGAACATCCAAAAGTCAGTGTTTGAAGTAACATAGATAGATCAGCCAAGTTTTTCTTTAAAGTCAGGTAGAACTTAGGTTTTTTTATAAGCCACATAAGATCTCAGTTTCGTATTTTTCTTGAGTTAATAGTTTTGATAGTACTAGTTGTGAAAATGGGGAAAACTTCTTAGCTCACTGGCTGTGCAAAATCAATCTTCAACACATAGTTTTCTTCACCCCTACACTAAAATGTAAAATGAGCAAAATAAATATTAATATTCATTATTTGAATTGGTGATATGTTGAATACAGGGACAAATGCTTAGAGTTTAAACACTAGTATATTTGTTTTAGAGTGGGCTATTAAGGAAATTTCCTATGCAGTAGTCAACAATTATTTTTGAGCATCTGTTTTTGAAATTCCAACATTAACAACATATCCATAAATTGGGTATCCTCTTATAAAAATACCAAATTGCCTACACTTTATATATCAGTGTTTAGTTACAGGTACATAGATGTTCTAGAATTTTCAAAGAGGCAACAGAACAAAAGAACAAAGGCAGAACCTTTATAGGAATGTCTAGCCTTCCCAGTAAAGCATTTTTAATATCAAATAATGGGAGCACAGGCAGATTCAAACGTTTTTCTGCCTTAATGAATTCACTTTCAAATCGGTTTTAATGTTAGACATCCTTATGAATATTAATGTTCTTCAACATAACTAGAGAAAAGAATATTCAGCACTCCCCTCTCCACTCCACCCACTCTCTGTCACTGCTCCTATGCCCTTTTAATGTCACTTTTTAATAGTGAGAAAGAACATTGACAAGTCTCAGGTCAGTGCTCAACATTAAGCAAATATAGAAAAATAAGTCATCATTTAGGAGACTCCTCATGACTAACATTCTGGGGATATACTTAACATTAGACTAGTGAAGGTGAAACCACATCATCAACTTTTGTGGAAAAATAATCTTTATTTTCACTAATTAACTGAAATTTAGTTTTTCTTCTACTTTTAAGCATAACTAAGCTACAGTACTATGAACAATATCTGTGACTTTGTCACAATGAATAATCATATGGATTCTTATACTATATTTTATATATTATTTTTCATATTGAATCTTATGCATTACATTAAATGTGTTAAGAATATCTCAAAATATCATTTTGTCACATTACTCTCTAGTTAGATATTTCAGTAAGTCTTTTTTTTCTTTTGAGGCAGGGTATCACCTGTAGCCCAAGCTGGCCCCAAACATACTTTGTAGCCTAGGCTAGCTCAAACACGCAGTTGTCCTCCTGCCCCAGCCTGTCATATGCTGGGATTTTAGGTATGAGCCAATATATCCCAATCAACAGATATGAAACATGCTACTAGATTCAGTTATATAGCATGTTAATAAAATCACACATACTGCCACCAACTTTGTACTTTCATATTTTGACATGTCAACTTCTGCAGAATTGATTTCCTATATAATCATACATATTTTATTTTTTGCAATTCAAGAACATTTTTTCTGAGAACTAGTCCATAATCCTTAAGTTTGTGCAGGCGCTGAGGCTGAAGAAATGGCTCAGAGGCTAAGAGCACTTGTTGCTATTCTAGAGAACCAAATTTTGATTCTCCAGACCCACATCAAGTGAATCACAAATAATTGCCTGTAACTCCAGCTCCAGAGGACCTAATACCTTCTTCTGGTCTCTGCAGACATTCACACACATGTAGCATGTACTAACACATATACATATACATACACATAAATTAGAAATCTAGATCTTAAACAGTTTATGAAAGACACTATAGCACAAAAATTTTCAAAATTGTTGCTTTTGATAAAGGCAACAACTATTCCATCGCATTCGGTTTTCCCTGTTTCATACTCTCTTCACTCACTGATCAATCATCTCCTTTGCTAATCTCATGCCCTATCTTTGGTTTCCACATTGGAAAATTCTGTGACTCTGTGATGGGCCCCTTTATCTTTTCTGTCTATACGTTAGGTAGTCTCAGCCCATCTATAGACTTAAGACCACTGATAAACTGATGACCCCAGATCTCCATCTGTAGCACTAACTAAAGATATGATAGTTATCCTATGCTTAAATTGGCCAGTGGGAATCTTTTCATCACTCTGTTACCAAAATTTGTAGTTTTCTCCATTTTCTTCATTCAGGGAAATGATACTACATTTTAACCAACTGCTCAAGAGAAAATATCTTTGACTTCTGCTTTTCTCTTGTGTTCCACATTCAACTACCAGAAAATGTTGTCAACTCACCTTTTGAAGCACATCCTGAATCTGAATACTTCTCTCTCACACATTATCTACCACCTTACTTCTAGTTATCATTATCTGTCACCTGAACTACAATGACCTCCTGTCCCACTCTCTTACCTTTATTCTTGTTCTAAAACCATTTCATTTACAGCAATAAGAGTTATCCTTTAAAATACAAAATATTTAAGAATTATAAATAAGAATAGATTAATAAATGTATATCTTTCTACCAACCAGTGACACATTTTTCATAGCAGTGAATTCAATTCTTGCTGTTTTCAGTTTTAAGACATTCTGTTGGTATTTATTGCATTTAGAGCAAATTAGCAACTCTTTCTCATGGTTTATAAGGTTGCCCATGACCTAGGTCTCCCCGATATCTAGAACTTTGACCTTCCTTTGCCTTCCACTGGTGACTACAGTCAGTTCTACAAACTACCAAGCTCCCTCTCACATCCCAGGATTTACCTTATTCGATCAACCTGCAATTCTCCTTCACTAGACATTTACTAGGATATCATATTTTATGTCCTAATTTAAAATCAAATGAGAAGGCATTTTCTATTTACCCAGTCTAAGGAATTCCTGCATTAATCTTTCTCCATCATATTAATCTTTTTTCTCTTCACAATACTTAAAACCAGATAATTTTGTGGGTTTTTTTTCTTGTTTAGTTCTGCAAATGCCTAATACATATATGCTTGAGATAGGAAATATAAGATATTTAATCTTAGCAACTAGTAGGTTACTTAATAAATATTTAGAGGATAAAGGAAGGATGACAAAAGGAAAGAATAAAAGAAAATGAGGAAGAAGAAAAGAAAATGAAAATTTAAGTACTTCATTTAAAAATAAGTTATAAACAATTTCAAGCTGCATCTTAATAGGCATTTCCCAGGGGTAGATTATTCTACAGCACACCAGTTACTTTAAATAAAATGCCATCTGATAAAAGATCTTTTATTATTTATCTCTTTGACAACTTCATACAAGTATGTAGTGCATGCTGGTTACTACCTTCCCCTCTCTGTCTTATCTCCCTCTCATTTCATCAACCCACCTTTCCCCCTACCTGTTCCTTTCTCAGAGTCATGGCTTTTTGGGGTTGGTTTTTTATCTATTCAGCTTAACAAGGGCCATCTATGTGACCACTGGATTGTGACTATTTGTTGGAGCTTTGTAGAGTCATCAGTGGATATGAAACTGGAAATAATGACTGCCTCTTTCCCTGAATTATCAGTAATAAATAGTTCCATAGTGACGATCAGGACCTGCTGAGACTCTCTCCTATCCATGCCTAGCTGTCAATGGGCCCAGTCTTATGCAGACCCAGGGTATTTGTTCATAGTTTCTAAGAGGTCATGATTACAATGGTTGTGTATTATCCAGAAGATTATCATTCCCAGCCCTTCTCTCTCTTTATGCCTAACATTCTTTCTGCAATGTTCCCTTGAAAATTGAAGGGGTGGTATAAATGTCTTGTCCAGGGTTAAGCACTCAATCACTGCTTATTTTCAGGTGAGTCTTCTGCATTCATTACTATTCACTGGAAATAGAGGCTTCGTTGGTTAAGGCTGAGAGTGCTAATTGTCTGTGGGTATGAACATTATCCTTAGATTTTAATTAGCACACAAGTTTGAAAGATGATGAAGGCTGAATAATTACTGTTGTACCTTAAGAGACCTACTTGCAAATTGTGCCACCTACTCATCTTTTCATTCCTCTTGTTCCTATCCACATTGTCAAGCTTACCAAGAGGAGCTCAGTATGCTCACTCAACCAGAGAACAGTATACAGACTTTCCATCTAGATGAGCTGATAGCTTCCTGGAGAAAAATTGACATGAATAAGAAAATATTTAACAAGACATGGACCATAGAAATGATTTATACAGGTAAGAATTCAAATGCATGTCTTATGCTTTCCAAACCTTAGTAATGATAGAACACTAAGTCAACATTCTGCAAAGTAAGGTGTCTCACACAGCACAGAGTTACAATTCTTATTCCAACACTCTCCACACAAGAAGACCAAAAAGGTGGATTCATAAGCTCAAGTTGAGACACTCCCATGATGAGATCCCTGCCTTGGCCTCACACTCTGTATAAAGAAGTAGCTTATGAATAAATATCTTTATTAGTCACTATGCTATATGCTGGAGGTCAGAGATCCTGGACCTGCTAATTGCAAATAGGGGGGCTTAAGAAAATCAGTTTCTATAACCTGAAATTTTTAAGAGTAAATGCGAGCCCAGATAGGACCCACCTCATGCAATTGCAAAGATCACATGAAATGACCTAGTACAATGCCTCTGAGGAAGACAATGTTTAAAGAATGTTTGTGTCATTAGATAAAGAAAACAGCAAGACTCAGCTCTTTGAGTCCACAGTTTAGTAGATAAAAGATACATATGATGTTATTAAAAGTCTGTGATAGAAGATTTGGACTATTATAACACTACTAAACCCAGTGAGAAAACACTCATAGAGAAGATGTATTGGTCTTCAGTATCTGCTTTATTTTTCACTCCCCTCTCCCAAATCTCTATATAAACATCAGAAAGGCATTCAATGCTTTTATGATCTCAATTACAGACATTTTCCCTCACCCCTGTAATTTAGTTCATTAGAAATCTTTGTTTCAATTATTACTTCATTTCTTAGCACCTCACAAAGAAGCTTTTCTACATCTTCCATGCTTAGCTAATCACAACCAGCCCACTCAGTCCCTGTCATCCTGCTACCATGACTAGGTCTGTTCACACTGCCAGAGAACTCCCAACTAGCCTGAAAAGTGTTCCTCTAACAAGTCATCAGAGAAGCTTCTTTTTGCAACAGATGGAGACTAATATAAAGTTCTACAACTGGTCAAACCCAGAAAATACATCTTTATGAGGTGCCCAGCCCAAAGTGACACATCTACAAAGAATGGAATTTCAACTAAGGCTCATGGAACACAGTGAAATAGGGATAGAGAGATACTAATGCATCTCTCAACTCTCACCAGTGAAACTTCTGCATGCAACAGATGGAGATTGGCACAGAAACTGACAGCTGGCCAAAGTGCAAAGAAATGTACCCTGAATAGGACATCTATATTAAATCCCTGTCACCCAAGACTCAGGGACCATTGTGGAAAACAGGGAAAAAAGATTCTAAGAGCCAGAGGTGGTAGTTGACCACAAGAAAGCAGTTCTCCAGATGCCTGGGAAGTTCCTCACATGAACTCACAGCAGGGGACAGCATGCCCAAGACCTATGCGAGCTGAAGTCAGACAAAATCTCAGCATAGAACTGGGGAAATGGGTAAGAAGCTCCATCCTTAGCTGAGGAATTATTGGTAGCTGATCACTGCTAGGTAAGAGAGACTTGGTCTTCTTTAATGTAGTGACACTAGATAGGCTGAACAGGCTCCAGTGGATGAACTCACACCAAGGGACAGCTGGGGACATAAAGTTGACTCTGTAGGCTTCAATATATATGACAGAGTAGATGAAATCCTGTGGAGGAGGGATGGCTATAAAAAGAGTGCAGATAGTGGAGGGCATCTAAATATGATCAAAATATATTGTATGAAATTCACAAAAATCAATTAAAAACCTACTCTCTATGTCATATTTAGAGGTACTCTCCTTTATTACTTTTGTCTATTTTAAATTCTTTTTATTAAATTTTTGTGATTTTCATACTGTATAGTTTGACAGTATTTATATCCTCTCCTCTATCTGTACCTCCACTATTGCCTCTACCCAATTTAATGTCCTCATATATATATATATATATATATATGTATATTTGCATATGTGTGTGTATATATATATATATATATATATTGTCCTATAGAGTCTGATTTGTATCCCTAAATGTCCTACAGTGTGGGTCCATCCATTGCGCCCACCAAAAGTGATAAGGAAGAAGACAAATGGACTAAAAATACAAAAAATATTCTAGATATGAGGGTTAGTCAATTAATCCACTAAACTACTTATCATGTCCAAAAGTTTCAGAGACCATGTGAGTCAGCAAGAAGAAGAACCAGGATCAAAAGAGACCCAAAGTAGTGAAAAATGTATAATATGAAAACACCAGAAAGGGTCCTATTTTCTGATGTAGCATACAGATTTTTCTTTGGCACAAGCAACTTAATTTGTTTTTAATGGATACTCAGATATTCAAAAGTTGTTCGCCTAAATTGTACCAGTCACCAACCCGGGTCTTGAGAGACAAGACCTCAAAACAACTCAACTCTCTTCTTAATGACTTTGTTCACTCATTACTACATTACTCTTTTATGCTGCATCACAAGTTACCACAAACTTAACAGCTTAAAACAACTTTCATTTATTATTTTATAGTTTCTGTGAGTCAGGAGTCTGGGCTCAAGTTAATTGGATTTTTTGCTTAGGGTGTTAAAAGAATATAATCAAATTGTTAGTCAGGACTGGATTCTCATCCTGAGGCCCAACTGAAAAAGGGTCAAGTTCCAGTCTCACTGAGTCGAGGGCAGAATTTGGGAATTGCATCTGTGGGACTCATCTGTGACTAACTTCTTCAAAGCTACCAAGGAGTCTCTAGAGGGAAGTTGATAGTGGGACAGATTTATATAATGTAACCTAGCAGAGGAGCAGCATTCCATGTTTTTCACATTCCACTGGTTAGAGGAAATCACTGATTCCAGATAGAAGATAAATTATCCTGAGTGTCACCCCTCACCCCCACTGGAGTGGAGATCATGAGGGCCATACTAAAGTCTGTCTGCCCCCACTGTAGATAAAGACAAAATGTGTTTAGAAAAGAGTATGGTAAATGCTCAAATAGTCGAGTACAGCGCATTATATACATCACTAGGTATGAGAGTGACAGTGTGGGATCAAAACTTCCTGAAGGAAGAACTGTAAATTGTTAGGTGTTCACTGCATGTTGTACCTTCCATGCAGAGACTGATAGATTGAAAAACATCCCATAGGCTAAAAACAATGCAAATGTCCAAACTGTTTGGAATTCTATGAATTACTAGCATCTGAGCAAGAGAAAATATCACAGGCACAGTATTACTCTCAGTAAGTTTACATGCCTTACTAAATATTTAAAAGGAAATGTACTTTGAAATTATGCTCCTTGCTCTCAAGGGAAATCCTTCCGATGCATTTTAAAGAAAAAAAAATCATTTGGTGAGTACCCTCCATTATTCAAATATTTCAAATAGTGATATCCTAAGATTTTGGTACATCTTTGGTCTTGAATGATTCTTAGCTCAGATCTGAATTCTTTGTCAGTCTCTGAAGCAATTATCTTCTGAAAAGAAAGTCCTCATGGGTGGGAGAGCAGCAGCTGTTGAAATCTCACTACTACATGCCAAGAGA
This sequence comes from Eospalax fontanierii, assembly GCA_035773235.1. Classification (NCBI taxonomy): domain Eukaryota; kingdom Metazoa; phylum Chordata; class Mammalia; order Rodentia; family Spalacidae; genus Eospalax; species Eospalax fontanierii. The sequence continues at coordinate 19,982,093 of CM069525.1, read as the reverse complement.
ACAGTCAATTGCCCAAATAAAATAGGTATCTAAGCCAGGTGGAATTGTTTATTCTAATTTGCTCTTTAGAGTTGGAATGTGGCCAGTTTTGTGAAATGTGCTTGCAAAACAATAAACTATTACTGATTGTAAGAGAATATTCTCTTATGATACATACTGAAACTTCATTTTAAGAAGACTCCTGCAACCTGAAGACTAGAGTTCATAGCTGTGTGTTTTTTGGGGGGGGATTTCTGTGAAATGTGCATATTGTCACTGTTCTTTCAATAAAAGGGAGAAAGTGTAATTAAGTGAGATGATGGATATGCTATCATTATTCCCTCCAGTAAACATCTTACTATGTATATTTATCCCATAATTTATAGTATACTTTAAATATGCATAGCATTTTTAAAATGCTTTAAATAGCCTTTAAAAGGCTATTTCTGAACATTGTCCTTTGATAAGTTCCTAAAGTTGTCAAATTTCAAAAAAGTGAAAATTGGGCTTGAGAGCACAGCTTACTTTAGTATAATTAAAGCAACTATTTCATCAAATGACTTTCAAAGAATAAGTTGTAACAGTAACATACTTATGTCTAAGTTAACCCATAAGGATATCTTGTAATAGGAGGAATGAAAGTCTTTTAATAAACAAACTAAAACACTAAAAATGTTTGGTAAATGGAGCAGTCAGTCCATAGATAGTATCGGGTTTGGGTACAGTTTGATCATGCCCCTGTTCCACTGATTTCAAAATTATAGGGAATTTTCTTTGCACTGTCCACCCCTCTTTTTTCAGGCTGATTCCCAAGTGTGATTTCAAATTTTAGAGTAATGTGTTTCTATGTTTACATCTGAGACACTACTTCCTCCAACCATTCAGCAAAAAACCCTGACCACTGAGATAAAAAAGACCATATTTGACCTAATCCCTTTTGCCATTTGCTAATTGATTCTGTCCTATGATTTTGCGTATAATACTGGTATGAGGATCTAGTTCCTTTAAGCAGCAAATAGTTGTATGGACTACCCATTTCTACATTTCAAAACCTTCTCTTTACTCAGCAGTGTGTTCATACTACAGTTGGATTTATCAACCTAGAGGCATCTGAAAGTCTACCAAGGTACATGGAAACTTGCACCACAATACACCACAATGGAACAACTGAAAGCTATCCCCAGTTATCCAGAATCAGAACTTCAGCTCAGCACAACCCAGAACTCCAGTGTCTCAGCCCCACAGATCGAATTTCCACATTTCTCTGAAAACTGAACCCCTGCTTATAACAATTCTGTGGGGGATGGCCTTAACCAATTAAAAGCCTATACTTGCTCAGCTTACAGAAAAACGTTGGAATGTTCTTTAATCATGGCATTTCGAGATTCTTTTTCACAATATTCTTTTTGCCCCTAAAATTTTCCAGGCCTTCAAATCTCTTAAGATATCATGATACTTTTAGGAGCCAACCGAGTTATACATAATGCATTTTATGTTCCTAAATTAACAGAGTGACTTTAGATCTGTGAAGGGTGTTAAAAATTATATAAGCTATGTAAGTATTTTTATTTGTTCAAACGGTTCCAGTTTTCTTCAGGGTTTAAAAGTTTCAGAGAACTTTATACTCCTAAACAGGCCCAGATTGTTATGTACAGTACTTTTTAGGTATGAAAAGGTACTTTAAAAAATGTCCATTTTCCCAGAGGAGCCTCAGCCAGCTTTTGTTTTTTAACTTCCAGAATATGAAACCAGAAACTATGTAGATTTCTTACTGAACTCTAGTCATTATTCAATGAGTTAAGGTCACGCTGTGACAAGGATTGAAGTGCAAGTAGTTTCCTTGAGAAATAATCTCAGGAAATACCAGTAATAAAGTGAGATGGGAAGAAATAGCAGCCAAATCAGGCGTGTTGTCAGTGAGCTGGTGTCTACCTTGGCCTCCTATTTAATTCTGATGGTGATTTCTGACAGTATATGTAGGATGGTTTTCCATGTTTATTCCAACTTGGAGGTCAAGAAACTGGAGATTTAGTCAATACCCTTCTGTCATTGTTCATGGGACTGTCCACAAGGGGGCATTAATTCCTGAATATTTCTACCCTGTCAAGCGAAGGTCATGGAAAAGTCCATGAGCAGAGTCACAAGTGCACACAGATACCGTGCAGTGGTTCCAATGAACAAAGGAAATGCACACAGGGCCCCCAAAATATTGGCAATGATGACTGATGGCAAAAAATTCATGAGTACTGCTTAATACCTGTCATAATTTTCACTGATTGGCTTTGACTATTACCTTAAAAGAATAGTGCATTCAATGGAATTCCAGTCCCTTGGGCTTTACTGAATTCATTTGATTTACATAGAAAAGCATCATCGAAGAGTAAACATAGCCCTGAATTTGGAATGAACAAAGTTGGATTTTGGCCCAGAGTATGGCCTTACTTACAATAATGCATGGCTCTGAACCTCAATTTCTTCAATATAACTAGAGGTTACAGCTAATGATAGTACACACAGACACACACACATACAGAGACAGAGAGAGAAAGGTAAGAAGAAGAAGAAAGAAAGAAAGAAAGAAAGAAAGAAAGAAAGAAAGAAAGAAAGAAAGAAAGAAAGAGGAAAGAAAGGAAGGAAGGAAGATAAATTCACATATCCCTCATGCTATTGTTTTTATGTAAAGGAAGAAAATCTGGGTTATAATGTGATTAATCAATGTGAAAGAAGGCACCTAGGTAGTGAGTGATAGAGTCCAAAACTTAAATAGTCTGGCTCTAAAGTTTGGAGCTTTAGCGACTATCAGGCTTCTTCTTAACAGTGTTGTGGCTTGAATATGGGTAGTATCTCCCAAAGACTCATTTGTCAAACCTCGTCTCTAGAACCTTTCTTTAAGAGATGGTACCTAGTGGGAGGTCTTTAGGACTTTGGAAACATATCTTCCAAGTGATTGTGGGACTCTAGCCTCTTCCTGTCTCTCTTTTTTATTTCTGTGACCTTACTATAAACAGTATGATCCACTATATGTCCAGGACTCTTGCCCAGAGGTTCAAAACAACAGGGCCACTAGATCCTAGAAGCATGAAACAAAATAAACATTTATGATTGCCTTACGTATTGAATTATAGTAAAACAAAGCTGACTAATGTACACAGTCATCTCTAGGTGCCCATCATTACTAATGATTAGCAATATTTGATGCCTGATAAAAAACCTTGCAGAATACCATACTGGTTTGTCATATTTTTTTCAGTTCTGTTGTTTGAAACAGCCCAACTTAGGTCATTTCTCTTATGGAAAAATTTTAAAGATATATTTATACAAGCTAGGAATTTGCTGCAGCATCATGTACCTAGTAGGTTTTATTACATATCTTCTGGAAAAGCCAATCCTTCTGCAACAGAGAAAAAAGTGACTTAAATTCTTTTCTTAAGAAAAAGACTTGCTCTACCTTTCCAATACTCTTTCAAATACTTTACTAATCATGGAAGCATTAGACTATCAAAAGCTAATCATCTGCCAGTTTTATTAGTAGAGTATATGCCTTCTGAATTAATTGATTAATTTTTGTTCAAGTAAGATGCCATGAACTAGTCATCATCAGTATTAGGTGAGAAGTTTTTATTTCTACTAAAGAGTGGAATATATCAGCTCTGGGTAATCATTAGAGACCAATTTTGTCTTCTAAACATGAATCTAAAATTAACTCATACTATCACTTTCAGGTGTTTGAAAGTTTCCTTTAAAGTTATATCACTATGATCACATTTTTTAAATTGTGTTTAAAATGTGCATGCAGTTCACTACATTAGAGACTGAGATGTAAAGCTAATGGTACCTTTGTTATTGCCCTGCCCACTAAGATGCTTAAAACATAACAGGTGAGATATCCAAATAGCATGAGGAATTAATGTATACAAAGCTAGTCTCCAAATGTAAAGTGATTATGAAATTGGCCAATCTCAGAGATCATAAGGGTGTCTAATACATTTGAGTGCAGTTTTTAATATATTCACTTATCCGTGTATAAAACACTTTGTGATCACCTATTATGTGCCAAAATTTTCCTATGAAGAAAATAATTTCCTGCAATAAATAAGACAAACTTCAATTTTGCCTTCATGGCACTTACAGTTTTTTCCGATGATTGACAGATGCATTAACAGTTGTTCTGTCCTTGACATGTCCCTGAAATACCTTCAGGTGCCAATTTCAGATCTTTATACAGATATCTTGATTATTTCTACCTCATCCCTTATTGATTGATTCTTCACAAGATCAAGATAGATTTTATTTGGGTGATTTTAAAAGAAACAAAAATGTCATCCTTTTTTACTTAAAAATTCTTAGGCACCAAAAAAAGGGGGGCACACAGAGGTGGATCAGAGCTAAGCAGAGAGTGGAGTGAGTGTGGAATTGTCTAGATTTGAGGGACAGAACTAAAGGAAGTTTGATGAGCGATCATGCCAATAAATGCCAGAAGAAATCACAAAGCCATATTGGGCCTCTGTGAGATCACATCCTCTGTTGAACCTTTGAAGGAAAATTTATCATTAAATAGCTTCTCCCTGTCCCCTCAACAAAGAACAACTGTCCTACTAAGGGAAAGAGTTGAAAGAAGTAAAAGGCACCAATGTCGCTATAAAATGTAAGCCAGGGCCCTTCTAAATATTAACAATAATATGAAGTTGAATTTGCCTTTGACATTCTTTAAAGCTTTGGGGTATTCTCCTCACCCTTTTAAGCAAGAATTCACTTGGTTATTTCCTAAGTTTACGCTCAGATTTAGATTTTTTCTCAGCATGAACAGTAACTGAAGATGTGACTCTGGCTGTGATTATGCATGACTCAAGCACACCCCTTGGTACATTCTTTGGTCTCATAGCAGAAGACCTATGTGACTTTGACAGTCTTTTCTGCTTGAGGAAAATTTACAAGATAGAGTTAAAGTGAAACCAGTGAAAGAGAAACCAGTCCTAATTCCTTTATCCCCAAAGGCTCTCAATCTAGCAACCTTGAAATGGTACAAACCTGGCAATTCCCACATTTATCTTATTTCTAAGATATGCTCCCTTTGATGTGACATAAAACTATTCTCATCTTAACTCCCCAATGGAATTGAAATGTCCTGTATGCGCGTATGGACTCAGCAGGAGAAACAAAGAAGAAACATGAAGGAGGAAGGAAGGAAGGAAGGAAGGAAGGAAGGAAGGAAGGAAGGAAGGAAGGAAGGAAGGAAGGAAGGAAAAAAAGAAAGAAAGCTCTTACAATACTCCCTCCAAAGACCTTTCTATATCCCTCTTGAACATCAGAATCCTGCTTACTATAACTACCCCATTCTCCCACTCTATCTTAGCCACAGTGATGTTGATCATTTTTTATAAATCCATATCTTTCTTTAAATTCAATATGGATTGCTTCTCATAGCTAAGAATCAAATACGGCTAAAGAAAAACTTATCTTTGACTGTCCTATTTCTAATCCCCCTAAGTAAGCATTGCTTTATACTAGACTTTTGCTTGTGCCTTAAAAAGCCTTTGTGTCTTGAAAATAACATGAACATAGGGACTCAATTAATTTGGACTTTAATCTCACCTCTTTTACTTATTTACTATATGACTGATAAAATTATTCTTTATAAAATTGCAACTTCATGTACAGAATGAAAATAGTAAATTTTTTGTCATTGGACAGTTGTAAAAGTTAATAGCTGGTTAATTAATTCATTAATTAAAGTTTCAAAATCAGTTTTCTCCAGGTAATAACTTCCTGAAAAGTTATTTAATTCCATGTGGGAAACTCTAAACACAGGTACACACTAAATTGACTCAGTGCATTATATATGTGTGTGTGTTTATGTATTTGTAACAATAATAATCAAAGAAGACAACAAGAAATTGCGAGATAGTAGGGGACATGGAGGAGTTGGTGGGGGACAGGAAGGGATAGAAGTAATATGAAGGCAATATTCATGTATGAAATCCTCAAGAATAAACATCAAAATGAAAAAATATAAATGAGATAATTTATCGAAAACACATGTGACTGGAATATATTTGATAGATGGTGGTTTCCTTCAGTTTCAACTACCTTACTGAATGACTCACACAATTATTTAACAGGCAATATAATTAATTCAAAATTTCACTGAGATCTCAAACCATATACCCAGTCAGACAATAGTATGAAATATTTTTAATAAACAATGTCTCTTTTTTCCTGGAATCTCCCTCATCAACTAACCAAATCAGGTACAAATGGCTTGACTTAAGATAGTGGGAATCAACAAATGTTTTCTAAAGATTCATTATATACTCAAACATATCAATGAGATAATTTATAGAAAACATGTGTGACTGGAATATATTTGATAGATGTACTCCTAGGGGAGGCCAGACTGACACAGAACAAAACTTCATCCCACAGAGCTCATTGTCTAGGTAGACTAAACTGCATTTGGGCAGCTAAGTGGTTTCATGTCTTTTAGATATCAATTCTCGAATCTAAAAGATCTTCAATGTGAAGTGGCTTGCATATTAAATACATATTTCAGAAAGATGGATCCTACAATTTTCTATTTGTGACACGCTACTAAGTAATTTTGATATTCAGCTAGACTTGAGAGCTGAACTTTTAAAAAAGATGCCTTATTACTGTACAAATTGTTTTATAACTCAAGTCACATCATAACTGTATTTAAAAATCCAGGGAGATGTGCTTGTCTAAACATTAAAAAATATGTTCATTTCTCAACATCACTATTTTCTGGGATTCCATTGTATGCGAATTTTTTGAATTTTTGTTCTGTTAATTTTTAAAGTAATTTTGCATATCCTTTGAATAAGTGACCTGAAGCAAAGTAAAGTAAAAAAATAGAATGTTCTATAAGCTTTGCAGAAGTTTCTTGTTGGGAGAACTAATTTCACAAATGAAAGAATAATTTATAAATAACACAAAAATGATTAATAAGTAAATGAATTAATGTAATCTGTGTTAAAAACCTTCACACTACTCATGTAGTACAACATGCCTAAATTCCCCAAACTTCTTCCTAAAGAATGGATTCATCCCATTTAATGTAGAGTGAGCTCAAAAGCAAAACATTGCCATGAATATCTTCGCTGCATTATGGTTAGGTTGGATGAACTACTTTGACCACTAAATCTGTAGTTTTCCAGAAGAGAAAAGTATATACACTGTATCATAAGTTTTACTTTTAAACAGACAGGATTTCTAGTGCACCATTTTTTCTGTTAAAATGCATTTAATGTAATTAAAACAACTGTATTAATTTTTTAGGATTTTCAAACAATATGATTTGATAACATTTATATCCCCTCCCCTATTCCCACCTACCTATCTTGTCCTCTGCCCAATTTAATGTACTCTATTATATACATAACAAGGCCTATAGAGTCTAATTTGTGTCTTCAAATGTCCTGTGTGTGTCCATCCATTAGAGCCTGGTTAACCTACCAAGAGTCCCATGCTTGAAAGAGACTCTCTCTGCCCCTCATATCAGCAATGTGTTGCCACAATTTCCATACGTGGGGCTGAAGCATCTTGACCACTTCCCCATGTCTATACTACGGTTTTTTTCTGGTTTCAGATCGCATGATACTTGTAGATGCTGCCACCGTTGCTGTGAATTCATACAACAGATGAGCTGTCTGGAAAACTGCTTCCTTGTGGTCATTTGCCACCTCTGGTTCTTGCAATCTTTTTACCCCCCATCTACAATGATCCCTGAACCTTGGGAGGCAGAGGTTTGATTTAAGTGTCCTATTCAGGGATAAACACTCTGCAGTCTTTTATTCTCTGCACATGTGCCAGTTGTGGGTTTCTGTGCTAATCACCCTCTTGCATAAGAAACTTCTCTGGTGAGATCTGAGAGATCCATTAATCTATTGGTTAGTACCTGTGACCTACAAAACTAAATAATGCTTTTTTTGATGTTATTAAAGGAACACCAATTGATAATTGATATATTTCCTAGGCATTGTCTATTACTGATTATCTGCAAGCCTGCATTCACCTTGTACTTAGCACTTACCATGTCCTTTATTAAATACCATTGGCCTTTTTCATCCTAACTTTCTTTATGAGGGATTACTAGAGCATAATGCAGGCCCAAATGTTGGGGGATAATGAGTCAGGGAACAGTCCTTAATTCATGAAGGATGAAGGTTGATAAGTAACATCTCAGCTTTTTCACTCTTAAATGATTCAAGTTTGGCAAAAAGTCCCCAGAGGAGGTGAGCCCTACTTGCCTACAAAAGTAACATATTCCTTACCTCATAGAACTTGGAATTACCATCCAAATAACTTCCATGCAACATAATAACATGCATTTATAGCCTAGACTCAAGTTGAGGTATAGAGAGGATCAAGATTAGAACAGTGGATACTGAGCAGTGAAAAGAAATAAAATCATATCCATGAGATACTCACACCCAGGTGGTGAGAGAGACCCAAAGAGACCAGTAAATGGTACATGGTGATATAAAGTACATATCAAAAAGACAATGGAAAGCGTGACTGTGCATGGAAAATAAAGAAGGCCTCATAAATAAGGTAAACATTTTAGTTGTCAGAAAGGAGATGTACATGAGAAGAGAAGACACACTGCAGTCAGCAAGAATAGCAAGCAAAAAGCCCAGTATCCCTAACATCAGACCTCACCAATTCTTATACATGTGCACATGTGCACACGTGTATGCATACACACACACACACACATACATTAGGAAGTATTTGGAATATAGAACATACTGGGAATAAATTCAGAATATATCAATGTTTAAAAGGAATTTCTTGTTTGGTAAGTAGTCTCCCAAGTTGGCCTGAAATGCACTGTACATCTCCACAGCAAGTCTTGATGTGTTTCTCTCCCATGTTCAATCTGACATAGCCTAATAATTCCTTTGTAGACAACAAAATGCAGTATTAGTGTTCTGCATAACTCAGGGCTGCAGTTCTAGGAAGACCTACCTTGCTTTTCACGTCTAGCACTCTTCAAATACTAATTAAGAATTTTCAGAAATCTGCTGGATATACCATATAGAGAGGTTGAGTGAGAGAGACAGAGACAGAGAGAAATGAATATGAATGAGAATATCAATGAATGAGATGTTAAAGCTCTGAAGTCCTTGCTGACAACAATTATACTAGCAAGCTGCCAGATGGATGAATTCAGCCATCTTGGATATCCAACGTGTAGTTGCTATCTTTCTTGATAGAGCTTTAGAGAAACCAACAGAAAAGCCATTCAAACCAAATAATTGTGATAATGTTTAAAGGTTGCTATTTGAAGTTGCTAAATTTGGAGTTGTTTTGTAGCAACAGACAACTAAAGCTGCTGTGGATATAGCTCAGTGGATAGAGTCCTGGGCTAACATACCAGAGACCCTGAGTTCAGCCCGTATAAAGCAGAGTAGCGGCACACACAGGCATGTAATCCCTGAATTCCAGAGAACCAAAACAGTTGTCAAAAGGTCAAGAGTGTTGAAAGCCATAGTAATAGGTCTTCACTAAATTATGGGCAAAATAAACTGGCAAAGCTACAATCCTAACAGAATTGTTTGAGCTGTCTTGCAAAGAGGGGAGAGGGGGCGCCTAGAATTTATCAAGGGTCTACTATGTTCTACAAATGTATTATCACACTTAAATATCACATAACTATGCAAAAGATACTATCACCCCCATTTTTTTCAGAGAAATTGAGAATCAGACCAACTGACAAGCTCATCCTAGGTCATGGTGTTAGGCCGAAGATGAAACTCAAGACTCTGATCTCAAAGCTTTGTTCTTTTCATCGCTATGCTATGATGTCTCCAAAACAAATCTAGGAAGGATTGCACTTGGTAAATATTTAGAGAGGAGATTTGTAAATGTGGTGAGGGATTGAGATATATCTGTATCATAAAAGGCATTGAGCAAAGGGATTGGCTCCTACCTCAAGTGATAAAAAGTCCTGTGTACATAGAACTAAAAGTAAAGACCCTGGTAGAAAATAACCAATAAATTCTAAAGTATCACCCATGGGAAAGACTGAAAAGATTTCTAAGTCATATTCCATGTTTTCAGGTCAAAGGTATCATTCACACAAGTCCTAAGAGTTCTCACATCAGGGTTAGTGGAATCTGCCCCAGGAGCCACTGAAAGAAAATATTTTCTCCTTCATTGTTCAAAGGCCAGGTTTTTAAGTCTATGAGAAGAGAAAGGGTAGATAGTTCAGCAAAATATTTTTTTAAGAAATACAACAACAGTATAAAATAGTATATTAATACCATTTGTCAAGAAGTGAAAAATAAAAAAGATATAAAACTGGATAGATTCATAAGAAAAAAAACAACAGTATCCACACACTCATTCATTCTGGAGCACCAGAAGCAGGATAAAGAATATTCCTGTGAGGGCCATGGATACTCACAGAGCAAAGAAATCAATCAAAACTCCCCAAAGAAATAGTAATGTTATTTTTATTGCATTTTAGAGAGAGATTAAATACAATGTTTAAATATTAACAAAAGGAAGCACAAAAATACCATTCAATATGTGAAATTTATACTGTATATCTTTTATAGTAAAACAAGTTAATGAATGAGGGAGAAATGGTAAAATACATAAGAAAATTTTAAGAATAAGAGCCACAACGAAAAAATAAAAGATTAGAGAAATGGAGAAAAAGCTGTTCAAAAATATGATACAAGAGAAGTAGAAAATTAAAACATAGTCATTACCTACTTCTGCACAACAAATCATGCCAAAATAGACTGGAGACATCAACCATCGTTTATTTTGCCCATGAGTCTGTAATTTGGGAAGGGTTCAGCCAGGAAAGCTCCCGCTGTCACCTGGGGAAGTTCAATATTTGAGGACTCAGCAGATAAAAGGTAGGAATCATTGAAGGCTTGTCCACTTCCTGGCCTCGTGGCTGATGCTATCAGCTGGGATTATGAGCTGAAACTCTTACACATTCCCTCACCATGTGACTTGGGATTCCTTATAGCATTGAGACTACTTTTCGTGTGTGTGTGTGTGGGTGTGTGTGTGTGTGTGTGTGTGCTTTCTGACAACTAAAATGTTTATCATATTTGCAAGGCCCTCTTTATTTCTCATGGACAGTCATACTTTCCACTACCCTGTCCATATATATTTTAAATCACCATGTAGTGTTTAAAAGCCTGTTTGGGTCTCTCTCACCAACTGGGTTTTTGAACCTCTCATAGATGTGGTTCTGTTCTTGTCATCTTTAATACCTAGCCCACTAAGACTCAAAGAAAGGGATCATGTACCGCATCTTTCCATAAAAGAGATATGAACACAACACTATTTAAAAGCGTGTGGGCTGGGAAACATTTTTGTTCATCTTACAAAATTCAGTCTGCCACAAGAGAACATGCTTATAAAATTATTCATGGAAATAAGTTAAAACCTATGCAATGACTGAAAAATGTAACAATTTCTATGTAATTGACATTTTAAAATACTCTAAGACATACACATCAAAGAAAAGAGTCAAAGACATAATGGAATGCAAATAACTGAGGGGATCCAGGTTGCCTAAAACACTATCATCACCCTTGGATCTTTTATTCTATTGTTATCAAATAGTTTCAAACCACTGCTACATTTTTGTAATTATAGATACAGAGAAAAATGTCTTTATTCGGTAATTTTGTTAGTGGGCTAAGAGGCTTGGGTCAAGCCAAGGACAGCATGCAACATATAAACTAACTCTTAACATCTACATCAATGTGTGATAAAAACAAGACATGAAGGAACAAAGGAAATATTCTACCAATACACAAAACAAGGGAAGTAATGAAGGCCCAGCTTTGCTGATTCCACTGCAAATTGGCTTTCTGATTTCTTAGGCTGCCTATCACACAATCAAAATAATGTCCTTCCCAGTATGGTGTGATGTAACTGTAAGCATCCTGAAGCAGAAGTCCTATAGTGACCTACAGAAGGTCTTGACCCTTGATCCTAGCAACGATGCAATAAGAACATTCAGCTGATAGGTAAGTCTAGGACAATGGTAATGAGACTGCCAAGATTCCCTAGTTAAGGGAGGAAGAATCCTCAGAAGACCTTCACCTGAGATTCAAGTTACCACTCCTTCCTATCCCAGATGCATGTGGTCTTGAAGGGACTTAAGTATATAGGAGGTGGAAGGTTGACTAAGGATTGATCCCCATTTGTGCAGATGATCATGAACTGGCCATGCTGGGCACAGGAATTTTAGTGATGCAGCTGCCTTAAAGGCATTCATGTTTCTGTGAACAACCACAATAAACTTATTGGTTCACCAAGCAAGACTTACATAGGTTCCTTTCTTTGGTCTATCTAGTGCTCTCTCTATTTGAGGTGAAGAGCTGTTGCTTTATGTTCCCCGAGTGTCATAGTTTTTGTCAGCTTGATACATAGACATGCCCACCCCAAGGACAATCTGATGGGAAATTCCTTAGCTGTGATTCCCTCTTCCCATCAGATTGTCCTTGGGGTGGACATGTCTATGAGGCATGTTCTTAATTGCTAATTGATTAAGGAGGCCCAGTCCACTTGTGGCCATGCCATCCTTGAGCAGGTAGACCTGAACTGTGTAAGAAAAGTAGCTAAGCAAGTCAGGAGAAGCAAGCTAGTAAGCAACATTCTTCTGTGGTCTCTTCTTCAGTTCATACCTTCAGGTTCCTGCCTTGCATTTTTTCCTTCAATGATGGACTATGACCTGTGTCCTCCTCAACTTGGCTTTTATCAGTGTTTTATCATCAATAGAAAGAAAACTGGAACACCAGGAAAAGCCACACAATGCCTAGAATATAGCCCTTGCGAAAATGACATTTCTCAGGGTTGTACTATGCTTTAGTAAGAGTGAACTTTCTGCTCTCCCAAGCTCTTCAAGTCTTCCCTCTCAATGAGAGGCAAAATATAATTCTCATCCCTTTCTGAATTCTCACTGAAGACCTGCTTGCAGTAATAGAATCCAGATAAAGTAATGTTGTGTAGGCTTGCAAGGAGGTTTGATATTTCTTTCTTGCTTTTACTCTTGAATGCCATAACTTGGAATCCAATCACCATTCTGTTAGAACGGCAATACACATGAAAAGTCATGTACAGACTATCTGATCAACAGTATTGCCCAGTCCCACCAGCACTGACTGCTACCAGACATGAGGGAAGAAAGCTCTAGGCCATTCTACCACCAGCTGTGAAACCATTGAAGGCAATTAAATCATTTGAGATGAGGACCCAGACATTATAGAACAAAAGTAATCCCTTATCATCATATCTTGTCCCAGTTCTTCACTCATAGAATTTATGACCTGGGGGAATTGAGCAAGTGTGGTTTTATACTACTATATTTTGGGGATGCCTATACTTGGCAAGAGATTATCAACACATATGTACTTGGGAAATATGATTCCCTCTTCCATAACTGGCTCCTACTCATATTTTCAAGTTTCATTTTACCTACCATTCTCTCTAATTACCAAAGTAATAACAATAGGCTTTTGATGACAGCCTAACTTTAAAGTGTGTTTCTACCCACACCTATTCTACTCATATTACCCTATAGAGAGAAATTCTGCAGCCTCCCCTGTTCCCACATGTCCCCATAGGGAGAACCAGACATTTCAAGAAACTACGATTAGCATGCCAGAACAACTGGGTAAGATAAGCAAAGATATGGAGATTCTAAGAAAGAATTGAAGGAAATACTAGAAATCAAAATCACTGTAATAGAAATAGAAGACTGCCTTTGATGGGGCTCATTGGTAGATATAATGCAGCTAACACAAGCAAGAAAAACTAGTGAACTTAAATATATATCAGTAGGAATTTCCAAGCAAATTTACAATTTGAGGTGAATATAAAGCAAAAAGATTTTATAAAAATTTAAAAAATGGAGCACGATATCCAAGAATCTTTGGATAACTATATTATACTTCAGGTATAATCATAGCATTCTTATATATTCCAAAAGACTAATTAATTAAGGTGATTAATGTAATGCACACATATTCATTTATGTAGGAGGACATCTATAATATGAATCACACAAAGAAGCCTGAAGTGTTGACAAAAATCTCAAAATTTGAATAATAGAATTATGTTAATATAAAGTCAATTTGTCTTGTGTGCACTTCCATGAGGAGGAAAATCTTACTGAGGATGTTTCTGAAACTGATAAATAAAAGTTTTCTTTTACCTATTCTTCTACTGCTGCTATTTTAGCATAATGAATTTGAGGTAGATTCTCAATGTAAAACATAAATGTGGTAATATCTTTGTTTAAGAAAACCGGACAGGGATTCTGGAGCAGGACTATCCAACAGAAATGTAACTTAAGCCACACATCAAACTTTAAATTTTCTAGTAGCTTCCTTTAAAAATATTTTTAAAAACATAAAATTCAATGTGATACTTTAATGTTTATGAATGAATTGTTTGCATGTAGGTAGGTGCACCCTTGTTGTACAATGACCACAGAGGTAAGAAGAGGGCATCAGATTCCCTTGAATAGAGCTACAGATGATTGTTAGCCACTGTATAGGTGCTGGGAATAGAACTGGGTCTTCTGCAATCGCAGCCAGTGCTCTTAATCACTGAACCATCTCTCCAGTGCCATAATACTAAATTGTATTTAAGCCTAGCTATTCAAAATTTTATAGTAACATCTAAAAATATTAAATATTATTAATGACATATTTTACATTCTTTCATACTAGGTCAGTATGGAAAATGCTCAGTAGCTACATTTGGCTAAGGCTACCATACTGGACAACATACTTTTAGAGTCTGAAATCTGTACGTGTGGTTCCTAGACCAGGAACACTAGAATAACCTAGGGGCTTATTAAAGTACAAAATCTTGGATTTCACCCAGACTTACTAAACCAGAATTTGCATTTTAACAGGATCCTCACTCCCTCAGGTGATTCATGCATACTGAAGTTTGAAAAGCACGGTTTAGTATGATGGTATGTCTAGAGAAACAGAAAACGTGTAGAGAAGAGAGATGGCAGTACAGAGTCAAATGATTTCTAACAAGCTCCCGGGACATGCACATGGCTGCTGGACTTTGTGAACAGAATTTACTCAAAAACGTCCTAAAACTTTTAGTCCAGAAGTACTCACTGAATATTTTTCCTGTTTCCAGAACTTTGTAAGGTAAAATATGGGCTGAACTCAATTGCTCTACATATATCTACTTTGAAAGACAAGAAGATCATTACAGATAAAAAAAAAAGATCTGCCAGAGATATAAACAATTTGAGTATGGGAAGAGGTATCAGATACGTTAAATACTATGGGTACCAGAGAGAAGTCTCAGCTAGGCTTTGGAATAGGAATAAATGTCCCTAAACAGAAAAGTAAAAGAAGGGATTGGAAAGAATAGGTTCTAATTAGTTCACTAAAAACTGAGCACACATCCTCAAGTTATTTATGCTCATTTTAAAATTATATGTACTTATTACACCAACTGATAAACATTAATAAAATTAATTTCTTTCTATTTCATCATTTATGTTGAAACAAAATCTGCATTCATACTCCAGTGTTGTTTTCTTGCTCTTTAATAGTTTTGGAAAACACTGCACGGGGCCAATGATTTTATTTTCAGGGAAATGTCTTAGGACTTTCCTAGCAGCATACAACACAGAGCTACACAATAAAGAGAGGCTGCAAGTGGTGGCAGGGAAGAAAGCCAGCCAGGAAACAGAAAACAGTCACAACTTGACCCTGTAGAACTCACCACTGGACAGCATTTGCCTCAGCAAAAGGGTTTACTTTGATCCTGTTGAACAAGTCTCAGTACACTTTGGTAAATGCTCTTGCTCTGGCAACTTCTTCAATTTTCCTTCAGGGCTCTGTTTTAAAGTTCCACAAAGGGCTTCCACGACCTCCCAATCTGATGTAGGGTCTCTTGTCATAGTCTTGCTTGTAGTGTTTGCTTTTTTTTCCAGTACTGAGAATTGAACCCAAGTTCTTATGCATTCTAACCAACCGCTGAATCCCCAGGTCATTTTTTACTTTTTATTTTGATACAGAATCTCACTAACTTGCCCAAGCTGGCCTCAAACTCATCCTGTAGACCAGTCAGACCTTGACTTTCTGATTTTCCTACCCCGTATTCTAAGTAGCTGGTATTACCAGCCTGTGCAATCTGGCCCAGCATCATCATATTCTTCATCCTAAGTAACACTTACTATAACTGGAAATCTGTAGTTCATTTGGAAAACCATGTCCTTAGTAGGTCTAAGAGGATAGTTATTTGTTCACCAGCGAGTCTTAAGTCAGACTTTTAGTACATGCTAAATACATTGCCTTAGAATGATGGAAATGAAATGAAATGTGGTCATTATAGTCCTTTCAGTTCATACATACAATAAATTTTTCTACTTTGTAAAGATATGATGTATGAATCAAGTCAGAGAAAAATTACTGGGCCTTATAATAACTGGAGCCCAAATGGTAACTAACTTAACACACTGCTATGTATATATTGGGGAGATGCACTATGAACATGCACTATGAAAACTGTTCACATTTTTTCTCTACTTCAATTCTTAATCATTACTTCCCTTTTATAAATGCTTTATTAACATTCCATGCATATATATATATATATATATATATATATGCATAGCTATGATTCACTTCAGGCTTAAGGAGGGAATATCAGAGGCTCCCAAAGTCACAACTCACTGATGAAGTTAAAAAGAGTCCAATCAAATATCAGATGAGAAACAGCAGACTTACCCTATTCTTTCCTTAGGTTCCTATAGATACTTAAAATATTAATGCAGTTGGTTATAGGCTGTTGAATTCAGTTAAAGTAGCCCATATAAGATGAAAACTTTATGTCATTTACTATGTAAATACAGAAAAAAAACAGCATGGCCCAACTTTAAATATAAATTATGCCTAGCATGAGAAACATGACAATAGCCCAGATCACCAAAATTAGAAAAAAAAATTATTATATCCACATCTGTCAACCGTGTATAGACTTGCAGATGAGGTCAACATTAAACCACTTTAACATAATATTAGAATTGGGCTTCTTTGCTTGGTTGACTTTAGGGGAACATTGACTAATTTTAGCCAACTTAATGAGGTTGGCATCTTGATGTTTTAAATGCATTTTGTATAGCTTCATTTGGATAGCTATCACAAACATACAATAATGAATCCTTGTACAGCTGCCTTTTCAGTTTTAGTATATTCTTTAATAACTTCTATGCATGCATCATTTTGTCAATTTTCAGTAGAGGAAGTATGCAGAACTTGCCAGAGCAGCAAGAATTCACATTTAGAGAATACTTTCTACTGTATTGAGAGTTTCATCTCTCATAATCTTTCTGGAAGACATTTCTGAGGAATTTCTCAGAGTACAGATGCATCATATTTTGTGCTCGATGACAGTCTGGCTTCACAAGTGGCCTTTTTTGGGAGGTTACTACAACTTGACACGTTAAGATCCCATAAATCTCCCATGTTCCAAATCGAAAAAATATATTTCCTTTCTACCAGCCAGGGCACAGAAAAATTCTTACCCTGCTTTGGCAGTCATGCCTAAGAATGGAAACAGGGAGCCACTTTTGCACTGACACAAACCTGTTCAGTGTCTCTGATAGTCTGTGTACATACCCCACTTCTCTCTTGCAGTCTCAAAAAAAACATGTATAACCTTTGATAGTTCAGAAAAGTCTTGTAAATCTCCCTCTGATGTTTAATAATTTCATTATTCTGACTGGAATGATGTACCAGCCGGGAGAGACAGCTTGTGGAACTCGGTTCATGGGTAAATGTTCAGTCTCATGCTGTTTTAACAACATTGGCTCCATCATCAGTGCAAATAGAAACAGTGGAAAGAATCTGAGGAATGAGATATTTATTTGGAATTTCGGCTGTGATTATGGTTCCCCACTGCACTTAAGGTGCACTTTCTGGGAGATGAGGGACGTGCACAGTGCCACTGAGTCCCCTGTGAGGGCTTACTCAACACTTGCTGGTAATGATTATGATCCATTCCATGAGGCAGCCATCAGTTAAACTCTGTGAATCTAAATCAGCCCTGATTTAACTTGCCCTTCAGGAAAGGTTAAGACATGGAGAAACTGAAAGTATGCCTTTTGTAGAAATATTCTGTAGCTTTGAAATGAATGCAGAAGCTATATGTACCCTTTTAAAGGAGGATGCTCAATTTTTCCATTTTATCTGAGCATCTCCTCTCACAGGAGGCACAATAAATGCCAGTCTAATCACATACCGATAAGATTAATTCTACAGTGTGATGCAGCTTTCTTCATCATCTTAAAATTGATGGTGTATGGAATAATTCTTGGAATTGAGCTTGCGAACTTGCAGCATTTTCTGAAGGGGCTGGTGCTTCTAATATGAGTGATCTGGCCCCCCTTTCTTCCTGCTGTGTTGATTATTTACTCACCAGGAAAGTGCTCACATCTTTTAGGGTTAGACTTGTAAATGTCTATAATACAGTTTCTCAGCTTTGCTTGCAAGTTAAAAACACATGGGGAGTGAGCTGGAGAGAAGGCTCAGTGGTTAAGAGAGCAGACTGATCTTGCAGAGAACCCAGTTTGATTACCAGCACCCATGCTGAATGGCTCACACCCACCAGTGACTCCAAATCCAGGAGGATCCTATGCCTCCAGCCTTTGTGGGCATCTGCATTCATGTACACCTACCCACACACAGAAACATTCAGGTGCAGAGAATTTTTTAAAAATAAATTCTTGACAAAAAAGAATGACATGAGGAAATTTCAAAAATCATCTGCCCAGCCTGCCATAGACCAATTAAATTACAACTTAGGAGCAACAGGATCCAATACCCACATTTTAAGAGCTCCTTGAGTTATTATATGTGTACCTCGACTGAGAAGCACAGATCTGCATGGATGGTTTGAACTGTTAGTAGGTGCTTCATAAATGCTTAGGAAATTCAGTATACTAAGCTTCAATATACACCCAATATGGAATCACCCAAATATTAATAAACCTAAAAGAGAGCAAAATAATAGCTGTGAACTTTACTATTCCACTTTTAGAAATGATCAGTTCATCCAAAGAGAAAATCAACTCCAGAACAGCAGAGTTAAATTGTACCTGAGACCAAATGAAACAGATATCTAGACTACATTCTACCCAACATCTGCCAAATATACAATACACCAGCACATAGGACACTCTCCAAGATACATCATATGATAGGCCACAAAGTATGTTTCTTTTTTCCAATATGCTTCATTAAATATTTGTGCATTTCATATAATACATCTTAATCAAATTTAGACTCCCTCCCAACCTTATACCCCTCCACCAGATTTGAGGTGCTCTGTCATATAGTTTAAGTCCTGTCCAGTCAGGTATTTCTATCTAGATGTCCCTCAGCGCAAGTTCATCCACTGGAGTCTAGTTAGCCTATCTAGAGTCACTCCTATTTCATACATCTTAGTCATATTTAGACCCTTTCCCCTATCGGCAACCCCACTCCCCATCACTGGATTTTAAGCATTCTGTCATATATGTTAAAGTCTATTGAGTCAAGATTTTGTTCCCAGGTGTCTCTTCCTGTGAGTTCATCCACTGGAGCCTGTTCAGCCTATCTAGTGTTACTCCCTTAAAGAAAACCAACTTTCCGTCACCACAAAATAAGTTTCAAGAAATTTTTGCGGTGCTGGAAATTGAACCTGGAGCTTTGTGCTTGCTAGGCAAGAACTCTATCACTGAGCTAGTTGCATCCACTGCCCATTCTGAACAAACATTTTTAAAAGTGAAATCCTATCAAGTATCTTTTCTGACCAAAATCCAACATAACTAAAAGGCAGTAATAAGGAAAATTTGGGAAGGAAACACATACATAGAAATGGAACATCCTTTTCACCTAGCAGTGGGATGAGAAAGAAATCAAGAACAAACCACAAAGTTTCTTGAAACAAATTAAAAGGAAGTCCTGGGCAAGGGAGATGGCTCAGTTCAAAAAGTGCATATGTTACAAATATAAGGACCTTAGTTCAGATCCACAGCGCCCACATATAGTCAGGTGTGACAATGTCTGTAACCCCAGCACTGGAGGGAAAGGCAGAGGAGAAATACAGATTCCAGGGACTCACTGCTCAGCTAATCTAGCCAAAAGAGTGAGCTACAAGTTCAGTGAAAGACTCTGTCTCAAAAGTATGGTGGAAAGGGGCAGTGGAAGATACCTGTTGTCAACCTCTGGCCTCCACATGTGTGCACATACATGAGCTCACTACACACACACCCATGCACATTCATTCACATGCCTCACAGAGAAATATTTTAAAATGAAAAAAATAAGTCAAATGGAATCCTAATATACCAAAGGCTATAGGATACAGCAAACACAATATAGAGCTAGAAGTCTATTCCAATCAGTACCCACATCAAAACAGCAGGAAGACCTCAGACAGAGGCCATTATCACTGCATCTTGCGATACTAGAAAAGTAGTAACAAATGATACCCAAAATTAGGAAAGAAAGAAATATAAGAGTACAAATGAATGAAACAAGGGTAGAAAGATGGCTCAACAGTTAAGAGCACTGACTGCACTTGCAGAAGACCCGGGTTCCATTCCCAACACCCACATGATAACTTACATCTATAACTCCAGTTCCAGGGGATCTGATGCCTCTTCTGACCTCCACAGGCATTGCATAACACGATGCATTTACCTACAAGTAGGTAATACAGTCATGCACATAAAATAAGAATAAAATAAAATATTTTTAAAAAGAGATTAATGAACAAAAAAGTAGAATTTGATTGACAAAACAAAGATCTTGTTCTTAAAGAAGATAAAATATACAAACCCTTAGCTAGGTTAAGACAAAGAAAGAAAATATGTAAATAAAATCATAGATGAAAAGGTAAATATTACAACTAATAACACAGAAATGCAAAAGATCTTTAGAGATTATTTTGATCCAGTATATGGCAAGAAATTTGATAATCTAGAATAAATGGTCAGATTCCTAGACATACACAACTTGCCAAGACTTAATCATGAACAAACAGAAAACTTAAACAGAACAGTAACAAATACTAAGATTGAATGAGTATTAAAAGGCTTCCCAAAGAAAAGCCTAGAGACAAATGGCTTCACGACTGCTTTCTACAAAATGCTTAATAACTTGGACCAATTTTCCTTCCATTCGTTCAAAAATTAGAAAAGAAGAAAATTCTTCCAAACATGTTCTATGGGTGCAGAATTACACTGATAAAGACACAACACAAAGGGCGCTATCCGTACACTATCACCGACAAACACGATGCAAAAGTCTTCCACAAAATCCTAACAAATCAAGTTCAACAGTGCACTGAAAAATATTCACCACGATTGAGTAGAATTTATCCCACACATACAAAGATGGTACAGTGAAGGAAACACAATAAGTGTGATATAGTACATCAACAGAATAAATGGCCAAGGCATGTGGCTATTTCAGTATAGAAGAAACAGCATTTGATAAAATTCAACATCCCTTCTTGAAAAAAAAAACCCATTGAACAAAACATATAGAACAAACATAGCTGAGCATAGTAAAGAATATTATAATAAGTCAATTGATAACGTGATACTGAATGATAAACGAATGACGGGAAAACTGAAAACTTTCTTTCCCAGGACTTGAACAACAGAAGAATGCCCACTTGTGTTCCTTTTATTCGATATAGTTCTTAAAGTCCTAGCTAGGACAATCAAGCATGAAAATCAAATGAACATGGCATATTATTATAGAAACCCTCAAATTCCCACCAAAGGGCTATTATAATAAATGAATTTGGCAAAGCTACAGGGTAGAATATATAGATTTAGATATAGATATAGAACAATACTATATACCTATACCAAATAACTGAAATAGAAACCAAGCAATCAGTATAATCAATCCCATTTACAATTGTTCAAAAATGTCCAAGATCACATTTAACCAGATACATGAAGGAATTCAACAATGACAATTATAAAATATTACTGAAAGAAATTGAAGGGGATGCAGAGAAGTGTAAAGACACCCTGTGGTCATGGATTAGAAGAAGCTATACTGTTAAAACATCTATACTATTCCCAAATAACTCATACATGCAATGCAGTCCCTATAAAATTTCTATGTATTTTTTCACAATATTAGAAAAAATAGTTTAAATGGAACTACAAGAAACTCTGAATAGCCAGAGTGACTTTTACCAAAAAGAACAGAACAGGAGTAATTATGCTACTTGACTTCAAAAAGCAGGGTTAGAGATTGAACCCAGGGCCTCATGTGTTCCTAGCAGGTACTCTAACATTGAGCTGTTATCCCTACTGTGTGACTTTAAGGCATACTGAATAACTATTGTAATTAAAACAACATGATATTAGCATATAAACAGATATATAGATCAACTTAAAAAATGGGAGCCTAGATATGAACTCATGGATTTAGAGCCAACTCATTTTAAGCAAAACTACTCAGAATATGTGCTGAAAAATAGATGGTATTATTCTTTAAAAATGGTCCTGTGAAAATTGAATACCTCCATGCAGAAGAAGTAAGTTTGTCCCTTTTCTCTCAACGGTTACAAATATAGCGATATGGGAAAGGGGATGGGGAAAACGAGAGATAGGTGATGGATTAATCAAAACTGAGGATTTATGAACAAGCTTAATAAATCTCTGCTAGTTTGTAAACTAATTAAAACATTATTTTGCTTAAAGGGCAATTAAACAGAAGTATCCCATGTTTATGAACTATGCTGCTCCCATAAGACATGGACTATTAAATGAAAATCTCAGCACCAAGCATTGGATACCTCCCTAAGAATTAATATTCAAGAAGTTTCTGCAGGCACCTAAACAACACAGACTACTGCCATTGTTCTTAGATCCCCACCATCAGTAGTAGTAAGACACTATTGCTGAAGACTCCACACACTTTAGTTGCAGTACACAGAAAAATTAATGTTGAACTGATCAGGAAACTATCCCTGGTGGCTAGTTTTATTAGTACTGAAAGATGCTATGCAGGCTGCAGGAAGAAAAAAGACATTGATGAGCTTAACAAGGGTGGGACCCTACATGCTACAATACTGACCTGACAGACAAGATATGGCAAGACTGTTTATGTGGGTAATCCATCATTCTCTCTTGATTGAACTTGAGGCCTGCTTCGCAGGATGGATTTCATGCATGGTATTATAAATATGGTCAAAACCCATGCATAGCTAGAGAAGTTATAGATCCCAAGAAAGAATCTATTAATGTTGTTTTTCTAAATAGTCATGTTTTCAAACTCCCTTCTAAATATTTACGTTTGTATCAGTAGATTTATAGTGCTTCCCACTTTGGTCAGAAAAGCTTCTTATTGCAGAGGGTAGAGATTAATGAAGAAAGACATAACTAGCAAAAGTCATATAAATAACTCTGAGTGCTCAACTGTGGATGGATCATCTATATCAACTTCCCACCCCAAGTCTCCATGATTATTTTTTTTAAGGGAGTAGAAAAAAGTTTAAGAGCAAGAGGATGGGGAGGAAGACTGAGAAATACTGTCCTTTGGATATGGCATGACTGTTTCATACATGAACTCACAGCAGTTAAAAATTCCAGCATGGAGATGGGAGGCGCTCCTGAGGCCACACCCTTAGCTGAGGAGCGTTGGTGGCCACTGAGGAAGGCATGGTCATTTAATTTTGAGAGTGTGGTTAACCTCATGAACATGTGCACATGGGCAGCACTAACTGGATTCAATAGGTTAAAATTAATTAGTTAATTAATTAATACGATGATAAGAAGTTGGGAGGGGAGGTTGTTGGGGGGATATGGGATAATTTGGACAGGGGAGTGAGGGATGATTATGATCAAGATATGTTGTATTCATGAATTAAATTTTCAAAGAATAAACAAAAATAATTTCTAAAAGTACTCAAAATTGATAAAAG
The DNA here is from genome assembly GCA_035773235.1 of Eospalax fontanierii. Taxonomy (NCBI): domain Eukaryota; kingdom Metazoa; phylum Chordata; class Mammalia; order Rodentia; family Spalacidae; genus Eospalax; species Eospalax fontanierii. The sequence goes on along the minus strand of CM069525.1, from coordinate 19,958,141 downwards.
ACATAAATGTTAGAATTGAAATTACTAGATGAAAATAGAAAGGAAATTGTTTAGGACATTGGCACGTGCATGAATGTTTTTAACAAGACCCTAAAAGCAGAGGAAACAAAAGCAAAAACAGACACATGGAGTTGCATTAAACAGGAAATAATCAACAGGATGAAGAGATAACTTCCAGGATGGAAGAAACTATTTGTAAACTGTGCATTTGATGAGACATTGATATTCATAATACATAAGTAACTCTAAAAACTCCATAATCAAAACACAAATTATCTGAACAAAATTGCCAATAGATTTAAGTGGACATTTTTCAAAAGAAGACATAAAAATAAGCTTCAAGTACAGAAAAAAAAAAGCTCAATGTCACTAATCATTAGGAAAATTCAAGACAAAGCCACCAAGAGCTATTGCCTCATCTAAGTGAAAATGGCTATTATCAAAGACTAAAGATAGTAATTGTTGACAAAGACATGGAGAAAACAGAGCCCTTGAACACTGTTGGTGGGAATGTAAATTAATACAGCCATTATGGAAAACTGCATGGAATTTCTTCAAAAACTTAAAAATAGAGCTACCATGTGATCCCGCGCTACAACTCCAGCTATTTATCTACAGAAAATGACATCAGTGTGTCAAACAGACCCCTAAGGTTCTCTGCAGCACTCTGCAGTAGGCTAAAAATAGAGACAACCTAAGTGTTTATCCACTGATTAAAAGATAATGAGAAGGTAGTACATAAACAGACTATAATACTATTCAGTCAAAACGAATAAAATTCTGTCACATATGAAATAATTCAGGTGCAGAATGATAAATTCTACATGATCTCATGTACATGTGAAATATAAAAAGTTGGTTTCTTAGAAGTTGAGCATAGGATAGTGATTGCCAGAAGCCAGGGGATGGGGGTAGGCTGTGTGTATGGAAAGCTTGGTCAATAGTTTCTTAATTACAGTTAGACAAGAGCAGTAATTTCTGATGTGTTTTTGCACAATAGGTTAAGGATATATAGAAAACAATGTGCTATTACTTTGAAAAGATTAAAAGAAAGTAATTTGGAAATTTTCTTCATAAATTAATGATAAATATTTGAGAACCTAAATCTGTTTGGCTCACTTAAACATTCGACAATGAATACATATATGGAAGCATTACACAGGACCTCATTAACATATGATTATTGTTTTTGTATATCATTTGTATACCATTTTTAAAAATCTAAGCCCCACCTGGCAATTTTCTGGAATAATTTCACAAAACAAAATCCTGCACGGATGAGAAATATGATGTGTTAATGTGGTAAAAATGAGCATTTACTGCATTCTATGAGTAACTTTCCAGGATGATACATCAGAGTCCCTCGATTTCTGTACTTATTACCCATAAAACCTTGTACATATTATTTCTCATTATAGTGCCTTAGTTTCCACCCTAAGATCAATACCCAGTAGAATAAAAGATGGTCCGCGTATGTCTTTTGAAATGGGCCTGCAGGCTGGGATGTAGCTCAGTGGTACAGTACACGTTTAGCATATATAAAGTCCTGGGTTCAAGCCCCAGCACCAGAAAGGGTCTGTAGTTCCAGCTTTATAGATCAGATGGCAGTCTGCAATCACTCATACTTGTCATTGCAACACAGATATCAGGCAAATGTGGCTACATTCCAAACATTGTATTCACATATGGCACATAGGCTGTAATTTTCAGTGCCTAGACTGACATGCTACATAGCTAGCACAGTATGCTGCTACTTATGAAACATAGAAAGCAAACCATCCCTCTGTGATATTGTCATTTGCCCTTCTCTCTCAGCTCTACTCTAAGCCTCTGCTAAATTTGACCTACTTGTAATATGCGGCACAGAGCTGCAACACTTTCTAAGAAAGGAGAAAGCAGCAGATCCTCCCTGTTGATGAGTGTTTCTCTCTTTATAGGCAGCATTGTCACAGCATGAGGAGAAAAGAAGCCTGAGGCTAAAGCAGAAGGCCAGGAGGGCATTGCTCCCAATGGTACATTACTTTACAGGAGCAAACACCACAGACACTGAAGCCATTAGAGAAAACTGTGAATTAAACCATGAGTTGTAAGGAACTGCCAAAATTGCAGAGGTGCAATAAATCATTACTGTCAGCTGCTCAGCATGAATAATAAAAAATCAATCCACTTAGCTAGAAATGAATTTCAAAATTGTGATTTAAACAATACTAATGTATGAAGAAAATAAACAGAAAAGAAGTTCTGCTATTTCATCTTTTATGGAAGAAAAGAAGAGAGTGATCCCAGGAGTTGATTTTATTTTGCATCAAGGGAGCAAGAATGAAGGAAGAATGGCTGTGTGAGTTAAAAATGAAACTGAATCGAGTGCTGTATCTTCCCTGAGGATATTAAACGCTTTGTGTTGTTGTTTTCTTACAGGATAGATCTCAAAGGCCAGATCTTTCCCAGGGCCTCAACTGTTTCTTGATACTTTCAAAAAGTCATTTATCTACTCACCAATCATTTAGCAATCACCTCTGACATGTCATGCTTTGTTCTGATGTCTGAAAATGCACACTCCAGGGAGTCAACATTCTTGCCCTCTCTGGGCAGACATTGATTTTGCTAATTGAGATTCCCATACTTCCAAACTTTTATCCCAGGAAAAAAAAATCATAAGTACCAATCAGATTATTTTTCAAATGGTTTCAAAGACCCAGGCCATCAGCTGGCATTGTATAATTTGTTGTTGATGTATTTTTTCAGAGCCAAGTTTTGCTACCTTCATGTAGCTGTCAAGGACAGACACACATCTTCTTAATTACATATCTCCAACAAAGCTCCAAAATATTTTCATTATTTAAGGAAACACTAAAAGCTATGTGACTTATTCAAATGTGTGGAGATTTAAGGAGAGAGAGGACAAAAAAAAATCAGAACAACTTGTAGTAATTTATCACAGTTGCTATCTACCTGCAAATCAATACAAAAGTACAGAAGGGAGATTCAGATGTCCAGATGGCTTCAAATTCTGATTCAGAAGCATATTTATAGTAGTCACAATAATACCTTCCCCAAAGTTATGTATATTTTAAGCCTCCAGGAACTATATTTTACTTTACATGACAAGAAGGACATTTTGTGATTAAATTAAGCACCTTGACATGGGATCATCCTCCTGGATGATCTTTTTGGGGCAATGAAAACACAATGGTCCTGATAATGGAAAGCAGAAGAAAGGAGCACCAGAGAAAGTAATTGATTTCAAGAGGCTATAACACTGGCTTTGACGATTGAGGAATGGGGCATGAGATGAGGACTTCAAGAGGTTTCTAGTGGCTTCTGGAGGATAAAATAATAGATTCTTTCCCCGTGCCTTCCATAAAGGAATACAGCTTGATGGCCTCCAGAACCACGAATAAATTTTCGATGTGTGTGTGTGGTGTTTGTGTTAAATGTACACATTTGTGTCAGTGTGTGCATGTGTGCACATGGGTGCACTTCAAAACCAAAGGTCAATGTCTAGTATCTTCCTCAATTGCTCTCTAACTTATTTTTTCAGACAGGGTCTCTTCACTAACCTTAGAGCTCATCAATTAGGCTAGACTCATAAACCAATGAGCTCCAGAGAGCCACCTACCTCTATCTTTCCTGCTCTGGAGTAAAAATTGGTGCTGGTGATTCAAACTCAGGCCATCATGCATACAGAGTCAGCACTTTACTAATGGAGCCAACTCCACAGTCCCAAATTTGTATTATCTTTAAGCATTAGGACTATGACAGTTGCAACAGTGATGATAAGAACTAAGATAGAAAACCTACACAGGAGTATTGCTAACAGATGCACAAAGAGAAATGTTGCCTTTAATTCATGCATGTTAATTTGCCACTGTTTTGTTTATAGTCATGATATCAGAGAGGCAGTTTATTTTTCAACTTCCTCTTTGATATTCTAAATAGTCTAAAATCTTTCAATGGTTTGCTGGGAATCTGAAGATATTGAACTGGAACAATATGTTATTACATTTAAGTATCTGTTTAACTGATGTTTAAAAACACAAAAATATACAGCCCAGAGCATGCGAAGCTAGAGAAAAATGTCTGCTGAGACACAACAATTATGTGTTGTAGGCCTATGGACGTGTGAATGTAACCATTTTCTAGGCTATGAGATCTTTAAGACTTGTGAAAACACTCTGATCAGTAAGTTTTTTTTTAACTAATTTCATCCCGAGAGTCAAATAGCAAATATTTTAAAAGTGTATTTATATAGTCCTGTTTTATTATTTAGTCTATATTATTTATCCATTTAAAAGACCCTCCTTATAATTAAATTAGTGCTCTAAAATGAGAAACTTTTGGCAGACAGAGTTTTGCTATATAAGCCCAAGATGACCTGGAACTCCCGGTTCTCATGTCCTCCAACTCTTGAGTGTGGTGCTTACAGATGTGCACTACCACAGCTGACTCAAAATAGGACACTTAGCAATAACATTTGTAATTGCACAAATAATTGTGGTCACAGCGGTGTATGAGCCATAGAATGGAATTCCAGCTTTGATACCTTCAAGATCTCAGAATTTTGATAACATTTAAAATCCCTAACCCTTCATGTGCACCTTACTGTGGCCGAGTACTTCTCTAAGTACTTTACAAATATGAGCATACTTGTAATTCTCACAGCAACACTTTGTGGAGCAAACTTTGGTTATCCCTATATTACAAATTAGGAATATTGAAGCATACAGAGACTAAGTAACATTCCATAGCCCTAGGGAATTCCAGCTTCTGGAAAATAGTCACAGAGGAGACTTGGGGAGTGTTGGTCAGCTCTGGGCGAATCATGTTAGGAAAACAGGGTACTGGCCCTGATGTAGGGACAGCAGAAAGAACATACTCAGCCACCTGGATTAAGTGTTACCAAGATTCTGGCACACTCATAAACATGGCCACCCAGTACCAGTCCCAACAAGCAATAAAGACCTTTATAGAAAAAAAAACTGCAATGATGGAAAAAGTAGTATCACATGGTCAAAATGAAGAGGGATCATTTAGGAGTCAGGTTGTACATTTTTTGGTAAGGAAACCACTGAAAGAGGAAAATCTACCTCTTCTTAAGACTAAAATGTCTCAAATCATCTCTGAGACTAAGTACAGACTACAGTGGTACAGGATGATCTCCAAGCAGGTCTGTTCACAGTGCCAAAGTAGAGCAATCATCAAATGCAAGGAATAAAATCTGGTCCAGTTTGAGCCCACTAATAACAATATAAACATAACTTCAGCACATGGACCCAAGAGCAAAACAGGCCATTAGAGCAAATAGCACAGTTGGCAGCAATTGTTAGGTTTTTTTTAATGTATAAAAGTAAAATACTGAACTATTTCATTGAATACTTTTAAAACTTGAAGCTTAATCATTCTCATATATTATAGTAAGTTAGCTAAGAAAAGTATACACCAAACACCATAAAACATGATTTGTCCACCAGCGCTTCAGTTACAGGAAATTAAGCTTTTTAAATGGCTAGCATAGCTAATATCAATTTGTTCGTTAAATATTTTGACATTTTGTGTTCATCATACACAAGATAAAAAGAAACACTGATTTTCTTTAAGGATGCCATTTTTTTGATAAACTGTAATCAGAAACATGAGTTCAATTTCCACAAACTATGATGGGAAAAGCAAACATGTTAAAATTGAAACAAAGACATATTTGGTTTATTTACATACCCAAACATATGTGTCTACATTTCATTAGTTTTCAAATCTTGGCCAAAAGTACCTTGTGAAGGCCAATACACCAAAGAGGTTTTTGACACACATATTTCTTAATTGTAATATGAGGAAAATAACATTCCTCTAAATAATTTTGGCACATTCAGTGTCAAGATCAACAATACTTAGAACAGAATTTTATTCCATCAAAGCCAATGTGAACTCTATTTTAATTAATGTATATAAACTAATATCTGACAATTATTCGTTTGCATTTCATCTGCCACAATGTAAAGAGAGATGGAGGGAATACCTGTCTAACCAAGTAATCACTGAGGTACCCTGAGGACCTGGTACAAGGTAGTTACTGAAAAGGCTGTCGTGGAAACCAGTGGGTCCCATAGATAGCACCATAGCTCTTGAGTCTTTGAGCAGCATATAGCAATTGAATATTTTGTTTTTATTTTGTTTTCTTTTGTTTTTGAGACAAGGTCTCACTGAAGCCCTAGCTGGCTTGGAACTCACTATATAGACCAGCCTGGCCTCTATCCCTGCCTCTGCCTTCAGAGTGTTGGGACTAATGCTGTGAGCAACCACACCAGCTTACATAAAGAAATTAAAAATCATGAATTTGGAGGGGGTGGCATAAAATATGAACCAATTCATCTGGAGAACAGAGTGTTTACTTTGAAAAGATAATTTCACAAATGGGAAGAGATGTCTATAGAAAGTTTTTCCCAATGAGCTATTTATAGTAATAAATAAAAATAAATATCAAAGCAAAATGCCCATAAAGGAGGTAACTATATTATGTAGTCATCAAAATCCATGTTATGAATCTGTATTTGTTGCATGAGATGATATCCATGAAATGATGATGAATAATCAATAAAAACTGTGTGATCATTCTATTGAGTACAGAATGTATTTGTATATATGCATAAAGATCAATCTTATAGATAGTTCATGAAAATGACAACTCTGTATCTCTTATGCTATAAATTTCAATGATCATTATTTCCTGATTTCACATTTTGACAACAAATTTTCAGAAAACGTCTATGTAAGATGTTTACAAAGATAATAAAGCTGAAGTTCTATGTGGTAGTCAAACCAACCAATCACGTTATTATCTTAAATATGGCAATATGTTTTTATCTTAAAAGCACAGTGTTGAGAGTTAAAACAAAATATATAAGAAAACTGCCATTGTGAAATTTTAAAGTACATGCATATAATTCATGATATATTTTTTTACAAACATAGGTGAATAAAAGAAGATATACTGACATAGCTTCATCAGTGGTAGCAAAGGCACTTCTGTGGTGGAGATGTGGATAATCTATGAGGCTATACATGAGAAGGTTTATGGGATAAATGGAAAAACTCTGTTTCTTCCCCTCCATTTTCCTGAGAACCGAAAACTCTAAAAGCACTTTTAAAGTCTTTGCAATGAGACACACCTAAATCTTATTGTGTGTATGGTGCTGGGGATCGAACTGAAGACCTTATGCATACTAGGCAAGCACTCTAATGCTGAACTACAACCACAGCTTCTATCACTGTCAAATGATTGGCCCTGATTGGTGCTGTAAGAGATGCAATGGGAAAGCAAAACAGAGGAAAAAGGAAAAACCTGTAAATGGACCAAACTGATGATACTAACTTGATACTCAGTCTTCTGCATTTAAAGTTCCCAAAATGTAGGCACAAAATTTTAAATAGGAAATATTTCAATATATAAACCTATAAATGCACAACTATTGATTAGAAAACTTTCTTAGCTATCTTCAAAAAAACTAAGGTATATTGGAGTTAGAATCATTTATTAGACCTACAAACACATGATCTTCAACATATAGACTTGGAAACAAAAGTCCTACTGGCTTATCTATAACTTTTTCTGAAGTGTTATAAAATTTTTCAGTAATATCTTCATATAATTCCTCCCAGATCCATCCCTACTTCCCAATTTCATGTCTTCTTTTTTAAAAATAATAACCCACAAGTTCCTATCTGTTCTGCTCATATACTCATGGGTGAAGGGCCACCTTCTGGTGTGTGGCCTACCAACAAGGGCCTTAAAGAAAACTGATTGACTCTCCCAGAAAACATAAACTGTGAATAATTCCTCAATTACAAGGTGGGGTTCATGACCTCCCTTCCTCTTCCATGGTAGAATGTTAACAGCATTGACTGCTCTTGAAGGGGATCTATCTGGGTTTGATTCCCAGCATCCACATGGAAGCTAACAATTATCTGTAACTCCAGTTCCAGGGAATTTAACACCCTCTTTTGGTCTCTGAAGGTGCACACACATGGTACATACATGCAGGCAAAACACTCATACAAATGAAATAAAAGCAATTTTTAAAAAATCCTGAATTAAATAAAATGTTCAATTAAAACTAGAAAACTCACAAAAAAGAAATCTCAAGTAACATATTAAAATGGTTGTAAACATGGTTGATATCAACTCAAATATATTAATAATTATTTAAAATTTGAATGATCTGAAAACAGGACTGGTCACAAAAAAAACAATCCAATTACATACTGTCTGCAAGAAAAGTACTTTATGTGTGAAGATTGATATGATAAAAATAAAATGAGAGAAAAAAATTAAAAGTAAAATGAGAGAGGAAGTATGTCTAGTATCATTAATCAAAACAAAGTTTGAACAGCTTTATTAAATTCAGACACAGTAAGCTCTAGAACAAAGAAAATTATTAAGGATAAAGATAATCGCCATCTAATAAAGAAAAGATTAATTCCCCAAGTAGACATTACAGTCCTAATTATGTATGCACATAAAATATAATATCAAAATACATCAAATGAAACCAGATAGAACTAAAATAAAATTCAACTATTATAGTTGGCAACTGTCCTCTCCATCAGTAATTGCTATATCAAGAAGGCAGAGAATCAATAATGATAGAGTTGACCGGAATGGCACTATCAATCAACTTAATTTAATTCATGTTATCAAAGATTTTGCCAATAGCAACAGAATACGAATTCTTCTCAAGCTTGCATATTTACCAAGATAGGCTATATTTTAGAACATTCAACATACTTTAGCATATTCTCAGACCACAATAAAATTAAATGAGAAATTAGTAAAATTAGAGATGACTAGAAAATCTCCAAATATTTAAAATTTATGAAGATAAATTTTCAAATACCTAGCTAAGATATAGATTATCAAACATTGTAGTGTGCAGCAAAAACAATGCTGAAAGGGAAAGTTATAGCATTAAATGCACATTTTGAAAAAAAGATAGATAAGGGGCTGGAGAGATTGCTCAATGGTTAAGAGCAGTAGCTGCTCTTGAAGAGGACCCCACATGGTGGCTAACCACCGTCCCTAACTCCAGTTCGGGGGCAGTCCAATGTACTCTTCTGACCTCTGCAAGAACAGCACAACAGGGTGTACTTAGACATATATAGGCAATACACTCATACACATAAAAAAATTAAGAAAGGAAAAAAAGAGAAAAGACAGCTAATAAGTAAATGATCTACCCAAGGAAACAACAGATATAAAAGCAAGTTGATGATGTAGAAGAAATGAAATAATAAAAATTAGAACAAAAATCAATGAAACAAAGCAATAGAGAAAAATCAACAAACTAAAAGCTGTTTGAAAAAATACCAATAAGGGACTGGAGAGATAGCTCAGCAATTGAGCTCACTGACTGCTCCTGCAGAAGACCTGGGTTCAATTCCTACATGCTAGCACCTACATGGCAGCTAATAACAGTCTGTAACTCCAGTTCTAGGGGATCCAACACCTTTTGACCTCCATGACGTAGGTGCATTTACACACACGCAGGCAATATACTTATACACATTAAAAAAAATAAAGTATTTTTTAAATAAAAATACCAATAAAATTTATAAACTCCTAGGCAAGTGCACCAATAAAAAGAAGACACAAATTATCGATAAACAAGGCTGTTTGTACTACTCAATCAACATAAAATATATAAGAATACTATTAATAAATATGTCTACAAATTTGGTATTTAGATGAACTTAAATTGTACTTGTTCCCTGAACTATAAAGACTATGAAAATTTACATAGAGAGATGTAAGGGAGAATTTTCTATTTTTACAACTGAAGCACTAAAATAATCCCCCAGAAAATCACCAAGCCCAGATTATTTTACTGGTAAATTCTAACTGATACTCAAGAAATAATACAAATACTCCATTGTCTGTCCCAGAAAACAAGATAAACAGCCCCTAATTCATTTTAAGAGTTTACCATTAACCTAATTCCAAAATAAGAAAGCATTACAAGAATGGACATTTGCACAATTTACTTTATTAATATACACTGACGCTTACAGCTAAGATGAGTAACTTCTAGAAAATGTTTCCCATAGGCTCCCAGTATTTGAAATCTTGGTCCTCAGCTTGTGATGCTGTTTGGGGAGGGTCCTGGAACCTTTAGAAGGTGTGGCCATGCTGGAGGAAGCATGTCACTGGGGGTGGGCTTTGAGAGTTCTTGCTCGGTTTCCTGTGCCTGTTTGAAGATGTGAGTACTCAGCTTTCTATTCAGCCACCTCTGCCACCAAGCCTCCCCCTGCCATTATGGACTCTTACCCTCTGGAACCATAAGCCAAATAAACTCTTCTTTTCAGAAGTTGCCTTTGTCATGGCGTTTTACCAGCACAACAAAAAGTAACTGATACATGGGAGTGTTTCAAAATAATAGTCACCAACTAACAAAGCAAGAAGAATTTGAGTGAAAAATGTAATATTGGATTATTATTATTAAAAGTATAATATAAATATAACACAAATAAATAGATCAAATAAATCATAATTTTTGTAAATACTGTACATTTCAGGAGCTGAAGTATAAATCCTTAATCCTGATATGTGAATTATACTTGATGGCTTTCTTCCAAAGAGTCTAGTATCCTAAAGGAGAAGAAGTAATTTTGTAGTGGGGAAGCCACACATATCCAAGATAAACATCAACAGGGAGAAGTCATAATGACAGTATGAACTCATAATTTGATGAGAATTGCAGTTTGTCTTCTTTCTCTTAACATGAAGATCCCTAGCTTGATGGGACTGTTGTTTTGTAGAATGCCCCTCAATTTCCTGATTGTTTTTCATGATTAGGTTGGATTAATGGGGAAAGAAAATCACTTAAAAATATTAGACAATTGAGGAATGTTCTCCAAAATAAGAATCTCATCAAAACTAGAGATAATTCTGTTAAAATAAATAAGCCGGATTCAGAAAAACAAATCTTGTATGTGTTCTCTCATATTAGGAATCTATATTTTACATATATACATATACATATATACATACAGACAGACAGATAAAGAGAGGGAGAGAGACCGAGAGAACTTAAAAATAAGTGGAAAGAATTTAGAAAGAGGAACAAGGCCAGGAGAAAGAGGATAACACAGGGTAATGGAAGTAAATGTGAGCAAAATACATGTATGAAAATATAAGAAACATGGTGCCAGACAAGAAAAATCTCCCTCTGAGTTGTTGGTCAGGGTAGTCCAAGAGACTCCCAAAATAATACAGGCTATTACCACAGCCTATGGTTACCTACAAGAACTTGAAGGTAAGACCCTATTGCCAAAGACAGGGCATACACTGGACACAGGACTTGGAACAATGGAGCTGGAACTGAACTCGATTCTTGCCCCCTGAAGACTAGCTCTCGTGGTTCTAGAGGATACCGTGCAAGCTGCTAAGGGAGAAAATCAATGGTCCAAGCTAGTCCTCAAGCCTAATAACCATAATGACTGGCACAGCAAACTACCTCTATTGGTGCAGTAGTGGCACTGTTATCTGAGGGGTAACCAACAGCTATCTAACTGGACTTAAAGCTCTCTTAATGGGAGGAAACTCACAGGTGGCACTGTAAATATAGCCAAATATACATGACTGGAGAGGTCATAGCTCCTAGAGAAAACCCTATCCTTGTCATATTTCTAGACAAATGAAATTTCTTACTGTATTCTAAATATGGATCCTTATATCTACACCATGCATCAAAGAAGTTTCTTTTTGCAACAGATCAAGGCCATTATGGAGTTCTGTAACTGATCATGCACACAGAATATATATTTGAGAGATGCCCAGCCCTTAGTGATACATCTACAGTGGAACCTCTATACCTAAGGCTCATGAAACATAGCAGAACATAGCAAAACAGGTGGTAGAAAGAATATTAAGGCAACCCTCAAATATCATTAGCAAAACTTCTTCATGCAACAGAGTGCACTGCATACAGAAGACCACAACTGGCCAAGTTTTGCACACTAAGAGACTCCGGAGTATATGTCTCTGGACAGGACTCCTATATTAAATCTCAGCCACCAATGGCTAAGGGACCGTTGCAGAAGAGGCAGTGGAAAGATTGTAAGACCCAGGGAAGGAAGTGCATGACCATAAGGAAACAAGACCCATGCTGACTCAACCAGATAAAAACTCAGCATAAAACTGGAGAAATTGGCAGCAAGGCCCAACCTAGTCATGTTGGCAACTGATTACAGTGAGAGAGAGTTGATCTTTAAAGGAGTGACTCTAGATAAACTGATTAGACTCTACTGGATGAATTTGCACTGAAGGACCAGATAGGCCTTAACATAAATGACAGAATGCACGAGAACTGGGGGGGGGGGGGAGGGTATGAACGGTGCGGATGGGGGATGGAGTCTACAGTTTATTTAGATCTGTTATTTTAACTGCACAAAAACTCAGTGAAAATATACATTAAAAATAAAAAGTAAATTTTACTAGGTTGGAAGATTAAAGATATACATTTGTCTAACTGATCAATTTGTATACCCAGTCTCACATTGCTTCACCAACTATATTTCTGAGAAATAGGTCAATTCCAGTTGCAGATACCCCATGCTTCAGGAGGTGGAAACTCCATAGCTTTAGCTCTCATTCATAGATAGCTGACTTGGCTACAGAAGCTCCAAGATCTTTCTCTTGTTTTCTGAATTTTTGTCTTATGTTGATGTTTGTTTGGTTGGATTTTGAGATAGCTCACTTTTTAGTCCAGGCTGACCTCAAAATTACAGCAATCCACCTGCCTCAGTCTCCTGAGGCCTGAGATTATAGGCATGAGCCACTACACCTAGATGACCTTCTAACTTTAAGTGATGATCATAATTTTCATTCCATCCTGAGTTCTGGCTTAACAGATGAATGGCACTTTCAAATAGAGAGAATAGCTTACCTTTCTGGCTAAGAAGTCTCTCAAAAATCTTTTGTTTTTGAGGAAAAAATAGGGCCAACAGCTCATTGTGCTGTGTCTTGGCAGCTTATCTTCAATTCTGAATTTCATTGTGACTTGTTTGCCTTGTCCTTCTGCCACCATCTAGTCTAACATCCTAATAACAGCCTACAACTGGTAATTTGGGTTTTGAAAGCTATAGTTTTCAAAATGTTCTTCTGTTCAAATAAAAGGCACCTTCTCAATGGCAGAGGAAGAAACAATGAGAGAAAACTCATGCAAACACATGTGTGTGCATGCATGTATGCATGTATGTATGCATGCACCACTAACACACACACACACACACACACACACACACACACACACACACACATTCAAGCCAGAGATTTTCCTGAATTTCAGTACAAGTATTTTCTGTTTTATTTCCTTCTTTTAAGCATGTAACTTCATAGAGCAAGGAAGTTGGGATTTGGGTTATTTTTATTATTCATTGACCTTAAATAGAGTCCCAACCATTTTATTTTCAAATCAATATTGAATATTCCCCTACTTAAGATACAGGAATCTTTGCAAATAAAGCATTTTGACCTTCAAGAACATGTAACTTAAGAACACGAGCATTTCATATTATTGCTTGAGTCTTTAGATTTTCAACTTTGTTTGTCTGCCCTATTTTCCATGCCAATAGTGATTAAGTTAGGAAAACTTGCTGTGTTCAGAGCATCTTCTGACACGAGGACATTTTTATATCTCGACACCCAGTTACTTCTTCCTACAAATATCTCACCTTTAAAATAAAAATATTGTTGGAAATCACATACAAGAGAAACACAGTCTATTTTTTGGCAGCTGGGAATTTAGAAGTGGCTGAAAATAATTAGTCTAACATTTAATTTTACTTATAAACAACAATTTGTCAGATCGAAAGCTAGAATTATTAGTAAACACATCACATAATATAAATTATCTTATTTATTCTGTTAAGCTGGAGAGTCTTATCTCCTACCATGAACAAACTTCAGATCCAAACGAATCAAGTGCTTCAACGTTAAGACCAAATACCTGAAACTGCTGGAGGAAATGTTGGGAATATGATTCAACTCACAGACACAGGTTAAGATTGTTTGAGTAAGACACCTGCAGCACAGAAAAATAAGACAATCAGAAAATAGAATCTCATGAAACTGAAGAGCTTCTGTACAGCAAAGGAAACTGAAGTGAATGAATAGGCAGCCACAGAATTGGAGAAATTCTTTGCCAGCTGTTCATCTGACCGAGGGTTAGTGTCTAGAATATACAAAGAACTCAAAAACTAAACATTAAGAAAAAAACCACTCAATTTTAAAATGGGATATGGAAATTCTTAAAAGAGTAGAAAATTCTCTAAAGAAAAAGATACAAATGTCTAGGAAATACTTTGGAAAAAAAAGGCAACACTATCTTAGGAACTACCAGCAACTGATGACTGCTATGAAGGGGAGACTGAGTCTCATTTAAGGGACAGAATCTTAGTAAGGTTGACAAGGATCCAGTGAATGAACCCACACCAAACCTGACTCTACATTGGAGGGGAATCTTAATTTAATCACAATATATTGCATGAAATTCACAAAAATTCAAAATAAATACATTTAATAAATTAATAAATAAATAAACAATAAATAACAAATAAAGTCAGTAAGATTTGTATAAAAAAAGACATAGTCATCAGGGATATGCAGATTAAAACTTTTAAGATTCCATCTCACCTCCGTCAGAATGACCATCATTGGGAATACAAATGACAACAAATCTTGGCATGGATGTGAGAAAAGGGGATCTCTGATATACTCTGTGTGGGAACATAAATTTGTGCAGCCACCTTGGATATAAGTCTGGAGCTTTTCCCTTACCCCCACAAAAAACGTAGAAACATAACTGCCTTATGACCCAACTATACCACTGCTTGGCATCAACCTAATTGACTTTATGTACTACTATAGAGACACTTGAGCCACCATGTTCAGTGGTGTTCTAGTCACAGTAGCTAGAAAATGGAATCAATCTAGATGTCCATCAACAGATGAATGTATAAGGAAAATGTGTACATACACACAACTGAATACTATTCAGCTGTATAGAAGGAAATCATGAACTTTTCAGGCCAATAAATGAAACTGGAAAAAAAATCATAGTGTGAGGTAATCTAAGCCCAGAAAGAGCCTGACTCTTATCATTAGTTTTAAGACCAAGAGTGTACCCAAACTTCCAAGCACCTGTTCCTTCAGATGTCCTCTTGAGCCAGGTTTCATTCATTCGTTTATTGTGATAGTATCTCCAGCAGGAAATGGGGAAGTAGAAGTCAGGACCAAACCTCCTCTCTCTCTCTCTCTCTCTCTTTCTCTCTCTCTCTCTCTCTCTCTCTCTGTCTCTTTCCATTTCAGACAGACTTCTGTAGTTACCTATATAAGACCTACACAAGAACAAGGCAGCCAAAATTCTGGCATAGGTAGGATAAGTGATTTCCAGGCCCCTCTGCATACTGAGGAGCTATTGACAGTACACAGTAGCTGGGGAGATGGGAAATCATTCTTTTCTGAAGATGTGACCACTGATAAGTTTCCCATGCTCCAGTTATGGCCCCACATATGGATAACACTCATTGGCCTTTGTTGGTTATTTTTTTTAAAAGATATGAAGTTGGGAGGAGGGCATGATGGGGGAGATGAAGGAGAGTTCAGTGGAAGAAATAGGGAATGCATATGAACATTTTTCACTGTATACAAGTATTAAATTCTCAAAAATAAAAATAAAAAGAACACATGATTGTGTATCCCGCATTATATTTTCAACAGAATTCTGATATATTTTACATATTTTATTTTTCATTTAATCTATAGGAATTGGAATACATAAATACCTATACATCACTCAAATAAAAAACTTTTACCTATGTAAATTATATAGAATCACTATTCTTTGATGTTTTCATTAGAGTGAAGGTTAGCACAAGAAGTTTTGTAAATGAAATAATTCTGATGAGCTTTTTCTCTGAAACTTCTTTTAAATATATTGTCTTCAAAATGTTATGATTTGAAGCAGGCTTTGAAGTATGGGAAACAATTAATCAGGCATTAAAATGTTGCCTCAGCAGTTTAAAATTATGCCAATGCAAGTATATTCTGGAAGCATTTTGTCAAAAACTTCCACATTGATTATTGTATTCAAATATCAACTCCACTCTTATTCACCAGGGTTATGTTCCAAGACCCACATTGGCTTGTTTTACCTTTACATACATGACTGATGAATTTTAATTTATAGCAGACACAAAGCTATTATTAAAATAGAATGATTATGACAGCCTATTATAAGAAAAGGTATATGTCAATGTGGTCTCTCTTTCCTTTGAAAGATTTAACTTACCATTTCATGATTTCAGATTGGTGGACCACAGAAAACTGAAACTGCAGAAAATTATCTTGATAAGGTGGGTGGAAATTACATATTTTTCTCAGAGAGAGTCTGTGTGTTTGAATATAAGCAATATTTATCATTTCATGGCAGAAGAAGAGAAATAAAACACCCACAAATATCCTGTCTTTGTAAGAATGATAATTTGGTAAACCAAGCATACCACAATGAAAGGAGACACTTGAAGGCTAGGCAAACCTGAACCACCATAGCATAATATATGAATATTGTCTTTGGCTTCTGCTTTCTGTTCTCCTATTACTCTACCAATATTTTACTGCACAATGGTTCAGAACTACTCACCCCAACAAAGTCAATCTTCTGAGCTCAGTGTTTGAAGCTTTCTCTAACATAGCAATCCCTGGCCCAAGCACCATAGTCCTGTCTATTCTGACATGCCATTCTGTGTTCTTCATAGTAGTGTCACTGTTTATTATTGATCTCCTCTACATGAATGGTAAATGAGAAGCCAGGACCCTGTCTGTTTTATTCTCTCTGTATGATCAGAGCCAAGGTGGGCATATCACAGGCACTCAAGAAATATTTGTCGAATTTGATACAAGCAGTTCAGTGTGTTACAAATTAAATTGCCAAATATATGGCTCTCCAAACAGAAGTTGATTCAGTACTTGAAAATTTGATGAAGTCCCAAAAATTGTAAGTAAAAGACAAAATGGCATGCCAAAATATCCACAAGAGTTCAATGAAAATGGGAAAAAATCCCATTTTTACTTCTAAAATGTTTTGTAATAGAAAAATATACTTTTCTTCTTTTTAAACACATTTGTAAAAATATCCAACCACCCTACCAAGTCTTGGTTTTCAATAAACTGAATGTTCCTTATAAAGCTATCATGAAGACAGAACGAAACTTGATCATATAAAGCTTCACAACAGTCTCCTAAAGATGTTAAAACTATCTCATTTGATATCAAATTTACTGACTTTTAGATTTAATAATGAAGATACAAATTTTGGTAGCTAGCAATATTTGGTAAATTAAGCCAATGGGTCACTTGATAGTATTGATACTCAACAAACCAACTATTCAGCCAATTGTTTCAGCAATTAGCAATAATAGTATTATAAACCTAGTACTCCTTATTTCCATGCTACAGTACATGAAGTCTAATATCTTGTCTAGGGAAACCTAGGTAGTAAGAGCAGAGCTGATCTTGAGATTCACATCTTTAAGTCTATAGTTACAGCTTGTAAGTTTCCCTTCTTGACTCGAAGTCCTTTAGTAGTCTAGGATTTTATATGTAAATTTTTGACATTTATAGAATGCTATATTTCCAGTATATATAATTTGCAATTTGAATAATGCAGGAATTAAGTCTATAATTTCCTTAGCTAAGAAGAAAAGGTAGTCCAAGGAAGTAGCTGAATACTTAAGAGGCTATTATTTTCTGTTCAAGATCACTCAGGAATAAGACTCAAGAATGATTGAATTTTATTGAGGAAAGTGCATACTGTAAATAAATAATAGTGTATAAAAAACATGTGAAAATTTCACTGTGTATGTTCAGCACATAGTGAAAGTAGAAGTCAAGGTCCTCGTGAGTAGGAATAGAGTGGGCCTTATAGGGGAAACATTGAGGACTCATAAATTCTCCATACGGATCCATATTGGCCTATAGAGTTTCTGAGATGAGATGAAGAAACAGTTTAGTGCTATGTAGCTACAGGAGATGCATCTGAGACAAATATTATGCTTCCATATGTATCACTTAATATATAATTTTTTCCTTTACAGCTCTTTTTTAAATAGTCAAATATATTCTAGGACTTTTTGTTCTCATATAGTTTTTCTTTCCTTGTTTTTGATTTTATAAAGGGTAGGTAGATACTAAAAATTCTCTCCCAGGTCACAGATTTAAACTGAACCCCAAAAGTTTGTGTTTTTTAATGTTTTATTGAGCTTTTGTAATTTTATACAACAGTTCTCATTCAAGTCCAGATCCCTTCCCCCCTCCATACTCCCCCACCCTCCCACAAGACCCCATGAACTCCACCACACATGGCAAGTCCTATCCAGTTAAGCACCCTCCCCCAGACATCACTCAGTGCAAACTCAACCACTGGTGTTCAGCAGCCCATTCAGAGATCCCAATAAGGCACACTCTCCCACACCCAGTAGCAACCAGTCTCCTACATTTCCCAGTCTAGGGCCAGCCAACCATCCATTTCTCTCTTCCCCTCTGGGCCCCTGTTTAACTGAGTTGGCATAGGTCCTGTGTCCAATGCTACCATTACCACAAGTTCACATGTGCAAGCTTCCCATGGCCTGAAAGCTCCTGCTCCCCTATGTTCATGAGGCAGCCATGACTCTACAGTCTTTCTGCCCCCTCTTCCACAGTGGTCCCTGAGACGTGGGTGGGTGAAGTTCAATATAAGAGTCCTATCCAGGGATACACAGACTGCAGTGTCTTATTCTTTCAAACTTGGCCAGTTGTGGCCCCTGTGTGCATCACACTCAGTTGGACAAGAAGTATTACTGGTGAGGGTTGAAGGATGCATTATTTTTCTCTTTTCCCCTCATTCCACTATGCTCCATGAAACTTGGGTCAAAAGTTTTAAATAATTTTCTCCAGGGCACTAACTCAATCATGGTGGAGTTACAGATATAAAACTGAGTCTTCATTTTCCAAGTCCCCATTTTTTTATTTATATTATCAATAATTATTAATAATTTTAAACATTAAGAACCACTTTTCTCCATAATCAGATCTTATGTAACCTCAATACATGTGAACACATAAAGACTGACTTTTATCAGTTTGAAGTTATTTTCCAAGTATTATATGCAGCATTTGCTTATACCATTGATCAAAAAGAAAAAAATGTCCTTTTGGAATATTTTTAATTGGAGTGGTCATGAATTATGATAAATCAGTCCCAGCATCAAATTCTTTCTCTTCAAAGTACTGAGAAAATCTTGGTTTGCTGAGAAAAGTAGGTACAAGTGTTGACAGGTCTGAAAAATTGTGTTTACTTATATTTGATGTGTCTGAGTGTTTTGCCTGCATGTATGCAAGTGCACCCATGTTGTGCAATGCCTGCGGAGGACAGAAGAGGCCAGTGGACCTCCTGGAACTGGAGGTATGGTCAGTCATAAGCAGTCATGTGGGTGCTGGGAACCAAACCCAGGTCCTCTGCAAGAGCAGCCAGTGCTCTTAATCACTGAGCCATCTCTCTAGTACATTAACAGATTTTTCTTAAATAGTTTTCTTTCTCTCTCCAGAATGTTACCAATCAAATTTCTGCCCCTCCACCAAATTCTGAAAAATATTTTTAGAAAACTCTATTTGGGCCAAAGTTTGGAAACTACAGTAATCAAATCATATTATTCTTTCTACTTTCTACACATTGCTGTCAACTACTTTTAGTTTAATGCCAGATGTCATTGTCAGCAAACTTGCCTCAGGATTGTGAAGAAAAAAGAGGAAGAGGAAGTAACAGAGGAAGAAGTGGGAAGTAAGCAGCTGTTAGAGAATGGAAAGGAGAGAGAAAATACCTTCAATCTTAGGTTTAGTGCAACTCATTGAAAATTAATTCAACAAATAAGCAAATTTATTGATTGATTAAAAGTGTGTTTCTTGTAACTGTGTAGTTCAAAACATTTTGTATTGACAGTAATGCTTTAAACAGCTTTTTAAGGACTTCTAATTGTTAGTTGAGTGGTTTCAATTTTGCCTTGAATACAGCATTTTAAAGAAACTTTGCTCAATCAACCTGCAACTCAAGAGTAAGAAGGGAGACCTTAAAGCTAGCATAAAGGACTCCTTGTACTGCCCACATCAGACAGAGGCTTCTAAGGGGCCGAGAGGGAGAAGACTGAGAGACAGAAAAGAGGAACCTAGGAAAGAGGAAGGGCAGAAAGCATGAAAACTGAGTGACAGACTGAAGGAAAAACATAAAAGAGACAGGGAGTGCTAATCCGAAGGCCTTAGCTTCCAGGGACATTTCTGGCTGTTCAGAGCCCTCTTTGTATGAGTGGATATGAACTTTATATAAAATCAGGTTTGGAAAATTTGTTGAATGACCGGCATGCATTTCCAAAATATTTAGAGATAAATAAAGATATTATCCAATCCATAAACACAAAATACAGGAACTAAACATGAAAAGAAATGAGGAAATTAGACCTGGAGCAAGAAAGCAACATCTCCACAATTCCAGCTAAGGCAAACCTCTGGTTTAAATGCATATCCTCTGATTGTTAGGCTCATGCTTGTCTTATTGCTTTTGTAGCTTCTTAGTGGGGTATTACATGTTTGGACATTTACTTTTGCTTGCTTTGAGAGATTCCCCCACCCAAAACAGCACAAAAACAAAGTAAAAACAAAATGACACTATCAAGTTAATCAAGCATTACTAAATCAGTACACTGGCTAGAACTTAAAAATCAACTCAAAAGAAAATGGCCCTTTTTAAACATTAATTTAGTCATCGGGGTTTTTGGATATTTTTCTTTAAACATGCATCACTTTTACAGGTTTAGAGGTATTTATGCTTTTTTCCATTCTTTGAAGATTTCCCACAAACGAGACATGCAGCCATTTTATAAAGAAGATAAATCAGGCTGTTAAAAGTAGGCCAGGATCCTATTCCTCACGTCTATTTGTCCTCTCACGCTGTATCACTTCCTGGAAGTATTAGTACTTGCATTTCATTTTCCTACATAAATATTTAAGGACTGCAATTTTGCCCAGTTGACAGTGCCTATGCACTGGGATGTTTCATTATCTGCTTCTCGTATCAACATAATCTTGTCAAACTTTGTCTCCAATAAATAGGGCAGGCTGTATTTGGAATATTTTAATAACCGAGCACAGTCATATTGCTTTCAATCATGGCCTGCTTACAAATCCCAGCTAAGAGTTGCAGTTACATGGAACAATAACCCATGAGCAGCGTGCCAATATATTTTCATTAGTCAATGACACACAGCTGCAGAGAAAAATTAGGCTGTGTACTTTAAAACCCAACATTCCCTTGTGGCACTACCACAGCAGGCCAGATTGGCTTCACCAAACCTTCCTGCCATTGTTCATGAAATGCTCCAGCTGGGTTGAGTTCATCATAAACCCAAAGTCTGCAATTTTTCAATTCCATATTAGGCTTGGATTCAAAGTCTATTGTTTTAAAGTTATTGGGAAAGCAGACAAGAAGGATGTCATTGGATAGCTATTGTTTAAAGTGCTTCTCCTTACCCTGATTTTCTAGGTCCTTTGGAAACAAAAAAAAAATAATTGATCTATGGAAACTTTGGAAACAATGATGACTTTGGCATTGCTTTGAGTTTCGCCTTAGTCTTTTAATCTTTTAACTATACTCTGAGAGAAGTCATTTTTTAGATATTCCAAATCAAAAAAACCCAAGTGGGCATATGTGAATGGAAACAAATATTTCAAATAGAAGCAGCTGTTCTTTATGCTTTTGTCTTTGTTAAACTACCAGTTTGTCTGTCACTATTCTCTCATTCATCTTTTCTGAGTGTTTTTGTTCTCTGTTTTTCTTGAGATAGAGTCTTACTTTGTAGCCTAGGCTGGCCTTAAACTCTCCAAACTTCCCACTTCAGCCTTCCATGTGCTAGAATTATAGACATGTGTCATGATACCAGTTTCTTTACTCATTATCCTTAAAAGGCTGAAGCCATCCTTTTTCATAGTAGATGGATCTTTATTTGGTTTGGTAAGATACCAGCACCCCATCTCTCCCATTGTTTTCTGTTTTGTTTTGTTTTGTTTTATCTGTGTATTTGTTTTGTTGCCCTTCAGCCCTTTATTTAGGCCTCTCCCTGTCCCCCACCAACCCAGCCCACAAATTTGCACAAACAGAAAAAATAGTGATAACTAAATGGCCTATGTTAAAACTGTGTGATAGAGACCCCAGCCAGATGAGCATCTCAGCTGCTGAGGAGGGAGTGATTCTTAGGTATGATTTCTACTGATAGCATACAGGCTACAAAACTACACACAAGACTGGCCTGGCCAGATGATGTCAGTACTTGCTGCTGGGTCTGCAGCTTCTGTGTCCAATTTTCTCAACTCTGGCTAAATATTAGAACATCTGATCTAAAATACACATATACATACGTGTGTGTGTGTGTGTGTGTGTGTGTGTGTGTGTGTTGATACACTTGTCTCTCTTCCCCACAGATTCTAATGTAATTGCTCCAGGATAAAACTAGGCATGAGTATTTTTAAGGCTCACACAGATGTCTCCAACATTGAATTCCAGGATTAGAACACTGCTAAGAAGCATTTACACAAATTATAACTAAACACAGCAAAATCTTGATTCCTTAATTTGTCTACTACTTTTACCAACTGCATATGACTCTAAAAAGTTCTAGCAAGAGAGAGGTAGAGAAAATGATGAGATGAGGGAGA
Organism: Eospalax fontanierii; assembly: GCA_035773235.1. NCBI lineage: Eukaryota > Metazoa > Chordata > Mammalia > Rodentia > Spalacidae > Eospalax > Eospalax fontanierii. Next base: position 19,935,355 of record CM069525.1, on the reverse strand, counting down.
AGAAGAGAAGGAAAGAAAAGTGTGGGAAGGAGGAAGGTGTAGATGAGGAAGGGAGGGAGGAGAGAGGGATGGAGGGACTGAGACACTGAACTGCATACTTGGACACTGAAGTATAATCATGGAGGAACTTTCCCAACTTAGATCAATAATAAGCATCTACAAAAGGTGGATCAAAATAGAAAGTGTACAGAACATGAAACAGCACAGAATCCTGAAAGTCAGTAACCAGGGGCCAAAGTGTCAGGGTAAAGGGGGGAAATTGCTACTAAGATCTAGCCAATCATTGCTCTGTATGAATGGCAACGCTATGTGGCAAAATAGGTTGATTTTAAAGAAACTAAAACATCTAATTTTATGTGATTTCTCCAATTCTAAAACATTAGTTCAAGAACAAAATATCTGTGGAAAGACCAGGCATGGTGGCACATGCCTTTAATTCCAGCCCTCAGGGGGCAGAGGCAGGTAGATCTCTGTGAGATCAAGACCGGCCTGGTGTATATAGTGAGTTAGGCCAGCTGTAGCTACAGGAAGACCCTGTCTCAAAATGACAAAAAAATTTTGTGGATATAAACCAAACACATTGACATTGGCCTCGTGCTCTGTCCAATAGGTTTGTGTTATGGAAGTTTACAATTTCCATAACACAAAGCTTAAATGAGTAAATCCATCACATTCCATTTGAATATTAAATCATTAATAGAAATACAAAATGTTAAAGCTAAAGGAGAAATCATCTAGTTTAATCAAGCCATTTTTGAATAATGGCTTTATTGATTACTTCTTTATTTTATGTGTATGAGTGTGTTGTCTTGCTGTGAGTGTGTCAATGTTGTGTAATGCCCACAGAGGTGAGAAGACCTCAGACCACCTGGAACTGGAGTTGTGATCTCCTAGGAGGGTGCTGGGAATTGAACCTGGGTCTTCTGCAAGAACAACCAGTGCTCTTAACTGCTAAGACATCTCTCCAGCCTCTAATCAAGCTATTTTTACGATAATGAGGGCAGGGAAAAACGTAAGCCTTTAGAGGCCATGTGAACATTTTGATAATGTAGCAAACTGATGTCTGAATTCTGAACTCCAGGTCAATGTTGTTTGTTGACACCAAAGCAAAGCCAACATTTTCTTTAAAGCTCCAAATATTTGTACACTTGACAATCAAAATTTATAACTTAGATAACTAAAGCAAAAGAGAGAGTGATGATGTCACCTAATTTATATGGTAAAAATCAAATGACCATAATATCTTTAGATATTAGAGGGAATTCTTTCAGACTGTGCTTGTGAGGCAGGATGAGGAAAGAACTCTCTGAAGTAAGAAACACTGAGCTCCTGCTATGAACTACACCTTGTACAAAGCAATTGGATGGAAAAAGACATGGCTCCACTAGTTTGCAGCCAAATGAGACAAAACCTAATCAGATCTACTTATGTTGGGCTGAAAAATCCTTCAAACACTATGTGGAAGCTGTTTGCCTTTGAAATTGAACAAGTTGTTTTGCATTGGAGGAGGGCGTTCAAGGTATTCAAGTAAGTAATTCAAAGTACATACATTAGAAGCTAGGGAGATAATAACAATAAATAAGATACAAGCTATAGAATACTGTATTTTTAAGGACATTAACATTCTGTGTAGTAGATGGATGGGCACTGTTCATAAAAATCACTTCACTCATTCATAAACTATGGGACTTCCCGTTCAATAGTATTTTCCATGGTAAATTGGCTCCATGTTCAATATGTATATATATATATATATATATATATGATGAAAATTAGAAATATGAATATGTCAAATAATATAACAGTAGAAATTATTACATATCAGCAACAACTGTTTTAATGAGTTTTTCTCTTTAGATTTTATGTTTTAATTTTTTATATGTTGCAATGAAATTTATGGAGGGGTGTGTGTGTGTCTTTGGGGACTTGTGCATTTACTCTACCACTGAACTTTCTTCACAGCCCTATTTGCCATATTGTAAAGCTACACTTCTTGTATGTCTCTGAATTACCTGTTTCTAGGCTGTGTCTTTACAAGAAAGTCTTGGTTCTAGATGATATTTAAGAAAACTCTGTAAAGCTATAGTCTCACAGTAGGAGATGGCTATAATCCACGGCTGTGGATATTGTTATCAAGGAGAGTGGAGTGAGACTATTTTTGAGAGAAATTAACTAGTGTCCTTTGAAGATTCAGAGGTCTCAAAAATTGAGCTCTTACCCAGAGCTGACAAGCACTGTTTTGAATGTCAGAAGGGAAAAGTTCCTGTATTTATTGCAACCTGCCAAGAAATAGAGAATTCAAGCAGATCTGAACTTAGAGGTTTCAAAAGAAAAGAGATTTAGGTCTAGAGGTCTAGCAAATAGGCTGAAAAATAGATGCTCCCAATACAAAAACAGTTATGCCTCCGGAGACAAACATTTAAGAATGGTTCAGATTTCCAGGTGACACATTAGGGATGGACATTCTAAAGAACTGGAATCAACATATCCAAAACCGTAGGTAAATGCAAAGGCAGATTTTGGCTCTGTTAGAGCAAATCCTTGCCAGTATTTGTTATTTGCTTTCTTAATGACTGACGTTCAGACTAGGGTAAGATGAAATCACAGTATAGCTTTGATTTGCATTTCTCTGATGCCTTATGAGGTTACACATTCTTTATTGTGTTTATTGACCAATTTTTCAATTTTTATTGTATTTTTGAGATTTTCATACAATATAACTTGATGGTATTTAGATCACTCCTATTTGCACCCCCAGCTCAATTTAATGTACTCTACTATATGTGTGTGTGCGTGTGTATTGTGTGTATAGATAAGGCCTATATAGTGTCTAAATTGTATTCCCAAATATCCCTCAGTGTGGGTCCATGTGGAACCTAGTTATCATACTGAGTCACATCCTTGAAAGAGACTGATTCTCCCCCATTCAGCAGTCATTGGCTGACAATAGTCTCTTAATAAGGTTGGGGTTTCTTATATACTTCCCAGCATCTATGCCTGGATTTTATCTGGTTTGAGATTCCATGGGACTTGGGCATGCTATTGCTATTGCTGTGAGTTCATATAAGTAACTGACCAAAAACTCTTTTACTTGTGGTCATCTACCACCTCTGGCTCTTACACTCTTTCTGCCCCCTCCTCTGCAGTGGTCCCTGAGAATTATGAGGCAGGAATTTGATATGGTGTCATATTCAGAGATAAGCAGGGAGCATAGCAGAACATGGGGTATAGAGAATATTAATGCATCTCTCAACTCTCACCAGCAAAGCTTCCTCATGCAACAGAGGGCGATTTGCACAGAGTGTCACAACAGGCCAAAACGTAGAGAATAATAGACTGCATAATACATGTTCCTAGATAGGACTCATATTAAACCTCTGCAACCCAGGGCTCAGGGACCATTGTGGAAGAGGGGGCAAAAAGAATTCAAGATCCAGGGCTGATGGATGACCACAAGGAAGCAATGTTTTTCCAGGTGGCTGGGAGCTTGACCATATGAGCTTAGTGCAATAGTGACAGTGTGTACAAGACCATGCACTCTCACGCCAGACAAAAACCCAGCATAGAAACGGGGAAATGGGTAAGAAGCCCCAAACTTAGTTGGGAAGCTATTGGCAACTGATCACTGCTGGGTGAGGGAGAATTGATCTTCTTTAAGGGAGTGATACAAAATATATTGATCAGGCTTCAGTGGATGAATTCACACTGAGGGTCATCTGAGGACTCAAATTTGACTTGATAGGCCTTAATATATATGAAATCCGGGGAGACAGGGGTGACTATGAGGGATGCATATAGGGGAGGGGGTCAAAATATGATTAAGGTATATAAAATACACAAAATACAATTTAAATGGTAATAAAATAAAATAACTTAAAGCATTTGTTTTATAGTATAGAATTTGTTTTATAGTATAGAATAGAAAGAATTGGGCAAGGTAAACTTCAGTGTGTAGCAGTATTGTAAAAAACAGAATAAAAGGGGTGAACTCCAAGGGATTTTAATGAAAAAACACAAAGACCTAGAAGTAGAAAGACTCAAAGAACATGTTTATCATTTTTTAGGTAATGAAAATTATGACTAAGTCCTTTATAGTTAATGTCTAAGTCGGTAGCAGCAGCTTGATATTCGCTAAAGACAAGAGGGGAAGAGGTGCATGACCATGTGGAAATAGAGTCTCATGGGCTCCTGGTACTTCCCTCATATGACCCTATATCAATGGTGTCAGCAAGCACAAGTCCCATGCAAATTCAATCAAAAACCCCAGCATAGAACTGTGGAAATGGGCAGCAGGCCCCATCTTAGCTGAAGACCTATTGGGTGATTACAACCGGGTGAGGAAAAGCTGATCTTCTTTAAGGGAGACTCTAGATAGGCTGACTAGACCCCAGTGGATGAACTTGCACTGAGGGATATCTTGGAACACTAACTTGACTGAATAAGCCTTATCACAAATGATAGAATGCATGAAGTCCAGTGGCAGTGGTATGGGAAGGTGCCGTTGGGGAAGGGCATATAAAGATGATTAAGATGCTCTATATGAAATACACAAAAATTGAGTAAAAATACAAAATACAAAAAAAGAGAATCATCAACACACCCATAAGTTGGTTGCTTTTCCCTACCACAAGAACTGCAGTTCCTAAGGAAATGGTTAAAATCAAAAGATGGCATCAAGTCAATGCCCAAATTTTATCTACAGACACGTTGACTCTGCAGTGATAGCTAACCTCTATATATTTCCACTTGAGTCCAAACCAATGGGCAAAGTGATATCAATAAGTATCATATACTTATTGTATATGATATCATATAATCATAAACCCCAAACCCCTGTCATACTTTCAAGTATTTGTATTCATATGCATTTCTTGATCTATAAAGGGTTTTAAGCAAGCTGCTTTTTAGGAGTGGTTCCCTAAGGCACAACTGAGATTACTGGGTGGAACTTGTAAGAAAAAAATAGTTCAGTATGAACTTGTTGCTAATTTTTTTCAACAGTTGATTTTATAGGTGTGATGTAGTTAATTTTCCCAGCAAGTTTCCAGTGAAGGCCAACAACCCACAGAAAAAGGACAGAGCATCCCTATAATATCAAGGGCCACTAATATCCCTTGTAAGTTTAAATGGATTAAAACAGATATGGGCTTAATATGTAACTTCCATTTAATGTTTCAAACAATAAAGGCAATGCAGATGGTTATGCCCAATATTCTTGTGTCCTCAAAGAGATTTTTTCAAAATGTTTATGTTGTCTCTATGTGCTTTAAACATTGAAATGTGACAACCATAGAAACAAGAATGTGTTTCACATGGACAAGCACGGGTCCTATCAGAAGAATTAATTACAATGTGAAAAGTTCCTAGAGACTGTCTCGAATTCCTTTAGAATGAACAGAAAGCATTCATTAATTCACTGTTTTGTCTTTCCCCAAACTCCTATTTCGCTTTGTTTTCACCCAGTGATGTCTCTTGTTTTTTCTTCCTTTGAAAATTATCCTTTAATAAGAGAATATTTTGAAAGTAGTGGGTCCCTAACTTTTGTGGCTATTAGAATCATCTAGAGGAATTTTGAAACTCAATGATGAGACAGAACATCAAACCAATTTAATTATAATCTCTGAGAGTGGAACTGACACAATTCTTTTTTTTTAAACTTCTTCAAGTGATCACAATGTTCAAAAAACTTTAAAGCCCAGTTTATCAGCAAACAACAATAGGTCTCAAACTTCAACATGCACCAGAACCCTCCAGAGAGCTTGTTAAAACAGATTTCTAGGCTCTGCCCCCTGCTTTCCTGATTCTGTATGTCTAGAGTAGAGCAAAAATTTTGTATTTCTCACAAGTTCCCAGATGTGGCTAACACTCCTGGTTCTAGGAATACACTGTGAGAACCAAAGGAATACAGAGATGTTTGTTTGTTATTGATACAAAGTCACATGTGGGAACTAAGAGAAAGAAAGAAGGCAGAGTTCCTATTGTATAGCTAGAATGAGTCCCAGGAAATTGGGTACCATTGAAGTGCTAGTATAGGGTTTTATTCTGTTTTACTGCAGGAACTGGGATGTAGCATAGGGTGGAGGACAAAATAGTCAGTCCATTTGGCCATGCTATGCAGTATCTAGGTGCCACTACTCCATATCAGTCACATCCTCGTATATAGCTTTAAGGCTTGAATAAGAGATAAAAAGAAACTGGGAACCAGAGACCTCCTCTGGAATTCCTTGTCTCCAGCAAAAATATTTTTGAAACTGCTTCTTTGGGGTTCCTACCTGACCGGTTTCTACCTCCTGTTCTCATCATTATCTTCGTTCTCAAATAGGGAGGGTTTGGGAAACAAACAAATAAGCTGTTTTGAGAAGTTTCCATTGTAAAGAGTGCACACACAAACATACACACACCAAGTAATAAGAAATTATCTTTCCCTTATTTTTAAATAGATCTTGTGTTTCTTAGCCTAAATTATATCAGACTTGGAGCCCATTATTATGTATATTGTATTGAGTTTTTGTATGTTCCATACGATAGATCTTAATCATATTTAGACCCCCTCCTCCAAGTGTACCCCTTCTACTCCCCCACCCAATTTCATGCATTCTGTCACATATGTAAAGGTTTATCCAGTACAGCTTTTGTATCCAGATGTCCCTCAGTGCAAGTTCATCCATTGGAGTCTAATCAGCCTATCTAGAGTCACTCCTTAAAGAAAATCAACTCTTCCTTACCCAGAAGTAATCAGTTGCCAATAGTTCCTTGGCTAAGGTTGGGATCTGCTGCCCATTTCCACATTTCTGTGCTGTTTTTTTTTATGATTGAGTCAGAATGGGTCTTGTGCATGCTTTCATCATTGCTGAAAGTTCAGAAGAGTCAACAAGTTCCCAGAGGCTTCAAAGCCTCTGCTTCCTTGTGTTCATGCACATCCTCCCAAACTCTTATAATCTTTCTGCCCCCTCTTTCACAGTGATCCCTGAGCCATGGGTGGGTAAGGTTTAATATAGGAGTCCTATACAGAGACACACATTCTCATGTCTTTTATTTTCTATAGCTTTGCCAGTTGTGGCCTTCTGTATTAGAGTTCATTTTTAAGAGCTTTAACAAATTACCGTCAACAGAGATACAGAAAACATTTAAAAGTTCCAACAACCCTAAGTGAAACAGGTTAAAATAAACAAATCCAAACTCTATAAGAGGGAGAGAAAGCAAATATATATTCATATACATGTTTCTGTGCATACCCACATTTATACATATGTATATATTCATTGTTAATAGTAATCACATGTCTAGGCTTAAGAGAAATCATTAATGTTGCCATAAATAAATAAAGTAGATCCCTATGGAGTGAAATAGACAAATCTGATGATCTTGGATATACATCTTTCTAGGCCAGTTTCCCAGAGTGTTTTGGAACTGAAAGAAAACACAAGGTGCATCTGCTTTTCCCATCTGTTTTGAACCTTAATAGTCTTTTAGTATTTTGGAGATTTCATTGTGTGAGAACAGTAGGAACAAAAACTTTGAGTTACTCCTGCTAAATTTGTACAATCAATCTCAGCAACCTAGACACATCCTTGAATCTATCTTTTCAAACTCTTCTGGCCTCAAGTTGCAGATTCATGCAATTTTCCTGGTTTTAACAATCCTTAGGCTGTTTCAATACCCAAACCCAATGATTAGAGTGCCAAGACTATTATTTTGTTGAAATTCAAAGGGAAGCCTTCCATTTTTTTCTGCTTTATATTCAGCATTTGCTGCCACATTCTCAATGTCTTCATTGCCTTTCACAGTCTTCTTTCAAGTTGAAAGTGAGAATCTAATGAAATTCAGAAAGAAAAACATAAACACAATCTCATTCCTGAGAAAAATACAGTCCTTCTTTTGGCCCAAGATTGAAAACATCAACTCATGTTCTTTGAAAATGTGTATCTAGACCATCTTCAAAATCACCTTTATTCTACTCTAGGCAAAATGAGAAATAGATGTGAAGTGCTTAGAAAATCTCAAAGCACAGTGCCAGTATAAGGGCCGGTTATTATACTGGGATGCGGGCAGCTGCTTCACTGTATGATTCTCTTCCACAGTGACTCAAGGGCCAATTAGTACTTTTCCAACTGCTCAGAAATAGTAATGAGCAATTGACTATGCCCTTACTCTGGCATGGAATTGGGGAGTAGTATGCAGTGGAGATGAAAAACTAATTACTGATTTATGACCTTAATCTCCTGTCCACATAGGCCAAATCAGGGACTAAACGTACCTGGGCACATATTACAAACAAAAACATGGTGGAAGGCATCTAATTCAACTTTCTTATTGTATAATTGATACAAAAGTATCTGAAGACAAAAAATGTTTCATGATGACTTAGCGCCAAGCAAGAACTCTCAAAATCCACATGCAGTGTAACACATTATGATGATATGCCCAATGATGAGTAAATAGGTAGACAGATTTCTTTAGGCAATGTTTATGTGTCTCGGCATAAGAAGCTGATCTGAACATGGAGGATTTTGTTGATAATGTGTTTTGAAAAGCAAAGTCTACAAAGTATTTCCATCTGTGGTAAAGTAACCTTCATATCCATTAATTATTCACAACTCAGCTCAACAAAGGAAGCAGAGAATGAATCTGATCATTAGTTGGAACTACTATTGTCAGCATTAGTAAAGGTAATTAACAGTGATATTTAAATTTTGCTTACAGAGAAACTGGCAAGAAGATTTCTTAAAAAATGAATTTAGGAGTGAATTAACCAGCCATCCCATAACCCTGATCATTCATTCCATTATTTCAAACATCTTAATAGTCAAGAAAACTAAACCACACAATGTGAAAGAAATAGGTTGGGAACTCAGGGAGTATGGTTCATTATTTTCCACAGCTTAGTTTTTTTTCATTAAAATACACTTTCCATTTTTAATTAAATGAATAAAGTAGCTGCACTGCCTCTGAGATTATATGCAATTGCCAAAAATCACTACCGACATCTCTCTTTAATATGCTTGGGGAAAAGTTGCTATGCTGTCTTTTAAATAGACACGTTGTCTTTACTTATCTTGCTTTGAACTTGTACAGGCTTATAAAATAACAGATGTTTCCTGTGGGTACTGGGTACCAAATAAATTATACATTTGTTTCCCATTCTTCTCTCCCCTCTTTCTTTCTTAGTAGTCATCAGATTCTTGTGAGCTCAAAATTGAGTAAGACAAAATCAACTCAGTTTTCTCAAACTTCTGCATGAAGGATGAAGGCCAAGCCATCAAGTAACCTGAACTTTTAGAAAATTTTTAATGATAAAAAATTGACTACCTGTTCACCTCCATTGCAGCATGCCTCATCTTAGTTCCTGGTTTTCATGGGGAGAATATCATCCACAGCACCCAAATGGTTTTTTAATTTCAGGGAGTGGAAGAAAACAGAGATGACTGTGTTACTAAATTAAAAAGCATTCATTTGTAATGGCACCATGTGCAAAAGGAAAGTTAAAGAAGGCAAAGAAGAAGGAAATTGGTAAACTAAGGTCTAGGACAGTCCCAGATTGGATGAAAATAATATCAAAGAGGATGCGGGAATAAGGGTGCGCCTCTGGTAAGCAGGGTTTCTAGAAATAAAACCTTGTGACTACAGATAGCCCTTCTGTTCTTGCTAATTACTCAAGCTTTCAAAAGCTTGTGATTCTCAATGTATAGAGAGGTGAGGCTATGTCACAAAGACTGACAAGCTACGAATTGAAAACTTGTGGCAAATATGCCTTTACTATCCAAGAAGCCTAGATCCTTACAATGTAGGTCATATCTTTAAAACTGTCCACACCTAAGCCCATGGGATGTATATTCTTATTATGTTTCCACTTCACTGGGAAATTCCCCTCCCCTAATCTAAAGAGCCATCATCACTGTTATTTATTACTATGAAGATGGTGATGATGTGAGAGCCTAGAAATTATCTTTGTTAGTCTGACCTAAGTTTTGCTGGCATAGTTATAGTCAGCTCCTGGCACTTCTGAAATTGCTTGTCACTATTCAGTGGAATGTGTAAATTGTGACAGCTGCAAGTGGAGCAAAAAAAATCTCTTGTTGCTCATCATGAAATTTGTTTGTTCTGATGCGTGTTCTACAAGGCACCTTTTAAAAAGAGTAGTCTTTTATTTCTTGAATTCTAACCATTTTTTCTAACAAGTCTAAAGAGTGACAGACAGATCAAAGAACAGGTTACATACAAAGCTGATAACAGCCTAACTCCTTTCCAGTCTCCTTAATTGGCCTCCAGAGTCCAGCAGGTGAGCCACCTACCAGCCCAGGTTGAGACTTTCCCTGGGTCCTAACAAACAACAAAACTTGAAACTTCTGGGCTCAGACAAAAGACCTAGATTTTATATATTCCCCCATCACACCCACCTCTCAACAATCCCCAAATTTACCTGCAAATCTAAACCATTTTTCCTGCCATCATTCTTAATTTTGGAAGTCTAGACTATGGTACTAAGCTCTTACTCTAACCATGCCCACTATACAACAGAAGGCCAAGTTCAGGCCAAGTGCATCATCAGTCCCTATGAACAAGTGCTTCTTTAAGAGTGAGGTGCCCAGCTACAAAAGTTAAAGAACTTTGTTTTCATAAGCCTGAGAGTTACTATCTCCCTCAATATTGTACCTTGGGCACTTCCTTTGCCTGACCATGTTGCTGCAAGATCACAGCATCTCTCATATGACACTAACATTTCTGTAGGCAGGCCCAGGACAAGGAAACTGTGGTTATGAAAATTCCCAAAATGGGGTTTTAGGTCTTCCAAATTTAACATATATGACCACAACAATGTTGTAGAAGAAACTGCCCCCAACCTTGAGCAGCCAAACAGAATGTCACAAATCTATGAGTTATTTGGGATACTCTGCTTCAAGCTTCATTGGGTGGAGCACCTGTTTCATATCTTTCATCTTTCTCCTGGGATTGGAATACTAGCCATATGTATTTCTATGGGAGATGAAAGAAGTGTAAGAGAATAATTTGCATGAAGAAGCACACTTTAAACCTCTGCCTACAGAACATGTGACCAAAGTAAATTACATGGTCATGGCCAAGTAAAAAGTCAACAGACAAAGGAGACATTGTATTCACAATGAAACAGTCACAAAAGGATTTCAGAGGAATAAAATTAAAGGTAATCACTCAATCGCACATGATAATAAGTAAGAAGATAGTGCTCAAAGTAATGCTATTTATTGGGTACTATGCACTAAGAACAATACATTTATTATTTTTGCTTGAGTAACAACAACTTTGAAAGGCACATGTAATTTTTTACATCCATTTCCAAAAGGAGGATATGGACGTCCAGTGAAATTAAGCATTGGACACCAAATCATACCAACCAGCAAGTGCAAAAGCCAGATATAGATTATATGAAACCCTGTATGTTTTTTGCACATCAATATGGTGTTGATGGCAGATTTTTAGTTTAGAGACAAGAATGTCTCATACTTTGATGTGAAAAACCTCTGATAAAGATAAGCTGCACTAGATAATTCATGAATAGAATTCTCTGAAATGGAAGATTTCAAGAGCATCCCAGAACAAGAAAATTGAAATCTAAAGTGTCCATAAAGAAGTAACAATATCTCAAAAAATGGTACTAATGTATCCCCATACACAAAAGTCATATCTGAAGCTAAGAACAGATGAATCATATGTTAGGACTAAACAAGCCCAGTAGGTGAGGTGCAAGAATGTGGATAGTACATATATAGTCAGAGTAATCTAGGTTAGTGGCTATAATAAATGAATGAAAAACATAATGGTTTAACACAATGGAACTTCATTTCTCTGCTTTTTGTCATAGTCCCTGGCAAATACAGCTATCAGACAGCATGAAGTAGAGACTATTCTATATCAGACAATCATTTGTGCAAGTAAGTAATCTTGGGTATTACCATGCTTGTCCACTGAAAGAAGAGAAGATCGTAGAGATATGTGAATAGGAGAATGTATTGGGCTACACTTGAAGTGTCATTCAAATTTAATTGACTGTAACTCAGTCTCATGACCACAAAACTTGAAGGGAAGCTAGGACAGGTGTCAAGGCCGTATCTCCAAGAGGTGGAATTCAGTGAACAGCTAGCAGCTTGCGCTCCAGAAGGACAGTTAGCAATATGCACCTTGCTTTGGGCTGAATCACTCAGTCTTTCCTTGGTAATCTGTATTAACCACATGATTAAACTGGAAATACCTAATGTCTCCCATGTGGTAAATGGGTACTTGATTTCAGTTCATCACAATGTTTCTCTGTCCCCTATCATTTGAACCACAGGATTTTCTTTGACCAATACAATGGGACAGAAGTGACAGTGTACCAGTTCTAAGCTCAGATTTCAATTTGAGCTCCTGTTTTTGCTTTCTTTCTCATGTGTTTGCTTTCATAATGAAGAGAACTTGCCTACACTGACCCCAGAAGGAAGATGAGAAACACGCTGTAGAACTGAAATTCCCAACTGACCACAACCTGGATCAGCCAGTCCCAAAACAACTTAGTCAATGCTCACTTTTTATCGTTTGCTGGTGTGCTTTTTGCTAGTTCATTGTTTGAAATTATAGTGGCTTGACACACAGCATTACTACAGCCACCAACTCCCATCTGACCACAGCTGACGTTTCAATCGTGCCCTAGACATTAGAAATAGCAGCATATCCTGACAGCTTTCAGATAAAGCCAAATGTGGCCTTGTTTCTAGAATCCATGAATATCCAAGAAGAAAGACAAAGGCCTCTTTGCCATCTGATTAAGTGCATGATGCTGCTGTCACATTCAAAACCTCATGACTCCTAATATGTTCCAGTGAAAGTGCAGATGTCATCTTAACAGGATTTGTTTTCTCAATAGATGCTACAAGAGATAAATTTAATAATAAAAATAGTGCATAATCTTGATTTCTTGATAAATTGCCTGCTGCTACAGAGCACTGATTTTTATTAATACATTTTATTCAGTCATACTAATTTCAAACAAAAGTGTCTTCCGTCTAATTGCTTTTGTTCCTCATTTGATGGGAGTATGATTTTAGAACAAGTCCAAAAGTTATCTTGAGTATAAAATGAAGACTCCACAAAGTGCTTCCACCTATAATGAAATGTCAAAAACTTCCTCAGTCTGCTCAATATGACAGTTTTACCTAGAAATCGAAAATAACATTTACCTTTTCCCTTTCAATAATGTCATTTTTTTCATTTCCAAAAGGAAGCCATTAGATACCATAGAAGTTTTGGGAAAGTAAAACTAACTGCACATCAGCCTAATAAGCAGTTAGGTGGCATGTTCAGATGTTTCCAACATGGTCATTTCTGAATTGCCCTCCTCTTCCCATATGAAACAAAAGTCCTTTCTTTGTGAAACTTCCTTTTTGAATCATTGAACAAAGAAAGCAGAGGTATGCATCCACTGTTAGGGAGGATAAGGCGAATGATGCACACCTTTGAAGGAAATGGAATAAACTCCTAGACATTCAACTGATACACTTTCAAATTCATTGCAGTAATTTGGTGGGATTACTCTTCACACACACACACACACACACACACACACACACACACACACATATACACACAGCTCTCAGCTAATGACTGAGCATGACATAAGTCAGACAGGTCCATCCCTAGGAGACACAGAATATCACTGATGACCAAACCTGTCTGAAACTGGCTGACAGCCTTGAGAAACTTTCCTTTGGCTACATATCAGTTGAAGGTGCTTCCACTCAGTCTTTGGTTCTCTTCTTCCCTCAGGCTATATTTGTATTGTGGTCTGATTCCTCCTTTAGGATTTCTCAGCGTCTCCCTCATCTTTAAGTCAACACACTTTTCTTACTAAAAGCCATTCACATTAAATAAATTTTATCTTCACATCTGCATCTTTGAGAACTCAGACTTATATTTCTAGCACATGCATGGAATTGAGAGCCATTTAGAGACAACTGTCTATATGAGAGTGGTGTCAATCTTAAGAAAACCTACTCTCAGGTAAACCCAGTAACTTTTGGGTTTCCCTAATATTAAATCATCTGCATTTGCTTACTGTAATTATAAACTGCAATTGATTATAACAATGACATCTTAGTGCTTGGTTAATACTATAATAATTAAGGAAGATACACATAATCATTATATTTACTTAACTTGTTTAAATATAACCTAAAACTTACTAAATATGATTACATCATTTATTGCAATCTCTCTATTGTTCAAACATTTCTTAGAGAATAGAGTATTTCAACTGATAGAAATGAAAGAATGTGCTTGTTAATTGTGATTATAAACTTAATGGAATTTAGAATCACTATAGGAAAAAAAATCTCTGGGAATACTGTGATTATCGAGAACAGGTTAATTGACATGGGAAGGCCCACCCTAAGTTCAGGTGGCACCATTTCATGGTGTGAGGTCCTGGACTGAATAATAAAAGAGAAAGCAAACCAAGCACAAACATTCATTGTTCTCTGCTTATGATTGTATATACACTGTGACTAGCTATCTCCAGTTCCTGCCAGGATGATTTCACCATCATGATGGACTGTACACTCAACTGTGAATGAAATAAACGCTTTTTGTCTTAAGTTGATTTTTTTTTCAGGTGTATCATTGCATTGTAGCAATGAAACACAAGTAACCAACATAAACGATAAAGGTAATTCTAGGACTTGTTTGCACATGAACAGGTAAGTAAACTTCCATCATGCCACAATCCAACTTCTAAATCTTGCTAACTCCTCATTTCTAGCAACAGAATTCAACTCCTTTAACAAGATACATAACCTTTTCTAAGAAACAAAATCCTACTTATATCAAACTTCTGCCTCCCAAAGCTCAGAGATGATTGTAGAAGAGGGGGCAGAAAGATTATAATGGCTAAAAGTTGCAGGTGGCAAGAAGAAAATAGTTTTCCAGATAGCTAGTCAATTACTCATACAAACTCAAAGCAACACATGTCTCATGCAAGTTCAAATCAAACAAAATCTCAGCATAGATGTAGTGAAGTGGGTAACAAACCCCAACCTTAACTGAAGAATCATTGGCAACCAATAGCTGCTTAGAGAGGGAGAGTTCGTCTCTTCCAAGGATGGGACTGTGGGTAGGTTAATCAGGCTCCAGGGGATGGACCCACGCTAAAGGATATTCAGAGACACAAATTAGACTCTATAGGCAAATATATATTGGAGTACATTAAATTGAGTGGGGTCAATAAGGGAGGTGTGGATAGGGGAGACTGTCTAAATATAAATTTGGGGCTGGAGAGCTGGATTCAATTCTCAAATGATAACTAACAACCATCCATAACTCCAGTTCCAGGGGAATGCAACACACTCTTCTGACATCCATGGGCATTGTACAACATGGGTGCACTTACATGCATGCAAGCAATACACTCATACACATAAAATAATAAAGTAATTTTTAAATATTGTATGAAAGTCACAAAACTTCAATAAAAAGAGCCAAAGTCTTTCATAACTATCTCACATTCTTAGTCCCATGAAGCGCTCTGATCAAAGTCCAATGCTATCTTGCCGCCACCGCCTTTATCATTGTCTATGTCAAATAATTAAAGCGGTCTTTGAAGAGTAAGAGCTCCTGCCCTATTCAGAACAAGATTCGGGGTGGAGAACAAGGACAAGATGGATTAGATAATAAGGAAGGGAAAAGGAGAACTTGTGTCTAAACACAGCCCAAAGTTTATGTACTCACTTTTTAAGTATCTTTTTATTGAGTTTGTGTGCATTTCATATAATTGATCTTAATCAAATTTAGAACCCCTCCCACTAGATTTCATGCATTCTGTCATACGCTAAGTCCTATGTGCTCAAGCATTTGTACTCAGATGTCCCTTTGAACAAGTTCACCCACCAATACTTCTTAAATGATTCAAAAAGATAGAAACAGGGGGAGAACTACCAAACTCCCTCTATGAAGACAGTAATTATTCTAATACAAAAACCAGGTAAACATAACAAAAAAGAAAATTATAGATATACAACCTTAATGAACATAGATACAAAAATTCTCAAGTACTCTATTTAATTAAAGTAGTTAATCATTTCAATGCAATGTGCCTTTCCTATAAGAACAGGTTCTCAATCTCTGTGGTTCCACATATCAACAAACAACTATCTCTCAAATGATTTTTAGACAGAAGTTCCCAGAGAAGCACTTTTATAGGGTTATGACTAAAAAATACAAAATCTGGAAACAACCTTGATGAAATGTCTTAGGAGGACATCATCTCGGCTCCTGCCCTGAACCCTTACCTGCATTCCAAGTGCCAGTCTATTCATGTTTGTTATATATTACTTACTGCTCACTGGAGATGATGTATTCCTGCCTCCCCATTTTCTGAAGTTTCCACTACTTCTATCCTAGGATTCCAAAGCCCTGTTCTATTCGGTGTCCCTGCATGAGCTTCCTCTTCTATGATTTTCCTCTTCCATGATTGTCACTGGTTTGTGTTCTGTACATGATTATCTTGTCAGTGCTCAGCACACAGAGCACTGTGTCAACATTCAAGGTAATGTTCCAAGATCATGGTAGGGAATAGACTAAAATTAGGCAGAAATGGGAAAGCAACTAAAACACAAAGACATATCATCGCTACTGGGGGGTTTTCAGCACCACCCTATTCCTTCCTTGAACCCCAGCCTACCAGTATTGAGCATAGCTACATAATTGCTAGGCTTGTCTCAGTGGATAAGAGCACTTATCTTCCAGAGGACCCAAGGTTGGCTCCCAGCACTCACATGGTAGCCAACACCCATCCTTAACTTCAGTTCCAGGAGATATGGTGCCCCTTCTGGCATCTTCAGACACCAGGCACACAAATGGTGCATTTACATACATGCAGACAAAACACTCATTACACATAACTTTTTTAATACCAAAAAGTAAAAGAATCTCTAAGGCTAAAAGACCACTCAAATCATCTGTGAATGAAGCCTCAGCATAGGCTGTGTGCCTGGAAATATCAAAGAATAAAAGGATGCCTTAGAGAAGAATTTCCTCGCCAGATCCTGTAGCCAAGAAATTCATTTCCAAAATGTGATCCATTGAAAAGCATGTCTATAAATCATTAAGAGATGCAATATAAAAGAACCTATTTCCAAGGTCAAATAAATCTGGAAACCTGTATATTAACCAAAGCTAGGTAATTTTCTTCACCATGGGATTTCCTCGCACTAATAGGAATTATGACTCACCAAGAAGTAAATATAGAACAAAGCAGTTTTCCAATTTATTTGGTTATGGAAACCTTTTCTTTCTTTCAATGAAGATATATTGATGTCTTATATAGTCCAGTGTTCAGAAGATCATGGTTTGGGAAATGTTAACCAAAGATAATGTATCTCAGTCACAGGTTACATGGAGGAGTAAGAATGATGGAAGATGGTTTCTGAAAAGCCATGTTCTTCCTTTACCCCAAGTGACCCAAATAGTCCTTCTTACACATGGGAAATTGATATTACTCTCTATTTCCACACTTCTGGCAATTCAGCTTGGCTCAAGTGACATTGAAAAGGTTACAAACCTATCTCAGTCATAGCTCCTCCATTTATGACAACTAACCATAAAGATATATCTTCCCACAGGAGTTTCCTAAGCTATAAGAATTAATGGAGCCATTCCTAAGGAGTGATGTGAATTCTTTCGAGAAAGTCTCTATGTAAATACAAATTCTTGTCATCTTAAACACTATGGATTTATATCCTGAATTACATAGTGACAACCACATGGATATAGTGTCTTCATTTCTTTTCAAAGCCATAGAAGTCTGATCAACACATTAGCCTTTTGGCCATTGTCATTTATAAATAGAATTTTCCTAAGCCTTGCCTTTCCACATCAAATTCATATTTCTTCTTCTGTGAAATCATAAAAAATGTCAACAATATACCCACGAAAGTCAGAAGTCTTTAGTATTTCAGTGTGAACATTTTAAACATTAGAAAAAAAAATAAAGGACTTGCTATGTGTAATATATATATATGGCAACATTTACTTACACAATAGATGGGAGGGCCAACACAGAAAAGGGTAAATCAGGTTTTTCATTATTTATGTAAATTAGCCTTTGAGGCCTAATTTTAAGAGTTTAATTGCATGATGGGAAATTAAAGCAAGATTTCAAATTAATTTAGCATAAAGGAACATTAATTACTTCAAGGAATAAAGAATGCTTTACTGATTGGATGAGTGGTGTTTCAAATACTGGGTAAAAATTGGCTCAGATGCTGTTCCCTGAGGACAAGGTTTTTAAGTTTTATTTTAAATTAGTGAATGATATCATATATATTTACATACCATAATGCAATGTTTAAAATGTAGATGAGCAAGTCAGGATAATTACCAAGCCATCATTTCACATACTGATTTGTTGTGCTGCAAACGTTTAAAATCTAACTTAATTTTTAACATTTTATTAACTTTTATTTATGCAGATGTGGTATGCCTGCTTGTCTGTAACACCACATGTGTGCAGTACCCATGGAGGCCAGAAGAGGGCACTGGATCCCTTTAAACTGCAGTAACAGGCAGTTGTGAGCCACTTAATATGGGTCCTGGCAACTGAAAAGAGGTCTTCTGCATGAACAGTATGCACTCCTAACCACTGAGCCATGTCTCCAGCTCTTAAAATGTAACTTTTAAAACAATTTTTTAATTTATATATTATTTGGTATAGTTTCCGTTCTGTGCAATAGATCAACTTTTACCTAGACTTTTTTTTCTAGATGTTAAAAAGTGAGCCAAGGAAAGATGTACAAATAGTAGGATAATCAAAATCGGGAATAAGATGTCTTCATTTTCTAAGTAGCTATAGCAGTGATGGAAAACACATAATACTGATTTGGTAATGTAAACTTGACCAATATTGTGTTGGTTGTGGGGTGATCTTGAGTTAAGTGGATATATTAGCTGTGGTTTGGAGAAAACAGCTGGTTACTTTCACATTACAATTTTTCAGAATTCTTGTGCTTTGTACCTAATTTATTTTTGTGTCTTACTTACCCCAAGGAACTCTTGACTAAAGCTGAATTTTTTCTTCTATGTAAATGTATCCTTCCCACCTTGAGGTCTACCATCTCCATTATTACAATTATTCCCTTGTCCAAAATCTTTTTTATTGTCTCCTAACCTATAACCTTCCTTCTGTTCCCACTCTATTTAGGTATGGTTCCTCAGTCCTTTAGAGATAAAGTGACAAGGAAGAAGTTGGTTTTTTAAATCCTTGCTGTCCTTTCAGTTCTTCTTCAAAACCCTCACCCAATTTAAAGTATTGATCTTAATCTAAAAGTCTAAATTACTCCTTAGGAATGAATGACAACATAAGTTATTCTCTCTTCTCTTGTCTTCTGTTCTTTGAAATATCCCTATTAAATAGTCCCATAGGCCTGGAAAATTTTGTGAGATTATACAGGAGGAAGTGAAGAGTACTTAAAGAATTTTTCCTCTTCAAGAAGTTTCTTGCTAATATTCAGTAACAGAAAGTAGTTATGCCATATGGCAAAAAATAATCTTGCTAGGTCATCATTTGATTCAGAAACTAATATAGAAATAGCTTGTGTTTCACTAAAGGAAACCGAGCCTAGTTTTTTCATTTATTTTCAGTTTGAAAATACTTTTAATGACTATTTGCTGTTTCATAACGTAATTATACCATAATTTTTCTAACCATGCCCCTAATTGTGAGATGTACTACATTGCAGAAGACAGGGTAAAAGATTTTAAGAGTCAGTGGGGAGGGCCATGACCATTTGTAAGTAGAATCCTACAAGCTCCTGGGACCCTGCTTATATGAACCTACAGCGATGGTGTCAGCATGCTTAAGATCCATGCAGACAAAAACCCAGCATGGCACTGGGGAAATGGGTAATAGACCCCCAAACTTTGCTTAAGAAGTATTGGCAACTGATTAGTGTTGGTTGAGGATGAGTCCATCTTCCTAAAGCAAGGGACTAGACCTCTGTGGATGAACTTACACTGAGGAACATTTGGGGACACTAACTTGACACAATAGACCTTGAAACAGATAAAAGAATGTATGGATTCCAGTTGTGGGTATTCGGGGAGGGGTGCTGGTGCGGGTATAAAGATGATTAAGATTGAGATGTTCTGTATGAAATACACAATGATTCAATTTAAAAAATTTTTAAATACATAGTATACATGAAAATTAGTGAGAGTACAATGTTTTTGTATTACAAAAATGATAAATATATGAAGCAATAAATTTGTTAATAAACTAGGCTTATCCATCCAAAACAAATAAATAATAAATGAAAACATGTCTGCATGAAAACTCTAAAATATAAATAAATAAATAAGTCATTAACAGTAACCACCCAAGAAGACATTGTATTAGAGGATTATTTATCTATATGAAGTAAATGTGTTGCTCAATGGACGATAATAGCTTCATTCCATCAGAATGACTTTTCTGGGAAAGCCTCATGCTTTACCTAATTGTATAACCAAAGTTAATTTTATGTTTTGAGATCATGTAACACTGTCTATTCAATCTTTCTTCCTACTGTATAATCAGATTATTTAAATTTAGGTAGCCTTTAGGAGAACAATATAAGCAATTTTACTAGGCCTCTTGTGATAAACGTTTAAAAGCTAAGCTAAGCACATAGCTTTAATCTTAAACTGTAGTCTCTATTTTTCCTTCATGACCCTTCCATGTTCTTGATATAGAATAAGGTATGTGCATGTATTTGTTGTGGAAATAACATCACTGAAAGAAGCACCATTTAAAGGAATTATCCACAGTTGATGTTGTAAACCTCATGTGGATTGATAACATCAATAAAAAATAAAAAATAAAAAATCTGTGATTTTTTATGCTGTTCTGAATCAGTGGGTTCAGAAAAGGCAAATTCTTCCCTGATAAAGCAGAGTTCCTGATTCCTTTTCCATATGATGCTAGATGTGCTGCTTAAATAAAATATTCAAAAAAAGTTCTTTACTTGATATATGTATATTTGCATGTATGTAGTATATATACACATGTATATTCCAAATATCTGATTGTTTTCTTAATGTTTTTCTTTATAAATCTAAGTTTAAGTTAGCATACAAAATAATAGGTTTTATTTTAAAAAATCTCCATACACATATGTCATTATTTTGTTCTTGCTCATCACTGCCCCCCAAAAGAATCCCCATTTCCCCTACTCCCTGGTTCACTTCTTCCCCTCACTATTTTAATTAACTTATTTCAGTCTGCATCTATCAAGCTATATACACAAAGACCTTATTAAACCCTGTGATAAGACAAGAAATTCTATAAGGTCAATAAATGTCATACGTATTCTTCCTGATTGCAAGGAAAAAACAAAAATCTATTTAATGTAATTGTTAACGCTTTGTATTTATTGCAATATTTCTGATGTTAAGTCATTGAATAATTATGCTGAACACCTATTAGGTGTTACTTCTGCAGACGGCTGAATACTGTTTATAAACTGACAAACTATACAGACTAAATTGGGGATAATAAACTCCAGTCTATTCTTCCCAATATTGTCCTGAGAAATGTCTGAAAGAGAGGCACATATGAAATTTAATTTTAGTTATCACTGAGCCCGGCCTTTTCAGTACACAATATTCAAGATTAACCTAGTTATGTAATATCTCTGACCCCATAAGCTTCAAGGACATTGTGGTATGAAAATA
This sequence comes from Eospalax fontanierii, assembly GCA_035773235.1. Lineage (NCBI taxonomy): Eukaryota > Metazoa > Chordata > Mammalia > Rodentia > Spalacidae > Eospalax > Eospalax fontanierii. The sequence continues at coordinate 19,913,644 of CM069525.1, read as the reverse complement.
ATTCTCTATAGATCATATTATATATGAAAGTTCATTAAATTGGGCAGGGGTCAGTGAGGGGAAGTTTGGAGAGGGGAGCAGATATAAATACCATCAATTATAGTATATGAAAAGCTCAAAAGTTCAATAAAATTTTTAAAAAATATATACAACCTGTGAGTGATAAACCTAAACTAGGATAATATGAGCAGAGTAGTTGTAGTGGGTGGAGGTACTTGATTCAGAAGGGAACCAAACTCTTGACATGAAAAATATGGTGGGAAACTACTGAAAGAAACTGATTTTTCCCTTGTACATGATGTTCCTATGCAGTTATAACTCTATTCCAAAATAATGTAAGTATATATTTTTGATCCCAACTAAACATATGTTACCTCTATATACTATAAAATCAAAGCTCTCCCATTCTGGATTCCCCTTGCGATATAAGGAGTTTAACAAAGCATTCTTCTTGTGCTTACAATGGAAAATAACAAAACTAAATTCAAATTTAGAATTTTCCCCGAAAGCTTCAGGAAGTTGAAGTTACACTGCAGCCAAGCCAAAAAGAAAATTGTCAAGGATGCAAAGCAACAAGAACTCTCATGCACTGCTGATTTGGATGGACAACAGTAGAGCTAGGAAAATAGCTCGACAGCTTCTGATGAAGTTAAATATTTATGTACCACATATCACAGTGATCACATTTGAATCTGTTGAAAGTTGATTATTTATATCCCCAAAATCTGTACATGGATGTATATAGCAGAGTTTCGCTTAATCAGAAAAGCTGGAATTCACTTATATGCTTCAACCTGTGAGCAAACAAGCTGTGGTACATCCATACAATGGAATACTACCCACGAATAAAAATAAAGGAACTCCTGGTTTATCAAGCAATATGGATGGCTTACATAATTTAAGGGCATTTTATTCAATGAAAGGAACCAGAACCAAAACTCTACATATTGCAGGACTCTATTTATTGCAGAGAAAAAAGAGCCTGTGGGAATGCAAAGCATTCAAAGATACAGGACAAATGACCATGAATGGGCAACCAAAGGAAACTTTTAAAATCATACTATTGTTTTGTAAGGGACGTTTTAGATGGGTACATGACAGTGCATTTTTCAAAACCCCACACAAACTCTACAGAGGACGAATTTTATTATATGTAAATTGTATAATATTTATCAATTAGACTGGGGAAGAAAGGAGAGAATACATTGTGTGTCAAATCGAATTTTATTATGAATTAATTTCATAACTACCCTGAAGTAAAAGGGGAAAAAAAGAAGCTGACCTAAGTTATCTTGGAAAACAGTTTTTGAATGGATAACCTAATGCTAAAGGTAAAAAGAACAGTACACAAACATTATACTATAGCAGATTAATTGTTCTTCTGCAGGATTGTGAGTTAGTCCTTAAAGTATTTGTACCTCAGGAGTGAAATAAATGAATACATTTTACATAGTGAAAACTAGAATCTGACTTTCAGAAAAGGAAAACTACAAAGAAATGGGAAACTAGAGCTATAGCTCAATAGTATAAAGCTTTCCTAGCATGCATTAGGCCCTAGGTTCAATCCCTAAGACCACAAGATAAAAGGAAAGCCCCAACATCTTTTTATGGTATTAAAAGAAAAATGAAACTGAGTCTAGTGGTATAGGCAAAATCCCAGCTATTCAGAGGCTAAAGCAGGAGGACCAGAAGTTCAAACCCAGCCTGAGCAACTTAATGAAACTCTATCTAAAACGAAAAAGTGAAAACAGGGTTTGGTATGTGGCCCAATTGTACAGCACTTTCCTAGTACATATACAGTGCTAGGTTGAATTCCAAGTGCCACAAAACTTTTAAAAATGAAAGGAGGCTGGACTAAACCTTGTAATGGTAAACTGAACTAAAAGATATCAATATAGACTTATGATTTTTAAATGCATGGATATATATATACATATAAATGAATATTCATGTCACCTCATAGCAATGTTTATATCTAAGTATCCAACCGCCCAGTACCATTGGTTTCTAAATACCATTTTCCAATAACAAGAACCAGGGCTCATTAATAAACTGGCTGATTCTCAGGCCATGTCAAGAGAGCACAAAATGATCCCAAAGGATGTTTTAGTGTCAAAAAGTAAAGTGCTCATTAAAAATGGGGTATACAACCTTAGTCAAAGAACTATTGGCAGCTGATTACTGCTGGTGAGAGAGAGCTGATCTTCTTTAAGGGAGTGACTCTACAAGGCTTTTCCTAAATACTTCATCATCTTATAAAAAGAAATTTAGCATCCTCAGATTTACAGTACCTGTGAAGGTCCTGAAACCAATTCTGTATTGATATCAAAGAATGACCTAGTATATTACAGTCAAAACTGCTGGTAGAGCCAGGTGTGATAGTGCATGCCTGTATTCTGAGCATTGAGGATGTGAGTATCAACATTATGATGCCCTGACATGATGTACTGAAAGAGCACATCACCTATGAAGTATCTTTCCCAAGAATGCCTAACATCAAGCAGATCATCATAAACAGCTGAAAAGCTCAAATGGAGGAAATATGCTAGAAAATGATTGACCAATACTCTTCACATGTGTCAAGGCTATGAAAAGCAAAGAAATCTCTGAGGACATGTGATAAATTGAAAGAGTATGAGGACACACATCTAAAGATAATACAGGATCCTGAATTAGACCCTGAGACAGAATAAGTTTATTTAGTGTAAAATTAGTGAAATCCACACAAATTCTGAAGTTTGTTCAGTAGTAGTGTGCAATAGTTTCCTTTTTTCATTTTTAGTATTTGTTCAAAAGTTACATATTCTGTAACATATGAGGGAACTGGGTAAAGGGGATATGAGACTCTACTATTTTACAAACCATCTTTAAGTTTAAAATTATTTCAAAAGAGGAGCTAGAGAGATGGTTAAGAACACTTGCTACTCTTACAGAGGACCTCGGCTCGGTTCTTATCACACACATGGCAACTCACAACTGTCTGTAACTCCAATGCCAGGGGATCCAATGTTTTCTTCCGCCCTTTAGAGGCACTATGTGCATGCAATTCACTTAAATGCATACAGTTAAAACACTCATTCACATAAAATAAAAATGAATAATCAGATGTGGTGCTGGAGAGATGGCTCAGCTGTTAAGGGCACTGATTGGTCTTGCAAAGGACTCTGGTTTTCCCAGCACCCATATGACAGTTATCAGCCATCCATAACTCCAATTCCAAGGGATCTGACATCCTGTCTGACCTCTGGGAACATTAGACACATGTGGTGCACTTATATAAATGCATTAAAAGCAATCATATATATATATATATATATACATATACATATATACATAAAATCCAGTGTAAAACAAATGACAACAAATGCTGTCAAGGATGCAAGGAAAAGAGCCCTCTTCTCAGTATTACCTAGACTGAAAACTGAAAACTGGTGCAGCCACTATGGAAATCAGTGTGAAGAATTCTAATAAAGGTAAATATAGATATATCATATGACCCCAGCCCTACCACTATTTGGCATATACCCAAAGGTCTCAATATCCTACCACAGAGATACTTGATCAGCCATGTTCATTGCCATGTTTTTCACAATAGTTAGGAAATGGAAACAAGATAAATGTCCATCAACTGATGAATAAATAATCAAGACATGGTACATATACACAATGGAATTCTATCCAGATATAGAGAAAAATGAAATTATGAAGTGTTCAGGTAAATGAATAGGACTCAAAAACATTATACTGAGTGAGGTAATCCAGAAGCAGAAAGACACACTGCACATGTTCTCTCTTATTTGTGGATCCTAGCTCCTAATCTTTAGATTTTAGTGTGTAACCAGAGGCTATTACAAAAGCAAAGAAAGTAGACAGGGATCATGGGCGGAGTGAAGAGAGGGATCTCTAGAGAATGGGACAGTAGAGTAGGACACAGGTCCTGTGAAAGGGGAATGAAGGAAAATAGGGACTTCTAACTTGGGAAAGAAGAGGGAAAGTAATACACAGGGAAAGGGAGAAAAGATAAATAATACTAATAATGTTTGGAAAAGTCATAGGGAAACATATTTCATAAGCTTACTTAAAAATATATACATAATATATATTAATGGGTGTATACACATAGATGATAGATAGATAGATACATAATCTACAGATTGAATGGAGTTATGCCACATGGTGATAATATTTCCCCCAAGTGCCATGAGCTAAGAAAATCCTCCATGCCAGGCAAAGGAAAATTTGCTTCAAGTTCGTGGTCAGGGTAGTTAGACTCTCTAAATAACATAGGCTATTGCCATTGCTCTTGGTTGTCTCCCAAAACTTGAAAGCAAGATCCTATTGCTGAAGATACAATACACTTCTAAAAGAAGACTTAGAGGTGTGTAGTTGTAGAAATCTCCCTCCTGAAGACCTGCTCTCATAATATCAGAAAGTGCTATTCAAACTGCCAAGGGAGAGAAACAATCAACATACCTAGCTGTAAAGCCTACAAACAACAATAATAGATGGCCCAGCAAGATATCTCCAACAGTGCAATACGGGCACTATTATCTTGGAGGTAACAAAAAATTGCCTCATTGGATTGATCCCACTCAATATGAGAGATTTTATACCTGGATTTATACCATCGGGCAAATACCTATGAGAGAGGTCATAGATCCTATAGGAGAGCCTAATGTTGCCATTTTCCTAACCAGCATAATTTATAAACTATATTTTAAATACTTATACTCACAGATAAGTGTAGCTCTCACCACTCATCAAAGAAGCTTCTCTTTGAAGCAGACAAAAGCTGCCACAGAGACTCACAACTTGTCAAAAAGAATAAGTGACTGTGGGCTGCCTAATCCCAATTGGTACATCTACAGTGCAACTCTAACACCCAGGGCTCAGGGAAAAGGAGGGCACAAAGATTGCAAGAGCCAGAGGAACATAACACCTGCAGATAGACAGTGCTTTCTAGACATGACAGAGAAGCAGCACCCATCAAATATCAATATGATTGCCTAAACAGCACCTGCATCATGACAAGACCAGTTGACATGCCAATACATACAGATATGTAAAATTTCCAATACCCCACTCTTGGAAGAAGAGTTATAGGCAATCAATTGCTGCTCAGAGAGGGAGAATCAGTGTCCTGCAGGGATGAGCCTCCTTTAGGTTTTGCAACCCAAAGTGATCATCCATAAACATGTGTACACATGAGCAATGCTAAATGGACTCAATAGGTTGTGTGTGTATGTGTGTATGTATGTGTGCATGTGTGCACACATTCATGTGCTTATGTAAAACAATAATTATAGAAAAAGGTAAAGCAATTGAGAGGGAAGTGGGGTGATATAGAGGAGGAATCGGGAGGGTAGAAACAATGTAAACACAGCACTCGTGTGAAAAACTCAAAAAAATTAAGTAAAGAAAAACATCAAGTGTAATTCTTAAGCTCCAGTGACTAATTGTGTTCTAAACATAGCTCCAACTTGCTATTCCTAAAACTTTGTTACTACTCTGTTAAAAGTTGCTTTCTACTTCCCTTCCCTTTGAGCCTAGGTAACACTTTCTTAGAACAACTGTAATACTGCATGATTTCTGAAACCAGGTCTTAAAAGATGATACATCTTCCAATGCCCCCCAGCAGCTTGGCAGACTAGGCAAATACTCAAGACTTAACATCATCAGTAATGTATATCAACATCATGTGCTGCTTAAAGCACACATCACCTTCTGATTCAGCTTGTGTACCCTCACTAGTAGCTCTTACTTGTGTTCATTTTCTCACTAGCTCTGTTTTCTATCTATCTATCTATCTATCTATCTATCTATCTATCTATCTTTCTCTCTCCCTTCCTCCCTCTCTCCCTCCCTTTATCTCTCCCTCATTCTTCATTCTTCCTTCCTTCACTCTCATTCTCTCCCTCCTTCCCTCTCCCTCTCTTCTTGGTTCATTCTTCTGGCTCCTTCTCTTCCTTTATTCCTCACCCTTGAAATTTAGACACAATAGTGTTAGCACAGACACAGAAAACAGCCACATATGGGATGAATGTTTTATCTAAAAGACTTCAATAATTCCTGAGTTAACAATCAAATCACCAACTGCATACACCTCATGAAATTCTAAGCCACAGTCCAGAGTCTATCAGTCACTCAACAGTGTAGAGATATGCTGTCCACTGAGCCTTGCCCAAATTGCAGATTTATGAGCATAATTGTCATTTAAAGTCACTAGATATTGATATGATTTCTTAGGCAGTAAAAAAGATAGTTATAACAGCTGCCCTAAACTAATGTAATTGATTGCCATTAAATGATTGTGTGTGTGTGTGTGTGTGTGTGTGTGTGTGTGTGTGCGTGTTTTCATTTCATCCCTTAGAAGAAACTTAGTAATGGTAAAAATAGAATTCAAAGTTCATGTGAGGCCAGTAGGTACTTTTTTCAGTTTATTTTGTTTTTCATTGTGTCTTTATAGTGATTTATTTTTCAACGCTGCATTCCTTTTTGAAGAAGATCGATATGACCAAGAGTTATTGAGACGTGTCCTAAAGGAGTATTAGGTTTGTATTTTGCTAGTTCTCATTCTAAACACATCCATAGTAATGGCTAGCGGCTCACTTCCAGTCCCAAGTCATCCTGCTCATCAATGAGTAAGAAGCAAAATGATCAGTGGCTTCAGTCGCCCACTCACCATTTATGTTTGAGACTGTAATCTCCTGATCCATATGAACTCTTTCTTCTCTGTAGATCTGGGACCACATAAATAATCATCATTTACTTTTAAAAGAATGTTTTAATAGTATTGAATTGGATTTTTCCTTCAATTTATCAACTTGCACACTAGGAATTGTGCTGAAGGTAGAAAAACCTAGACACATCAAATCTTCAGGGAATATTTTTATATCAAGGGTATCAAATAATAGGTCAATAATCATCTTAGCAATATTTGAGAGCCTCTTTTCCTTACATAGCTCCTAACTCTTAATTTTCACAATTAAGCTAAATTACCACCTTGATCGTGGTATATTTGCTAAAGAAATAGAAGACAAATTATACCATCCATGAGATGTTAACATTAAGGAAATAAAACAGTGAATTATCTATGCTTTTTTGCTTCGTGGTACAATTACAGGACAAACCACATTTCCAGGGACATAAAATTCTTATTTTCTTATCATATTAAAGTGAAGTACATATCACCTTCTTCAAAGTCACCTTTACTTTCTGAAATCATATCAGTCTCTTCCTTTCTACTTACAGAGCAAGGGATATAACATCAAACTTCCACCAAGTTTTGAGTTCAAAACATCTGAGTTTGAATCCTACATTTAAGTATTATTATTTTAATTGTAAAAGTTTATTGAGCATAATTTGATGAATAATGATAAATCAAGGTATTTAACATTTCCATCTCTTTAAACATTTTGAATTTTTCATTAACATAATAATCACACATATTTATAAAGAACTATAAAGAACGGTGTCATACTGAATACATTTATATAACATGCACAAGCAAATCAAGTATAGAATATGCATGAAAAATTGAGGTAATTAATGCTTCCATCTTATTAATTTGTTTGGTGTCTTCAAGTTGCTCTTTCACCTACTTGCTATATCAATAAATCACAAAATAAAAGAATAACTATGTGGCAGGATGGATATGTTAATTTGCTTCCCAATGTTAGCTATTAAACTATATATATATATATATATAATCTCAAGACGTTATGCAACATACCTAAAATATATGCAAAATTAATTTTAAAGCTAGACATAGTAGCTTATGCCTGGAATCTGGAATCTCAGCACTTGGGAGACTAAGACAGGAGGATTGTCATGAGTTCAAGACTGGGCTGCATATTGACTACAACCTGGGCTACATGGTAAGACCCTGCCTCAAAAAAAATAGCATCCACCCAAATTCCCTAGAATGTTTATTAAAATACATTGCTAAATCCTAACACAAATATTTTTATTCAAATAGATCTTTGATGGGATTTGAGATTTACATCTCTTACAAGATTCTAGATGATGCCCAGTTGTATGCATTTAAATAACTTAATCCTTATTCTAAGTCATAGATGAAATATAAGAAATATTTGAGTACCTGAGTAGTTTTTGCCAATACTATAAATATTAAACCACTCTATGATTTGTTCCCAAAATTCTAAAACCCATATAGTTAAGAAAACAGAACTTTTGTTTTTTTATATTAAATATAAATCAAATTATTGTGAGATGATGAATATGATCATTTGGTCAAAGAAAGGATTTTATTGTCTGTGCATCTTCTTATGTCATAGTGTATGCCGTAAACATTTGCAATCTATTCCGTTAAAAATAATAAATGAGAGCCAGGCATGATGGCTCAAACATTTAAGCCCAGCACTCAGGAAGTAAAGGTAGGTGGACCTCTGTGATACTGAGGCCAGACTGGTCTACATAGCAAATTCCAGGCTGGCTGGGGCTGCAGGACCCTTTCCCTAATAATAATAGTAAATGAAGACTGATATGAACCCTTCAAACTCCCACCTAGTACATTTGGAAACAAAAACATATTATAGTCATTTAGTACACTACATAGTTTTTATTTTAGATAGTTTATATATGCTAATTTGAGTGCAATCATCACAGCCCATAGGAATCATTTCATATTGAATAGTCCATAAGACATATCAACTTTCTAAAATGAGGAAAAACAAGTGTATGTATCCTGATGTCATGGCTTTCAATGTTTTGAATTAGGACCTGGAAACTTGTCTTTAACATTTCAATACACTGACATTTTTTGTTGTTGTTTTACTATTTTCAGCTTTCTCTACTTAATTGTAAACACTTTGTGGTGGTTTGAATGAGAATTGTCCCCCATAGGCTCTAAGTATTTGAACACTTGGCTAGTTGGAGAAGTGCTTGCGGAAGGTCATAGAACCTTCAGGAGGTGTGGTCTTGCTGGGTGGCCAGCTTTGAGAGTCTATCTATCTATCTATCTATCTATCATCTATCATCTATCTTTCTCTCTCCTTCCTGTGACTGTTTAATTATGGGAGCAGTCAGCTTTCAGCTCCAGCTATCTCCTGATATGCCTCCCCCACCATGATGGACTCTTATCCCTCTGGAACCATAGGCCCAATAAAATCCCCCTTCTAGAAGTTTCCCTGGTCATGGGGTTTTATCACAGCAACAGAAAACTAACTAGTACACCCTTCAAGAAAATATTCATTGCAACTACATACTAATCGTGAAGTATATGCTAAATTCATATCCATAAGATTAAATTTTTGGCCATAATAATATGTGAGCAAAAGGTAGACATGATTCTATAGAATGAGATTCAAGAAGGAAAGTCAAAACACCTCTCTAATCTCCCTCAAATGTATCTGGTAAGAGAAAAATTTGACAATGGCATTTCTACTCTTCTTATACTTGTCAAGTATAAAAACATAATATATTGTACAACCTCTACACCTAAAGTTCAGGAGACATAACGGAACATGGTGCAGAAAGAATATTAATGCATCTCTCAACAATCAATAGCAAAGCTTCCCATGCAGTTTATGTTAATTAACCCAGAAAGCCAAAATTTGCCAAAGTGCAGTGAATAAGAGACTAAAGAGTGCTTATACCCAAATGAGATACCTATATCAAACCTCTGAAAGCCAAGACTCAGGGACCTTTGTGGAAAGAGGAGACAGAAGGATCAGAAGAGCCAGAAGTGGTTGATGACCACAAGGAAACAGTTTTCCAGACAGTTGAAAAGTTACCTCATGTGAACTCACAGCAATGGCAACAGCATGCACCAGACCCATAAAACCTCAAGCCAGATAAAATCCCAGCGTAGAGGTAGGTAGGAACTATTGGCAACTGATGACTGTTGGGAGAGGGGGAGTCCATTTTCTTTAAGAGTTTGACACAAGATAGAGGAACCAGACTCTTATGCATAGAAGCACACTAAAGGACATTTGGGGACACAATCCTGATTCCGTAGCCCTTAATATATAGGACAGAGTACATGAAATCTAGTGGAGGGGATATAAAAGGATTGTAGATATGTGAGGGGTTCTAAATATGATCAAAATATATTGTATGAATTTCACAAAAGTCCAACTAAAATTAACATATAAATAACTTAGTGTACTGAAAGTGGGCCTCATTTCTTCTCACCTTCTCTAGGACCTGTGCTTCTCTTCTCCAGAATATTCATGCATTTGACTTCACCTTTCCAATGATTCATTTCACTCAGCCTATATATATGCTTAAATCTTTTGCATCTTAAAAAGTTAAAGTGCTTTTTTAATAAATTTTGCTGGGGCAATTGGATATCCATAGGCAATTAAAAAAGACCTTGAACTAACCTTTACATTTTCAGAAAAACAGACTAGGTAATGGGCTTAAATGTAACACATACAATTTTAAACTCTTAGAAAGTTCTTGGAACAAAATCTTTGGATTATAGATGAGTGAAAGTTTTGGAAATGACATAAATAACAAGATCTGTAAAAGGAGAATTGGTCCTGATCAAAATTTTTTAAAATGCTCTACAAAAATCCCTAGTCTAAAACAAGCTATATACAGAGGTTGAAAAATCTTTATGTACTTCACAAAGAACTGCTATCTAGAACACTAAAGTCTCAAAACCCAAGAGTAAAAGACAAAATAAAATTGGAAAATGGGCAAAATATACGAATAAATATTTCATTAAAGATGAAAGTCATAGAAAAAATGTACATTATTAACCATTGGGGGATGCTAACTGAAGCCACAATAAGAAATGACTGTGCACTTAGAAGAATGACTAAAATTAAAAGAAAATGGTGGCAATACCAAATGCTGGTGAAGATACAGAGAAACTGAATCATTTCTACATTGTTGATGGAAATAGGAACAGACACAACTACTCTGGAAAACAGTTTGAAAGTTTCTTATAAAACTAAATATATAAATGTCACATGATTCAGCAGTTGAATTCTTGAGCATTTACTTGTATAAACATAAAAATGATGAACTTATGTTTATACCAACTTTCCATGTACTAGAACATGGAAACACCTTACATGTCTTTCAGTAGCTGAGTGTTGAAATAAACTATTTCTATGTCTGAACTATGGAACAGTATTTCACAATAAAAAGAAATGAACTATTGCTGCACATAATTACCTTGAATGATTTTCCAGTGAGTTTTGCTGAATGTAAAAATTTAGTTCTAAGATCTCTGGACTACCCTCTTAGTCCATACCTACTCACTGCTTCCTGATCCCCTGTCCTTAAACCAGCTTATTTTTTCAGTCTAGTTTGTTAGATAATATTATCTCAGGGTAATATTATTGAGAAGATCTTCAACCGCATTGTAGAAAAAAAATTCCCAAAATTAAAGAAAGACATATACATACAAATACAAGAAGCATATAGAATATCAAATAGATAGGACCAGAAAAGAAACTCCCCACAACATATCACTAAAACCACTAAGAATACAGAACAAAGAGAGAATTCTGAAAGCTGCAAAAGAAAAACAAATCACATATAAAGGAAGACCCATCAGAGTTATAGCTGACTTTTCAATGAAAACTACTAAAGTCGGAAAGCCTAGACTGAAGTATTCCCAGTTCTAAATGACCATAGATGACAACCTATGATACTTTACCCAGCAAAAATGTCTATTATAGTTAAAAAGGAAAGAAAAAACTTACACAGTATGAATAGGCTGAAATAATTCATGTCCAGAAAAACAACACTTCAGAGAGTAGTTGAAGCAGTACAAAGAATTGAAGAAAGGAAGGACTATATCCAAGGGGCAACAGAAAGAAACTGGATGATGATATAACTGAGGAAACACAAAGTTAGACCATGGAAACAGAAATTAAAATGACACATACTACAATAATAACTTTAAATAACAATGGATTGAATTCCCCATTCAAAAGACACAGGCTAGTTTGAATGGATCAAGAAACAAAATCCATCTTTTTTTTTTTGTCAGTAATAAATCCATCTCACCTTCAAGTACAGGTATTAGCTAAAAAGGTAAAAAGATGGAAAAAATATTCCAAGCAAATGGCACTAAGAAACAAGAAGGTGTTGCCATTCTAATATCTGACAAAATAGACTTCAAAATAAAACTAATCAGAATAGCTAAATACGGTCACTTCATTCTGATCAAAGGAACAATTAACCAAGATGATATTATAATTATGAACATATATGTACCAATCTCTGGTGCACCCAACTTCATAAAATCACCACTACAGGACTTTAAGACACAGATTAATCCCAAATCACTAAGAGAGGACTTCAATACCCCCAAAGTCTCCATTAGACAGGTCAACTTGGTGGAGAATAAACAAAGAGACATCTGGATTAACAATATCATACATCAAATAGACCTAATATTCCTACCAAATATTCCATCAAAATACCAAAGAATACTCATTCTATTCAGCACCCCATGGAAAGTTCTCCAAAATCAACCACATACTGGGGCACAAAACAAACCTCAACCAGTACTAAAAATATGAAATGATTCCATGGATTCTATCAGACCACAATGTAATGAAGCTTAAAATCAACACTGGAAGAAGCTCAGGTACTCATGGAGACTAAACAACACAGTCCATAATGATAAATCATCAAAGGAAAAATTAAGAAAGAAATAAAAGTGTTCCTGGAATTAAACAAAAAGGACAATATAAGACAAAAAACCCTCTGGGACCCTTTTAAAGCAGTCCTCAGAGGGAATTTTATACTTCTAAGTGCCTACATTAAAAAATCAGAAAGAGCACAAACAAATGACTTAACATTGCAATTCAAGAAGTTTGAATTGCAAAACAGGGAAACCCAAACCCAGCAGATAAGAATAAATAACAAAAATCAGAACAGAAATTAATGAAATAGAAACAAAGAAAACAATACAAAAAAATCAATGAACATAACAGTGGTTCTTTGAAAAGATAAACAAGATAGATAAACCAGTTAACCAAAAGGAAGAAAGGGCAACTCCAAAACAACACAATCTCAGATGAAAGGGGAAACATCACAAGAGACAACAAAAAGATCCTGAACATTATAAAGGAATACTTTAAAACTTATATGCTATTAAATTTGAAAACCTTAAAGAAATAGATTCATATCCAAAATCATGGGAATCTCCAAAATTAAACCAAGAATAGATCACAGCTTAAACAGACCCACAACATATAAATAAATTAAAACAGTAATACAAAACCTCCCAACTAAAAAAAAAACCCAGGCCGAGAACAATTCACAGAAGAATTCTACCAGACATTCAAAGAAGATCTATATCTAATACTACTTAAATTATTCAAAAAGACAGAAACAGAGGGAGAACTCCCATATTACTTCTATGAAACTAGCATTACTCAAATACCAAAAACAGGCAAAGATATAATGAGAAAAAAAAACATAGACCCATATCCTTAATGAACACAGATGCAAAAAGTCTCACCAAAATATTTGCAAATAGCATACAGACACACATCAAAGATCATCCAGCATCATCAAGTCAGCTTTATTCCACAGATGTATGAATGGTCCAATATACACAAGTCAATAAATGTCATAAAACATATAAATGGACTCAAAGACAAAAATCACATGGTCATCTCAATAGATGCAGAAAAGACCTTTGACAAAATTCAGCATGCATTTATATTAAAAGTCCTAGAGGGAATTGGACTGGAGGGAATATACCTCAACATAATTAAAGCTATATACAAAAAAACCTGCAGCCAACATTATTCTAAATGGAGAAAAACTGGAAGCATTCCCATTAAAATCAGGAATCAGGCAAGGCTTTCCACTCTCTCCACTCCTTTTTAATACAGTGTTTGAAACTCTTGCTAGAGCAATAAGACAAGAGAAGGAATTTAAAGAAGTACTCATTGGAAAAGAAGCAGAAAAATTGTCCCTTTTTGTAGATGACATATTATACCTAAGAGATGCCAAAAATCACCGGAAAACTCCTATAAATGATTAACACTTTCAGTAAAGTGGTAGGTTAAAAATTAATCTACAAAAATAAGTAGCCTTTTTATACAATAACAAGTAAGTGGGAAAAGAGTGCAAAGAGACCCTACCATTCATAGTAACTTCAAAAATAAATAGATAAATAAAATGTCACAGAATAAACCTGACCAAAGACATTAAAAATCTCTACAATGAAAATTTTAGATCTTTAAAGAAAGAGATTGATGAGGACACCAGAAGATGGAAGGACCTCATAGATTGGAAGAATTAATATTGTGAAAATGACCATCCTACCAAAAACAACACATAGATTCCGTACAATCGCAATCAAAATCCTCATGACATACTTCACAGAAACTGAAAAAAAAATCCTAAAATTCATATGGAAGTGCAAAATACCCTGGATAGGCAAAGCAATCCTGAGCACAAAGAACAATATAGGGGAGGGGAATACTATACCAGATTTAAAATCATATTACAGAGATATAGTCATAAAATCAGCATAGTACTGGCATGGCACAAAAATAGATCCATAGATCAATGGAATGTAACTGAAGATTCAAACATGAGTACACGCAATTTCAACCACCTGATATTTGAAAAAGGGACCAAGAACAGTCCCAAGAGGAAAGACAGCATCTTCAGCAAATGGTGCTGGCAAAACTGGATCTCCACCTGTAGAAGAGTGAAACTAGACCCTTATCTTTCACCTTACACAAAAGTTGACTCCAAATGAATCATAGACCTCAATGTGAAACGTGTAACTCTGAAACTGTTAGAAGAAAACATTGGCAGTAACCTACAAGATATAGGTATAAGAAAGGACTTTCTAAATCAGACAGGAGTTGCTCAGAAATTAAGGTCAATAATCAACAAGTGGTATCTCATTAAACTGTACAGCAAAAGAAACAATAAGAAGTGAAGAGAAAACCTACAGGGTGGGAACAATCTTCATGAACGACATGCTTACAGAGGTATAACATCCAGAATATATAAAGAATCTAAAAAAAACAAAGAATCAAGAAAACAAGTGACACAATTAAAAGATGGGCAATGGATCTGAGCAGAGAGCTCTCAAAAGAAGAAATAAATATGGCTAAAAGTGTGTTCAATATCTTTAAAAGTGTTCAACATTTTTAATAATTAAGGAAATGCAAATTAAAACCACTTTAAGATTTTATCTCACCCCACTCAGATTGGCAAAGATCAAGAGAACAAATGATACAAAATGCTGGAGAGGATGCGGACAAAGAGAAATGTTCATTCACTGTTAATGGGATTGGAAACTCATGCAAACCATATGGAAAGCATTTTGGAGAACTCTTAAAAAAGAAAAATGAGTCTACCATTTTGACCCAGTTATACTAATTGTTGGCATATACCCAAAGGACTCATCCTATTGCAGAGACACTTGTACATCCATGTTTGTTGCTGCTTTTTTCACAATAGCTAAGAGATAGAAGCCACCTAAGTGTCCTCAACTGATGAGTGGATAATGAAAATGTGGTATATTCACACAACGGAGTTCTACTCGGTGATAAAGAAAGACAAAATCATGATATTTTCAGGTAAATGAATAGAACTAGAAACTATTATGCTAAGAGAAGTAACATTAATCAGAAAAACAAATGACATAGATTCTCCCTCATTTGTGAATCCTAGCATGAAACCCTTATATGTGAATATGTATCCTGATGTAATTGCAGGAACCAGGAAAGTGGAAAAGAACCTTGGAGGTAAAGGGAAAGTAGGAACCTAAGACAGAATAAATGGAGACAGTTATTACTAAGGGAAGAATAGATAAAATGGAGGTTTATTTAATTAGAAGGAGGAAGGAACTATGGTGATAAAGGAAAAAATGTCACTCAAGAGATTTGGGGCCTTAGGAGCCTGGTATAATCAAGGGAGAAATGGGGAAATGAGGGCACTTTAAATGAGGAAGATATGGAGGGAGGATTAGACAGGGAGAGGTAGAGAGAAAGAGAGAGAGGAGAGAGATGAATAATGCTTAGTTAGTGTAAAACAACAGACGGAATCAGATTGGCCTAACAACCTAATGACAAATTTCACATATAATATCTCTAGGAGTCCATGTGCATAGCTGAAGGCTGAATAACAAGAAACAGTGCCAGACAGGAGAAACTTTCTTTTGAGTTGTTGGCCAGGATAGTCCAAGAGACTCCCAAAATTACATAGGCTATATTCACAGGCCTTGATTGCCTCCCAGAACTTGAAGGTAAAACCCTTTTGCTGAAAAAAAAAAAAAACATACTTCAGAGACTGGATTTGGAGCAATCAATGGCCCAATCCAACTTCTTGACCAAATAACCACATGATTGACCAGCACAGCATTCAACATTTGTGCGATAGTGGCACTTTTATCTTGGGGCCAATTGACAGCTACCCAATTGGTCTTAGAGTCGAATCAATAGGAAGAAACTCATGTGTGGTACTGTAATCATAGCCAAATACACACGGCTGAAGAGGTCATAGATCTTAGAGAAAGCCCCAATTATGTCACATCCCTAAGGTAATGCAACTTCTTACTAAGTACAAGATATATATCCTTATATATATATAGTCAAGTATCCCAGTCACCACACATGAAAAGTTTCTATTCCACCAGACAAAGATTGCTATAGAGTACCACGACTGGTCACACACAGACATTGTCCATGAATTGCCCATGCCTAAGTAGCACATCTACAATGCAGCCTCTACACCCAAGGTTCACACAACATGGAACAAAGAATAAAGAAGACACTAATGAATCTCTCAACTCTCATTAATGAAGCTCCATTATGCAACATACGACCAGTAACAACAACAACAACAACAACAACAACAAAACAGGTCCTAAATGGCCAAAGAATGGAGATTAAGAATCTTCAAAGTGTGGGTTCCTGGACAGGACTCCTATATTAAATTTCACTCACCCAAGTCTCAGGAGTCATTATGGTGTAGGGGCCAAAACGTTTTAAGAACTTGTGAGGAGGTATGTGACCATACAGAAATAGAATCCTACAAGCTTCCAGGACGTCATTCATACGAACCTATACCAATGGTGTTGGCATGCTCAAGACCCATGCAAACTCAAGCACGCAAAAAACAGTATAGAACTGGAGAAAGGTGTAGCAGACTCCAATTTTTGGTGACGAAAATTGGCAACCTATTACTGTTGGGTGAGGGTGAGCTAATCTTCCTAAAGCAAGGGACTCTGGATAAGCTGACTAGACCTCAGTGGATGAACCTGCACTGAGGAACAATTTAGAACACTAACCTGATACAATAGACCTTAACACAGATGAAAGACTGTATGAATTCCAGTTGTGGGACTATTGGGAGTGCCAGTTAGGAAAGGGATATAAAGATGATTAAGATTGATTGAGATAGTCTGTATGAAATTCACAATGATTCAGTTAAAAAAAGTTAGTTTCAAAAGACTACATATTACATGATCACATTTTTATGATATTTTTAAAGGATAAAATTATAGAAATGGCAAGTAGATTACTAGTTTCTAGAGATTACCAGGATGAAAGGCTGAGCCAGTGGTAGGGAATTGATTTACTGTTAAAGGACAAGATGAAAGATCTTTGAGATGCTGAAGTACTCTGTGTTTTGACTGGTGATGGAAACATAAACCCACACACATGACAAAATCATACAGAATCAGACATATGCACATGTACACACAAATAGAACTGGGAAAATTGAAATAAAACGGGTAGATTGTATCAATGTCAGTGACTTGTGATATTATGCTACAGTTTTGCATTACGTTACAATTGGGGAAAGTGAGGACAAGGTACATGGAACTGCGTTATTTCTTACAACTGCATGTGATTCTTCAATTATGTAAAAATTAAATGTTTGCTTTTTAAATAACAATTACAAGTAAACCTCTCAGTCCTACCTAAAGTAGCATCTGCTGTCCCATCTCTGTCTTCCATGCATCAGTAATACATCTAAAAGTGTGGTTCAGGCCCAGAAAGTTCAGTGGACAAAGGTGTTTGTCATGCTTGATGATCTGAATTCGATTCCTAGAATCCACATGAAAAGCTAGACACAGTAACAGCCATCCGTAATCCCAGCCCTCTTTTTAAAAAAATATCTTATTATTTTTATTTTATGTGTATGAGTGTATTGCCTTACATTTATGTATGTGCACCCATGTCATTCGATGCCCGCAGAGGTCAGAAGAAGGCATTGAATATCCTGGAACTGGAGTTATGGACAGTTGTTAGCTGCCATGTGGCTGCTGGGAATTGAACTTCGGTCCTCTGCAAGAGCAGTCAGTGCCCTTAACTGCTGAGCCATCTCTCCAGTTCCCAATCCCAGCACTCTTATGGGAAATAGGAGGTGGAAAGAGAAGAATGTCCCTGAAGTTCATAAGCCAAGGGGATCCTTAATATATCCAGTTCGGGTGGGGAAAGAGAGAGAAATGTCTGACTTCCACACACTCCCATACTCAAACATAAACACACACACACACACACACACACACACACACACACACACACATATATATATATATATAGATATAGATATATATATCTATATATATATATATATCCTATCAAACTTGGCCCAAATAAATGAGTGAATGAATGAATTCCTCATATTTTCTATTATTCTTTGACTTCACAGTCACCTTTTGACCAACTACAGACACCTACCAAACCCAATGTTTAACTGAAACAGCTGTTGTCCAGGTGACTGAGAACTTCCTGGCCACTCATTCCAGTAAACACGCAACCTTTATCTTACTGACCTTGAACTGCATTTTGCAAAATTCATTGCTTCTGCTACTTGAGTTTCTTACCTTGCTCTGCTTTAGACCACAAACTTTTGACTTTCTTCCTACCTTTTTGATAGCTCCTTCTAAATTTCTTTATGAAATGTCTCCCTTATATGTTGTTAATCACTCCTATGTTCTCTTAGCTCTTAGTCACCTTCCCCTTTTTTTTTATTCTCACTGATCATCATCTATATTCCAATAAATCCAAGATCTGTACCTCTAAGTCAGATCTTTGTTACTGTAACAAACTATCTGAGCTAATCAACATTTAAAAAGGAGAAGATTCTTTTTAGCCCACAGTTTGGGTTGTTTCAGTCCATAATTAATTGGCTCAGGTGCTTTGGAGCCAGAGTATGAGGTAGGGCATGTTGTTCACTTTATATGCAGCCAGGAAGCAAAGAGAAAGCGAAGAGAAAGAGAATGGGAGAAACCGAATTCCACATTTCCCTTCAACAGCACACTCTGAATAACCTAATATCCTCCCACTAGGTCCCAGATACTAAAGGTTTGATCATCTTCCAGTAGTGTCACAGAGTAGGGACAAAACCTTTAACACACAGGTCCTTAAGGTTCATTTAAGATTCAAGCTATAGTATTATATCAAGAGCCCCAAGGGATGAGGAGATGGCTCCATCAGTAAAGTGTTTGTTGTTCAGGCATCAGAAACTAAATTAAAAACCCCAGCACCAACATAAAAATAAAATGCTGGGTATGGTGATACATACCTGTAATTCTATCACTGAAGAGATGAGGACAGGAGAATCTCTGGAGCTCACTGGCCAGGTAGTCTTGCCAAATAAGTGAACTCCAGGTCTATTTGGAGACTCTATCAAAAAATAATAATAATAAGGTCAGGAGACAGAAAGATGGCTCAGTGAGTAAAGATATTTGTTGCCAAGCCTGACAACCTGAATTCAATCCTCAGTACCCACTTTGTAGAAGAAAACTGACTCTTTCCTATAAGTTTTCCTTTGCCTTCCATATCCGCACACATGCCCAAGTGCACATGAACACACAAAAGCACACAAAATAAATATAATCATAAAAAATTTTTTAAGATACGACTAAGAAAAATAGAGGAAGACACCTGAAATCGACTTCTGATCTCCACATACATACAGAGGCACACACACACATATATGCACGCATACACACACACAAACACATACACATATATACAATGCACACACTCACCCAAAAGCTTTTGCAAAAGCCATACTCTCTAACTCAATAATAAAATGCTGAGGCATTTATCCTAATAAGTTAATGAGAAAATATAAAAAACTGATATGTAGAAGTCCACTGCTTTTATATTTAGTATACAGTATGACATTGATGTAATAAATATTGCATTACATATTATAAAGACATGAAATATAATGTTAATAGTATTTATTTTGGAGTAATAGACATTATGATTTTCTCCTTTATGTTTTCATATACTGTCTAAACCATGGCAAAATGTAAACATAATATTTACAACACTAATTAAAATAGTAAAAATATTAATGTATGAACTATTTGTAAATGTACACAGTGCATGTATATAAGGGATAAAAAAATTAAGAAAGAAAATAATCATGCTATAAACAGAGAAACAAAGGCCCCGTGACTTGCAACATAATATCCAGGAGAAGATGACAGATGCAATTTGCAGTGAAGGAAACAGAAATGGAGTTGGCAAGCAGAATAAAGATAGTCAACAAGGTCCAATTACAGCATCACAAAGATACTGCAAGGGCCTGGGCTCTAGCCCAGAAGGCAAGCTTTGACGGGAAATGACACCAGACACCTAGATCAACATAGGGACAAGACAACAGAGTTTGCTCATCCAGGTGTGTTTTATTGATCTAATACACAACTAGAGATTTTTGTCTCCCAGAGTCTTAAGCTCACTTCTGAATCTGAGAGCCCCAATAAAGAAAAAGCAATATTATGGAATGTAGGAATAGTGCCGAAACAAATCACATTCTCATCAGAACTGGTCTATTAGATAAGATAAAAAAATTTCACATGTCATTGGTTATGCTGGACCATAGGACCTCTTCTCTAAATATATGAAGTGCATCAGTGAGTTTTCAAATTAACAGTTATTAAAATTTAGAATCCTCCTCTTTTTCTCAATTTGTCCCAGTGACATGTATTGACCTTCACAGCTAGTGTCCTGAGCAGCACATGTCTACTAGCAAAGGCACATAGCTACAAAAACATAAACACTGGAACTATGAGAGGATACTGAGAGAGAGACACAAAGGGACCAGAAGTAATAAGGACACATATGTTAAGATGAGTATTTGCTATATGAAATTAATATTCTATCACTTTTCATGTATGAAAATGGTGATATATATTTCTACTTAAATATGAAGATTATCACTTTTTATAATAAAACTAGAGGGGCACATCATATACAAGGAAGATGTAGATACATGTGGGTTTTACATCTTCAAATGTTTGGATTCACTTTTGGAGATTAAAATTAAGTGGCCATTGTTACATTTCAGGTCACAATTTAGAGACAGATAAGAATAAAAAGAAGGCCTTAAAAATAGCCACATCAGAGCCAGCAAGATGGCTCAGTGGATCAAAGCAATTACTTCACAAGCCTAATGACCCAAGTTTGATCCCTGGGAACCAGCTAAAAAGCCGGAGGCATTATCACAAGCCTCTATAATCCAAGTATGCCCCTATGGGGTTATGGGAAACTGAGACAGGATAATGGGCTAGAAGGCTACAAGCCAGCCAGTCTGGAGTATGAAGTAGAAAACAATAAGAGATCCTGTCTCAATAAGGTGGAAGGCAAGGACTGACTCCCTAAAGTTGTCCTCTGACCTGTATACACACACACACACACAATTTTGAAAAATAGCTACATAAAATGTGTGGGTAAAAGGTCAAGCATCAAGCAGTGTTTTCCAAGTTCTCCTTTTAGATTTTTAACTCAAAACACTGTTGATTGTCAAAATTGGGAGAGAATTACCTCAACCCCATCATCATGAAACTGAACAAAAGTCCTAGTCCCCCCCTGTGGTATTATATCAAGTGCCCAGGTGTTGTCCACAGACTGCTAAATGTCCACACTGCCATTTCTATTTATTTTTTCATTTTATGAGTGAGGCTAGACTGCTTCCAATTTTGTCACTTGACAATTTGGTTTGTGTCAGTGTCTCTTTCCTCAAGGAGAGGAGAAAGAAGAAAGGAAATGGTAACAACTTATTTTTCTCTATTTTCCCTCTGCATATACATTTTTCTGACACTCCACATTCACGAAGTTGAAAACTGAATCCCTGCCAAGACCTCTGAATGAGGAACGTGCTGTCATCCCCAGAGAGAAGAAATTGTGCAATGGTTGTCACCTCTGGCTGATTAGCACATTTATGGAAGGGAGCATTTTTTTTATTTTTGAGAAGTTCACACATGAGTGTTATATTTGCATTATTTCCATCCCTCCTAACCCCTCCTCCTCCCTTTCTTGTCCTTTTATTTGATTATTATTGTTGCATATACATACATTTATAAATATACTTATAGGGTCCAAGTGCAGTGGCATATGCCTTTAATCCCAGCATGTGAGAGACAGAGGCAGGTGGATCTCTGTGAGGTCCAGGCTAGTTGGGGCTACAGAAAGACCCCCATCTCAAAAATACCAAGAAACAATAAAATAAATATACATACATACATAATTCACTGAGTCCATTTAATGGTGCCCATATGTGTCTGACTGAGAGCTAAGGAAGCATTTTAAAGCATTTAATCCCAGGTTTCTCAGTTAAGGGGGCTGTCCACAGAGGACATTTGGCAATGTCTGGAAACAGTTTGGGTTCTCATAATTAGGAGAAGGGTGCTAGAAATTTCTACCAGAAAGTAACTAACCATCCCACAATATAAAGGGTTGTCTCTATCCTTGTAATCTGTGTGTGTGTGTGTGTGTGTGTATGATAGTGTGTGCATGCACATTCACAAGGAATTTGTAAAACTAACTTGAGAATATGATTATATCATGTTCCTTTTTCATGTACAAAACATGCAAACTATAATATACATGTACATATTATATGTTATATGTAATATATATTCATTCTTAGGTATTATAAATACATATGACATATAATCACATCCTTTGGTTGATATGTGGGAGAAAGCACTATTGAAAACTAGGTATCTGTCTGCCTGTGGCTTGTGGTACATTCTTAGGGAAATAATGTTAACAATGGAGACACACAATGTTTTTATGAAGTATTTATACTACCTATAAGATTCAATATGAATTTAGTAGGCAGAAACAGGTGCCTTCCATAGTTGACACTAAATAAAGTGGAAATCTTTTTACCATTGTTATAGTTTTTGAATTCATTCCTACAGTTTCTGGCAATAGCAGTTACTAGTAAAGAAAAAACATCCTCATCCCCACAGGCTTAGAGATAGGCTTTGAGAGTCCAACTATATACCGGATAGTGTGGTAGTGCCATAGAAGCTGATATTACAGTAGCAGTGAACAAACAGAAAAGATCCCATATACAAATAATTTTCCTTTTGGTGTTAGAAATGGACACACAAAGCCCAGTATGCCACTCTGTATTTAGTTCATCAGGTGGTGTGGGGAGAATTGAAACAGGGGTAAGGAATGAGAAAGTGTCCCCAAAGGGATTGTGGAATTGTCATGGATGGCCTCCATGAAGAAAGGACACTTAAGTAGGCAGTTGAGAAAAGAAACAGGGTTAGTCCATAGATTATCTGGATGTAAAGCATAAGAGGCCATGGGAACAGCATGTGCAAAGGTCATGTACTAACAATGCATGTTTGCAGCACAAAACATTGCCCAGTGAAGCTGATGGATCTCAACACTTTGAATTTTGTTTTAGGAGTTCCTGTGAAATTTATAAAACCAACAATGTGATTCTGTTCTCTTCTCCCTGAATTTCTGTTCTAACTGTTTTTCTGAATAGAAGACAGAATGTGACCCATCATTAGGGAAACTGTGTTTATTCGATAGTCAGGTATCAAGGGAGCATAACCATTTTACACTTTACATGACTAAGAGTGTTGGAAAGAAGAAAAAGATGGCTGAATTCAGAGCTTGACTGAATAAGATAGAAATATATAAATAGAAACATTAACCCAGGATTTGGGGCTTGCTGCATAAAAGGAATATTATCACTCCTGGAAAGTTACTCATGGTTATGGAAAAGGTGGGGGAAAAGCCCAACATAACTATTAAAATGAGGAGTATGCTCAAACCCTACAATGCAATTCATGAAAACGTGAAGATACCTGTTCAAGGTGAATCGATGCATAGGTGCAGGGAAGGGCAGGGATGAATGAAGCAGAGCACAGGAAGAAAGTCTGTGTAAATGGTCTGTTTGAGAGTTTTGTAAAGCCACTACGACAACATGAGATCACTCTTAGACCTTTAGAAAACCTTGTTCTAGTAAACTTTGCCTCTTTTAATAATACATTAATTCTTTGAGAATTTCATAAACTGTATTTTTATCATATTCACCGCCCATTCTTCCCCTAACTTTTCCCAGATCCAACACCACATTCCTTCCCTCTTCCAACTTCATATCCTTTTAGAAAATAACCCATCATTCCCAGTTTGAGCTGCCCATATATTCCTGAGTGTGAGGCCGTCCACTGGACCATGATCAATCTACCATAAGCCACACACTTAAATAAAATGACCTCTCCCTCTCCTAGAAGCCATCAATTGTCCATAATTCCTTAGTTAATGGTGAAGCCTCATCACCCCCTCCCTCATCCATTCAGGACTGTTGAGTGACTTGATCTTGTCCAGGAATTCCCAGATTCTGTAAGTTCTTAAGTTCAGTGGGTCCTGTCATAACCAGAAGACACTGTTTTACTCCAATCCTCCCTGATCTCTGGCTCACAATCTTTCACCACTCGTCTATGATGGTCCCTACACCTTAGGGAAGGAGTATGATATAGATGTCTCATTTGTGGCTCAGCACTCCACTAAGACTTACTCTCTGCACTTTGACCAATTGTGAGTATCTTCATTAACCATCATCCACTGCACAAAGAATAAGTTGAACCTTTCTAGCTGTAGACTAGCTCTTCAATGGCCCAAGTCAACTGGGTCACCTTATGACAATGTCCCCAAAAGAGACATGTTTTCATTTTCCTTTATTTCATTCTCTTTTTTCTTCCTTTATTCTTAGTAGCAGCTAGTATCTTAGATTCATATATTGTCCAAAAGTCCTGAATTTCTAGAAGTGTTTGAGGAATAGTCATAAATATGTAAATGTATAGGCCACTGGTACATATTTGTTTGTATTTTTTGAGACAGGGTGTCCCTATAGCCCTAACTGGTCAGGAGCTCACTCACCAAGGTGGCTTTCAGCTCACAGATATTTGCCTGTCTGCCTCTTGAGTGCTAGGATTAAAAGCATGGATCACCCTGCCTGGTGAGTGGTTACTAATTTAACACAGAATACTCTAGATCTAATTAAGATTTACACTGCACTGTTCCATGTTAATGTAAGTCTAGGAAAAGCACTAAAGATTCATTTTTACATGTGTGTCAAACTATCTCAAAGCATATAAGCCAAAGAATCTTACTGCAAAAAAGAATGACCCACTCCTACCCCATACATACACATAAAAATCCTTTTATTCGTTGATAAAATGTGGTTGGGGGGGGAGTAAGGAGGAGATACAGGACACAGAAGTTGTGTCAATTGTCTTTTCATTGGCCCAAATTATGGCTCTTGATCATAAAACGTTTTGGTCCCATTGCAGAAGAGGGTGCAGAAAGATTCTAAGAGTCAAGGAGGGATGTGTGACCATAGGGAAATATAATCCTACAAGCTCCCGGGACCCTGCTCATATGAACCTACAGCAATGCTGTCAGAATGCTCAAGACCCATGCAAACTTAAGCAGACAAAAACCCAGCATGGTACTGGGGAAATGGGCAGCAGACCCCAATCTTTGCTGAAGAAATATTGACAGCTGATTACTGTTGGGTAAGGATGAGCTAATCTCCCTTAAAGCGAGAAGCTCTGAGACTGACTAGATCTCAGTGGGTGAACTTAAACTGAGCAATGTCTAGGGGCACTAACTTGACACAATAGGCCTTAACACAAGTAGCCAAGTGTATGAATTCAGGTGGTGGGGGGCTGCTGTGGGAGGTGTCAATGAGGAAGGGGGTATAAAAGTGATTAATTGAGATTTTCTGTATGAAATACACAAAAATTTAATTAAAATATTAAATTTTTAAAAAGCTTTTAAAAAAGAGTTTTGTTCCAGGGTCTCCTGTTGGGCATAATGCAGGGTGGGCCTAGCTAGGCCACCTGCCAGGAGGAATGGAGGAATGGCTCTGGTGGGTGTGGTGCTCCACACGGGTTGGTTGTGAAGTCAGTTTCTGCCCAGCACCTGGACAGAACCTAATCCACCTGGGAACAAACTGCAATTGGCTGTAGTCAGGACCCCACCTCATAAGGCTATTGGCTAACAAGACCTGTAAGACTCTCTGTTCTTTCTTGAATAAATGAGTATGCAGCAGACCACCACTGCTGGCTTTCCGCTCAACTCCCAGAGTCTGTGAGTTGACTCTGTGCCTACTCGCCCCCTCCCCCACAGTGGAGATCCTTCGGTCACCCTCAGGCTGGCCCTGAACGATGGGACCTCCAACAGTCCCCTACAGGCCTCAATTCATGTACTTCCTGATCCCAGTATATACCTGAGTACATTCATGAGATGACGAAGTGACAGATATGTGTACCTCAAATTTTTGTCCCTAATGATGCACTTATAAATGTGTATTTCCTGGTAAAGTCATAGCAATCCTTCTACAGGGTCATTAAGGTGTATCAGTCATGCTTTACTACCAGTGAAAACCCCTGGGACACATTAAAGGACACAATGCTAATAAACATGATTTTGTAACAAATCAGTAAACTGAGTGAAACCTGTAAGGCTGGCAAAATGAATCAGTGGATAAAAGTGATTGTTGCATAAGCCTGGCAATCTTAATTCAATCACCATGACCCCATACAAGTAGATTCCACATATACAGCTTCACACACACACACACACACACACACACACACACACACACACACACCACGCACTCACACACATGCAGATGCACTATTAAATACTTTTTAATTGAGAAGTTCTTTGTCACATCTCTATTCAGATGCATCCAACCAATATGATCCCTGTCTTTACCTGGGCAATTAATTCGTATTTGCCTTCTTTGACCAAAAGCAGTGAGTAAATGTAAATGGAAGGGAGCCACAGTTCCAAGAGCAGCTTCTGAGTAGTTCCATGACCTTTGCAATGTGTCTTCTATTCTTGTCCTCTGAAGAATCAGAAGGTATATTGAAAAACTTCTAAGGATCCTTCCTGCCCCCACTATCTACAATTCTGTGTACTGATGTGTTATTATGGTTAGCATGAAGTAGTCTCCAGGCAGAAGGAAAACACAAACAATAGATCTAAGAATTCAGTAAAAAGATTCAATTAGGAAGAGCCAGGACATCAGGAGGGAGGGCAGAGGAGGGCCTGTGGAAAACGGAAAGAATAAGTAAAACAATGTTTCTCAATCTCAGCACCACTAATGTCTTCACCCTCCTGATTCTTTATTGCAAGGGACAGTCCTGTGCACTGTAGTTTGTTTAGTGACCTCAATTCACCAGATGTCAGAAGCACTCATCTGTCATCTTGCTCCCAGCCCTCAGTGACAATTAAAAATGTCTACAGAGAATGTCAAATATCTCATTGGCAGGAAAATGTTTCCTGCTTGAGAACCACTAGTTTACATCAAATGAATATGACAGCTTTTTCCCAGGTAACCCTCTCAATAATAATCCCCATATTGACTGAAAATGATGATATGCTATTTCTACCACCGAATCTGTGAAACTATCATTGTCTGGGTATTTCACTTATTACCAATGTAAATCTAAAAGAAAATGAATATCCCTTCCCAATTTCAACATCTAGAAAGTTAAGAAGTATTTGATAGAAGATGAAAGGGTAAAACTCATCTAAAGAAGATAAGAAAAAACAGAGCAGAACCTTGGGTGAATAAGGATTAGTGAGCATGTTCTACTTTAGTTTGGCTTCTACTGAACTGACCGAAACTAACTTAAGGAGAAAATGTGTTATTGACTCACAGGTCACAGTCCATCATTGAAGGATACCAAGGCAGGAACTCAAGGCAGGAACCGAGATCCTCGAACTGAAGCAGAGACTGACTATGGAGGAATACTACTTACTGGCTTGTTCATAGGCTCATGTTCAGCTACCTTTCTTATATATCCCAGACCTACCTGCCCAAAGATGACACTGACTGCAGTGAACAGAGCCCTCCTATATTAACTGGTAATCAAAAAAGTGCCCCATGGTCCTATCCACAGAACAATCTGATAGAGGGAATTCCTGAATTGACATTTCTTCTTCCTATGTATATCTAGGATTGAGTCAAGTTGACAAAAGCTAACAAGCACAATGGATTCAAAGAATGAGAAGACTGCTGTGCATGAAGGAAGAGGAAAGAAAACTGCAACCTATAGAAGAACGGGAAAGTCTGCATAGTCTTACATGTGTGTGGTCAAAACTGTATATGTGCTTGGGTATGTGAGTAGGGTGGGAAATGGATGTGCACATGCATGCGAGTGCTAACCAGATTTCTCAGGGTATAGGCAGAGAAGTTTTACTACAAGAATCAAGAAACTGAAGGCACTAACAAATGAACTAACGTGTAAACACAAGAGAATCAAAATTACAGCTGGAACCAGTAGAACCGGAAGCAAGAGGTAATATCCAAGCACACATGAACAGCATCACTAAGTAGAACAACATGGATTGTTACAAAACTAGAATGGAACTTCCACTGCCATCAACCCCACAAACCAGTCTTTTGGGACTCATTGACTATTCACCAAGGTTCTATTAAAGGTCAGGTATTGTGTTATCACTTACTAGAGGTGTAGAGATAAAAATCCCTCAATCTGCTGGCAAGAAAATTCAGTCTATCTAGTCAACTTCAGAAAGAGTACAACAGTTGATGATTGCTATTCTGGAAGAGAGGAAACACACTGAGATTCTCAGTCTTTGTTGCTTAGACTATGAAGCAGCAAAATCAGGAAAGAAAAGCAGCTCCCAGTACACATTCACACATTCTACCATCGCCTGTTGTCTTTAAAACACCAATAGGGATAAAGGCTTATACAAAGTTGTATAAGAGATTCCATAAAACCTCTAGGCTCCCCTCCTCTCAAGCTACGAAGCTCTGATCTACAGCACTGATTTGCAGGGGGACCCTCTTACTGTCCTGTCAGCTGAATTTCTGCAAATTTTAGATGCCCAAGGGTTGAGTTGCTGTTTTGAATTAGTTCCTCTTGCCAAGGGATATAAGAAAAGGCTCCCAAAGGAAGCCTGCAAAAACAGCTCATTACTGTGCAATCCATTCCCCCGCCACCTTACAGAAGATTCAGGCAGAAAAGCTTTGTTGCCACTGTCTGATAACAGAGGTGGTGGCCTGAATACTAACCAGAAAACGGCAGTGAAGGAAATGCTTTCTGAGAAAATGTGTCTCTTCTGCAAGTAGAAAAACAACAAGACAAAAACACACAGGTCTCCGTTCAGAAATCTCAAGTGGGTAGAGCTGCAAGTATCTTGGGAAGGATAGAGAAGGTTAGGTCTAGGCGTCTGGTTTGGTGTAAGCTGTTTTCAATGCTTCCCTTTTGCAAGCTCACACACACTGCAGTTGGTTTGCTCAAATGAGTGCAAACAAAGGAATAAATTTGTTTGAAAGGGCAGGCTTCATTATACTCTAATTAATGTAAATCTCACCCACAGAGAGGAACCAAAATAAATAGCTATAGTAATTAAAGTTTGGAGCGATTTTTTTGTTTTGTTTTGTTTTGTTTAGGTGGGGGCAACTCAAGAGTGCCTGAAAAGGATTCAGATTTGATGGGAATTTCAGGATAGTTTTTTGTAGGATAATTAAAAAATTTTAAAACTATAAAAGAAGAACAACCTTCCTAACATAATGGTATTGATTGTCCCTAATCCATGTCCATAAAATTCTTCCTAAGAAGAGAATAAACCACCTTCTCACCAAAGGGATTGAGAAAACCAAGAAATGAGATTAAGTATCAAAATTCTTTGAGAACTTTTTTAAGCTTAAAACAATAAAAAGGAATAAAATGAAATGTCATATTAAAATACCTAGATGAGCAGAACTGAAAACTGAAAGCTGCGTTTACTGCTAAGCAAATAAGGTGAAACTGTATCATGCTTAAGTAAGTTCATGGAGTTCCCTGGTCTCTCCAGACAAAAGGGCTAGACACGATCAAAGAAAGGAATCATTGTCAAATAAAGCAGGATCCTGAAAGGCATTACTTGATTGATTAGGGAAATAATTATAAAGTCTCTGGGGATTGATCGCTATTTGATTTAAATTACAAACATGCAAGCAAATATCTCAAAGTAGCCCAAAATATGTAGAATGGAAATTCTGCCAGGTCCCTGATCACGTAGCAATCACTTGAATAATACAATCCCTAGTGATGACTACCAAGCTGCAAGTTGTATTTTTCAAGTTGCCATGATGAACTAACATGGGCACACATTAAGGCACAGTAAGGCACAGGAATGCCATCCTGGCTTTCACTTCTGACATGTCCACACTGCCATATGAGGGAACCAAACATGCAGAAATCCTGGTCAATGGGCATCAGCAAGCACAAGGGCCAAGAGACTAACATGAGCCTTCTGTGCCTGAGAGCCAACAAGAAGGCCAGTGAGGCTAGAGCAAAATGAAGGAAGCTATTTTATTTATTTCTTACTATTTACTTGTCAATTCTGTGTTTATGTATTTACAATGAATATAACAATTAAGTGGTGATGGGCTCATCAGAACTCTCTATAGAAACAGAATAGTAGACAGATGAATAGATCTTTATTTATCTCAGTTCTTTAGGATAGTAAAAGTAGAGAAAGCAGTTAGGTTTACTATGGTGGTCCAGGCGAGTGATGGTACCTTAGAGTAAGGATTAATAATAGACAGTATTCTGATTTGTGACCTGTTTTAAAGCTAGAAATAACAAGACTTGATGACAGATGTAGGGTAGAAAGAGCAGAAAGGAACCTGGCATAGCTACTGAACTTTTAGGTCGAGTACATTTTTAAAGTTACAAGAAGAGTGAATTCTAGAAAAGCAAAGGTTTCAAGGAGATGAGGACATGTCAAGTCAAAGATGCTGGTAAAATGCCCAAGTGAATGGAAACTTGACATATGAATTTCAAGCTTAAATAAAATGTACAGTCATAAATTGGAATCATTAGTATTTAGGTGTTTAAAAGTCACAGGGCTATCTTAGACTATTTAGAGAGTAAATGCTAATAAGGAAGACAGGGAGAGAAGAGAAAGGATTGGAAGGTGCTGTAGAGTGTTTATATCTTGCTAGTAGAGATATAAAGGAACAGATGATGCTCAAGGAAGTTTAATGGATAAAGGAAAACAAGTCCTTGGGTAATAGAAAGGGAACGGGAGAGATGCACTTGGCATCTGGTGAACTCAGGAGAGGAGTCCTAACAGAATAGCTATGACAAAAAAGAAAGACAAAACAGAAGGTCCTGGATATTCACAAAAATGTTCGTGGAGTTAGTGAGAGAGGGTGAAAACTTTTCTCAGTATTTCTATTCTATTTTTTCTAATGAATTAAGAACCAAGTCCTGAGTGGGCGAAGTAAGGTAGAGTGGAGCTGTGAAAGAGGGTCTAAATGTAATCAGAATACACTGTATGAATCTCACAAACAATCTAAATATTTTAAAGGAATGTGATGGAAAGAAAGCAGTACTGATAGTTTTGAGGAAGAAAAATTATGGTATAGCCTCAAACAATGGGAGAGCAAACTGAATAATGAAATAAAAGTGGATGGTCAAGCTGGTTGAAATTTAAAGCCATTAAGCTTTCCTCAGGTGCATGAAACTTACAGATTTGGAATTCACTTGGGTTTGCAGGACCACTACCTTACAGGCCATTCATTTAAGTAGATTATACTCTTAGATGTGAAAATTGTGGGAAAGCAATTACCAGGGCAATACTAGCAAGGGAGAGAAGGAAGGAATACGACCTAAAATTGCTAAGATAAGGAAGTGGCCAAGAGGTCAGTAAACACAATAAAGAGATAGTAGTGGACCAAAAAGCTAATAGGATAGTGGTATGCTTTTCTTTTCTTTTTCTTTCTTCTTTTTTTAAAATCTTTTTGAGACAGGGTCTCCATGTAGCCCCAGCTGTCCTGGAACTCACTATGTAGAGCAGGCTGGCCTTGAACTTGCCTGATTCTGCCTCCCAAGTACTAGGATTAAAGGCATGAGCCACCACTCCCAGACTTGGTGTTATATTTTTCAAAGGAGCAGGAGAAGTAAGCTGGGTGAGGAAGGGGAAATGTTGAGAGAACAGCTCAGTGGTCCTCAACTGTGGCATGACTGTTCTCTTCTGGAGACCTCTGGAAGTGTCTTCTGGAGACATTTTTTTTCTTTTCATTTAAAATATTTAATTGAATTTTGTGAATTTCATTCAATAAATTTTAATCCTATTAAAAACTACTCCCCTATCTACACACCTCTCATAGCCCTTGCACCAGACTTCATGTACTCTCTCATATATATTAAGGCATATCAAGTCAAATTTGTGCCCCCAAATGTCCTTTGGTGTTTGTCCACTGGAGCCTGGTCAACCTATCCAGTATCACATCCTTAAAGAAGACCAAGTCTCCGTCACCCCACAGTGACCACCTGTCATCAATCCCTCCGCTATAGTTGGGGTTTCTTATTCATATCCCCACTTCTGCACTTGGATTTTGTCTGGTTTGAATTTGCATGAGTCTCGTCCATGCTATCACTGCTGCTGTACGTTTATAAGAACAATTTCCCAGCTGTTTAGAAAACTCTATTTCTTCTTTGAGACATTTTTGATTAACACAGCTGGTGAGAGGATTTTAATGATTTCTAGTGGTTGGAGGCCAGGGGTACTATTAAACATTTCATAATGCACAGAACATCTCACAACAGAGTGATCCAGCCCCAATATCTGTTGTACCAAAGTTGGCAAACTCTTTGTCAGGTGAAGAATATAAAGGCACTAGTTTTTAGGAGAAAGAGATTTGGCCAGTCAATAGACCAAGTCTCCTCCACAGTGACCACCTGTCATCAATCCCTCCGCTATAGTTGGGGAAGTTGACTTTAACACAGGAGAGCAATAAAGTTTTACAGAAGGAGGGTCTGGGCGGGCAGCAAAAAGATTGGTGATCTGGTAGTGACAGAAGGATGTTAATAGGATCTGTTTGATCCTGATGGGGGAGATGGGAGAATAATTCTATTTACAGCATTCTTCTTTGGACTAGTCTGTTGGATGAGTTCTAGAGGTGGCAGTGGAAGCGTAAAAGATGAAAAAAGCACACATATACATCCACCATCACTACCACCTCCCATAACACACACACACACACACACACACACACACTCACACGAGAGCATGAGACAGAGACAGAGACAGAGAGTTTACTGAGAAGAGAATCTCAAGTCCTGTCAGAGAATTCCAAGTCCTTTCCTTCGACAGCTAGAGAAGGGGAGACTTGAACAGGAACTCAAACCAGGCTTCACCTCGAGCCGATGAAATCGAGGTGGAATGTTGTATAGTGTCACGATAAATGCTTATAAATGAGCAAACACTCAAAGTTATAAAATTCCATATTAAAATGTCATTATTTGAAAACGATGGAAGCTGAATATGTGCTGTGATATGATTTTAAAAGCTATAAACTGTTATAGTGCCGGTGGAATGTGCCTCAAATGTGTTGTTTACATTTTGACAATTTTAAATGCTCCCTTTTTATTTTCTCCTTTGGGCTAGAACACTACAAATTCAGGAGTGTTTGTGGCTCCTGGCACTGAAAGACTCCCAAACCTGCTCTTCATGGACAGAGTTATCAACTGAAGAAAAAGCTATAGAAATAGAGAAATGTTTTTTTTCCAAAATAGATAAATGATTTTACTGTTTGCTTAAACAGAGAAATATAATGACTCTATGCCAAAAATTGTGACCGAATTAATAGAGTATGGCATAATTTTTCTAGTCATTTCTGAGATGATTCTTAAAATTCAGTTGTTATATTTAAAATATATAAAGATTTAATTTTTTATCCATTAAAGGAAGTCTGCTTTAAGATGTGTTACTTTGCATCTTTTTTTTGCAACAGATGGAGACTATTACAAAGTTCAAAAACTAGTCAAAATACAAAGTGACTCTGGGGTGCCCAGCCCTAACAGGTATATCTACAATGCAACCTCTACACCTAAGGCTCATGGAACATCGAGGAAGAGGGGGTGGGTGGAAAGATTTTTAAGAGTAAGAGGAACAGGACAGCTGCTGCTAGATACTGCATTCTAGACATGATTGAGAAGCTACACCCATGAAATCCAAAGTATGATAGCTAAACAGGATCTGTATAATGACAAAAACCAGCTGACATGGCAAGGTGGACGAGGGAAATCTCACAGGGTTATACCTAAAGATGAAGAGCTTCAAATAATCAGTGGATGCTGAGGGAATGACAAGCAATCTGTGGATGCAAAAGGAGCAAGAATCAATCTTCTCCAGGGATTAGCTCTCTGAGAAGTCATTTAATCCTCAATAGGCAGCCCTAAACACATGTACACGAAGCACATAAGTACCACTAAACGTATTCAGTGCATCATGTATGTATGTAACTTCTACCCTAATAAATATATAAAGATGAGAAAGGATCAAGGTAGGTGAATTAAAAGAAATAAAGTCACTTAGTTCTTTAGAGAGGGCAATATGGTAGGAAGAGAAAATGAATGAAAAAAGTACTCTGTCCATCTAAAACAGCTAGAATGTTTATTTGTTGCCTAAATGGTAAAAAAAAAAAAGTGAGAAAAAAAGGAAGAAAGACAGAGGAAAAGAAGGAAGATAGAGCTGAGAAAAGGTGGGAGGGGGAAGAGAGTTGGAAGAGGGAGAAAAGAAAAAGATTTAAATGCCAGGAAAGGTAGAGAGGAGGTGCTGTGTCATTCCCGTTCGTCCCCACCTCCACATACCTCCTCCTCCAGAAGCTGATGATGACAGAGGCTGTAAGAGAAGCTGCAGTCCTGTTGTGAATGAAGGAGCAATGAGGACTTTAAATAAAAACAAAGTCACAAAGTAGTAAAGCCAGGATGTGCTCAGGGAGTTCAGCACCACAGCATGCAGATGAGAAAAAAGGAGTCAAAGGTTTTTCTCACTAAGTATGTAACAGTTTAAAGGAAGGCTCCACGTGACCATGGTTATCAAATAGTGAACAAAAGAGACATTTTTAACTTTGGCTGTCTTACTACAAAAATGACTGTTCAATAGTTTTAAATGTTGTCTGTTTTATAAGATTAATAAAGAGATGCGTATTTGAAATGAAAGTACAGAAAATGCAGTTACTCATCTCCGAAAGGGAATGTATACAGAAAACACTACGCAAGCTTAAGGAAAATTGTTGGCCGAGTCACTCTGAAACATTACCAAGGCATTAGCACTAAACTGGCTTTTAGTGACTATACAAAAATCAATAAACAAATGAATAGATGAATGAATGAAGAAAGGAAGCAAACTGGTCACAGAATCTCTAAAATTACAGCAAAGTTGTGTTAACTTGGAAAGATTCAAACTCTGGAAGGAGGATAGTTAGGTTATAAACTAACCAAAAATGTCTCCCCTTTCCAACAGTCAAAAGTGTCACTCAGCTTTTAATGATATAATATATGCATATTTACATTGAACTAAGCACATGGACTTGACAGCTTAATTTACAGTCTTTCCACCTCACCAGTTTGTTTCTTCAGAAATCTGCTTAACAAGAATGAAATACCCGAATGTATGCACTGTGGCATTTCAGATGTTGAATGGCAACAAGTAACCTCAGTGGCATAGTGTGACAAGCATTTCCTCCCAATAAAGCTTTCCAGGATGTAAAATGGCATCCCATTTGTATTGCTTGAGACAGAGTGGTTTGCCCTCCGCTAAACATGTTTTGTTACTAATCCTCTCCAAACTGTGTTCATAAGCCAACCAAAGAACTCTGTGCATTAAGGGATTTGATCAATAACTATGTTTTAATGACTATCAGATCATGAAGCAGTAGAGTTCTTTTAAATGAAATTTCTCTCCTGGCTGGGACTACTTTAAAAATGCAGGTGCTGGGAGATGGACTACAGAGTAAGGCCAAGAGGAGTGTGAATTATCAGCACATCAGGTTCTTGGAAATTAATTGACAAACCTAGCTTCTTTGGTAGAAATGCGACTTACCAAAGGATGTCTGTTTCACTACCATGTTGATTCTTTTAGCTATTCTTTTAAGTTGCAGAACACAGCACAGCATAGTGGGAATGCACCCTCTAAGGGACACACCCTCAGGCATAAATGAATTGCTCCATCTAAAAGCACTAAAAAATTAGCTATGAATCTGGACGATAAGTAGAATGGGTCCTATCATCATGTTCCAACCTGTCTTAGCACTTCCTCAACACAAATGTCCTCTACCACTGTAAAATGTCTCATTTCATCTTTATCTCCTCTATTGTTATCTTGAAATTTTTACATAGATTTTGTGAAGTATGTTAAAATAAAGCTCTCTGTTAAAAATCTCCAGCTATTATTTTGTTTCGTCTTAGTACAAATTCTGCAGGTCCCACCTTCAGAGCTTGTGATTGGCCACTTGCAGATTTGACCTGAACACAATTTTCTGACAATATTAGAAATAATTAACTTCTTTGGGACTCAGTTTCTTCATTTGAAAAATGGAAGAAACAGTATCTCTGCTATGACTTGGTTGTAAAAACTGTAAAAAATGTAGGGTTTAGTAGATTTGCATGTAATATGCATTCAGGCAATGTTCACCAATAATAATGGCTATCTGTTATAATTATAGCTGTTCTTTGGAATTGTCCAACCTTAAAGGCAGCAGGGTTGAAAAGTACATGAAAAACAAAGTTCTCCACTAAAAATTCCATTAAAGGTCTGAGAATGTATGTTATTTAGTGCTTGTCTATCATGCATAAGACCCTGGATTCAATCCCCAGCACTTCATAAACTGGACTGAAATCCCAGCACTTAGGAGATGGAGGCAAGAGGATCAGAAGTTTCAATGTTGTCCTCGGCTACATAGAAATTTCGAGATCTGAAAAGAAAAAACTTTTTATTATTTTATTTTGTTCTTTTGTGTAAATCCAGGAGGTACCACCCTCAGAGTTTGCAATTAAATTAATGAGATGTTTTCAAACTTCCCCAGAGATCAAAATGAGCTGACAGAGATGAAAACCACACCCCCACCTTATTTTACAGGTGAGGAGACTGAGTCCCAGAAAGTTGGGCTGACCTCCTCAAGGGTACATGACTATTTTGTAACTCAATATTAATATTAATATTTAGAATGTTTGCAACTCAACCCCAAGCTCAAAACACTCTTTGTTTCTTTCTATCTATCTTTCTTTTTTGCTTATATCTTTGAAGTATCTCCTCAGTAAAGCTCTACCTAACAACACATTTCTTGTCTTCCTATAAAGGGGCTTTAGAATAGAAAATTCCCAGTCCTTGGGTAGATTACCTCTAATGGGTAGCCCAATCTTCAGTCTGATGCACGCAAGATATTAGGGATCTAGGACCCAAATATGATATCTGAGTCCTAGAGAATGAAAGAATTTCTAGAAAGTGAAACATCAATGGCTCTGGGGCCCTCAGTGAACACAGTTATTATCTAGTGGTTTGAATGTTGTCAGGAGCGGCCTGTGTAGTTCTTGTGATATAAGCTATAGTCAGTGCATGGAGCATGGACAATGGAGTCACACTCAACAGAGCCTAGTCAGTATCCAGCACATGTCTTTGTCTATTCTATTTATTTCTGTCTTTTGAAGATTTTGGAGTTTTAGGTATGAAATCTAAAAACTTAAACAGCACTGATAAGGTTATGCAGCAACTTTAATCTACTGAAGACTCATTCCTGCATTTGAGTCTTTGATTATAGTACTCCTCTCTTTTTCAAAATGATCTGTTCTCTTTTCTTTCTGTACAAAGTTATACCATTTATCAAGGTCTGTCTTTGTCTTAACTATCACTACTTTGAAATATTTTTTGCCTGTGAACTATCACACCAAATCAATATCACCAAGTTCAATATGTAATTCAATTTAGAAACTCAGTTATGAGCTCCTAAGAATAAGAACTTCCAGAAACATTTTTTTCTGTAACTAATAAACCACTAGACTTTGGCTGAGAAGGCATCAGAGTCTTAATAGACAACTGTGATTAGTTCATTGCTGATTTCTTATTAAAATGGAGATAAAGAGTAGGGTGGTGAAGAAAAATGCCATGGATAAGCTAGGGCTTCCACATAAAATGAACATTAGGGAGGCCATAAACTATAGTGAAAATATGTTGCAGGCAGTTTAAATTTGTATTTGCATAATATTTAATTTAGAAATTTCAACATTTCTCCATGTCAAAAATGGGATACAAGCAATTAAAATGTAGTGAAGTCCAAAACGCCCCTAAGCTACCCCTGTTCACATGCAACATTTTCATTCATATGAGCCTATAGAGGGAAGGAAAAATAAGCATCCACAGATTTACATGAATAATAGAGTCCTACAGCAAAGTAAAACTATAATAGTACTCTATTCTAGGGGCTTAAAATTAGGCAAAATCTGCAGGGGTATCCAGAAGAATAAAGAAGAAAAACCAAAAGTAAAAAGCTGAAGGATTCAGGACACTTAATTCAATAATATACCACTGTCTTTAAAATACATATATATGTACATATATATTTACTTTTTTAAAGGTATTGCATGTGGCAAACTGTGACTCATCACAGGTACATAAACTGGTTCACTATTGGAAAATTAATGTAATTTACCACATCTATCAATAAACAAGAAAATACACATGATCTTGTCAGTATATATAAAAGGTATATGACAAAAATCCAATGCCCATTCATGATAAAAACTCTAAGAAAAGTAGTAACAGAAGGGAACTTCCTCAATTTGATAAGGATATCTGGAGAAAATATATGACTAACATCATACTTAATAAGAAACTAGAAGCTTTCTCACTTAGGACAAGTAAAGATGTTCCTACTCAGCACTCTTTTTCAATGGAAAGGAGGGAGGGAACAAAGAAAAGATACATAGCAAAAGAAGAAATAAGTCGTCACAAAAGATATGACCATCTATAGAGTACAGAAAAATTCACAAAAAAATCCTTTGAAAATAAGAAACAATTAGACATTTCAAGACATACAATTAATAAACAAAATTCAATCATTTTCCTATATAATAGCAAGTTATGCAATTTCACATTTGAAACATAATGCCACTTGTACAAGAATCCCCCCTACAAGCACTATATGAAGAAAACTACTAAATTCCAATGAATGAGATCATAGTATTAAACAAATGGAGATAAATTCCAC
Organism: Eospalax fontanierii; assembly: GCA_035773235.1. Lineage (NCBI taxonomy): Eukaryota > Metazoa > Chordata > Mammalia > Rodentia > Spalacidae > Eospalax > Eospalax fontanierii. The sequence goes on along the minus strand of CM069525.1, from coordinate 19,874,380 downwards.
ATGCATAGATAAGACTGTCCAAACTGTCAAGTTGTCAGTTTCAATCTAAATCCCAGAAAGATGTCTTATGAAGATTAACAAATTGAGACTAAAATTTATATTCAGATTCAAAACATCCAAAATAGCCAAGACAGCATTGAAAGATGAGAAAAAAGTTAGAAGGTTACTACCAAACTTCAAGTCACTATAAAGCTATGATTATAAAGAAAATGTGAGTTTTGTAAAAGAATAAACAAATAGATAAATGGAACAGAAGAGAGCCAAGAAACAACCCTTCTAAATACAGCCGGCTGATCCTTGACAGAGAAGCAAATGTAAAACACTGGCGCAAAGGGCATCTTTTCCAGAGATTATGCAGAAGCAACTGTATAGTTTACAACCCCCCAAAATCTAGAAATACATATCTTTCAAAAAACAGTGGAAAATAGACTGTAAACTTGGATAAAACACAAAACTGTAAAGTTCTTAGATTAAAACCCTAGATGATTTTAGATATGATATTGACGTTTAGAAAAGTCATAATCCATATAAAACAATAAGCTATAACTTAATTAAAATTATAAACTTTTTCTTTGTGAAAGACAATGTTAAAACAATAAGAACTTATACTCAGACTGGGGGAAATGTTTTCAAAAGATGTGTATAAAAGCTCCATTATATATAAAGTTCTCTTTTAAAACAATTAAAAAACAAGCCAGCAGTTTTAACATAGTCTTCACCAAAAAAGATATACAGGTTGTAAATAAATATATGAAAAGATAAGCTGCATCATATATCATCAAGAAAATATAAATTTAAGCAACAATGACATACCACTACATCCCTTTAAAACAGAGAAACTCTAGAACATTGACAGCTCAAAGTGCTGGCTAGGATGTGAAGCAACAGAAACTCTCACTTATTTCTGATGGCCCCATAAAATGGTAGAGCCTACTTTACAAAACAGTTTGTGGTGGTTTCTTGTAAGAACAGAAGCTCTTACTGTATAATCAGGCAAACAGTATTTACCCAAAAGTGTTGGAAACTTTACAAAAACTCATGCAGATAGATATTTGGTAGCTACTTTATTCATAAGTGCCAAAGCCTGGAGGAATCAAGATATCCTTCAGCAGGCAGATAGCTAAATAAACTGTCATATATCCAGACATTGGAATAATACTCGGAACTAAAAGAAATTATCTACCAGACTAAGAAAAGACATGGGGGACTGTAAATGTGTATTACTAAGTGAAGTTAATGTAAAAGGGCTGCATCCTATTCAAACCCAACACTGCAACATTCCATAAAAGGCAAATCTATAGAGGTGGTAAAAAGATCAATGATTGCCAAGGTTGTAGCAGGGAAAGGAAGGATTACATAAGGGAGCACAAGTTTTTTAAGACTCTAAAACATACTCTGTATAACACTCTAAAGATGGATGCATGGCATATATTTGTCCAAACCCATACAATTTGCAGCATCAAGAGTGAGCCCTAATATAAACTATGGATTTGATGTGATTAAAGAAGATTATTCATATAATTGAAAATTTATAAAGTCATGTTCCTACTCTCTACACATACAAATATATTAATACAATAAATATTAATATAACTGGAACATCTATCTAGTTCCCTGCCCCCAACAACCCCTAAGTGATTACTTTTAAGTTACTTGAATATAATACCAGAGTTTTCTATCCAGACAGATATATAGCATTGTAAGTTTTCATTTTTAACAGAAATGATACTATACACATTGTTTTATGCTTTTTTTAGCTGCATAATATGTCCTGGAGGTCCATTCATTTCTTAAATAACAGTATATTCCATTCAATGATTGTTATTGTGGCCTTTTAAACTTCCAGTAAAACTGTATCATGACTTGAGTAATTTTCAACTTTTGTATTTCTGACATACAGATGGTTCATCACCACAGTTATTAGGAATGGGATAATAATGATTCAAAGTAAAGATGTGGTAATTACAGAAGGAATTTGATGGTGACTGATAACAATCTTTTTGCATGCCAGGACTCTTAAATTAAAACAATTTCAAGAATGCCAAAGTCTTCCTGATGGAAAATATGAGACCAGAAGTAAAAACCATCACTATAAACAGGAATAGAATGGGCTCATATTAATGAAACGTCCTCAATATATCAACAATCATCCTGTGCTTTAATCTTTTCCTGAGAAACAAGCTAAATTTAGAACTCTGCACTATCACCACTGCATACCTGACTCTACCTGAACCCCAAACCCTAAACTCTCAGTAGACATGCAGTCTCAGCCGCAACTCAAGCTCTGACAGCAACTCATCCCTTGATGCCACCACCAGGAATACGTGTTTGACTCCTCAAAAACCTCAAACCAGAACCGTACTCAGTCCCAGAGCCCCACCTCAAGTCCACATAGCAAAGCTTTTCTCCAAACTGCCATCAGTACTATATGGGTGAGGCTCCTTGCAAACTTCAATCCCAGGTTGGTATCCTCGGAATCTTTTCCTATGCCAGATAGCAATTCCCAAAGCCTGTCTCCACCCACACCAACAACCCCAACCACCATGACCAGAGACCACAAGGAATCCTGAGACCTTAAATCAGGCCTCTGTCCCACTCACCTCAATCTAAAGTCAGTGTGCCATCCTTCCCTATCCTCTAAGAAGCATTGCTCACTCCCACTGTCACCCCAGCACCAGCCACCCAAGGACCACCTGCAGAACTATGTGAACTTTCCACAGACTTCTGAAGATTGGCAGTGAGAATCTACTCACTCTACAGAAGGTTTGATCCTGGGTTAAAAAGTCCACATAGCCCCAGCTGTGGGGGAACACGTCTACATCCCATTCCCACAATAATACAGAATTACCCTAAGGTCGAATACTAAGCACATTTCAGCTGGTCCACAACCTGACAAGTTGCAGTAACAGCAAAGATCCAAACACCCGCTCAACAAAAGTGAGACCAGATACCCTTACCAAAAAACACCACCAAAGATCTAACTCCAGATGCTTAGGTCCCATTGAGAAAACATAAGCAATATGAATAACCCAGAAAATATATCACCTCCAGAAATCAGTACACCTACCACAATGTCACCTGAGAAGAGCAGTTTAGTTGATGCACAAGACAGTGATTTCAAAATAGCAATTATAAATGTGATCAAGGGATTTAAAAAGAAGTTACATCCATTCTGGAATGAAAACAAACAGCTGAATGAAAAGGGTCAAAGACATGAAACTGGAACTTAATATAGAATTTCTGAAGAAAAGCCAAACTGAAATAGACCTTGAAATGAAAAAGTCAGTGAAATTAAAAAAAAAAAAAAACTCAATGGAAAATCTCACCGATAGGATGAATCAAGTGGAAAAGAGAATATCAAGCCCTGAAGATAAGACAGAAGAATCAATTCACTTGGTCAAAGAAATCAAAAGAAAAAGTAATAGAATATGAAGGAATTCTGTGACACTATAAAAGATAAAACCTATGAATCAGGGCTGGAGAGATGGCTCAGTGGTTAAGAGCACTGAATGCTCTGGCAGAGGACCAGGGTTCAATTCCCAGCACCCACATGGCAGCTAACAACCATCTGTAACTTCAGTTCCGGGGAATTTGAAACCCTATTCTGACTCCATCAGGTATTACATGACACGGATGTACTTACATACATGCAGGCTATACACTCATACACATAAAATAAAGAAAAAAAATTTTAAACCTATGAATCATAGGTATAGAAGAAGGAACAGAAATCCAGGTCCAAGGCACAGGAAATAGTTTTCAATCAAATCATAGAAGAAAGCTTCCCAAATCTAAGGAAAATGATGGCAATCAAGGTGGAATACGTACACACAGCACCAAATAGGACCAGAAAAGAAACTCCAAAATTACATAATAATCAAAGCACTAAAGGTACAGAATAAAGAAAAGATACTTAAAACGTCAAGAGAAAAAGACCAAATCATATACCGGACTTCAGTTTAGATGACAAAAACCAGTAAGGTACTACTGATGTTCTATAAATTTATAAAAACAACGGATACTAAACCTGATTGTTATACCCAGAAGAACAATCAGTCGTAATAGAAGAAGAAAGGAAAATTTTCTATGATAAAAACAGAGTTAAGGAATTTATGTCCACCAATCCAGTTCTACAGAGGCCACTAAGAAGAATACTTTGCTCTGAAGAGATTAAGCACACTCTACAGGGGACAAGGAATAAATATACAATTCCTCAACAGTTAACCAGCAGTGGCCAAAGAAAACAATATCATCACAATAAAATAACAGAAATTAATAAATATCGGTCAAGAGCTAAAGAGATGGCTCAGTGGTTAAGGGCACTGGCTGCACTTTCAGAGGACCTGGGTTCAGTCCCCAGCATCCACACAGTGGTTAACAACCACCATTAACTACAGTTTCAGGATATCTGACACCCTCTTCTGGCCGTTATGGGCATTGCATGCATATGGTAAACATATTTATATACATGCAGGTAAAAATAATTCATATATACACAAAATAAAAATAAAGAAATAAATAAAAATTGTTTAATAGAGTTTTGCAGACAGCTAGTCAGTTGATCATATGAATTCACAGCAATGGTGACAGCATGTCAAAGTCTCTTGCAAGCTTAAACAGACAAAATCCCAGCATAGACATGCAGAAGTATGTAAGAAACTCCAGCCCAACCAAAGGAACTTTTGGCAACTGATGACTGTTGGGAGGAGGAGAGACAGTCTCTCTCAAGGATGGACCTCTTGGTAGGCTAACCAGACTCTAATGGATGGACCCACATTGATGGACATTTGGGGACATCAATTAAACTCTATAGGCCTTATTATATATATATATATATATATATATATATGTACACTATTATATATATGTAAATTTATTATTTATATATTTATATAAATAGAGAAACATTGGAGCTAAATCAATAAATCAAATGGACCTAACAGACATTTGAAGAATAATCCACCCAAACACCAAAGAATACACTTTCTTCTCAGCACTCCATAAAACTTTCTCCAAAATTGACCACATGGTAGGATACAAAGCAAGTCTCAACAAGTTTAAGAAAATTGAAACGCTGGGTATGGTGGCACACACCTTTAATTCCAGAACTCGGGAGCAGAGGCAAGTGGATTTCTGTGAGTTCAAGAACAACTTGGTCTATATAATGAGTTCCAGGCCAGCTAAGGATACAAGGAGATCCTGTCTCAAAATGACCAAAAAAAAAAAAGAAAAGAAAATGGAAACAACATCCAGTACTCTATCTGACCACAAAGGAATAAAGCTGGATGTCAGCAATAGAAGTGTGGGAAAGTACACAAATCCATGAAAACTAAACAGCTTAGTATTGAATAAAAATTGGATCAAGGGAGAAATCAAAAAGGAAATTTAAAACTTCTAGAATTGAATGAAAATGAAATCACAACACACCAAAATTTACGGGACACAATGAAGACAGTCCTGAGAGGATGTTTACAGGACTTAGAACTTGCATCAAAAAACTGGAAAGATTTCATACTCATAACTTAATCATGCACCTGAAGGACTTTATAAAACAAGAACAAACAACACCCAAAAAGACTACATGGAAAAAGACAATCAAAATCAGTGCTGAAATTAATGAATTAGAAATGAAAAAAACAATACAGAGAAGCAATGAAATGAGAGTTGGTTATTTGAAAAGATTAACAAGACTGACAAACCTTTAGCCAGATTAACCAAAAGAAAGAGAGAAAGGATCCAAAACAATAAAGTCAAAAATGATTAGGAAAATATTACAACAGGTCCTGAGGAAATTCAATGAATAATAAAAACATACTTTAAAATCTATAGTCCAATAAACTGGACTATGAAAAATAAATGAATGAATTTCTAGGTATGTAAAACCTACCAAAATTAAATCAAGATGAGGTAAGCAAATTAAATCAGCCCATAACAACCAATGAGATTAAAGTAGTCATTAAAAAATCTCCCAACTACAAAAGACCCAGGACCAGAAGACTACAGCACAGAATTCTACCAGAACTTCAATGAAGAGCTAGCACCAATATTTTTTAAATTATTCCATGAAATAGAAAATAACAAAACCAAGCAAAGATCCAACAAAAAAGAAAATTATATGCCAATGTCTCTGATGAACAGAGATGAAATGAATGATGAACAGAATGAAATAGATGAAGAGTCTCAACAAAATTCTTACAAAATGACTACCAAAACATATCAAAAAGATTATCCATCATGATGAACTCTTCATCAACCCAGAGATGCAGGGGAGGCTTAACATACATAAATCAATAAATGTAATCCATCACAGGAACAGACTCAAGTACAGAAACCACATGATCATCTCATTGGATGTAGAACAGGCCTTTGACAGAACTCAACAACCTTTCATGATGAAAGTCCTAGGAATATAGGGGACATATCTTGACACGATAAGGGCAATGTGCAACAAGCCCACAGCCAACATGTTAAATAAAAAGAGAAAAACTCAAACCTATGGCTATTATTTTGCTAAATAGACATAGTATTAAACCCGTTCCGAATGATATATTGTTATATCCACAGATTAATGCGTCTCTCAACACTCACCAGGGAAGCTTATTCTTGTCACAGATGGAGATTAACAGAGACCCACAACTGTTCAGCATGCAACAAATAAGACACTGTAGAGTGTTCAGCCCTAAATGGGATACCTATATCATGCCCTCTCCTTCTAAGGCTCATAGATCATGATGAAAGACATAGGTAGAAAGATTTTGAAAGCCAGAGATAATAGATGACTACAAGGAAACAGTGTTTTCCAGACAGCACATATGAACTCACAACAATTATGACAGCTTGTACAAAACCTATTCAAACTGAAACCAGACAAAATCCCGGCATAGAGGTGGGGAAAGTGGGCAAGATGCTCCAGCTCTAGCTGAGGAACTGTTGGCATCAGATAGCTGCTGGGAGAGAGTCAGTTTACTTAAAAGGTGTGATATTAGATAGGGGGACCTGGCTCTGAAGGCATTTGGGGGGCATAATTTAGATTTGATAGGCCTTTAAAGTAATAATATAAAAACAATAAAGGACATGAATTAGAGGGAGTAGTCAGGTGGGATGTCGATGGGAAGGGGAACTGAATATGATCAAAATACATTATACAAAACTCTCAAAGAGTCAATAAAAATATTTAAGAAAAACAAGTTAAAGTAAAACACATTATTATATTTTATTTTCTATTAGAATTCTGAGTATATGACTTCTATTTCCAAGGGTCTTTGAGTCATGTTTTCTTTTGATTCTTTTCTCCCCAAGATTACCACCTGGAATTGGATTCATGACTATTCCAACTATTGCTTTTAAAAGATCAAATTCCTTACTTTTGAAATTCTTGAGAGAGTTTTGAATATCTTATACAGAGAAAGCTCTTCTGTCTTTTGATCATGAAATCCTAAGCTTAGTTTTTTTTATTATAAATAGTAGCCATTATTATAGGTATTTTGTTTGTCAATTGCATAACAAACTTCAGCAAGATACAGGAGCTGAAGGAAGATGTTTTATTTTCCTCACAATTAGGTAGGTGGAGAACTTGGGAAAGGCTTAGCACAGAAGCTCATCTGTGATCCACAGATATCAACAAGGGAGAAGGGAGAAGTGAGGATACAGATTAGTGCTAAAGCCTGTGCTCCCAGGAAGCTTTTCGTGCATTCTTAACACAAAAGTAAACAATTTTAAAAAGTCAAGGAAAGAGGACGAGGACTAGAATAACTTCTTTTCTCATAACCTGAAGCTTCATGTTCTGTCTCTCCATCGATCTCCTTCCTTTGATCTCCATAGGGTATTACCTTCCAAGGTTTCCTACATGCCCTATGCTTTTCGCGGAGCAGCAGTATACTGGTGAACAGGCTTGTTAATCTGCCAGCTCATGGCTCTAAAGGAGTATTCCAAGAACTACATGGGGAACTTGTCCACCCCTTGTGGCTCATGTCTAGAAACTGTCATAGTGTCACTTCCACAGTATTCTTTTGGTGAAAGAAGTTACATAGCTTGCCCATATTCAAGATGAAGAGACAACGGATCTGCCTCTTAATATAAAAATAACTAGATAATGAATAACCATATGTATCCTATCACAAAAGGAGCATAATATATTCCATCTCACAAAAATCTGCTGCCCTTTGAAGTTATACTCAGGTATTAAAACTCTTCAACACATTTATTTGAATTCCAAGATGATTTTATTAATTTGTATCTATATATACAATAGAAAGTCAAAAATGGTGCAGTCTTATGGAAGGGCAGATGAATATACCATTACCACATAGCAGTATGTGCCCCTTTCAGTGTCTCAAAATTAAATCCTTGCATGATGTTCCAACATTCAAGAGAGGTGGAAAATTATAACTGTAAAAGATAAAATGCTATAATAGATGAGATAACTTTAAAAAGTTAACTAATTTTATGAAGTTAAGTTTAAGAAAGCCCGAGTGTCAATTGTCCAACCAGAGATTGAAGTTAGGACAGGTTAATGTTCTGTTCTACCAATCAAACACAGTTCAAAGCTAAAGGACATTGTTTTGCTTTCTTCAACAAATTTCCAATGTCTTCTTAGGTGTAGACATTCAACTGTCAGATGAGAGAAGACATAAAGTATACTTTCTTATTAGAACTTTCTAAGGATTAGGCCTAGATATGGTATAAGTCAATTTCATTTATATTCCATTGATATATGACTTCTAAACACAAAGGTGTCTGTGAAATATAGCCCTTGGCTGGGTAGATACTATCCAGAAACACTACTACACTATGAAAGGGAAAACATAAATAGTTGGTATAAAACCATTGTATCTACCTTGATGCTCAGTAACTTAGTCTCCCAATGACAAAGGCTGTGATTTATTTTTACACATATTTTTTGTGACTGTATTGCCTGCATATATATAAGTGCAGTGTTGTGCAGTGCCCATGGAGGTCACCAGACGGAGTCAGATCCACCAGACCTGGAGTTACAGACAGTTGTTAGCTGCCCTGTGGGTCCTGGGACTCAAACCCAGGTCCTCTGCAAGAACAGCCAATGCTCTTAACTGTGGAACCATCTCTCCAGCAAGGGTGTGATTTTTTTATACTGACTCAGAAAAGTAAATGAATGAATGAAAAAAGAAGGGGAGAACAAATGAAATAAACAAATAACAAAGAAAAAAAAGAAAGAAAGAAAAGGAGAAGGAAAAAGAAAGGATTTAAATCTCCACAAAAAGAGACCTAGCACTATGACAGATTATTGCTGATTATCTCTTCCAACATACATCATCCATGTCACCCCATGAGAATCCAAAATTTTAAAAACTGAACATAATCCTCAGTATCACCTTAGGTACTTAGTAATTAAAGTAAATTTTTTCAATTAGAATGAGCCAGTCATCCATGATGGGAAGGCCAGTGACGCAAGTCCAGCACGGCCTTACAGAGAAAGGGAAGAACAATGATTTAGGGCTAAAATAGGTCTTTGATGGTAGGTGATTTAGAACAAGCCAAGAGGTTCCTTTTGGAGAAAAGTATTTTCCAGGATGATAATGAAAATTGTTGGACAGATTAGTACCTCTTGATTGAGTAAAATACTGTCTAGGATTCAAACTCCAGATGTATACATTTATTTGAGTAACTAGAATAAACAGAATAGTTCTGTAATCCAAACTTTTTATTATCATGTATAATTAGGAGAAAACTTACATTATTAATCTGGTTTCCATGGACCTTAGGAGGTTCTGAATAGTCTTCAAGGGGTCCATGTATCTCTTGGGCTATGTGAAAAAGTACGTATGCTATTATCTTCTATGAGACAGAGGCTTCTCAGCCCCCTACAAGAAAGATTACACCAGAAATACCAGTGTCAGGGTTTAGAAACCTTGGATTATACATATTTTCTCCATATGGTAATCTCTCTCCAAATGGATTCAGAATTTAAAGAGCTCTGCTCCATTCTATTTCCTTGTGCCCAAGTCTGCAAGAAAGATAAATATATTGTCTTCTTGTTTTAGTTCTCACAAAAAGAAAAAAACCCAAGACAAGACTCATGATGTAGTACACATACACAGTGATCCAAAGAAATTGAAATGGAGGTACTGAGGAGAATGAAACAGGAAGGATAGAAAGTTAACCTCCAGGCACGTTATTAAGCTGTCATTTCTGTGGGCAATTGGAACTCAACCTTCTGGAAATCCCCTGAGAGACCATGTAGACTATGCCTCACGATGATCTGCCCTAGGGACCAATTTGTATCTACTGACTGTCATCCCTCAGTGGTCAAGTGTTTTCCCATGGGTGTTAAATCCCCTTAGGTTCGTGACTGCCCTTGGAATGGATGCTGCAGAGAAACCTTGGATCAAATAATTAGAGTATCTAAGGTAAAATGCTCAAGTTCCACCTGCACACAGCTAGTTACCACCACAAGAAGATAGGTATGTCAAGAGACTATACACATGAGGTACAAGATATGTCCCAAATGTTCAGTCTACTTATTCATTTTGTAGTAAAAGGCAAGGCAGTAAATTGTCACATGAATGATTTTAATTTATGGGTAAGGAAAGCTTTCCCTACACCTATCAGTTAGATTTACATATTAGAAGAAAGTAATCAAGTGTCCAGTAATTTATCTGGCAGCAGTGAGGTGCTAGTCTACAGGGAGCCTGATTCCCTCTTTGGATAATGTTCTATTGCTATTAGTACTTTTTTTTTCAAAAAACAGTATACTTAGGTAGAACCTTTCTCTCTATCCTAAGTCCTCAGAACTCAGGGCTTTAGGAGCTTGGAAATAGGAAGGTAGGTTGAGTGCCAATGCAAATACCTGCTACAACTCTTCAGCACCCAGGATTCTACTCTCAGTGAGTCCACCACTCCAGAACTTCAAGTGGCCAACTTCTCCAAGTCCTAGTCACATTCTAATAGACAAGAAATCTCAAGAATACTGGCTAACTCGGGTCTTAGTAGCCTGGTCTGACCCAGTCATTCAGTGTCTATGGTGGTGACAGATAACCATGGTTACCCATAGCTTCCTCTCATCTCAAATGACCCTGCTCTCCACTCCTGCATATTCTGTATCTTTACCCTCATGAAAGGTATCTCCTGACTCCAGAGTGGCCCACTGGATACTTTCCACCTGAACAACAGAAATTCCCTTCATTTAATGGGGCAAGTGAGACCACTTATGGTTATTACTCCTGCGTTAAAAGGTTTAATATAAATTCTACAATTTAGTATAAATTCATACCTAAAGAAAGAAAGATACAAGAACGGGATATTGAGAGAAGGGAGGGCATGCATGACCCATGAGCCAATCATCCCTATGGAGAGGCATCCCAGAGCCAAGCCAGGTGTTTGCATCTAAAAAAAATACGCTGCCACTTTCACTCTGAGTTTTAGAGCAAATATGATTGAAAGTGGCTGTATATTCTTAGGCATCAAGGTATCAAGATTTCAGTCCTATCCAGGTGTAAGAGTAGCCTCAGCCATTAACTGGCCCTATTATAAGACCCAAGGGAAGCTAAGCTTATGTATAATACTCCCACTTGTTGAAATATAACTGGATAGACCAAATTAATCATTGTATTTAATAAGGTGATAGTCTGGAAAAATTCTCCTTTCTGGTTTTTGAGAAATATAATTACTTATTTCATGTATTCTACAGCCTGTTTTCTTATTTATGCAAATTCAACAGATGAGAAACATATAAGTTGGTTTTGGTTTAGTTTGCTGTTTCATTATCTTCATTATTTAGGGACTGTTAACAACCAATTGTCATTTTAACACATTAGGTGACATGATTGGATTTATGTCTCAAAATGATTTTATACAGAAGGATAAAGAATGAATTAGCAAGCAAATATTGTATCCAGACACTCCTATGGGGAGAAAGACAGTATACCTGTTTATCAGGACACACACACACACACACACACACACACACACACATCAGTTAATACCTTCAGCTACTTGCATTGATTCCAGAAAGGAATATAACTATTAAGCAGGCAGATTTTCTAGGCAACTAGCCATATGACCATCCAATCCCTTAAAAAAAATAACCAAAAACCTAAATAATTAGATAAAAGATATTCATCATTCATTGCATTAAAATTCCAAGGAAGTAAATGTCTTTTGCTGCTAAAATATAGCCTAGAAGAATCCAAAGGGGCTAATGCTTTTGATACTGTGCTGAGAATCAGTGAGGATACACTGACAAGCAAAGTATCGCCTCTGTCCACATTCACTCTCTGGCCACGACTGCATCCATTAATTTTCCGCCTGGATGACAGCATGCCTCCTAATGTTTGTCTTGCCACTTCTATTTTTCCAAATCAGTTGCATCAATCTCCTTGCAAAAAGAAAGTAGAAACAAACGCTTGACAAGGAAAACACAAACAAAGCGTCAATGGTCTAGACAGACATGTGCCATCATCAGCTCTGACAGCAACTTTAGACACTGGCACATCCAAAATGCTTTCTCTTCCATTCTTACGTCAGAAAGAGAAAAGGAGGGAAGGAAGGAGGGGGGAGGGAGAGAGAGGAAGGAAAGACAATAAAGGATAAAATTATAATGCATATTGAAAAGGCTTCCCCAAATGAAGGATGCAGTTATACATACATGCATATATGTGTGTATATGTGTGTGTGCATGGATATGTTCACTGTGCTTGAACACAATTGATTTCCAGTGTGTTTATAGCACAGATGAAATAATCATGAAGAACTGTAGGTAAACAAAACTGCAATGTCATTTGGTCCAGAAGGATGCTGCACCCAAACAGTACATGGAGAGAGTCAGTAATCACGTTTTCTTGCAGCCTGTGGTTAACAAATCAGATAGACACACAGGGCTCTCTAGGTATAATGGTGTGCTAAAAATAACCTCCTTGCCTCCTTATGTAACCCAGAGGCAATCTCATTCAGTTCCTAAATTTAGAGCCCTCAGCAAAGGCCAGTCTGGTGGGGAAATGGCTGGTGGTGCCAGTTAGCAGAATGACTCATAGCTCTCAGCTAATAAAAATTAAATTTATCTCTCCGTGGAATAATATATGAAGGAATACAGGTATGGTAAACATTTTTAAGAGCCCCAAATAAGATAAAGCAAGCTTCGTTATTGTAATCAGGGCAAGAGAGGATGAAAGGAGGCCATCTAGACTCAAATTAACTTGTAATAGAAACAAAAATTATATTTTATTTATCTGGTAATCTTATGAAGAGGAATTCTGAAAGCATCAACAAGCCACAGCATGCAGACTGCTTATATGCCTGGGCCAGATACGAAATGTGGGGTGACAATTTCTGAAACCAAAGCAAGATTTACTGACTGACGTTTTCCACTAAACAGATGCATGCTTTCCTTGGCTCGCCCATTCTGCTGTCCATCTCCCACATCAATTCCACAACAAGTTTATGAACAAAACTATATATGCAAAGATACACACTACATAATTAGTCCTCCCTCAGAATTCACTACAATGGTTAAATAAGAAAATTGTCTTTCTTTCTAGTCTCTAGTCACAAATTCTTATTTGCTCTGGTACTATTTACATTTATCTGCCACAGACAGTACCAAAAACTTCTAATGACTAGAATTGTTTTTCAATAATGTCACACAATAATAAATGCTCACCAGCAGTGGTTGAAATGTTAAAATATTCAGAAGTTTGCTTCAAATTATGAGCATTTTCTCATTTCAACAAAAATTGTTTGTGGATAAATGAAAGCAATTTTTCCCCGGGTCCAAGGAACAGAAAAGCTGGGCTGGAGTGCAAATTCTCTGCCACTTACTTCAGGAGAATTCATTTACATACCTTGACCCTCAAAGCCCTCACCTGTAAAATGGGACTGGTGATGACAAATACTTAACAAAATGTGATGCATTTCAAGTCAGGTAGTATGTAAAATAGCACTTTGGAAATTGTAGACTACAGAATTGTTTGGTTACTTTTACTCTCTAAACACTAGGTGGAATATAATATTTATCAGTGTGACTCTTTTTCGAGATCAAGTGCATTTAGTAAACATTTATCCAAACAAAAACTGAGCAATCCTACATTTTTAAACAGAAATAAAAACACTTATTTGCTACTAAAAATGTTCTGATGTCTTTAACACATTTCCAAACCACTATAGATTGTTCATTGAGAAATTCTAGATTAGAAAATTGCAATTGTCATTTCTAAAACTATTTCCTATAGGCAACTAATAAAATATGCAAGGACCTCATAGAATTTGTTTAATAACTTGTTTATTTTTTTAATATTAGGTCCCAGTTTCAAATAGTCTGTATTATTGTCACCAAATGCTGGTTAACATGGAAAATTTCAGTTTATTAGGCATGTTGACCAATGATAACCCTTTTCAGATAGTCAAAAACTGGCTCATTCTAATATACTCAGATAACAAACAGGATATCCTTTGAGGGGTAGATATTAGAATTTGCATTTACAATCACAATGCACTTCTTTTTTTCACTTTACAAAGGTTTATTAATGTGACATCCAGACTAATTTGCTAATGCTGCATCCAAACTCTAGACTGAATTTGCTATGACAATATTAAACTTTAAATGATACCAATAACATTAACTTGGCTGAGGCATCTGTTGATTTTCTAAAGGTACATTTGGCCCTTCTAAGTGGATTGCTTGTGTGATTATCACACACAGGAATTTGCAACTCATGGGAGTTTCTGGGGTGTTTATGAAATATGTATTCATCCTTTTTTATATTTGTATTTGTCTTTTATGTATTTGTCCTTTATCTGGAGTTCATCAGTGAGATAGTTTACTTTTTTGCTAATTTTTTTCTTCTGGGAATAAGACAACATGAGATGCACTTTTTGATATTGTTTAAGTACATAATATGGTGTTGCTAACTAACTACAGGTGTACAGCAGATCTCTAGAACTTATCCACGTAGCATGACTGAAACATTATACTGGGTAGGCAACAACTTCGCACCTCCTCTTCCCCACGTGCCTAGTAACTACTCTGCTACTCTTTTTTTCTATGCGGTGAACTATTTTAGATCCATCCCATAAACAGAATCAAGAAATATAACATCACAGTACTTAATTCATGTATTTATATCAAAACAAAATTGGAAATATATCCACAACAGAAGAAAACATTAATCAAATTCATAACTTGAACTTCTATTTATGCATCCATTCCCAAAGCTAATTATTTATTCTAATATGAGCATCTTCCATAACTAGGTCCTGCAGGAAAATGATATGCTAAAAAAGAAGGAAACCTGATATGAACAGCTAAAATCTATCTTTTCCTTGCATTATAGCAAGTGTCATTCTGTACTATTCTAAGGACTTTACAATTATTGATCCATTTAATCTTCCTAGCAACACCCTGAATAAGGACTATTACTATCTCTGTTTTACATACGGGAAATTACAGTGCTGAAATATTTAAAACAACTTTCCTGAGGTTCGTCAGCATCTGCATGGTGGATGAGAAAAATCAAACAGGCCCTGAATCTATACTACATGGCCCTGTGTCTTCTTTTTTCCCACAGGGAGGCTATTCATAGCCTGCCCATCTTTAATTTGAGCCAGTATCCAAGAAGGTCTTAGATGCTTGTCAGGATTTCCTGTTAAGGATATATGTGACTTATGGAATTTCTTCCTGGATGGTCATATTAATCAATGACAGGGTGCTCAGTTGCAGGACAACAGGAAGCTCTCTCAGATCAGCAAAACTATCTTTGTCTTGTAATCAAATATATCAAAGGGCGCTACACTGGGTTCTAGGTATCTACTCTTCTTTTGCTGTCACCCCTCTCTTCCTCTCTTCTGTGAAGTTTACGACCCTAATAAATCAGGAAATGGCAATATGGTGAGCTCGAGCCCATTAAACCTCCCCACACTTTACAAGTATTTTTCTGTCTCTACAGCACTTAAAAATTAGAAGGAAAAGCCAGTGTTACTAGAGTGCCAAAAATAGTATATTAAAAAAAAAAAAACCCTAATCTGTCTCATCTCTGTCACTACCTAGGGGCTGAAACTTGACTGACTTATTTTAAATCAGACTTACATCATCATCTGTAAACCGTGCTCACTGGTAAAGAAGAATTTGAAAGCCTTTTATATAAAATCCTCAATCATTTATACTTCTGAAGACATAATTTTGACTATGACTGAAGAATAGAAATAGTCACATAAAAGAAAGTATGACCTTTTTCTTTTGCTCCATTCAACAAGGCCATAGGTCTAATGATTGCCCAGGAACAGTCCTCCAGAAATGTCTTCTGGCCGTAAGGCAAATAGAGCCCTATAACACATCAAAAAGTCCACCACAATCATCTATTTTTGGGTGGATCTGCCAACACAATAAAGAGCATTTGTACTAACAGCCTGACCTAGTATAAAGTACTCTGTCAGCCAGACCAATCAGAAGCACAGCAGTCACCTATTCAATGAGCCACATTTAACAGTCTCAGTAAGCATTGAGGTTTAAGAGAGAATCAAATGTTGTAGAGATCTAACTGCCAAAGTACTTTAAAGTGTTGCTAGATTCTCCAGATGCAGAGTAAACAATATGGGGGAAATATCACACAATGCATATGGTCACAATTCTCCTGTCCAGATCACTGAACCACATAGAAAACAGTTATGAAACTAGAGGAAACAAATTCCTAGGCAACTAAAATTGACAATGCCATGTGTACTCAGGATGCATGTATGCTTTACTTATAGAAAGGAGGATCAGATCCTGACTATTCAGAATTTGTACATTCTAACTTTACCTGCTATTCCAACAAAAGAAACAAAAACAAAGATTAAAGGCTGTAAGTTTCAAGTGGGGCACGACGTGGAGTTAACTGGAAGAAACTGAATGGAGGAGTCTACAAGTAAACTTCAAAAGGGAAACAAGTGGTCCTCAGATACGATACTGGCAGGCCATTTAGGGAATCAAAGCCCCTTTATTGGATCAGTGGAACTTGGAAACTACACATAACCATTATTGTTCGTGATAATCCTCATCATGTGAAACATTTACAATACAGTCAAGATTCAAAAGTGAAGGAAATAAAACAGAAGAAAATGCATTTATTAATGATTCCCATCAAATAATTAAAATGAGTGAAATGTTAACCTGCTTAAGATCTTCCTCTAAATGGAAAATTTCCTTTAACCAGACCAAATTATTTACTTATAAGACATGCTCACATACTTACTAATGCTTATCCTTAAGAATGTCTGCAATACACTGTACTAAAAACTTGAAAAAATACTATGCAAATTAAGATATTTTGAGAAAATACAAAGAGGTTTGGGAATTTCTTTCTAGGTCACAAACAAGACAGTTGGAACAACATCATTGTTTAGGATACAAAAATCCCAGAAGTGATAACATGATCTAAGCTTTGAAATCCTAATCAGATACCTTATCACATGTGAAGAGATGCTATCTCCCAATCCCTAAAATTTAAATCTCTAAACCCTGAAATTTAAATCTCTAGGATCTTTGCTTTTGATTTCCTGAGACTGTGGCAGAAGCATCTAAAATTTTAAGGGATGCTTAAAAGTCTCTGGAAGACTGCAATCATCACCAAAAAAAATCCAATTCCACTGTGTTTCAATGCAGTGGAATCCCAGGTGGGGTGCCTGCTGTGATACAAGCCCCTGTAAAGGTGAGTGATGACAGCCAGGAGATTTTGTGGGTGTGGGTGTGGGACCTGTCTGAACAAATCTTCCTTTCACACTTCAAACTGGCCATGACGCACGAAGCAATGTGGTGCTTTTTTTGTGACACCGGGTCCAGGAAGCTCAATAAATGCACATATATACATTTAGCTGAATCCACAGCAGAAAGCATATCTTTTTATTTCCTCTAAAGGTGCCAAATGCTCTTCAAACACTGTCTAAGCAGAGACAGAATTAAAAATCTCTTCACGCAGAAATCCTTTCTATTCAACAAGGGATGGAAGAACAACTTACATCATCAGACACAAATTTCCTCCCGGATTCATCTCTTCTTCCTCCCTTCCTACCTTCTCTCTCTCTCTCTCTCTCTCTCTCTCTCTCTCTCTCTCTCTCTCTCTCTCATCTTTCTTTCTTTCTTAGATATCTATATTTTCCATGTAGAGGGCATATACAAGATAGCTTCCCTCATAATTATACTGAACTAGAAGTTGGACTAAGGCAATGGAAAAATCCCCTTACAGAAATCCCTACTGTCAAGCAGCATCTCTTACTGAGTCATTTGCTCCTCTAACAGCCTAGAAAATGGCCTCTTCCAGTGAACTAAATGGCATCTCAAGTTGCTTGAGAAATCTAATGTGCCTCCTTCAACCACACAATCTGTTCTCTTTTCATCTGTAGCATTAGGCCCATTATCCTTAATTCCACACCTACACAGACTGCTACCTAGGCAACAGCGTCCCCCAGATCACACACTGGTCAAACCAAAAAGTTTATCTATCTTTGGGAGTCAATTGGGTGACTCATATAATCAAATGTACCAAAATTGGCTCGCAAAACAGCTATCCCGGGTAGTTTGTGAAAATAGCTTGAACCTCAGTAGTCAAAAGGACAGTCTTGTATGTACAGGGAGATGTTTATTCAGTTGTTAAATTATAAGTAGATCTCTATAGGACAGCTTGGACCACTCTCCAATTCAAGTAACAACTGAGAGGTTGTCAGCAGTTGATTCAGGGCATTTTTTTTTCCTGTTTCTCAGAAGAAAGGTCAAAATGTATGATACTCTGTTAGTCTGGGATCTCCCAGATTCTAAGTCCAAGATCTGGACACAAGCATTCTATTTAGTATGTGATTCTAAGTGGAAGGAAAAAATAAGATGGACATAGGTGTTAATGCAATAATGAGCTATGTACAGCTGTGGACAACTGGAACATAATCCTACTGGATACCCTCTGAAAACAATGCAGATCACACCTAAGAATTGTCTGGCTGAAGGTGAGAAAAAGTCATTTATGGTCTTATCTCTATCCCATGGAGGTTGAAGGTCATTCTCAGGGCTTAAATCTGAGGCATTTGCAGCCAGTCCTGCAATGTAGCTGAAAAAGCACCTGCAGAAAGAGACAGAGAGACAAAGAGAGTCAGAGATGGACACAGACACATTGCCCTCTCCCTGCAGAGAGACACAAAAAAGTTGATAGAAGCTTCTGGAACCATTTGATTTGCAGTGACCTCCGGAGTATCCATTGCAGTACTGAAAGTAACGAGAAATATAATGAAATTCCAAACCTATTTCAAACACTGATCAATAAAATTTGCAGGGGTCTCACACACACACAGCCAAAAGGACATGATTTGAAATAGGGCACATGAAAATAAATGTACAGGTTTTAACCAGAGACCATACAAATTATATTGACTTTTTTTGCACAGTAAAAAAATAAATCTATTTTTTGAAGGTGACATTTTGACAAGGTCATATATACACTTGAGGACTTCACAGAGTTCTGTGCTCTGCTTTTGTGTGTTGAGAAGTAAAGGAAGTCATATCAACAAAAAAGTCCAAAAAGACCTTTACCTAATCAGACTCCAATAAAAGAAAGCCAGAACCCTCCACTTTGCTCCATGGTGTAATCTCTGACATCTGGATGCTAGATAGTTGCCAAATTAAGTCAAGGAAATAACCAACATGGCAAGGGTTAAGAAAATAAGTCCAGGACTTTGTGAGAATGTAGGGGCAGCAAACATTTGAGCCTAGAGCTAGTATCTGACATAACAGGACAATTGACAAGTCCCTCATTCACCTTACTTAACCTATAATTGGCCAACATAGTGGAGAGACCCTAGAAAATGGCATGCTGAGAAAGGAGAATAGCCTTACATTTGTCTTCCAGGAGCCAAGGGTGAAAACACAGTCGGATGATGCAGGAACTGACAAAGGAGAAGCCACATTGAAAAAATTGTGACAAAGTGACTAAAGCACAGAATTTCAAGGAAGACTTGTCTTGCTTTTACCGTTTTCTAACTTTTCTGTGCTTCAGCTTCTACATCCACAAAATGGGGATAATACCAACACTTACCTCAGGATTTTTCTAACTTAAAATGAAATAATCATTATAATGTTCTCAATACAATGCTCAATATGCTCAGAAAATAGCAGCTTTTGAAGAGTGTAGGGGAGATTACGTCTTGCCTAGATCTCAAGGCAGTCTCCATAGAGACTGTGGAGAGTGAGACCTTGAAGAACCTTCTTAAAGAGAAAGGAAGGAGGTAGAATCAGAAATCAAAAGCATTATGGTCCCTAGGACTTTTGTTTAAAACCTTTGAATAATTATATAAATTATTACATTATAATTACTTGAATAAGTCTGATTTTTCCACTAGACTCTGAAATCCTTCATGAATTTATATTTGTTGAGCTCAACCTATGTGTTATGCACTGTTCTAGGAACTAAACTAAAGATTGTAACACACTACCCTAGGGCTTACACTGAGGTAAAAGTAGTCAGGCAGAAAGATACCAACAAACATATTATGAGAAAAGTGATCATGAAAGTTGGAGGAAAAAAAAATCAAGAAAGAAAACATGAAGATGGTAAGGATGAGCTGAGACGGGCTTTGCTGATAAAGTGACATTTCAGCAGAAAGTCCATGAAAGTAGAAGACTATATGGCTCTCCTAAGAGGAGAGCATCCTTGGCAGTGCCATCACTGAAGAATGTGAGGAACAGTGTGGGGGCCAGCAGGACTGGAGGACCAGGGGGTAATGGAATAGGGACATTACCTTAAGCAAACTCCAGTGCACAACTGATTCGCCTGGGAAGCTTTTCAAAGCTCTAATACCAGTCTGCAACACAAACAAATTAAATCAGCACTTGAGGGTAGGACTCAGACCTGGTGAATGTTTTAAAGATGCCTCCAGATGATGAATATGGAGCAAAATATGAGGAGTATTGGCCTGAGTCTTTGAATACTATTTAAGAACAAGTGCTCTTACTGTGAGATGAGAAACCACCGAAGATTTTGAACAGATTTTGAACAGAGAGGGCGTATGATTTGTAGTTTCTAAGGCTCTCTGGCTGCTATATGCAGAACAGACTAGACAGGAGAGAGCAGTGACACAGCAAAATCAGTTAGGAGGCAAAACAATGCCATTGATTTTCTGTAGTCTCAGCACCAAGCACATTTGCAGCCATAAAATTAATATCCCAAAGACAATCCCTCTGCCTGAAACCTCCAGATCTATGAATGGTTTATCACCATAGTTCCTCCAGAGTTGCCACATAAAATGCAATATATCTATTGAAATTCAAACTATGGATTAAAAAGATGAACAATTCCACAATACTAAAAATTGTTTGATTCCAATTGAAGTACATTTCCTTTAGTTTTATTTATATTTTATAATGGACCTCCCCTTCTTTTCTGGATCTGGCAATTCCACCTCCAAGGCTTACTCAGAGGAGGTTTTTATCTACCTGTCTAGTACAGAACTGAAGCACTGCCCCCCTCCATTCTCTATTGCCTTTATCTTATTGTTGGGCATAATGCAGGGTGGGCCTAGCTAGGCCACCTGCCAGGAGGAATGGAGGAATGGCTCTGGTGGGTGTGGTGCTCCACACGGGTTGGTTGTGAAGCCAGTTTCTGCCCAGCACCTGATCCACCTGGAACAAACTGTGATTGGCTGTAACAGGACCCCACCACATAAGATTATTGGCTAACAAGACCTGTAAGACTCTCTGCTCTTTCTTGAATAAATGAGTTTGCAGCAGACCACCACTGTTGGCTTTCCGCTCAGCTCCTGCAGTTGGTGTCTTGACTCTGCACCTACTCACCCCATCCCCACAGTGGAGCTCCTTCGGTCCCCCTCGGGCTGGTCCTGAGTGCTGGGACTCCCAACATCTTATGTCATACATTTTCGAGGGTCCAGAGCTTCTCTAGCATGATATGCATCGATTTGGTCTCCAGTGTCTTCACCACCACAGTATGAAGAACAGAAGAATAGGAATTCTGTTATATTCCCTGTGCTACCTGTACTACTGGAACCATACATAGTACATACTCAGCAACAATCCCTGGCAGGAGGAAGGAGGAGGCAAGCACCGGAGGGAGAAAGGAAATGAATCAATTCTGCATGAGAAGAAAATGAGAAAAATGTGATGACAAGACAGGTACTTTCTGGAGGAGAAAAAGGAGTTTAGAAAACCAATTCTGAGGAGTTTTTTCCCTCTTCAGGGCACAGGAGTAGAGGTTGTATTCCTAAAACTACAGGAAGCAGAATTGGACAGAAAATTCAATGAGAGAGAAGAAGCTTTAGAAAGGTCACAGTGGTGAGCTGAGAACGTAAGTAAACCGAGGGAATAAAATGGTTGACAAGCATGATTGTAAGAAATCTTACTTAGGTGAACTTGCAATGAGCTCCAAGGAGGCTCAGCAGCTAGGACTAGGAAAAGTATACACAAAGACAGTTTTGGTAGGGGGCTAGAGGTTTGAAAGGCAAAATGCCTAGGAACCCAGAAAATTGATTCCTGATTTATAACTTGAGTTTCAGGCTGGGCCAGAAGATAAGAGGATCTTAAGGGAAAGTATTATTAGGTTTATCCCTGAAGATCAAGCTGAAAACTGAATTTTGATGCAGAAGACTGTAGAGCCAAAATATTGTAGTCAGAGAAAAATAATTTGTGGGTGTAACTCATTGGAAACATTGATATTGGAGCAGTTACTTCCTCAGCCTCTAAGGCAAACCATTAGAGTTTGAATTCCAACCCTGCCAGTTAACAACTGTGCAATCACAGTCAAGTTACTTATTTTTATGCCTCAGTTTGCTCATCTGTAAAATAAAATCAACAATTGTACTTGTCACATAAATTCTGCAGTGGTGATTATGTTAGTAGCTGGCCCATGAAATGAACTTCCAGAATTCTCCTGTCTCCACTTCCTATCTTGCCAAAGAAGTGCTAGTGTTACAGAAACACACTACTATGTTTTACATGAGTTCTGGGGCTCTGAATTCAGGTCTTCATGCTTGCATGGCAAGTACCTTATCCACTGAGACATCAATCCAGCCTCCTCACATGGAGC
This sequence comes from Eospalax fontanierii, assembly GCA_035773235.1. Taxonomy (NCBI): domain Eukaryota; kingdom Metazoa; phylum Chordata; class Mammalia; order Rodentia; family Spalacidae; genus Eospalax; species Eospalax fontanierii. The sequence goes on along the minus strand of CM069525.1, from coordinate 19,851,359 downwards.
TCTTAATCCTTCTATCTCAGGATCATGAATGCTGAGATTACAAACTTATATACCAAAATCTTCTGAGATAGTAGAATCATATATGAGCTACTAGAGACTAAGGGTTTTTTATCTTTGTATTGGTTATGTTTTATGTTCACATCTTATTATACATCTGTTAGATACGTGAATAAAATAAACAAATAGAAAAAATACATACATCCTTTGCCATTTATCATTAAGTTGTTTTTTAAGATCTATTGTACTTTTAATTATGTGTATTTATGTGTGTCTGTATACAGGTAAGTACATGGGAGTGCAGGTGTCGGCAGAGGCCCAAAGACAATGTAATATCTCCTGGAGCTCAAATTCCAAATGGTTGTGAGGTGCCCAACAGGTTGTGAGTTGGTGGGAGCAGAACTAGGGTTCATGGCAAGATCAGTACATGCTTTGCAGCATTGAGTCATCTTACTGGTCCCTGAAGTTGGGGTTTTTTTAATTAAACATGTTTCAGTGTATATAGGAACAACTTGAAGGAGACCAAACTTCATCAAAACATACTAGAAAAACAGACCAAATACAAAAAGCTAGAAGCAAATAAAGACAGAGAGATAATGGAAAGGGGGAGGAAAGAAGGAAGGGAAGGACAGTGGGAGGAAAAGAAGGATAGGAAAGAGGGAAGGAATAAACAGAAAAAAGGAAATAGAAGACAGAGAGGATGGAGGAAAATGTATAAAGGAAAGGAGGGGGGATGGGAGGGGAGGGGGGAAAGGAGGGGAGGGGGAGGAGAGGGGAGGGGAAGGGAGAGGCGGAGGGGAGGGGGAGGGGGAGGGGAGGGGAGGGGAGGAGGAGGGGAGGGGAGGGGAGGGGGAGGGGAGAGAATTCTAAAGGCACCAGAAAGCTGCTAAGACTATCATCAGAAGACTAAACAGAGGAAATTGCAGAGAAGTAAGCTGATCTGCATTTGCTTTTCCCTGATGAGAATTAACAATTCTAGACATGCAGCAGTAGTCTGAGAATACCAGCAATACCCAGGGGGGATTGCTTCTAAAGTCAGAGAAGCAATCAGAGACTTGAGGGTTTAGGAGCCCAGTGAGAAGATAAGAGATCTGAGTCTTGTACTTGATTTCTTCCCACACCATTTGCTGAATTCTGAAGCTGCACACACAAGAAGCTAAGACGAGAGCCTATAAACAGCAGAAATAAATGAGTCTTTCCAGGCTGAGCCAGTTTATGAGTTTGGAATTGACCACAGTAAAGGAGCTTCACAGAGTAACCCAGATTCTCAGCTGGAACAATTGGGACACTATCCTTTAGAAGAATCAAGGAAACAACACATAGATATTCTAAAAAATATGACCCAATTTTGAGTGTTTCCAGAGTCAAATTAAGGTAATCAGTTCCCTTCACCTGCCTTTTAAGGAGTAAGAGATGAAATCTCTGGAGAAAAATGAAATTATCCAAACCCTTTAGAATTTTTCATATGCAATATCTGAAATTTAATCAAATACTACCAGATATCAAAATGCCCCAATAAGAAATTTGGCAATGCTCTTACATAGATGATCCAGGTTTTAAAATTAGATAACAAAACTTTGAAATTTCTGAGATTAACATGATCTAGAGAATCAGCAAAAAGATGGAGAAAAAGATGCAAAGATGGAAAAATCAGAGTTAATAGAAATATTTTAAAAGAAGCCAATGAAAATTCTAGACCTAAAAATACAGTAATTGAAACTAAAACCTAAACAGGTCTATTTAATATGAACTAATACACGTAGAAAGATTTCATAAGTTATACACACTATGGTAAAAGAGGAAAAAAGATGGAAATTATTTAAATAAAGATAAGACACATATGGAAAGCAAGTAAAATACCTAACACACGGGTACTTTGAATCACAAGAAAGACAGAATACAGCAGAAGAAATAACTTGAATAGATAAAGTAATTGATGAAAAGCAACATTCCACACAATCAAGAAGGTTAGTACACACCAGGAAAGCTGAAAGCAAAACAACACTATAATAGTAAAACATATAAAGTTATAGACAACATCCTTAGTAATTAGGGCAATGCAAATCAAAGCTAGTTTGAGATTTCATGTAACCCCAGTCAGAATAAATGGCACCAAATGCTGGCATGGGTCAGGGAAAGGGCGAACTTCATCCGCTGTTAGTGGGATCGCAAACTGGTGCAACCACTGTGAAAATCAGCATGGAGAACTCTGAAAAACTAAAAAGAAATCTACCATGTGATCCAGTCATACAACTCTTGGCACACGCCCAGTGGATACATCCTACTGCAGAGATACTTGTACATCCATGCTTGTTGCTGCTCTTTTCACAATAGCTAAGAAATGGAAACAAACCCAAATGCTCCTCAACTGTTGAACAGATGATGAAAATGTGCTGCATTGACAGAATGGAGTCCTACTCGGCGGTACAAAAGTCAAAACCCTGAAATTTGCAGATAAATAGATGGAACTAGGAACTGTTATGCTAAGTAACACAGACTCAGAAAAACAGTGATGTATGTTCTCCCTCATTTGTGGATCTTAACACCAAATCCTTATATGTGAGTATATACCCTGATGCAACTGCAGGAACCAGGAAAATGGAAATGAACCATGGGGCTAAGGGGAAAGAAGGAGCCTGAGGGGGGAATAGTAGGAGACAGGTGTTACTAAAGAGAAAAGGAGGAAAGGGGGTTATTTTACTTGGGGAAGGGGTAGGGAGGGCTATACAGGGGGAATGAGAGGGCAGACAAATAATACTTAGATTATATGAAGAAGCAAAGGGACATACATTAGTTCAAAGTCCTACTAAAAATATATACACAATAAATATACAAGTGAATGAGTATAACTGAAATCTATATGACAACACAGTGCCAGGCAGGAGAAACCTCTCTTTGAATTGTTGGTCAGGGTAGTCCAACAGGTTTCCAAAATAACACAAGCCATTGCCACAGTCTTTGATTCCCTCCCAGAACTTGAAGTTAAGACCCAATTGCTGAAGACAGGCCACACGGCAGACACAGGACATGGAGAAATTGATCTGGAACTCACCTGGAAGCCTCCTCCCTAAAGCCTAGTTCTCATGGTATCAAAGGACACTATATAAGCTGCCAAGAGAGAAAAGCAACCAATAGTCCTACCCAGCTGTTAAGCCAAAAAAGCAACAACTAGGTCAGCAAACTATCACTATTGGTACAGTAGTGACACTTTTATCTTGGGGGTGATCAACATCTGTCTAATTTGAATTAAGTCCCACTCAATGGAGGTAACTCGTGTGTGGTACTGTAAACAAAGCCAAATACACATGGCTGAAGGTAGCATAGATCCATGATCCAAAAGAAAAACTGATTTTTGCCACATCTCTAGACCAATGTAATTTCTTACTTTATTCTAAATATGCATCCTCATGTTTACAACATCTTCCTTTCACCCCTCATCAAAGAAGCTTCTATTTGCAACAGATGGAGACTATTACAGAGTTCCAGGACTGGTCAAATACAGAGAATAAATGTCTGTGAGATGCTCAACCCTAAGTAACATATCTTCAATGCAACCTTTATACATAAGATGAATGCATCTCTCAACTCTCTCAACTGTCACTAGGGATGTTTCCTTATGAAGCAGGTAGGTACTGATTAACACAGAAACCCACAGCTAGCCAATGTTCGGAGAACAGGGGGCTGAAGAGTGCTTATCCATGGATATGACACCTATTTCAAACCTCTGCTTCTCAACACTCAGGGATCATTGTAGAAGAGGGAGCAGAAATATTGTAAGAGACAGAGGAGTTTATGACCACAACGTAACAGAGGTTTCCAGACAGCTGGTCATTTACTCCTATGAACTCACAGAAATGTTGACAGCATGTTCAAGCCCTATGCAAGCTCAAATCAGACAAAATCCAAGTATAGATACAGAAAAGTGGGAAAGAAATCCTAACCCAACCTAAGGAACTTTTGTCAATTGACAGCTGCTCAGAGTGGGAGACACAGTGTTTTACAGGAATGGGACTCTTGGTGGACCCAGTGGATGGACCCATACTGACAGACATCTGGTGATACAAATCAGACTCTACAGGCCATATTATATGTATAAGACAGTACATTAAATTAGGCAAGGGTCAGTGTCGGGAAGGTGAGGATAGAAAAGGGAATCTGAATACCATCAAACTATATTGTATGAAAATTCAAAAATTTAATCAAACAAATTTTTTAATTATAGACAAGAGGTTACAAAAAACAAAAAATTAAAGACAAAAGGAAAACTTTTAAAATAATATACAAAGAATACATAAAATGTAAAGAATACATAAATATAATATAGGTAAATATAGATATGACCTATAACTAACTCTTCAAAGGAAGTGATAGAATCCAGAAGGCAATGGAATGACACTTCTAAATTGCTAAAAGAGCTGCCAACCTCAAAGTCAATATGAACTAAAATATTCATCAAAAATGTAGGTGAAATAAATATGTCTTCTGGCAAAAACTGGAAGAATTCATCACAAGCAGGCCTGCCACTCAAGAAACACTAAAAATAATTTATCTCAAAAGAGGAAAATAGTTTCAGAGAGAAGCATGGAAATGTGGATAGGAAAACAAAATAACAAAAAGGGAAACCTAAATGAGTTCTGAAGAGATGCATACATATCAATAAAAATATTTTCTTGAATTTAAAATGTATGTATAATTGTACTATAGAAAAGATAAAAGGAAAGAAATTAAGTTCAGCTCTTCTATAATTTTCACATTGTCAGAGATGTGAACAAACCAAAACTTGTATTAAACTAATAAATCAAGGAAGCATGCCAGACTCTACAGTACAACAATCACTAAATAAATAGCAAAAATGTGCAACTAATAAGCTAATTGAGGGGAGAAATTCAGTAACAAATTTTAGAATGTCATTCAAATGAATGTAAGAAAGTACAGAAAAAATTATAAAAGAAGAAGATAATTATAAAATATATAATAATATAGAAAATATAAACTCAAATATATTGATAATTGCTTCAAAGGTAAGTTTTATAGTGGATTAAAAGAACAAATCCTGAGTATATGATGACTACAAAATAAAGTAATATGAGACTGGAAATATGGCTCAGAGGTTAAGAGCACTGGCTGTTCTTGGAGAAGACCCAGGTTCAAATCCTAGCACCCACATGGCAGCTAACAATTATCCATAACTCCAGTTCCAGAGGATCTGATGCTGTCTTCTGATCTCCAAAGTCACTTTACAACAGAGTTGCACTTAAATACATGCAAGCATAACAGTCATAAACTAAGAATAAATTCATAAAATTAAAATAAAATAATATAATTATGCCAAAAAAGTTGTAACTCAAATTCCTATGTAGGAAATACATGTCATGTAAATTAACCAAAATAAATGTTGCTATAACATGTATATTAAGATAAAAATAATATTTGTGATTAAGAAAGATGTTTTATAGCAATAATAGGGCCAATATACTAGGATGATATTAAAAGAAGCCAGTAGAACTGTTGCAAAATTTGTCAAGTAAAAAAATTTTCAGAATTAAAAGGAGAAATAGACAAAACCATAATCATATGAATAGGATTACAATTAATTGGCCATTGCATAATATAAATTAAACTTTTATAAGTAATATTTTACTTTCAAGTTTTTCCCAGTCCATTGTCTTTCATTTACTTCCTTATGTTTACTACACATATTTCCATTCCTTTTCAAGGTCATAAGTCAAGTGTTCCTGTTTTCAACTGACAAGGTAAATAGGAATGCATTTAGTAGTTCCATGATAATTATTAACAAATAAAATACAATGAACTTAAATCAAGTGCTGGAGGGAAGTGAGACGTGAACAAATTTAATTATTTCTTGGTCTCCTAGAAACTTCAGTGACATTTTATTATGATAAAAGGACAAATGTTTCAAGAAAACACAGTAATTAATTGTAAATGTATATGTGCATAAAAGATAGTTCCAAAATTCTGTCTTTAAACAGTTAATAGTTCATTTACAACTGAGTACTGCTAGGTGAGGGACAACAGATCATTTTTCAGGAAGTGATTCTAGATAGGCTGACTAGACTACAGTGGATGTGCTTGCATGAAAGACATCTGGGTACAAATGCTTGACAAGAAAGGCCTTAACACATATGACAGAATGCATGAAATCCAGTGGGGAGGGGATTATAGGAGAGTGCATTTGGGGGAATCTAAATTTGACCAAAATCTATCATATGAAATGCACAAAAACTCAATAAAATATTTTAAAATAAAATAAAAATTAATCATTTTGATGAAATAGTGCATTAGAAATATCATATGGTGGGCCAGAGAACTGGTTCAGTGATTAAGAGCACTGGCCGCTCTTCCACACGACCTGGGTTCAGATCCCAGTACCAACATGGCAGCTAACAACCAATTAACATTCAAGTTCCAAGAGATATGATACCCTCTTCTGGCCTCTGCAGGCATTACATGCACCTGGTGCACTTACATACACTTACATACATGCACTTATAGACAAAACACTCATATAAAATAATAATAAAAATAATGAGGAAGAAATATTTCATGAAATTGTAGTTATAAAGCAAATCACCAAAATAAATATATAAGCATTTCCAATTCTCAGAGTAGACACACAAAACAATAAAGATGCTTTAAAGATACAAAGACCAAACAAGTCAATTATACTCTGAAATAAGATAACTGCACCTCTGTTAATAAATAAATAACTGAGATATATTCTTCCCCTAAGAACCATTATAAAAGTATGACAAAAAAATTATGCTGAGTGCTTCACATTTCTTTAATTTATACAATAGCCCTATGTGACAGGAGCTCTTGCCATCATTTTACTGTAGGACAACTGAGGACCAGAACAGCTAAGAAACTGTCTCAGGGTTACACCCAATAGGTAATGTTTTGCAACAGAGTGTAGGTCCCCGGGTGCTGTGTGCAGTACTTGAGACAGGGTCTCACTATGTTCCCCAGTCTCACCTCAAAGTCACAGACTATCTCAGGCTTCCCAAGTAATGATATGACAGGAGGATGCTTGACAAAATATTTTTTACTCTATTTAAAGTCTCATCTTATTCACAACATATAAAAGCATTTCTTGAACAAAATTCAGGGAAGAATGGATGCCCTCAGAGCCCTGTGTCTATAGTCTATACTCCAAGAGGTGGTGGTTGGTCCTGTGGGAAACATCTCAGAAGTTAAGTAGTAATTCATTTAACCTAGTGGAGCTAAAAGAACAGATAGTGTCATAGATAACCTCTAAGAAGTGGAGGGTAGGGTTGAGGGAATGCTAACATTCCTCACTATGGCGTGAATCTGTCCTGTGACTACCATGAATGAGAACACATGGGCTATTGCACGGGCCACAGGTCATCTTCTAATCCACTCAACCTCTGAAATTGAACAGAGGTGATCCAGACTTTTAGTGCCTCTAAGCATCTGGCAGAAACAAACAAGAATCCTCTCTGAAGGAAAAACAGCATTATCCTTGGTCTGTGACTACTTCTTAGAGTTTTTCAAATATATAGCCCAATACGCATGTAGAAGCAGACAAGCTGGAGAAAAGACATGAATTATATGATAAGCAGAGATAAATAAAAGAAACAAGGAAAAGTATTAGAAAAAGGAAAAAGGAAAGGTATTAGAGCTATCAAATAACCATTTTGAAAAAGAAATATTTGCCACACTTGGGGAATTGTTAAAGACAAGTAAAAACTATATAAAAGAATCAAAGTTTTTCTCCCATCACAAAATAATCTATTTGTCAAGTCCAAAACCAAGTGCATAATCTTTGTAGCATTGGTATGTGAAATTACTGATTCATTTCTTTAATAGTCATATTCTGAGATAGCTTTCTGTGTAAGCTACAATTAGGCTCTGAGGGAGCTAGGAAGATAAATTAGACATTGGTAACTCTGCTATCAAGGACTTTACAGCTTACAGCCATATTCATCACATAAGTTATTCTAATGAAGAAAGATCTAACTGGAAATGCCTCAAGAGTCTCCCTGTGTTGTCCTTTCAAAGGTGAAGAAAAAAGAGTAAGCTGTGATGTTTAAACTTTCTTCTCCTAAATCTATTCTGTAGGGGTGTTGCTAAAGATGGATAGATGGGAAGAAAGACCATCATTACTGTAGATGAGACCCAAGATAATGCCATTTTCCTCCAGAAAGGATTTTCGTGTGTGTGCTGCATTCAGGAGTTTGTCAGTTTAATACTGAGTGGCAAGAGAAGATCCACAATAATTTATACTCAAGAGTGCAATGGTTTTAGTGTTGGGCTCTGATCACCCAGGACCTCAGTCAGCACCATTCCATAGCCCATATGAAAAGCATTAAAACTTGATCCCAACTATATTTGAAGTTGTATTGATTTCAAGGTTATTGAAGGTAATATATTTCTTTTCAATTTCTTTAAAACAGGGAGCCTCTAGGAGAAAATAACCTATTCTCAATACTGAGAGGACAGTTAAATTAAAGCATAAGTTTCTTAACTTCCAACACAAATATCCCTCATTGCACTTGGAGGGAAGAACTTGTCATGAACAAAGAGAATGAAAGCTAGTCTGTAGAAAGAAATCCTGTCCTATGTACCCTGGTTATTTGTCCCAAATACATTCTTGGTGTGTTGTTCATAAAAAACAGAAGCTAGGGTGTAGGTCAGTTGCATAGTACTTTCCAAGCACACATGAGACTCTGGGATCAGTTTCCAGTACTGGAAACAAAACAAAACAAAAAATAGCATATCTAGAATGAATAGCCTGTGCCCAAAAGCCTCTCCCTGGGGCCAACATAAACATGCATGTCTCATCTACAGTTGCTGGAATATGCTCAGATGTAGGATTCTCAGCTTTAGACAATCACAGTGGGTGAATCAGTCTCAGGCTCTCATGACTTGCCTTCAGCTACAAATTCCAAGAGGCTATATCACACACTGAGACAGCAGTCAACTCAGACCACAAACTACTATCAGGGCCACACTTCTGTGATATGGGCTGCCTATTGCTAAGGGGACCTTAGGGCCAAGACCACTGCAGTCACAAACTAGGTGGTATTAGATGGAATAGAACTCTGTACACTGTAATTGTTCCAGAACTTTATGGCAGGCCTAGGGATAGGAATGTTAGGATACACCCACCCAGTGTTAAGCTTCACCAGCCCAGCAATAAGTCCTAGGATAGAAACCTATTTTTATGATCCCATCCTACCCCTATTCAATGGGTCTATGTACAATGCTGCACTGTCCAAAGTCAGAGTAGTATTGGCAAAGGCAGACCTTTGTCTACCTAGACAGATGCTGAGCTAGGCTATGCCTTAGTATCACAGCCACGGGGACCTGAACAACTTGAAGTGCACACTAAGGCCCACAACACAGTTGTCAGCTAAGCAGCTGAAATGTAACTCTGTTCTACTGGGATCCAGGATTCTCTCTGGTGCAGAAACCAGTCTAGAACTCTGTCTACAAGCACTACCCTGGACACAGCTGTGCTGCCCAACTTGGGAAACAAAAGGCAGAAATAGTCTCTTGGTCACCAAGGCTGACTGTAATCTGGGTTGTACCTCAGTCTCAGCCACAAGGGCCTTGGAAGGCCTGGTCCAGGGTTTCAGCTAAGACCTGGATTTATTCCTCCTTCATCCCCCAAGAGAAAGATTCTCTCTCTCTCTCTCTCTCCTCTCTCTGACTCTGTCTCTCACTCTCTTTCTGTCTTTCTTTTCTCTGTGTTCCTCTGCCTCTCTGTGTCTCCCTGTATGTCTCTCTGTCTCTATGTCTCTGTGTATCTCTCTGTGTTTTGCTCTGACTCTCTGTCTCTGTCTTTCTGTCTTTTTCTCTTTCCTTCTACTTCTCTCTCTGGCTCTTCCTCTCTAGCTCTCTGTCTTCCTCCCTCTCTAATTCTCTGTCTCTCTGTCTTTCTCTTTCCCTCTCTTTATTGCTCTGTGTGTCTCTCCTTTATGTCTCTCTGTCTCTATCTCTCTCTCTGCTCTGGCATGCTAGAAGTTGAAGGAAGGGGGATGTAGGCAATCTTTTCATTCCTACTTTCTATTATTCCATCTTTTAGTTTTATTTAGTCGGGTAATACAAAGGTTTAACTCAAGGTAACATTCCTTAGAGTCGTAAGTGACTGTAATTATAATACATTATTATACATTTACATATATATGTAAAATATTATACATATAATTATAAATACATTATACTGCCAAAATAAATCCACAGCTCCAATGGATCCTAAACTTCTGCAATTAATAGGTGATGATGGTTGGTGATAATCACACACAAAATTGAATCACACAAAAAAGATTTTAAGACAGGAAAATAGAAGACAAGCTGAAAAAAGGAAAAGGATGACTGTAGTGAAAGTGGGGCAAGAGAGGTCTGTGAGAAATGAATATGATCAAAATACATTAAATACATGTAGGAAAATGTCACAGTAAAATCAATCTATTTTCAGGTTCTAAACAAAAAACCTACATATATAAGGTTAAGAATTTAGGATTCTAGGGGTTGGAGAGATGGTTCAGTGGTTAAGGTCACTAGCTGCTCTTGCAGAGGTCTGGGTTCAGTTCCCAGCACCTACATGGCAGCTAACAATGGTCTATAACTCCAGTTCCAGGGGATCCAATGCCCTCTTCTGACCTCCATGGGCATTGCACATCTCGAGTGCACTTACATGCAAGCAATACACTCACACACATAAAATAAAAATAATATTTTTAAAAAGAATTTAGGATTCTGTCCTAACATTGCAGGCAATCCTTTTATAAGTTTTCTTTCTTCAATTAAAATCACAATACTTACTATCTTCAATATACTTATACTAGAGGGAAATTTTGTTCTGGCTAATTTCAACAGACAATGTTGCTCTTTACCAAGTCTTTCCATTTTGATATGAGAAAATGACTGCAAACATCAGCTGTTCCTACCTAATAAAGGTTGTCCTTAATAATATCTGAGAGAAGTTTGAAATTAAGCTTTTGAAAAGATTTATCAAAAATATGTCTTCAAGGTTGTGCTTGATTCTGAAAATTTCATTCTGCTTGTTAGCTGTGTCACTTTAAGTCAGTCAATCATGTAAAAACATGAGGCTGAACTCTGACCAGTCAGAGGCACAGTATCCTTTGTGTTAGGAATAAACATCCAGCAGGAGGGATATCTTTGTTGACTGTGCTTATCTGCTTGATTTGACATGACTACACAACCTCCTGTAGAACTAAAACTTTTTGCCTTGTCCCCCGCCCACCAAAACAAGATTTTTATAATTGAATATTGAATTCATAGTACAGAATAAACTCAACTTGATTAATACTTGTACTGGAGAGCTTTAGTTGTCCACCTGATACACCTGGGTAGAAGGAGTCTCAATTGAGGAATTTCCTCCATTGGATTGGCTGATGACCACATCTGTGACACATTTTCTTGATTGTTGAATGATGTGGGAGGCTCCAGACCACTGTATGTGGTGCCACTTTTATATAAGAAGTCAGGCTGAATATGAGCCAGGGAAACAAATCAATAAACTGTATACCTCCATGGTCCATACTCCAGGATCCTCCCCTGAGTTCCCGACTTGGCTTCTCTTGACGACCTGTGAGATGTAATCCCAACAAACCCTCTCCTCCCCAAGTTAGTTTTTGCCACTGTTTTTATCACAGCACTAAAAAGTAAGTAGAATAGAAGTTCGTAGCAGAGAGTGGGCTACTGCTGTGAAGAATCTAATCATGTGGGGTTTTAGAGGAATGTGGAAGACTTTAGAAGTTCGGACTAGAAAAACAGTGGAATGCTATTAGCAGAACTTATAGTAGTACTGAGAGCAAAGTAGTTCCAGAGGAAAATAAGGTCTTCAGCAACAACTACAATATTTTGGCAGAGTCAGACTGCTGGCAGCCCACAGCCTAAAAGAAGCTTACCTGAAGCTAAATTGAAAAATAATGAACCAATATCTTTGCCAGAGGAAATTTCAAGAGAGCCTAATGTAGAAAGGGTGGCATAGCTATTAATGGTGACTATTATGCAGATCTACAGTGGAAAAGACAAAGTGGGTAGAAAGGAATGCAAAATGTACAATTTGGAGAGAAAAAGAACACTAAGAAGTTTAAATATTGGAGCCAAGGCACGTGTTGAAAGAGAGGCCCTCTTTGATAAGGAGATTAAAGTAGAGGCCTCTAGATTTGCACTGGAACAATGAAAGGAGAACCCTCAGGGTATTAGAATTTGGACATGGAGCTATTGGATTCAGTGTTTGCCCTGCTATTTTTCAGTCTTGTTTTGGTCCAGTGTTTCCCTCAGTATGCCTCCATTCCTCTCTTTTGGAATGGGAATGTGTATTCAGTCCCATTGTATGCTATAAGTATGTCATTTGTCTTTTGATTTTACAATAGCTTACAATTAAGAGTGCTTTAAGTCTCAGAAGAGACTTTGGACTCTGGACTTCTGCATAGTATTGAAACTGGTAATAATTATGGGAACTTTTGAAGGCAGACTAAATGCATTTCCTTTTTATATGCTCATGAGCCTATAGGGACCAGAGAGTGGAATACAGTGGTTTGTATGAGAATGTCTCACATAGGCTCCAAGTATTTTCATATTTTGTCCCCAGTTGGTGGCGCTGTTTGGGGAGGTTTTAGAAGGTGCAGCCTTCTGGAGGAAGTATGCCACTGGCAGCAGACTTTGAGAGTTCTTTAGCGTTGCTAGATTTTCAGTCAGTCGCTCTCTGCATCCTGTGCCTGCTTGAAGATGGGATTGCTTTGCTTTCTGCCTGGGGCATCTCCAGTTACCATACCTCTCCCACCATTATGGACTCTAACCCTCTGAATGGTGAGCTCAAATAAACTCTTCCTTCTATAAGTTGCTTTGGTCATTGTGTTTTATCATAACAATGGAAAAGTAACTAGTACAATACTTAAGAATGTTCTATAAAGAAGATCAACTCCCTCATCCAGCACTAATCAGCTGCCAATAGCTCCTCAGCTAAGGTTATGGCCTCCTGTGCATCCCTCCAGTTCATATGAGCAAGTTCCCAGAGGCCTGGAAGACTCTGTTTCTTTATGATCATGCACCATTCCTGGTTCTTACAATCTTTCTGTCTGCTGTTCAGATAGAGGAGGGGATCCAACTATGATTAAGATGTATTGTATAAAATGCAAAAAAATCAATAAAAATATATATTGAGAAAAAAGAATATTTTATAAAGAAGGCAACTATAGAAACTGCACATGCGTAGCTGTAGGGAGGTTTGGAAGGGTTCTATTTTAACTACTTACTATTCCTTTCTTACTAGAAAATGGATAAAATCTTGCTAAAGGAAAAGATAGAAAGTCTGTTCTGGTTGCAATTTACTCACTCTCTTTCAACATGCTCACAAGTACATTTCTATATTGCCCAAAGCAGGTCCAAAATGATTCAGCTGAACTGGTCTTTCTACTATCAGAGGTATTATACTTTGCATTTAAAAGCTTTTAAATGGTAATTTGTTAAAATTCAATATTTAAAATTCATAGTCTTTGTCAAATGTATTTCTGTTGCTCAATTTCCATTCCTCTTTGCTATGTACAGATTTGTACAAGTGAAAAGGCATGAATGGGATAACTTCTGCAGTATGAAGGGATTAAATGCTCTCTGTAATACCTTGTACTAAATCCCTGAGAGGCAAGCCTCTTAAAATGGGGCTGCAGGGGTACTGTAGATCTCTCTATCTATGGGCAGAGAATGAAAAATGTATAAATTGACAGTTGTTGCAAGAGTCTTCCCCATCACCTAGACTTCTCCTTTTGAGTGTTCCCTGTTTCTCAGACTCACATAGCTTCTGAAAAGCAGCAGCAGAGGTTGAAATGTAAAGATATCACTGTTTAAATATTTCTTGTTTCTGCCACTGACATCAAGTGACTTACAATGATAGCACCTCCTTTTGGAAATTGAAAGACCCAAGTATCTCATTTTGATGAAGTTCTGGGTGCCAGGGCTTGCCATAAAAGGGAACAGGGCCCCTCTGAATTTAGAAGCTTAGAACTGAATCTCCCTAACAGGAACCATTCATGAGTGATAACTGAAGAATGTACACTTGACAAAGTCACCAATCCAAGCCATAACTTACTTAGTCAAATGGAAGTAAGATTGCTAATCAGTTGACCTTAAAATAAAGAGATCAGCTTACAATATGCAGGTGAGATCAATGTACATAATCACAAAGGTCCTAAAGGAAAGAGGGGAGCAGAAGAATCCAAGTCATAGAGAAAGTATCATGAGAAAGATTCAGCCGGCTGTTGCTAACTTTACTGGAGGAAGAGATCAAGAATGAAAGAATGTAAGCTGCCTCCAAAAGCTGTAAAAAAAAAAATACAGAAACAGTTTCTTCCTTAACATCTCTAGAAGCAACTCAGACTTGCCAACACCTTGATTGCATGTTTGTTATTTTATTGCTTTTCTGTTTTCTTTACATTTAATGGCAATGACTTGATTTTAGTCCAGTGATATTTTACTGCTGAATTCCAACCTTTAAAATGGTACAAAAATTAATGTTTGTCATTTTAAGCAACTAAATTTGTAGCAATTTGTTACAGCTACAGATTAATACAATTGTTGAAATACTTTGGGGGCACTTTTGGATTTCTTTAATCTTGCCAGTATATTTGTAAGAAGATGGCATGGAAAACAATGTCCATACAGTATTCATGCATCTTATTCTAGTTGGTCCCCAGGAATGTCACCATGGCTAGTTAGTCTTCCCTATCACAAGATGTCCCCCAACCAAATGGCTAGGACCCAGAAACAGAGCATTGGGTCTGAGGTGGAGTCAAGAATTTGCATTTCTAAAATATTCCCAGATGCTGCTGATAGTTCTAGGGATCACATTTCTACTCCTCCTGGTCTAGTGGAAAAGAAAAGACATATAAACAAAATACTTTGTGAAATAAATATCCACTAATATTTTGTTTTTAATACAAAAAGCTAAGTAAATACAATGTGGACGATGATCAGATGTAAACACAAAGAGATCAGTCATCAGAAT
The DNA here is from genome assembly GCA_035773235.1 of Eospalax fontanierii. NCBI lineage: Eukaryota > Metazoa > Chordata > Mammalia > Rodentia > Spalacidae > Eospalax > Eospalax fontanierii. Next base: position 19,836,346 of record CM069525.1, on the reverse strand, counting down.
AGCAGCATGAAAATGATGCACTTGGTTAGCAAAAGATTTGACAAAAAAGATTTAACAATGGGTGGATAAAACAAGTAATAGGTCTGACAAAGGGCCAACTGTATGGAAAGACAAAGAAGGAACTTCTGTTTCTAGGAAATGGAAAATATGTAACTTGAGGAAAGGATGCTTATGGGCAAGCAGAGTTAAATCAAGTCAGAGAGGGAGACAGAGTTGATAGGATGGCTTCTCTGTCCTAAGCACAATTCTCTGTTATATCAAATGCTGTAGCTGCCTACTGATGTCCATATGCAGACTTACACATCTGAGAGCACACTTAGCAGCTGGATTGAACGAATGAAGCTGATAATGAGACCAGAAGGAGCAGAGTTCCAGAAAAGCCATCATCAGTACATGCTCTATGCCAAAACCAATAGCCTAGTTAACATAACTATGAGACAAACATGCAAGTTACCAATTAACTTTTATGAGCTTGGTCACCAATTCACTATAGAAAGTGAGGAAGGACTGTGGATAATTAAAGGGTGACTTTCAATATCCAAGCTTATACATTTGGTTCAGTTAATGGGACTACTCATCAAAAATGAAGACCGCAGAAGAGTCCTCCTTCTCTCAGAGAGGTGATGGTTTTCATTTACAGGATTCCCTATTATCTCTTAAAGTACCTGAATTAAATGCAAGAGAAGATGATCAGATGCAGATGATAACCGTAAATAGCAAAGAGTTGTCAGGACATCAAAGCACAAAATGAAATTTAATATTCAAATGAAATACCAAAGTTTACCTGTAGACATAGAAATAACCAAAGGAGTTTTGTTTGCATCAGATTCTTTTTGTTAATTAATGTATAATGTCTTCCTACTCTTCCCAGGCAAAACTTATGGCCAATTCCTTTCAGAGTCAACAGGATTGGGAAATAGAAAGGAGAATAAGAAAGGATTTAGCAATGACCTCTTTGTAATAGAATACATTTGATGATAATTATATCGCTGGGAGTATATATATATATATATATATATATATATATATATATGCATGGCTTTGTGGATATATTCTATCTTTACCCTAAAGACAGAGCCTAGCATGTGTATAGGCCAGGTTTGGAGTAAATTAGAGATAATATTTTCAATTTGAAGAGGCTATAGAGATACTGCATTAAGAAATTAAATAATTCATATATTGCTATATTGAGTGCTATTTATATATTAAATGCAATGAGTCATGGTAGCTTCAAAGTTAAAAAGTAAAAGTTGTTCCTCGAATTTAAGTCAAATAATTAGTTTTTTAATAAAAGTGATTATTTAAAAGGTGCATCCTGGAACTTTTCACAGAACACTATCTAAATGCATACAAAATGCATTTGTGCAGAAAAAAATAGCTTACAAAATTACACATAATTTTAAATTGACTTATCCTTTCCCATATTGAACTAATAATTGATCTGAGCAAGTGCTTCCCTTGTGAAACACAATGTGAGGAATATTTAAAGCTGTTTCCATTAACAAAAATAAAAAATATCCAAAGTATATTATAAACTGAAAACTTAACATTATACAAACATCTAAATAGATGTTTGCTCAGCTGCCTCTTCACTATCTAAAAGCCACCAAATGTCCTGCAAAGTGATTTCTTGCTGAAAGACATACAGGCTTATGCAGAGCTGTAAGATTAATGGCTAGCTAATATGTGATTAAACTATAACCAAGAAGCATGAGGTTGGAGTAAATTGGCAAAAAACGTTTTAGGACATCAATTCAGGGAAGTTGTTTCACAATGTCTTCTGGACATGTCATGGTCATTGCACTCATGAACTCACTGTAGTTGTGGTTTCCTGCAGAAGACCTTTACAAGAGTGGACCTATCAACATTCTGTCATAAATAGGGGAGAGGTTCATGAGGTCCCACCACTCGCTGAGGAGCTATTGGTTGTTAATGGTTGCTGGGGAATGGGAAGTGGTATAGTCACTGGTAAAGTGCTCATGGTCCAGTAAATAATCTCCCACTTGTGCTCAAACAAGCAACCCTGTTTATATTCACCGAGTCACAAGAGAAAAAGACAGCAAAAAGGGAGATGGACTTAATTAGAGGAAGAAGGGGTTGAACAGAAAGTGATGGGGATGAGATAGGATATTTGGAGGTGTGAAAATTACCAAATTATATCATATATACTTATGAAATTATTAAAGAATAAAAAGCTGTTTCCAGTTGTTGGATTCTGTAAAGGAGGAGGGTCTTGCCCAACCCCCCAAGATTGTCAGTGTTTACTGGACCCTCCTTAGATCCAAAGATAAAGAATATGAACTTAGCGACTATAAATACACTCCCTCAATACAAAACTGCCAGTCACAAATTATAGAGTTTAATAGCTCAGCTACCGCAAAAGTGAGTCCTACAAATACATCAGATCCAAACATACCATTTCAGATGAGAATAAAGATTTACACTGTTAAGCATGGAAATGTATACCAGGACTCTAGGTAATACCAGCCGTATAACTGATGACTGTTTTAGTTAAATCCTCTCCAATTTACTCAAGGCTGCTATGCAGCTTATTGAAGGTTACAGGACCTTCTCATTTCAGCATTTAAAGAGAAAACTGAGACATGAATATGAAAAGAGTACAAAGGTAGAAGTTTAATGTTTTAAACCCTTTTGCCTGAGCATCAAATACTTGTAGTTCTTGTTTTGAAAACAGTTCACATTAGAAAAAATTTTCATCATACAGTGTGTAATTGATTCTCTGACTACAGGGGAAAAGTAAAATGGCTTCTGTCAATTAGTTATTGCAACATATCATGCCATCCCAAAATGCAATGGCTTAAAACATTCAATATTTTTAATTTAATTTTTGAAAATTTCATTCAATCCATCTTTATCATATTTAAACCTTCTCCCTATATACACCCCCATTGACCCACAAGATTTCATGAATATGTTAAGACCTTTCAAGCCATGTGTGTCCCCAAATGTTCCTTGAAGTGAATCAGTCCCCTGGAGCCTGGTCATCATATTTAGCAACATTTCCTTAAAGAAAACCAACTCTCCCTTTCCCAGTAGTCCTAGTTGTCAATAGTTCCTCATCTAAGGCTGGGGCTTCTTACACATTTCCCCACTTCAACGCTGGGTTTTTGTCTAGTTTGAGTTTGCATGCGTCTTGTGCACACTATTACCATTGCTGTAAGTTCATAGGAGCAACTTCCCAGCAGCCTGGAAAACTCTGTAAAATACTCAACACGTATATTATTGCTGCTGTAACTACTGCAGTCAGTGAGTCTTTAGTCAACTTTGGGTTGGTAGTTACCTTAATCTTAACTGGGCACTACCGTGTGTTTTATGGTTGACAGACCACAGGTTGTCTAAGAAGGCCCTGAATGGAGGGGGAGAAATGAGCCCTCCTCCATATATTCTCTTTCAGCTAGATAAGCCGAGTTTGTTTTCATTATTACCGGACTCTCACAAAAAGTGGTAGGACACAAGATTTCTAAGCTCAAACAGTTCTGCCACATTCTGTTGGCCAAAAGCAAATCAAAAGGCAGGTCAACATTCAAGGATGGAAGAAAAGAGACTGAGACATCTTGAGAAAAGAACTGATGAAGGGGTGAAGAATTAAGGCCAACTTTGTAACCAGTCTGCCACATGCATAAACCAAAGATTGCATCCAAGTCAGATAGAGGATAAAGTGTAAATATAAATGAGTAGTGGTCAATGAAATAAACAGACCATCTCTTTCCTAATATATGGTGATATGTACCAAGAAAATGCCTGGCTTTATCAGCAGAGGAAAAAAGTTCTGTACCCCAACTTCATCATAGCCAGAAAGGAACTGTATATCACATTATTGCCTAAGTCTGACCTTGAAAGTTGTTTAAAATATGACTGAGTTCTTCCTATTAGAAATAAAATGGCATCTATTTACTATTTTGTCAAAGAAAAATGTATTGTTTTACTCAGCATAATGCTTTTGGAACTGTTATGAGATGTGCCAAATTCTAACATTTTCAGAGTGATTCAGATACAAAATATTTGCCAATAAAATTCTAATGCTTGAGGCTTTTTTCTTAAGTTATCCATTTAATGGCCAATTTCTGCACCTTCCTTTGTTTCTGTAGGCACAATCCAAGCAGACTGCATAGTCCATCTGGGGTTCCTGAGACATTTGAAAATAAAGAATAGTTGGATTCAGCGTTGGGGAGGTGACTCAATGGATAAAGTCTTTGCTGCACAAACTTAAGAATCTTAGTTTGGATCCCCAAAAATTATGTAAAGCTGGACACAGGAGTGTACAACTGTAACCCCAGTGTTCCTCTAGTGAGATGGGAGGCAGAGACAGGAGAATCCTTGGAAGCTAAGAAGTCAAGTAGCCTGGCATATGCAGAATGAATAAACAAGAGATTGAGGCTGGAGAGATGGCTCAGCAGTTAAAGAGCACTGACTTCTCTTGCAGAGGACCCAGGTTCCATTCCCAGCACCCACATGGTTAACAACCATCTGTAACTCCAGTTCCAGAGGAATCTGATGCCTTCTTCTGACCTCCATGGGCATTGCATGACATGGGTGCACTTAACATGTGCAGGCAATATACTCATACACATATAATTAAAAAAATAAAATATTTTTAAAAGCAATAGACTCTGTCTCAAAAAGTGTAAGCCTTAGTGTTGAACCTTTCCCATTCCCAGACATCAAGAGGTTTTCCATCGTTTTTCTATTCCTCTTCTACAACTCCAGTGTACCTTCCCCTGTGTCCTACAGAAAATGTAAATCACCTAGTTGAACATCTAGAGATAAAAATCACAGTCTGGGAAGTTAAAAATAAAAATATTAGATAAATTAAATTAAAAAAAAAATAGAAGAGTAGCACATCAGAATCTCCTCTAATGGGCACATGTATGCTGTGGTATGAACTCACACCATGGCAGTGAGACACATGAATACAGACACACAGAGAGATATTTTTAATAAAAAAAGTAGTTGGATCTAGAGCAGTTATCAAATATTTAGCAAATAGTATCAGAGGGGCACTGGCCAAGAAGATCAGTGTGCATTGGATTTTGCTATAAATTCTAACAGAATTCTAACTTCTAACAGAAAAGAGATGCTTTAATGAGACCACTGAGTGGGCTAAATATGTGTTCTCTGAGATCATAAGGACACTGATGTTGTCTGGAATAATCTAAAGTACAGAATACAAGCTGACTAATTTATCTGACTACTGAGGAAAAGGGACCTAGGGATACCTATAGCATTATGCCCAGAGTTTATTAAGGAGGAGGTGATGTGCTTCCCATGGGACAGGAATATTGTCCTTCACTAGAAGAAGCGGTGTTGGTCATGTTAGGTCTGGTTTCAGAGGGCCACCTGGAGGGACAAGCACTGCTCAGCACAGAAAAGTTATAGGTATCGTCAGATTCATAGGGCTTAGGAAGAAATAAGGTATTAATTGGAAGATTGATACATTTATCTTCATTTAGGAAACTGTACAGAAAGTCAGATCAATGAGAGCAATTCTTACCAACTACAAAAGTGCTGATGGAAGGATCAATTCTTAAAACCTGCAGTCAGATCTAGGAAGCACTAAACCAGTTTCATATAGTACTAATCAAGTAAAAACTTTCTTATTTACTTTAGTTCTCCTCTTCCAATTTCTGGCAGGACTCTGGAGGACCAATACTTGCATTTAATTAAAGACTGGAGAAGAAATCAAAGGCAACTGAAAGAGGAAGTTGACACTAACACTCTCTTTAACCACTTCCGCTAACCTCTTCCACAGTTAAGGAAGAAGAGAAAGAAATGCCATATTTTGACAATTTGACATATTTTGCAGTGGACTGAACATTTTAATTAACTATCCCAGAGGACTTTCTATTTGTCTATTCCTCTAAGAGGAAAGCTATGGCCACGGTTTTTACCCTAGTCAGAATAAAATGTTAAAATGAAAACAGCAGGAAACAAAATTGGTTTAAAATTGCAAGCTACCTTTCATCTTTCTTTAATAGACCAATACACAAACATCTCTTACAGAAGAAACAAAAACAAGAGAACAAATGATGATATAATATGTCATGATATAATATGATATAATGATATGTAAAGCACATAGAAATACAAAGCAAGGGTAGAAATAGGTTGGTGGTGCAGACAGTGAGTGGCAGTATTTCCTACAGGGTGGTCAGAGAAGGCATTTTTAAAAGCATATGAAACAAAAGATCCAGCTTTAGAAAGGTCCGCAGGACTGTGGTTAATGCAGAAAACTCAGAAAATGCAAAATTCTGAGTCAGAAATGAGTTTGGTGGTCCAAACATATTTGTTTGTGTTTTGGGGGGGTTGGAGTTTGGTTTTGTGAGGCAGGGTCTCCCTGTCTAGCTGGCCTAGAACTCACTGTGTAGACCAGGCTGACCTCAACCTCACAGAGATCCACCTGCCTCTGCCTCCTGAGTTTAGGGATTAAAGGTGTGTACTGCCATGCCAGGCTCAAATGTTCATTGTGGTGGTGATGGGGGTGGGGGGGGTTTAAGCCATGTGGCTAGAATTGAGCAACTAGAAAAAGGTATAAGTGATGAAGTGGGAAAATTCATCAGGAATCTAATCATACAGAGTCATACAAAAGGAATTAGACTTGAAATGGCAATCCAAATTTTAAGGTCTAATTTCTATTCCAAAATGATTGCCTTGATTACTGTGCACATAACAGATGAGAGGCTACTGAAAATGGAAACTGATCAGTGACTGAACTGGGGAGACCCTTGCTTCTCATTCACCTGGAAAACATACAGAAAGGACAACCATGCCCAAACACTGTGCGAACAAGGTACTGGTTTTAGCTGGATCTCCAAAAGATTCGGTTATATCCATTATATGCCATCTTATCATCATAGGAGTATTTACGCTCAGTATGAGACATACTTCTCAGAAAATGTGTATGTTTTCTCCTTGCCTCTGCTTTAACACTTTTCATCCACCATTAACAATGATCATGGCAGGATTTAATGGCTCAAACTGTTTTGGATTCTGACTTTAACTTGGGTTCAATTTTACTATTTATATATACTTCATTCTCTTTTCCTGATTATTAGTTTTTCTTTACTATTTAGGCATCCAAAATCTCATTTTAAAGAATTAAACTGCAGTGACTGGAGACATGACTCAACCATTAAAAGTACTTGCTTCTTTTGCAAAGGACCCCATTCGGTTCGGTTCCCAGCACCCACATAGCCGTTCCTAGATGCCTGCAACTCCAGCTCCAGTGGATCCAATGCCCTTTCTGGAACACACATACATACATACAGAGAGAGAGAGAGAGAGAGAGAGAGAGAGAGAGAGAGAGAGAGAGAGAGAGAGAATGAGAATTAAAATTTTTAAGTAATAGTCTTTAGAGCAATATATTGTACACTCTGATATAAAGCAAAGATTAACAACATTTTTTCCTTAAAGAAACACTGAATAATTTTTTTACACATCATCATCTTTCAGACACTGACTAGATAAGTTCACATCGAATACCATTTAAATATATTTTGTCTTCTATGATATATTCACCTGATCTGCTTTGCTGGATATCCTGTATCTACTAAACCAAATAGAATATTAGTCATTTTAAGTCTTCTTTTTCAAGCATGTGAAATTTCATTTTAATACCATTTTTTTCATTCAATGCACTGCCTGAGCAATTTCATACAGCATCAATGCTAGCAAATGTTCAAAGAAAATGGGAAAACTCTTCACAAGTAATGGATAAGAAAGTGAATTTGTCTATTTTCTCATTGTCTTAAACAGAGAATGACATTGTATTATGATAGTAATATCTCCAAAACAGGCCAAAGGTGTATGGGAGATCATGTGTGCACCAGTCCAAGTAGTACAATATGAGAGAAGCAATACCTGCCAGTGTTTCACACTACCACACTCCATTTTTTTGATAACAAGGTTTTCTCACTAGAAATATTGTATTAACACTGGAAACAAATTTTGAACTGTGAAAAATCACTTACCTTAATTCTATTAATTATCATAGAACAGTCAATGTTAAAATGGCTATTTATATATTTTTTCTAACATGTGCTCCAAGCTCAGAGTTGTGTTTTCACCTGATGAACCAAGACTAGAATTTGTTTTGGCTGAACACGAAAGTAAAGTGATAAATTATCAATCAGTTCATCCTTTACAAAAATAAATATATTCTAAATTTATATACTAGAAACTAACAGATTATATTTATATATTAACATTTCATGCTTATATTACATAAGACCCATTGAGAGGAAGGAAAAATTTCATAAGGATTTATTAAAATATTTCCTATTATTCCAAGAACAATCAATTGTTACATATGAATTCTGTATAAAGTAGACATCTTAGCTGTATCAAAATAAGCCTTTATGATATAAAAGCAGATTCAAAAAGCTCCTTCTAAACCAGTGATATTTCTCTTCTTTTATACAACAAAGTCATTGAGTAGACCTTGATGCTAACTTCAAGTTTAGATAGCTTTACCAATAAAAGAAATAGGAAAGAATAATCCTTAATTCAACACTAAAAGGAAGACCCTTATGATACAAAAATAGAACCCAAAAAAGTATTAATTTGTGACTATAAGGCTGATCTTCCATTCTTATAGTATTCAAATTCCTCCATGACATCCAAATTGGACTTTTTAAAAGTCAATAAAATAAAGAGGCCATTTAAGAGCAGGATCAAGCTCTACAGTGAAAGAAAAAATTATAATAAAGACTTTTCAGCCCTAAATATTTAGTTTGGGACAATGAGCAGAATAGGACACATTTCATCTGCCACCATTTAAGCAGTACTACAAAATAATGTTACTTAGGTAAATGTGGTGTATTATATGATTCTAGTCATTTGTTTAAAGGTATCAACAAGTAACAGCATACCCACCAGCTTGAAGCCTACAGAGTCCAGTATTCTGGGCATATCTTTCCAAATGATTTAGTAATGCCTTTTTAACACTACAAACATAAATCTACCATAATACTAAAACTTCAACATATTTTAGTGTTTCTGGAGTTGCTGAAAAATGAAAAGGTATCCAAGGGAAATGCATTATGTACTTATTATAACTCAAAAAAATTAGTTCCTAATATGTAAGATAATTCTCCAAACATATAAGATAATTCTCCACCATTTACGTTCCAGTACATTTTAGTATATTTTAACTTCTAGGATCTTATTGCACTTTGGGAAATTAGGGTGAAACAAGGTTTCAAAAAATAGCATGCAATTATGCTTAAATTCATCCAAAATGGCATTTTTACAACTATATTGAAATATTTTCCTTCATACAAGTTAACAAAATGCATTTTACACACACACACACACACACAAAATACAGTGCTTTTTTGAACATGGAGCAGTGTAAATTTATTTTTAAAACATCATACCCCACAAGACCTCCAATGAGTCGATTTACTGCAACAGTGGAACAAATTTGTTAAAATAGATCTGTGTTCAGCTGAGCCATTTATCCATATTACAGTATAGAACTTGAAATAAATCCTAAAATCAAGGTTTAAAGCCATTTTAAGAGAAAAGTGTTTTGTAGCTTTCTCTTCAAGAGGTATCTTTCTTTTCCCAAATCATCCAAGTTTAATTAAAAGATTCACTGTGAAGGGTCATTCTTTCTCAGCAGAACTTCAAAAAACTGCTATCACTGTCAGTATGGTGTATATCTTATCTGACTGAATGATATTATCTAGAAAGTAAGGTTGGAGAAGGTAAATCAGATGATAGTTCTTTTGATACAGGGTATAAATGAATGGCTCACTTTCTTAATCGCCATTTGATAGAGGTAAGACTAGTTATAGTAGTAAAGAGGGAACACCCTTCCAAATGGGTCAACATATTGATATAGATGATATCCTGGAGGATAATTGGTATAAGATGACATCTCTGGCATGTGAACATATCGAAGAATAGAGGCTGTTGATGATTGACCAAATATCATGGGCAAAGATGGGCTTTGGCTATAAATAAAGTGTTGCTCTCCTGCATCCCCACACACTGGATATCTTCCTGGTGTTGGCGAAAATGAGGGTGGTACATTATATTGCTTCGGAGGATTGATAGGGCAAAAGTATAACATTTGTTGACTTTGATATCCAAGATAATGGTAAGCAAGTGATGAGACAGGAGGTAATATTTCTCTAGTACCAGGATTAGAACCATCTTCAGGAGGAAGAAGTAGTAAATTACTATATGCCATTGATGAACCATGAATGGCTTTCTGATGAGACAAATGAGGTGGATATGTATACAGTCCTGTTGAAGGAGCATCAATATCTTCACGAGGCTGGTTATAATAGTACCTGGATGATATATGTCCCTTGGAAGGCAGTGACATCATGGTTTGGCACTTTGGCGGAATGTGGTGTTTATGGTAGTGCTTATGTTGGTGCTTATGGTGGTGTTTATTGTAGTGCTTATATTGGTGCTTATGGTGGTGTTTATTGTAGTGCTTGTGGTGGTGTTTATGATAGTGCTTGTGTTCGTCCTTATGGTGGTGCTTACGTAGCTGCCTTTTAGACTTTAAAGAAATTTTAGTTGATCGTGAAGCTTTATGATGATGAACTTTTGCACGGGCAGTGTGTCTTCCAGGTGTCTTATGGCGGTGCTTGATATGTGCCCTTAAGTCTCTTTTAGACAAATATGTTCTCTTGCATCCCTGGACTCTGTGGCACAGGAAGATAGACCCCTGTGTATTCTCCTCGATCCTCAGCACAGAATTTCTACGTCCTGGACATACATGAAGTCCATTTTTTTCATATGAAGTAGCACAGTTACAGCAAAAAGTATGTTTGCGTGGAATTATCCGTCCATACATTTTAATAGGCAAATCACATTTCTCACAGAAATGAACTGGTAAATCCCTTTTCCCTGTGCTGATTATCTTATAGTCCTTTGAAAGGTGTCCGGTTCTCTTCTTTCTCAATGGTTTATTTACTTTGTAGTCATATTGTCCTTCATTGGGTTCACGTTGTTTACCAGCAGGCATCCCATTCATAGTTCTTGGAGTCTTAGAACATGGAGTCCTGCCCCACTTTCTCAGAAATGAGCTTTGAACAGTTTCATCTGTGAATGCCAAATCCACTTGACAGTCCAGAATTCTAAGTGCCCAATAATCATTATAGCGTCACAAATTTCATCTGTAAATGTCAGATCCTTCCAACAATCCTGAACTATGAATGGCAAGTAACCATTATAGTGTCACCTACACAGCCAGTAGTGCGCATGCGCTAAATCTTGATGCGGAAGTGAAACCAGGTCCTTCACTAGATGGGGCTTTCCTCTCAAGAGTTTCATTCCTCTCACTTTCCCTAATCCACAACTGTAGGAAGGAGGTCGAACTGAGTAAGTGAAAGTGTTTAATTTTCTAAACAGGGAACGCAGTATTTGGCAGTGGAAATCGAGACTGATGGGAGCTGGGAACATTCTTCCTGCAAGCACTGCAGAACGCTGCTTTCTAAGAGTGACTTATTTTTATACCAGTACATTTTTGTAAACAGCTTTAAATCCTTCACTAGAATGAGATGGGACAGTGTGTATCTCTATATATGCAGATAAGTTCACAAAAATATACAATTAAGATTTTGTGATTTCATGATATTATGAATTTTAAACTACCTCAGTCTGCAGGATGAAAGAATTGCATTTATCTTATCAAGGAAAAATCATCTTAATTAGTGAATATGGTAACTACATTGAGCTATTCATTTGCTGCTCTTGCTTAAAGAATGACCAGAGGTCAAAAAACACTGTATGAAATTCTCAAAGATTCAATAACAGTATTTTTTAAAAGAATGATTAAGTACAAGGAAGATGGGTAAGTGAGTACAGATACTTGCCACTAAGCCTAACAACCTGGTTGATTCCCTGAACCCACGTAGTAGATAAAAAACTGACTTCCATAGAATGTCTTCTGATGTCCATATCTGTGCTGGGTCTCCCCCCAATACACACACAAAATAGATAAATGTTAAAATGGTTATAAGCATAATCTACACTTCAGGAGAATATTTCCTGAATATGCAGATTTACCCTCTTGGCCAGCAGTCATTTATCCTGTGTCCTGGGGAAGAGAAGGAGGGTGAATTAGAGGAAAAGACAAGAAGGAGAGAGGGAGGGTGAAGGAAGGGAAAAGGGGAGGGAGAGAAGGAGGAAGGGAGGATGGAGGAGGGAGAGACGGAAGAGCTATCAACACATTGATAAATGAGAACCAAGTGTTTGAGACTTCTGGAGATATGGATAGACACTAATTTAATAGGGTTTAAGTAATGTCTCAGAAGGATATATATATAGGATATTAGAAAGTGGGATGGGTGACTTTGATGAGGCTGTCATCTAATTTGGGTCATACAACATTTTGTGGTACAGTATCTGTATGTTGCTGGGCACAGAATGGTGAAAATATTGGTGCAAATTTCAATAAGGATTATATTATTCTTGTTAAATAAACTCTTAATTGACTCATAGTTTTATTTTTCAAAAAAAAAGATATTTCCTGGAATAAGTGGGTAAATTTATCCTCACAATTGATTAACGTAGAAACAGAAAACTATTCCCAGTCCCATTATTGTTTTACATGATAACAGAGAATTATATTGGTTTCATTGCTGAATTAGCATGTAGTGATCATTTTATTTTATTCTGGCTCTGGCATACTAAATTGATTCTGGGCTACAGAAAAAAAAAATAACCACACACACACACCCCAAAGTGCAGAAAGCCAACTCAGGTATCAGTGCTCATCAATGCCCAAAGTACTGCAGTCCTAGCAAAGACACAATACTCCTTGAAGGTATGAAGGTAATACTGAGGCCAAGAAGGTAAGTGTGCTTCCATAGCCTCTTACATTTCACTCTATTACATGTTGAAAGCACTCCAGAGTTACACTCCTCAGGGTCTTAAGGAGACTTCTGAAATAGCTTTTAATTTTTACTCTTAATTCTTGCTCTTTTGTCAAGTCATAGGCACTGCTAGTACATGGTGACTGATATCAGTTCAGTTTAAATATTGCCGTGTGCCTCATATCTATCCTCCCCTATATCTTGAACCTTGTAATGGCCAAACAATATTACCTTCACTTAGATCTCATTCATTCATGCATAGCAACTCCATTTCACATGCAAATCGATTTCTATGTTACATTTCAAGAGGCCTTCAAACACACCTAACATATCTACACATTGACACATGGACAGGTTCCTCTCAAAACATGCCTCTTACTATATGTTGAAGTTTTAGGGCATTTGAATTTTGTTAGTTTAAACAAGCTATATTTCAATTAACAGATTAAATTATACATCTTTTCAGGGTGTAGTGGCCCATGCCTTTATTAGAAGCATTCAGGAGGCAGAGGCAGGCAGATCTCTGTGAATTCAAGGCCAGCCTGGTCTACATAGCAAGTTCCAGGCCAGCTGGGGCTGCAAGGAGACCTTTTCTCAAAAAGACCAAAAGAATTATACATCTTTGGGGGATACAGTATAATATTTCAGTACATCTGAAAATCGTGTATTGATAACTCAAGCTACTTAGGTTGCCCATCATCTCAAATATTTATCATTTCTTCATGATGAGACTCTGTCCTTCAATCTAATCCTTTTCTGGCTATCTTGAATTTCATGACACAATGTTATTAACTATAATCACTGTCTGTGCAATGGAATAGCATTCCTACCTTCTGACTGTGACCATGTGACCATTAAGCAATCTCACCCTTGTTCACTCTTCTCCCTACCCTCTGGTAATCATTCTTTTATTTTTCTACTTCTATAAGCTCAGGATATTTCTTAAGATTCTATGTATGAGTGAAATAATGAAGCTTTCTGTGCCTGGGTTATTTCATTTAATATCATGATTTCAAGATAGACAGCATGTATGTTGCAGCAACCAATAGGATTCTGTGATATTTTATGGGTACCTAAGGGTCCCTTGTGTACATGTGCAACGTTTTATAAGCCAAACTTATTCTTACAAAACTGTATTTGTGCTGTCCCTATTATAAATGGTGAGCCAGAATTCTGAATAAAAACTAAAACTTGTAACATCAAACCATATACAAATATTCATGTTTATGATTATAATGAACTGCTTCCCAGGCTCTTCATCAAGTTTCAAAATATTTTAGTAATGTGCACATTACTAAATTCAAACACCATGAATACAAAAGCATAAAATCTTTTAAATGACCATAAATTATTTTCTCTTCTTTCCTTGAAGCAGTATTTTTCTATCAATACTGAGAAAATTTTTTATGTTACAACTTTGTTCTTACACATGACTGACCCCATGACCCTGGGGGAAAGCCAGCTCTTGGGGGAGTTTGTTTCTTTGTTTGTTCCTGTTGCTCCAGCTGACCTGGAACTATGTAGACCAGGCTGGCCTTGATCTCACAGAGATTCCCTACCTCTGCATCCTAGTACTGGGACTAAGGGCATGTGCCACCATGACCAGCTAGCTGGAAGTCAGCTCTTTCTTAATTGGTTAAATTTGCTTTTGTTGTCCATTGTGCCTATTTCTAGTTATTTTATTAATACATTGTAAGTTCAGCTTTTTATTGCTCTTATTATATGTTAGTTATACACAATGTAATTCATTATAATGTTTTTATACATGTATATAGTATATTTTTATATCACCGCCACATTATCCTCTCTTCTTTTAAATATGTGTGTATGTGCCATTTTTTCACATCTGTGCACCTGTACTTGTGGGTGTGTGCATGTGGAAGCCTGAAGTTGACATTAGGTATCCCCTGGTTTGTTCTCCATTTTATTTTATTGAGGCTGGGTTTCTCACTGAACCCAGAGTTCACAAATTTTGGACAATTCACCTAACCAGCATGCTCCCAGGATCCCATCTCTGCCTCCTCGGTTCTGGGATTACAGGCAGCCACCAAGCCTGCCCAGCTTTTAGTGGGTTCCAGGGATCTGGTCCTCATGCTTCCGTGGCAATCATCTTCTAAGCTTCCCCATTACTCTCTCTTGTCTCCCTCCCGCTCCTTCTGATCACCTTCTGCTTCTCAACCAGTATCCCTTTTACATTTGTGTTGGGGGTCCCAGCACTCAGGACCAGCCTGATGGGAACTGAAGGAGCTCCGCCGTAGGGGGAGGAGGCGAATAGGCACAGAGTCAGCACACAGACTCCGGGCGTTGAGCAGAAAGCCAGCAGCGGTAGTCTGCTGCAAACTCATTTATTCAAGAAAGAGCAGAGTGTCTTATAGGTCTAGTTAGCCAATAGCCTTATGGGGTGGGGTCCTGACTTTAGCCAATTGCAGTTTGTTCCCAGGTGGATTAGGTTCTGTCCAGGTGCTGGGCAGAAACTGGCTTTACAACCAACCAGTGTGGAGCACCACACCCACGAGAGCCATTCCTTCATTCCTCCTGGCAGGTGGCCTAGCTAGGCCCACCCTGCATTATGCCCAACACATTTGTTTCAGGGTATGTACATGTGTGTGAGAGAGGGACAGAGACAGAGACAGAGAGACAGTGAAAGAGACCTGTGAGATTTATTTAGGCTTGCTTACAGTAGGATAGGTGAGGGGTTTTTTTAATAGACAACTTACCAATGGTTATACTACTGAAGAAAATGTCGCTCCCTCCGCTAGTGACCATTAATTACCTATAGATCTCCCTCCATTATAGATTGTTGAATCTTTTATTTAATCTTTTATTATTTTTATTTGATGTGTATGAGTGTATTACCTGCATGTTTTTATGCACCCATGTTGTGCAGTGCCAGTGGCAGTCAGAAGAGAGTGTTGAATCCCCTGGAACTGGATTTACAGACGGTGGCATGCTGGGAATCGAACCCAGGCCCTCTGCAAGAGCAGCCAGTGCCATCCGTCCAGCTCCCAGAATGTTGAATCTTGTGCAGGTCTTCTGCAGATAATCACAGCTACTGACAAGTCAAGAATACAATGACATTATCGTGCCTGGAAGACAGTATTCCACATCCCTCTATCCTGTTCTTGGCTTTCACATTCTTTCAGCTACCCCTCTTCTCAGATAAGCCTTAAGCCTTGGAAGGTTTTTATTTTGTTTTTGAGAAGAGGTCTTGTCAGGAGCCATTTGCCTGCCTTGAACTATGCCCTAGTTTAGGGTTAAGCAGAAGTCAGTCACAGAAGTGCTGTGGGAGCAGGATGCTTTGCTATGCAAATACTTTATGGCTCCTAAGTGGAAATTTACCTCGGGCCCAAGGCTGAGGACCCATGTAAAAAGATTGTGGGTGGCTTGAATGGTTCTACCTATGTAAATGCACGCTTATTTTTGCTTGGAGCTCTTGACCTATTGTTTTGTTCCTCATGCAGCTGTAAGATACACTGCATGTAAAATACAATGAGCAAAATAAAGTCGGGGCCTCAGTATTGACTGACAGCCCTCCCAAGTCTACAAGTCTATCCTCTCTCCCTCTCCCTCTCCCTCTCTCTTTCTCTCTCTCTCTCCCACTCCCTCCCCCTCTCTCTCCCACTCCCTCCCCTTCTCAATCCTCACTCCCCCCTTCAGGTACGGTTCGATTCTGCCTTCAGGCTCTGGCAGGGTCTTATGTAGTCCAGGCTGGCCTCAAACTCTCTATGATCTTCAACTCCTGATCTTCCTGCCTCTACCTCTGAAGTATTGGAATTAAAGATATGCATCATTAGCCATGGCTAATGCAGAGCTATAGATGGAACCCAGGGCCTATTGCATGCTAGTCAAGCATTCCACAAAAAGAGCCTAACTTCAGCTTTTTAATAATTGAAACATCTTTACTATCAATAAGTGATACCAGCTTCTATTTCAGAAACCCTACACTTAAGAAATGACCTTAAGCATACTGATTACCTCCAATTGAAGCACTTGCTTGCTTATAGCTGGGAGGCCAAACCTGAAAGCCCTTAATAATTATTATTTGGTGAATTGTTGATGCGATAAAGGACGTTGACCTTCCATTTATCCTCAGATTTAGGAAGCTATCTTGTAACACCTGAAAAGCTGCCTTTACAGTTGATCTTTATTTACGCCTTTAAACAAAAAATTAAATGGGCTTCCATTCAGCTACCTCCTTTAGGGCATAGTGACTCTGTCCTTCAATCTCACTACTCTTAAAAGTTGCTAGGCCTACATTCAATTGACAAAAGGGAGATTCAGTATCTGTCAGGCTAACAGTGATTGGATATAAAAAGGTTTACGATTGAAGATTTAAAGAGATGGGTCTTTTGAAATTGCCTGGATTTATGGATATCTGTTAGAATATGGCTATCTCTTAAAACAAAATAAAACAAAATCTAAATGAGACTGACAATGAAGAGCTACATATTGCACATGAAGGAGTATCAACATGCACAATTAATACCAGAAACCAGGCTGAAACATTTCCGTTTAAGCCACATGCCATCTGGCCCAGAAGCAGTCATTCTACCAGACTGACACCAAAGGTCAGCAGGAGTGAGAGCCGTATGTCCCGCTGCCAGGCTCCTGGATTTTATTTCTCATTTAAGGGAATCTGATCTGTCATTCCTCTGGCTCCTGTGGGTTTTAAATTCACATAATCAACATATCACTGCCAGAGACTTAGTAATAGCTGAGGCAGTTTAAAGGTGAGTGGAGAATAATCGTACTCCCATGCCAGATGCCTTCAGTTCTGCAAAGATATAAAACGTCCATCTCCAGCTCCAAAAAGTAAGGCAGATTTCCCTGTGTGTAGGAGTCTTGCCTCTCTTCAAATATGCTAATAGCTATATTTTACGTCCTGGGAGGGCTGGGCCTTGCCAAAAGTTTAGAACAGTTGTTCTCCAAATGTGGTTCCCAGACCTCTGGGATTCCCAATTCCCCTTCAAAGGGGCCTGAAGGTCAAAACTAGTTCCATAATATAACTGTTATTTGCCTCTTTCACTGCTTGACAATTGCACTGATGATCCAAAAACAATAGTTGGTAGAACTGCTGAGTATGAGGCAAGACAATGACACTGAGTTGTATTGGTAGTACCTGACTTTTTCACTTCCACACAGGGGGAAAATGCCGATTTCACTTAAGAATACTCTTGACAAGGCTCTAAAAATTATTAATCTCATTGTATCTGAACCATTAGTGCCCACCCTTCCCACATTTTGTATGACTGGAGAACACACATAAGGTACTTCTGCTGCATGCTCAGTTGCAATGGTTGTCTTAGGACAAGGCATGCTAGCATGTGAGTTGGAAGGTGAGTTAGCTGATTTATTTTCATGGATGCTATTTTTATCTGGAAGAACTGACAAATTGTGACTAGTCAAAATTGAATATTTAGTTGACATTTCTCAAAAATGAACTAAGTCATCCAGTTACTTTAAAGAAAATGACCCATAGTATTTGCTACCAATGATAAAACTGAAGTTTTTCAATGAAAATTGGAATTTTGATAACCTTGTATCTGCAGTCATGACTGTGACAGCTTCCCAGCACTAAAGTCTTTATGTACTGACATTAGTGATGATTGCTAACAAGCAGGGCAATTTTTTTAAATTATATAATGAAATGTGTCAACATTTGGGAGATCTGCATAGCTCAGGCAACCAATATTTTCCAGATGTCTAACAGTTTGATGTTAGGATTAACTTGCCCACTTAATTCCCTGAAAATGCCACTGTTTTATTTCAAATTTCATATTGAAACTTCCCTTTCAGAATTATCACTTACTGAATCTTGGTTTAGATTCAAAGAAGTGCATCTACAGTTACCTGGGCTTTTCAAATACCCCTCTTGTTTTCCAACAATATAATAGTGTGACCTTAGATTTTATTCCTATATGTCACCAAAATCATTAATCACAGGGCCTTGAATTCTGAAGCAGATATGAGAATCTGGCTATCTTCTATTGCACATTAAACAGAATTACAAAAATTAAAATAAGCTGGACCTGGCAATACATCCTCTAATTCAGTTATCTGGAAGGCTAAGGTAGGAGGGCTGCAAATTAAAAGTCTGCTAGAACCACAGAGTGAGTTCAAGGCCAGCCGGAGCATCTTAGTGAGAGTATGACTCAAAATGGCCGTTGATACAACTCAGTGGTAGAGTGCTTGAATGAGGTCCTATATTCAATCTCCAGTATGAAAGAAAAATAAAAAACAAAACAGGGACTGGCAAGATGAGTGAGTGTGTAAAGGTCTTTGCTGCCAAGCTTGATGACTTGAGTTCAGTCCCTGAACCTCACACAGTGGAAGGAGAGAACCAACTCCCACAAGTTGTCCTCTGACCTCCACTTGTATGCCATGCCATGCATACACACACACACACACACACAAATAAATAATAAATAAACAAACTTTAAAAATTAAGCAATTTGGAGGCTGTAGAGATGGCTCAGGGGTTAAGAGCACTGGCTTTTCTCACAAAGGACCCAAGTTCAGTTCCCAGCACCCGCATGGTAGCTAACAACTGTCTGTGACTACAGTTCTGGGAATTCAGCACCCTCTTCTGACCTCCACCAGCAATGCATGTGTGGGTGCACTTACACACAGAAAAAAATATACACATAAAATAAAAATAATAACATATTTTTAAAATTAAATTTCACTATTCTTGCTAAATTTTGTGTTTAGGAAGGTTTTGTTTCATAAAATGTGTTTTCTATATTATATTAATATAGAATGAGTTTATTTTTAAAATGAGATTTTTGTTTCTAAATGGATATACTACACATAAACATTAAGCTCACTGGGTTCCTCAATAATATTTAGTAAAGTAAGGAAGAGGACCCTTGTGAGTAAAATATTTAAGAACATCTGTTCTACCATAATAACCAGAACAGTGTAGTACTGGCATCAGAAGAGGCCCATAGACCAGTGAAACAAAATCCCCAGAAAGGAATCTACAGCCAATTGATTCTTGACAAGGTTCCAAAACCATACATTGAAGGAAAGACAACCGAGTGCCCAAATGGTGCTAGGAAAGTAGATATCTACATTCAGAAGAATGAAACTAGAGCTCTGTCATCCTTTGCAAAAATCAACTCAAAATAGATCAAAGACCTTAATATAAGGCCTAAAATTTTGAAAGGACTAGAGGATATCATAAGGGAAACACTTCAAGTACAGGCAAGGACTTTCTAGATTCTATTCCAAAAGTGCAGGAAAGAAATCTAAAACAGACAAATTGGATTACATAAATGTAAAAACCTTTACAACAAAAGAAGCAATCCATAACATAAAGAGACAGCCTACAGAATGGGAGAAAAATCTTTGCCATCTTGCAGAAGGTTAATATTCAGAATATGTAAAAAAGAAAAAATTAATCTTGGGCCTGGAGAGATGCCTCAGTAGTTAAGAACCCTTGTACTCAGGGTGGCACACACCTTTAATCCCAGCACCCCAGAGGCAAAAACAGACAGATCTCCATGAGATCAAGGCCAAACTGGTTTACAAAGCAGGTTCTAGTACAGGGAAACCCTGTCTAAATTTGATTCCCAGCACCCCAAATGGCAGCTCACAACTATCTATAACTCTATCTCCAGGGGATCCAGTGCCCTCTCCTTAAAAAAAAAGATTAAAACATGGGTAAATAATCTTAGTAAACATTTCTCAAAAGAAAAAAAAAATACAAATGACCAACAGATATATCAGAACTGCCCTTAGGTGATCTTCAACGTCTTTCCATCTTCCCAGACAGAGACCCAGCTTTTTCATCTTATATCCATTACCCCAAGCTCAGCTATTAATAATAATGATATTCCAAAATAATACTACAACAGGACACACGAGGAGCCAATCTTCTTGCAAAGGTCAGCAAGAACTCATTTGCGCTAAGAAATACTTGTAAGCCAAATAAAAACATCTTATAAATACAGCAATGCTAATTTCCAAATACATAAAAATGACACTAAAAATAAATTTTTATTATAAAGCATTAACTGATTCATAAAGGCTTCTGACCATTATTTATTTATTATTATTTATATCTTTTTCAAACAATGCAATGACACACTTCTGGAAGACAAAAAGTTTTCACAATGAAAAGATGACAAAGTGATCTTCACCTTGGTAAACATTGAGACATAAACTGTTTAAATGTAATAAGCAGCACGAACTGTAAATACTGTAAATTCACTGCCTGCAAGACAATTCTCGGGTGTTCAGAGTGTTATCTTTAATGCTGTAAGTCCACCATAGCCATCAAAGTATTTAAAGTAAAACTCTAATCAAGAAAGTCAACATACCCCAATGAAAGCTAATGGGGCTAGAGAGATGACTCAGTGGTTAAGAGAAGAGGACCCAAGTTCAGTTCCCAGCACCCAGATCAGATAGCAACTCAAGCTTCAGGGAATCTGACACTTTCTGGCCTCAGTGGGTACCAGCACTCGTGTGCATATACCCATATACAAACCCACACATATGCACATAATTAAAAATAATAGGATAATTTTAATTAATAGTCCAATACAGTAACAGGGCTTAACAAAGGAACACAAAACAAAGTGCTGTAAGAACTCCAGGGAAGTTCTAGAACATGCTTTGCAAGCATTCTAGAGCCCCTGGATCTGCATTGTTATGTTCTTGTGTTGGAGACTGAAGCCAGAGCCTGGTGGACGCTAGGCAACCACTCTACTACTGACCTACAGTCAGCCAATGGATCTGCATCTTTAAAATGTAATTTAAATGAATAAAGGAGAGCATCTAGACTTCTAAGTGAACAACACTGACGAAAACTCACATTGCAAGGGCAGTGTACTAGACATGGTAGGGGCTCAAAAAACAGTGTGAGACATTCTTAGGACAGCCATTTTGGAGCCAAATGTTAGAGTGCTGGATGGGTTAATAAAGAGTACAAATCTATTCCTACAGGCAATTCAAAACCACTGAGTAAAGAAATTAAAGAAAGAGAGAGCAGAATATGAGGTAGATTGGTAAACTGGGACAGAAATTAGAAAGTCCTAGTAGGAAGCAATTTACAATTCATGACTAAGATTGTTCAAGTCTGACTAGAGAAAATAAAAGCCAAAATGAATGAGCATAAGGGAGACATTGAAGGGTCACAGTTTGGTAACCAAGGCAGGAAAGAGAGAAAACTCCAAGATTTCAAGCCCAAGAGACTCACATTGTACAATTACACTGGAACCATTTGGTCTGGGGTATATCGCCTTACTCCTAAGTTTTGATGCTAGTCTACTGAAAGGAAGGAAGCCCGTGTTCCCGGAATTGGAGGGATTTTTACCCCACTAGAAAAGGTAAAACAGCATACAGGAATTGCCACTGGTCAGTTCTTCAACTGTTTGAATGGTGTTTGCTCCTTCTCACCACAGGACAGTAAGACCTAAGTTTATTTACAAGCCAATGCACTAGCCAGCCCACTTTCAGGCCATTCTCATCACTACACACTTTTGCAGGCTTCTCCCCAGGCTCCTAAAGCAGCAAGGTGTTTGCACTTGGTTTTAAGTTTTGCAAATTTCATAAATATATTTTGATCAAATTTAAATCCTGTCCCCCATCTGCACCTCCTCCAGTACCTTCCACCCAACTTCATGCACTCTATTTTACATACACACACACGCGCGCGCACACACACACACACACACACACACACAGATGCACACATTATATATACATATATACCTACAGAATCAATTTTGTGTTCCCAAATTTGGAGTGGGTCCATCCCCCGGAACCCGTTCAACTTAACAAGAGTCTCACCCTTAAACAAGACTGAGACTTCTCCTCCTAGCAGGCATCAGTTGCCAATAGTTCCTCAGGTAGGACTGGGTTTTTTATCCTCTTCCCCTCTTCTATGCTGGGATTCTGTCTGGCTTGAGCTTACATGGGACTTGTGCATGCTGTCACCATTGCTGTGAGTTCATATGAGTAACTAGCCAGCTGTTTGGAAACCTGTTTCCCTATGGCCAACCACTCCCTCTGGTTCTTACAATCTTTCTGCCCCTCTTCTGTAATGACCCCTGAGCCTCAGGAGGCAGAAGTTTGATATACGTGTCATATTCAGGGATTAGCACTATGCAGTCTGTTATTCTCTACAAGTTGGCCAGTTGTGGGTTTCTGTGTTAATCACCATCTGCTGCATGTGGAAGCTTCTCTGGTGAGACTTAAGAGATGAATTCATCTATGGGAATAAGTCATTAGAACTAAGTTTAATACTATATATATATTTAGCAAAATAATTGTTTTAGCCTCTCCCCTGTAGCCTGTGACCCGTTTAGCCACAGGTTCCTAAACCTGGTATCAGTGTCAGGTATGAGTTCCATCTTATGAAGTGAACTTTAAATTCAATTAGAAAGTTATTGGTTACTCCTATAATTTTTGTGCCAATATTGCACCTGTGGGCATATCTTGCTGGGCTAGTTGTTGTAGCTCAGAGGATTCACAGCTGAGTAACGTTGATGACTAACTTTCTCTTCTGGCAGCATACATAGCACCTTCCAGCACTATGAAAGCTAGCCAGTACCTTAGATAGGAGAACTCAGACTTCTGATCTATGACTTAATTGTCTTCAGCTTTACTCCACAACTGTAGGCAATTAACACCTGCCTCCAATCCCCTTTTCCAGATCTTTTAACTGTAACTTGCCCTCCTGGAGGACCAAGATCAGGATAAGTCTTTTGCATAGTACTTGGTCCAGTTCTAAGGGTAAGAGAAGACAAGAATGAAGGCCTAGGGAGATTACTTAATGGTAAAGTGCTTGCCAAGCAAGCATGAGGTTCTCCATTGTTTCCCACATAAAAGTTGGGGATGGTGGGACACCTGCCATCCCAAAGATGAGAAGACAAAGACACGTGGATCCCTGGGGCTCACTGGCTAGCCAGTCTAGCCTAATTCCGAGTTCCAGATTCCAGTGGAAGAGCCTGTTTCAAAAAAACAAGGTGGAAGGCTCCTGAAGGACAAAACCCAAGGTTATCTCCTGGCATGGATAGACAGACACACACACACACACACACACACAAGTGCGCATGCACACACACCAAAGAGAAGTTGTAGCACTAAAGATGAAACTTTTCACCCTGGAAAACAGGAAAGAGGGGGTTATAATGATGAGATAATAGTCTTCAGGTATAGAACGGACTCTGCTGGAAAGAGAGGAAGCCTAATTGTCTTCCCCATTTGGCCAAGGGCAGATCAATGGATTAGTTACAGCATGGGGGATTTACATAAGATCAAAGAATTTCTTGAACAAACAGGGAAATGGGTTTCAGAGGGGTTTTGTATAATTGCCTTTACAGGAGATGGCTAAGAATAGCCTAGCTTCTTAAGAGCCAGAAGGCCAGGAGGTACTCTGTGAACAAGCAAGGGGTGAACTTTGCTTGTTGTCCATTTCATAGCCTCTATTTTTTTAAACCTCCTTCCTTCACTGTAAGATAAACATTTGTATCCCCATGGAGGAGCTCTGAACCCCTTTCCAGAGAATAGCACTTGGCCAAATATATATAATAAAGTCACTGTCCCTGTGGCTGCCAGAACACTATAATAATTCCAAAAACTGTAAAGGCAATTTCTGACAAAATGATATCCTAGGCAGACAGACTCAAAATTGTTTCTTTAACTGAAGTGTTGCATGGCTGGTTTTTAATTAGGATGGATTAATACAGAGTTCTCATCTATAAGAAACGAAATTGAAAGGAAGGAAAAGCAATGAGGTAATTTAAGGGAGGAAAATAGCCTCTGGATCCTCTCCTTCCTAAATATAAGCCTAAAAAGAGAAGAAATTATATAAAAAATTGTCATTTGTCGCATACCCTAATAATCTCTGTGTCTAAAATCTCAAAGATATCACATAGCCTTCTAGTGTGTGTATGCATATATGCACATTGTGAACCGAAGTTCTCAGAAAAACACCTGCATCTTCAACTGAACCTCCTGCAAGGTTGATCAACTGATTAGAACTTCAGTGATTCTGGAGAGTTTACAATGTTGCAAGTTTGGAGCCTATTTATAGTTTATCTTGGTCTAGCTTTAGTCTCCTAAATAGCTATTCCTTGCCTAACTCCTCCTCTGATTTAATGTCCTATGACTAACAGATGAAAACTTTTGGAATGTATTAACTTAAAACGTTTTAGCTCTCACCAGTCAAAAGGCCTTTAAGCATGTCATCAGCATCTGAAGCCTATAGCAGAATTCTCCTCGCTTTGCTATTGACCCACCTAACAAATGTACCCATCAATGTATTTGAAAAGGGTCTTAATTTATGTCTTTCTTTATTCCATTATTATAAAACCATGAAACTATTTCCACACTGGAACATGGAATTCAAGGTGACCTAAACCTGTGTTCTCAGGCCATTCATATGGGCTCCAGAATAAACTACCTTTTATCCACTTTAAGGGGAGAGTTGTGCTGTTGCATCAACAATATTCTCATGTAAGAATTCCTATATATGTTTAGTGTAAACACATATATCCTCTCAGATATATTCTATGCATGTATCATTTTGTTTTCTAGTTCCACAATGGCATTGCGAGAGGACTATCCAGATGAATTATCTATATCCTCTATACTGCCTCATTTGGCAAAATCAAATAGCCTGCACGGTAACCTTGAAGATGACTTTCATAATCCTCCCCTGGAAAACTAGAAAACATTCTTGAATTTCCCATTCCAAGAAGCAATAGGAAAGAATTAGTAAGTTTTCTCTTTTTGCCACAGCACCATTCTTTTATACATACAATTCTAGAAAGGCATTGAAGAGAGAAATATAGGAAGAAGGCTAATTTTTCATCATCAAAATGAAGATTCTACCACATTTTTGGTAGAAATGAGGACCATGCCCACATATCAATTACCAAGTCTTGTTAGAACAATTCTGCCCTAGTATTTCTCACTTCTGGCCCCACTTGTTTCTCCCATTCCGTCAAAGGAATACAGCAATGACATCATATAATCAGTACTGCCAGGCTTCAGTCTAATCCCTCTCTGTTATTTTCCACACCACCATCAGCTATTTACTAAACAGAAACAAAATCACATCAATAATTCAAGTTAAAGTACTCACTGGTTCCCAAATGCCTACAAGAACAAATCCAAGATCGGCATCATGATGTTTTAGGTAGCTAGCTAAATTGATAGGCTCATTGATGGTTTAAGATGAACCCCTCCCACATAATCAGCTTTGATCGCCACCCCCTCTCTCTGGTAACAGGTTAATTTTAAGGAAAGGGGAAATAGCTCAACTATCCATCCTTACCATTTGACATATCACGTGAAAGGAGGGAGGGGACATCATAATTGCCCCCTTCTTAAGATTCAAAATACTCATGGAAGGGAGGAAGGTGGAGGTAATCCACTTTGCTGAGGCCCACTAAAGGAAGACCAGTGAAGCCAGGAAGATGGCTCAGCTGGTTAAATCACTAGCTGCACAAGTCCAGTAACTTGACCAGAGTTCAATCCCTGGTATAAGATGTGACTGAAGAGAAACCCCCAGCAGTTCCAGGACTCAGGAGGACTGACAGACACCTTGGCTACTCCAGCCAAACTTCCAGAATTCACAAGCATCTATGAAAAGGTACTGCAGCTCCTTAACACTGATAAGCTTCCTGAGAAGATAAGCTTCCTGACACCAATTACAGGCTGGTTTTTGTTAATTACCTTCCCCTTATTTAAAAAGCCCACCAACCATCCGAGGAGCTGCTAGCTTCCTCACTCCCCAGCTGGGAGCCTAGCCCTGTGCCCTTAATAAAGGTCCTGTTAATTCCCATGCCATAGTCTCTCCTTTGTTCCTGCTGGGTCTCACTCCAAACCAAACCTGAACTCAAACCTTACACCTGGAACCCACAGAAAAAAGCCAGATGATGTGATATTCACTTGTTATCTCAGCACTCCTGCTTTGAGATGGGACACAGAGACAGGAGAATTTCTCAGTGTCACAGCCCAGCTAGCCTTGAGTGTGCAGCTCATAGCAGAAACCAGAGAGACCCTGCTTCAACAAGGTGGAAAGTGAGAACACATGTACACATATAAATAAATAAAAATTGTTCAAAGGGAAGGGTATTTCCTCCTATTAAAGCATTGCTATTTTATCCATTTATTTTCTTTTTCTCTTTAATTTCTTTTTCAATTTATATTTTTATTGAACTTTTGTGCATTTCATACATCTTAATCATATTTAGACCCCCCCCTCCTCTCTCTGCATCCCCCGTAATCCCCCCACTGGATTTCATGAATTATGTCATATATGTTAAGGCCTCATTCTTTTTAGTCTGCTCTGTTACATAACTTTTGTCCAAAAGAATGGGATCTGAGTTGTATCTTTGGTTCTGGATGGAGACCTGGTATTCCAAACTGCCAAAAAGATCCTAATATTATTACCTAGCTGTAGGAGGCTTTCTGGTAAAGAGCAAAGACATACGATTGTCTTTGTTCCTTAAGAATTAATCCAAATGGGGGCTGGAGAGATGGCTAAGTAGTTAAGAGCATTGGCTGCTCTTGATTCTCAGCACCCACAGGTTGACC
Source organism: Eospalax fontanierii (assembly GCA_035773235.1). Classification (NCBI taxonomy): domain Eukaryota; kingdom Metazoa; phylum Chordata; class Mammalia; order Rodentia; family Spalacidae; genus Eospalax; species Eospalax fontanierii. Next base: position 19,808,936 of record CM069525.1, on the reverse strand, counting down.
AACAACTGTCATCTGGAACTCCAGGTCCCGGGGATCTGATGCCTTCTTCTGGCCCACTCAGGCATTGCGCACACAGGTGTATGTACTTACTTGCATGCAAGGAGAACACTCACACAGAATAGTGCCTAGGTGCTTTTGGCACTTGAAGTCATTTCCTTCTCCCTAGCCCCAATTTAATATTTCCATTAGACAGGCACATACATGAACAATAAATTAAATCCATCTGTACTTACTGAGATTATTTGCAAGACACTTCAAAGAATTTGCTTTTCCTGTGCTTTTTATTTCTATTCATTAGTTCATATAATTACATTGTTGCTGCTGAAAATTTTTGCTGACTTTTCCCTTCTTGGAATAAGATAGAATAAGTAGAGCAATGAAAACCCCCAGATCATTTTCAGATAGCATTACTGGGAAGCATCTTGTGGGTGTATCAAGGTTCCTGGTATGTATTTCCATCTACCTATATTTTTCTTTAATTAATTTCAACAACACTTTGAAGTTGCAAGGTTGCAAGTCTTTCATAGCCTCTGTTAAGTTTATTCCAAGTATTTTATTCTTTTGATGTTAAAAATGGGATTGATTCCTTAATTTCTTATGCGGATTGTACATTGTCAATGAAGACAAAAAGAAATTTGTGAGTTCATTATTTTATCCTGCACCGTTGCTGAATTTATTAGTTATAATGTATTTTGTGTGTATGGAATTTCTAGTGTTTATTCTTTGTAAAATAGCATCATTTATATATAAAAACAGTTATTTATTTTTTTCCTTTTTGATTTGGGTTCTTTTTGTTTTGCTCATCTTTGAGAAAGATTTGACTAGGATTTCCAAAATTATCAGAACTGTGTCAAAGAGAAGTGGAAAGTATGTGCGCTTTGTTCCTGAGATTTCAAAACAATAATCTGGTTTTTATTATAGATACATTCGCTGTATACATTTTCTAGTTGGCTTTTATCTAATTTAATTCTTTATATGCATGTGAACTCACCTCATAATGACTTAGAGAAAATATTGTTTTTAAAGGAATATTGTTGCTTTTTCATAAAATACTTTAGATTTAAATACAAGGGAGAGAAAGGTACTTAGGAAAAAGACTATACACAGAGAGGTGTTGATGTGAACTTCTCAAGAGATTTGCTGACTTTTGGCACTGATGCACTTGGTAGAATTCTCAAAAACATTAATGCTCATAAGTAAACATAACTAGATGGTTTTGTTTCTCTACTCTAAAAAAATACTAACACACATAAAATAAAAATAAATAAATAAATAAAAATTTAGAGAGTTAATTCACATGAGCCTGCCAGTCATCTGAACATGAAAACATCCTTTGGGAAACCTATATGTTCTAGAGACTGAAAAAATGGTCTGAAGCCTAACTAAATATTTAGGTCAGAACAATAATCTGCCTAGCAATTGTCCACTGTCATCCCATGACATTGTTTTCCTTCCTTGCAATGGCCCCTTTGATCATGCCAAACCTCACCCCTTAACAGTAATTCATTTTGTAGTAATTCATTTTGTAGTAAACCAGTATGTCATCTAACCTACACTCAATGTCCTGTTTGAATTCATTTGACATCTCTACCAAAGATTAGGAAACTCAGAGGAGGCCAGAATGAGATCCCAGCAACAATGCCCTTCAGGACCCTTCTCAGTCTAGCCTCTACCAAACGGTCTTGCTCATCACTAACCTCTCCTTGGCTGCCGTTCAAACTCTAGCTTCAGTTTCCCAGTGAATATTTGTTGTTTTCTCCACTACATTTGTGCTTTCTATCAGGCTAGACTTTCTGGCTGAACTGAATATTCTCTCCTTGCTTGCCTGGTTGTCTCCAATGCATACTATGAAATTCTGCTCTAGGGATACAGGTGGCTGAATGCCGAAGTGCTTGCTTAGCATATACAAAGCCCTAGGTTCTATCACCAACAGCACAAAAACAAATAAAACACTAAAATTCAGTTTCATGTTTTTCAGGAAAGCTTCCCAGCCAGGACCTCACACCAAGCCTAGATTCTTACCCACATTTCTATAACAAGTGGGGATTGCCTAAGAACATCAACAAAGTAAGAGCTCAAAGGAGAAAAGATTTTTTTAAAAGAATTCAGAACTCAGTATTTGTCAAAAGTCATTAAAGTGCTTATTATTTAAAATAAAAATCAAAACTTACTTGGACTTGAATTTCTGCTAGTTTTAGAAATCTTATTGGTGAAATATACTATAGTTATTTTCTCCTGGCTTGAAATGACCACTAACGTCACGAAACAGAGTTGTTGTGGTAACCTGAAAAAGACTTTAGCATTCAGTCATGGTAACAAAGTAAGCAGAAAAATACAGTGGATAGGTAAGTCTAGGGTAAAGGTAATGTGACCATTACCCCCACTAGTAAAAGGAGTTGGTAGGGTCATAAGTCACTCATCTGAGATTCCAGTAACCATTCCCTCATGCCCCAACTCCCCACGGTCTAGATTTATAGACAACTGAGAATCGTCATTGGTGCCGCTGCCCTTGAATCAGATATACTGGGGCTGGGTCTTCCCAGTGATTTAGCTGCGTTTAAGTTGCTCATGCTCTTGTGAGTAGCCACAGTAAACTCACTGTTTCATCAAGCAGGACATGGATGGAATCCTTTCGTCTGTCAGTGCCCTCTTTATCTAGAGTGAATAGATTCATTTCTTTACATCTTCCCAGGAAAAGTGCCATAATGCATATTTTTTATATTTTATGTAAATGAGATTATAAAGTCCGTTTTACTGTGCTTTGGTTCAGCATTATGTTTTTAAGTGGCACATGTTGCTGAATGCAGCTGTAATTTGTTCGTGCTTACACATTCATTATTTGCTTGCCCTGATGCTGATGGGCATTTGGATCCTTCCAATTTTAGACTCTTACATGTGGTGCTTTTATGCTTTTGATCAACATAGATGTACATCTCTTTCAGGAATACATTAGGTTGAACAATATGAAATTTCCAATATTCAACCATTCATTTGCTTGCTAAAATAGCCACTTAATACCTGTGAGTGGAATTGTTGGGTCATAGGTCACATATATGTATGTATGTCACTTTAGAAGATATTGGCAAATATGTTCTGGTATCTCTCTCACTTGCTCACTAGCTCTCTCTCTCTCTCTCTCTCTCTCTCTCTCTGGCCTCCTTCCACCTCCCTTGTCCTTGGAATCTCCATCAAATAAATTCAAACAAGTCACAGAGTATATAGTGCTGAAGTAGAATTTATTACAAGATAACATGAGTCACTCTCAAGGGTGAGCATTACAATGACCAAAAGGGACATTGCAAAGGAGGAAAACACTCTCTTATGAGATGACAGTGGATAATGGCAAGGGAAATAGTTGTGCTGTCTAGTTAGGCTTTCTACTATTTTCTCAAAGTCTCTAAAATAGATAGATTTTTGTTGTTGTTCACGTGTTTGGCAAGCCCATTTGGATTAAATTTTAAAATACATGTTTATTTTATTTGGGGGTCTGGAGAGTTGGCTCAGCAGTTAAAAGCACTGGATGCTTTTGCTTAGGACCTGGGTTCGATTCCCAGCACCCATATGGTGGCTAACAACCATCTGTAACTCCAGTTCTAAGGGAATCCAAACTGATGCCCTCTTCTGACCTCCTTGAACATTGCACCACATGTGTGTACTTTCAAACATTCATACAATACATCCATACACATAAAATATATTTATTTTATTTTACTTCTGTGTAGCTATATGTGTCTGTGTGTATGTATGCACACATATGTGTGGGTATCCTCAGAGACCAGAAGAAGGCATCAGATCCCTTTGTGGAGGAGTTACAGGCAAATGTTAGCCACCCAACATGAGTGATGGAAACTAAACTTGGGTCCTCTGGAAGAGCAGCAAGTATTCCTAACCCCTGGGCTGCTTCTCCGTTGCTTGGTTTGACTCTTAAGGGAGGAGACAATGGCATTTCTTTGTTTTCTACCAGAAAGCCTCTTGCTAGATAGCAATTTATAATCTTCCTAGAACTTCAGAAAGTCATTGATAGGACTGAGATCTCATTCTTTTGACCAAAAAAAAAATGATTTCATAGAGTATATTTTTAAAAAGAAAGAAACAAGGAAGCAAAGAAAGAAAAATGAACATAAAAACAGCCATTTTGTACCAGGAAGCCTTCTCATAATGGGCCTCAAACAAGTCCTGCTACCTCTACCTTCCTCTGTTTTCTCCAGTACGTAGCCGTCCTTTCAGAAGTTGTTTTAAGTCTTGAAGAAGTGCAATTGTGGTGTTTCCTCCCTTCTCTTATATTTCAAATTTTAAAGATAGGCAGTTATTGTACTTTTCCCTTCCTTTATGTACCACTATTTTTTGCTTTCAAAATTATTGTTACCAGGGGTTGGAGAAATGTCTCAGAGGTTAAGAGTACTGACTACTCTTGCAGAGGACCTGGGTTCAAATTCTAGGTACCCACATAGCAGCTAACAACCCTCCATAACTCCAGTTCTAGGGAATCTGATGCCCTCTTCTGTCGTCTGCAGGCACTGCGTGACGTGGGTACACTTACATACATGCAGGCATAACACTCATACACACAAAGTAAAGACAAAATGAATCTTTAAATAAAAATAATTCGTGTTACCAGGGACATAGAAGGTGGTGCTCAAAGCTGATTTTGAAGTCCATCCTCAGTGTCCTTCAAGCCTGATAATTTTTAAATAGCCATCTAACAAGGTATAACTGAATCGCATGTTGGTTTTAGTTTGTACTTCCCTAATGACTAGTGAAGTTGAGCACCTTCTTACATATGTGTTCATAATTTGGATATATTTTGTGAATCAGATTGCGTCACTGCCTAACTGTCTGTTGGTTCACTGCCTCATTTTTTTTTAATGAGCTCAGGGGCACCTCCTGTCATCAAATACATAGGCTTGGCTGTTTTAGAGAGCCGCTCATTCATTTTTATATTATTGTTTTGATTTCACAGCAGAGGACATTGTAATTCTTTCATTGGTTGGTTCTAGAAATAATTTTATCCAGTGTTTGCCTCTATTCAATTATATATTACACTACAGAAGTTCCATTTACATATCTTTTTGTCATGAATTACTAAGTAATTTTAAGTTGTTAAATAATTGAAAATTAGAAGTCTTATTCATCATTGTACTCATAACTCTAGTTTAATACCTACAAGTGATCAATAAATATTTGTTTAATTTACTGAAATACATATTGCATTATTCTTCCGAAGTTTGTATAAAGTCTTTTACATTCCTTTATAGAAAGCTTGTTCTCACCACGCAATGGTGTAAAATAGAATATTCTGCCCCCATCTAAAGACAAAAGAATAATGGTAGTCACAGATGTATAAAGATAAAGGTCAAACAATAGCAGAATTTTTTTACAATTTAAGCGACTATAAATTATAAATGATAACCTATAATTAATAAAAACAAAATAAGATTTTTTTGACATTTTGAATGAAAGTTCCCAGAAAAATTGCATCTTGAAACTAAACCTTCTGAAAAACCTGATCAACTGATTAGAACTTCAATGACTGTGGAGAGTTTGAAATGTTGCAGGTCCAGAGTCTAATTACAATTTATCTTGAGCTATCTTTAGCACCCTAACTAGTCACTCATTACCCACCACTGTTTCTGACTTAACATTCTGTGACTAGCAGATTAAAACCTTTTGGAATGTATTAACTTAAAGCCCCAACTCCCACCAACCAAAAGGCTGAATGTCATCAGATAGCATCTAAGGCCTATAGCTGTGATTCTTCACTTGTAACTGTCTACTTAATGTTTTCATCAATGTATTTAAAATTTATCTTGATTTATGACTTTTCTCTATTCTGCTACTATAGAAACTTCATGAAACTGCTTCCACGTTGTAATATGAAATTCAGGGTAACCTGCATCTGTATTCCCAGGCCATGGCCACTCATATTTGGCTCTAGAATAAATTTTCCCTTTGATGTGAGAGTTCTGCTTTTATGTTGATATCTTTTTTTAAATGTGTATGAGTGTATTGTCTGCATGTATGTAAATGTACCCATGTCATACACTGCCCTCGGAGGTCAGAAGAGGGTGTCAGATCCCCTGGAACTGAAGTTATAGACTGTTGTTAGTCGCCATGTAGGTATTAGGATTCCAACCTGGCTCCTCTGCAAAAGCAGTCAGTGCTCTCAACGGCTTAGCCATCTCTCCAGGCCCCGTTGACAACATCTTAATATTTTAATGGGCAAGGGACATTGATGTATAATTTACACCAGAAGAACAAAAAGTAAAAAGTTAATTAATAAATGTAACCAGTCACACTCCTGTACATGTAAATATTAGTGAAATGAAATTAAGAACATCTAAAGTTGTGTAAGTGTAGGACAATTTTCATTCACTTTACAGTATACTTGTTGCTTTATCCTCCTACATTCCCAGTATACTTTCAGTTTCCTATTTATGACAGGCTTCTTCATACATACACTCATTATTTTCAGTGCCTGTGTGTGTGTGTGTGTGTGTGTGTGTGTGTGTGTGTGTTGCTGTGGAACCCTAGGCCCTCCATATGGTAGGCATACCCTCTACCATTAGGATAAAACCTCAGTCCAGTAGGCTTTTCTTGGAATGCTATTTTCAGTATGTTACAACAATCATACACATCTCCTTTGATCCAATAATGTTATTCTTAAGTATTTATTCTAAGAAAAGGAAAGGAAAGGGAAAAATAACTCCATACACTAGGATATCGATCTCTATATTACAGTAATGGGAAAATGAAATCCAGGGTTTCTAACACTAAAGAACTAATTGTATAAATTAGATCCTAGAAACTCAAAGGGATTTTATACTTCCATTACAAATGGAAGATTAGTGTGCACCTATAGGCACAGGCCAATGTTAAATAAAAGCAAAAAACATGTAAAATCATGTGGCACTCTGAATAAAATTTTCCATGTAATAATGCATGTTTCCAGAGACTATCATGGACAAAGCAAATGTAGAATTTTATAGAAGCAACATCATGGAGGAAATTCTTCCTTTGATATCTGTTCTCATTCATTCAATTATTTCTTATTCTGCTCCCCTCTTGTATGTAGCCACCATCATTTCTCACTAGAATGATGACAGCAACCTCCTAGCTGTTCTTTAGATTTCTTGCCTGGTTCATCCACACTCAATTCTCAACATCGCCAGAATCATACAGGAAGTGATGAGTTAATCTTGTCATTTTTCTGCTCAAAACTGTCCAGTGGCTTCCCATGTCTCGTGGAATGGAAACAAGAATTCTTACACTATTCCAAACGACCCTAAATGATCTGCACATCCACCTTCCTCCTGACATCATCTCATGCTGCGCTCTTCCTGCTCCTTTGTTCCACCTTTACTAGACTTACTCTGATGCAAATGGCCTAGGACCACTCCAACTCCCAGCTCGCTATCCTCACTCCTGCCTTCACTTTGAAGGTGTTTCTCTGAGGTGCTGTCTTTGCTCAAATATCTTCCTGATCACTGTATTTAAATTTCTGTTACCTCAAACTCCACACATTATAACTCCCTTCCCTGTCTTCTATCACAGTTATTGCCATCTACTAAATCATGTGTTTACTTATTTCTTTTTTGTCCTTCTCCCAGAGCATGAGCTCTACGGGGTAGGACCTTTACTTGTGTGGTCTTCCACAATGTCCTCAGCAGCCCCTCAACAATGTGAAGCACATAGCAATGATCAAAATTTATTTTCATAATGAAGAATAAATTGTCTCAATATATATTCAGGGACTTTTAATGTGTTAAGGACTGTTCTGCGTGCTGGAAATATGATAGCAAATAAGACAAAGTTCTTCATGAAACTTACAAGACAGTGGAGAAAGGCAAAGAATATGAAGGAAAGGAAGAAAGAGGAAACATAAGAGAGGAGGAACAAAAGAACAGAGGAAAGAGGAAGGGAGAAAGCAAAAGAAACACTAGCAATTGTGGTTAGATCCACAAAGGTGTAAACAGACTTTATAGTTAAGGGACTAATTCCAGTGGAGTTGATACAGGAATCTCAGGGTGTCTTTGAGAGTGACAGAGCTTTTTTCAACTCTGTTGTACTTAACTTGAAAGTCTAGAGTCCAGGAAATTCAACAGCCATCAAAGCCACCTCAAACCAGAGGCTTTCGGGTTCTTGTCTCATGAATTTGAAAAATGAAATTCGTAGACCACAGAGGGTGAGTCTAAGAAAGGAGTATTTTATCATAGGGAATTCATTTTATTATCGGGATAGAGAAAACAGAGCTCATGTACAGAAGGAGGGGTCTCTGGGAATGGGATACCACTGAGTGTCGTTCTCTGGAGTTAATAAGGATTTAATGGAGGAAGATAAGCTGGTCACTCCAGTTCTCATTCCAGTTGTCCAGGTCCTTGGAGGTCAGGAGGTCCTGGTCACACCTTCAGCGTATCTTCCAGAAACAGTGTATCACTTCAGAAAAAAGAGAGCTAATGAAAAAAACCCAAACTCCCTTACTGGCCTCCCCAGCATCTGGCTATGATGGAACCAGAGACATCTTTAGATTAGATAGTTCTGGCATCTCTAGTCTCAGGTAGGGACAAGTTTCCTGGCAGATCCAAAGAATTTCCATCTCTCAGCCAGAAAAGATACACTGGCCTTTTCTCTCTTGGGGTCTTTTCCCTAAACTGCCTAGCCATTCTCTACCCCCTACTCTTATCAGAGTCACATTTTAAAACAGGCAACACAGCAAAATCCCTGAGACTGAGAAGAGAAAAGAAGGCTTAGTTAAACTTAGAGAGGCAGAAAGAGCAGGGGAGCTAGAAAGCACTAGAGAAGTGATAGCTGAAGTAGAGAGCCATAAGGTAGGACCTCTGGGTCATACGGATTGTTTGGATTGCATTATAAACACAATGAAAAGAACACTAGGAGATTTTCAGGGAAAGCAATGGCAATGCCATTGTAATAATTTTGTTGGTGAGGTTGAAGTTTAAAGTCACCTGGATTAATCAGAATGTAATGGAGGAACTAGTCCTACGCCTCATATGTTCTAGGCAGACATTAAATGAGTTATTTTTTTCCTTATTCTAAAGTGACTATCACTCCATACCCATCACCAGTAGACCTGGTTGAAGGTATGCTTTTATTATTGCCATGGTTTGTGGAGTAGTCTTAATATGCTGAATGGTTTTCACTCAATATTTACAATAAAATTGAGGCACTGAGTTTCAATTCCTAAAGAACTATTTGTGCTTAAAAAAGCTTTTGATTGATTTCTTCTCAACGAGCTGTGTGCATTAACTCAAATTCAATCTGCACTGGAGCCTGTATGAGTGTACAAATAAGAGTTGAAATGTGAATCTCTAAGGACTGAGCTTGGCCCTTGTTGATAAGTAAAAAATTTCCTCTAGAGCATTCATGACAAATCTACTCTAGCATTCTCCTAGATATATCCCTATGCAACTTGGGAAGTTGGACAGATACATTCATTTCATCTCAAGTGAAATCTCTACAAGCTGTTACACATCTCCAGGAGAAATGGAAAATACCAAATGTTCATACATGTGTGTTTTACTGAAATAACTAAAAAAAATAGGTTTGGTTTCTATATATAATACAATCTAATATTCAGCAATTCAAAGGAATCTTTAAACTCTAAACAGTGCTGGATAAAGACTAATTCAATATAGAATATTTCCTAAAATAGGATTTCTTTCTAAATAAATTTTTATTTTATTCTCCCATTGAAAAAACAAAATCTAAACTTACAGTTAAATTTAAGGGACAAATGTATGTCTACTCTCCTTCCCACAAACTGATACTAACATATATAGAGTTGTTTTTTAAAAGGAAGTATAACCCTGTGTGAAAAAATAATAGGCCCCCTACTAGAAGCAAGCTGATAGATCCTGTAAAATATCACAAGGCCTCAGGATCTGGAAATGTCAATTATCAGTCACTATCCCAATGCTTGATGGGGAATGAAACAAGGTGAGGACCTGAAAGCCCCTCAAATACCCTCAGGCAGTGTTGTTCTCTGTAAAAGTGATCTGTAGATGTGGTGGGTTTGTGAGACCAGATGGAAACAATCATAAGGCTGAGCACAGATAGACTTGAGGAAGTCTAGCAACTGACCAGGGGGAATAACCCAACTAGGAAATCCAGGTTATTTTTGCTCAGGGAAGCAACTGGATGAAAATGGGTTCAAACCCAGAAACTGTTGTTTGCTAGCTTAATGCAGATAGGTGTGTCATTAATCTCACTAAGCAATTATCTATAAAATGGGGATAGTAATCAGTATCTAAGTTTTTGCAATTGTTAAGTAAAATAATATAATTATGGCATCTAGTGCGTGTCTAACATGTGGCACATGCTGAACAGCTGCAAGCATTATCAGTGTAGAGCACATTCTGAATTCCTTTCTGGAGGACTCAAAATGAAACTACCATTAAATATAAATTATTATAAACTAACTCCATTATTTTGTAACATATTACTATAGAAGTATAACCTGTAATCTTCAGGAAGCCACAGGTCAAAATAATGTTTGTGAACATTGTCCAATGCCCAAAACAGTGGTAGAGAATAGGCTCTGGAATCAGACAAAATCGACTTCCTGCCTCCTCCTTTTACTAACAGGGTCTTCTCAAGGCCCACAGGTACCTTCACCTGTGTGTTGAGAGTATTAACTAGCCGCATGAATGCTGTGATGAGTAGCTATAATACAGGCAAGGCCCTAGCATTGTACCTTGGACATAGTTATTGACCAACTGTGTGTCAACAAACAGTTGGTACAGCCAGCACTCACAAAACAGAGACAGGCAGATCTCTGTGAGACTGAAGCCATCCTTGTCTTCCTAATGAGATCCAGGAGAGACAGGTTTATATAGTTAATACCTGTCTCAAAAGAAAAACAGAACAAAAAAAGGCCATTTTCATTATGATTACTAGGCAAAAACAATCATCAACAAATACCTATTAAAAATGTGCCCAACTTTGGGATAAGTATGCTCTGGGATAATTTTGCTATTCATCAAATGCTATTGGAATAGGATGGCTGTCTGTTATCTAGGTATTGAGTCCAAAGACTTCTAAACCAGTCCGGAGACTAACACAAATGTACTTTTTAAGTAATAAACTATGTCAGGACATTTGATGATATTTTAGTCAAACTGGCTGTGTTCATAATATGCAACATTTTAGGTAGCTTTCATTAGGTTTTGTGGGGTTGTTATTTGTTTGTTTGTTTGCTTGCTTGCTTGCTTTTTGAGACAGTATCTCATGTAGCCCAGGCTACCCTCTAACACACTATGTAGCCAGAATAACTCTGAACTTCTGATCCTCCTGTTTCTGCCTCCTGAGTGCTAGGACTACAGGCATTCATGACCACATACAGTTTATGTGGTACTGGGGATGGAACCCAGGACTCCCATATGTGCTAGGCAAGTGCTTTACCAACTAAGCTATGTTTCCCAGTCACCAAATTTGGGGAATTTTACCCGATCATTTAGTTTTTTGCTTTGTGAAAACAGAGTCTTAATTCAGAATTAATTAGAAATCAACTTTTGAGGCCCGTATGTGAAAATTCACATTTCTTTCTAGGACTTTGAGCCCAAATGTCCTATTCAGACAGCAGAAACACAAAGCGCAAACATGGTGACTAACATTTTTTCATCTCACAATCAGTAGAGAAATGAAAACAGTTTTCATATATGTTTGCTACGAATGCTAGAAAACATTTCAAGAATGTTTTATTTCATATTTTACTTTCTCAATGGAATGACTTCTAAAGGCTTAAAATATATTTGTAAATCTATGTTTTAGCCACAGATGCTTATACTCAGTTACCTTCTTAATTGATCAATTAACAAAACAAAATACACATTCAAATGAAACATGTATCGAAACCATTTAAGAATAATTAAAATTATAGATCAGATTTTCTTTCACTGATCAGAAATTATTGTAATGCTTTTATGGTGTTCATTTCCGGGCTCTCTTTGGTGTGTTTATTAAAGCACGGTATTGTCAGATCACAGGGAGTATCTCATTTTCATTTTCATATCTCCAATTCTAAAGGGGATTAAATTATCCAATTAAGCTGTTAATTAAAAAGACTCCTACAGTATAAACTGCAGGCTACCAATAGCATTTTCAATTTTCATTGTGCTGTGTTCAAAAGCAATTTTCTGGAATCAGAGGAGCTCAAAGTTACTGCCCTGGATTTCACTTTAGAAGGTATGGCTGGTAATGGGAGCTGAGAGCTCAACCCACTTTCTCTTCTTTCTGGGCACATGGCTGGACTATGTAATGCAGCTACCAGTAAGATTTGGTTCAGCCTCATCACTGAGTTTTAAGCAATGAAATAAATGCAGAAGTAAGATAGATCACACCCAGGACCAGCCCAAATCTTCCATTTAATATTTTCCAAGGTCACTTCCCTTCCACTAGCTTCTTGCTGATGAGCACATATTGAATCATGGATTGAACATGGTGCAATTACAATATTGAAGGAGCCTGGGTCACCGAATAACCAGCTGGAGGAGAAAAGTTCACTGGTCACTAATATCCATCATGCATGTAATAAAAACAAAGAAGAAAACTTCAATTGAGCTAAGCCATTAAGAGTATGTGTTTCTATAGGTGGTGTGGCCTTAATTATTAAAGAAAGCCAGTGACCTAGAGGAGTCTGCAACTACCTTCAACCTAATTGAGCATATTAACTTTCTTCATATCCACTGAAAATCTAAGCAAACTCAGTACCTCTTGGATGCATTTCAATCTAGGTTACATGGACTGTACTAAGGGTGATTCTGTACCTTTGCCTCTGTTCCTCCCAAAGCCCCTCCTTCCTGTCCATAACATAGAGATCATTCTGTGATTAAACTCTGTCATTTATAAGCATTTTTCCTTCTAGTCATAACCCTATATATACACACAAAAAATTCTTATTTCATGAATCAGCTCATAAACTACAAACACAGAAACTAGAGTAAATTTCCCAAGAGAGGGATCTCTAGGTTATACCCAGTCACTTATCACCCACTAACCCTGGAGCATCTCGTTTATATTTCTCATTCATGATGCTATGACTCCCTACACAGCATACTGGCCTAGAGTCCTGTAGATCAGCACTTTTCCAGTGCCAAAAATGTATTGAAAATAGTCTACCAGGAACTCTACTTGCACTGCCAACGTAACTGCAACAGACTCCACTGAGAAATCAGTATGAGTTGTATGGTATGCCTAAAGAATTGTCCAGATTCAGGCAAGGTGGTCCACCTTTCAGACTTCTATACTACTCAGTTATTGTCAGGGTCACCAAACACTTCCAGTTCCCTGAAAGTGCATTGAACATAAAGGCTCTAAAAGCATGAAGGTAGCTGATCAAGTGATTCATAGTCACTTCGAAACAAAAGCACACAGAAAGTGAGTTAGGGCTCCCAGCCAAAAGAATTGTCTGGGATCTTGGCAGAAAGTACACTGATGATGTCCACCAGGAGACAGTTCTTTCCCTCAGTCCCAAACCAAAACCCAATGTACTTTTTATTGCTTTTTTGTTTTGTTTTGTTTTCGTTCTGTTTTGCTTTTCTTTTTCTTTTTGTTTCTGTTTGTTTGGGTGTTATTGTTTGAGACAGAGTCTTCCCTGTAGCCTCCGCTGGCCTAAAACTCACTATGTACACCAGGCTGGCCTTGAACTCACAGAGATCTGCCTGCCTCTGCCTCTGCCTCTGGAGTGCTGGAATTAAAGGCATGTGCTATCACACCCAGCCCCAATGTACTTTTGTATCATCAGATGCCTCTCAGTAATGTAATTATAATCATTTACATATCTAGTTCCTGTGTTAGACCTGACAGTTCATTAAAGCCACATACTATATATTACTTAACTAAATAAAGCTGGTTTAGTGATTTAAATACAATGGGTGTTCAGTTACTGTGTGCTGAATAGCTATAAATTGACTGGCTTGTTAACACACAGCAACAGCACACAGACATTCTTTGCTTTGATAGCAAATGTAATGTTCATTGTCACTTTTGTGAAACCAGCCCTATGATGGTAGATAATTTCCTCAGAGGCATTTCTTTCCCTCAGCAGGAATATTATTGTAAAGTCAATAAATCACATCTGCTGACTTATATTCTAGAAGAAAATATAATGACCACCTTGCAAATCTCTCATTGTCTACAGAGAAAGTTACTGCATTCGAGTCTGCTTTCCTAAACCAAGAAATTTAAGTTTACTACAGTGATTTGAACATTTGAACAGTTTTTTGGAAAATATTTTTAAAAACAGATCTGAATGCCTACATATATAATAGATTGCAATAGTTCAAAAAAAAGGAAACAGAAAACCTTCAATCAGTATTTTATTGTCTTTAAAATAATGATTGTCATTGTTTCACAAGGGAAGAAAACACATCCAAACTAGTCTCATAGTGACCATTTACAGTTCTTTTTAAATGCAAAATTCAAGAACATCTTTCTTTAAATGAGTCGGACACTGCCGCGGATAATAAAGATGTTATTGTGTGAAACAATTATATATTCTTCCATGATTTAAGAGGCAACTGAGGAATTTTGTTAAAAATATTGAAGGCTATCAAATACTAAGTGATTATAGAAATACTAGTTGAATAAATGTGTCAGCAAAAAAAGGTAATCCAAGAAATGCAGGTTAATTCCAAAATCCGTAGCCCAAAGCACAAAAACTGTCTTTCCTGACTGAGATATTTGACAAGCGATGTTAAGCCTCTCTTTTTCTGGCATGAGAACAACCTGTCTGGCAAGTCATAGTTCCTAGTTTCCTCTTAGTGAGGCTCCAGGGCTAAATAAGATAAAATTTATGTGTTATGCTTTAAGCTTCATTGAGGCAAGGCACTAAATAAACTTCAGGATAATTTACGAATCCTGAGCTTGCATTAGTCATGTCCCAGTCCATCTCATAAAAGGGAAAAAAATGGAAATAGGAGGCCAATACTTACTGAGCAGTTGGTGAAAAATTCCACAAACCTTGGGCTATGGTGGTAAGGCCAAACAAGACCATTTTAAATATACAGAATCCCTGACTAACTCAGAAGAATTTCACAACACACACACACACACACACACACACACACACACACAGAGAGAGAGAGAGAGAGAGAGAGAGAGAGAGAGAACCAATTCCTTCCAATGCCCAGATAACAGTTCACTGGCAGAACAGCTGGTATATGAGTCAGAGAAGTATATTATTGCAGACCCAGTCTGAGATCCAGTATCTAATTTCCTTTTAATTTACTATAATTATTTTTGTAAAACTTTATGGCTCTCCTCCAGTGGATATGCTTAGCAAGGATCGTCAAAATTCTGTTTTGCTTTCAGAGCCATAGCCTTAAGCCAGCCTCACCATACTTTTCTTCCCTCTGTACAATTGCATCTGATAGTCCCTCTACCATTTAATCAGTGTCTGTTTCTTTAGGAATCGGCACGACAAAGGACAAGACTATAATTTGAAGAATTAAACAAAAACACTTAAAAATCTATACTTCTAGAAAATATGTATAGGCCCTAGGAGTGATTTCTTGTTGCTACATTTGGCTTGGTTTCAAAAAGGCTTCCAGTATAAAATTAAGTTGCATCAAGTTACTCAGGACTAGTCCTGCCATCTGGAAATTGCAAGAGTTCCCACTGATCACCAGCCAGTTGTTCTGAACCAACTAATAACAACACCATTTCCGAAATCACGATTTTATCGTTTTATCAAACACTTTCTCTGACCTGCAGGAATGTGTTTATTTGGATTTTTTTTGAAGAACCTAGGAGGAGGAGACTATTCATATAAGCATGACAAACCTCAGCTACTTTTAAGTGCCCAAGTACAGGAATAAAAACAAAGATTATTTTCCACGTCTAAATCAAACCAGAATGCTTACTTCAGAGAAAAGGCCCATATGTTTCTAACACCTGATATAATACTGTTTGTTCTTAGAAATACAAGCCAAGGTCACATTTAAATCCTGCTTAAGAGGAGGAAAAGGCAGCCGCCCTTCAGAAGTGTATCCATTCAGAGAGGAGGAAGTCAAGGGGAAAATCACTCTCCTCACACTAATGCAGGATAATTGTTTTCCTCAGGACGGTACCCTTCCATTTTTCTCCCTTCGGAAGTTCCCATGGTTACAAAAGGACATGGCTCACACATTAAAAAAAAAAAAAAAAAGGATGACAAGTCACAAGGATGCAAAATGACCTCCTATGGTTCATCTGAATTTTTCATTTTGCTTTTGAGATTTTTCTATTGGCCCACTTAACCCAGCACCTCTTATACAAGGAATAATGTGATGGAGGTAGGGGAATGCCTATATGAATAAACAGGAAATATCAAGTAGTCACTTTAATGCCATTGCAATGTTATCCTATATATGCATACATTAGAAGACAAAGGTGTTAATTAAAAGGATAAGAGTCTAAGGATCAAAATAATCTACTGCTTTTATTCTTGACGACCCTTCACAAGACTCGAAGAGTAAAATTGTTTCTAAGTTCTATGCAGGATACTTAAATAGAATCAGTATATATTAAACAGCCTTCATTTAAGAAGTTTTTGCAAAGGATTTTTCTTTTTAAAACGAGATAACAATAACTGGATTGAAATGGAAGGACATTTTATCCCCTTTTCTATGTAGTGGTTATAACTTTGTGCTAAATGGAAATGAAAGCTGATTGTTCCTGATAGGGAATCTGAAAATTCTTCTCTTATTGTCTATTTGATTTGGAGTCAGAAGATACAAACGTAGAAGCATAATGAAGCAGACAGGAACTGGTCCATGAGTGGCGTCCCGCAGACGGACCATCACTGACGTTCATAGGTACTAGATAAAATTCTAGAGATTTTATTTCCTGGTATCTGGTGTGATATATTTTTTAATACTTCTGGCATTTAAAGTTTTTTTTTCTACTTTCTAAACTCAAATCATTTACATAGTAGGCTTCCTGCCATGTTTGTTCATGCTGACTGAAGCAGGGAAGTTAGTTACATCAGATGTAAGTTCTGAGAAGCATTTTCATTCTAATAGACTCCAAAACTGAAGGGAAAAACCTCATCAAAAATTATAAAATGAAGATACACCAAAGTTCTAATGTAGCTGTCTTAGAGGTAAGAAGCATTGCATAAGGATTGTCTGTGAAACCTAGGACTGCATTCCACAAAGCAGCAAGGCCTTGCAAGGCACACACCACACACATTTTCATCCCTGAAGGTGACTACTTTCCTAGACTGAACCTTTCTATGGATACACTGTACTCAGGCCCCCTCCAAAGATATAGTTGTGGCTAACCCAGTAAAATGGATAACAGAACATCAGCCAAGAGTGGTTTACCAAAGTAGCCCTAGGGATTTGTTCTTCTTGGTTTGGCTTGCTGAAGAAATACATTTGGTTCATTTCTTTTATTCCCTTTTCAAACCCTATGACATTGAACAGAAACCGTTTGGATTCAAGCAAATCATCTATTCAAATAATGAAAATGCATTAAAAATAGAAGTCCTCAAGGGAATTTAGGCCTAAAGCAGTAGGTGATGAATGCTTAGTCCATCTCCCCTGGCATTGGTCAGCTCTGCCAGGACAGCAGAAAGCAGCACTCCAGCTACCACAGTCGACAGGAATCCTTGCCTCTGCTCATCGTGGAATTCAGTGGGCAGTTAAAAGCTTTCTGGAATTCTTCAAAGTTGCTAACAGCACCATTGACCCTGGGAAGAAACATGGCAAAGTACATGTTATTTAATTCATACACATCCACAGGCTCTAGATAAAACAGTACATGGCTAGAAAGGGATCTTTAATCTATTTACATGAAAGATAACTAAAGGCCAAATAATTAAGTAAATTTCCAAAGAAATTAATGTCACTGAGACTGAAAATCAACATTTCCATAAGCCAGGCAAATAAACATTCTTAGTACTCTTTCCAGAGTCTTCAAAATGCTGTAAGACTGTATTATCTTCAAGACTTCATTTTCCTAATTTTTTTTTAATTATTGCTTTTTCAGGTGCTGAAGAGATGGCTCAGTGGTTAAGAGCACTGACTACTCTTGCAGAAGACCCCAGTTCGAACCCCAGGACACAAATTGTGGCTAACAACCATCCATAACTCCAGTCCCAGGAGATCCAGTGTTGTCTTCTGGCCTCCAAGGGCACTGCATGGAACAGGAGTAGTTACATACATGCAAGAATAATACTCATACACATTAAAAACAAAATAAAATAGAAGCTAAAGAGATGGCTCCGCAGTTAAGAGCACCAGCTGCTCTTGCAGAGGACCTGAGTTCAGTTCTCAGCACCCACATGGTGGCTAACAACCAATTGTAACTCCAGTTCCAGAGGATCTAGTGCTTTCTTCTGGCCTCTGTGGGCATTGCATGATACAGGCACACTTATAAACATGCAGGCGGTGTACTCATACACATAAAATAAAAATAATAAATAAAATATTTTTAAAGTAAAACAAAATATTTTTTTAAAAATTACTTTTGGTGGAATGAACAACTGACATAAAGTGCAGAAATCTGAAATGTAGACAGCATTGGTTTTCTTCATGTATGCTCATGTTACTACCATTCTGATCAAGACAGGATATCCCTGAAGGTTTCCTCATCTCCCTTACTAATAATACCTCCAAGACAAAGAAAAAAACTACTACTGTGATATCTGTCACCATAGCATTACTTTGTTTTGAACTTGACATGAATGGAAAGCACACTCTCTACTCTTTTGCCTTTGTCTGCTTTCACTCAGGATAATACTGTAAAAGTGATCCCTGTTGCTCTGTTTTCGATTAGTTTTCAACTGTTCATTCAATCTACAAAACTGCATTCTCCAGGGAAACACACTCTGCAGACTCTTATCATCTATACCTTGACCAATTGTGGACTTATGTGCTCTTCACACTGTGTTGTATGAGGAAGCTTCACTGGTGAGAGTTGAGGGATGCATTAGTATTCACTCTATCTCCTGTTCTGCTGTGTTCTGTGAGCCTTAGGCGTAGAGGTTCACTCAGGGCTAGACATCTCTCAGATACAGTCTCTGTGTTTGGCAAGTTGTGGAACTCTGTAATAGATGCCTACATTAAACCTCACCCACCCATGGCCCAGGGAACATTGCAGAAGAGGGAGTGGAAAGATTGTGAGAACCAGGGTTCCTGCACGAACATAAGGAAAGTCTTCCAGGTCTCTGGGACCTTGCTCATAAGAACTTACAGCAATGGTGACAGCATGCACAAGACCCATGCCTATTCAATCAGACAAAAACCCAGCATAGAGCTGGGGAAATGGGCAGCAGGCCTCAAAGTTAGCCAAGGAATTATTGGTAACTGATAACTGCTGGGTGAGGGAGAGTTGATCCTCTTCAAGGGAGAGATTCTAGATAGACTGACTAGACCCCAGTGGATGAACTTTCATTGAGGGACAGCTAGATACAAAAGCCAGATCAGACAGGCCTTATCATATATGAAATCTGGTGGGGGGTATGGAGGTGTGGATGGGGGAGGGGCCTAAATATGATTAAGATTTATTGTAGGACAAGCAAAAAAAAACTCAATGAAAATATTCATTAAAAAATAAAAAAGAAAGTAGTTTAAAAAAACCTACATTCTCTAATTTCCTACCAATTGGGGGAGTTCACATCTACTTAGAATTTGGTAATGCAACAATCAACAAATGAATAGCATCTGGCTGTTACAGATGAGTCATTCTGGACTGGATTCTCCCTCCAGAATCTGGTGTACTTTCAAGCACCTGACTGCAGTGAAGATTGCAGATTCCTACTCCGAACTTTGACTGTTACTGCCTTTTGGAAGTGGTATTTCAATTGTGTGATTTTTCTCTGCACTCAAAATCCATACTTACTGCAGACATCAGTAACAAGTCAAGCAAAAAAAAAAAATCCTCCCCCTCATCTATTTCTTACTCAACTGAACGTTCAAAGGGTTGACTAGAAACTCAGCATTCTTAGTCACTATTTCTTCCTTAATGACTTTGTTACCTCAGGGCATTTTAATGAATGTAATAGCCTGTATCCAACAAATCCTCATAACCTCTGTTTAGCTGGGGTGTATGGGTAAGGATGCAGATTTCATAGTGTGAGTCACCCCAGGCAAGTGTTAAAGATAGAATATAGCTGATAATCAGTAGTCATACTCTGTAAATTATGAACGAAAACGCCAGCATTACAAGCAACTAGTTAGTAAAAGGAAATTAGTTTCTAAAACTTATCTGTTGAGTAATTAATCTACTGTGTGGTTTCATCTGCACCATTTGTCAGTGGGAGCACATTTTAGTCCATTAGAAACTGTCAGCCTTCATGACAGTTCAGCCCAGTGGGGGAGAATTTCCAACACAGTGATTAGATTTTTATGCTAGTGGGTAATTTATATTCAGTTTTTTGAAGCATTTCTAAGGCAAGGTTTTAGGAATAAGATTTTTAAATATAGAGGAAATTTTAGATGACTGTGATAAGGTAATGGATTCATTTAAATATTAACTGTAAAGATATCCAGGTATAATATGTTCTAAGCAAAGAGTAACTATGAATTATTATGGCTTCTTCAATTTCTCTGTATAATTAACAGCCCTCTTCTGTAGGAAATTTCCCTGAAGCCTTTGGTCTTAGCACAGGGTAAGTAATATCAGCCTTAATTTTGTTTCCATTTATTATTTTATACATGCTGACAATTATGGCTATTAATCATTTCCCCTTCATATACAAGCAATTGTTTCAAAAGATGATGCAAGACGAGAGCCAAAATGTAACATCTCCAACTCTAGGTGTGAATTATAATTGCTAAAGATCATCATATATCTTTGTGTTCAGAACTATTCAGAGAAAGGTCATTTGTTTATATTCATTGGTTAATTGTGTGGGGTAAAAAAACAAAGTATTTTGTAAAATATTCTCTTTGAAAAATTTTGTTTGTTGAAATATGTATTTCCTAAAGAATATCTTAATCATCTTTAAACCCTCTTCCACATTGGCACACTCCCATAGCCCCCTCCACTGGATTTTATGCATTTTGACATTTGTGTTAAGGCCTATTGACTCAAGTTAGTGTCCCCAGATGTCCCTCAGTGCAAGTTCATACACTGAGATCTAGTCAACCTATCTAGAGTCCCTCCCTTTAAAAAGATCAGCATTTCCTCAGCCAGCAGTAATCAGCTGCTGATAGTTCAGCTACGATTGGGGCCTGCTGCCCATTTACACAGTTGTATTCTGGGATTTTGTCTGTTTGAGATTGCATGGGTCTTGTACATACTGACAACAATGACTGGCACAAAAAACTACATTGGTGCAATAGTGGCATTTTTATCTTGGTGGTAATCAACAGCTACCTCATTGTACTTAAAGCCCACTCATTGAGAGGAATCCCATGTGTGGTACTGTAAACAGGGCCAAATACATATGGTTGAAGAGGTCATGGATCTTAAAGAAAACCCCAAGGCTGTCACATCTCTAGAAAAATGTAATTTCTTAGTATGTGCTAAATATGGATCCTTATATTTACAGACATGTATCCCAGTCATCGAAGAAGCTACTTTTTCAACAGATGGAGATTATTACAGAGTTCCACAGCTGGTCACACAAGAGATTATCTGTGAATTGCCCAACCCTAAGTGACACATCTATACAGACCAGAGTAAACCAGAACTCTAGATGCTTTCAAGCAGAATAGATCACATGCTCTTATGAGACAATAAAATACATTTGGGGTTTATTTGTCCAGACTTCCCTGACAAAATAGATGGTTGGATCAATTCAATATCCCATTTACTGAGCATCCATCCCACTCATGGCATCCATGGATGGCTACCTTCTAAAAGCAATTATAATTCTACATCTGGAATCTAGTTCTATAAAGCATCATTTGGATTGCAATTACTTTGGGTGTCTGAGTGATTTCTTTTTTAAAAATATTTTATTATTTTTATTTTGTGTATATGAGTGTGTTGCCTACATTATGTAAGTGCACCCATGTCATGCAGTGCCTGAGGAGGTCATAAGATGGCATCAGATCCCCTGGAAATGGAGTAATGGATGGTTATTAGCAGCCATGTGGGTGTTGGGAATCAAACCTGGGTCCTCTGCAAGAGTGGTCAATGCTCTTAACTGCTGAGCCATCTCTCCAGCCACCCTCAGTGATCTACTGATGCAACACTGGATAGAGATAGGCATAAGTGCCCCCCACACGCAGAAATTTAGTTGAAAAGACACTGAGAAGACCAGTTTACTACTAATGAAATAAGGGATGCCTAGTTTCTGTGTAACTAGATTCTGTTGTCTCCAAAAATGGAGATTACACAGTTTACCGGGAAGGCTTTGTTCACACCGCCTATCTGAGATGCCTAGGTAGTAGGATGGGGAGTTAAAACCTGGTGTCACCCATTTGCTCATTTACCTAAATTGTGGAGGACTGTGAGCACCAATTTGAACTTGTTCTCTGGCAGCTTCTGGTCTGTAGGAATTGCACCTCACCTAAAAGACAAAGGCATCCTAATAAGTATTCTATTCCAATTATACATTTCCTCTTAACTGTTTCAAATTATTCTGAAGAATAATTTTGGAAACAATGGATGACAAACAGTTTTAGTATACCAGTTAGAACTTTCAGCAGCAGCAACATCATTGCAGGCTCCAGAGCAGCAGGGTTTTTCAATGTGAATCCCATAATTTGAGTAAATTTGGGAAGGCTTCCAGACAAGTGGCTTAAATCAAGAGAACCCCATGTATCCCGAACTGACCAATGTATTCATCCTCTTAATTTCAGATTTTAAATAGCCCTTATCAAATTTAACCATATATGTTTCAGTGAATAAACTGAGTAAGCTGTACATGATTGAGTACAGTCAAATTCGCTACTTTGTCCCAGAGTATCTCGCTTGCGTAGTCTGGGTTTGGAACAGGAATACATGTCTCCATTTCCTTTGAAGTTAGACATGACCGTCTGACTTGTTTTTTACCAATGTATATACGCCACTTCACAGCACAACTTGAAGAAAACGACAGAAAAACTAAGAGTCTTAGGAATAATTTAAGATGCCACATTAAGGACAAATGTGGCTGGGTAGATGACAGTCTGCAAAGTGTCTGGAATCAAACATTTGAGATTCCCCCGAACCCACATAAAAAAGTTGAACATGGTAGCATGTTCCTATAACCCCAGTGCTACGAGTCTGTTGCTTGGGGTTGGCAGTGGTGGAGACAAATGGACACCTGAAGTTCATTGGCCAGCCCGTATATCCAAATCAAAAATGAGTTTTGGGGTCAGTGAAAGAACCTGTTTCAAAAAATAAAGGTGTGGGGAGCCAGGCCTGGTGGCACACCCCTTTAATCCCAGCACTACTGGAGGTAGAGGCAAGTGGATCTCTTTGAGTTCAGGGCAAGCGTGGTCTATGTAGCCAGTTTCAGGCCAGCTGGGGCTACAGAGAGACCTGTCTTTTAAAAAATACCAAAAGTGAAGGGTGGAGCTGGAGAGATGACTCAGTGGTCAACAGCACTGGTTACTCTTGCAGAGGACCTGAATTTGGTTCCTAGCACCCACATAGCTGCCCCCACATGGCACCTAACTTCCATCCTTAGATCTGGTTCCAGGGAATCCAACAACCTTTTTTTTTTTTTTTTGCCTCCCATGGGAATTGCACAACACAGGTGCACTTACATATATGCAGGGAAACTACATAAAACAAACAAACAAACACATAAATCACAATAAAAAATAAAGGTGAAGTGCAATCGATGAAAGATACCGAACATCAACTGCTGGCCTCCACATATAAATGCACATATCCACACTCAAGTACATCCACCACATATACAACACCATACACACATACTAAATAAAAAGACCAAGCTCATTTCCCCATATTTCTTTTGTACGTATTTGGTGACCATGAAAGCACATATTAAAGACTCCCAAACCCAGTGTCTTGAGTAAAAACTACAGACAGAGTCCTCCTGATGACACATGCTGGGCATGGAGCAAGAACAAGAAATACATTTCATTGTGTTGTTTGTTTCTGTGGATAACCTACTTTAATAATTATTTGAAATATTTCTTGAAACACGATATGATACTGAAGTCTGAAAATATCTAGAACACTTGAATATATGAGAAAGCATTCTAGGTGGAAGGGGAAATGAGAAAATGATTGATGAGTGGGGAAAGCAAGACATTGGCTTTGACTGAGCATCAGTGAGTGAACAGAGGAGAGAAAGGCTCCTGCAAGATTTCGGAAGTCCTGAGCAGCAGGCCTAGGTGTTTACACTATATTTACACATTGTTCTTGAAAAATAAAATCCATATTTCACTGGAAGAAGTATATAGGAAGAGGAAGAAATTAGAGATTAGTTAGAAGATGATTTTTAGGCAATTAATGTCTGTTAAGTAAGAAGAAATGGGAATGGAAAGAACCAGAAGAATAAACAATAAAAATATCTGAAAAATCGGTTGACAGGTCATAGCAACCACAGGCTTATAGGAGAACAGGAAAGATGATAGGATAGTATTGTTGTCGTAAAGATAAACCATCAGCCACTGTATTTATGAATGTGATTTTAAAAATGCTTTTGTAATGTAATTCCTTAATTTCCTCAGAAGCTAGCTAATGTGAGCTTGCTTTTCATATTTGATTTTACCCATTTCTTCTTAGGTTATCTTTTCTTATAGACTTTGCTTACATTATTATAAAGTATTGACTTTGTTTCATAAGTCATTTAAGAGATTACTGAAAACACATTATGGCTGTTACTGTTCTCCAGGATCATTACAGGATAGAAAATAACATGCTCCGTATAAGCAGAGTCACTCCAATGTACAAAAGACTAAAAATCTCCTCGTTCTGCCAGTGAGGAAAAAAACTCAAAGAGAAATATCTGATTAGTGATTTAAAAAAAAAAAAGAATTGCTCTTTTCCTCCTAAATCTCTTTAGCTTGAAATAAATTTTATACTTAAAAGCATTTTAAAATTGTAATTATAGCATCTCTCTCAATTAGTTTATTTCATGTACAAAAAGTCGTTATCGATTAGAATGTAAATAGTAAGAACAGATAGACCCCTTGTACTTTGTCCTCTAGATCAGAGATTAGCAAACTTTTTCTTTTTCTTTTTTTTGGTCTTTATGAGACAGGATCTACCTGTAGCCCCAGCTGGCCTGGTACTCGCTATGAAGACAAGGCTGGCCTTGAACTCACAGAGAGATGCACCTGCCTCTGCCTCCCGAGTGCTGGAATTAAAGGTGTGTGTCACCACACCTGGCTAGCAAACTTTCTGTAAAGAGACAGATGATAAATATTTTAAACTTTGAAGACCATAAGGTCCCTCTTTCAACTATTCACCTCTGCCATTGTAACACAAATCCAACCACAGACAATATGTAAGTGACAAGTGTGGATGTTTTCTAATTAAAACAATATTTGTAAATAAGACAGTAGGCTCTAATTGTCCCCTGTTTGTCACCTCTAACTAGAAAATACTATTTTTTAGTGTATACTTATGTTTTCACACTTATTTTTATATCTGACCCAGTTGTGAGTGACACAAGAGAGCCTCCTTAGTTGAATATGTTAGTCTTATCCTTTTCAAGCAATTGATTTAAAAATAGCAAGTTTCTCCAATATATCCAATATCTTTGCTCGGTGTTATAACAATACATAAGAAGCATAAGGATCCACATTCTCTGTGGAGATAAAACCAAAAGTCTTAAACATTTTCAGATGAATCATGTACTCAACTGTATAGCAATGATGGTGACTACAAATGAGTTACAGATACAAAAATCAATGATTAGAAAGGGGAAGAGTTTATGAAAGTTGTGGAGGAGGCCAAATGTAACATGAATCCAGAAGGAAGAACTGGGATTGAATAATTTGAGAGAGAAACATAGGAAGGGCCACATCATAAATGATGCAAGGCCAAGGAAGACAGTAATGAGCATAACCACCAGGAGATGGAAGTAGGGATAACTGCTTAGCTAACACTGATTTTTTTCTCAACCACTGGAACTACAGGGGATGAAAGGAGATCCGATGGAACTGGATCAGGCTGAAAACTGAAAGCCAGATGGGGGTATTAACATCAAAGTGGTAGATATGTAAGAACTGCAGTAGTTTCTCTGGCACGTCAGTAATGAAATAAACGTGGTATTTCAGTAGACTGTAAAAGAGTAGTACAGTTGCCAAAGTAAGAGAAACGTGCCATAGGTTGATTGGATCGTCCAGAATAGAAGGTTTCAAGGTTTAGCCTACAGATAATGACACCGGGTAATGGGGATACTATGGGCTAAGTACGTATCCCTCAAAGTCCTAGATTAAAACCTCCATCCCAATGGAATGGTATTAAGAAGTAGGGCCTTTAGAAAGTATCAGGTCACAAGAGTGCATTCCTCATGAATGTGATTATTGTGTTTCTAAGAAGAGTCCAAACTGCTCACTAATGCTTTCACCATCTGAGGTCACAGTATAAAGTCAGTAATCTTCAATCCAGAAGACAGCCCTCCCTAGAACCCAACTTGACTGGCACCCTTATCTGAGACTTCCCAGTGTCCTGAACCATAAGAAATAAATTTCTGTCATTTGTAAGCCACTCAGTCTGTGGCACTTTGTTACAGCAGCCTGAGCTCCCTAAAACAGAAGAGAAGAAGTTGCATCTGAAAAGCACTTAAAAGACTGAAACAGGGATGGGAAGATGGCTCACTTGATAAAGTACTTGGTGCTGGGCATGAGTTCAAACTCTAGAACTCACATAAAAATGCTTGGCATGGTGATGCATACTTATAATCTTTATACTGGGAGAGTCGGAGGAGAGACAGGCTGATTGCTGAAGCTCACTGGCCAGTCAGCCTAGCCTAATCAGTGAGCCCCATGCCAGTGAGACACTCTGTCTCAAAAGGAAAATGTGGATGACTCCTGAGGAATGACATTCAAGATTGATCCCTGGTCTCCACATGTCTGTATACATGTATGCACATGCATATGCACCTGCACACACACACATGCACACACATACACACAAAAATGTGCATGCACGCACACATATGCACATACACAAGAAGGAAGTATCTAGCTTTTGTGACATACATCATAAAATATTGTTATATGAAATAATTACATAAGAATCCAGGCTTATAACCAGAGACACAGAACAATGGGGGTAAAGAGTATTGACAGACCTACAAAAAGGAAAACTAAAAAGGAAAGTAACTTTGCTGATGACTACAGTTTTGTTGACATAGAGTTGATAAATGATAATTGGTTTGCTATTATCATTTCAGCGTTAAGAGATAAAATCTCCCAGACAGGTGAAAACCCCTTAGCTAGAGTCAACTGGAGAACACTTGCAGATAAATGTGCTTACTGAGAATGAATGCAAAGACCTGGGAACAAAAAGTTGTAGTAATGAAAATTATTGTCTAGCCTGAAGTTTATACATACACTTTGATCCACTGTGATATCAAGCATTACAGCTTTATTAACACGTCCCTAACTTCTTTGATAATGTTATCCATACATGTGTGACAAAAACCAGTGCAGTGGCCCATAACAAAGAGTTGCCATTGGTCTCTCATTAACTGAATAGACCCAGGTTCAGAATTGGGCCTTACTGAATATGTCTTTCTTTCCCTTTCTGCTCCAAGAAGGTATCATTAAGCTTATTAAAGAATGACACAACTCTCCTTGTCTTTATTGTACTTTTTATGCTCCAGTAGTCTTTGACTATCCAATGACAGTTGGGAACCTAGTCCTGAGGTTTAAGATGGTAGAATAAAGTCAGCAAATGAGTGAAAGGAAAAGCAAAAATGGAGAAAGAAGAACAATGGAAGACAAAGAATGTGTTAGAGAAATGGCTACAAATCGTACTAGATACATTAAGAAGTCAAGGTATGTTGAAGAAACATCAAGTGGGCTACACAATTGATTAAAAACACCCATAATCTGATTCAATGGTTCATTATTTATGACTCACAGAACAGTAACAAGATGAAGTTTATCTTGACAATAATCAGCCAGATAAAATTTGGGCTATAATCAAAGTCTTATTAGTAAGCTTTATTCCAAGCCTTCAATTAAGTGCACAAGCCAATAGCCTCCATTTTCATCTTTGATGCACTTCCTTTCCTCAGTTTACTCACGTGAGCATAACTCAGGAAGAAGAGCTGGTTGTTGGTGAATGTGATGCCTGGTAGGAGAGGCTCTTCAACTCCCTGTCTTCTCTCACTTATCCACTTCCTGTAAGCCTGATAAGAGAAGCGAAACAAATGACCCTCTGCAATAATACATTTTCTCTTCACACTCAGTGCAAATGTTTTAATATATACTCCTGTCACCAGTAAGAAGTGTTCTGTCAAGTTTTCCTTTAGGAAGATAAACACCTGACTCCACAGCACTCTACCAGGGGTTCAGACATTGCCTGCCTGACTACCTGAGACAGCCTGAATTGGGTCTCTGAGTGGTGGTGAGCTTCCCAACTGCACCGTGCCCTTCCCCTCACCTTGGGACAATCTGAAGCCCCTCCCATTGCTGCACTCTGGTCATAAGTTAGAAGTCTGATGTTAAAAGAAATGATAACCAGGCATGGTGGCACATGTCTTTAATCCAGCACTCTGGAAGCGGAAGCAGGCAGATCTCTGTAAAATTGATGACAGCCGGGTCTACATAGTGAGTTACAGGCCAACTGGAGATATGGGAGATCTTGTCTCAAAAAACAGAAACAGAAAAGAAAAATGATAGAGAGAGAGAGAGAGAGAGAGAGAGAGAGAGAGAGAGAGAAAGGGAAAGAGCTGTCCTCAAGGAAAACTCACATGAACTTAGACCCTAGGAGATTTTTGCACCTTGGTTTGATATGATTTTGAGTATATTTTCTGAAAACTATACATTAAATATACAATTTTTAATAGTAACTATTATTCTTTAGAGTGACTTTATATCCCCCCAAAATAAAAAAAAATAAATATAGCTCCATTTGTCTATTACAGTGTAACAGAGTCAATGGAGAAATACAAAAGTATTTATAGAGATTTCAAAACATCCAGCTCCTCAATCACATGCCTGTGGTATACACAGAGGTGTATACCCCATGCAGGCTTTCATGAGGTGGTTTTTAAGGCCCAACAAATATAGCAGCACATACCCTAAAAGCTTCTCGCAGACCTCCATTATCGGCAATATTTTCTCCCAGGGTCCTCTTCCCCTTCACCTAAGAGAAGGGAAAAATCAAAATAAATAAATAAAGCTGTTCCACATGCAATTATCATTCAGAAACAGCAAGTGACTATTATAGCAAGAAAGGTGTCATATTCTAAAAGAGCTAATTACCTCCAATAAATCAGAAATAATCATAATTTGCTGTGAGATGGCAAACTAACCCCAGCAAGGTACTCCTGAATGTAACAATTTCTATCTTATTATGTTTCACATTACTTTCTCACCCACCTCTTTATTCTCACCAATTGAGCCAGCTCCAATAAAATGTTAACAATATTCTCAGTGGCTCTGATTTAATGGGAAAAAAAATAGAAATGTCAATACACAGATGACTTTTTCTGATTAACTCACATAATTTGAGTGTTCGTCTCATTGTGCCTGTGTTTCTCAAAAATTTGCCGTCCACATAGGAACAAGATTTCAAGACCAACCATTATCATTTTACCTTAGGCAATTTCCATGAAAAATTAAAAAGAGGGTTATTCTCTTGGAGCTCAAAAAGCAAATAGAAGTGGTGCAGACTGCAAGGTCAAGGTTTGAAATATGTATGACACCCAGCCAAGCATGGGGAAGAAATTCTTCTCAACCGTTTCTTAAAACCTTAGATGAGCTAAGACGAAAATGTTCAAAATCTATACATCCTACAAGCAAAAGCCAACATGCCATTTGTTTTAGTGTAGAATGCAATACTACAGCTAGATTTCATATTTTTCCAATGAATGGTGGGAAATCAACAGAACAGTATCTTGTGGCCCATAGAAATTACATGAAATTCAAATTCAATACCCATAAATAAAATTTCATTGGAGAGCAGCTAAGCCCATCAACATATATGCTATCTGTGTTTACTCCCTTGCTACAAAGGCAATTTACTTACTATCTAAAAGTTTGCCGACCCCTGTGCAGTACTCAGAATAATGACCTCCCAAAGTGGTCTACATCAAAACCCCTAGAAATTTTAGGGATAAGTTACCCTACAATGGTAAAAGAGACTTTTAAAAGAAAGGTTGAGCCAAAGATCTTGAGACAGAGACGTTACCCTATATTATCTAGATATGCCCCATGTATTTACAAAGGTCCTTATAAAAGGAAAAGGGAGACAAGAGAGTGTCAGAATGATGTCGCGGCCATCGCTGACTTTGAAGACAGAAGCCATGAACTAAGAAATGCAGGTAGCCCCTAAAATGAGAAAATGTAGGAGACAGATTCTTCTCTAACATCCTCTAAAAAGGATGACACCTTTCTTTTAGGCCATGGACACTTGTGTCACAATTCCAACATACAGAATTGTATGCTAATAAAATTGTGCTGCTTTAAGCAACTAAATCTGCAGTAATTAATTACATTATTAGTAATAGGTAACCAATGGTCCCTATTCTAAACTCAAAAGCCTTGGATTCTACCAACAATTTACTCTTAAGCTAGACCAATTGCTGATGTATCAAGCAATACTGACAAATAAAACTAGATCTTTGTAAAACAAGATTCTCTGTTATCACCTAGAAACCTTACTCCTTGCATGAGTCCTACAAAGTTATCATTGGGTTTACATCCATTCTTTCTTTTTCTACCCCACCCCCATGAGGAAAGGACTATTATTAACACCTTTGTTTAACAAATGAGGATCTGGATCTCAAAGTGTGCCATGGATCTTTTTTCCCAGGACTATGCAACCACTCCTAAGACTACCAACAGTTCAGGAAGTTAATGCAACCTCTACACTTAAACCTCACTCAACATAGAACAAGGGGTAAAGAGTAAACTAATGAATCTTTCATTAATGAAGATTCCTCATGCAACAGAGGGCCAGGAACACAAAAGGCACAAATGCCAAAGCATGGAGATAAGGAGTCTGCAGAGTGTGGGTCCCTGGACAGGACTCCTATACTAAGTTTCACTCACCCAGGGCTCAGGGACCATTGAGGAAGAGGGGGCAGAAAGATTGCAAGAGTCAGTGAAGAGATGCACGACCATACAGAAATAGAATCCTACAAGGTCCTGGGACCCTGCTGGTGTGAACCTACAGCAATGGTTTCAGCATGCTCAAGACCCATGCAAACTCAAGCAGACAAAAACCCAGCATGGCACTGTGGAAATGAACAGCCGATTCCAATCTTTGTTGAAGAAATATTGGCAGCTGATTACTGTTGGATGAGGGAGAGCTAATCTTAAAGCAGGGTCTCTGGATAGACCGACTAGACCTCAGTGGATGAACGTGCACTGAGGAACATTTAGGGACACTAACTTGACACAATATACCTTAACAGAGATGAAAGAGCGTATGGATTCCAGCTGGCAGAAGGGGGAGGGAGGGAGGTGGGGTGGGGAAAGGGGTATAAAGATGGTTAAGATTGATTGAGATGTTCTGAATGAAACACGCAATGATTTCAGAAAGAGGGAAAGAAAGAAAGAGGGAAAGAACGTTAAAGAAAATAAAGAAACTTACCTGGAGAATGCTGTGATATCACAGTCAACCTTCCAGTGACTAATTGATATACAGGTGGAACTGCCTAGTCCCTCGTTCCTGGACTGAACAATTTCTGTGGTGCTATTCATTTTCCAGAACACACTAGTAAAGCTAAAGTCTCCCCGCCTCAACCAACAACAGTTTGCTCACAAAACTAGTGCCTCAATGAATCACTAAACTAAGGAAACCCTTCTTGGGATTTGCTTATAATAAAGTTGACATTATGATTAAGAAAACTGTTCATATTTATCAGAGATTCAAAGCCACACAGTCTTGTGTTTCTGGTGGCTTTGTTGTGGAACTCATGCCTTCTAAAGTCTCAACTCTTCTTAACCATGTTTATGTTTATGTTTATAGATGCTCATGCGTGAATCCATCTCTTTTTTACTCTGAGTTTTGTATCTAAATTAGAGATTTCTGCAGTAAACTCATCCCTCTG
The DNA here is from genome assembly GCA_035773235.1 of Eospalax fontanierii. Lineage (NCBI taxonomy): Eukaryota > Metazoa > Chordata > Mammalia > Rodentia > Spalacidae > Eospalax > Eospalax fontanierii. The sequence goes on along the minus strand of CM069525.1, from coordinate 19,776,847 downwards.
GTTCCTCACACTCTAGACTATCATAGTAGAGCACATGGCCCCCGGGTTTGATCTGTCCAGACTCACTCGCTGCTGACATTCTGTGTCTGACTCATCTAAGCTCTCCCTAATTACTGCAAAGAAAGATCAAGGTGCAGAAGACTGGCTCTTAAAAATCAAACCTGAGAAATAAAGCTTGACCATTTATGCCCACAAAGCCACCACCGCCTCCACACAAACATGCTCCATTTTCGTGGGAATGAGAATGAAGCTGTTTTCTGATGGTTGAGTGAATTTAGATAGACATGCCCTTAATATCATCGTCCTAGGGACAAAGGTACACATTTGTCAGAATTAAGTCTCATATTATATCTGACACTATAGGCAGAATGGAGACTGAAGAATAGACTGTGTATATATGACCCAGGAAACAGTTAATTTAAAGTAAGAGAACCAGAGCATGATGGGGGTGAGGGGACTATTCTAAATGCTAATCTAAACTCTTTGTGGGCATTAGCCTCATTTACCCTTGTTTTTTCTCATAATTAGAATATTTATACCTCATAACATGCATACTTCTCAGAGTAGTATGAGAGTTACATTTATGTCCACTAAGAGAAAGTTCTAACTTCTATGCTTGCAATAATAATCAGGAAATATTTATTTTCTTATGACAAGAAACTCTTCTATTGTTTTTTCACTATATCTGTATTGAATTTTTGTTTACTTCGTACATCTAAACCACATTGAGAACCCCTCCCTTATCTGTATCCCCCATAACCTCCACATCAGATTTTATGCATTCTATCATATATGTTAAGGTCCATCCACTCAAGTTTTGTGTCCCCAGATGTCTCTCACTATGAGTCCATCCACTGGAACCTGGTCAGCCTATCTAGCACGACTCCCTTAAAGACCAACTCTCCCTCACTCAGCAGTGATCAGCTGCCAATAGTTCCTTAGCTAAGATTGGGGCTTCTTGCCCATTTCCCCAGTTCTATGCTGGGTTCTTTTCTGGTTTGTTTGCATGGGTCTTGTGCTTGCTGTCACCATTGCTGTAAGTTCATATGAGCAAGGTCCCGGAAGCCTGAAAAACTCCTTGTGGTCATCCACAACCCCTGGTTCTTACAATCTTTCTACTTCTTCCCCAATGGTCCCTGAGCCCTGGATGGGTGAGTTTTAATGTTGGAGTACTATCCAGGGACATGTACTCTGCAATCTTTTATTCTCTACATTTTGATCAGTTGTGACTTTCTGTATTAATCACCCTCTGTTACATGAGGAAGCTTTGCTGGTAACAATTGTGAGATGCATTAGTATTCTCTCTACCCCTGTTCCACTATGTTCTGTGAGCCTTGGTTGTAGAGGGTTTTTTTTAATATTTTATTTGTTATTTTTATCATTATTTTCTGTGTATGAGTATACTTCGTGCATGTGTGTAAGTGCACCCATGTTGTACAATGCCCGGAGTGGTGGTTGGAAGGAGGCATCGGATTACCCTGGAACTGTAGTTATAGATGATTGTTAGCTACCATGTGGGGTTCTGGGATCAAACCCGGGGGGTCCTCTGCAAGAGCAGCCGGTGCTCTTAACCCCTGAGTTATTTCTCCAACCCCCAAGATTCCAATTTTTAGAAATATTCTATTTGGAAAATAGCACCCACAGGATAACTATTCATAACTCTAGATCCAATGTATCCAGTGTTTTCTTCCGGCCTCTGCAGGCAATGCACACACATGCTGCACTTACATACATGTAGGCAAAACACTCATACACAGAAAATATAAATAAACCTTTAGAATTTTTTTTCAGTAAATGATGCTGGATCAATTGGCTATTGTTTTAAAGTAAACTGTAAGTGAACTCCACAGAAAAATAAATTTCACATTCATGAAGGTTTTATTGTAAAATACCAAAACATTAAAACAAAAAAAACTTTCTGAGTAAAAGTAGGAGTCTTTAGGTATAGGAGACAAAGGCAAAAAGAAATTTTAAGAAAGACTAAATATCTTGGAATTTATAAGATACTTTGATTTTCTGTGTCTAAAGATATCATAGACAAAATTTAAAGGATGAGTAATATACTTGGGGAATATTCATATAATATAAATAATAAAATTTAATATCACTGTTGCTTTTAAAGGATCTCATAAACTGACAAGAAAATTTAAATTTCACAGATAAATATCCTTTCATTTACCTCTTGTGGAAATATAAAATTTTACAACTTTTCTGGTGACAATAGGAATATATCCTATAGGAAAAAGGTAATATGTGCAAAATAAGGTGTTTATTGCATTAGCACGTACAATGGAAAAGTCTCCCTCTTGGTAGGAGGATAGTTGACTAAGTCATGATACATTCATACCAGGGACTCTTAGGCAGTCACTAGAAGTAATTAACTAAATTTTTGCATGTATTTATGTCTACCTGAGCATGTGGGAAACATGTATTGGGGTTATTAACACTGACTACATGTACAGAAGAATGATAAGAGAGAAGAGGGAAGGAACAAAATTTCACATGCACAAAGCATGTATAAAATTGCATTTTTGCCTTCATGGAAAATTATGTACACAGATAACAAAAAATTTAAAACATATTTCTTTTGTTCTGTAACTAATAATTCAATTTAGTCAATTCTCAGTCCCATTATTTCAAAATCATGAGGTTTTATTTCAATGAATTAAACACAACAATGACTCATATGGAATCTTTTAATAATATGCAGTGTAGATTTTTAAGCATATTGTTTTTCTTTGGTATTAGATTTTTTACACTGATCTGAATGTCAGAAAACAAACTTTGTGTAGACCTATGATTCTCAAACTTCAACTTACATTAAAACTACCTGAGGGCTTGTGAGAAGACAAGACTGCCAGACTATTGGGCTCCACCCCTAGAGATTCTGAACCAGAACTCAAGAATTTGTATTTCTAACAAGTTTCAAGGGATGGCAGATGTTGTTGAGCCCAGAAGCATGCTTTGAGAATCAATGGTCTAAAGCAAGCTAATATCCAAATGAGGGAGAAAAGCCCAGAGGATGCCCCCTAACACAGCTGTACTCACATTCAAGCCAGCTTTCTTCCAATAATAGTTGCTATACTGGTTAATCATGCACTTTGTTTTTTCTTTAAACTTTTCTTCTGAGTCCATAGACCACCAAGGATCGAGGTTTCCATTTTTATCATATTTTCTACCTAGCAAAAGTAAAGTTAAAAGAAATCTGTGTTATTTATGGAAGCGGAAATCTTCATCTTTCCCTTCCTTCATCTAGCCAGACTTTCAAAGCCAGTCACAGCAGCATGGAACAAGCTCCCACATCCTCTCCAAAGTCATGGATTGATTGTAAAAAGCAGCGGAAAGAGTGGAAGAATTCAGAAAAGTCTTTCTTTGAAAAGAACAAAAGGCATTTTAAAAAATGAGATTCATCCATTTAATACGTACACCAGTCTTACCAAATCTTGGATCCCTTGTTTTCACCTCATCTGACCTAAAGTATTCTCCGGATCACAAACTTAAATCCCTTCATTCAAAAAGGCAGTGGAGGGAACTGGCACACCCCTACCTGTGAAATTCGAAACAATCCGTAGGAATAGCCCCAGTGAGTCATCCCCGCCGTAGGACCACAGAACCTGACTCAGTCCTATGGCAACCTGCTTCCTTCAAGTTGCCAGGAGCCAAGAGACACATAAACCCTCTGTTATGAATCATTCCACAGTCATCAGTGTGTATGGAAGACCCATCTGTCCTGCTTGGACAAGGAAGGTTGCTCTAAAAATGAGAACTTGGAACAGGAATGGAAATCTCCAAAACATAATTGGGGAATAAAAAAGATTAGTTATACACGATTTCTTGCTACATGGTCTCTTACTCTTCATTTTCTCTACACCCTTCAAAATAATGATTTGGGTACATCTCTTCTATTTTCAAAGTTATTACTGGAATCAGAGGCATGGTTTAAATTTAATTACACAGAGAATTTATAAGAAAGTTTCTTACACAAGAGTCTCCTAATAAAAAGAGCTTATAAGAAACAGCTTACAAGGAAGGCCCCTAAGCAAAAGCATTCACTGGAAAAAGCCAAAGCTCTTCACCAAGGCTGCTACTACTAACACCACCCCCAGGGACAAAGTCACTGTCTTCTACTCACTAACACATCAATCATTGGTTACTGAGCATGTAGTCTTACGTGCAATACACTGGTCTAAGTACTGATTACAAAGTGAAATTGCATCATTAGATTGTATCCTTTGGGAGAGACTCCAAAAGTCTTCCAGAAGGTTCTGGGGGAGAAATAGATTTAAATCTCCTAGGAGAAAAGGTCTACAACCAGTAGCGCACTGCCTGCCTTTGTTTCTTAGTCAACAATCTCTTCTCAGGCAAAGTAAATATCAGAAGGCAAAAAGTCTGGCTCTGGGGATGATTGTAAGGCTGTTACACCTCAACAGGAAGTGCTCTAGGGGAGTAGGGTGTGGGGAGATAACTAAGGGATCAAGGAGGGGTTGGTGGCATGTAAGAGGATTCCTTCCGAAGAAAAAGAGGACAGCTCATCTCTGAGCCCAGGGTAGGCATCGAGGAAAAGACATTGGAGACAATGTAAATCCCACAGAAAGATGTCCCTTTCTACCCAACATTACCTTGGGCCAGCTGTGCTCTTGATACTGCTTATAAATCATGCATTGATCTCAATGTGATTTCAGAGAGAGAGAGAGAGAGAGAGAGAGAGAAAGAGAGAGAGAGAGAGAGACACCAATAATACTCTGTAGATAAAAGAAATGCTAGTTTAATATGATGACTCCGGCCAGCAAAATGGCTCAGCAGGTAAAGGCACGTGCCATCCAGCCTGACAACCTGAGTTTAATCCCCAGGATCCACATGGTAGAAAGAGAGAACCAGTCCTGCAAGTTGTCCTCTGGCCCACACATGCACACACATACACACACTCAAATAAATAAATAAATAAATAAATGCAATAAGTTTTAAATGACAACTCTCAAAAATTATCATTTCTTTATTTTAAGCTATCATCTTGTTTTTTTTTTTCCTTCTGCTTAAACACCATCAGGATACACAACATAATCTTTTTGTTATATTATTAAGGAAGCATATAGCCTTTTTAATATGAATATATGCCAATATAAAGAAAAATCAAAATGAAACACTATTAAATCCTTGAAAATGTATCAAGGAACAAATCAGTCAAGTTCCTGAGGCCTAAATTCTTCATTAAGCAGAATATACAATCATTTTGGGGGGAAAGAACTCATATCTCCAGGGAAACATCACTAGAGAGAGAAGCAAAGAAAAAGGCAAAGGAAACAGCTATAACACAGTTCTTGCAACCACTGTAGCAGCTACGGGAACCCTATTCTAAATGCAAAGGTAATTTTACAGAAATTGCAGTCTTTTTTTTTTTTCTCATTCTACCCTGATCACCAACTGGAATAGTTGTTTATTTATTACAAACTATCACAGCAAGACACAGGGAAAAGTTTTTAATCAGCAATCATATTGCTTTAGATAATCTTCAATCTATGATGGGTGCTATTATGAAGAGATAATAACAACAATTAACATCCAAATAATCAACATTATTATAAAAACAGCAGCTTGTAAAATGAAGTAAGACTTACCATTATTATCAAATCCATGCGTAAATTCATGTCCCACAATTACTCCTATAGCACCATAACTCAGGGATCTATGTCACAAACACACAATTTGGAGAAAATTACAAGCATTACAACCTGAGAACACAATCCTTTAATTTTTCAGTGATAAGCCAAGGTAGTCTGTTCTCTAGTAACCATACCAATAAAACTATAATAATCATATGCATAAAAGTATAAAACAAATTGCCTAAACATACCCTTCTAATCAAAACAAAGAAAATAGAAATCCTAACCTTGTCAGTGTGACCTTGTATAATGGGCCTTAGTGTTACACTGTGAACTGAAGAATGTGAAAGAGAAAATGTCTAGTCTCTTTCAGCCTTAAGACATCTACGGTCCTACATCTTCTGTGATATTTTGTATTTAAGAACACCTAAACAGTTCCTATCAGTAAATATATTATTTAGTTTTTACCTGAAAATTTCCTGCAAAGTCACTATAATCTTAGAAGTTACATTGTTTTCCAAATGTAGTCATAAAAAAGGAATAGAGCAGAGATTAAAAAGGATCATTCTGTTTTCAGCGTTAGTCACGTTCCTCTATTTCTGTGGCAGACAAGCTGACAGCTGAATAACAAAGACTGTGAAGCTTTAATCAGATTTGGGGAAAGTGTTATATTATTTCTCTTCACCTTTAAGGAAGCATGTGGTAGATTATCTGTAAGGGTGGCCACCAACAATTCCTAAACTTCAACACATAAGCACCCTCTTCCTCCTACCAGGATGTGATTTATTTCCTTGCCCTTGAATGTAGACTGGCCTTGAGACTTGTGAGGAACAGAATTTAGTGGAAGGGGCCAGGTGTGACTTCTGGAACCAGACCTTAAGAGCATTCGTAATTTTCATTTGCAAAGGAAAGAAAACTGGTAAAGCAAGAGAAAGACTCCAAAGGAAGAGAGAGAGGCCCTCCTGGGCCCCATCCTTTAGAATAGCAAGGGGGAAGTGAAGGCATTAGAGATGTTCCAGTCCAGAGGAGCTGCCTGAGACCCAGACCAAACCACAAGGAAAAAGGACAAGCTGTCTCAGCCTGGACTTGCCCAAATTGTGGAATTGTTAACCAGTAAATGGCTGTTTCACCAAACAGCTTTGTTATGCAGCATAGATAACTGAAACAAAACACAAACATGAAGGTTGAGGAAATCAATATTGGCCTTTCCATATGCATGTGTCTGGAACTTTCTCTCTACTATAATCTCCTCACCTGTTTATCACTAAATTCTCTGTTACTACTACAATAGTAAGAAAATGGACAGTGATTTAATTCATGATTAAGTTTACCATTTAATACAACGAATGGGTCTTATATGCAACTTATAAAAGTCTTTTAACCTATAGGTGAAAATTATCAATAATTTAGAAACTTTAATGTGCCATTGGCAATTATGCTAAAAATATTTCACAGTTGGTTCCTCACATGCAACATCAAAGTTGGCCAGCAAACAGATAGGACCATAACTGGAAGGAACAGAAATTTTTGAAGCAACATGTTATTACAGGACATAATGATCCTTAACATGCTAATTGTTTGTCTCAACTATACCCAAGGAAGTGCTATAAGATTTAATTTTTCCCCTTGGTGGCAATTCTTTTCTTTGATATTTCTTTCCAGCAAGGTAATTTGCATTTGAAAAAATGCTTCCTACTGTTTTTCCATCATTGCAAACCTTCATTAAAGAAGTAAGAGTAAAATTATGCATTTCAATCATAGAGCGATCATAGCCATGTGGGACAAACTTGTAATTTTACAGCAGCAGCTATCACTGCACAGCCTACAACATTTCATTCTTCCAGATCTCTCAGCCCTGATACAGAATGAAGTCCTCAGTCCTCCACCCCCCATCCCCCACTCCTGTCAATACTGTTGACTAGGTGAAGGTAAGTGTAAGTGATGGACAATGGAAGCTTATAGAAAGTGCTCTGTAATAAATGTCCCTTAAGAAGGACTACACCAACAAGCTTCTTATTTGCAAAGGGTAATAGAGAATCCAAAAATGACTGAATCATGGTAAGTTTCAATTCTGTTATGAAACTGCAATCCCTCAGACGAGACAAAGAAAAATTAATTCTATAAGACTAGGCCTTATATAATGAAAATATTTTATGATATTATATTCATATGATCAATTTTATCATTGGACATTATTTAAACTAGCATACCATAAAAAATAAACTCATGTGCCTCTTAGAATACAGCTGACTGGGCAGAAAGTAGAATACGTCCTGTGTTAAAGACACAGCTTTCTAAAGAAGAAGGCTACATTTTTACTATCTACTCAGTCCCTCTTTTATTCTTTTTAAAATATTTTATTTATTATTTTTATTTTATGCATATGAGTGTTATGCCTGCATGTAAGTGTGCCCATGTTGTGCAATGCCTACAGCAGTCAAAAGAGGGTGTCAGATCCCCTGGAACTGAAGTTATGGACAGCTGTTAGTAACATGTAGCTGCTGGGGACCAAACCCAGTCCTCTGCAAGAGTAACTAGTGCTCTTAACCACTGAGCCACCTCTCCAGCCCTTCTCTTTTGTTTTTATTAAGGGATGGGTTTAACACACGCATGAAATTTGCTGTCAATAAGGAAACAATTATACCCTTATTTGAACTCTCCATGATTTTGTGCTGTTACTAAGGAAGGGCTACTCTCTCTCCGCATGAGAAAATCATAAAAGCCTGTGAGTTGAAAATAGTTGAAAGATCTTGTTCAAGACCCTAGGAGAGTTACAATCCCCTCTATAAAAATTTGTTAAAGTCAAGTCTGGTGGTACAAACCTGTAATCTCAGGTACTTTAGAGGCAGAAATCAGAGGAAGAAAAGTTGGAGGCCAGCCTGGACAACATAGCAATATCATATCTCAAAAATATTTTTCAAGGGTAGGGCATGGATGCATACAACTATAATCCTGGCACTGCATTTGAGAAACTGAGAGTTCGAGGCCAGCCTGGGCTATATGATAAGTTCCCGTTTCAAAAAATCAAAGCCAACCAAATAACAAAATATTCAAATAGCAGTAAGATATCTGCATGCATATTTCCAATGACTAAGAACTTGCTCCTCTGATGTACACATTTAAGGACCTTTGGATAGTTCTAAACAAAACAGTTCTTCTAAACGTTCATCTAAAATTTCTTAGTTGTGATTTTAACCTATTGGTCTAGTTCAGTCACTAAACACTTGCTGACTACCCTAAATACCATAAATCATTCTATTTTTCTCCCAAAATATGAAAAATAGCATGTCTATAATTCCAGAGGTAGAGGTAGGAAAACCACAAGATCAAGGCCAGCCTCAGCTACATAGCAACTTCCAGACCACCAACTCTAAGGCCCTGCCTCCAAGCAGATTATGAAAATCCACCACCAAATGTTGCCAAATTCTTTCAATTCTTATTTTTTCAGTCACGAATTAGAGAACATCATTTCCCAAAACAGAGAAAAGAGTTGAAGAACTTTGGTGTTAAACATATCTAAATAAGTTCTTGGGAAATGGGTATTGTGACTCACACAAAGCGGGAGCAGTGGGGGGTAGCAATGATTCATGGAACACCCATTCTGGGTCATGCTGTTTGAGGTCATTTATCATCCTGAGTCTTTCCTTTGCAAACAAAAATGGCTTGTTTCTGTCTTCATAACTAGACCCAATCCTCAGGTTCAGGCTAACCTGAGTAGTATGTGCAACAAGATACTTATCCTTTTGGTTCTGGTAGCTATTGATACAGAAAAGATGGGTGCATAGTAATCCAACTCACTGGACTATAATTTGTAGCACATCTATAATTCCCAATACAAAGGACTCAAATGATACCTAACATCTGTTCATTGAATAGACATCTTAACAGAGAATAGGTGGCTTTAGTGAAGACATAGAGCCTTTTAGGAAAAAATATAAATTTTTTTCCACTCAAGTATCAACTATGGCTCAGTCTAAGGCAGTACTAGAAGACACTAACATGAATTCCTATGATCTTGACTTTTCTATAAGGAAATTATGCCCATAGACATAATAAATAAATAATCAGATCAATTATTTCCAAACCTAACAGACTATTTCCAGATCTCCAGTTACATAACCATAATAGCAGGAACCTGACCTAAATTTTGCATGATAAGCAGAATCAAAGAATTTTATGATTTTTTTCAGTTTGAAGAGATCTTAGAGAATTGCTTAGACTTTTAATTTTATAAATTAGGTAGATATATTTCTAGTCTTAAACACAGGGAAAATTGAATCTAAATGCCTAAATACTGAAGAAAGCTAAGCAGCTAAGAACCAGGATGCTATTGGTAGCTTTGATTAAATACAAACTGAGATTTTGCATTTATGCTAACAACAGTACTTCCCTCCAGTAGGCTTTGCTAATGTCTACTCATGTTCCTTCAGCATGCGCCATGTGATCTTGTGTTTCTGAGTGCCAGCTCAAAGCCAGTTGCCTAAGGAGTTGCTCTAGTCATAAGAGATCTAGACTGAGATCTCTTGGTCTAGGCTGGTCACTGTCAGAGTCACCCTTGGAAGCACTCCTAAACCACTGATAGAATGTGACCTGGAGGATAAATATCCCAGGTCCCTTATCTTGAAGCATGTTCTGCAGTTCCCCAGCAAGACTGATTTGCACATGTAAGAAGTAGAATAATGGCTTCCCAAAGACGCCCTTATGCTAATTCCTGGAAGCTGTGAATATGCTGTTACATGGCAAAGGGGAATTAAAGTTGTAGACTAAATTTAGGTTGCAAATCAGATAACCTTAAATCAGACTTATCCTAGATTATATGGGTGGGCCCAATGTAACCATACGTGTCTTTAAAAATAGAAGTATGGGGGCTGGAAAGATGGCTCAGTAGCTAAGATCACAGGTTGCTCTTTCAGAAAACCCAGATACCAGATACGGTACCAGCACCCACATGGTGGCTAACAAGCACCTGTAACTCTAGTTCCAGAGCATCTGATGCCCTCTTCTGGCCTCCATGGGTATTGCACACACATGATGCACTTACATAAATTTAAGCAAACTACTCATATATATAAAATAAAAATAAATTTTAAAAATTAAATAGAAAAGGCAAACAATGAGATTCAAAAGGAGATGTGACTATCATACTTTGGGGATGGAAAAAAAGTCATTGTCCAAGGAATATAGGCCTCCCTCTGAAAAGATAAGGAAATAGCTTGTTCTCTAGAACTCAAAAAAAAAAAAAAGAATGCATTCTTGCTGACACCTTGACTTTAGCACAGTGAAAGCTAGATTGGTCTACACAAATACGGCTAGTGAGTTTATGTACTTTTAATGGTAATTCATTTTGACAGCCATGGAAGACTCACAAGACAAAATATACTATCTTCCTTCCTTCCCTGCTTCACTCTGCCATTCCCCTACTGGAATGAAAAAAAAAAAGAAAAAGAAAAACTTACAGAGAAAGTTGACTTTCTTGTCTAGTCATAAGAAAACAGATACCTAAAGGAAACTTAAAAGAGCCAAAATGCCCTCTTTCTGCTGAATAATCACTGACTTGGAATTGATTATTTGACTGTATATTTTGTCCTTGGCCAAAGTGACATGTTCTTCTTTGCTAACTTTGATTTTTTTTTGTTAGTTACTCACCGAGGATATTCTGTTCCCCAAAAGAAAGGCTTCTGGAGCTCTCCTGCTGGAAATCCTGGGACAAAGACAAACAAACACAAGATGTTCAATGATACAGTGTAGTCGATTCAAAAACCAGTGTTTGGTTCCAGCTACAGGCCAAAGCTTCCTGAAACCCATCCAAAATGTATCCCATCTTTGAAAAACCAGGGAACTTCCAAAAGATCTATGTAAAGGTGATGTTAATTCACCTGAGTTTAAAATAAGTACATGGAATCATTTGAAGGGCACAGTTTGCACAGATAGGTTATTGGCAGTGTGCAGACTGCTCTAAACTAGGCCACTTCATATACCGAATGCCCAGGAAGCTTCAGACTAGCTAGAACATTCCATGATGCATACCTGTCTAAGCCTTCCATGTATATCCACTAGTACAGTCACTCATGCCAGATATGCAGAACAGGTTTGAATTTGGTTTAATAAACCTTTGAATTCATATTTAATATGCAGGGTCTAAGGAAACAATGAAGCTTGTCTGTGAACACAATAGATGCACACGATATCCATGCCACCAGTTCTTGGGTATCCTTTTCAAATCTAGCACTTGTTATGTATCAGGAGCATAGGATTTCAGTTATCTCAAACAAGGGGAAGCATAGCAAGACACAGCCCAACTATCACACCATCATGTTACTGAGTAAGTCGGGTAGCCGAAAGAGGCCACACTTTCCCTAACAACTGGAATTTGCTTAGGTCACTAAAAGAAAGTAATGACATTCTCAGAAATAAAATGATCAAAATATTCTGCCTCATCTTCTCTTTCTCTGGTTACTTCCCCGTACTGTCCAACCTTTTCCACAGAAATTGGTAAGAGAAAGAAAAGCCCAGAGTGCATCCATCATGTCTTTACCTTTCAGTCTTCCCTTGCTCACCACTAAGGTGATGGTGAGAGTATTGGTAGATGGTATGTGTATTAAGAAGTGGAAAGCTGGAATATAGCTCAATGGTAGAGCACCCCGATAGAATATATAGGAGCGTAAGTTCAATCCCTAGCACTATCACCACCAAAAAAAAAAGGTAATAAAAATTGTATTAGCAGTAGCTGTGGTAATATGTGGTAGTAGCTAAATTAGTTCTATGCAACATTTCTTCCTTACTTACGAGAAAAATCTATATACATGCATATTCATGCTACCAAGTGCATCATTTTGGATATTCCATATGCATGTTAAACGTGCTTGTATTCACTTTTAAAACTTACATTACAGAATAAAAAATGAAAAGCAAAATTCGTGCTAATGACATAAAATTTAGTTTTTTTCTAATAACTGTAGCAAATGACAAATAAAAAAAACTCTGTGACAAGTGAAAAGAGAAGACAAGGTTTACATTTTAGCACCTTTAATGTCTTCTGTTTTGGTTCCTGCACAAGAGGCCCTGCATTTTCATTTTGTACTGAGCCCTACAAATTGGGTAGCTGGCCCTGGGTATCGGTAAGTGTACAAAACAATTGGTTTTGCCTTTTCAAGTCACCACTATAATTTGTGCCTCGGCTTGGTCATGGGAATGTGTTTAAGTCATTACAGCTGGAAATTCAAAGACTAGGAGAGGGAGAGGGAGAGAGAGGATGAGACAGAGAGAAAAGGAAAGAGACCTTCTGAAATGTCCTTGTCTGCTTGAAAGCATCTGCTCTAGGCCCCATGAGACTGAATGTTCTGTTATGAGTTAAAATGTTCTTCTATCTCCCCAACTTTTTTTTCTACCTCCCCTCCATTCCAGGGCACTTTGAGGGGAAATGAGGGCAGGAAAGCAAGTCTTTCATTTAGAAATGAAATGCTCATTTCATAAAACTCTTATATTCTTTCTATTTTAGTAATAATATAACAGTGCAAGATTTCAAGGGACAAAAACATAACTCCAGAAACAGAGACAGAGCCAGCCATCAAGTGATCCCTTCTTCCTGCTGCTTTCAAATAAAGGAAAATGTATCTGATATGATTGAATTTCAAAGTGGCAATGTTATATTAATCTTCATATCTTCTACACTTCCTTAAATATCTTTGGCATCTTTATATCAATAATCCACCCTCGTTTTTGGTGATTTACTTTAGTAAGCCATTCGCATTTAGATATATATATGCAAATATATTGCACATAAATGCAAATCATGGGGTTTATGTGAAAATTCCATTTCACATAATAAATCAACTCAAAGCAATGATATTTCCTAATAAGAACAATGATCATAATCCAATGTGATTTAGTTATTAAATCATTATGGTTTCCCTGTCTGGTAATGTGCCCAGCTGGAGGCAGTTATGTCCACTGCCAACCTCTTCATAGGAAAACATCTGACACCTGCATAAGTCTCCACTGCCTCAGCTTTTGCTTTTAGGGGCCCAAGTCTCCAGTGCTGAAGCCATCACATCATTCTGATCAGCTATATCTTCTCAGCTTGTCAAGGCCATGAAACCCAATACTGATAAACAGAAGAATCTGATGCCCTTAGGCATGTTCTCCTGAAGTGAATGGATTAACAGTGTAAGCTGCATTTTTAGAGATGTCAACTAGCTAGAGTGATAGATGGAATCCCAACAGGGTCAACTCAATATCTTATCTCATAAAGAAGATAAGTTGTATCAGCAAAGGTGGAGGTGAGAAATAAATAAGTGGGAAGGGAACTCTTTTTCTCTCCCTTTTAAATAGGTTTCTCATGCTTTTTTACATATCCATTTCACTTTATTGCAGTGTTTCCCATTACAATACCACTTTATCACATGTACTACACTTAAAGCTCCTTTTCCTATCAGTATATTATATGGAGTATATTATATGGAAAGCATTCCTCACACTATAAATGTGTATGCATGTTCAAACACATGATAAAGAAAGAGAGGGATAGAGAGAGGAGAAATGCTGGGTTGGCAAAAATTAATGATTCTGACAATAATCAATATTGGCCAAGAAGTAAGAAGTATGCTGGTAGGAAGGTAAGTTGTTGCAAGAATTTTAGAGATCAATTTCTTCATCTCTTAAACGTCATTTTTTTTTTAAATTAAATCTCTGTGTAATGTTATTGGAGAAGCTCTAAAAGGCAAGTGAACTAGTAGAAACATGACATTTGGTGCAGTACATGGAATCCTTTTAATGATATACATGTACATATGCATGTATACATGTATATATTCAGTTCTACTATAACAATGTGTTCCATTATATTAAAGACAAGTTTCTTCCAACACAATCGCTATATGGGGAAGCTCTGGGACAAAGCTCCAGTTTCACATTTTTGCTTTTGCCCAACTCCTTCCATAAGCAATGCATGAACCACCTGTACTGAGCCACACGGACGCATACAACATGCTCATATGCATACATCTCTCAGTATGATCAACTGCTCTGATTCACTGCATGCTTTACAAGCCATGCCCACCATACCTGTGGTCAAAACTTTCCATTTCAGATAACACAGAGGGCAACCCGTCCAACATCATCAAATGCCACAAGCAAACATCAGGCCCTTTTCAGGGAAAGTGACATTTTTACCATAGCATTTGTATATTTATCCATTTAACTTATATAACACTTCCTACCTTTTTTACTAGGCTCCCACCTTTCCTTTGAAATACGTCAATGATAAGGGCTTTTTAAATATTTAATTTTTTGATTTTTAATTGTGTGCCTGTCTATCTGTTTCAGTCTTTTTCTGAGTATGTGCATGTGAGTGTAGGGTCCACAGAAACTATGAGAGGGTGTTTGAGCCCATGGCGCTAGAGTTACAGGTGTTTGTGAGCTGGCAACATGGGTGCTGGGAACCAAACTCTAGCCCTTCACAAGAATGGTATGTACTCTCTTAACTACTGAGCCATCTCTGCTGCCCCAATACTAAGTTTTTCATCATTGTGTCCCAGCCTCATTTTCCCCATAAGCCTGTGACTTTTACTACATAATTTTGTATATTGCAGTGATATTTAATAATTCACATGTCATGGTATAGGAGGACTATATACATACATGCATGTATGCATGTATACACACGCTCAGTCATCTGTCAGTTAACCTCAAATGTTATCATGCCTAAGAACCATTAAAGTATTTGTTAAACTACACATTGCTGAGCATCACCCTCAGAGTCCCTTGAGTCAGTTAGTGGAGTAGGGCTTCAAATGTGCAATCTCTAAAAAATTGAGATCTTAACGTGAACTGGTATGTAGCAAATGAAAAACAAAGTTTTAAAATTCCACCATGGACAAATTCTCTAAGAAATGTTGTTGGAATAAAGCAAGGTATAAATATAAATATATAAATACTATTTTAATAACTATCCAGTTGTTGGGCCTCCACACAGGCTCACACAGTGGCTCAGAGCACTCCACACAATAGCTGGGGGCTGGGGCGTTATCTAACGGTTTCCAACTGTCACAACCAACTGTCACCAACCGTTTAGAATGCAGCTGTCAGAGCCTCACCCGAGTCTGACAGCCTATCAGAATGGACTTTGCCTGGCTGCAGATTATGTGACAGAGATCGATTGGTCCTTCACTCCCTTTTAGCCCTGCCCCTACCCTATATAAGTTACTTTGTAACGGTTAATAAACGAGATCCTGCTAGACAGACTCCCGACTCAGCAGGGTTTTTTTTCCTCCGGAGTGGAGAGGGGCCGGGTCGCGACACTCACCATCCCGCTCAGCCCCTGGAGGAGGCCGGCTGGACCAGCTTCGCCACCGCCCTACCTGCCGGCGATCCCGGCATCCAGTCACTATGAATATATATGTGAATACATGAATATATACACATTTATATTAATACATATTTACAGTAAATATCTTCCAGATACACATCAAAGTGATCGCAGTAGTTGTCTATTTTAAAAGCTATCCAAAAGCAGTTAACTAAGCATATATAATAAGGTTTTCCTCTTGTATTGCTAACACTAGGAAATTTCAGTCCTATTTCAAGCAAAATTATGGCTTGTAGTCATACAGGTTCAATGAGTGCAATTCTAACGAAAGAAAATATTGGCATCTATATGCTGTAATAACCTCATCATTTATTGTAATAATTTCTCTTTTTCTAATTTGCACCTGGGAAAGCCACTGGGAATTTTTTGATTTTCTACTTGGGCCAACATTTCATTTTGACTAGGCTTTCTCATTATAACGCTCATATCTGTGACTACTGACTAACTTAATTGGACCTTAGCAAAATGCTGACCATAGAACAGAGTGTTTTTGTTTCGAGTATAATTGCCAAACAACTGATCACATTTAGTGGGTGATTACCCCAAGTTCAGCTATTTGACTTTTATAGTCATTAAATCATATTCTGATAATAGCTACAGTTTTCCAGAAGTTAAATATTCCGATGTTTCTCAGTGTTGGTGTATTATTGTAAAGTCACATTCCTTAATTAGATTTTTAAAGTACAGACAAGTATAGAGAAGAAAATAAAATTAGTCCACCATCCCATCATTCCAATATTAAGAAAAAAATCCAAGTGACTACACCCAGAACTGGCAAATTCTCTCTGTCTCTCTCTGTCTCTGTCTCTGTCTCTCTCTCTCCCTCTCTCTCTCTAATTTCCCTGTGTTCCCTCCGTGCCAGATCTGGAATATGTTCCATTCATTATTCAGGTGTGATTTTCAATATTTCCAGATGAAATATATGTTGGCTCCTTTCTCTTGCTCTCATGGCAGAATGAGTGTTGTCTTGAGGTCAACATATTTTTGCTGTTCATCAAAACGTAGGATGAGCCGGACACTGAATCCCAGGGATCCTACTGCCTCTGCCTTCCAGCACTGGGATTACAGGCATGTGCTGTCACACTTGCCTTTTTATATGGGTACTAGGGATCCAAAGTCAAGTTCTCATGCTTATACAGACAGCACTTTACCCACTGTGTCATCTCCCCAGCCCTTATTCTACACTTTGAAAATTCAGATTCACTGAGAAAGTCTGTTTCAGAAAATAAGATGGAGAACAATCAATCAAGATGCCAGATGTCTACTTATGGCATCCATACAAGCACACACACGAACATGTACATGAACATGTACATATACACCAAAAAATGCAAATATGAACAAACTGGAAAGTCCTGCCTAGCTTTATAGAAGTTTCGTATACTATTTCTCCTTAGCACTCCCTGCCTTCTCACCAAAGTCTTCACATGTAGGATACCACCCTTTTAATGCTGGTAGGACACACCAAAGAGAGAAATTAGATGAGAACTATTGGCCTGAGAGTATTGAAATAATATCATCTCTTTTTCCTACATTCTTTGTTATCTACCCATAACTACAGCATACATTTTAAAACATATAACCTTAAGATACAATTTAAGGTCATGATAATATAGCAAATATTTCTGTTATTCAGAAGTTTAATTTTTATGTTGATATAGATGCTGATGCCTTTAAGACATCCTTGAGTCAGAATCACACATCTTTTCTTTTTGTTTCTATGATTGGTCATGTTGAACAAAATGGAAGGCCTTCAACTTTCATTTCCAATGTTCAGTGCTCAGAGCACTTGACATTACCTTTCCTCCTTTCTGGTTTCACAAAAATTTGCTAACTCAATGCAAGGCAACTCAAACTCATCTAAATTTATAGCCATTTCACTCTTTAATTCTGTATTCTTTCTAACTCTATTGAAGTAATTAGCATTATTGAATTTCTTTAGTTAGGATGCTCCCAGAAGCCTCTGGGACAGAAGTGGGATAAGATGGGTGCAAAGTTCAGTCCCTTAAAAGAAGTAATTGGAAATTCAAAAGAAGAATCCAATGGACTTGAGGACACATAGGATGATGAACAAACTCGAGTATTGAATGAAATCTGTTTTCATGCTGAAATGGCTTTCTACACAAACAGACTACCATTTCCCGACCATTGAATACCTGTCTTTGTGTTTTTCTCATATGGATATTGGTGATATTTGTTGCTAAAGGACTGATAATGTCAATATATTCTATTGCATTGGTAGTTTTGTTAAGTACTAGGATATTTGGGTTTTACACGTAGTTATTGACATTAATGAAACTTTATTCTAGTGCATGTTATGACAGTTGTTCTCAAAAGTCTTAGGAGCTGTGCTTATATTACCAAATTAACACATGAATAAACCCACATTTCAAAGGCATTGTTGATATATCATCCTAGCAGCATTATTATGCTTCTTGTTGAGTTTCACATGTAGCTACATGCTGATTACATATTCAGTTATTTCATTTCTCCTGTGCAATAGATTCTATCCCAATCATTCACTAAGTGAATATATTCTCTGATCCTAAATTTGGAGATATCAATATATCTAAATACCATCATAAGAACTATTACAATCATTGAGTTTGGAAATGATGATGGAATTTCTATACATAACCACTCAACATTAACATTTACTGAATCTCTAATATGTCCCAAGCAACATGGATAAGTTTTCAATACACAAACATCTTCAAAGTACCTAGTATCTAATGAAAAAGAGAGTATGTTACTGGATAATCCTATTTTGCAAGGCATAAAGCCAAAGGTGAACCTATTCTACTCTTTCTAAGAATATTTTTTTAGCTCCACCAATAAAAGAAATACCAGATTTCTGGGAGTAGACAAGCAGGGGGATTTGGAGAGAGAGATTATTCGTACCAATATCTATACTAATGGGTAGAAGATATGGTTTGTAAAATCCATTGGTCTTTGAGACAGAAAGTAATAGGAAATTTATTCTCAGTGTAGTCTGCAGACCAGCAACATCAACATCACCTAAGCACTTGTTTGAAATGCAAACACTAAGCCACCACCCAAGACACATTGAATCAGGAACACTGAAAGTGGCCTTTGGAGTTTTCAGTCGGCCTTTCCGGTCCTTCTGGCTCATGCTGAAAGTGAGGCCTACCAGCCTACATCAGGAGAGAGTTCTTAATCCCAATTAGAAATCTGAATCCCTACCAATGCCTCAGCTCCTGCTCCAAATCTATTAAGGTATCAATCAAATGAGATTGTATGAGTCACAGGTGATGTGACTATGTAAACAATAAGGAGTTTATCATGTTTAAAATAACTGAGTTATGGAACTCAGTCCTCCTGCATTATTTTGCTGACTGCACCTATCAACACCACGCATGTGTGCTACCATAGTTTTCTTTACATTTTTTTTCAGATTATAGTTTCAAAAACTAATCTTTATATGATGTAAAATTGTGATTGAAAAATGAAGGATGAATGCTCACTATGAGACAATGACTATAAGATCTTATTCAGGATTAGTTCTGGTGATCAGATAAGGGAGACAGCATTCTTTTAGAAACTAGGAGGCCATCAATTGAGACATGAAACCTGCTACATTACAAAGCACTTTTGGTTATATTTTTGTTGTAGAAGAATTTCTTTGTCACTCCTGCTAAGATTAATACTGGCCTTTTTTGTAAGTTAGCACTTGCAATAATTTGGTAAATGCCAACCCTCCCCTTTCCAGAAAGTATCCAGTTCGAACAGCTGTGACTCCTGTCAAGGGATTCAGCAAGATGTCTTAGCCATCTGCTGATTTCCTGCAGGTAACCTCCTGCCATCACATCTATCAGCCCAGAGCAGACAAGCAGAAAGCAGCTTCTGAAGTCTGCCCTCCATCTTGAAGCCTTCTTTGATGGCCTCTCTATTCTTTTGCTCCCATAATTACCTTTACACTACAACAAAGAGAAACTTTCTCCTTCACTACCGTGAACAACTGTCCCCATTTGCTCTAAACAGAAGAAATGCCTGAGATGCAATATTTTTCAGTATTAAAACTGGGATGGTCCCAGGCAAACCAGAAGAAATTAGAAACCCCACTTTCACCCAACTAAGTTTGACCTCTTTCTTATTTACTGCATTTTTGTGGCTCAATAGTTCTCAACCTTTGGCATCTTTCAAAGAGATCTGGTGATTAAAACCTTATTAAACTCCAAACTGTTGGAAGAAGGCATCGGAGTCTATTATTTGGTACATGGAGCCACATAATGCCCATTTATCACAAGTACCATGCTGGTCCCCAGGAAACATACTTTGAGAAAGAATGAGAAAGAAAACACTAATTTCCTCCCACTATGAAGCTCTAAGTGGTTCTTTTATATAAACAATTGCTGCTCTACGCATCAAACAATGAAACTAGCTAGAATTGGTAATGTTCAACCTAGTCCTGGAAACATACTAGATGATTAACAAATGCTAGAGCTATATCTGATCATTTGATACTGATTTCACAAATGAACATGTGACTCTAATTTTCCCCCTATCTGTTATATCTAACCAAAACAAAAAAGCCCTGAGTATTTTCATTAATCTCTTCCAACAGCATCTTTAAGATAAAACTCATTAATATATCTATCTGATGATGGTAGAGATATAAATTGGCAACACTTTTCTCAAGATAATATAGGCATGATGCATTTTAAATCCTGAAGTATGATGTATCATTTATTGCTTCTATTTCTAGGAATTTACCCTGAAAACAAGTCATAGACATGAAAGAACACTTAGTCACAAACATATTGACATAGAAGTATGGTGTGTATATGTGTGTGTGTGTGTGTGTGTGTGTGTGTGTGTGTCTTACATAAGCTAAGTGACAGTTTTAATGTTAAGCTATATCCCCATCCCTGTTTCTTTTTTCACAATAGTAAAACAACTTAAATGACCACTAAGAGGAAATTAAAGAAATTAGATGCTTTTTCTTGGTGGAATACATGCATAATGACGTTGAATAATATGTAATAATCGAAAAATGTTAATGGTTAAAAATATTACCATGTTCACTGGGGAAAAATAGTACTATTGACTGAATCTGTATTAAATTTTAATTTTAAAATATTTGTAGTAAATGGAAGTCTGAGAAATACTTAACAAAGTCTGAGAAATACTTAACAAAATTATCAACTATGGCTACTTTTAAATAATATTAACTTTTCAATATTTTTTCCTTTACCTAATTTTTTCTAGACTTTTTTTTTTGCAAAAAATATATGTAGACTTTTGCACCAAAAGTAAAAGACAACTGGCTTTCTAAAGGGAGGGCAAGTGAGATTAGGAGCATCAAGATAAATTAATGAAATTGTCCTCTGACTTCCTGTCTCTCACTGTTGTGGCTGTTCTAGGCTCTTTATGATCACCCTCTGGTTCACAGCCAGGAAGTACCCAACTAATGCCCCACTCAAGCCTTCATTCTTCAATCAGATTGACCTGGATAACCATTGTACACTTTCAACTACCAGCCCTGTAGCAAATCTACCTAATTCAGTACATCTGGAACAGCATTCACAAATATCTCACAGGCTGCACACTGACGTCCTAGAGGCACTGATCCTGAGTCTTACCCAGCAACAGGATCCATAACACTGCAGGGCTTCACAGTTGAGGAAACCTTTGTTTACTCATCAAGACTTCACAGAACATTGTTCTTAGCTGTCTCTGGTCAGGCCTCAGAGACTGAGCGACTACATGAGGATCTCAAGATTCCTCAGGTTAGACAGACCAAGAAGCTCTTAAAATACTTGTAGTGGTTGGCCCACTAACTACAGCACCTGTCAGTTTTGCAAACTGTTCCAAGTTTGCTCATGACGCAACTTTATCTGTCTCAACAAACTTTCTAAATCACATGGTTTTTGTGAAATAATCCCTTTCTGGGGAATAAATTCAATAGTATTTATGAGTTTTCTCAAGTGATCTACACCCTGTTTCCCCTTACCCTACAGAACCAAGGAGATTGTGGACTTAAACAAAGGACTTTCGGGGAGTAGCATGCTTAGAGGAGACAAAAGTAAAGTATGTTTAATGTTACAGTCCTTTAAGGGACGTGAAAACAGCGAACATGGGTACTATCTGACATTCTGACCCTCAGCTAACCCCTGGATGGCCCCACGTCCTATAATCTCCCATATAAAAGTGAAACAACCCCTTCACTCATGAAATTTGTGAATATATATATATATATATATATATATATATATATATAATGATTACTTTAAAATACTCGCATGATGTTTTTAACCTTCTCAGATTATGTTCACATGTATAGTTCATGTAATTCCCACATTTCTTACCCAGTGCTGAACAGAATAGTGTGAATTTTAATAACCCAGTCAATAAACTGGGTTATACTCCTATATCAGCTGTGATGGTTAATTCGGTTGTCAGCTTAATTGGATCTGGGATGAACTAAGAGGCATGCTGCCATGTGAGTGTAAAATGAACTTCTTAAAATGATTAACTGAAGGAGGTAAGACCTTCTCACAGAGTGGGTGGTACCCTCCAGGAGTGGTTCAGATATAAAGTGGTCCAAGAGAAAAGCTATTGCTTTTCTCCTGACTAGCTTCACTCCATGCATCTACTCTATTGCTGTTGCTTCTGACAATTCTTTGCTGACATCAGAGCCAGGTTTTTTTTTTCAGCCTTCCAGTATGAACTGAAGACCACTGACTCTCTAGGAACCCTCCAAACTTTCAGTGCTGATTGAGATGGCTGAGGCATCTAGCCTCATACACTGAGCAATTACTAGGTTCTCAAGCTCTCTCCTGGATGACAGTCATTGTTGAACTACTCCGCCCATATCATGTAAGTCAATCTAATAAATTCTCTTTGTGAGATATATGCATTCTATTGATTCTATTCCTCTAGCGAAGCCTGACAGATACACCTGTAATTCACTAGTTTTGTCATCTTTGAAAAGTTATTTTATCTCTCTGAGCTTCAGTTTCTTCTTCTGTAAAATGGATTCAGAGTGCAGTTTTTAGAGATTTTCTCTAAAAAATATCTCTATTTTTAGGAAGAATAGAGATAACAGATGTTCAAATAGCCTGCACATTAATGGTTTCCCAGCAAACAGTAGCTCCATAATATAATTAATTATATCCACTCAATGTGAGTCTTTCAAGTAGGATTAGAAGTGGTTGGGAACTGTGATCAGTATTCTCATCATGCAGTTACTTGAGAATGATGTCTTGTGATTTAACTTTTCCACTCCCTACTTTCTCTCTCAACACTGTCACTACCCAAAGTCAGGCCCTCTCCATCTTTGTCTTGGGTCATTCATAAAGTTCCTAACTTGGCCAAGAGGCTTATGCCTTCTCCAGGCCATTATCTTGAAGAATAAACCTAAGGAAATAAAACTGAAATGCTGGTTCCTAAAGAAAAGTACACTCATTCCCTGTTTCTCAGCATGAACTATAAGACCACTGTCAACTTCTTCCACAAATCATCTACTGTTCCCTCTGCTCTCTAAAGCACCCAGGCAGCCTGTACTCCAGCACGTGTGAGCATCTCCCAGTCCATCCCTGCACCATGCTCCTCTCAGCGTGCTGCCTTTGCAGCAGTCATTGCTTCCCACACACTTCAGTCTTCCTTCCCTGCTTAGAGAAGCTCATTTTCCTTCAAACGCCTGCTCCAACATCACTTTCACCAGGACTCCAACCGCAGCTACCCCAGAATAAATTGCTACTCTGCAGTGGCTCCCAGAATATATTGCACACTCAGTATGATATCTTCTGAATGACCAGGAAACAGGCCTCTTATCCAGTGTCTGAAAAGCATGCACTAATGGCAGCTAGGATTCACTGTGTATCTACTTTGAAACAGATTCTTTTCTAAGCATTTAATATATATTATCTCATTTCATATTAACATGATTCTATAGGATAGTCAGTTATATCCTCCTTGTCATTTAACAAAAAGTTAAATTGAGGCTAGAGATGCTAAGAAACTTGGCCAAGGATGCAAATTATTAGTGATCAAGCCAGGTCAAAATCAAACTATTCCACTTAATAGTCCACATCCTTAACTATCATTATCCTATCATGTTGTCCATCCCAACACTAAACTCAGAGCTTGGCATGCTATAATGCCTATATTTGTTATTGCTTGCTACATAACAAACCATCTCAAAACATAGTTACTTAAAGCCGTAAATATTTTCTATCTCATGGTTCCTCTGGGACAGGTATTTGGAAACAGCTTCTTTAGTAGGCTCTGTCCCAGGGGCTCTTGGAGACTGCAGTCAAGATGTCAGACTCAGTTGTAGTCATCTGAAGGCTTGGACTGGAGGATCTGAATCGCACTAAAAATGGGCAAGAGGCCTACCGTGCAGGAAAATGGTAGCGGAATGAACTGTGAGATGCTCACATATCATGGAGCACAGGCTTTCTGATCTTTCCACAAGCTGCTTGAGTGCCATCGTTGTGTAGTGGTTGACTTCTCCCAGAGTGAAAAGTCCAAGAGAGCATTGTGGAAGTCATGAAGTCTTTTATGACCTAGCCTCAGAGATCATAATCTGTCATTTCTACAAAACCTCATTGCTTACAAAGCTAAGTATTTTACTCACTTTGGAAGGGGATTGTTGTGGATATCAAGACATGAGAATTATTCAGACTTTTAGAAATATTAAATGAAAAATAGGAAAGGGACTGGAGAGATGGCTTGGTGGTTAAGTGCACTGGCTGCTCTTGCAGAGGACCTGGGTTCGATTCCCAGCATCCACATGGCAGATAACAACCTGTTAACTCCAATTCCAGATATGACACCCTCTTCTGGCCTCTTCAGGATCTGCATGACACGGGTATACTTAGATACATTCAGGCCAAATATTCATACATATAAAAATAAATTATTTTTTTAAGCCAGGTGTAGTGGCGCTCACCTTTAATCCCAGCACTCGGGAGACAGAGACAGGTGGATCACTGTCAGGTTAAGTCCAGCCTGGTCTGTTTATGAAGTTCCAGGCCAGCTGGGGCTACAGGGAGACCCTGTCTCAAACAAAGACCAATAAAATAAAATAAAGTTATTTTTAAAAAAAGAAACAAAAAGTGGGATAAATATCTAAGAGCTGCTCTGGGTTCAAGAACATCTTCTATATCAAAGCATCAAAGCTTCTTAACCTTTTTCCACTCAACCCCTTTTCACCCAAGAAACTTTTCTGTGACTCTGAGAGCATGCATGCATGTATTTATCTGTATACGAATCAAGTATTTACTGGTAACAAATCATAAAGAAATATATTGTAAAACAACTCTTTAGTATGTGTGGTGGTTTCAGCGAGAAGTGCCCCACATAGGTTCTAAGTATTTGAACAATTGGTCAGTTGGTGGCGCTGTTTTGGGGGGATTAGGAGGTGCAGTCTAGCTAGGGGAAGCATGTCACTAGGGGCAGGCTTTGAGAGTTCACGGCCTTGCCCCACTTCAAGTATCCTTTTGTTTCCTGCAAGTGTTTGAAGATGTGAGCACTCAGCTTTCTGCTCCAGCTGTTTCCTGCTGTGCCTCCTTACAATGATGGACTCTAGTCCCTCTGGAACCCTAAGCCCAATAAGCTCTTCCTTCTATAAATTGCCTTGGTCATGGTGTTTTATCACAGCAACAGAAAACTAACTATTACAGTAATTTTAGCAGTTATTTTTAAACAAGTGAAAATTTACATATAAATGAGATGGATGTGCCTAATTTTTTCATTAAGAATTATTGTGGCTGATAATGTTGTGGGATATAAAACATCTTTGACATTTTTCAGAGTTAATCAATATCTTTTATTTTATAATCGCCAATGTTAAGAATGCCACTTTGTATAAATATGTAGCTCAGAATGGAAGAAGAACATTTAGGATCATTTCAGAATTTACTTGTTGATATTTTATATCACTCATTGATCGTTCAAACAGAAGTACTTGTGTGTGCTGTATGTATGCTTTCAAGTGTGTGTGTTGTATGTATATATTCATGTGTGTCATTTCAAAATTCACTTGCTAATCTTCTCTGTAACTCATCAATCATTCAAACAGAAATGTGTGTTATATGCATGTATTCATGTGTACACATGCACGTGTGTATGTGCACGTGTGTTCACGTGCATGTAAAGACCAGAGTTTAACATTGTCTTCCTTGATCGCCCTCTCTTTTTTGAGACAAAATTTCTAACTACTCATGACCTAAGGCTCATCAATTAGCCGAGGCTGTCTGTCCACTAAGCTCCAAGGGTTCACCCGACTCCACCCCTCTCCCCGGGTGCTGTGGTTATATATGTGCAGCACCGTTGCCCAGATCCTAATGCTTACACAGAAGACAATGTCCAGACAGGTCTATCTCCAGCTCCTCAAAATGCAGTTTCTAAAATGAAATCTTGGAGCACAACATCTTGTAAAGATATACCAATTTGATATATGCTGATAAATACCCATTGAGAAAGAGGAACTGTGTTAATTCTGAATGGCTAAACTGTTCTGTTTCTCTAAAAGCAATGAGGCAGAGGTGCACACTGCCAGAAACACCTCAGATCACTGCATTTCATTTTGAATTCATTAATTTTTGTCAATGCATTCTCAGAAACTTTTTACTGTTGCCAATTTTTTTTTACAGCCTTCACATTCAGTTACACAACCCACAATTAAGCTGTATTCTAGATAAAGAGGAATTCGGGTTATATAAGTTTCTTTCCAGCTCCAAATTATGGAACACTATTCCCATACTCTGGATGGCTGTCTTATTTCTCCATGCCTCAAAATGGAACATCATGTGGATTCAACAATACAATTCCACCAAATTCCAGGACAAGGCACACGTATTTGCTAACCTGCCTTCCATGAAACAGTTTTAGGCAAATCTAACAAACAATGAGACATTCTCCCACTTTCAAATAGTTAGGTACGTAACAGGAAAACAAATTTATATTTGATTTCAGGATTAAGATGCCAGTATGAAAGCAGCCCCTGGACAAAGACTTATTATCTTCTTTAGTAAAATGTTTGTAATTAAACTGAGGCAACCAAATCTCTTGTACATAATAGTGCAGATAATAAAATCATTGGGTTTAGTCCTTGAAGACCATGCTTGTCTTCAAAACAAGATTGCATTTGCTTAAGGTAATTCTTTAATCTGATTGGAGATATATGAAGATGAGAATGAAATGTTGAAATGAGGCACGTTGCAAACATGTAGTGATACTGAATACCAAAAACAAAGCTTATTTTAAAAAGCAATTCTTATCAAGAGAAATTAAAATCATACATAAGCTGTTCACTCTCCAATTCCCTAAGACCCCTTGATTTGATTCAAAGAATCATAGAAGCTGGGTCAGAACTCTCCTTGGTGGCTCCTGAGAGCCCATTGTCTCATAGAGTTAGCAAACTACAGTCCATGGGTTGACTGAGCCCACTATCTGCTTTGTAAACAAAGTTTTATCAAAGCACAGTCATGCTTATTTGGCTGAGAAATGGTCTGTGGCTGCAGTGGTGGACTTGAGAAGTTGAGATTGATGGCTGACAATGCTGAAACTTTTTACGATCTGGTAGTTTATAAGAAAGGTTTGCCAATTCCTGTTCTGTACCTCTGAAGACTTGATCGGAGGCAACCTATGATAAACTCAAAATATGTATGTGTGCTATATGCTGTTCCCAATATTTTGATGGCTCAAGGGGAAGACATGTTGGTATTTACGTTGAAGTATTAGTTAGATAGAGTAAAGGCAAAATTGTGTGTGGGGTGTGGAACACAGGGCCTCACACATGATGGACCAGAGCTTTAACAATGAGCTACATTCTCGGTCCTAAGGCACAAATCGTAGCATGTATCACCTTGTGCAAGCATCACTTGAAACACTGCAGAGGATATTTTTCAAACTCTTCTCGGTCAATACTCCCAGCAAAGATTGCTATAATTTTGACTTCTACCACACAACTGTGTTTTTCTGTTCCTGGGTTTTATGTGCATGGAGCAGAATAATGCTTGCTCTTGTACCTGGTGTCTTTCACTCAGCATTATGTTGGTGACATGCATACAGCACTTACCACATAGCGTGAAGCAATTTCTTCTCCTACACTGCTGTGTAATACTCAGTTGTACAACTAGAGCACAATGTATCAACCTATTCTTCTGTTGGTGAACATTAGGGTCTTTCCAGGATTTGGCACTATTAATAAAGCTGTTATGAATATTCTTGTACATGCCTCTTGGTAGGAATAATGATCCACTTATCAGGAGTGGATTTGCGGAGCTAAGAAAATATCAATAAATACTTTTCTACATTGTCTGTACCTTTTCATTGCAAGAAGTTTTAATATCTAACTTCTGAGAGAAAAATTCACCTGTCCCCTACAATGTTGATATTCCCCTCTTCCTCCTGTGCTACACTGGCTACCTATCTAAGGGTTGCCTGGCATGCTAGCTTGAGAACTCAAGCCTTGACGTTGGCCTGTGCTGACAGTTTACAAATCTGTCTTCTTAAATACTTCCCAAACACTCTGTGGGCTGCTTCTCATGCAGCAGACAAGGCAGTAAGGGCCAGAAGAGCTGACTGTCTTCACCATGACCATATAACTATATCTATGGCACTCAAGATCTCCCATTAGGCTCTCACTTTCTCCCTTTGAAAAGCAGGATGCTGAGTTTTGCATTTGTGGCAAAGTTAGGGAAGCACAAACTGAGGCACCAGCTAGCTCAGTCCCTTGTTTTCCTCCTGAATCGTCTTCCTAATTTGAATGTGATTAAGACTGGTGACAGCTCATGACACCTCCTTGTATGGCAGGCTTAAATCACTGTGATTTCATGCTGCACTCTATGTCTGAAGACATGTCTACACAGCTTTACAAGGGCAGAAAAATAAGCTTTCACCACCCCACAAAAAAGCGAGCACTGGAAGACAGTCCCAACCCTAGGGTTTTGCGCAAATCATGAATTGGGGAAAAACTAACAGGTCTAAAGTTTTTTTCTATTTTCTACTCAAGACTCTACTACAAGAAGGAGCAGACATAGTAACATAAATCAGAAAATGATAATGAGAAGTGAAGGAAATTCTCATAAATCACGTTACTAAGTATAGTTACATGGTGGATGTGGAACCCAATTAAACAGATGGCCACATGCTGTCAGAATTAGCCCCTAATCAATAAAGATGTTCATTTTAGAAAATCACCTCAATTTTTCACTTCTTCAGTGGAGCAAAAAGAAGGCAGCTGGGAGGGGCAGGGGAGTCCCAGGAAACCCAGCGGGGAAATGTGGAAGAAGAAATTCCACCTGTCTTAATTTGTAGTCCAGAAAATCAGAAAGGAAAGAGGGGAGAAAGTCACCCAAAGGATTCGTTGTCATCTTGCCTGGCAATGTAATTTCCAATGAGGGTGAGCACTGGTCATTAGGAAAATAGAAGCAGCTTGAATCTCTTAATTAAAACACTGCTTCAAAGTGTTCATTTTAAAACCTCTCTGTCCGTGAGCTTTGCAGAATCCACTGGGTTACCCTGAAATAGCTACTTCCGCAGAAAACTTCTGATAGGGTCAGCTGTTCTCTGGAAGAAAAAGGAAGAGCAGGGGGAACTATGGAGGTTGAACTATTATTAGACAGGCTTAATCCCCCAAAAGAGCTGTGAGCCTTTAGTGACATTTGAAAGACACTATGGGAACACCAGCGAGAGGCTATTTCATTGCCCTTTCTTGCTTAAGGGCTGACCTGTTATGCTCTCTAGACTGGTGACAATTAAGTCTGCAAATACCAAGAGCTGATGAAAGTGAGGAACAAAAGAAACACTTCTGGAATTTAGAACACTCTCTTTGAAAAGCATTTGCTGATCTCTGGATGCTCTACTACCAAGGAACTTCATGCTTAGAAATAGTATCCTACTTACTTCAGGAGAGATGTTCTACAGTATTCAGAGCAGCACCATTTCTAAAAATGACCATCTCCAAAAGTAGAGGATAGAGAGGGTACTCAATAGCAGAAGTATAAGTAATCTGAGGCTATGGCTGGGCAATTGAATACTATACAGCAATGAAAATGAAAGAAACTTACTACAACATGCTCCATGGATAAATCTTAAAAAGAATATGTTTATTGGAAAAATACAGTTGCTGAAGATTTTGTATAGCATGATAACATTTTTATTATTATTATTTACTATTTTATTTTATGTGTATGTATGTATTGTCCGCATGTATGCAATTGCAACTGTGTCATACAATGCCCTTGGGGGCTGAAAGCAGGTGTCAGATCCCCTGGAACTGGAGTTAGAAACAGTTGTTAGCACCATGCCGGTGCTAGGAATTGAACCCAGGTACTCTGCAAGAGCAGTCAGTGCTCTCCACTGCTAAGCCATCTCCTCAGCCCCATATGATAACATTTTATGATGCTAAAATAATGCATTATTTTAAGAGTACCTACATAAATTGTCAACATTTAATTTTTAGAAAAATAAACATAGCCAGGCAAGGGGGACAGAGGCAGGCAGATATCTGTGAGTTCAAAGCCAACCTGGTCTACATACTGAGTTCCAGGCCAGCCAGAGCTGCATAGTGAGACCCTGCCTTAAAACAAACAAACAAGAAAGAAAGCTAAACATAAAAATCAACACAGTAATTATTTCTATGGTGAGGGCAAAAAATCAGATGAGGAGGGACACAGGCAGCTCTGATGATGCTGGTAATGCTCCAGTCCTTTACCATGTGATGGCTTAACTGGTATACGCTGATTTTACATTTCCATATATAGTTTCTAACTTAACATGTCCAGCATGCTACATGTATTCTTTTGCATGTACCAAGTATTATGTAATAAAAGTGTTTTATTAAATGAATATGACTCAGTGGGTAAAGGCACATGCCATCAAGCCTGGTGATCTGAGTTTGATCCTCAGAACCCACAGAGTGGAAAGAGAGCTGACTCTTGAAAGTTGTCCCCTGACTGCCATACAGGGGAGGTATACCTCCCCATAAAAAAGTGTGCCATCTACAAAGATACAATAAATAATATGAATAACATAAACAGAAACCTATTGCTCAAGAGATATTCTATATATAATGTATTTAAATAAATATAATAAAATTGAATTATAAATAATATCTCAAATATCCTAAGTCTCCATGTAACATATGCACCTTAGTTCTCAACTTAGAGCTTAGGGAGGACCTTAAGAAAGCAATAGTATTTGCAGCATAATGAATATTTACATATCAAGATGTGACATTCAAAATATTTAACAACTTATTTGGTTATATTAATTAATGTAGAAATAAAAAATTAGCACCATCTGCTTGCTTTCATTCTGTTCCTCACTCTCAAGAGTGATCCAGCAAACATGCATTTTCAATAGTGGCCACAAGAGGAGGACTCTGGTAGTGAACAGTCACAGCCCTCCAATGGTACCTAAGTCCAGACTGCCCTGTAAGGTCAAGGTTCATCTTGGGGGGGGGGCAAGGTGGGCCAGGGGGTAACTGGCCACAGAGCAGTCTTGGTGCCTCACTCAAAAGGTATCTTTGAGACAATACTAAAAGGAAATGGGTGTATGAATCATTCAGATCACTTAGGAAATGTCCAGGGCACAAAGAACTACAAGTGTCAATGTCCTGAGGGAAGAGTGTGTCTCCTATGCTTCAGAGAGAGGAAGGAAGCCAGTAGTGCTGGTCAGAGCTATGGCAGTATAGTAAAGGGGAAGGGCAGAGAGATGACAGGCGTTGGGGGCTGGGGATGTAGCTCCCTTGGTAGAGTATTGCGTAGCATGCATGAGACCCTGGGTTCTATCCCTACCACCTCATAAACTTCCTCTGATGGTACACACCTGTAATCTCTGCACCTGAGTCCAAGAATACATGAGACCCTGTCTCAAAAACAACAAAAAAGAAAGGCTTCTAGAACATTACAAGCAATTAGACCCTTAAGCAGAGTAAGATAAGATATGGATAAAAGACTTTGAACAGGGGCTAGAGAGATGGCTCAGCTCAGTGGTCAAAAGCACTGGCTACTCCTGCAGAGGACCCAGGTTCCATTCCCAGCACCCATATGGCAGCTAACAACCATCTGTAACTCCAGTTTCAGGGGAATCTGACAGTCTTTTCTGACCTCCATGGCAGGCAATGCACAACATGTGTGCACTTATATACATGCAGGCAATAGACTCAAACACATAGAATAATAAATAAATAAATAAAAATACTTTCAACAAAGGGGTGATATGATCTAACTATAAACAGAGCAGCCTGGAGAGAGCTAGGACAGGAGCAGGGAGGCCAGTAAGAAGGCTCTTCCTATACGATCCAGCCAGGAGACAGTGGTCATAAGAGCAAGGACAGTGAATCATACTTCTACCCCACTGCGTTCGACAGCATAGAAATGTGATTGAAAACATGAGATTAGATGTCATCACTCTAAAATAGTGAGCCAAGATGAAGAACAGAGGCAAGCAGAGCAGGTACAGGACTAAGCCCTGGGCATGCCATGATGGAGGGGTAGAGGTCACAAAGAAAACCAGAAAGAGTTTGACTAGGAGTGGTCAGCTCTTCTCACAAACCATCACCACCAACCTGAATTGGTTGTTTTTCTTTCTCCTGATTGCCTTTTACTACAAATGGATACACCTGTAAACAATATATTAGGATCATTCACCGTGATTTTTTGAATGCATTTATATAGTATCATAACCCATGTTTTTACAAGTTGTTTATTTGCTGTACAACCTAACATTAGTGAAATTCATCTATGTGGATAATCTCATCGCAGGTCACCTAATTTTTTCTATTGTGTGTTATTCTTTTGTGTGAATGTGCTACATTGGATTTACTTTCTTGCAAAGGGACACAGAGACGATGCCTCTTTTTCTGCTACCATCAATAATACCGCTAGAATCCTTCTCACAGAGGCCTCCTTTTGTCTGTCCTCACGTCAGAGTTCTCTTGGGAGCTGTTCTCAATCTTTAGCCTACATTAGAATCACCTGGAAGTTTTATTAGCTCCACTTTCCAAGCTTCATATCCAAAGTTTGTGTGCAAGCTAGAGGCTGAGAACTTATGTTTCTAGCAAGTTCTCCAAGGTATTTTCACTGTTGGTCCAAAAATAGTGCTGAGAACCAAAGCATTTTGGACGCAGGCAGGCATGCAGATGATGGTCACAGGTATGCAGACACCCCTCTGACTTTTCTACATATTATCAACTTGCTTCACAACACGGGTAGTGTGGGGACTGGGTCTATCATAAAAGGTACTGAGCAAAGCCAAGCAACCCCGGATACCCTGAAGGGACGGTAGGAGTCTGGCCTGCTCTGCCTGATCCGATAACCTGGCCCCAGGAAGCCACTGCAGGTACAAATCTTCTTTTCCCCCACAAAGATCACCCCAGACCAGAACCAGGTTTTGGGGTTTCATTTCCTCATTCCTAATTTCCATGTCAGCCCTACAACTTTACCCCACCTTCAACTTTCCTGCCTTCTGTAACAGTCAGAAAGGCCTCCCTATATAAACCTCTGCCTTAGTTTTGATAACCGAACTACCCACTGATGTAGTATCCTGGAAACTCCTCCCGCAGCACTCTGAG
Source organism: Eospalax fontanierii (assembly GCA_035773235.1). Taxonomy (NCBI): domain Eukaryota; kingdom Metazoa; phylum Chordata; class Mammalia; order Rodentia; family Spalacidae; genus Eospalax; species Eospalax fontanierii. Next base: position 19,743,330 of record CM069525.1, on the reverse strand, counting down.
CCACCTGAGGCCCTGTTCGATTGTCCTCCATTCTCTGGGACGGCTGGAGCACAACAGCCGTGCTGGAGATGGAGACCCACCCACAGGGTAGCTCAGTTTACATTTCTATCAGTAATATGTGTTTTTACTACCAATGCTGGATGTTGCAAAAATTTGAATTTGTTTTGATGGTTTATATAATAATTAGAATAGGAGATCAATGGAATACAGATACCTGGAGTTAAGAAATGGACAAATAATAGTTTTATATCAAAATCCAGTAATTACAGATCCATAGTGGAAAACCTATACCAAAAATTACTGATATTTGTGTATCAGTGTAAATAAACGAGTAAAAAGTAAATTGGTAAAGCCAATGAAAATCACTGCTAAGATTATTAAAGAGGTCTGTTCTTTTTTAAAAAAACAATAATTTATGTCAACCTGAGCTTTAATAAATGCTAAAAATTATCATGGCATCTGTTTTAATTTTATTTCTGTTGCTCTGATAAAACACTTTGACCAAAAAGCAACTTTGGGAAGGTAAGGTTTCATTGGGCTTACAAGTCCAGATCACAGTTCAGCATTGCGGGAAGTCAAGGCAGGAATTTGAAGACAGGTCTCTTGCTAGTCTACATAGCATTACCTCTGACCAAAGAACTAATTTCAAAGTCAGAGAAGTATATCAGGAACCATGGAGAACACTGCTTGCTAGCTGGCTCACAGGCAAGTTTATACTCAGCTTTCGTATGGTGTCAGGACTACCTGCACAGGGTTGGTACCTCGCACAGTAGGCTGATCCCTCCTAAATCAGTTAATAATCAAATAATAATCAAAACAGTCCCTCACAGACATGCCCACAGGCCAATCTGATCTAGGAAATTCCTCCGTTGAGGCCTTCCTCTCAGATGACTATAGCATGTGTCAAGCTGGCAGTTAAAGTTAGCCAGAACAGCATCTATAATTACATAAACTCCACGCATAGAACTGAACACCCTAAAGACATTCTATCCCAGGGCTAATTAGAATGTATCCAAGCTTCTTTCTTGCATAAAAATGGTCCCTGGTTAAATAACCTTTTCTCCCATCAAGGCTAGGATGATGTGGACAAAAGCAAGGTGACTGAGAGGAAAGGAGAGGTATGCTCCTTTTCATGGAAAACTTCACTGTGGTTTTATTTACTGTAGTTTGAAAAGACAGTGTCATAAAGTTCTTCCTAAAAACTAGTAAGGAGAAAAGGAAGTGGAAGGCTTTTAAATGAAAACTTTAAACCACTAAAGAAAGAAATTTGAAGAAGACCCTGGGAGATAGAAAGATCAACACCCCCCCCCGCCCCAATGCTCAAGAGTTGGAAAAATGAATATTGTGAAAATCACAATCTCACGGAAAACAATCTACAGGTTCAATGTAATCCCCATCAAGAAGACATACACATGTTACTTACGTATCTGATTGGTGGATGCACTGTAGAAGGCATTGACAGTCGTTGGGTTTGTAAACCACCTGCAGGAAGAGAGACAATTACCAGGGAGTGGCCATCATTATCGAAACAGGAAGACAGTAACCATAAAATGAGGCTGTTGACACGAGGGGAAATCACTGCCTCATTTAGGGCTCCTACTCTGTTAATGAACAATCTTACCAGAAGTTGAACATTGTTTGGCAAGAATGTATTAGCATGCCTGCCTACTCACTTTTACTAAATTAATAACAACACAGGTGCTTCTGGAAAAGCTTTAATGAGAATTTCTACAATCAAAGGGACTCCCTCTGAAGATAGAAAAACAGCAACAAACTGGTGTTTGCCTGGTTTTGTTCAGTGGACCCATATGATAGGTCCTTCTCTAACTTGCATCACCTCTGACCTGTGTATGAAACAGTTTAGAATTGATGATAACACAGAGATCCATTTAAAGAGAGAATAATGTACCCTCATGTTACCCAGGGTTTGTCTGCTCCAGTGTAAAGTTTAGTGGCAAAAGACTGAACTGTCTCTACAAACAGCTCATAGTGTTGGAAAACTCATTAATGTTTTTGTGAAGGTATGAGGCTGATGGGGTGGCTCAGTGGATAAAGCTCTTGCCACTCAAGTCTGACAACCTGAGTTCAGTTCTTGGAATCCACTCCTGAAAGTTGTCCTTTGACCTCCACACGTGCACCATGGAATGCATACACCTGCATTGATACACACATTATATATTCAAATGCATACACACAAAAATTATAATAAATTAGGTCCTGGAGAGATGACTCAGCAGTTAAGAGCACTGGTTGCTCTTGCAGAGGACTTAGGTCTGGTTGCTAGCCCCCACATGAGGGCTAACTCTGTAATTCCAGTTCCAGAGGCTCTAATGCCATCTGCTGACCTTTGGGCATTACATGACACAGGTGCACTTACACACATGCAGGCAATACAGTCACACACATAAAAATAATAAAATATCTTTAAATATGATAATACATGAAAATTAAAATATTGCATTAGGAAATCTTGGGGTCCCTTACAGCTATAAACAGTTGATACCTTCAGGTTAAACACATAATAGGGTACTTAGATCACAGTAGATTACTTATATCAACAGGTAGATTTTTTTCTTTAAAATATTCAGAGCGTAAACATTTCTGGTTTTATGAATAATAAGGCAAAGCTGAAGGTATTATACAAATATATAAGAGCAAGCTTTCCACAAATATTTATTGATGAAATTCAAAAATAATAGTCACTTAGTACAACTTTTATTTGTAATATAAAAGAATTATTGGAGGATGGAATATTATTTTGTTTAACTGTGGTTCAAAGTTACCCCTTGATATCATCAGACCAATTTCAAATGTCTAATCTCTAAAGAGAAAAAGATTCTTAGTTCATGGGCTATGTGAAAGGAAGCACCTGGCAGGATCTGTTTCTGTCACTATCTTTTATGATTAAAAACCAATCAATTCCACATAACATACATTGCTCAAAAATTAGCTAACATAAGGCTGAGTGTGTAACTTAGTGGTAGCTTAGTATGCATGAGGCTCTGGATTCAACCCTAGCATGACAAAAAAAAAAAACTTATGTAAATCCTTTTTCAAAACAATCATTATGGGCCAGTGAGATTTTGCTCAGTAGGTAATAGTGCCTGTTGCTAACTTGGGTGATAGTGTTGTTGCTAAGCCTGAAGATTTGAGTTTGATCATCAGGGCCCACACCATGGAAAGAAAGAATCAACTCCCACAAACTGTCCTCCGACTTCTACACGAATGTATATAATAGATACCTACATAAGTGATAGCTCATTCCCATGTACATGACATTTAAATAAAACATGATCATTTTATTGATCTATGAATAATAGAAAGCAACAGAGTAATACATTAATTATCAGACTCATATGAAATTAGTAGGAATCCAACTATTGATTCTTATTGGTTCACCAATGCCTTCTCCCTTCCTATGAAAAAGTCTACAAATATGCCATCCTATTATTGGCATGATTATTCACTAATAGTCACTGAGCTCTTGGTATGTTCTAAGCACTTCACATCAGCCCATTGCATAGATGAGAACAAGGAAACTTAGAAGAATCACATACTTGCACACAGTTTGGTCTGTCTGACTTCACAGTAGTTCTATTAGGGCCTGGTATTTAACAAAAACATTACAGACTGGCCCGCTTTCCTGAGGAAACAAGTAGAGGAGAAAACATCTTTATTGACCCCAACTTGTTACTTATACTAGGTAGAATTCTTCTCACATCTTAAACTCTGGGATCCTGCCACTACACAACAAAAAGAACTTTGCACATGTAATTAAGGTTAAGGATCTGAAAACAGGAAGCTTATACTGGATTATCCAGATAGGCTGATCTAAGCACATGAGCCCTTAAGAGCAGGCAACATTTTTTTGGCTGGTATCAGACATAAGAGGTGCACATAAGAACGATATGTGCAGATGGGAAGTAAGACAGATTGGAAGAGCGAGGAGTATCTCACACGCTGTTGTTGGCTCTTATGTGCAGAGGCCTAATTCACTCTTACAACTACAGGAACTAGATTGGACCGTAATACACACATGGGATAATTCATGTTCCTGGAAACTTTCCCTTCTCTTCCCTTCACTCCTCATTCTCCTCCTGCTCACAGAAAGTAAACTTTTAAAACATTAGAGTAAGAACCCTACAGTGAATGTGTTCCTAAGTGCAGATAGACAAAGAGGCATAAAACAAAGAAATAAACACTCAATGGCTGAGGTTCATCCCAGAGAAACTTTGAAAGCCTCAGGAAGTGTTAATAAAACATCCTACCTCACATATATGACCATCTCATTCTTGACCCCTGTCCAACCCCCAGAGTTTCTGTTGATTCTTGGGTCCACCTAGAGCCTTTATTGTCCCCAGAGCTGACGCTAAGCTGCTGTACCAGAAGGCCCTATCAGTTGTCAGTGCTATTATTTCTATTGTCTATTTAGGGTCAGTGCCAATCCAGCTGCTAAACAGTTTGTACATCTTTTTTATTACCTCCAATTTTATTATATATTTAGTTTTACTATCCTCTAATGCAAACTTAGCTGTAATAGTTTCAATATCTGTTTACAAAATAATTCATATTCCTCCCTTTAAGATCTGGAATCTAAATTTCCTCTCCTTTTCATTATGTATTGGTCTTAAATACTGTTTTCTAAGGAATAAGATAAGATGGGCTGGGAATGTAGCTTAGCTGGTAGAGGGCTTCCCTAGAAAGCCTAATAATTTGTATACAGGTTTGTGCCAGAATGCCCAGTTTATATGGTACTACAGATGGAATCTGGTACTGCATAAACATGGCATGGTGGCACATACCTGAAATTTTAGCACTCAGAAGATGGAAGCAAGGTGATAATCCTCACCTACGTAGCAAGGTTGAGGTCAATCTGAGATACATGAAACCCTGCCTTAAAACAAAAACAAAAGAATGAGATGTAACAGAAATGGCACTTTGTGTCTTCCCAGGGCAATACATCTTCCCCTGGTGTACAGTAGAATAGCTTCTCTACATCTCTCTCAAGAAACCTGCTCTTCAACTTCCTTCACCAATCATTCTGCTAAGAAGCCCAAAGGAAAGATTCATAGGTAATCCAGCCAATAAGCATCAATCAAGAGGCATGTAAGAGAGGAAAGCCAGTCACTCTCTGACTAAAACTATGAGAAGGACCAAGAAAAAGAACAACACAGTTGAGCCTACTGAGTCCTACCCTACCCCCAATCACAGGATGCAAAAATTAAACGATTACTGTTGCTTTGGCCATCTAGATTTAGGGAGGCTTTGTTACATAACAATAGAGCAGTAGAATGTGGAAAAGTTGGTCTCCACAGATTAAGTCCTACCTAATAGGCTGAGCTTTCCCAGAAAGAGCTTCATTCGCCCAAAATAACGGATTTTCAAAATTACTAAATTAGAATTCTTTATTTGAATTTACTTTCAATTTATGTGTATAAATGCTATGCCTGTCTGTATGTAAGTGCACTCATGTCATGCAGGGCCCATGGAGGAAAGACGAGGGTGTCAGATCCTCTGGAACTGGAGTTACAGACAGTTGTTACCTTCCATGTGGGTGTTGGGTTGAATCTGGGTCTTCTGTAAGAATAGTCAGTGCTCTTAACTACTGAGTCATCTCTCCAGCCCCTGAACTTGAATTCTTTAAGTTGAAGGTATAACCACAAGTTCTCTCAATTGCTCATACCTGTCAAAGTTGACCGTTTCTTAACTGATAGGGTCCTGAAGGCATCTGAGTATAAAATTTGTGTCCTAGGAAGTTCCTTATGAGCTGGGACTATGGTTCAAATGGTATGCCCTAAGAAGAAAATCACTAAATCTATTTAATGAATTTATGTTAAATATGCATTTATCATAATAAACAAAAATATCATTCAAATACTTTAGATTCTTCCTAAAATGTTTTGGGATACTAATGAAGTCTGTGTTTGTGGAAGAATTTAATAGATACAGTAGAGGAGAGAAGTCTAATATCAACTTCAAATCTCAAAATATAGGGGATGAAATTACAGGAGACAAAGGGACAGATAAAAGGAATGTAATATCAAAATGTAATGATCTGAAAGGAACATTGATACTCTCCTTTTGACTACCTAAAATAGATATAAATCAAGCCAAAGATTCACATTTTACTTATCAACTCTTAAAGATAGTCTAGGAAATATGTAATGGAAAAAGCATTGACTATCTATTACTTTCTTACCAATATCCTGAAGATTGTATCACTTACATTCCATGCTATACACAATGCTTTTGCAAACCAAAATTCAGGGCAAGATTACAATTTATACAGATGTTTAAAGGTGCTTTTTGCATATTATCAGGAGAGAGAAAAAGAGAATGCAGGCATGTTTGGTCACAGTAGAACGAAAGTGAGTTAATAGGGAAGCTGGCTTAAAATCTTTTCTGTCAAAGAGGATCCTAAAGGAAAGAAATTACTTTTGACTCAAGCCAATCAGTAAAGAAAAATCTCTATTTTTAAGCAAACTGATGAAGTGACAGTTCTGAGAACCAAACCCTAAATATGGACCTTCAGGGATGACCACCCAATTAATTTCATTCTTGCTGACATTTCCCATTGTTTTGGAAACTTCTTAATGCATATTAGTGCAGCTAAAATGGATTTCATGAGAAGAAAGATGATAAAGAGTATTTATCTCCTAGCCCCACAAAAAAAGAAAAATGCTATTTCAGGGCTTTTAGGAAATATGATGTGCTGTTGAAAGTAAACCAGTATAGAGGCACTATTCCAGAATTATCCCTACTTGATTAATTCGAGAATTTTCAGACCTAAAAGATGTCAATTAAAGCCCATGGGTTTCATGAAGCTAAAATTCCTTACAATGCCTGAAATAGGCCAGGCAGACATATCCTTTAAAAACTAAATTAACAGACAAGTCATATTGCCATGGAAACAGAACCTTAATTTTTTAAATATTCTTTTCTCTGAAATAGACATAGAGTCCGAGGAATAAAGAATTAGAACTATTACACTGATTTTCATTCTTGAAGAACTTTTCCCAAACATTAACCAATTTAATACCGTTGTGAAGTTTCCATGTATCTACAGGTTGGGAAAAATGCATCTGTACTCAACAGACTTTTCTTATTATTATCCCTTTCATCTTATTATTCCCTATATGATATAGTGTAGCAAGTGTTTACAAAAGTTTTATATTGCACTAGGTATTATAAATAACCCAAAGATGATTCAGCTTTCATAGGAAGATATACATAAGTTACATGCAAATACTGTACCACATTGTATAAGGTACTTGAACATTCTCAGATTTTTGGTACTTCCAGATGTACTAGAACCAATCCCTCATGGACACAGATATTTGTTTTCCATTGACAGAGAAAAAAATCTACACAAATGAAACAAAATTATACAGCATTTAAAATTTTTTATTGAATTATTGTGTATTTCATACAAAAAAATTAATATTAATCATCTTTGTACCCCCTTCCCCACTGGCACACTCCCACAGTCCCTCAGCTGGAATCTATACATTCTTTTATCTGTGCTAAGGTCTATTGTGTCAAGTTAGTGTCCACAAATGACCTCAGTGCAGGTTTATTCATGGAGGTACAGTCAGCCTACTCAGAGTCCCTCACTTTAGGAAGACTGGCTCATCCTCACCCAACGGTAATCAGTTGCCAATATTTCTTAAGCAAAGGTTGAGTTCTACTACCCATTTTCCCAGTGCCATGCTTACCCAGCATTTTTAAAATATTTTTATTATTTTTATTTTATGTCTATGATTGTATTGCCTGTATGTAAGTAAGTGCACCCATGTCATGCAGTGCCCAAGAAACTCAGAAGAGGGAATCAGTTCTCCTGGAACTGGAGTTACGGATGGTTGTTAGCTGCCATGTAGATACTGGGAATTGAACCCAGATCCTCTGCAAGAGCAGACAATGCTCTTTAACTATGGAGCCATCTTTCCAGCTCCACCCATAACTTTTAAGGCATGAGTAAACTATTAATTACCCCAACCATCAGAATCTCACAGTGCATCCATATTTTAGTACAATGTTGAAGATGGCCCATTTAAGAATTTTTTCCATTAATTTCTATTAACCCAGGCCCTTCTACATGAACAAATCAATAACAACATATTGAAATTGAAGAGTTACACTGGTAGCATCTCCAATGTAGAACATCTTTTTAATATTTTTTATTTTATGTATATGAGTGAATTTCCCACATGTTTGTAAGTGCACCTATGTGGTGCAATGCCCACAGAGTCAGAAGAGAGCGTCATACCTCCTGGAACTGAAGTTATGGATGGTGGTTAGCTGCCATGTGGGTGCTAGGAACCAAATATGGGTCTTCTGCAAGAGCATCCAGTGCTCTTAACCATTGAGCCATCTCTCCAGTCCCCATTGAAGAACATTTTTATAAAGAATATAACTCCATAGAAACACTGGGAAAAGCCTTGAAATTTTACAAATGATTTATTCACATGTATGACTGTTTTGCTTGTATGTATGTATGTATGTATGTATGTATGCCACATGTGTGACTGGTGCCTGTGGAGGCCAGAAGAGGGCATTGGATTCCCTGGAACTGGAGTTAGGGATGGGTGTTAGCTGCCATGTGTGTGCTGGGAACCAAACCTGGGTCCTCTGCAAAAGCGGCCAGTGCTCTTAAACACTGAGGCATACCTCTAGTTCCAAGACTTGAAATTTTTATAAGATGAGAGTTTAAACTCGGCTAAGGAGATGGCTTGGTCTCTAAAGTACTTAATATGCAAGTATAAGGACCTAAGTTCATATCCCCATCACTCACATACAAAGCCAAGCTTGATAACAAGCACTTGTAATCCCAGTATTGAGGGGCAGGACAGAAGGATCCCTGAGGCTTGCTGGCCAATAAATGTAGCTGAATCAGTGAGCCCCAAGTTCAGTGAAAGACTCTGTCTCAAAATATTGGGTGGAAATTGATAGAGGAAGACACCCAGCATCCATCTCTGGCCTACACACACACATGTGCTTTTAAAAAAGCTCGAAATGATCTGAATTAGATCTTAAAGGGAAAGATGACTTGCATGGATCAGTGAGTATCCTACTGTATGTAGACGGTCCTAGAGATATTGAAAATCATTGGCTGAAGTCACCAGATTTTGAGTCATGAGGTTTTATAGCCCCAAATCCACAAGTTCTCTGAAGAATTTAAGTTAAGAATGGAATGGGGCAGAGAAAGTGAGAAATAATAAGAGCAGAGAACTGGGGCTGGAGAGATGGCTCAGTGGTTAAGAGCAATGGCTGCTCTTGCAGGGGACCCAGATTCAATTCCCAAGACCCACATGACAGCTAACAACTGTCTGTAACTCCAGTTCCAGGGGATCCGACACCCTCTTCTGACTTCCACAGGTATTGCATAACATCGGTGCACTTACATATTTGCAGGCAAAACACTCATAAAATAAAATAAACATAATAAATAAAATATTTTTTAAAAGCTAACCATTCAAGTAGCTTTCAAGCATGATACCAAGATAAGGCTAACAGTTCCTTTCCATAACAATGAAATATGAAACTGGACAAAATAGTCAGTAAGCATCCATTTTACATGTCTGAGAGTTTACCAAAGGCAAGCAAGCAATGAAAAAAAAAATCTTAAGAAACTGTTAGAATTTGGAAATAAATCGAACAGAATTCAGTGGCCTTCTTTCCTGGCACTGCCTTTGTCCCTACCAGTACAGTAGGAACTTACTTTCTGCAAGATAGAGCTGGCTGAATATGCAGCCTTGTCTGCTAAAAATGCTCAACTTGATGGAAAAAAAGAAAACTCAATTCTCAATTTCAAAGGGGAATTCTGAAACTGAAAAGGGCGTAGAAAGATAAAAACACTGCACACATTACTGGTTGAGTCAGATACTAGGTCTACGTGAGGGGTAGGTCACAGAAACCTCAGTGGTAAGTAAAAATCAAGGGAACTGGAGAGATAGCTGCCTTGAAGTCACCAGCAACTAGCAGAGTATAGATCAGCACTACAGGCTCAAATGCCTAAGCACAGGCTACCCCTAATCCCGACTGAAGTATGTGACTGTGGATTTCTGTGTTCCATATACACAGGGATAATCATCATGAAGTGAACAGAAAAAAATTAATTAGGAACTGAAAAAATCGAACATAGAAATTCATAGGCACATACTTCAAGAGAGACACATTAAGCTAGAATTCATGAATTAATACAAGCATAGTTAACAGTAACAACAAATAATCACAGCAGAGAAACAGAAACGACAAAAAAGCGAAGTCAGATCAATGGAAATGATCCGATGTGGAGAATACATTTTTTTAAAAAAGCATTTGAAAAGTAGGTCACAACGGAAGAGAGAATGAAAAGCATCAACAGGTAAACAAAAGTAATCTAAACCTGAGCAGAACAGTTTTTCAATTAGAAGCTTTTTCATCATTGATAAAATATGGGTAGAGTATCTAAACCTCCCAGAGTTGATATGAGGGTAAAAATAATTAAACACTGTGAAGCACAGGCTAAGCAGCTAACTCTTGACGGGTCAGAGCAATTGCTGTGAAAGCTGGAGGACCTGAATTCAAATACCCAGCACCTACACGAAAGCCAGGCAAAGCCACATATGCTCGCAATCCCAATAGTGGGGGGAGGAGACAGGTAGAACCCAGAAGCTCACTGACAAACCAGCCTAGGCAAAAGAATGAGTATGAAGTTCGGTGAGAGACCCTGTCTCAAAAGAAAATAAGGTGGGAAATCAATAAAGACCTCTGATGTCTTCCTCTGGCCTCCTGTTGAACATGCATAGGCACACAGACCCACATACTCATGTGTGCACAAATCACAGAAGTTGTAAATCACCTCTTGACATATTATAAATACACAATAATTTTAGCTGCTATAATGATCATGATTATCATCATCATCATCATCATTATCATCATCGACATTTTCTTAAGGGAGGATATTGTAGCTAGCTGAAGATAGGTGGAAAAACTTTTAAGGGAACTGTCCCACCTACAGAAAAAGTTCCTATAGCACAGGGGAAGAAGAGAAATAAATTATAACTGGTACCGGATGAAAACAATAGAGCTATCAATTCTTCAACATGTATTACCTCAATGAACACCTAGTTGCTTCACAATTACAAAAATTCTTCTACATGTCTAATCAAACTTATTCCTAAGGTATTTATACTTTTTAAAGATCTCCAAATGTTTCCACCTGGGTGTAAAAATGTAGAGGAAAATTTTCATTATATTTATTTATACCTAGAGCTAGAAATAACTTCAGTGTCTGCATCCTAATAAGCATTCTTCCAACACATGTCCATGCTAAGATTTAGAGCCCCCTAAAAGATGGAAGGTCTGCATCACACAATATTAACAACAACAACAACAACAAAAGACTTGGTGAAACATGACACAGATTTTGCTAATACAAAATAGCAGGCAAGCTGGCTACTCTGGCTTGAGGGGAATTACAAAGTTTAATCTAAAGAGATTCCACTTCCCACCAATGTACTGATCTATTTCACTTTTTAAAAATACTCACTCTGTTTTTGGAACAGCTTTTCTTAGCCAGAAGAAATCAGACTGTGCTAAATATTTGCGGGTTTGCAGGACGTTGCCAAAGTAGTCGGATTCAGAAAATTTGATCTGCATAAAACAAACCACAGCATCATTGTTCTAAATGAAGATAAGAGACTGCTTTAAAAATAGATTTAAGTCCATGAAGGACCAACCAGAAGAGAAGTTGTAAACCCTCACAAAATCTCTCAGCCATTACTGGTTAACCCAAGATTCACAAAGCCATGAAATTTAATCTCAATGATTTTTCTTTTAAGATAAAAAGCTCAAAAATCAGGCTGAAGAGATGGCTCAGCAGTTAAGAGCAGTGGCTGCTCTTGCAGAGGACTCCAGTGCAATTCCTAGCACCCACATGGCAGCTAACAACTGTCTGTAATTCCAGTTCCAGGGGATCCAACACCCTCTTCTGACCTCTATGGACATTGCATGACACGGGTGCACTCACATACACGTAGACACTCTTACACATAAAATAAAAATAATAATAAATACAAATATTTTTAAAGCTAAAAAAATCAATATGATCATTTCTGGATCACAGGGAGAAAAAAACAAGAGAAGGTTCAGTTATTTACAATGAGTTCCATTTACTTTTATAACTGAAAAATCTACTTTAACCTTTACAGAACATATTACTTTAGGTTTGAAATTTCTTGGCTCACAAGTTCTTGATCTTTTCTAAAATGTGTACTTTATTTATTTGTCACATAAAAATCTTCTAATAACATTCAGTGTAGTCAGCTGGAACCGCATTTAGCTTATAGATGATGATTTAGTCAAATGTTAAGATCCAATTTACTGTAATTGGCATTTGTTCATAAAGGGAAAAAAATGAAAGTAATTCACAGACCTATTTTCTACTCTAAGTACAACAGAGTCACAAGAATAATTTAATTATTAACAGAATTTATCTATTAACACTAAAAAGGCTCTGATTGCCAAAAGAGGCAAATCATAGATTATAGATTAGATGGGAATGCAAGAAATGGAGCACACAAAACAACATTGTTTACTAAGAAAAGGAAAGAGACATAATTGATTAGTTCCTTTTCTTTTTTCTGGAAAGTGGCAAACAATTTCAGTTCTATCATATTCCACCCAAAACAAGTAATACTTCACCTAGATATTATAGTGATAGCTGTTGTATATGTATAGTATATATATATAATTATATATATATATATATAATTATATTATAAAATATAAATACATATATTTATAATTGTAGTATACTGATATCTGTTTATAATAGTAAAAGCCATAGTTTGTAGTGTTTTGTTTTTTAAAACGATTACTGTGCCACAAATAAGTTAAAAGGTAAAATAGATATGTAACTGTCACCAATAAGAAAAACACATTTGCATAAATGAACAACCCAGAATCAATTTCTTAACTGCTGTTTTTATTAGTGTGTAGTAACAGTACAAAAGACTAGTACCTTACATGTATATAAGGTATTTTAGTCATATTTGTCTACCCTATTATTTATTCCCCTCCCTTCCCACAGTCCTTTTCCTATTCCTCAGTAGTTCCCATATAAGTTCTCCACATATAAAAAAGAGCAAGTGATACCAATCTTTCCACATCTGGCTTATTTTCCTTAACATGATGGTTTCTAGATTACTTACTTAATACATTGCCCTTCTAAAGAACAACAACTACTGTGCAGCACTAAGAAAGCTACACTGAGGCTGCATTTCAGAATGAGAACACTGAAGCACAAACTTTCATTTTCAAATATTTTAAAAATTTCATACATGTATACAATGTATCTTGGTCATGCCCATCCCCTAATCCCTCCCTGTATCCTCCCAACATATCTCCCATCTCTCTCCCAACTTCATATGTTCATTTTTATAACCCACTAAAACCAATGAGTACTGCCCATATGGGATTATGTGGGATTATCCATTGGAAGCTTCTTTTTTAAATTATTTATTTATTTTTATGTGTACAAGTGTTTTGACTGCTGGTATGTTTACTGGCTCCTGTGTAGTGCCTGCAAAGCCAGAAAAGTATGGAAGACCTGTCGTGTGGATGCTGGAAATTGAACCCAGGTCTTCTGGAAGAACAGCAAGGGATATTAACCCTTGAGCCACCTCTCCAGCCCCAGAATTTTCATTTTTCTTTGGACACAATACTAAACAACAGCAGCACAACACCCATTCTTTAATGTGACTGAAACAAAAATAAAACATTATATGCTACTGAATTGCAGAGAATTTCTTAACTGGATTTTAAAAAACTAAAAGTAAATTCTTTTTCTTTTTCTTTATTGTTTATTTTTTTTGAGGATGAATAAAAAATACTCCGATTTTTTAATTGAATTTTTGTGATTTCATACAGAGCATCTCAAATTCTTACTAACAACTTTTTTGATAACTTTAAGTCATAGACTTTGTTATTTTTTAAATTTTATGTGCATTTATCTATGCCTAAATGTATGTATATGCACGACATGCATGCAGGCACCCTCAGAAGCCAGAATAGGACATTGAATCCCTGAAATCGGAGTTCCAAGAGGTTGTGAGCTGCAAAATGTGGGTGCTGGGAACTGAACCTGGGTCCTCTGCAAGAGCAGCAAGTGTTCTTAACCACTGAGCCATCTGTTCCATCCAAATTATAGCACTTATAAAAGTAAAAATAAAATAAAATACATCCAGTGAATGTGTATGAAACCCACAGGCACTGCATTATAAGTAAGAATGTATATATTCAATTTGATGGTTAGAGGTGTGGTAGGTACCCTGTTTGTTGGCCAATGTCTGGGTCACATTTAGCTGCTCCCTAACATGAAGTGGGCATTCATTGTGCCTCGGGAGAAATTTTTTTGTTAATGAGTCATCTTAACAGTCTTCCTAGGGGGCAAGGCCAGAATATTAATGCAACCATAAAACAACTGATGGCACATTCAGAAAGACAGGAATGAAAATATGGATTCCTGGCATCCTTGGTGTTCCGCTTAGCCAAAAAATTATAACGATGTGACTTTAAATTGTCCCTTCCTCAAAGTACTTAGGCAGAGAAGACAGGGCTGATAAATAAACCATGGCATATTCACATAATAGAAAGCAATAGAGCAATCTAATGAATGCTCTGTATGCACAAACATGAAGTAATCTCAAAAGCAAGGTGAATAAGGCAAGTTGTATGTATGAGGGAATTTAAAGTTTTAAAATACACAAAAATATCACTGCTCAGTCTTTTGGGTAAGATCAAGTGTAAAATATGTAAAGTAATACTACATAGTAGTAGAAATTAATAAGAAATAAGACTAAATTCAAGGTAGTGTTTATATGGAGGAGATATACATGAAGAAAAAAGAGTAAATAAAAATACATTGTACACTGAATTTAAAATGCACCTATTTTATTCATTTAAAATATATGCATGCCAGGCAGTAATGCATACCTGTCATCCCAGGCATTTGGGAGACTGAGGCTGAGAATCACCTGAGCCTAGGACTTTGAGGCCAGTCAAGATAACATGATGATACTACCCTCCACCTCTCTAAAATAATAACAATAAAATAAAATGTGTCTATGTGGATATAAAGTTGTTGCTTTCAGAGTATTTGAAGATAAATGCTCAAATTATTTTGCATACTGTTCCGATGTTAGAAATGCTTCATAATAAATTTTATATAATTGATTGTATTTTTTAAAATTTTTATGTGCGTGTTTGCCTGCACGTGTGTAAGTGCAGTGCCCGCAGAAGACAGAAAAGGGTGTCTGATCTCCTAGAACTGGAGTCACGGATGGCTGTCAGCCACCATGTGGGTGCTGCATTCGAACCTAGGTCTTCTACAAGAACAGCCAGCATTCTCAACCACTGAGCCATCTCTCCAGTCCCTAATTGACTGTATTTTAAGATAAAAAATATTCTCTTAGTCTAAAGGAAAAAAAGAGAGAGAAAAAACATCTTGTTTTAGGAAGCAATTTTTAACTAGCAATCCTAAGGCATTTCTGGATCACGGGGCTAAAAGATATGTCCAGGGCCTTCAGAATATCATTTTAATTGATAGAAAATTTGGGTATGTTCTTGGTTGGGTTCATGATATTGCCTGAGAAATTCTCCAAAAGCCTATCCTTCAAAAACATGAATTTTGTCATATCAATGGAGTCAGTTTTTACTTTTAGATGAGTTTGCTAACCACAATACTTTCCTGTTAAATCTGCAAAACAAAGAGTTTGAATTAAAAAAGTTAGTCCACAAACGTTAAGGAGAAAACCACTCCAAACTTCCTGAGGTGGCATCGGTAATCACAGCACTTGAGAAACCAAGACAAGAGAGTGGGGGCAGGGGAGGGTGTTTCCAGGGCTATCTGCTTTATATACCAAGATCCTCAAAAACAGGACATTGTGCCCACCTCCCTGTTCCAGGCAGGACTTTTGTCTGGCTTGTGTTTGCACAAGTCCTGCGGATGCTGTCACAACCACTGAGTTCATGTGTACAACTACTGTATTGTGTCCAGAAAGCACTGTTTTACTGTAGTCATTACCACCCCTTGTTCACGCGAGCTTTTCACCCCTTGTTCTGCAATGATCCCTGAGCCTTGGGAGGAGGTAGGCATGATGTCCCATCTCTAGCTAGGAGCTATTGGCAATCAACAACTGCTGGGAGAGGGACAGTCAGTTTTCTTTAAGTATGTGGCGTTGGTGGGTCAACCATGCTTCAGCAGATGGATGCATACGCAAGAGTATTTAGGAAACACAAACAGAGCTCAGTGATTTTTTTTTAAATGTTTTACTTACAGATTAATGCATTTCTCAACTGTCACTGGAGAAGTTTCTTCTTGAAGAAGATGGTGATTAAAATGGGACTCACAACTGGTCAATGTGCAAAGAATAAGAGACTGTCAAGTGCTCTGTCCTAAATGCGACACCTATATCACATCCTCTCCTCCCAAAAGTCAGGGATCATTGTGGAAGAGGGGACAGAAATATTGTAAGAGCCAGAGGTAGTGGCTGAATACAGGGAAACACTGTTTTCTAAAGCAGGGAAGCTGCACATTGAACTCACAGCAATTGTGACAGCATGCACAAGACCAACACAAGCTCAAACCAGACAGAAGTCCACCATGAGGGAGGCAAGAAGCTCGAGCCCTTGCTGAAGAACTACTGGCAATAGATAGCTGCTGAGAGAGAGTCCTTTTTTCAAGGGTTGTGAATTGATAGGTTGACCGGGCTCCAGGGGATGGGTCCAAGAATACTTGGGGAACACAAGTTAGACTCAATGAGCCTTTAGAAAAATAATGGCGGGCATGAAGTTGGGAGGTGGTAAGGTGGTGGTGGAGATGGGGAGGAGTTCTGAATATGATCAAAATACACTGTATACAATTCCTAAAGAGCTACTTTAAAATGAGGAATAAAGGGGCTGAAGAGATGGTTCAGTGATTAGGAGAGTGACCTGCTCTCCCAGAGGACCAAAGTTCAGTTCCCAGCACCCATGTCCAAAAGCTCACAACTACCTTTAACTTCTGCTCTAGGGAAATCTGAAACCTTTGATTTCCACAAGCACTTGCACACACATGCACACACCCACACACAGACATATGCGCACGTACACACACACACACACACAGACACACATACATACACACAGGCAAAGGGTGAAAAAAGAAAAATCGAGGAAGAAAATAAAGGAAAGAAGAGTTGAATTGTAAAAATACAATAAACAAAGTTTTAGCACACCTGAAGAAATGATCTGATGATCATGGGAGCCAAAGCTCAAAGGTAACCAGTTACAATTTACCACAGTTTATTTATTTAAAAGAATCATTTTGTAGTTTAATTATTAAAGTATGAATAGTTATTTCTTAAGCCAACTTAATTGATCTTCTCTACTCATTTCATAGAAAACACAAGTAATGGCAGGACAGATTTTGTTTTCAGTAAGTTGGGTTAAGTGTTTGGGGGAAGAGAGGCTGTCGTCACTGTTACTCTCGTCTGATAGGGAGGAACTGGGTAAAGCTACACGGTCCAAACCACTTGGCTCTTAATTCTATGTTGATTTCCTTGGTCCTAATAGGAAACGAGAGAGAGAGAGAGAGAGAGAGAGAGAGAGAGAGAGAGAGAGAGAGAGGGAAAACAGCAAAGTAGAAGATAAGAATGGATACTGGAAATAGAAGCAGTGATTGCATCAGTATGATTTTCTTAATGAAATACTATACAGCTGTTAAAACAATGGTAACAAAGTGTATGGGAACCAGTGGCAAAGCAGTAAGTTAACCATAAATAGTGGTGTAAAATTGCATACAAACATAAATTAGAGTTATATAATAGATATAAAACAAAATAACACTTTCTAAGGGAAGCATGTATTACGTTCAACAAACCAATATTATGAGTACTTTTCTTGTTCCTTTTTTCTGTTTCCCAAATGCTCTTCTCTTTGCTACTTGGATAAATTAAAATATTTTTTTAATTTCATGTATAAGAGAAAAACAATATGTCTGACAACCTTTGAGAAATTTTTGTTTGTTGTGCAGGCAGACAGCAAAAATTAATTTGCACAAATAACTCTAAAAAATTTTTTAAGCTGTGCAAGCCCCTTGTCCTTTCAGTTACTGAAGAAAATCTAGGTCAAGTTGACAATAACTTTCAATCAATTAGATCTTGACGTTTCAATTGAGCGACCTTTGATGATCTAGTTGGGGCTCTTTTCCTTGGAACAGCCATCCAGATGACAAAATTCATGGAACCTGGTTTTTCCTTCTTGGAAATGCTACTCTAGAGGCAAAGTACCAAGTACCACAGAATAAGTGAAAGAATAAAGCCATCAGTGCCTTCTCCTCCCCTCAACGAAAGTGAAATAGATGCAAGAATGACAGGATAGGGAAATGTGTTCAGTTTCTTTGTAAAAACAAAAAAAAAAAAGAGTAATGATGTGTTTATAAAATATCACATATGCCGACAGAAGTATAGAGACTAAGACTCCTCTCATTTAACTTAAATCTATTTATGAAAAGTCAGAAATATGGCCAGATATCTATAAGAATTTATGTTAGATACCCAAAGAATTTTCTGAATGCTTATTGTAACCCAGATTTTCTATTTCTACTTTTCCTTATTTAAGTGTGAAATAAATATGTCTAGATGAATTGATGAAAAGTGACATATCATATATTTACATGTTTATACACATATGTACAGGGGTGATGTTCAAAATGTTTAATCATCCACATGTGTGTCATACCATGGAAAATTCCCCAGAAGTAGTCATATAAGGTTGACCGAGAGCCCTAGTCAGCACATCAGAACCAGAACCACAACCACATGTCCTATCTCCATGATGTGATGGGGACATCTCAGTCTGCTCTAGCTGGTGGAGCAATAGTGTGAAAAGATAAGGAGACCTAGATAGAAGGTTGAGAGTACCAAAGCACCATACCTCCAGTGCCTATTCATGACACCCTAATGCCATGGTAACTTGGGGTTACTTCAAAAAGCTAAAAACAATGTTTGTTACCAAATGATGCAAATTTTTCTGATATTTTACTGGTGCTTTTGCCCTGAATACGCCATTCAAAAATCATCACACTCTTGCATAGTGGCATTCTCCATCACGTACACACACACACACACACACACACACACACACACCCTCGCTAGAGCAGACCAAATCTATCATTTACCTCACCTTTTCCTTTTCCCCAACTTTCCAACTCACTTCCTCTATTAAATCTCCTGTGTGAAATACCTACTATGTTCTTTGTTCTTGTGGTTTATACAACACTTTTCAAAATTGGTAGAAGCTCACTTTAGAGTCTATTTCCATTAAAGATCAATGAAATCGAATATATGTGATTTTTTTTCCTTTTCAAATGTTTTATTTTTGACTAACAAAGTTATTGTGCATTTTATATAATACATCTTAATCAAATTTAGACCCGCCCCCTGTCCTCTCAGCCCCTCATAACACCCCCACCCCAGATTTCAGGTATTTTGTCCTATATGTTAAGTCCTATCCAGTTAAGCATTTGTATGCAGTTGTCTCTTGGTGCAAGTTCATCCACTGGAATCTAGTCAGCCTATCTAGAGTCACTCCCTTAAATATCTCCTCCCCCTCACCCCACAGTAGTCATTTGCCAATAGAACCCCAGCTAGGGATGTGGTCTGATCCCCATTTCCCCATTCTATGCTGGATTTTTGTGTGATTGAGTCAGCATGGGTCTTGCAACAATGGTGACAGCATTCACAAGAACATATACTTTATAAGACTAATTTGAACACTGACTGACACCTTTTTAGTCTAACAGGCTTTCGTGCATACTGATGTAGGTTTAAATAAAGCCATTTCATTTCTTCCTGCAGTTGCCAAAGACTGTAAAGGACTGTTGTTCAGAAATACACTGCAGAGTATCTCAATTTACCTTGTCATTCTAGAGGGGGAAAAAAAAACCCTCTGATTCTTTTTTACATTTACCTCTCAACTCTTTTCATTCGCTCTTATCTCCATATGAGCTCAACTGCAGTTTGCACCCTCTCTCCTTGACCTTCATCTGATCCATCACCTAATCGCTTTCCTTTTTCCTTTTGTATTTGTGCCTGATGAATCATATCTTCACCCGGGTCAAATGGTGCAAGCTGCTTTTCATTTCTAACAGCCTCTCATGCTCAGAGCTTGTACTAGCAGAAATTTCTCCCAGACTCTCTAGTAGTCCTTATCTACATGTTTATTAAAACTGAAAACAGAGTCCCATTGTGTACGGATGTCACTTCAGTCCTTTTGCTATTAACCTCAGTGACATGCTTTCCAATCTATCATATCATGCCCTACCTTCTTTTCAGGTTGAGTTTTATTCATTTTTCTCTCTCAATTTCTGTACACAAATGGATTTCTACTTCATGTATTTGTATTTTGTTACGGTTGTTGGGTTTTTTTAAACTGTTAGAAATGCTTGGATGTAATTTCATCTGTTTTGGCAATGAGTCAGATGAAAACCTTTTCTTCACAAAAAATCCTTTAAAATCTTGGTGCCTGGTGGCTGCAGTCGAGACCCTGAAGAACTGAAGAAGCATGTCAGACACTGCATCCTGTTTGGCATCTACTTTCTTTCCAGAAAGACACCTCATTCAGTGAGGTCTTAAATCCAGAGCTCTTGACTCGGACAGCAGCAGACTGCCAACAAAATCTGATCAACTAAATATTGTGAGCAAACCCTGGATGCTATCTGATTGGATTAAAGCTTGGGACTGTTCCATCTAATATAGCCTTTTAAATCAATTTGAGGGACCTGGATACTACATTAGTTAATTCATCATGACTTTTCCAGACCCCCAAAAAAGACAGAGAAGAAGAAGAAAGAAGAAATATCTACTATCATAAGTGCAAATTGAGAATGTCATATCTAACGCTTATAACTGCGCAGCCTCTAAACACTACGTTATTTAGTATCCTTATTTTGCAGATAAGGAAATTGAGGTAGAG
This sequence comes from Eospalax fontanierii, assembly GCA_035773235.1. Classification (NCBI taxonomy): domain Eukaryota; kingdom Metazoa; phylum Chordata; class Mammalia; order Rodentia; family Spalacidae; genus Eospalax; species Eospalax fontanierii. Next base: position 19,722,330 of record CM069525.1, on the reverse strand, counting down.
AGAGGACACATAATCTACCCCAGGTCCCACAGTAGTCAATGGAAGACTGAGAATTTCATTCCAAGCATTTTAATTCCAAGGCTTATGCTCATAATCATTACCATCCTAAACTTCCTATTCCATATCAACACTTAGAATATTTACCAACCATACATAATTATCCAAGCAATTAAATGGGTTCTTCTTCTAGAGTACTTTGTACCTTGGCTGTGCTAGTCATAGTAGGAATAATTCTCATTTTGATCCTCAAGACTACTTTGTATAGGAAGCCTACTATGTGTTAGACATTGGGCTAGGTAGGTACTTTTACATTCAGAAAAATCTCATCTTCACAATACTGAGTTGATTACTATCTCCTGTATCCAAATAACCAAAGGGAAGGTAAGTGCAGTTAAGTAGCATACACAAATCAAGTAACTAGAAAGTGGAAGAGGCAAAATGCAAACCAAGGCCCATGACTCAGGAGAATGTGCTCCTAACCTCTTAACAATATAGCCACCCTTCTTCTGCTTTCCTTCCCACCAGCTCTGGTGAAATAGCCCTCAACAAGGCTCCAGTTGATAAAGGCCTTTCTAAGAGTCCCTTCTCCAACTGCAGTCAATGCTGCCTGATTTCACAGTTCAGTGCTGGGATCTGATACTCTGTGTGGCTCTGAAGAGATCACTCAATCTCTTTAATTCTCTGTCTCCCTCTCTGCAAAATGCCCCAAAATTCATTGACCTCACCGGATCAGTGTGCCAGGTGCTTCAGCATTTTAATCATCCAAATAATGAAATGTTCAGAATCATCAAAACCATGTACAAGATAAGTCATCTGAGTTTTAAGACACTGGAATACACAACTGCTTTCTTGCAGAGTAACCATATCAATATTTGGAAGGCTTCATTTTGAAGAAACTGTAGAAAGTTTTCAAACAGAGCTTTTTCTATTACATATAAAGGGTCTTATAAAATTCTGATGCTCATCTGCAAAGCTAGGACTACTTACAGATAGACCGCCTGTCAAACCACAATTTCAGCAAAGAGTTCTACTTATGAGACAGCTATTTCAAGCACTTCAGGACTACTTTCTAAAGAAAGTCCAGTGAACAGCACAAAAACAGGGCTTTTCTGTGAGGAAAAAAAATTGCCTCCAGAACTATTTATGGGAAAGGAAATAGCAGTAGTTGTGACTTGAAAGGCCTGTAATGAAAAATATGCATCTCAAAATACTGGAATAAAAAAGAATTATTACTATTCCTCATCAGTAACTTACTGCCTATATACAGCCCAGTACATAATAAATTAGAGTCATATGTATATGCACTTACTTTGCCAAAACAGTCATAAAGCTTAATGATGTTAACTACCAGCTGGCAGATTTATGTCTATTTATTTAATATGAATGAAGAAAAATAAAAAGTATTTAACAACAAATAATGCATCATCATTAGAACATTCCCACTAACTGTAAAATGCTCAGTTTGGTTAATTCTTTCCTTTATGCTCAAATTAGTCAAAGGCAAGTCCATTTGCCTTATGGTACCCACTCAAATAACATTCTTTCCGACACTTCCTTTATTTTGAATCTGCTCTAAATCTGTGGATTCACCTGGCAAATTCAGGCTCATATATAGCCAAGGAATTAATCAAAAGTTGGTGCTTTCTGGCACCACCATGTTTAATTGCTTGGACTTCGGTTAGTTAAAAGGCATAAGGCCAGTAAAACTTGCCAGTAAAAAAAAAAAAAATACAGTAAATTTAGCACTTACTGCCTTGAGGTCCTCATTAACATGAGTATCATTCATTATAAACTCAGGATAGCCAACTTTTGCCAAAACAGCTCTCGCCTATAAAAAGGAAAATAAGAAAAATGATGTCAGAGTTTCTGTACTTAAATCATTAATGATCATAGAATGTAGGACTGAAATCTTCTGGAAACTCCATTGACTGAATATCTACTATATGCAAATTACTGTGAAAGACAAAGAAAGAGTTAGTGTCTACCCTCAGTGTACTAAAAATGTAGTAATGTAGCAAATAACCTATATAAAAATAAAGGTGTTAATGGGAATAGATAACATCATTATTAAAGTCCACAATAAAAATCATTTCTTCATGAGGAAAAGGCAAGTCTTAAAAAAATAGTTAGCAATTTAAAAGTATAAAGCAGCGAGGAAGAACATTCCAGAAACAGAACAATGATCAAGCAATAACAGATATATCAGATAAAGGGTTAATATCTAAAATACATTTTAAAATCCAAATAACAGAAAGAAAACAAGAAATAAAAATAAACAAAGAACAAGAAAAAATCGCTTCTCAAAAATGACATACGTGTACAACAGGTATATGAAAAGAGATGTTTCATCATCATTAATCACCCAAGAAATGCAAATTAAAACCACAGTGAGATATTATCGGACAAGTGTAAGCTAGTTGTTTTATAAAAAAGAAGCGTTCACAAGGGTTGGTGGTGCTGCGCAGAAAAGAAATACTTAGATACTTATGGAAGCAGGGTGATATGAAGGCTGCTCAAACAACAAAACCAAATCAAAATTACCATAAGATCCAGGGATTTCTCTTCTGGGTGGAGCCAGAGATAATAGATACCCAAAGAAAATGAAATCAGTATATCAAAGAGACATCTGCACTCCCATTTTCATTGCAGCACTATTTTCAGTAGCCAAGAAACAGAAACAACCTACTGATGAGTAGATAAAGTGTAACACACACACACACACACACACACACACAAACACGCACACAGGAATAATATTTTCAGGAAAAAAAGGATGATAAAACTGAAGATTATTATGTTAAGTGTAATAAGCTATACACAGAAAGAACGCACTGCTTAAAGACTAAAAGGAGTGTGTTTCAGCCCTGTGAAGCTGTAAAATATCTGGAGGCTTTTGCACTATTCAGAAACTCATGTGTATATACAAGCTCCAAGTCCACATGGATTCACAAGTCAATTGAGAGAATAGATTTTAAATGTTTTCAATGCACAATAAATGATAAATATTCAAGGCAACATATATGCCAATTACTTTCATTTAGCCATTCTACAATGAATACATATCATAAAACATTCCAGTATACATCATAAATATGTAATATAAGTTATCCTACAGTTTGAGTATGAAAGACAGGCATACAGGAAATTCATGAATTGTAGGGATTCTTTAATGCTAACAAGCCTTTTTTTTATTCTTACATATAAGAGAGGGTTAAATGTTTTCAACAGGGGAGTAAAAGGAGATGAGTCATGCATCAGGAAGATTATCCATGGTGCAGTACACTGAGTGACGGCCAGAACACCAAAAAGAATGGAGGCAGGGGGTCCAGAATAATTTAAGATGTATCACATCACAGTCATCCTTTTGATAGACCAAGGTACTAACTGTTCTGCAGTGTATAGGGAAGAGATGAAGTGAAAACTCAGTATGAGGGCCATTCCAGAGTAAAGACTGGGAAGCAGTGGCTCCTGGGCCAAATTCAACCCTCCTCGTCTGCGTGTTTTACAGATACAGTTTTGCTGGAATACAGTCACACTCCTCTGTTTACCTATTATCTATGGTTTCTTTTGTGTTACAACTTCCAAGCTCAGTAATTGAGACAGAAACTCTTAGACCCACAAAGTCTCAAATATTTTATCTGGGCCTTTGGGAGAGAGTTTGTCAGCCCTTGCTCTAGAGAAACTTTACAGCTGCATGTGAAACTCTCTTTCTCCCATGCCCCCAGATTCTGAGTTTGACAAAAATAAAAGAGCAACACACAGTGGTGTTGGAAAGACATCGTCAGGGCTCTGCCTATATCCTTTGGGATGCTTTTTATTACTTGTATATAGAGAAACTTCCCCAAGTTTTTGTATTTTCTAATGATCAGAACCAGAGACTTCTTGAAGGTCATTGCACAAGAACAGTTTGTTCTGAGGTGTTGATCTGTCTTCTGCCCCTCTGACCTCTCCCTCAACACAGGCAACCTTTAACCAATGACTGATTGTAACAAGACCAAGAAAGGCCAGCATCTTCAGTTCAATTCAGGACCAGCTCAGAGGTATAATTTGAACTTGGCAGACTTCCTCACAGGATTAGACTAGTTCAGAAATGTTTTCTGAAATTGCATCTGGCTCTTCCCACAGTTAGTCTAGCTTCTTTCATTCCCTTGATGCATTCTCTTGTGAGTATTTGCTAAATATGTCATTTGTACATAATTTTGCATTTCCATATCTGCCTCCAGATGACCCAGCAAAGACCCAGACAGCCCCAGCCCATTGGCTGTATTCCAGCAGAGCAGCAATGCAAAACCAGTGACCTCCACATACTGCTCTTGGTAGTGAGTTTCTTTCTATAGTCTCTTCCAATTTGCCTCACTCAAGAAATGAACAGAATATGAGAGTACATTTCCCTTATCTTCCTTGAGATAATATAAATATTAAATATCAGCAGAAACCTGCAACTCAAGATTCATGATTTTGGAAGTGCTGCAGGATGCAGACATAATGGGTTTTGCTGTTTCAGAGACTCAAATATAGCATAGATCAAATTCTGCCTTCAAAACCCTGTGAGTTACACTAAAAGCTTTAGATGACCCAGAAAGTAGAAAACTGAAGGTAACAACTCTCCACACAAAACAATATCATATGAATATAGCTTATCTGTTTCCGAAATTGGTTGTGTTCCTCATTGTGGTTAATATCTCAGTGTAATTTACTGACTCACCACAAGTCATATGCATAACTATAGCAAATGAAGAATTACAGATAGTTCTCTCCAGCACACATCCCCAAAAATAGACAAGCTGAGTCACCCACAACTATTTTCTGAACACTAGCCTTTCCAGAGCATACTGGTGACTTATGCATTCTTTTTTCAAACCTCATTCTCTGGGACTCCACTGCACTATAGAGTATCACCGAATATATTATCTTCTGTACTGTCTATCTATAGCATTGAATTCTTTCTTATTATTTATTTAGCATCACCACAACTTAAAGAAGATAAAAACCGAGATATAAATGATCCAAATTTTGCTATCAAGGATGCACAAATCAAATGAAATAATAATTCTAATAGCACCATTACCACCATCTCAATAGAATGCTTTTTTTCCCCATATTTGTATGGATGCTTGTGTTCTGACTCAAGCGCTCCTTCTTCCAGTTTGTGGTCACTTCCGCATCATCTCGACCCACCACATTCTACATTTTCCCGAGAAGCTTCAGAAGCACATCTCTCAAAACCCCACTGAGCATGGCTCCAGATCAGACTGCTAAGATAACAATAAGAAGCAGTCATAGGCCCTTGAAAACATGGAAGAGATGGAGATGTCATTTATTCACTGTTGGCAGCTGTAGCCAGGCACATAGCCATCTACAGACAGCAGATACAGTAGTTTGCCATCAACTTCCATTCTCCCAGGAAGAATCTTTGGTGTATAGGCAGCCTTGGCCTTTCATTTCCTGAGCCTTCAATGGTTCCATAACCCTCTAATCCCTCATGTTAAATATCTTCCTCGTTGATATTCTTAGAAGAGTCTCTGTTTTCCTGCATGCAGACTAAGGCAAATAGTGACACCTCACTATCCAACTTTCAGAATGAGAGAGATGAAACACCAGTAGTTTGATGGTTTCTTAAAGGGCTAATTGTTAATATGGGAAATCTGAAATCAATTATCCCACTGGTTACGAAGACAAAAAGGGAAAGCAAGTTCCACTACAAATACTGAGGAAATACTGTGTGAATGTTTAACAGGTGGCATATTTCGAGAAATGGTTTCCAGGCTATTTGACACTGACCAAGAACCCAGGGGTTTTCTATAACTAGTGCATGCATTTCCAGTCACTATTCCACATACATATCTGGAAAGAAGCTGCTCTTGACAGCTGGTCATCCCTTCTCAGTGGAGTACACTCAAGCACTGCTGATCTTTACTACCTTTGTGACTTCAGAAAAAAGATTTCACTTTTCTAAAGTGAACACTACCTAGCATCTACCCAATATCTATTCTAGTTTCATTCTCTTATGGTAGACCCCCGTTCTTCTCAAGACAACAATGGGATGAACAAAAAAATACATAGCTTCTTCCATAGATTTCTTCACAACTGGGGTTTGGTTATGGGAAGAGTAAGATTTGGGCCTATGGCATATAAGCCAAAGTTTCCACTGCATTTCTAAGTATCTGTTTTAAAAAGGAATAGACTCAGCTAGCATGTGCTTCCAGTCTTTAGTCCAGAGCTTCCCAACTTCAGCACTGCTGACATTTGGGGCCAAATAATTCTTGTGCTGATTTGTCCTGTAGGTTCTATGGTATTTAACAGAACCTTTACCTACTGAAAAGTTAATGCTAGTAGCAACCTCCACTCCACATAAGTTGTGATAAGCAAAGAAATGTCTCTAGATATTGTCAAATATCTCTCTGGGGCACAAAGCACCCTCAGTAAAGAATTATTGTTTCGCCTTTCTTCATCTTCCTCTCTAGAGTGTTGACGCAATGTCAGAGGTAGAACAGCTTATCTTTCAAACACAGGGCAACAAACAAGATGAAGAAATCTACATGTCAAACATGGCAAGATGAAATGCAGACAGCGTCTGGCAGCTAATCCATTAGTTGTCACTGGGGCTTCAAAAATATATAACAAAATATATGACTAACAGCAATCTGATGTGTTAACCCTGAAAAGTAACTGTAGTTAAAATGCTTCAAAGTTGCTAACTTGGATGTCCATTCTTTCCCGTGTACAACATGAAAAAAATATTCTCTTTGTTTAAGGCATTATGTGCCGTGTTTGCCAGGACCAGTAGTGAAATGTAGACTTACACACTTCTGTTTTGATCAGACAGTGTGAGGGGAAAAACATAGTACTTCCCTTGACGTGTTGTCTGCAAGAGTTCACTATGGAACTGCATATGACATTTAGAAAATATTTTATATACTTTGTGTGTGTGTGTGTGTGTGTGTGTGTGTGTGTGCATGAGTGTTTTGCCTGCATGTGTGAAAGTGCATCTGTGTTATGCAATGCCTGTGGAGGTCATAAGAGGGCATCAGATCCCCTGAAACTGGAGTTATGAATGGTTGTCAGACTCCATGTGAGTGCTGAGAACCAAGCCTGGGTCCTCTGCATGAGCAGCCAGTGCTCTTAACCTCTGAACCACCTCTCCAGCTCCATATACAAGACATTTTTTAATCCTTCGGTCCAAAGTACATACTGAGTAAATGTAAATGTTAGTCATAGACTACATAGAAAAAATATAATATAAACATGACTTCCTTTAAGGATTCAGCCTGTAAGAGGACCTTTCAGGGAACTTCAAGATAGATATACCCTAAAGCAAACATCTAAAACTCCCTGTGAGACAATGTCACTCACTTTAATGATAGGTCCAGTTTCAAAGATCCATACTTGTAGTGAGACAAAATAATGAGAGAGAAAATGGCAAAAGGAAAAAGGTCCATAGAGTTACCAGAAGAAACCAGGCTATTCAACCCTACCCTCAAGTCATAAGATTCTTTTAAGGGCTACTACATGCATGCCTCTTAAAAGAGACATGAGATATACTATAAAATCTAACTCTAGAAAAGATAAAAATAAAGTTTTCTATACTCAGAAAGGCAAATATCACATGTCTCTAGTTTGTGGATCCTGGATCCTATATAGACACAAAAACTCCTGTATGTGTACATGATATAAAAGTAAAAACAAAATGGTCTAGAAGAAAGGGAAGGATTAATAGGATGGGGAATGGGAAGCAACTTGAGGGGGAGCATGACCAAAGTTTATTGCATAATTATATGAAAGTGTCTATGAAATCTAGTACCATGTACAACGAATATGCACCAATTAATGCAATACGGTTGTCATTAGCGTTTACCATGTTGGATTCCACATTCTTGCTCTTTCTCTTCCCAATGCCTACCAGGCTGTATGTGTCTATACCACTTGTTCTCCTATAATACCCAAGCTAGTCTTTCTTTAGCACTTATACCACACTCTAGAATCATCCCACCCCTCCCTCTTCATCCATCAAAACTATTATTCTGTCAAGACTGCTAATCTATTAGCAGTCACTGGGGCCTCAAAGCAATTTATAATAAAATGTGAATGACTAATAGCAATCTAATGCATTAACCCTGAGAAATAGCTGTATTTAAAAGAGTATTTTATTAGCCAAAGGGATGAATCCAATTGTAAGGGAGGTTTTGGTGACTGAGAGAACTTTCTTAGTGTCACTAATCAAATTAAGCCAATAGCCTGTGCCACTTAATCATCATTGTGTTTCCACATGGAATGCAGTGTCTAGCACAGAGCAAGTGACCAGCGTTCAAGAAATACTGATTCATAATAATGAGTAACTTAGTCAATAAACTTACTCTGACCAATATCATTAATAATATTAGAAAATGCAAAACATCATATTTTATATTTAACCTATAAACAGAAAAGTTCTAGCATTTGATTTAAGAACCCCATTTAGTGTTGCTCACATTAACTCATCTTCCACATGAGAAAAAGAAGCTTTGGGAGAGACTAGGGAGCCCTGTTGAAAATGAAACAAGGTATAACTTCCATTGCAATAAATTCTTGGTGGAAAACAAAACCATAAATGTAATGTACAGTCACCCCCCACACACACACACGTGACTTCACTTTCCATGGTTTTAACCACATGTGGGCAACTGCTGTCCAAAATGTTAAAGGAAAATACTACAAGTAAGAAACTCAGAAGCTTTAAATCATGTTTTGTTCTGAGTGGCATGATAAAATCTTGCATTATCATACATTGTCCCACCAGAGATGCAAATCATTCCTTTGCCCAGTGGTTTCATGCTGTATACACTACCCACTCATTAGTTACTTGTGAACCATCTCAGTTATCAGACTGGTTGTCATGGTATCACAATGCTTGGGTTCCAATTGTCTCTATGTAGTAGCTTAATATAGTGTCCCAATGGCTATATCATCAGTGTTCTCAGAACATCTCATCATGCATGCATTGCATCGCCTCATATCAACACAGGAAGGATAAATCTAGTAACATAAGATATTTGAAGAGAAAGCTGCTACATGTATATAATTTTATTATAGTTTATTGTTATAATTGTTCTGTTACTATTAGTTCTTGTTCATCCCTTAATACTGCCTGATTTATAAGTTAAATTTTCTAATATTAACAGATATATTAGAAAATACTGTGCATATACATATGTATACATATAGATGCTTAAGTAATCTTTGGCTTCAGGTTTCTAGTACAGTTCTTGGAATGTATTCCTCATGAATACTGAGAGCCATTGTAAGCTCGTTGACTCATTAAACAAGCACTTTTTCAGCATATATTTTCAGTCGAGACTCTCTTTGATGCAAAATTAATATAAAATATGGTCCATGCCTCACTGTACTTTTAATGTGGAAAATCCTTCGATGACAACTTACAATTGCCACTGATACATAATTTTAGCAGTACCTTAATTTTCTGAATTTTTGTTCTTTAGTTTCATCTGTTGACTGTGGATATATTTGCTTCTAATACTAATAATGTGAATGCATAAGCTGAAAGAAGTATTTGGATAATAAAGGAATTAGAATGTCTGGTCTAGGTCAGAAATCAACAAACTTTCTGTAAATTGACAGATAGAAAATACTTTAGACTTTGTGGGACATATGATCTTCGTCATGACTACTCAGCTCTGTCATTGTGTCTGGAAAAGCAAGGACAACCAAGGAGAATACACACATGAATGGTTGGGGTTGGGTTCTAACAAAACTTTCTATAGGCACTAAAATTTAAATCTAATATAACTTTCATGTATCACAATATGTTCTTCATTTGATTTTTAAAATCCATTTAAAAATGTAAAATCAATTCATAGTTTTAGACTACATGAAAATACCATGCCAAGTATTGCCCAAGGGCTATAGTTGATAGGCCAGCATAGATAACTGTTACCTCAATATGTGACACAGGGCCTAATATACATGCTTAACAGTTCCTCCCACATTGATCCATACTCAACAATGTGATGGTTTATACTAATTGTCAACAAGATCTAGAATCATCTCAGAAACAAATCTCTGGGCAGGTCTATGGAGAATTTTCTGGATTAGGTTAATTGAGGTGGGAAGACTCACCCTAACTGCTGGATTGGATATAAAAGAGAAAGCTATGTACCAGCATTCATTGCTCTCTGCATCCTGACTGTTGTTGCAATATGACCAGCAGCATCAAGTTTGAGCCGCCATAATTTCCCCACCATGATGGACGATACCCTTGAACTTTAAACTAAAATAAAAATCTTCCTCCCTTAAGTTGCTTTTGTCAGGATATTTAACCAGAGCAATTATACAAGTAACTATCACAGTGGCGTGTGTGTGTGTGTGTGTGTGTGTGTGTGTGTGTGTGTGTACGCATGGCTTAACTACCAAGTTTGGTTTTGTTCTTTCCTATTACTACTATGTATATGCAACAAATCTTAATAGCTTAAGAGTTTTTTTCTTGCTCTAAAATCTTTGGGCTACAGCTTTAAATATTATAGATAATTGCTACAAAAAGTTCATCGAGCAAAGATTATTACTTGAAGCCAGAGACAATGACTATCACAAATGAACTCAGAAAACCAATGAACATTGAAAATTTAATACACAACATGATTTAAAACTCTCAAGTCATTCCTGCCTTCTCAGAATTTTCCACAAGGTACACTACAACATGATACTGCTGGAGGGAAAACAATAACCAAATATAATTCTGCTTTATCTGGCTGTGAGCTCTGAAATAGCAATAATTTTTACACAGATGACCAAACTGATTTAAAGATTGGTTAGGTTGACTACCTTACTCCTAAATTTCCAAAGCCACTTAGTATTAAGCTGATCTACAGAAAGCAAGACAGAAAGCTCATTTGTTTTAATCCCCACTGACTTGGCTATTTAGGAAAGTCAGGTAAATTCTCAAATGTCTTGTGTGTATTACATCAAAGGGATCACTTTAATCACTTAATTAAACAGCTCTGTGTTTAGTCTACATGGTTAAGTCTCTTAGCATATTTTTTTCTTTTTTATTAATTTAAACAACATAAGAAAAAATAGAACAAGTGCTCGCTGTACTTTCACAAACAATTTCTAGAGCAACTTTCTTAAGCTCACAATGGCTTTGAAAGCTTCAGTCAGGCTTATCCCAGGCCAAGGCCTCATTTTCTCTGCTGAGTTCTATAATAACTATTAAACATCAATCAAAATTCTGAATTTTAAGCACCCAGAAGTTTAGGAAACTATGCTAGAATCACACTATCCTTCAAAACAAAGGCAGTTTCCATAATGCCAGACAAATGACTGACTAGTATAAATGACTTGGCTGGAACTCTTACCCTATGCAGAGCTAATGGTACTGATGAAAATCTGTCTTGGGAACAGCTTTAATATCCTTTGGGGCTATCAGGTCCCACAAATAATAACAATGAAGTAATCTAACAAATCAAATTTTATCCTCTTGATAAGAATGGCACTGATTTATTATGAGTCTCCAAAAGCTGTAATTCTGCAAATTGCTTTTGGGTGTGGTTCACAAGCTGATGCATCATGCTGGGGTGGAAGAGAAATAAATGTCCCTGTGAATCAGAGGCCTTTTTAACTGCAAGTCACAGTTCTGGCTCTGTATTAACTAGAAGAAAGGACTGCTCAGATTTCAGGTTACTCATCTTTAATCCTGCATGGATAATGCCCCAGTACAGTCGACCCCCTCTGTCTACTACTTTCTAACACGGATAATGCTCCAGGAAGGTAAGTTCTAAATTATAAATGGGAACTAGGTTTAAAAATATGAATTCTATTTCCATATAAGTCTTACAGGCTCCTGGGACCTTGCTCATATGAACCCACAGCAATGGTGTCAGTATGCACGAGACCCATGTAAACTGAAGCAGACAAAAACCTGGCACAGAACTGTGGAAATGGGCAGCAGGCCCCAATCTCAGTCAAAGAATAATTGGCTGCTAATTACTGCTGGGTGATGAGCTGATGTTCCTAAAGCAAGGAATTCTAGATAGGCTGACTAGACCCCAGTGGATGAACTTGCACTGAGGGATGTCTGGAGACACTAACTTGATATGATAAACCTTAACACAAATGACAGAATGTATGAATTCCAGTGGGGGGGAGTATGATAGGGTGCCAATGGGGAAAGGGTATAAAATTTTAAAAAATTAAAAAAATAAATTAAGCAGAAAAAAATACAGATTCCAGGACAACTGTACACATAAACTCACAGTCATTGTGACAGCATGCACAAGGCCTACTCAGACTTAAACCCAACAAAATCCCAGCATGGGAAAGGGAAGGTAGACAAGATGCCCCAGCCGGAGCTGAGGAACTAGTGGCAGTTGATCGCATCTGGGAGAGGGAGACTCAGTTTTTTTAAGGGTGTGCGCTGGGTAAATTGACCAGGCTCTATGGAATGGATTGATATCGAAGAGTGTTTGGGTATACAAATTAGACTCAATAGGCCTTTTAAAAATAATAATAGGGGTTGGAGAGATGACTCAGTGGTTAAGAGCACCGAGGATGAGAGTTCAATTCCCAGCATGGCAGCTAACAATGGTTCATAACTCCAGTTCCATGGGAATCTGACACCCTCTTCTGACCTCCATGGACACTGACAACATGGACACACTCACACACACGCAAGCAACACACTCACACACATAAAATAAAATAATAGAGAAAATATTAAAAGAACAAGAGGCTGGAGAGATGGCTCAGTCGTTAAGACCATTGGTTGCTCTTGCAGAAGACCTAGGTTTGATTGCCAGCACCCACATGGAGGTTAACAACCATCTGTAACTCTAGTTCCAGGGGATCTGACGTCCATTTCTGATCTCCACAGGCATTGGACAACACGGGTGCACTTACATACACGTAAGCAACACCCTCATACATATAAAATAAAAATAATAAATAAAATATTTTTAAAACAAATAAATAATACAAAAAATAATAAAGGAGGACATGAAGCCAAGCGGTAGTAAGATAGGCATGAAGATCGGGGAGGAAGTCTGAATATGATAAAATATGAAATTCTCAAAGTATCAATAAAAATATTTTAATATTTCATTTATATTTTTTTCTTTTATGTGTGTGAGTGTATTGCCTCCATGTCTGTAAGTGTGCCTGTATCATGCAATGCCCAAGGAGGTCAGAAGAAGGTGTCAGATCCCCCTTGAACTGGAGTTAAGGATGATTGTTACTATCATATGGGTGCTGGGAACAAAACCTGGGTCCTCTGAAAGTCCTCAGCCAGTGCTCTTAACCACTAAGCCTATGACTTATATATATGCAGGTAATATACTTATACACATAAAACATAAAAATAAATAAAATATTTTAAGTTTAAAATATATTTAAAAAAATAAAATAATGAACACCATGTATCTTGGAAGTGGGTATTTTCTTCAACCTGCAAAAACAAACTACTCAGGCACAGGTAAATCAGAATTTAGCCAAACTGGCACAAAATACTTCCTTGACATTTCTGTGATGTTCCCTGTCACATGTGTGAAACCTGTACCCCAACAGTTAAAGAAACTAACATTTGGATTTTCTTAGTGAATGAGTTAGTAATAACAAAAATCAGAACCTAAAGGCATGGCACAGGGGATCTGAATATTATCAAAATAAATTGGATGAAAGTCTTAACGTATAGATAAAAGCTGGGGCTGGAGAGAAGGCAGTTAATCTTGCAGAGGATTCAAATTTGATTCCCAGCACCCACATGGTGGCTAACAACCACCCATAACTCCAGTTCCAGGGGATCTGATGCCTTCTTCGGACCTCCGCAGACTCTGCATGACACAGGTGCACTTACATGCATGCAGGTAAAACACTTATACACATAAAATAAAAATAATAAATTTTATAAAAATAATAAATAAAAATTGTTTAGATATAAACCATCCTAGTACGAAACATAGCATTCATTTATTGCCTTTAAAATTGAATAAGAGAGTGGCCATAAAATATTATTTTTAAATCATATAACAAATTGCTCAAAAAGTTTTTGCAAATTGAACAACTAACTGCTAGATCCGTTTACATGAATATCCTAAATCTCAATGAAGACAACCCTTATTTGCCAAATAGAGCCAACATAATATTCACCAAAGACCAAGAAAATCCTATATAATTGTTAGGCTTTTACACAAGCCAAAGTCAATTATGTTTCTCTGTCTCACCCATAGGACTCTACATTAGGGGTCAGCAAACTATAGTTCGCAGACCCAAAGCAGCCTATCACCTGGTTTTGCAAAGACGGGATTTTTGTTCCAGACTATGCTACTGTGGAAAAGGATTATTTTGAGCTGAAGACATCTGAGAATCAATGGAAACTGTAAGAAGCTTTCTGCAGTCTCCTTATCTACCTAAAAGCAGAGCTTTCCAAAACAATTCGACTGTCACAAATCCTCCCTCCCTTTAAGGAAGGCTTCTTGTACTAAGGCAATGTGGGTACTCCCTTCTTCTGACATGCAAAGTTGGTGCCAAGATGACAGCATACAGCAACAGAACTCACTGCAGGGAATTACCTTCTATTAGCTTCTCCTATATATTCCTCGGTCATCATCTGCCGCTTACTAACCCTTTCTCCTTCTTGTATGTCTGTATGCAGGTGTGCAAGCAGTACTGACGAGCCAGCTCAAGACCTGTTATGCAGCAGGCAAGTGCTGTACAACTGGCCTACAGTTTCAGCCCTCTCATTCTCATTCTTAAGATAATATGGAAGCTCCAAATTCTAATCACTTCTCTGGACAACGCTGCCTGGCAGCTCTCTTGCTTATCCAGGTTATAAACAGTATTACAGTCAGTCAATAGAACTCACAGACCAAGAAGCCACCTCCCCAGATGCTAAACCAAAGGGAGTAGAGAGGAAAAGTTTTCCTCCCTGGAAATAGCTACATTCATCTATATATGGCCTGTGGCCACTGGCATACTACAAAAGTAAGTTGAGTAGGTGTTAAAGAGACCATATGGTCTACACAGGCCTCAAACATTTACTATTTGGCTCTTAACAGAAAAAGTTTTGCCAACCTCTTTTCCATATAAAAGGTTACTAAAGTTTTGAAACCAAATAGTAAAGATAGCAAGAAAAAATAGAAGATACATGAATTTATTTTTTTCAGTGATTCAAGATATAAACAAGGGATTTGATAACAATTATTCAGATAATTATGTAATTCACTGCAATAATTACTCATGCTTTTTTGAGATAAACATCTGAGCTGTAAAACAGAGATAATATACCAATATTAACCAAAAATGGGAATAAATGTCATGGAAAAAAGTCAATGTATTTTTGGTGAAGATGGGAAAAAAATCAAATGATTAATAAGCATTTTCAAATGTCAAGATTCAAAGAACTTAATATGCACCTGCAATACCTAGGCCCTAACACTGAACATATCAGAGAAATTTAATCAGCTACTTAATCCTTCTCCAATCATTAAATTACTTATTTAAACAGGAGGCAAGTTGGAGATTAACTTAAATAAACACATCCCTTTCACTCATCAACAGTTTAATTGGATGAAAATTGCCTTCATTCTTTCTAGTAAGGTGTAGCTCTGATAGAAGCAATGCTTTACTGCCTAAAAAAGGTATGGAGCCAACTGGATAGCTCAGAGAGTAAAGGTGCTTGCTGCTCAAGTCTAATAACCTCAGTTCAAGCCCTGGAACCCATAGGAAGAGAGAATCAACTTCCAAATGTCGTCCTCTGAACATGTGCAACATGGCACACAGGCATCTGTACACACACACACACGAAGAGAGAGAGAGAGGGAGGATAATAATAATAATAATGATTTTAAAATCTTCTAATCAATCTTCCTGATACAATAGGGGGCGATCAAATGAGATAACTGATTAATTATTGGATGAGGCAGGTATAGCTGGCTATGTTCATGCATGCTGAAGCAGGAGAACCTCAAGTTTGAGATCCTTGCATTAAGAGCCTGTCTCAAAACTTACAAATAAGGCAAGTATGAAATATCACATAGCTCTTTAAAAAATAAAGGGATATCACCAAGTCAATTGCATCAAGTCCACTGGTCTTTGAACTGGCAGTATCAGCCTCACTTGGGAGTTTGCTGATTCCATAATAATTCTCTATTTCAATAAAAATTCAAAAACCACGTTAGACTCACTGAATCAGAATGTTCCAGAAATATGCATCGTAACAAATGTCACCATAGCATTGGATTTCTGAACCCCTTGGCAGTTTTGCCATTCAGGGTAGTTTGTGAGGGCCATTCTATGCATTGAGGGGTCTTTAACCACATCCCTGACATCTTATCATTACATACCTATAATAGCCCCCCACTAAGTTATTACCAAAATTATCATCTACAGGCAGTACCAAAAATCCATGGGCGGTATAATATCTCCCACCTTTAAAAAAACATTGCTGCAGGAGATGCTCATGTTTATAGCTAAGTTTAACATGCTGTCTGCTCTAGAATCTAGTACTTGCCAAGGCTGTGGGCCACTGCTGAGAATCCCTGACTTTGTATTATCCATTCATGAGAAGGGTACTCATCCACCCTGTCAATGACCACCACTATTATGCTATTAGGTGTATTTTATGAAAACAATGCCATCATCCTTCCTCCAACCACTTTCTGAATACCTCAGACATTTGTGATTCAATACAATTTCTGGCCCAAATGATAACGGGTAAAGAGTCAAAAACCAGGAAGTCATAACACAAACAGATACCAAAGCTGTTTGGACAAAAAAAAAAAAAAATCAAATAACTTTTCTCTAAGTAACTTGGCAAAAAATCTATTTTTAAACACTTTCAGGCATCTAAAAAGCCTCGCTAATACAATTACAGTTCACTGAAAAATTAGCATGCAATCTAGTTTGAAAGCTAAAATCAGTCATAGCAGGGTAATATTCCATTTAATTATAAAGATTAATTCAACCTTCATTTATTTGTGTATGTGTTTGGTCTTTCCATTTTTCATAGAACACTCGAGATTCTAATACCATCTGGTAAAATTACTGCGCAAAGTGTCAGTAGCATCTATTAGAGTTGCAGATTTCATTTCAAAGTAAAATTGATAAAAGGACAAAGGGAGAGTGAGAAAGGAGGAGTGGAGGTAACAGAAAGCCAATTTTAAAAGCAAAATTTTCCAGCAATCTGATGTGACCATCTACCTCTCTGTCCCATGTCCCCGCCCATTGTCACCTACACAAACTGTTCCACATCACAAGTCTTCCAATCCCTGTGTGCTATATTTTTTGAAGTAGGTGAAGGCTTAAGCAATATTGTGAATAATACTGTAAACTGTATGAATTATGAATTTGTATTCACTGTGGTTTTTAAAATAGATATTACCTTCCAGGCTGGAGAGATGGTTCTGCAGTTAAGAGCACTAGCTGCTCTTGCAGAGGACCCATGTTCAATTCCCAGCACCCACATGGCAGCTAACAACCATCCATAACTCCAGTTCCAGGGGATCCAACACCTTCTGACCTCTGCGGGCATTGCATGACACAAGTGCACTCACATACATGTAGGCAGTAGACTCATACTCATAAAACAAAATAAATACAATTAAAAAATAAAATACATTACCTTCCTTTAAATTTAGCCGTAGTCATATTTGGTAAGATGGGCCACTTTTTTCATAATTGCATTCAATTCAATATTTGATCTCTTGCTGTGTAACTACTAAAGACCGAACAAGTTTACATACCAGGAAAGATCTTTTCTTGCTTTTATTGAGTTATGACAAATGCAAAGGGCACAGATATGAAGTATACAAATCAAAGATTTTCCCAGACATGAATGCACAGCTGCATTAGGAATTTGGACACTAGGTTTAAAGCATTTCTAGTACCTAGAACACTCCCTTAGGCACCTTCCCAGGCACTGAAACCACTTTCTGTTTACTATGTTCATGAGTTAAATTTGGCTGCTTTTGAATGTCCCCAAAGGTATATATTCTTTTGTATTTGACTTTGTTCACTGACCAGTAGATCTGTGGAATTCATTGACGCTATGTATAGCAGGAATAGACACAGTTTAACTAAACTACATACTTATCTTTATGATATTAATGATTGATTGTATGAGGAGAATGGGAAAGGAAACCAAATAAAAGACTGAAGAGGATCTGGTAGAGTAATGAGAAGGGAAGGGCCTTGTGAAAAGGTCGTTTGCAAAGAAGACATCTCAGAGCCAAACTGAAACAATGGAATTAATATTTTATTTTATTCATTTTAAAATATTTATTTTTTAATTATGTGTATTTGTGTGTGTGTGTGTGTGTGTGTGTGTGTGTGTGTGTACACAAACATGGGGGCCAGTGCCTACTGAGGCCAGAAGAGGGTGCTGGATCCCTGGAGCTGCAGTTACAGGTGGTTGTAAGGCCCTCATGGGTGTTGGGAAATGAAATTGAGTCCTATGGAACAGCATCAAGTGCTCTTAGCCACTGAGCCATCTCTCCAGTTCCAAGATGTAACATTTTAACAATAACAAAAGTAATGCTCTACCATGTACCAGATACTGTGCTGAGATTATCTTTAAATCGTCCGATCTATCTTACCTCTGCTCTGCAAGGCAGCAGCAGATCATCTTCACATCACAGCTTGTAAGTCCATACTCAGAGAGGAGAAAAAATTCACCCTAAGTCACAGAGAACCCAAAGCAACTTCTCATCAAAACTTATTTAGCCTTAATCTGACTTCAAAGTAAGTCCATGTTTTTCCAATGTCCTCTATGCTTAAGGGATGGAGAACAACATTCTATCATATAAATGTTATTAATTCATATAAGCCCAAATGGACCAAATAATGCATAAGGTACAGACCAATTCTGCGTCAGTATCCATATTCGGCATACCAACATAAATATTTTCAGCTATAGGCTGGCAAGACACATGCAAACAGTTTTAGGTAAGCTTGTTAAGTTCTTTATCCCTCCTCCCTAATAATTATGCCACTGAACTTTTGGTTCTAGACACGAGTGCTTTAAACTTTGAAAATTCATGACACATCAAGACTTGGCTGAGAAAGAATATCAAAACAGAACAGGAAAAGACAAGAAAATACCAGAACAGGAAAGAAGTGGAAAAGAGAGGGATGAGCTGTTTCCAGTCTGGAAAGATCATAATATTTTTATTGCAATCAAGGTAGTGAGGTAAACTGAATTTGAGCGGCAGAGGGAGGGTATTCTAGGCAATGGGGCTTCAGGGAGAGAAGGATGTCAGTGTCTGGGTGAAATGTAGTATTGCACAGGCTCCCTTTGTTCAAGGATTCCTAAGCCTCAATGTCCTGTTTCAAAAGAGGAGTCAGCCCTGTCTTTAGAAATCCTAGCACTGTCACAGAGACAAACGAAAGTCGATTTCAGTCCAAATAAATCTCAAAACTTTACTGAAGCTCAGGCCTGACTGATGCTCAGTTTGAAAGGTGGGAGTACATCATGAACAGCACACCAGGAACCTTGAGCCTTAGAAGGCCATCAGATGGAATGTGGCCCATATCAACTTTGAGTTCTTGGTTCCAAACATTGGTCCCTCCAAACTCTGACAAAGGGTTCCCACTCTGTTTATAAGAATATATTATCACTAATATTTCATTCTCTGCTACCATCATGACCATAACTAGGGTACAACACAGTTCAATGTGAATCACATGGGTCTGGGCATCTGGCAACTCTCTGAGTCTCAGGTAGCCAGGCTACCAACTTTAGACTCACCTCTAGAGATAAGTACCAGGAGACAAATCAAGGAACTACATCTCAAAACCAGCCCTGCCTGCACAGTTCAATCCTAGTTACTTATTCTGGGAGACTAGTAGGTCGCATTTTGAAACAAGTTCCCAGTTCTGTTTTCATCTACCTCTGAAAAAGCAGTCAAAAAGGCCATCTACACTGAACGCAAAACAATAAGCCACAGCCAAGGGACACATAGGCTGTAAACAGCAGCATAAATGTCATCATCAATTATTCATTGTTCAATGAAACCACTAAGTAACCTCTTGCAAAACCGCTTAATTCTTACACAAGATTCATTCAGCAAGGGAAGGAAAAGCCAAGTTTTTGGTCAAAAATTTGAGATGAGGAAGGCTGCAGACCACATTGGCAAGCCATAAGCCATAGGTCAAGTTGAGGCTACTGCCTAGTTTTGTAAATAAAATTTTCTTGCCACACACCCATTTGTCCACATATTATCTGCAGCTGCTTTAATGCTATACAACAGATCTGAGTAGCTGCGACTGAGACCACATCACTTGCAAAGCTCAAAATGTTTGCTCAGTGTTTCAGATTTTTTCCCACACTATTGGACTGGATCTGAGGTGACAATGGGCTGGAAACATTGCAGAAGCTTTGCTTCTCTTCCTCAGGTCATGGGCAGCCCATATTGCTCTCATTTTCATTAGATCTGAAAGAAGACACTTGAACCAGCCACCAGTGATTACAGAGGGTTTAGAAAGGCACAGAACAAGAGACTTGTTCTTCTTTCAAATCTCCTTGCACCCTTTCTAGTTTTCTCATTTCAAAGAGACTGTCTCTACCGAGCTTATTTTTCTGTGTATAATTCTTAGTGGAAATCAGAAATAACTTAGAATTTATTCATAGGACCTCATTAGAACCTGACTCACATGATCTATACAAATCAGTTCGCCAAACCTTAACTTTCATTTTCAAAAGCATGGAAGAACAAGCCATATTGTTCTACAAACTTGTAAATTAGCTTTATAACCTAACATTAGAATTGAATAAAGGATCTATTTTGTGCCCCTAAAGGACACAACCTCACTGCTGTTCTTGGCCCCACTCTGTTCTGGGACAGGTTCGTTGTGCTCATTAGCTCTAATCCTTACAAATCCCTGCAAGGAGGCTCATTAGCCTGCCCTGTGACAGCCAGTGCTGGGAGCACAGGACTCCACCAAAGGCAGCACGCTTATTCCTCTTCTCCCGAATTCAGCAAGAACACAGTGTAACATGACTTTTTTCCAATGCTGACAGCCTTTGTGTATAAAGTACAGAGCCTCCTAAGTCATGAGGGGTTGTTTGTACTGAAAACTAACTTTATTACTAAGGTCATATAATATAAGACTGGAACAAAATAATTTACCTACTATGATGGGGTCAGGCCCTTATGGCCTAGTCTAGAACAAGATCCTAACACCAGTAGGAAATTCTTACACCTGTATGTAAGGGTGACATGTACTTAATCAGAGTACTTTCCTCATCACATTTCAAAAATACCTAGGTTTATCTTAATAGTTTTACCAATCAATGTCTATATTGGTCTTGAGCAAAATAAATAATAATAATAGTTTTGCCAATCAATGTCTTGAGCAAAATAAATACTAATAATAGTAATTCAGTCAGTGATAAAAAAACCTAACCAACTAAATATGAAAAAGAAAGTAGCCCCCCCCCCCCGTGGTAGTGCATGCCTTTAATTCTAGCATTTAGGAGGCAGAAGCAGGCAAATCTCTTTGAGATCAAGGCCAGCCTGGTCTATATAGTGAGTTCCAGGCCAACTGGCCAACTGGGAATGCAGAGAGACCCCTGTTTCAAAATAAACAAAATGAACAATCAAAATTGCTCAAAGAATAGATCTTTGTCCTCATCTTAAAAAATAAACTGATGAGATATATGTGAATTAGCTTGATTCTAGAATGTATACATAAATCAAAGCATCACACTGTGCCCCATAAATATATATGTAAATTATTTTTCAATTGTAAACAAACAAGACATTTATAAAGTTTCAATGACATTCACTGAGCAGCTGCCAAAGGGAGAAGGCAAACATAGTTCATACTTCTCCAATGTAATCAAAGAAAAAGCGAATGTAAATAAGAGGGGCAAAGAATAAATAAGTGTAAGTAGTTACCAAAGATAGTGCCAAAAGTTTCTCCCCTCCCCATGTGTCCCTGCTCCTCCTCACATCAAAAAGATAGAGTAAATAGAGTCTGTTTTGACTTCTTTTGATTAAGGGCTAGCCTTGTCCTTGACTTTGACCAAGAGAATGTAGCACAAGAAACAGTCTGAGACTTCAGAGCTCAGACATTAAGAGAACTGGCAGTGTATGTGTTCTTTCTGTTCTCTCAGTTACCCTGTGTGGAAAGCCATAAGGAACAATGAGACACGTATGTGAAGAAGACCCAATGGACTTCCATAACTGTCATCTGGCTTCTGGCACAGAGAGGCTGCAGGTGAAATCAACAGAAGAGCCACCCAGCTGAGCCCAGAACACAGACTTGAAAGAGCTAAGACAATACTTGCTCTGTCATTAACGTTTAAAGTGGTTTGTTATGTAGCAAAAAAAGACCAACTGCTGTCTACAGTTATGTCACACTGAAGTTGGCACTCTTTCTTCTAATCACTGAGACTGTGATTAGAAATATACATATATATTGAGCCAAAATATAGCACAAAATACCAGAGTCTTCTATAAGGAATTAATCCTTCCATAAATCCACTTCCTATAAAAAGCAATATCATCCATGAGAGACATTAAGAATATTATTTCAAATCAATATAAAATCTATTTTTTAAAAATTGTCAGTGCTCCTGTTGGAATACTTTGTCATTTCTGCCTCGAATAGCTTTCGCTGACCTTTCCAACTCCAAACCTTGACCTCTGGCCCAGGTCCTTTCACTCTTTCTCCTCTTGGTATCAGGTTGTTTCTCCAGTTCATATGTGAGTTTCTGTCAGAAATGGATTTGCTGTCACAGCCTCAGCCTGCCTTTACCGAACTATGCCAGAGTCTAGAAAATGACAACTCAGAAGACAGGTTAAATACAATTTCTCTCTCTTCACCCATTTTCCACTATCTGCCTGTCCGGCCCTTGGGTTATTAATGGAACTGACATTCCTGTACAACTGACTGAGCGGGACCAGCAGCCAGATAACAAGGGAGCAGCTGACAGCAGCAGACACAGCCCCAGAGATAGCAGATAAGCAGACGCACCACGACTATTAGTTTCATCCTGAGCTGAAGGAAGGGAAGGAGCGTCACAAAATCTACACTAAGAACTCAAAATATTTCTAGTGATTCCTTTCCCATGAAATTAAAAACCAAACCATCAAAACTGATTCTTTTTAGTAAACTCAACCAAACTCAACTAGCATTTTAAAGTCCTAGCATACGCTATTTGAATTTGGACCCTAAAAACAGTTTTAAAGCATCAAACCTCCTCTGCCCATCTGACTAATAAAACTAATAAAAATCCTGCATAATTCTTAAAAGCACATCTCTGCTTTGAACCTCTGAAATTCTATTCTCAGGCAATTGGAGGATTTCCTGACTACTTTCAAAGTCCTACAACTAAACAGCTCCTCAACCACAAATAATCTCCAGTATATACTAAAAAACTAAACACTTTCACAGTACATGTTTAAACTACTGGTTCTTGATTATCTGATGGTGGCAACATTTTTAAATATTTACTAGGCCAAGTTTCATTTTAATAGTGTCATTATTCCACATATTTCATTAATTAATTCTATCCAGCAACACTAGCATTTTTTCCTTTTGTGGTTTTCCCTGTGCTGGTGATGGAGCCCAGGGTCTTGCACAAGCTAGGCAAGTATTCTACTACTAACTATACCCCGAGGCTGACAACTAAAATTCTTTATTTTTCAATATATGGCATGGCCATATACTACTTATATACTTATTTATATTCTTTTGTATGTGTGGATATGAATGTGCCTTGCTCTCTTGCTCACACATTCTCTCTCCTTTGTGTGTGTGTATGGTATATGTAGTTCAACACATGATATACATGACTGTGTGAGTGTACATACCCATGTGGGCACATGAAGGCCAAGAAAGGACATCAGGTATCTTCCGACATTGCTCTCTGCCTTACAGCCTTGAGACAAGGTCTCTCACTGAACCAGCTATGCTAGCTGTACTATGAGTCCTTAGGATCTTTCTGTCTTCACCTCCCTCCCTGATACTGGAGTTACAGGCACATGCAATCATGCCCAGCTTTTTACATGGGTGCTGGATATTCTAACTCAAGCCCACACTCTTGCACAGCAATACCTCTTACCCACCAAGTCATCTTTCAACTCCTTATTTATATTTCTGACAACCAATATCAGAAAGGAACGCCATGTTCCAGCTCACACCCCACACTCGGGAGTATATGGACAGCACAAATGGGATTTAGTAGGGTATTAAAATAAAGAACACAAGAAGTTGAAAGCGGGATGTGGGAATGGGGTTACCAGGAGGATCTGAGAAGAGTTGCTGGGGTAAAGCAGGGGGTAAATATGATACAAATATAATCTATACATGTATGAAATTCTCAAAGAACAAATTGAAAACAATTGTTTTAAAGTATAACATTGCAAAGAGAAAGAAGAAAATGTAGCAGTATATGTTTTGAATAATCACTGAATATATATTACACGTATGTCCATTGGCATGGTAATACCTCCTAAAAAAGATAATTCATATCAACTTTTAACAAACATTTAGCTAATTACCTTACTACTAAAGTTCTGTGTTTCCAGTTGGAACTTTCACTATCGTCCCCTTAGAAGAAAATCAACATATTGCTCATTAGTGAAAGAATTTATTAAGATGCTGATGTATAATTGTTCAAAACAGTTTGGGGTTAAATAGAAATCAAACATTTAAGAAGATTTCTTATCATACTAGGAAACAACGACATTGTCAAAAACAAGTGGGGTCATGTCATAATTCCCTAAAGGAAGAGTCACAAGTAGGCCCAGAAGAAAAAAAATGAACTTCAAAAAGAATTGTAATGAATTTAACACATCAACTACCTTTTTTAAACCATGAGTTTCTAATGACACAGGGGAAGAAAACTGCTTTGATACCTCCAAAGGTTCCAGGGTATCAACTTGTAAAAATTAATATTAGGAAAGACAGTCATTTATGCAGTCTTCACTACATAAATTATGTCAGGATAATCAAGTGGTTAATAAATGGAAAAAATTATACAAAGATTCTATCTAATAAACACCACATGATAGAATTTGAAAAGAAATAAACAGTTGCAAAACTTAACAGAATCCGGTATTTAGCAATGTTATTGGTGACCATTAAAATGACTGTCGATGATTTTCAGTGGTGGCTGCCCATTAGTATCTATCTCCAGGCAACTTTAGAAAATGGGGATGTCTTGAGTGGGAGATGGATCAGTGGGTAAAGTGCTTGCCTCACACACATGATGACCTGCCTTTGGATTCCCAAGACCCATTTAAATGCCAGTCAGGGTGGGAAGTGCCTGTAATCTTAGTGCTGGGATGGCCAAAGACAGAATTCTAGGACCTCACTGGCGAGCCAGTCTAGACAGACTGATGAGCTCTAGATTCAGTGAGATTGAGGCTCTGTCTCAAAAAATAAGCTAGAGGGGCTGGAGAGATGGTTCAGCAGTTAGGGACACTGGCAGCTCTTGAAGAAGACCTTGGTTTAGCTCCCAGCACACACACTGTGGCTACTAACCATCCAGAACTCCAGTTCCATGGGATCTGATCCTCTCTTCTGGCACATGGTGCATTTACATACATTCAGGTAAAACATTCAAACACATAAGAGAAAAATAAATAAATCCCCCCAAATTAAAAAGAAATATATTTTAAAAATAAGGTAGAAAGGTTGGAGAAATGGCTCAGAGGTTAAAAGCACTGGTTGCTCTTGAAGAAGACCCAGGTTCGAATCCAGCACCCACATGGGGGAGCTAACAACTGTCTGTAACCGAAGCTCCAGGGGATCCAACACCCTCTTCTGACCTTCACAGACACTGCACGGCACAGGTACAGTTACATACATGTAGGTAATACATTCATACACATTAAATAAAAATAATGAAGAAAATATTTTTTAAAAGAGTAAGGTGGAAAGCTATTGAGGATGACACCCAGCATAGACCTCTGGCCTCCACACACCTGTACAGCACACATACACAGACACATGTACATAACAAGTAAATAAATAAATAAATAGGTTATGCCTGTGTCCCAATGAGAGAGCTTGATGTAATTGATATGGAATGTAGATTCTTTTAAAATAACAAACAAAAGCATATGCCCCTGCAGGTGATTCAATAACATAGTCAAAAAAAAAGATCACCCCTTAAGGAGAAGGATTGATAAAAAGTTAAAATGAAAGGATGAAGCTGCCAATATCCAAGCCCATGCATTGCCCTTGGGATGGGACAGTGAACCACATGGCAGCCTGTGCTTCTTTCTGCCAAGAAAATCTAAACAAAGCTCAACATTTACCTACAATTTACAGAAAATGCAAAGCGTAAAAGAATATGCTAAAAGAAAATATTAGGCTATAATCAGCCAAAAGAAGATTACTGAAAATTCTGCTAAACAACCTAATTTTGTTAATAGATAAATGAATTTCATTTATAAGGGTGAGGACAGACAATGCTCTTAAAATTTTTTTGAAGTTTGAAAAGATAGACCTATTTGCTACAATATGTGGCTATTGGATACTGATTTGACCCACTGCTTAAAAAAATAGTCAAACATTTTTTAGATAACTGCAGAAAAATAATGAAGAATTACTATACACTATAGTATCAGCATGCAGAAGACCCATGCAAACTCAAGCAGAAAAAAAAAAAACAGCACAGAACTGTGGAAAAGGGCAGCAGGCCCCAATCTTAGCTGAAGAACTATTGGCAACTGATTACTGCTGACTGAGGAAGAGCTGATCTTCTCACAGAAAGAGTCTCTAGATAGGCTGACAAGACCTCAGTGGATGAACTTGCACTGAGGGACGTCTGGGGACACTAACTTGACACAATAGACCTTAACATAAGTGACAGGATGCATGAATTTTCAGTGGGGGGGTGTATAGGAAGATACCAATGGGGAGGAGTGTAAAGATAATTAAGATGTTCTGTACAAAATACACAAAAATTCAATAAGAATTTACCAAACATTTCTTTATCTGTTGGAGATTTTTTTAATGAAATATTTATGGTAAAAATTATGTCTATGTCATCATAGGTAGAATTAATTTTAACTTTCTTAAGCTTAAAAAGGAGACGATAGTGGGAAAGAGATGAAATCAGAGTGGCAAAATTTACTGTCTATTGAGTCTTGGTGACAAGGACATGGGTTTGCTATGAACACTTGGTTATATTTTAAATGTCCATAAAAATGATAGCATATTAAATAGAATCCAAGTTATCTGAATGGTAGGTCATCTACACGAGTCTTTGAAAAAGCAGGAATCCCATGAACATTTGTCTTTTCCTCGGGTTTCCACTTCACTAACCAAACGAAAGACTACAAAATTAAGTAAAGTACTAAATAGAGAATAACTGGATGTTAGCAAAGCATTTCTCAATATCTCCTGATTTCCTCACAGGGAAAATAAATGGAAAATTACAGATGGTAGTTCACGGGGTTTTCCAAAATCTAAGAGCTAGACTGAAAAATCTATTGGTTGATGTATTGAGTAGCACCTAACACAAGACCTGCCACATAGCAATTCTTCATGAATTTTTTTACAATACTAGGGTTGGAACACAAGCATTCAGCCACTAAACTATACCCTCACCCTTATTTGCTTTGAGATATAGTCTCACTAGGCCTGGTCCAGGTCCACCTTTTGCTTGTCCTTGCTTTAACCTCCTGAGCAGCTATGATTACATAGATGAGCCAGAAGGCCTGACCTCAAGAATATTTTTGTTAAATAGATGAATGTGGAATGCAGTGTGTCAAGGGTAAGTAAATGGGCTGATTTCTGTTACATTTTGTGAGCATATCAATTGTAATCCAGAAAACCAATGGAACCAAAAATGCATATATAGAAAATTATCAATGATATGAAATAGAATTTGTAGCCAGTACACTGAGTAACAAACTATAGATTTTTAAAGAACTAATTCTAAAAGCTGGGAACTGTTGTGCACACCCAGAATCCCAGCACTTAAGAGGCAGAGGAAGTAGGATCAAGAATTCAAGACCAGTCTTGGTCACATAGCAAGTTTGAAGGCAGCCCAGTCTACAAACAAAAAATAGATAGATAGATAGATAGATAGATAGATAGATAGATAGATAGCTATAACTCTAAAGTTAAATGCAAACATGCTTATCGTTACAATCGATGATAATAGATACTCAGTTAGAACCCATTGTGGAGACATGGTTAAGTCATATACACAACTACTAATAGAATGTGGAATTCTACTCAATATTCTTTAGTAAAGATTATAAAATAATAGGAGAAATACAATATAAATGTTAGGAGACTAAAGAATCAAATTTTTGTATAAAACATTGTTCAAGAATGTATGTGAAAGCCTACATATAGGGGAAAATAAAAAATGATGCATCAAAATGCTAGCGGTAGTTATTCATGGGTAATGGCACAAAACAATTATTTTTCTTTATCTTTCTGTACTTTGCCATCAATATTTTCTTTAATAACAACAGATTTCATAACAAAAATATTATGTATAAATATATGTAAATATTTTTAAAGCCAGAGCTATGAACAAACCAAGTAAATATATTTAAATAAGAATAAATGTGAAATTTTGAGATGAGGGTTTCTTAAAATGCCAAGTTTAGGACGAGAGCAATGGAGCTTAACAAAAGTCCCTGTGAGATTAAAAAAAGAAGACTAAGAAATTAACTGAGTGGAAATTTCTTATGAGCCAACACTGACATGCATGGCTGAAGGGGAAAGATAGTCATAATATCAACTCCGGCTCCCTTAATATAATTTGTATGCAAAACAAAGACAGTAATAATATCCTCATTGTGTTAGATGGGTGGACTCTATATAGAAATATTATATTCAATCTTTGAGTTTCAGCTTTTAAAAAAAGGTATTGAAAACTGGAGAGCAGTCAGCAGCATGAGACATCAGCCGCATAGCCCAGAGCATTGGTTTCCACACTCTGGCTGCAATAGAATCATCTGGAGTGCTGACTACAATGTAGGTTCCCGCATCCTTTCCTAGGGCTTCATCCCATAGAACTGATGTAGGGCCATGAATCTACGTTTCTAGCTGGCTTCTAGGTGGTACCAATCCTGCTGCTCTGAAAACCATGCTTGGAGATACACTACTAATCAGATAAAAGTGGTCTGGGAAAACAGACAGCCAGGAAGAAAGCCTCAACTTTTCCACCAAGTAGCTAGGTGACCATGGGTAAGCTGCTTACACGCTCTTCACTTCAGAGTCTTCATCTATACAAAGAAATATTTGTACCTTCCTCATAGTGATACTACAGTACTTAAGTGGTGTTTATGAAGTGTTTTAAGCCTATAGCTTGGCATATAATAATGCTTATCAGTTCTATATGAGGAACACGAAAGATGTTTCATCTGAAAAAGCAAAACACTGCAGAATCTTTACGAATTCAGAGGGCTTCTAAGTGGAAAATCTGATATGCATAGCTCCTAAGTAGTAATGTGGAATCAAGGGGCAGAAGGGATCAAGAAGGAACCTTCAGATCTCTATCCAGATCATTTGGCAGATAGAACATCATGAAATAGCTGGCCTGGGTGGGTTTTAGGTGTCCCAACTCACTCATGTACTCAGTTGTGAGAGATGGTAGAACAGGACCCCTGTAAGCAGCAAAAAACTCCACAAATGCCATCTGGTTCTACTAACTCAGCCTGGGTAGAAACAAGTTGCCACCTGCGATCACCCAGAGTTTCATCAACATCAGGATCATCTAAGCCATCAAGTTGAATTGCCAATGTCTGGCACCTTAGGCCCACTGACCCAGATGCTTTGGGGATGAGGCTGAGGTTTGTTCAATGAAGTGTTCCTGCTAGTGCTGACCCATGCTCAAGTATGAGGAGATGAATGACCTAAACTTGCAGGTGTATGCATGTTTTGACACAGCATTGTCACCTACAAAACTCAGAAGAACCAGACAAGTCACACACACACACACACACACACACACACACACACACACACTTTATAATGTTTAAGTAAAGTTAAGATTTTGTCTTGACCTGCATTCACAGTGCCTCTTGACCACATGCAGCCCCTGAGCCACAAGTTGGCTGTGCCTGACAGCATCCTCAAACAGCAATTTCATGAGGCTCTGGAACATGCAAACCCAATCAAACCCACTCCCATAAGGTATCACAGAGAATAGATGCACACGCCTACTTCTGCTTTTGTGATATATTTGCACATATCTGCATCTATATCTCACAAACATAATAGTGGGTTTATTCAAAAACAGAAGATTTAGAATCCAGAGTAAAGCAACATCCTCCCTTCCGCCCTCTCAGCGGGGGGCTTCTCCCGAGTACAACCCCTGCCAAGTCAGTGTGGAGGAAGAAGAAAGAGTACTGGGAGGTGGAGCATCTGAGAGACCAACGGCCTCACCTTACCCACCTTCCCAAACCATAGGGAAGGCCAGTGACCCAGTCTCACAAAGAGCTCTACTTCCCTTCTGCCTGCAGCCACTCCAAAGAAAGCCTTCCCAACCCCAAGTAGAGCAATTTGGAAGAAGCATCTGAGAGCAGGACACCCTCTTCACAGCCCACACATCCTCCTTAGTACTTTAGAGTACTGACTCCTTCGTCCTCGAAACTAACATCAGAGGCAGGCGTTGATCTTACCACTTTACAGATATGAAAACTGAATGGGGAGAAACTAAGTCCTCTCCCAAAGGTCACGTGGCTCCCTGAGGAGCTAAAGTTGGCTTAGACTCAATCTACTCAGCCTTCATGGAGTTCACACTGTTCCACAGTGTCCTTACTGCTGAGATCAGTGAGATAAAGAGATGCAGGAAGACAAGCACTGTCTTGGCCTGTATGGAGGTGACAGAGAGACTTAGAGATGCATAGGCAGAGAGCTGGAAAGATGGCAGCCGCAAATTCATCATGGTAAGCTCTAGGAGTCAGAAAAGAGCAAGAAACCAGAACAAGAAAGCAGTTTGCATGCATGCTCTTTTGTCCTTCAGCGTTGAGCACTGGGAATAGATACAGGAAGCGGGGTAACTGCATTTTTGAGCAGTTCAGCAAATACACTGGAAAACGTAACAGGGATGGGCAGGAGACCCGAAGAGTAAATGTTTTCGTCTTCTTTCCAAACCAGTTCCAAGGATACAATGCAGCAGGGGCGACGTTTCCAACGGAAAGGAACTACTGAGTACAGCTGTTCCAACCAGCAAGTGAGGAAGAGCTCAGAAGGAGACTTACTTTTTCATGGACTACAAGATCATGAACAGCGAGGGAGGAAGCAGGGAAAGGGTAGGACAAGCGCTCCCTGAAGTAAGGCACCTTGAGACACAGCATGCCTGGGTTTCTTAAAGCCTCCTCCCGAAACTCTCAGGACCACTTTGCATCTCTGTATTAAATGACCCCGCCATAGCAACCTTACAACCCATAGCATTCCTACATCATCTTAAAAGAACAAAGGGCCTTGCAAAAGAGAAGCGAAGCTGACCATCTCCCTATCGGAATGTGCCACTCCCAGCCGAGCACCTGGCACATTCTGGGTGTGCTGCAAATGCCTGTGCAATTGGGTTTGCTGAAAGAATGCTAACATCCAGATGCAATGAAATGCATCATCACCCAAAGACAAGGAAGCATGGGAAGAGTACCGAATCCAGAGGCTGCATCCTCATCTGAGGATCCCTTTGGAGACAAACCCTAAGACGAAGATGCAGGTGCACAAGGTTTGCTTGCATGGTGAAGGAAACACCAGGAAGGGGCTGGGGAAGTAAGAGGAAAAAAGAAGGCAGGCAGCAAAGGGCATTTTTGCCAGGAAGTTCCACAGCAGTGGGGAAGCCCCAGGAGCCAGTGTAGAAAACATGAGGGGCAGGAGACGGCAGGGGCAGGGACAGGGGCAAGGGCTCACATCCTTGGCTAAGGGCTGCTGAAGAGCACATAGCAAGCCTTCCGAATGCTGTGCTACTCAAAGCAGGCTCTGGTGGGAAAAGAAAACCTTGGGCAGAATGCAGGAGCCTGTAGTTGGAATTCAGACAGGTATGCACTGGATTCGTATAGAAAATCGGGGGAGGGTAGTTTCCAAATTTTATATACATCCGAATCATCTGGTCATACTCTATCTACCCCTGAATTTTCTTAAGATCAGTGTTTAGAGATTTGTCTGGCTTACAAGTTCCTAGGTGCCTGAGGCCTGGAACCACACCTGGGGAACCCCAGGCTCAGATGGTCATGGGGATGCGGAGTCAAGACTGGTCTGTACAGACAACATACTTGTGTGAAATGCAATGCCTAAGATTAGCAGAGTTCGGTGGCAAAGACAAAGAAGTGAGGTACACTCTGTTTTGTTCCCTGCAATCAAATTCTTCCACCTTGTTCAAAGATTGTGCGTGGGAGTCACATGCCTGCGGAGGAGTTGGGAACATGCAGGAGACTTCTTTGCACCTGCTGTGGCCAAGGCCAAGGCTTCCCCATCACAATATCCTCAGGACGTTGCCTCCCCATGTGCTCCGTCCTGGTGTTTTCTCGCTGGGTATAGTCTGACAAGCTTAGATCCCAAATGCAAAGAGCACAAGAAAGCAGTTCAGTAGGGATGCAGCTTTGAGCTACATAATTGAATTCAGCTGGGGACAAGTCTGAGCCTCTCTCAGGACCTTGCTCCTCCTAATCTGACTCAGAGCTGCCCAGGGTAGCCAAAGGCAGACCTGAGTCTCTTCCAGTCTAGCCTCAGAATCATTATGTAGTGACCTTGACAGCCACCTCCTCTGTTCTGGAAAAGGTGAACCCTCCAGCAGACAGCCCCAAATCATTCGATTATCGCCTTATGCTTATTCAACGGCTATAATAACCCGAAAAATAACAGGTCTCCTTGCTTTTCGTTGCTTGTTTACAATAAGAGCAAATGCTTGCAGGGAACACAGAATCCTAAACAAAAATTGATGCTTCTTTCCAAATATTAAATTTCCACTTGAAGCACGACACAGTGGGTTTCAAAACACAAAAGCACCCATGACCTCTCAAGAGATGAGTAGGAAAAGGCAGGGAAACAGAGATAACAAATTTACCCTTCAAGGAAGCAGAGACATCCTCATTCATCTTTTACGGTGATCACCCCTATCGAAGAGTACAACAAACCCACATCCACACACTTCCATCTTGAGACAGGGTCACTGCCACAGAAGCCAAGAGGTTAGAGCCTCAGACCACTGCAAGTATCTCAAGTCTCCTGGACCACTCAGTTTGGGAGGTTGATCACAAAGGAAGGCTGAGGTCAACACCTCTTAGGAGGCGCTTTAATTAGCTGCAGTCCAGAGCTTCATGGTGAGGGAAAGAAAGGCTTTAGGCCCCTCACAAATCAGAACATTTTTTCAGCTTTCCCAACGGGTTGCCAAGTGACTCAGCATTGGCCCAGTGTGGGCACTATTATTGATGAGAAATCTTCCGCCTGGGTGATATACTGCATACAACACATGCCCAAAGAACAGTGCCAAGTCATACCAGGAAGACAAGGCGAATCATTCACCTCCACTTCAAATGCAGGCAAATCCTTTCCTAATGCGGGGGTTACTGGGTATCAGAAAGACAAAGGCCCGAGATAGTCAGAGATTTCCATCTAATATTCAAGGAATTATTAGGTAGAGTCTCTCCTTTCTTGTTGACTATTAAAAGGCAATCAAATTGAGGACATCAAAGAAAAAGGGCAAGAAAAAAAATAATTTTTCAAAAACAGCCCCAGGGTAAAAAGCTGCACAAAAGCCTTTGGCTTCTGTTTTCTTTGTTAGTACTATGAGCTCCACCTAGAGGTCATTTCTAGAATTGCAACTTAATTCAATTTCGAAAAAGAAAATATTTTTTCTGGGGTCTGGGGACTGCCTTGCTTAGGAGAACTGCTAGAGATTCTTAGACAACATTTCTCTTTCTTGACTTTCATTAAAGAAACTTTCATTGAGATACAAGATAGACTCGGGGAACCTAATAAGATCCAGTAGGACAATTGCCTTTGATATTTATACCTGTCGAGGAACTAGCAGAGTTCCTAGCAGACTGAACTCAGCTCAAAGAAACCAGACTGTTCAAAGAATACTTTTAGAAGAGAAAGTTACAGTTCTGGTTGAAATAAAATGGAAGACTGGAGCAACTCAGAGGGCAAATAGGAACATGTCTAATATTAGAAGGACCGAGAATAGTTCTCCTTTAAGAAGTACCCATGGACCACTTGCTTAGAAGATGCAGCAGTAAGGCAACTTTTCACTTATGCAACTCAGAGTATCTCCCTGAGATGATCTTAATCCAGATGTCTCAAAAACTGGCTACAGGCTCCTAAACATTCCCATTCTCTCTCTCTTTCCCTCCCTCTCTTTCCATCTCTTCCTCCACACCTCTCCCTTCGTACCAGTAGTCCCGTGTTAATTGACATATGGATGCCTCAGTTCATGGGGACTCAGGCTACTACAAAGAACTCCTGATACACAGAGGGCTCACCTGCCCAAGTTCAAGACACATCCTGCCCCACATCACAAGCTAGCTCCGCAAATAAATCAAGCCTTCAAGAAGCAACAATGTGTTGGTGCCAAAAGTTTCATCTACCATATGGGGAGTTTCCCCTCACAGCCTGTGTTCTCATGCCTCCTTCAGCCTGTGCCTTACATCACCTAAAACAGCTTTGACAGGTCCTGGAGGGAGAAAAATAAATTCAAAATTGCCCTTTGTCGTCTTACATCACCACCACCGCTGCGCGAGGTCTGCCTTCACTATCAACACCGATCTGCCTTTTCCTTCCTGTTGGCAATGATGTCTCTGGCAAGGTTTATCCATCTTGGGAGTATTGAAGCTCTAGGAAAGAACTTTGTTAAACTTCTGGATATACCTCTTCAACAATGCTGAGCATTCCTACAGTGATAACCCCTTTGTTTCTTGACCATAAGGCAAAAATACTGATGCTCAGGATGACTCAAAGCATAACGATAACAGTCACAGGGAAGGCCAGCCAAAATCCCAAATGTACAGGCCTCATTCTTGATGCACTAAAGCAGACATTGTCGATGAGGTGCCCTGCAAGT
This sequence comes from Eospalax fontanierii, assembly GCA_035773235.1. Taxonomy (NCBI): domain Eukaryota; kingdom Metazoa; phylum Chordata; class Mammalia; order Rodentia; family Spalacidae; genus Eospalax; species Eospalax fontanierii. The sequence continues at coordinate 19,687,352 of CM069525.1, read as the reverse complement.
GCCAAGGGTGTCCACATCCCACAGGTGGCTGCTCTCATAAAGAAGGTTTTATGAACCCTCTAGAAGAACTGCTCAGGAATTCAGGATCTATCAGCTACAGAGTGGTATTCACAGGGAATGCAGCAGGTGTACCCTACCGATTTGGGTTGCAGCTCCATAAGAACACTTCGAATTCAAGATGGACCCTTTTGTTGTTTTTAAACAACACAGTTGTTCATACTTTCCTTGTCTATTATTTTCTCTTGTTACATAGCATTGGAAAATTTACAAGGCGTAGCAATTACCCACGTGTTAGAAATATTTGGGGGATTATTCCAAAATGGTCTACCACTCGTGTACTGTTTATAAACATGCTCTTTGGGCCATTTGTGGAAAATGATGGGTTAGGAAATAGATCTGCTTCACTACAGAAAAATATTTGCCTCAGGACATTTGCACACATCGTGCATAGAGGAGAAGGACACATGGCCAATATGGGATTTTCTTCTTCTTTGCATCTTGAGGGCTCTTCTGCCAGCTGCTTCCCATGGCTCCCTACTGCTCTACATTCTGCCATATCCAATGATGGTTTATAGCAAAATTCACTAGGCAGTAAGCCATGTGGCTCTTACAGACAGCAATTAAGAGCAAAGGAAAGGCTGAATTACACAACATTTGAAAACGCAGTTAGAGGAAGAACAAGTCAGATCTTATTTTCTGTTATCTCCCGGTGACGAAACCTATATGTTCATCCAAAGCGCACATCTATCTCTGGGGTCATTTGGAGCCAACAGCTCAGTCAATATAAAAATCAACTGCACAGTCAGTGTCAAACATAAAAATCCATTCAACAGAAAATCGTTTGTTTTTTTTTTTTCATCGTAAAGAATTCTTACCTTTTCTTTGGCTTTCCTTTTTGTCCCTGCATCCATCCATTCATTTTCTTTCTCCAGCATGTCAATAAAGGCCCAGCGAACGCCCTCAATCAATTCTTCCATCTGTAAGAAAATACCCAAAGAAGTGCATCAAAGCCAGAAACATCAGTCAAGTCTTCCTGGACACAAATTAGCCTGCAAGAAAACGACTTCAAGGCTCAACATGGGAAGAATGAGATGCTTTCAGCTCAGCTCCATGCTCTGACCGCAGCTTTTCTCAGCATTAGAAGATATCTAACTATTTCTTTCTGTGAGAATAATTTGATGGTCCAGCTTTGAAAGAATTACACAACGTGGGGCCAGGGGGATGGGAGGAGACTTGACAACATTTATGACTAATAAATAACTTACCTGTATGTTGCTACTAAATTAGTCCATTCTTGGTGAAATAACAACTGATTTCTACAGTCTAACAAAGGCTGGGGAATGCAGCTCGGTGAGAGGGTGCATGCCTAACAAGTGCAAGTTCCTAGGTTCCATCCCCAGGATGACATACTAAATGGTCTTATCAGGACCTGAGAGTATCAAGCAAAGGCTCAGGTTGCATATTTCTGAAAGGCATTGCCAAGAAAGAAAACAATAGCTGAAAAGGGTGCTGTTAATAGATTCAGCACCCCAAAAGACATCATGCCAACATGAATAAGATTTCTGTCAAGACCCAGTCTCTCCAAACTTAGTGCCAGTGGTGAAACCAAATGCTTGGTCACTCCATTATCTTTTCTTCTGTCATGGCTCCTCCCTTGCAGCCCAGTAAAGTCCTGTTATTTCAGATCTAGAATGGTGTCTACAAAGGAAGCAGCTCCAGAAAGGAAGTCTTCTAAAAGGGCTTTTCACACGTGTTTGAAGAATGAGACCACATCCATGTTGAAAACAAATTTGCTTTGCTGACAGCCTCTGCTGACACTAATGGCAGGGAGGACTGGAGGAACACAAACACTGGTGCACCAGTATGAGGAGACCCTGCTGTGTACGGGTGTACGCCTCAGAACCCTTCCTTAATGGGATACCCAAGAATAAACAAACGGTGATGTCTGGCCCCAGGATTACATTTAAAATTGAGATTATGGGGCTACAAATCAAATGCTAATGTCATTTCCAGATGCAAAAGATTCTAAGTGTTCCCTTTGTTGTATGAGAAACTGTGGGCATGAAACTCACTCAAAATAATTTCTTTATGTTTAATAAGTTTTCAGCTATGTTTTCAGTTCAATAACAGTTGTAAGGGAACCAGAGCTGTAAATCAGTGGGCCGGGTTCCATCGTATGTAAATAAGAACAAACAGCAGACGGAAAGGGGGGAGCTTCACAGCTATTTCTTCCCAACTTAGTAGAAACATTAAAAGAAAGAGAAACCTCAACTTGGGATTGGGGCATAAGAAGAACATGAAATGACAGAAGAGCAGAAGTCCTTTAAAAAATAATTGAGTCAGGAGTTCTCAAACTTGTTTCTATATTATGATCATCAGGGGATTTTTTTTTCTTTCAAGGTTTTTTAGATAGTTTCAATAGTTTTATTGAATTATTGTGTGTTTCATACAGAACATCTCAATCTTAATCATCTTTATAGCTCCTTCCTAACTGGCATGCCCCCTCACAGTCCCCCAACTGGAATCCACACATTCTTTCATCTGTGTTAAAGTCTATTGTGTCAAGTTAGTTTTCCCAAATGACCTCAGTGCAGGTTCATCCACTGAGGTCTAGTCAGCCTACCCAGAGTCCCTTGCTTTAGGAAGACTAACTCATCCTAACCCAACAGTAATCAGTTGCCAGTATTTCTTAAGGAAAGGTTGGGGGTCTGTTACCCATTTCTCCAGTGCCATGCTGGGTTTTTGTCTGCTTGAGTTTGCATGGGTCTTGAGCATGGGAAAACGATTGCTGTAGGTTCATATGGGCAAGGACCCAGGAGCCTGTAGGAGTCAATTTCCATATGGTGGCACACCTCCTCACTGGCTCTTACAATCTTTCTGTCCCCTCTTCCAAAATGGTCCCTGAGCCCTTGGTGAGACTTAATATAAGAGTTCTGTCCAGGGACCCATGCTCTGCAGATTCCTAATCTCCATGATGTAGCCACTTGTGACCTTTTGTGTTGCTGGCCCTTTGTTACATGAGGAGCTTCACTAATGAGAGTTGAGAGATTCATTAGTGACTTTACCTGTTGTTCTATATTGTGTGAGCCTTGTGTTTAGAGGCTGCATCATAGATGCACCGCTTAGGCTTCAGGAGATTTTTACAGATTTTTAGGAGCCAGAGGTGGTAAATGATTATAAGGAGATCATGCTGTCTGGACATCACAAGGTAGCACATATGAACCCACAGCACTTGTGACAGCATGCAAACCCAAGCCAGACAGGGGCCCAGAATGGATTGGAGAGGTGGACCAGAAGCCCCAGCCCTAGGTGAAGGTCTGTTGGCAATTGACAGCTGGCAGAGAGGGAGAGTTAGTCTGCCTTACTGGTGTGACACCTGATACGTTGACCAGATTCCAAGAGAATCTGTAGACCCACACCCAAGAAAAGTTAGGAAACACAGACTAGATATGATAGGCCTTTAAAAGAGGCAAATAATAGAGGACATGAAGCGGTGGGGGCATAGTACCTGGGGGTGAAGCTGAAGGGTCTGAATGTACTCAAAATACACTGTATGAAATTCGGAGAGTCAATAATAATGTTTTTTAATCCTGACAAATAGTGATTTTTTAAAAAATAAAATAAAACATCTTGAAGCCCAGATATTGGGATGCTGATGTTATTAATTTAAGGTCCTACGTGGACACTGGGAGCTTTTAAAGCTCCCTAGATGATTCTAATATAGGCCAGGGTTGAGCATCTTGAGTATCTAGGGGAAATCATTTAGTTTACAAATAAGGAAATTCAAAGTTGGTGACCTGCTCTGGCTTATATGGGTAGCAAAGGTCAGAGCCAGGCCTGACCACAGAGCTGAAATGCAACTGTGAGTCCAAAGCTTCTGGAGCCACAGAGATGGACTCCATAAATCAGAGGGAAATGCCAGGAAACTGAAAGATAACCAACATAAAAATGCAGAAGTCACCTCATAAAAGACTGTGGAAATGACAAGGAAAGCTCCAGAAACTACATCTCTTGCCTACACAGTCATCAGAACACCTAAATCTTTAGAGTTCATCAAGTAGCAATACACATGGGCCAGCATATCACCTGCATACAGAAAGAGTAAGATGATCTTCCCAAATCAGAGAGGGACATCAGGGATGGAAAGAGGTGAGTAGATTTATTTGAGAGATTTAGTGACCAAAGGAGTAGAATCAGATGATTACTGATGTGTGAGAAAATGAAGGAGCCAGGTAATTCCTAGGCTACAGACAGAGATGACACAGTGCATACTGCTGTGAGTCTGTAAGATCAAAATATTGGGAGGGAAAGAGAGATGAACTGCTGTGAAATGAGGAGTGCATGGAAGTGTAGACAGCAGAGCCATACAACCCACTTGAGAAGTTTGACTATGAAGGTAGACTCAAGGGAGGAATCTGAGGATTGAGTTTGTGTCAGTGTTTGTCGATGCTTTGCTGTTGCAGCAGCTGCTGCTGCTGCTGAATGTGTGAAATATCTATGCTTCAATACCAATAGACAGGATCCATGGAATGAAAAAGACTGAAACTATGGAAACGGCCATAAATGGTCCCTGAGAGGACCCGGGGGGAGGGGAAGTGGAAATCCAGGGACTTTATAGAAAGATTCGCCTTACACATGAGGCAGGATTATGAAAAGAAAGGTTGAAATGGCAGAATTTTCAGATTAGAGGGCAAAAGGCTGAACGAGCCTTCATATAATCTCACCTTCTGTCCACGAACTAAGATTGAGATGTACAAAGAGTGTTTCTGTAGAAAAAAATTCTATCCCTTCACACATGGCCACACACATCTGGCAGATGAGTAGACTGTGAGGAAAGGGCTTCTGTGTTTAAAGAAGAGCAGTACGAGGTTTCCTCTCAGTGCTCTGGCTAGTGTGTTGCAGTAAATAGGAAGTGCCCAACAAATAAGCAAAAAGCTAAACATCCTTGAGGAAAATATGTATTTGGAGTAAGATGCATGAAAACTAACATTTCATTATCAGTCAAACGAAACAAAGTAAGTATTGTCCAAGCCAAACAGATCTTTGGAAATTTTTTTATGGTTTTGCATTTCTATGTTGAATTTTTAAAGTCATTTTCCCCCTGTTCTCTTCAGGGACATTTTAATGACATATATACTTTTTATTAAAATAGGTCTGAGTACTTCTAAATACTTCTTAAGCAGTTGCTTTCATCGGGGCCACCTTAGCCATTCCTAGGCACTATAATGGCTATCAAGTTCATCAAACGCTTAAGAATTTTCCTTAGGTTTTTCAAGCTCTGTGTCTATAACGTAGTAATTGGCATTCCAAATGGAACTAAACTGAGACGCAAACAGATTTCAGCTTATTGTCTGGATGAAGAATGACAAATAGTTTTATTCATACGCAGCTTTCCTTCCCTCCCCCACCTCCACCACATCTGTCTTCTCTAAATCAATACTTTGATAACTCACTCTCTTTGTGACTTTCATCCATGCCAAAATATAAGTAACTCACTTTGCTTTTAGTTTTTCCATGAACCTTACTTGGTCTGTTTTACTCTTGTGTCACCGCAACTTAAGTTTCTCTCTCTCTCTCTCTCTCTCTCTCTCTCTCTCTCTCTCTCTCTCTCTCTCTCTCTTTCTCTTTCTCTCTCTCTCTCTCGTTTATGGATTTGTTGTATACTATTTTCTGTGAAATGGTACTGAACTAGCCCAGTAGACTTCAAGAACAAGGGAAATCTTTGAAGGTGATTAATTTCATTGGTTGGCATGTCAATGCAAATATGAGAAATAATGATTTTAGCATTCTGGAACTAGAAAGATAAATCACTGAACCTTTTTGATTTTTATCTTTGGACTACACTATACAATCACATAATAGCACTGCCTTCAGTCAACTCACATTCCCCGAGACAGCAAAAACCTGACATGATTTTTAAATGAGGGGAAAAAGAGAAATAATATTTCTTCACCAAACCTTGACCTAATGCTCTAACCAGCCATCATATAACATTAATGGAAATCACTTAAATTAGGAGTCAGCAGGTTAAGTTATCCACACAGAATGTTTACTTAGAGTCACAAGACTAAAATGTAACATACAGGAATTACCTAACATGCTATGATAAAAATCTGATGCATTCAGGCTTAGAGCCGTTCAGGCAAAACATTTTGGAAAGTTTTTCCATTTTGTTTCAGATTTTATGAGTCAACACTGAAAATACAGTTTATTGGTTGGTCCATGGCAATTGTCAGTTCTTTCCCTCTATCATGATTATTTTAAAATGCTGACGTCGAGCACAAGACCCACGCCAACACAATCAGACAAGGGTCCAGAATGGCTTGAGGGAAGTGGGTGGCTGACCCGCCCTAGCCTAAGAACTGTTTGAAACAGATTATGGGTGAGTGAGGAAGAGTAGGCCTTCCATAAGATCTCTAGGTAGGCTGACTAGACTCCAGTGGATGAACTTGCACCAAAGGACATCTGGGTACAAATGCTTGACAGAATGGGACTTAACATGTATGGCAGAGTGCATGAGGCCTAGTGGGGGTGTTGTGGTATGGGGGACAGAGGGAGTCTAAATGTGATTAAGAACTGTTGTATGGAATGTACAAAAGGTCAATAAAAATATTTTTTAAAAGAAGAAAAAAGTGGACTCTTCATTCTTTGCATCCCAGGTTTTGGTCATAATATCCTACATCAGGCACTAGAAAGTTGTACATGTACAGCCATGTTATACTTCCACTCTGAGCTTTGAAAGATGAACTCTTCTATCTTGTCCTTCCTGCTCCATTTTCCTTCTCAGCTTACCCTTTCTCCCTTCATACATGGGACATTGTCCTTTCATGTAAATGGATTGTGAGGGTGAATACCAATTCCTTTGAAGGAACATATGCCAACAACACTTTGTGGTGAGGGGATTCAGTTCACCCCATGATCAAATCTTTGTTTCTGGATGTAGAGAAATCCTATCAAGCCAATTCAAATCCTGTCTCATACACATGACTCCCAAACACTTAAACTGATACTGATGTATCATTTCTTTCTTGTAGTTCTGTCAGCCTTATAATCAGAACAATGAGAATATGTGTGATTGCTTTTCCATGACTCAGATCAAATGACACCACAGATATATAAGCAAAGCAGTGGGTTTTCTGCAAATTAAAATTTCTGTAATTTTTATGATTTCATGTATTAATGACATAAAATGGACAGAACATGGATTAATGGCTTTTAATTAACCTTGGAAAACTCAATGAATCTTGTGTCTTGTGGCATTTCCTAGGAGTCTCAATTTGATATTCCATCCAAAAACATAACGAATGACTATGAGTACGCTTGAGAATCAACGTGTTAAAGCATTGAAAGACAGTGCGTTGAACTTCATCAAACACAGTGAAGACTAGGGACACAGGATATTAGAGGAATGAGAGATATTAGAACTAGGCATGAAAAGGCAGGATGGTCTCTTAAGAAAAGGCAGGCTCCAAACTTGTACTTCCCCAATGAAGCTGGAAAACCCAGTCTGAATAAAATGTGACGCCTGATTCAGAAGCAAAGTTCCAGGAGACAGACGATCCTAAGAGGTGTCTAAGGCGTCCTCTTAGTTAGGGCCCACTCTTAAAAACTACATTTAAGAACCAGCCTTTTTAGTTCAGGTAATTGTAATGTTGATGTAGTAACAATTCCATGTTATGTATGATTTTATGTGATGATTTTATATCTCATGTTCATACTTAACATTGACATACAACCGATGCTCAATAAAGACAAATTCCTTCATGACTTTTGAACTCTCCGATAGAAGTTTTAGCTACAGAAACTAAGCAAGAGAAAGAAAAGGCATATACAAAAGGAAATGATGAAAAAGTAAAATGATCCCTTTTTGTAGATGATCTTATATACAGAGAAACCTAAAGATTCCATAAAACAACACAGAAATGATAAATGCAGGAATGTTACAAGAGACAAAATACATGCACAAAAATCAATAGTATTTCATACCCTAATAAAATTGATGAGAAATTATAAAAGCAACTCCATTCACAATCACTAAAAATTAAAAATACCTGGGAAAAATTCACACTATAATAAAAATTACAAAGCAACGATAAAGGAAAGAGAACACAGCAAATGGGAAGGACCTTCCATGTTCATGAGAGGAATAATTAACATGGATAAAATGCCCATACTACTCAAAGTGATTTATAGATTCAGAGCAATTCCTGTGAAAATGCCAATGAAAGTCTCTACAGAACTAGGAAAAGCAATCCGAAAATTGATACAGAAGTACAAAAGACCTCAGACAGCCAAAGCAATGTTAAGTAAAAAGAAATTACCAACTGGAGGCATTGTAATATCTAATTTCAGGACCTGCTACAGGCTGGGTGTGCTGGTACATGCCTTTAATCCCAGCACTCGGGAGGCAGATCTCTGTGAGTTAAATAGACCAGCCTGATCTACATAGTGAGTTCCAAGCCAGCTGGGGCTGCAGGGAGAACCTCTCTCAAAAAGACCCCCCCAGAAAGACATACTACAAAGATATAAACAAAACAGCATAGTTATTGGCAGAACAGACATACAAACCAATGAACAAAGATCCAAGAAATAAACCCATGTATCTACAGCTAACTAATAGCCAACAAAAGACCAAAAACATGCATTGTAGAAAAGATAGTTGCTTCAATAAAATGCTACTGGGAAAACCGGATGTTTATATGTATAACATTGAATTTGATCCCTAACACCTTTTACAAAAATCATCTCAAGCTGGGCATGATAGCACACACCTTTAATACCAGCACTCAGTAGGTAGAGGCATGCGTACCCCTGTGAGAGCAAGGTCAGCCTGGTCTACATAGCAAGTTCTAGGTGAACTGAGGCTACAGTAAGATACTATCTCAAAAAAAAGTGGGAGGGGGTGGAGAGATTGATCAGTGGTTAAAAACATTGCCTACTCTTGCAGAGGATCCAGTCTAGGTTCCCAGCACCCACACAGTGGCTAACAACAATATGAACTACAGTTCCCAGGGATCTAATATCTTCTTCTGGCTCCCATAGGCATTGCCTGACAGAAGTGCACTTAAAGCTCTGAAAGCACTAGAATGATATATAGAGAAAACTGTTTCAGACTTGGTGTAAGCACTGATATTTTTCAGTGTGATCCCAAAAGCCAAGAAACGAAAGCAAAAATATACAATTTGATCACATCAATACCTCTACACAACAAAGGAAACAGGTTGAAGAACCAGCCTACAGAACGGAAGAAAATAGTTGTGAACCACTCATTTTGTTACAAAGAATGTCTGGCCTCATTGCAGACCTAGTATTCCAGTTAGGCTAAGTCAATTACCTGGCCTAGTAACCACCTTAAGCCATGCTAAAGAAATAGGTGGAATAATTAATGAGATACTGTGGTTTTGTTCCCAGAATCCCCAACCCTAATGCATGTCAAGCCACAAACGCAGATCAGTAAGTCTGCCTATTTCTTAAATTCTTTACAAAAGTATAGCTTCTCCTTTTCTTTCTATTTCTTTTCTAAGCATGCTTTCCCTAACACTTTGGGCTGCCCCGAATTTTGGACTTCCTTACTCTTTCTTTAAAGACCCCTCCCCACCATGTGGTTGCTAGTCTGCCAAGTGTCTGAGCTCCACGCTGCCTTGGAAGGCATGGCTTTTTCCTTTCTCTCTTCCATGTTCCTCCTCTGGGAAGCTGCTGAGATTTACAGCTTGCCTGTCCTGAAGGGTTTTCTTCTTAAACCCTAATAGAATTGTCCTTGAGCTTCCATTTGAGTCCATTCTTGAATTCTTTTATTAATGAGATTAAGAACCTCAAGAAAAGACCCTGCCTCCCACAGCATCAATCTGACCAAGAATCAACATCCAAACTATACAAAAAAGTTTTTTTAAGTAATCTAATTTTTAAGATGGGTAAATGATCTGAAAAGACATATCCCAAAGGAAGAAATTTCATTGCCTGAGCAATGGCTAATATCACTAGCCATTAGAGAAGTACAACTCAAAATCATAGTATAATTTCACCCCTGGTGGAGTAGTTGCTATTTTTTTAATTAAGTAACATTGTTGATGAGGAAGTAGTTTGCCACATGTGGAAATTTAAAAAATAATAAACCTAAAGTAAAAGAGTGATTATTAGAGGTTAGGAATGTGGAGTGAGTAGGACAAGAGAAGCTAGAGTTGATCAGTGCACATTGTATACACACTGCAATATCACTCTGAAGGCTGGAGAGATAGTTCAGTAGTTAAGAATACTGACTACTCTTGCAGGGGACCCAGGTTTGGTTCCCAACACCCACACAGCAGCTAACAACCATTTGTAACTTCAGTTCCAGGAGATCTGACGCTTTCTTCTGACCTCTGAGGTCATTGCACAACACAGGTGCCCTTACATATATGCAGACAATATTCATACACATAAAATGAAAATCATTTCTAAAATATTTCTTAAAAAAGAAACATCACTCTGAACCCTATTAATATGTAGGAAATTCTAATAAAAATAATTTTCTTAAAAGTGAAGAAATAGCTCAGCAAAGAAATGAAACTATTCATAAAATATTTTTCATATGTGCTAATCTATTCCAGTTATCTGAGCAGTATTAAGAGAAAATATCAAACTCCCTCACAGATAGTGTGTGATTGTCCAACTATGGCAAGAAACTTAGTAATATAGAAGCTTAAAAGAAGAAAATAAGCCTGGTATCCTTTTTTGGGTAAAGTCACTTTTGAAAACAGATCTACTCTGATTTTGTGATTCAAAGTCTGAATCTATCTATGGAACTCATTGGTGAGTAGCAAATCATCTTTACATTATCAGTCAAGGTTCACAGCAAATATTGTAATGGAGACAGCCTGAAACCAAATGCAAACTTTAGTGGAAATCAAATAAGCTTAGTCTACTCTGAGATTGTTTGTATAAAGGATGATGGCTCTCTCTCTCTCTCTCTCTCTCTCTCTCTCTCTCAATTCAGATAGATAGATAGATAGATAGATAGATAGATAGAAAGAAATATCTGGTGGAAATAGTAATAGGATTATATAGCTCTGAAAAAAAAAAAACAGAAAAAACACACAAGGTTGATTGTGTGAGTCAATCTTAAATTAATGTAATATCAATAAAATTCTTAACCAAAGGGCATATGGGAAGTTACCATATTTTAATAAAACATGAAATTAAATAGAGGTTAGTGAGATGGTTCCATTGATGAAATGCTTGCTGGAGAAGCATGAGGAACTGAGGTCAGACACCCAGCATACACATAAAGAGCTAGACATGGTGACAACTTACACCTGTAACCTCAGCAATTGGGAGGCAGAGACAGGCGGATGTTTGGAGCTCACTGGCCAGCCAGTTTAGCCAAAACAGTGCTCTCCAGGTTCAGTAAGAGAGCTTGTCTCAAAAATTAAAGTGGAGAGAGATTTAAAAAAGGGCACTCAGCATTGACTTCTGGCCTCCACGCACATAAGTAAACATACATGTGTACACAGATGAACATATACATATGCACAAAAACATCTCTGAGTCATACCACTGGCCTAGTGTAGATTCCTTTACTTAAAACCACTTGATTAATGAAAGTAAAGAATGGAAACCATTTTTAATAATGTTTGTAGTTAACTCTAAATAAATAAGCTGTATTCTCAGGAAAGAGTAATTGTCATTTTATTAGAAATACAGACATTAAGTGAATCCATTAGTAATATATATTCATTGATTCATTATACTATAAATATTTATATCAATAATTTGGATAATTCCTGATAGAAATATAATAATGATGTTACAAAAAGGAAAGAAGGGACCTATAATGGAGGTGGAAGAAATGATTAAGGAAAAAAACTAAGGGCAGGAACTGCTGAGGTTTCTGGCAGCCAGGTCCACTAATAAATCACACCAGTTTGTTAGGATTATAGGAAACTTGCATAGCTATTAAATATATTGGCAAAAGAATAAAAGAATATCCAATTATTTGGGGCCCAAGTCATATTATAAAACTTGTAGTGCACATCCGTTAAGACTGGGCTAGAAATAAGGAAGAAAATCCTTTTCACTGAATATGAACATACAAGCCATGTCCTATTTTAAAAGTATCAAGTCCTGTTTCCCAGTTTCCCACTCTGAGAGTGAATGGATCAGAAAGTGGAATAATATTTATAAGGCAAGCAGTGTCATGCTGGCCTATCCTTTGACTTTGCACACTTTTCCCCAGCAAGTAACTATGCTTGTCATTCCCAATATTCACATCTCATTGAAGGCACACTTTTCTTCAGTAAATAAATCACAAGTACAGGGTCTTTGCATTGGATAAGTCTAATCCACTCTGCTTGACCACACAATGTCACATAAACTGTGGCAAAACCAACACTGTCCAATGCTATCCAAGATGTAGACAATAAACACAAAAGGTGGGCCAAATGTGTCATAATCATGGCAGTGCACTCAAGGAGAAGGCCAGGAGTAGTGTCCACACTTATTTCAGAAGAATTCCCAATGAGCTATCTAAATTACTTCTTTTGCTGGATGTCATTTTATCGAAGATTGTATAAATGAGCTGTCAGGACTAGGGTCTGAGGATATTTGTTGCAACAAGATTTAGCCCATAGAGAGTTGTGAAACCTGGATCTGTTATAGAAATTATATTTGGCTCCTTGAGTAGTTTCATGAGATTCTCCTATGAGCCAAACTTAACATTAAATGATAGGGCAGGCTCTGGAATGTAGCCAGGCCACTAGCATTAAAAAGATCTTGATTCTGAGGCTGAAGAGATGACTCAAAGGTCAAAAGAATGCTTGCTGCTCTTGCAGAGGACCTGACTTCAGTTCTCAGCACCCATGTTGGGTGGCTCACAATTGCCTGCAACTGCAACTCCAACTCTAAAGGATCTAACATCGTCTTCTGGCTTCCACGGGCACCCACATGCATGTGTACATACTAACACAGAGAAACACACACACACACACACACACACACACACACACATAAAAATAAATCTTACAACAGGAAATGCTCTTTATTCCAACTGAAAGCTATTATATACATACTACAGAAGACTAGCAACAGCAAAACCTCTTGTACTTTCCTTGCTTTCATTTTTCCTAAGATGAACTGGAGGCAATCTCCATGCAAAAACTGCCATAGCCTGTGCCAAAACTTTAATATCCTAAATTCTACCTTTCCTATTCATGTTAGGCATGACAAGCAGTAGTAGAAACACAAATTGACTGGGCACTTAGTATGTATGCATCAGGTATTGTACTGAGCTAACTATAAGGATTACCTTATTTAATCCTCACCACAAACAAAAACAGCAGGTACTGTTTTTATCCCTCTCTGATACTCTGCAGTCGTGGCTTTAGTTTCACACTCTTTCCTTTACCCAAGCCTTTGCCATACAACTTCAGACCTTCACACTAAAAACCAAGAGGCCATTTCCCTGTTCTGTAAATCGGGCATGGCCTCATGATTTGCTTAGGTCAACAGAACTCATTTGTATAAGTTACTTGTCTGCTGTGGAATAAGAAAAAAAAATCTTGACAGGAAGTAACTAAAACGAAGAAGGATTTACTTCAGCTCACAGTTTGAGGGTATAATCCATCCTAATAGGGAAGGTATGGCAACAGGAGTATGAAGAAGCTGGTCATATTGTATCCATAGTCAGGAAGCAAAAAGCAAACATGCACCTTTTTATTCAGCCTGCAATCCCAGCCCATGGAATGATGTTGCCCGTATTTAGGTGGAGTTGTTCCTATTCAATTAAACTTCTCTGGAAATGCCCTCATAGATACTCCCAGAGCTGTGTTTCTACGGTGATTCTGAATCTAGTCAATTTGACAATGAAGATTAACCATCACAACATTTGTGCCAATTCTGAGCCTGAGCCTCTGGAGGCCTCACATGATTCTGCTCGCTCACTTGCACGTCTGCCATCACCACGAGAACATGCCCAGGCTAGTCAGCTGATGGAAGTAAGACACATGGAACAGGGCCCAGTTGTCCCAGTTACTTCTGCCAAAGCCAATCTTGATGGGCCAACCCCAAGACATTAGAGCAAGCACAGCCAAAATCAGCAGAGCTGTGGAGGAGACCACCCCTGACTCCAGATGCATCAGCAGTAACTGCTTATTGCTGAATGTCAGTTGGGTTTTGTGAGTGATTGTTACACTGCGTTACTCTAGCAACAGAAACTCGTGGACAATTTATAAACAGGAAAATAGGTCCAAAAAGGTTAACTAATTTTCCCAAATTGATAAAAGTAGATAATAGTTTTGAAATACCAATATAACTTTATAGAAAATTTGGTGTAATTTCTATACAACGTCAATATTTTAAAACTCAAATAATTTGCTTTGTCTTAATTCAGAGGAGCCTTCAGCAATTTCTCTGGAAACTGATCCTGTTGATAGTGCCACTTACTAGATGAACTAAATAAGGACAGCAAGTAGCCAGAGAGTATCTTTTCTGTGTATGACTTCTGTTAAAAAGAACTTTTTCTGGACAATGGTCTCACTAAGAGCAATTGAGTAACTGCATATGTAGGGGACAAGGAGCCACTCAGTGTAAGTGCAGGGCTATAATGCACGACACTGACTTTCATGTGACTTCTGGTATCAGTGTTACAGTTATGTCTCATTTACTCAACCACCGAGAGAAATGGTGAACAAGGGAATTGGAGAACTTAAAGAATATTAATAGCAGAACATCATTTCAATTATCTCGGCTAACTAATGAGGTGAACTTCTAGTATATGGAGGTTGCAAGTTCAAACTCTACCTCTGCAATTGGACCCATGTGGGTATTTAAGTCTTCAGTACCAGTTGCAATATGAGGTAGGAGGAGAATTTCATTCTTAGGATAAGAATTACAATGGTATTGCTCACGCAGAGCACAGCTCAAACGAAAGGAAGCTACTGTAGGTCATCTACAGCATTACTGGGGATCATAAAGTCAGGGGTAGGAGCAAGTTAGTGGAGTACAAGAGAAGGTGAGGAACTGTCCCACACAGTAAATGAAATTTTAATTCTTCACCTAATAAAGTCAAAATATGAAGTGTAATAAAAGATTTGCTCTGTTTAAATTAGATTAACCTTCTGCATAGAGAATGTTTTAATATATAATGAGAGTCCAGTGACTTTAGCTTTTATCTGAAGGCTGAGAAAGTCTGTCTCCTTGACCAAACCTTAGTAAGGTTCCACTGGGCTTTTCTCTCAATTGAATCATGGCATTGCCATCCTCCCCAACCCCAACTCCCATCCTGCCAGACTTGCCTTGCCAACTTCCAACAAGAATCCTGCTAACCAGTTTTAGAAGGAATTCTCAACTCTTAATATCTCATCACTCTCAATATCAGACCAAATTCCTCCTTTCCTACACTTAGCATCTGATTACCTTGGCCTACTTATTGCAAGAATTTTGTTAACTTTATTTAACGGAGATTTCTCTTCCATTGATGTCTCTTCACAATAGTTTGCCATCCAATGACTCCCTCATTGGATGCTTATGGACTATAAATCCCTAGCTATCCTTGCTAATATTTGGAGTTTAGCCCAATCTTTCCTTCTTATTGTAAGAGACTTGATATCCATTGCAGTAGTGCTGAGGAAAAGTCTTCTCTTGATTGTTACAGGGCTGAAGAGATGACTGAGCAGTTAAGAGCACTCGCTGCTCTTCTAGAGGATCCAAGTTCAGTTCCCAGTATCCAAATGGTGGCTAACAGCCATGTGTAACTCCAGTTTCAAGGGATTTAATGCCCTCTTCTGGCTTCTGCAGGCTCCTGCATGTATGTGATACACATAAACTCACACAGGCAAACATATTCATAAGTAAAAATTAAGAAAACGAAAGTCTTCCTTACTATTTTGACAAGCATCAAAACTTTTTTTTTCTTTAGCAGTCCATTGTACAACAAAAACACAGAATATTTGAGTTGACAGCAAAAAATGCATAGGGAAAAAGTTGAGCTATAAGAAAAATGGTAAACAGTCGGAGTGTATAGTGTATACAATGAAATAAAACAAGGTATGGTTTACAAAAATCTCGGCTCAGCCAAAATGTTCAGATGGGAATTCCAACTTTACTAAATTTTCTAGAAACCATCGTTAAAGCAAAAAGATCTCTTTTTTAAATCAGCATCATAGAAGTACTGTTCTTTGATATATGTGTCCACATTTCTGCCTTAGTAACTATAAAATGGTAATCAAAATACATTGTATGAAATGTGCAAAAAATTCTATTTAAAAAACTTTGAAAAAAGAAAATTCAATAGAAGTTTTGAGTTAGCAAAAGTTTAAAAAATAGTACATGAAAATAACATGTATCTTCATTAAATGAGAAGGATCTTGTCCATAAAATCCATTTAAAGCAGGAAAAAGTTATAGCCTATTCAGTCTACAGCCCTTTCCTAATAAGTACTATAATAAGATGAGAACATGAATATGAAAAAAAAACTTTTTGAAAAGACTAGATACTTAGAGGCTGGAGAGGTTGGCTCAGTGGTTAAGGACACTCACTGTTCTTCCAGAGGACCCAGGTTCTATTCCCAGCACATGAAGGCTAACAATTGTCCATAGCTCCAGTTCCAGGGGATCTGATACCCTCTTCTGGCCTCTGTAGGCTTTGTGCAACATAGGTGCACTTACATGTAGGCAAAATGCTCATACATATAAAAGAAAAATAAATAAAATACAATGAAAGGAAAAGATATTTCGGTCACCACTGCAAATATCAGAAATCACTCCTTAAAACTGTATATAGAAAATACTAGAAATTGAGCTCAGTGTGCATACCAAAGCAAAGATAAGCCTACAACATTTTTATTAGATCATCTCATTTCGTATTGTTTCTCCCCTTCCTTCAGAGAATTAAATGAACACAAAAATGCAATGTCAGCTGGTTGGATTTGGATTAAGTTTTCTCTGCCTTTTTCTTTAAAATGCTGAAATGCTAGAAACAAAAACTCTTTCAACTGTTTCCTGTCTCTAAAAAAAATCTAAGAAATAGGAAGTGGATGCCTTTTATTTTTATATCTTACCATTAGACTACTATCCTAAGAAGTTTGAATTAATTACAGGAAAAGCCACTGAGAAGTCTCTAAGCTCCTCATCTCAGTCATAAAATTGGTGATGATTCAAGTGTTTTTCAGAGAGACGTTAGGAAATGTGCTATAGTTTGGTTCTTAAGTGTCTCCCAAAGTTCCGTGTGGCAAAGGCTTGCTCCTCAAGATCAGTGCTACCCCGAGGTGGTAGAGCCTTGAAGGTATGGGACCTAGTAGATCTTTAAGTCATTGGGTTCCACTACCTTCCTCTTCCTCTCTTTTACTCATTGGTCATAAATAAGGATAGTGTTTCATCACATACTCCTTCCATGACAGGCAAGAGACTTCAAAGTGTGTGTCCCTGGATAGGACTACTATATTAAACCTCACCCACCCATGGCTCAGGGATCTTTGCAGAAGAGGAGGCAGAAAGATTGTAAGAATCAGGGTTGGTGCGTGAATATAAGAAAATAGTCTTTTAGGCCTCTGGGAACTTGTTCATATGAACCTACAGCAATGGTGACAGCATGTACAAGACCCATGCAAACTCAATCAGACTAAAAACCAGCATAGAACTGGGGAAATGAGCAGGAGGCCCCAACCTTAGCCAAGGAACTATTGGCATCTGATTACTGTTGGGTGAGGGAGAGTTGGTCTCTCTAAGGGAGTGATGCTAGATAGGGTGAACAGGTTGCAGTGGATGAACTCACAGTGAGGAACATCTGGGGACACAAACTTCACTTGATAGGCCTTTCACGTATATGACACAATGCATGAAATCCAGTTGAGAGAGCTGTAGGGGAGTGTGGATGGGGGAGAGGGTCTAAATATGATTAAGACATATTGTATAAATGGTGCAAAAGTTCAATAAAAAATGTACCCTGAGAAAAAAAGCAATAGGGTCACCTGATCATAGACTAGAAGCTCCATAGCTATGAGCTAGTTCCTTTTCATAACCTTTTCTTTTTGTAATCTGATTATTTGAGACATTTATTATAGTTAACAGAAAACTAATGCAGAATGCAACCAGGTCTTAATGCTAGATTATGTGGACTTTGACCTCACTTAAGTAATTTTTAAGCTTTATGTAAACTCTATGAGCCTCAGTTTTGTCAGTCTTGGAAATGGAAACACAGGGCTGGGAAGATGGCTTGGTGGTCAAGAGCATTGACTGCTCTTGCAGAGGACCTGAGTTTGATTCCCAGAAACTGCATGGCAGCTAACAACTGTCTGTAACTTCAGTTCCAGGGAATCTGACACCTACTTCCAACCTTTGCAGGAACTACATGATACAGGTACACTTCTGTGCATACAGGTAATATACTCATACACATAAATAAAATTAAAATATTTTAAGAAAAGAAAATTGAAATACTAATAGTAATCACAAGTTTACTATGAGCATTAAATGTGTACACATACTGAAAGCACTTAGAAAAATGTTGGAGGGGGCAGGAGAGATGGCTCAGTGGTTATAAGCACTTGCTGCTCTTGCAGAGGACCTGACTTAGGTTCCCAGCACTCACAGAGCAGCTAACAACCATCCATAACTCCAGTTCTGGGGGATCCAATGCTTTTTTCTGGCCTCTGTAGGCACTGCACACATGTGGTACACTCACATATATGCAGACAAAAGACTCATACACATAAAATAAAAATAGATTATAAAAAGAAGTGTGTTGGACACCTAGTTAAACCTCAGTTAATATTGTTGCTATAGTTTTCATCACTGGGTTTTATAATATGACTATCAAACCAGACCTATGATGTTAATCCTTTCTATTCCTGACTTTCCTAAGGATATCCATCTGACCTCTATAGACATGAATCTGAGGCATTTCTTTGTACATTCAAGGTATTAATCATAGGCTGGGGAGATGGCTCCATGGGTAAAGTGCCCACTATGCAAATATGAAGATCTGAGTTCAGGTTCCCAGAACCCATGCATAAATCGGGAAGTGGTAGCATGCACCTTTAATCCCAGTGTTGGGGAGGTAGAGATGGAAGAATTCCTGTGACTTGATAATCACCTGGTTTCACCAAATCAGCATGTACTAGGTTTGGTGACAGACCATATCTCAAAACAAAATAAGGCAGAGAGCAAAAGACACCCACTGTGACCTCTGCCTCTACACTCTACACATACATGTATATACACATGAATATGTACTCATGCATACACCACACATAAACACTAATCATCATTTTAATCATCATTTTTAAATTAAGTGGGAGAGAAAAACTGCAAGTGGTAACTCTGGATACCTCCTCCTACCACCTGATCTTCTCTGCCATTATTTCGGTTATAGTCATATGGATCAGAGCCTCTCATCTCAGGATGAGAGCATCACCTCAACCTATAGTGACTCTACATCATTCATTCTCTGAGGAAATCACGTTTCTCTATCCTGCTCGTATTTTTCCACAAAAGTAACTCATTAAGTGCCTATGTAATACACATTTTAAAATTATACAAAACATTTAAAGAAGGCAAGGTTGTGATATTTGCTTCTGAAAGCTGGAGAGAGGAGGGAGGATGTTAATATATAAGTCACATGATGATATTTCCAGGACATATTTACTTTGGCCTCCAGAGTATTACCCAAGATTTAAAATATGAGGATTTCATAAAAATTGGAATTTCTAACTTCTCTCTCTCAAAACAAAGAAGAAAGACAAACCACATCAATCTAGTATTCCTCTGCCTGTGTTCTCAGATGAAACTCATTAGCTATTGACTAGTCTGAGCTGAATCCTGCATAGTACACACCTCTCATTCATCACTGTTGTGTCACAGAACCAAAGAGAAGGACAATTCCAGTAATCAGTGCACTTGCTGTGCTTTTGCCCCTACTTAGTTTTACTCCTGTATGTCATTTAGTGCTACTCGCTGACTTTGGGAGCATTTGATCTTGGAACTCCTGGATCTAACTTCATGGAGTCCTTTGCACCTCCAAGACACTGGGTAACTTTAACTTGCATATCTGCCCCACATGGTCCCTGAGCCAATGAAAACTAAGCCTCCAAAGGTGCTTGTCTCAGACTAGCGTATGACATTTGATTCTTCATCTAAGTTGGTATCTCAGAAACTCTTGAGATATACTCACTAAGCAAGACTTTGCCTCCAACACCCCTGTTTCCAGGCTACATGTCCTGACAGTACTTGATTCCTTCTATTCTGATGGTAAAGCTCTCCCAGAAATCCACTTATCCAGGGACTAAGAATGTCACCCTCCAAATTTGGCCACCAGCAGCCTCTCCCCTAGTGACCAAAACCTGGGACACCGAGGTCAAGGGATCCTTCTTCATGTTTTTAGACCTAGAATGTCGAATATGATAATCTTTTAGCAGTGACTGAGCACTTGAAATGTGGCTAGTTCAAATGGAGAAATGCTGTAAATACATATTAAATACAAATGTACATGGGATTTCAAAAACTTAGTATGAATTAAAGCAGTAGAATTATTCTAGTAATAATTTTATATTAATTATACATTGAAACAATATTTTAGATTGATGGGGTTAAATTGTGTAACTAAAATTAATTCACCTGTTCCTTACAAAATTATTCTCTCTCTCTCTTTCTCTCTCCTTTCTCTCTCTCTCTCTGTCTGCTATGTGTTGGGAGAGATGCATGCCATGGTGTATGTGTGGATGTCAAAGGACAACTTTATGGGTCTGGTTCTCTCCCTCCACTTTCACATGTATTCCAGGGATCTCCCTCAAGTTGAAAGGCTTGTGCAGAGAACGCTTTAGTCACTGGGTCATCTCACAGTCCCCTGTTAATTTCTTTTAACATACATGCATGGCTCTGTTGGATAGTGCTACTCCAGACCACAAAGACACCCACTCTAAACAGTTCCAAATCTTCTTTCTCTTACTCCATTAGCCTTTCCCTCAGAGACAAGCAAAACTTGTAGTCAACTGCTCTGTCTTACTCTGAAAGGCAGAGTTCTAGCTGACATCTTGGGTGGGCTTCTATTAAAAGACTCTTTTTGTACATGCTGCTAATGCCATCTCTAATTAAATTTCCTAAAATCCCATAGTCCTCTAAGTGAAGGAATACAGCTGGAGCTGGTGTGCCTGCATGTGCCCATGTACACTTGCACAAGGATAGTCAGAAGAAAACAGTAATGTGTAATTAGGGATTTCCCCCAGTGAGAAAGAAGGCAACCCTAGGAGGCAGGTAGGTTAGCAACAGCCAGATAACCTCTGGCAACAGAAGGGATGGGGATGAGAGGGAAGCCACTTTCCTCCTACAAAGCAACCCTGAAGTGAATTGCCTGCTCCCTCTTAGTCCCCAGGATAACCGAGGAATGACAGAGGATGTTAGCCAGAGGCAGGTAGGCCAATCCTGCCATGGAAAGGCTCAAGAAACAAATACTGAAAAAGAATAGGAGTCTTTGGGGGAGGGGAGACAGAAAATTGTTTTTAGAAGCTAATTAGTTAGTTTAGGGAATGGGGCAGGACAGAAGTCCAGAGGCCCTCACACAGGGTTTGACACAATCTGAATCAGTGAGATTTTCAATGAGTGAAAACTGAAATAATGACTCACACTATCGCCGCAGGTTTGGGTAAACAAAGGATAGCTGTCCAGTTAACTGGCCTGACCTGCTGCAGTGAATCACTGGGGCTTCTGCTTTTGGTGATGATTCTTTTCCAGTGACTGAGGTGAGGGACTTGCTGCTCAAAGTGTGGTCCCTGGAACAGCAGCAGTATGAACTGGGAACACGTTAGGCAAATTCTTGGGTCCTAGTTGGTTTAAAGGGACACTTTTTAAAATGCAGTGAGTTTTCCATCTTGCAGTGGGATTCTGCATTTTAACACAAAGGTGCTCATGTGATCTGTGTGCACGCTATGGTTTGAGAAGTACCTGAAGTTTCACCCTCAGATCATATTCATTGGCTTAACAAACTCTTCTTGGTAAATAAACAATGAAGCCTTTCATTCTGAATTAGACTCTCTGGAATTTGACCCAATGTGGATCTTTCTGTTTTTCTTTTACTTTGGACTGTAGCTAATAATACAGAATGTTTTGCAAGTAAATCAGTGGTTCCAGGTGGTTCTTGGATGGGAGCCCTGTAACAAGACTATAAAAAGACAGATTTTTCTCTTATAAGTTTCCAATTTAAGTATTCCCTGAGGCAAATAGTTTGGGCATAAGAGATGCAAATAATTTTCTGTAAAGAAAATGAGTACCTATGCAACCAACATACTACCCCCATGTGCATCAAAATAAAGGGAGAAATTTCAAAAATCGATTTATTTTAGAATGCAGTACCCTGAGACATGAAGAGAGAACCTGGGTACTAAAACTGAGAAAAACAAATTTAATTGTTTTCATATTAGTTAAAATACTTCATCCAAATCTCTTCCACTATACGTATTTTTTAATTTTCATTATTTGTCAATTGTATTTATAGCCTGCCTAGAGGTTTTAACATTATCACTGTGATTACTTGATGTTTTCCACCTCTTTACTCTGACCAAAAAGCAGACCAAAACATTTAAGAATACTGAGTATGATAAAACAATGCACTCATTCCTCAGTTGATTTATTTGGAAGAGGCTTTTTTTGTTTCCAAAACAAGGTCTCAAACTTGACAGAAATTCTCCAAAGTAGTAAAAACAAGCTAATAAAGTAGAATGTATTTATTTTCATAGTAGTTACAAAGCAAATCTCATTCAGGGATAAGCAGTCTTCAGCCTTATTCTCAAATGAACTCACAGCAATGGTGACAGCCTGCGCCAAAACCTACAGATGCTCAAGCCAGACAAAATCCCAGAATAGATGTGGAGAACTAGGTAAGAAACCCTACCAGAGGAACTATTAACAGTTGATGACTTCTGGGAAGGGGAGATTTAGTCTCATTTAAGGATAAGACTCTTGGTATGTTAACCAGGCTCCAGTGAATGAATATACGTATACATATATTAGAGTACAGGAAATTCAGTGACAGGTTAGGTTGGTAAGAGGGTGAAAATTTTAAAAAGGAATAAAATATATTGTATGAAATTCACAAAAATTCAATTTTAAAAAGAGAAAAATGCAAAAAAAAGAAAAGAAAATCCCAGTATATGATACACAATACCAATCACTTGGTATAATTTTCTATGAAGACATATTATCAATCATTTCAATCACTGTGGCTTAACAGACTTTGTGTGTTTGCCTTTAAATTAAATGGTTATCAACAAACTGTGGCCAATATGCTTATATATTTATATCTCATTGATTATACAGTATTTTATCAGTGAATCATACGTCAATATTTTCTTTCAAGGCATGGGTAAAAAGCACTTCGCCTTAAGAAAATGCATTCAAAAATGTGACTAAATCCAAATTTATAACTCAAAATATATACTGCTGTTAATATCCAGAAAATAGTAATGATAATAACCTAATTAAAAATGAACAAAAGACCTAAGTAGACATTTTTCCAAAGACATACAAATAGCCAAGAGATATATGAAAATGTACTACCTATCACTAATCAGGGAAATACATTCAAAATCACAGTGAAATAGTACTTTGTGCATGCTAGGATGATGACTGTGAAAGTCAAAAGAGGCATATATATATATATGTGTGTGTGTGTGTATATATATATATATACATATATATATATATATATATATATATGCCTTGTACACTGATGGGTGAACGGTTGAAATATAAATCAGTATAGCCATCAAGGAAAAAAATATGGAAGATCCTCAGAAACTTAAAAGTAATACTACAACAGCAATCCAGCCATCCCACTACTGGCTATTTTTTCCAAAGGAAATGACATTAAATCACATGTTCATTGCAGCACCTTTCCTAATAACCAAGATATGAAATCAATCTAGATGGCCATCAGTAGGTAAATGGGTAGAAAATATGATGTGTCTATTATTTAGCCATAACATGTAAAGAAAGCCTGTCTGTCTTTTACAACATAATGGATAAACCTGGAGGACAGTATGCTAAGTGAAATAAACCAGGCACAGAGGCAGCTAAGACTTATATGTGGGGTCTAAAAACAACCTCATACATGCAGATAATATACCAGTAGTTTTCAGGGGCATAGTGGGAGACTGGGAGATGTTGGTCAAATGGTACAAACTTTCATGTAAGAACTTATAAGATGTGTATGTTCTGGTGCTCTAAAGTAAAACATGATGACTTTAGTTACTAACAATACTTGAAATTTGCTAAGAGAGTACTTACTAACTGTCCATATGTTGGGTAGCAACTTCCTCTGAAGCTTTTTAAGACATAAGCCAAGGAATGATTGGCAACTACTTGCTGCAGGGTGAGGGAGAGTAGATCTTCTTTAAGGGAGTGACTCTAGATAGGCTGACTAGACTCCAGTGGTTGAACTTGCAGTGAAGGATATCTGGGTACAAATGATAGACCCATAAGACTTAACGCATATGACAGACTATATGAAATCTGGTGGAGGGGTACAGGCAATACAGATGGGGTAGGGGATCCAGACTGACTAAGATCTATTAAATGAAACTCAAGAAAAATACTGTTTTTCAAAGGGAAGAAAAAGTAGGAAAAAAAGTTTTAAAAGAGGTTTCTTAAGATTCAGGAGATTCTAAAAAAAGGCTCCTTAGGACTTAAGAAGAAAACAACCCAGAAGCCTCAGGAAGTCCCTGTAACTGACCATATGCACTAGACCCTCCCCTCCCTCTCCAAGCATATATGAACAATAAAAACTGCAGAGGAGACAGGGACCAGCCAAGCTTCCTGGAAGGCCTTCTCTGACCTGTCAAGCTGCCTACACGGTAAGCTCCAAGATTCCAGCTTTGTGTCACCAATGGTGAATTTGGCCTTTGGGAATTCATCTGCCTTTTGGCTTATTCCCCCTCCTGTAACTAACCACTCACCCACACTCCTGTAAGTAACCCCAGAAACAGTTGATTGATTCACCAAGTTGGACTTTGGTGGTATTCTTACTTTGATTTCTGTTCAGTTCACTGTCTAAGGTGAATAGATGTTTGTTCATGGCTCTCCAGGAATAGTGTCACACAGACCACACCACATAGAGCAAAACAGTGCGATAATAGATGCGTTTGCTTCATTGTGCTAATCAGCATACGGTGCGTATCAAACCATCACATTGTACACCTTGAATAGACACTTTTTATATGTCAAATGTTCCCTTAACAGTTAAAGAAAAATATGTACACTCTCCGCCAGTGCAGCTGCCACAGATGGACAATGAATGTGTAACCATGGTGACAAATCTGTCTTTAAGTTCATGACGTTGAACCTCACTTAGACTTAGACTTTGCCTGCCTCCAAGCAGCCATATTAAATGTCCTTGTCACTGGCCCAGCCCTCTGAACAGCTACCTCACATCTCTCTTCTCCAACCTTCAAGACTGTTGACCACCTCACATTGATGACCTTTCTTCCTGTTCCCCTAAGAAATGCAAAGAAGCCAAGAGAACACATAGTGATCTCTATCCCTCAGAAGGCTGGCAGCAGCCTATTGATCACTGTCTCCTCATCAGATCTAGTTAGACTGCCACTGTTCTGTTTTGTTTTTGCTGGGGAACTTCACTTACCATCTCCTTCTTATCCTCCTGGAAGTGCACATCCACAAACATTTTCCCCGCAACATAAGGGAGGGCACTTTCAATAAAATTAACGCATTTATCCCACTGAGGCAGCAAAGTTGTGGTCCCCTGGATTACCTGCAGAGAATAATGGATATAATTTGAGCTTCATATGAATAAAACTTATTGCTGAAAAAAATTCAAACCACATGAAGAAAATAGTCTACAGAACACTAACCACACCATCTCACATACATGTGTCATATAATAAAAGCAAAACTAAAATCAGATGGAGGAAAAAACACGGAATTCTGCTTCTCCTTAGTTATAGGTACAACTGAATGAAAATGTTTTGACAGTGAAAAAATAATGTATGACATTTCTTCTTTCAATTTTCTCCATTAAGCAAAACATGTGGGCAATGGCATAGCTTTTCTGCAGCCAGTACGGACACGTGGGGATGCTGTTCAAGGATCCAGACGGCACTTAGTATCTATTGAGAATTGAAGTTCCATCAGGAAAGGTTTAGAATCATGGATGATCAAAGTTCTTCCTAGCACAGCAGCAGAACACGGCCCACTATGAACAACCCAGGAAGGCTATTCATACTGTGTCAGAGCAGAGAACGAACTGGTAAACAAATAAAACGCAGATGTAGGTGCTTTTCCCATCTGTCCCTATTATATACCATGATAAGAAAATATTTACAAACAAGTAAGGGACTTTGAAAGCAGGACTTGGAAAGTTCAAACATTTACTCTTGGGGACTAAAGCAAAGAAATAAATACCATGTAAGTTGTCTCTGAAGGGTGGGGGTGGGGGTGGAGGCAGACAGTGAGGGAGGGAAGGAGGCTCTGAGAACAGTGGCCTGAAACACCCCTTGCATGATGTTAGAACCAGGTTGTTGGAGCAGGGCAAATTCTTCTCACCTTCCTCTGCTTTCTGGGAACACGACCCCTCTCAGAGGTAAGGAATAAAGCTATTTTTAAAACCTCCAGAGAAAGAGATCCTACAACCTTCTTTGGCAATTCGATATTATATTTAGCACTTCATGCTCAAGAAACATCCCCTTATACCTAACCTCAAATTTTCACACGCTATTTCTTACACCTCGCTCTCTCATTCTCTTCACAGTGGGGGTGGAAAGCAGCTGGGTACCATCTTTTATGTGATCCATAGGAGTTAAAAATACATTCACACCAAAAATATCTACTTGTTTTGTATCTTAACTATTTGATATGACCTAAATATGAGTTGGTTACTCTAGAAAGTAACTTTATATTCTAGTGGCTTTAAAGGGTCAAAAGGTTCCCAAATAACTTATTATTCTCCAAGTGTAAGTAGCTCACTAGACATTCATGTACTTGCCAGTTTCTCTGGTAACTAAAATATCTGTTAAATGAAATCAGAGATCTGACATTCATTTAACCTTGGACTGATAAAAATTAAAATATTTTTAGTTCATTAAGTTTTGGGTTGGTTGTGAGGTTTTTGTTTGCTTGCTTGATTTGCTTTTTTTAATACTTAACCTAATTTTATTCATGCTTACCTGGAAATGGGAATAGATCATTCACTGAAAACATACAGTGAAAGTCTTATTGTGAACAACTTCTAAACTACAATAATAATGTACTTTACTTTCTTCAATGCACAAGTCTAACATCACAGGTTTTTTTAAAAAATAAACACAATTAAGATTTCTAAGAGCATTGTAAAATAAGTTCCTAATTTTCTTTGCAGCTAGATCAAGCACTCCACTTATTTATAAATTCCCTTTACAGCGAGCTGTTAATACGTTATATTTATTTTTAACTATTTTCAAAGTTACAAAATCCTTAAGTCCTCTAGTGGTGGCAGAATTAGTCATAAGCCTTAGAAATGTACATGAAAGTAACTTCTGTCTGTGTGAGTTAGGAGGCAACAGAAGCGGGTGAGAAAGATTCCATAGCCAGGGGAATGGGGAGAAGAAAATGGATTCAGGCACATAAGGTGGGTCTCACCTTATGTGATGAAATGAAAGTGAGTCTGGCAGAATTAGGATAGGTTTAAGATTGGGTATCTCAATAAAGTTAAAGATACAGCTCTATCCCCAAATTAAAAATGAAACCTGATACCTCTCTATATATCATGTACTTTTGAAACACAGAGAATCTTGAAAACCATAATTTCAGTGAAACTGATCATCAAGCCTTCTTCTAGTCTACCTAAAATGTTGTGCCCTTTAAGACCTATTTCCCCTTTCCCAGTCCTCCTTGCCCCAGCTTCTACTAACCACCTTCATACTCTCAGTTTTTATGAAATTGACTACTTCAGATTCCACAAACATGTGAGATTATGAAGTATTTGCCATATCACGCACAGTGATCACACTTAATGATAAGTGTATATTTCAGTTTTGTTAAAATAAACCTTTGGTGTTTTCAACACAAGATACACATTGGTGAGGTAATATATATGTTAATTGACTTGACTGAATAATCCCATAATATATACATAGATCAAAACATCACACTGGACTCCACAAATATACACAATTATCACAACTGTTTGCCAATGAAAACTTTAAAAAAGAAACATAAATTTGAACTACTTCCAAAAGATAGTAACATATCATTAAGAAACATTAAAACTATAATTTCAGTGACCCAGTTAAAAACACCAACAAAGAAATGCGAACCACACTCAAGGGCATTGGGGGACACAAATCATACTCTATAGATCTTTATATGGGCAGTGGGGGAAGGTGAGGACAGCAGATCTAAATGCCATCAAACTACATCGTATGAAAATCGAAAAACTCAATTACAAATGCAGAAGAAAAACTGCTTTAAGATTTCATGTTATTCCTGTCAGAGTGGATAACAGCAAGGAAATGACACAAACGCTGGTGAGGATGTGGGGAAAGGAGAACCCTCGTTCACTGCTGGTGGGGTTGCACACTGGTGTGGCCACTCTAGAAATCACTGTAGAGAATTCTTTAAAACACTAAAATTAGGGGCTGGAGAGATGGCTCAGTGGGTAAGAGCACTGGTTGCTCCTGCAGAGGACCCGGGTTCAGTTCTCAGCATCCACATGGTGGCTACAAACCATCCATAACTCCAGTTCCAGGGGACGCACAATTCTCTTCTGACCTCTGTGAGCACTGTACAACATGGGTACATTTACATACATGCATACGTGTATACACTCAAACACAGAAAATAAAATAATAAATAAATTTAAAAAAAAAATAAAGACGAGAGCCAGGCGTGGTGGTACACGCCTTTAATCCCAGTACTTGGGAGGCACAGGCAGGTGGATCTCTGTGAGTTCAAGGCCAGCCTGGTGTACATAGCAAGTTCCAGGCCAGCTGGGGCTACAGGGAGGCCTTGTCTCAAAAAAAAAAAAGACAAATAAATAAAGAAAGAAGAGAATAAGAAATTGTGACAGAGTAGGGAGGCATGGGAGGATTTGCAGGGGACTGGGAGGGGCGCAAATAAACACAGATACAATATAAATGTATGAAACTTTCAAAGAGAGAAAAATAAATTTATGGTAATATTCATAACAAAAAAAGATAGCAACATATCACTAAGGAACATCAAAGCCATAATTTTGGTGACCCAGTTAAAAGCACTGGAAAAAGTAGAAATAAGCTGATAAAGAAAGAAGTTTGAAAACAACTTGATGACCGAAAGTTTCACCGTATTATATTAGTATTGTATAGCCCCAAAGTAAAGCTTGATGTTACTTTCACTTGACATAATATATACCTGAATAAAAACAAATACCAAAAATATTAAAGTAGAGTTGGAGTTGCAGACTCTCTGCATTCCATCCTTAAAGATGATTTCCAGGGGGCTGTTTTCTTTGACTTTTTTTTTGAGACAGGATCTCCTTG
Source organism: Eospalax fontanierii (assembly GCA_035773235.1). Lineage (NCBI taxonomy): Eukaryota > Metazoa > Chordata > Mammalia > Rodentia > Spalacidae > Eospalax > Eospalax fontanierii. The sequence goes on along the minus strand of CM069525.1, from coordinate 19,657,885 downwards.
TTGTCCCAGCTGGCCTAGAATTCACTATATAGACCAGGCTGGCCTTGAAGTCACAGAGATCTGCCTGCTTTTGACTCCCTAGTGTATGGGAACTAAAGGTATATGCCACCATGCCTAGCTCTTAAAGATGATTTTATTGACTAGGTTAACATACAGACTGTTCTGGAATGGAAAGTTATCCAGGATGTAACATCATTTCTATATTCATAAACTTACCCTTGAAAATTCCAGCCATCTATATTGAAAGCGCCTGCTAAGGTTTGGAATTCTAGAATAAACCATTCTCCACACCAAATAGTTGGCAATGGTCCTGTTAATGGAGAGGAATGCACATTTATTACATTTTAAGTCAACATCTGATTCCCTAAAGAACACCTCTTCAAACCTGTTGCCAAAGATGATCCAGTATCAATGAACACAAACAAAATGGACTGAAGATTCAAGCCCGAGGACACACAGCCCACTCTTGCTCAGCCTGCCATGTCTGGAAGTCTGAATATTCTCAAATTATAGGTGACTTGGTCCAATGTATTGTTGGTCTTCAGAAACCAAAAGCAAAATACTTATTAATACCAATCATCTAAATCTTTCTGGGGCTGGAGAGATTGCTCACTGGTTAAAGACATGTCTTGCAGAGGACCCAGGTTCCATTCCCGGCACCCACATGAAGGCTAACAACCATCCATAACTTGCAGTGCAGGGATCCAGCGCCCTCTTCTGACCTACAGGGGCATTGCATGCATGAGGGCATACTACTCACACCCAATAAATAAATAAATAACAAAATTTAAATACGTAAGCTCAGACAAGTCATCTAAGCTCTCTAATTCATCTTCTCTAATGAAATAATGAGAATGTTCCCCTCTTCACAAGAGATTGTGAAGTCAAAATAAAGAAAATAATTAACAGAGTAAATGTCTAAGTGGCCATTGACTTCTAAACGTATGAAGAATCTCATATGCTCCTGTAATGTTCCAATACATATTTTCCAAACACTGTTAAATTTTAAGCGTTGTCTTTTTATATACATAAAAGATGCCCTGACCCCAGAAAGATGTGTGTCTGAGTACATTTCTAACTCAGTAATGATGATGGATTTTTAATGACTCATTTCGTCTCAGCTGTGCCATTACCATGGTGACTAAGAGCACACATTCCAAAGATGGCTCCTGGGTCACCCAGAACCGTGAAGATGATGATGCTAACCAACCCACAAAGAAAAACCCACATACTCATTTGCATAATTACTCTGCCATAGTGGACATGTCCTCCAATGAACAAAAGTTTTTCAACATAGACATTAATATATAGATGTTTGTTTTGGTTTATATAGACATATATATGAATATACTACAAATATTTGAGGGGGACGATATATAGCCCAGGCTGGCTTCAAGCTCACAATCTTCATTCCTACAACTTCTAAGTGCTGGGATTACAAGTATGTACCATCATGCCTAGCTCTAAGAATATTTTTAATAAATACTGAAATAGCAATGCTAAAGGATAAAATTCAAAGTCATTAATTAATCTGTAAAACATCATGGCATTCATGGTTTAAGACATAATCCACATATTATTATGTTAATATGACAAGATATGTAAATTTATAGTTCATATAGTCTTCTTGACTATTTCAAAAAAATCTCACATCACCTTAACAGATCCAGTTCAATTTCCCTCATTTTTCCCTTCTGGCTAATCAAGATGGTGTACTCAGATAGACGAAGGGTCACTTTTGCTCTATTCTTGTCATTCACTTGTACTTACATTGTTAATAACTTTAATTCCCATTTCTCTATAAGAATTTTAAACCACTTTTTCATGATATAAATATTAGAATAAGTAATAAAATTCATATATCTACAACTATATGCAAACATCAAGATTATTTTCAATTTACTGAAGGAAAACAAACCAATAATATTAACAGTGTACCCTCTCTTATCTGCCATAAGGACCAAACAATGGATCCATGTTCATCAATACAGTAGAACTCTAGAAACCTAATTAATTTTTGATTTGTAAAATGAAAAATATAACTCTTAAAATTTTCTTCCTGAACCCAAGGGACCCTGTTGGGGTATGCACACTCTCCTGAGGGTCCACCATCCAAATAATTGAAGTCTTCCCCTCACCTATATTCTATTTGGGTCACTAAAATAAATACATCATCTTAGGTCCTTCCTTTGTGCCTACACATGCCTACTCCTCAATAAGATAAGAAATGCTTACTGAGCCCTTACTGTTGACCAAGTATGCCAGGTACCATGAGGAAGGTGGAGGCCTAAGAACCTAACCACTCTATATGGTGTGATGCGTTAATAGTGTGAACTTGAAAAAACCTAGAATTACCTAGAAAAGAACCCTCTGGGAAAACTAACTGAGCACAAGCAATTAACTTCTCTCTGCTTACTGACTACAGATGCAATGTGACCAGTTGCCTCAATCTCTAGCTACCATGACTTCTCCACCATGATCCTCTGTAGGTACCCTTGAACTGTGAGTCAAAATACACACTACTTTTCTTAACTTGCCTTGTTGAGGTAATATTTCCCATCACTGTGGAAAGTAACTAACACAGTGGAGAACTCAAGATGCCAACTTATTTTTTTCTCTTAATTGAAGAAACACTATAGTATATAAGAGATCCTTCTTTCATGGACTCCATCCTGAGCACCCTGGTATGCACTAATAGTTCTGGTTGCTAGGGAGATGGAAAGGTGGGACAAACAGCTTCTGTACTCCTGAGGCTTTTAGCTGAGTACATACATAATTGAAACTTAGTACCAGTAAGTAAGCTCTTTTTCACATAGCCAATGGGTGTCAGAAAAAGAGAAACACCTGGAGAGTTTTGAAAAGTCCAGATGCTTAGGCCACCCCAGACCAATGAAATCACAATGTCTAGAGTAGGACCTAACATAAATATTGTCATTAAGTATCCCCCCACCAAGTCTAATGTGTAGCCAAGTATGAGAACCACTGTAATAAACCATGGAGGCTCGACCAGAACCAGGTGTGTCTAAAGACAATGTGCTTTTCCATACACCACACAGTGATTAATGAAAACCAGTAATTCAAATTCAATTTCCTGACCAGTCACAGAGACCCCAAAACACTTTGCTTTGCAGAAATCCATGGGGATCATAAAACAGCAGTCAGGCCTTCTTGGCCAAGGCTTTACTAAGATGAGAGAATAACAAGACCACTGAGAGCTGGAAGATGGAATGCTGGAAAGCTCACACAGCAAGACAATGGCACTGATGAGTTGCTCCACTGGGTTATAAATATGCTGACAGAACACTATGGGGTAGAGCTTAGGAGAGCTAATACTACCACACCAGGAACAGCTACGACCATAATGACTGAATCACTGCCACCTAATGTTCAGATCCAATAAAACAAAAAACAAAACAAAAACATCGGACTCAGCAACAGTCATTGAAAATAACACATAATATCTTTTCTTTTGTTCCAAAAAGCATTTTCAGCAATATAGTAATTTCCCCAATTGGCAATAAGCAAAGCATCACAGACAAGAGCCCAACACTAGGCAGCACTATGAAATTCTTCCCCAAAGCCTCTAACGCAGAAGGTTTGGTATTTTAAGAAACTTTTGTTACCCTCACATTCTCAAGCTCTCATTGGTATTACATTAAAGAGGTGAAATACCTTTTATAATCTTTGGAACAACGCTTTGGGGTGATTATTATTATTCTCATTTACAGATGGAGAAAACAAAGGTCAGATGTCAAGGGACTTTCAAAGAAGTGGTCTATCCAAAACTAACATTTACATATTCACACTCAAGCTTGCTTTTGTGCCTCATCATCAAACATACTACCTGAGGTAAGCCAGAGAGGTTCTCAAGAGTCAGTATGAGATCCTCCTAAATCCTATAGGCTACTCTAGACAAATGCCTACAGCGGTAATTCTCAAACTAAGACCTCGGACTAGCAGGTTAAGCATCACCAGAAACCTTAAAAGAAAATTACTGGGTGCTACCCCAAATCTAACGAATTAGCCACCGTGGAGATGGGGCCCAGAAATATATATTTTAGCAAGTTCTACAGGGAATTCTGATGTATGTCAGGGTTGAGAACTAGTATTCTAAGAAAACCCCATCTTTTCAACTTTCTGAATGCATAGCTCAACTAGGATTTCCTAAATCCTACTTCTGAAATTTTAATGTGTATATTTTAATGTATATTTCTCTAATGATCTTAGTAATTGCAGCCCCTGATTCAGTAGGTTTGGGCCAGAGCCTAGGATATTGCATTTCTGATAAGCTCTTAGGTCATGCCCTTATTACATTCTGTTAACCACACTTTTTGAACAGCAAGATCCTGGATTACCTTCAGAAAAGCTAAGCATCATGAGAGGTCCACATAACAGAGCACTGTGCCAGAAAGACTTTGGGACCAGCTGTCCAGCAAAAATTATCCAAATGTACTTTGTGCTTGCTTTACATGAAAATAAAACTGAAAGCAGGAAAGATGACAAAAGCTTGGGAAAATTCTCAAGGGTTTGCTTATTATCAGCCCACTGAAAATGTTGAGGCAGATGATGGCCATGAAGCTATACCTAACAAGAAGAAAAGCCCAAGACAAGTTTCTCCAACATCACCTTCCCTTGTTCATCCTCTCTCTCTCTCTTTTTCTCTCTCTGCCTCTCATATTTATATTCTCTTGTCCCTCAGATCAAATGAAATGGGATGTCTGAGGCAGCCTTAGGTAGTCTGAGCAAAGATACGGGAGACAGAAAATACGGGGAGTCTGCAATGCCTTGTTCTCTGTGACATTTTGGTAAATGTTTGCTAAGTGCCTTTAACAAGAAAAAAATGATTTGCACCATTTTCCAATTTCTATAGTATATAGAATTCCCGTAATGGCTGATTTTACACTATGTATGTATGATCCCTGAACAGGGAGTCACGGAGAGATACAAGGAACTTGAAGGACATAGTACCACTCCACCTCCTCGCCTCTCCACCTGAACCACCAACTCTTCTTCCCTGTTGCGGCTTATGCCTCCAACTCCCAGCTCTGGCCACTTACTCTCTTGAACTCTCTTGTAGTCTCTGGCATCACCACCTTTGGGGATTCTCATTGCTCTGCTTTGGCGCCATGTACCATCTACAAAGAGTCAGGAGCTAGAGCTGTGCTTCAATGCTAGAATGATTTTTGAGCACTTACGAAGCATTAGGTTCAATCCCAAGTACCACAAAAAAATTGCTGTTACTAGTCTCATAGCCAGTTATTTTGAAAGAAAGGCCTCATCCCACCAGATTAGCAGTAGGATTGATCTAAGGGTGAAAGAAGAAGCCAAGAAATGAGCAGTTGATATCAACTCAAGGTGCCTTTGGAACTTTGAAAATAATAGAACTGCCAACACTACCAACATCTAACTAGCTGGAGATATGCTAGTATAGGCTGGACATCTCTAACCTGCAAAAATGAAATCCAAAGTGCCGCCCAAATCTGAAATTTTTAAAATATCATCACAAGACTACAAATGAAAAATTCCACATGTGGGCCGGAGAGATGGCTCAGTGGTTAAGAGCACTGGCTGTTCTTGAGGAAAACCAAGGTTCAAAGCCCAGAACCCACATAGCAGCAAACAACCATCTGTAACTCTAGTTCCAGAGGATCTGACACACTCTTCTGTCCTCCATGGGCATTGCATAACATGGGTGCACTTTCACACAAGCAGGCAATATACTCATACACATAAAATAAAAATAAATAAATCAAAAAAGAAAACTTCTACATGTGATCACATGACAAGACATAAAATGAAGGCACACTAAATGTAACATATGAAATGACCTTCAGTCTATGTATTCAAGGTGCATATGAAACACAAACGAAGTCTTATCCCATCCTGAACGTGCAAATATTCCCAATTCAGAAAAAAATCTAAACTCTGAATCACTTCTGATACCAAGCATCTTGGATATGGCATCTTCAGCCAGTAGCCCTAAAACCAGCCAAGAATTGTCTGAATAAATGTCTATTTTCCACACAGGAACATATATGGAGCAAACAGATGGGACAGAAATGAGGGTGGACCAATTTAAAACATCATCTTTGTTTCTTAGAGATATATCCTTGGAAAAATTCCTGAAGCTCAACTTCCTCATCTGGAAAATGGGAACAACTCAGAGAACTTTTCTATGGTCAAAGATCATTATTAATTTCAATGGTGGTCAACATCATAATGACTTGTGTATGATTTCCAATAGCACATTATCAAAACAGAGGCAGTACAGAGACACCCATCATGAGATGGCAATGACTGACTCTTTCTTCAATGGTGCCTTCAGAGGATAGGTGGTTGGGAACCATAAACTGAAGCCTTCCCTCTAATGCATCCTGAGTCCAAAATAGCCTTTCAGTTTTCTAGACTGTAGCTCTGAAAGAAACATCTCGATTACACTGTCCCATTACCCCAAATGTTCAACATGGCCTCAACATGGATGAGGCGGGAGGGAAGGCATTAATGGAGAAAAAGATCAAAGAGAAAGGGACACAAAAAAAGACATTTTAAAAAACATCGAAAGGAAAGAAACCGTGATCAGCAACCTTACTGTGACATGAAGACTGCTGTCAATCCTTTCACGACACATACAGCACTTTAAAAATCTCTTTAGAATACGCAGAATTTCCATAATTTTTGATGAACTGGATGTTGACAGATAAGCTGTTTAGAACATTTGGGTTTTGTCTCGAGTTTCAAATGAAATCTTGTATGGAAATAATTTCTTCGGGGAATTTCTAACTAAGCTTTCTTCTGTTGTTGTTCCCTGTGTTTACATTGGTCTAAGTTCTCAATTTGACAGGAACTAGAGTAAAATTTCCCTCCAGTCACAGTTTTTTTGATCCCTGTTGTTATGGAAAGTCCCACAATTCTAAAATATAATCACTACCAGATTTTTCTGGCCCAAACCATCTCCTGGTTGTAAATTAGGCTTTGGGGAAAATCAAATTAATATACTTTCCACATGCCCCTACTATTTTAGAATGAAGTGTCAGAGTCATCAGAGAAAACTGACTCTTTAGGTGCTGAACAATGAGTAGACTACATGGCAAATGCTTCATTTTGATGAAAGCTCACATGACAATCAAAAATGCACTCAGTAACTCAATAGCATAGAGAAGTAGAAAAGCATTTGGGCTTTATTGTATAGTAGAAAATTTTATTAGGGTTCCCCAACACTAAGCATGCTACAAATATTATATAAAATTATCATCAGGCTGCATGTGCAAGTTATACTTGAAACATAAGTGATTTTTGTATGTTGGTCTGGGTCCCATTCTCGAGCTATCTCAGTATGCACCTGCAAATATCTCCAAATCAGGAAAGAAAATCTGAAATCCCAAACTGTTTCTGGCCTAAGTACTTTGGATAAGGTAAGCTTAACCTATATCTTAGAGCTAGGAAGTACGTACAAAGTAGTTTCTGATACAGTGATACCCCTGCCCTCCCCATTCCCCAAAAAGCCAATCACAACACTATCATGGGGTGCTTGTTTAAGATTCAGGTTCCTGCTCCTGCCCGCCATCTGACCTACTACATCAGACACTATGGGGAAGATGGAACTTGCTGTCCTTATTTCAACAGGGGTTTAAGGGGATGTTCTAGGTGTCATGTACCCTGGACAACACACTGGAATAGCAAGGATCACTGTCACTTACCACCACATTCAATTTTCACTTAGAACATTTCCAAATGACCAATATTATCTCTAAATTGTAGAATCAGAAGTAATTTTATTGTTTCTTTTGTGTTTTGTTTGTATGTTTTCAACAAACACGGCTTACTTTCTTCATTGGAAGATATCTCAAATAGTGGCAGGTCTTGGTGGAAATCATAGAATTTCCATGCTATGTTTTATTTCTAAGACTTTTGTCCTTTACAAAATAGCACCCGGTAACATATCAGAATCTGAATAATAAAATATGATTTTAATCAGAGCCCAGCAATTAGCTTTAGTGAATTGTGTTTATAAACTTGTTTAATTTTCATTTTCTTTAGTCAAATCTGAATGGCCTAATGAACATATAAACTTCTTTTTTCTCAAGTATTTTTGTGACTTATTTTCTTTGTAGTGCTAAACTAGCAAAATTACAAATTCTACAGCATTCTTTAAAATAAGCAAAATTTGACAGTTCCTAAAGTTATTTTATCCGTTCAATTTTCCTACAGCTCTCAAAGTGGTCTTATGTCTTTTCAATACACAGGTACTTTGGTCTATTGCCAGAAAGTGACTTACTTAATAAAAAAAACAAACCAGGAAGAAAAAAATGCAGCAAAAGACCAGGAATGAACTGGGGAAAAAATGTTCATACAGAACTCTCAGGAAATGACCTCGTTACATAACTAGTTCCCAAAACTAATAAACAATTTGGGCTCTCAGAGAGAATAATATAGAGAAAGACTAGAAATAAGGGACCAAAACACTGTGTATTCATTGTCATCATCACAAGAAAATTACCCCAGACAATGATGTGGGCCAATTTATCACAAAGGGCACCATAATTTTCCCTACCACTCTTTTGCTGTAACTTTCTTTTAAAGCACATGAATAAGGGAAACCCTTCTAACTTAAAGAGAAAACAAAAGCCACCATAAAATATAGATGTAAGTTCTTACTTCTTCCTCTCAGAGCCTAATATCCTAAACAAATCTCTAAAGTACTGCGGGACGCGAACCACCACATTCTCGGAGGGGCCGATGTCTTTCAAATTGGGGTAGAGTCTGGCATCGATGACCTTCTTGATATAACCCAGCCAGTCAAACTAAGGGTAGAAAAAAATGACACCTTTGTTAGGGTGCAAATAAGAAGAAAGGCATTCAGGTAGGTTGAGTGTGATCCATTCTTGCCATGTCTCCCAAATCATTAAAGATGATTTACTGTTTACTTATCCAGAAGAAAAAGCCAGAACACTGTCACTCAGACCTATGGTCTGCATGAAAAATGGAGACTGCATTCTGTACCACAGACTTCTGGACCAATAGAGACCCTCATGCATTAATATACTCTGTGTACCCTCGGCTGCTTCAGCCCTCTTCTCCCTCCATCCTCTGTCCACCTTGCCCTCCCCCCCCCCGTCTCTAATTCCAGCCTAATGTACCCCTCTCATTTCCTACTCTCCCTCCCTCAGCATTCTCCCTACAACTTGTATGCTCCCTCTCTTCCTCCCTATGCCCTCTGGTCTCACTCCCCTGCAGACACAAATACCTCTGTCTGCCCCCTACCCTAGTGTTCTTCTCCAAGCACAGCCTGCTGTAACCTGGACAAAACAAATAAGAACAGAGAAGAATAGACCTCCATTTTTCAAAGCAACTCTATTCTCCTTTGGACACTCTTGGTGCTTTAGATTGGCTTCCCTTTAAGACTTTTCTTCCCTTTTCTGCCTCTACTAGTTAAGTGGAAAACCTAGCACCCACTTCTCTACCTCTTGTCCTATAGTAGGGGATTGGCACATGACCCAATTCTACTCAATAAGAATTAAAAGTATGATATCTACATATATTCTGGTAAAAGCTTTTTCATTTACTCTGGTAACATAAACAAGTCAGATGTGACCACCACTGGACTTTTCACCCTCTTGTGGTCCTAATTGCAGGTATGGTACATAGAGTTATGGTGATCACCTTGCAAGCATGTTATCAAACATGAAGTCAAAAAGCCCGTACGCTGAGATGCATGAAATCTAATGGAACAAGTTGGGTCTTCCACAACCTTGTTAAACAGTTGAACCAATACCAACTACTATGTGTTAAGAAAATGGCCTTAAGTTTTTAAACCAGTTATCAGAACACTATTCCTATTCCATAAAACAGAAAGCATCCAAATGCACACAAAAGTATATTTTATGGGATAGTAGAAAAGGATGATGATTTTTAAAAAATGACAAATAGTAGCATTTACAGGGCCAAATTTTGCACACAGACGAAATCCAACTGCTTGTACAGTATATCAAGTAACAGAAATTTTCCTGGAGAGTATTCACCAACCTGGGGAATCATAGCAGTGAGTTCTGAAATGTTCATCTTGTTATACATAGCCTCACTGGTTCGGTTTTCATGTGGAATCATGATCTGTCAGAAAGAGATTTGAGTTATTTTTTCAAATGATTCATTTATTACTACATTGCTGCTTTCTACACTTGCCAAAAGATCTGTAGGATATTATAAAGTTTTTCAAGCTTTTGGTGTAATGCCCAGCTGTGGGGAGAATTAAAAAAAAACTGTAGACATGATTAAGAAAATAAAAGAAGAAGCTTACATATCCTCTTCAACATAAAATATTGTCCCAATACAAAACTAAGTTCTCAGAATCCCTTCCTTCTCTACCCTGTGGATAGGCCAAATCCATTGCTGGCTCCATTTTGACAAGCAAGGTGAAGTCACATAAACATTTCATGCTTACCTATGGTCTGTTGACAATTAGACAATTATCTCAACTCTTTCACCTCTATGGGAAAATGTACAATGGCAAAAACTAAACTATGTGTATAGCACTGGTACCCGTGACCATTTTATCAACAGTTGATTCTTTCACTTGTCCATCTTCTTTCTTTGACCTTTAGATTCCCTTAGTCCCACTGCTGGAGATATAGAATCAATTACAATCTACACAGGCATTTCAGAAGACTGTAGCCTCTGCCGTGTTTAATGTAATTTAAGAACCACAATAATAATTATCTTCCTCAAGGGTCACCTTAATCACTTCTCTACCCTACCCATATTTTCATTTTGCTTTAGAGCCTTCTAACTTTCTATTCCTTTGCATTTAACTTGCCATCCTCTATATCACAAATAATTAATCTACCCTTACACCTCCTATCCACCATCACCATCTCCACAGTTTAAACTGATTTAAGATTTCACCTGAAGCCAGGTGTGGTGGCATGGGCTTTTAGTCCCTGCACTTGGGAGGCAGAGGCAACTAGATCTCTGTGAGATCAAGGCCAGCCTGGTCTACATAGCAAGTCTGAGGCTACAGAGAGACAATATCTCAAAAAAAAATATTGCTTCAAGTTTATGTACTCTAGCAAGCCTTTGCATCTAAACTGTATTTGGTTCCAATCACCAGGGCCACTCTATAGATAAGACCTCTCCCAGGCAGGGACTGGATAAATGCATATCTGATGGCTATCTTTACTTAGTTGGGCTTGATGGGGTTGTTCTACCTCCTCAGTCTCATAAGCTTCCCTAAGAGTATGTATCTAACTAAGTTTTTTTTTATGTATTTAATCACCTGAAGACTACAGGAATGAAGGGAATATCGTAATCAGGCCCCAAATTCATACATCACAGATATTTCCAGGCAAAATCAGCAAGAGCTGAGTGGCAGGCATCTGCCCCTCTCTTGTAAGCACTTCTGAACCTCAGGTTCTCCCTCCTCGCCCTCCACAGGAGAGGTAACATGTACATTAAAATTTCCTAGCTACCTATGAGTAATTAATTATTACCTAAGAAAGTGTCTGCATGCTTTTCTCTCCCCCCTCCCTTCTCCTCCTTTATTCTCCCTCCTTTTCCTCCCTCCGTTCAGGCTCCAGGCCCATGCTGGAGCCCTTTGGCCTCAAAGCTGTTTTCAGCGCTCTGCCAGCTCCTCCCCTCCACACAATGGATTTGTCACTTCATTTAGCCTCCTGGTAATTCCCAGTCTTGCCCTGAACCCAGCTGTTTTTAGATTCCTTTTTGGTCTAACTCCCCGGCTCAAGGATGTGATATGCTATATCACAGTTTTAGTCCAAATTAGTGCTCAGGGCTCCTATTTGCTTGGGAAGGGGAGCCAGACAACCTGTAGACATGGCTTGTGGGCACATTTGCATCAGTCTTCACAATCTTCAAAGCTGACATGCAGGAATGAACTTTTGGGAGTGAAATTAAAGTTTACTAATAAACTTTTAATATAGATTTAAGTAGAAAGATAGAGGGGGAGGGTGTCTTAAGAAAATGATACTATTATATTCCCTAGACTGGATAAATATTTCATAAGAAATGAACTCTGTGTGTGTGTGTGTGTGTGTGTGTGTGTGTGTGTGTGTGTGTGTGTACTAGAAGGGGTAACAATGCGCCACATTGCATGTGTAGAAATCAGAGGAAAATCTTGGGCACTGGTCTTCACCTTCCACCTTCTTTGAAGCAGAATTTCTTTACTATCTGGCACTGTGAGTACACCAGTCTATCTGGACCACGAGCATCCCAGGATTCTCTTCTCTCTGCTTCCATCTTGCAGTAGAAGCCCTGACATTACAGACAGGCACTACCACTCCTGGCTTTGTGTGAGCTTTACCCATCTAGTCGTCTTCCTCACCCCCTGGAATGAGCTTTTTGTGTTACAAGTAGGAATTTCAGAAAGGAGTATGTGAACATTATCCCTGCAGGGAGAGAGCCTAATTTCCCAGCCCTGCTCTTCACCTCTACCCCACATCTCAGTATACTCCCACTGGCTTTTATTGACAAAACCCATAAACGCTCGAACCTCAGAATTTTACCAACTTTCATCACAAAAAACACCAACCCATATACCAAAGTTTCTTGAATCAAGTCGGTTTTTCACTACAAGGTCTCCCCAGAAGCAAATGCCACTGTATGTGTTATCTCTTGAGTGAATATTTTTAGGGATTTTATACATTAATTCTTCTAGAAAAGTTGTTCTATAAACAAAGCTAACCATTTAGGATTTCTTACTTTTCTCCAACAAAAACATTGGTTTTCACATTTTTAGTCTCTAACATGAGCCAAAAAGAATTTAAGGTGACATACTTGGAACACAGAATATGATATAAAGACAAGCATTAAATCAATACAGAAAAGGAATGCAAAACTAAAAGAATTGGCAGATACAAGTAACACTAGAAAGGCAAGTTCAAAATGCTCCCTAGTATGCCCTATATGCTTTCTGCATTAAACTTTGTATTCAGTACTAGAAGACAAACTTCTCTAAATTCAAATTTTATGTCAGACTCACTCTTAGTGGGAATGATATAAAGGAGTCTGAATTAGAAATTACCTTGCCAGACTGGGAGTGTGGCTTAGTGGTAGTATACACACTAGGTTCAACCCTAGCACTACAAAACAACATTTATTAAACATATGTTTTCTATTTAAGCCATACAAGTTTTTTTTCTGGGAAAATAGGCTTCCTTGCTGTTTCTTTTTGGCCACAGTAGAGTAGTGCATAGACACTGAATAGGTTTAAACCACAGAGGTCGAAGAAATGAGGAGTTCTACTTCTTATCTTGGTTCTTCTTTTTACTTTCCAGAGAGGAGACTATTACTTCTACCTTGGACCCAAAAGGCAATGACACAGAAGCTTGTCATTTGGTTGAAATTTCTATTTCCATTTGGGATCTATTGCTTATAAAACAAGGCAAAGAAATCACAGGCAACAAAAAAAGAAAATCTTACCTCAGCTATCTTAATTTCCAGTCTTAACACCGACTTCATGTCATGCTCAGCTCGGGAGCTATTAGCTCCTAACAGCACAGCAGTGTCCACCATGAACTTGTAAAGGGCATCCCGATACTATAAAAGATAAACAAATGATCATGACAACAGCATACTGGGACATAAGTTTTAGAGATACAGAAGAACAGAAACAGCAGGTGGAAATAAATTTCCTTTATTTTCAGTCTGTACTCAAAGTATGATGTTAGCATTTGGCAATGCCAGCCACCTACCTACCACTTTAGGAGAAAAGAAAGTGTTGAGTATATGGACACTATTTCCATGACAGACAGAGCTGCCCAGGCATCAAGCAAACTAGCTTTCTGGTAACTGGTGATACTATGGATAAAAGAAGTATCTCCAAATGAGCCCAGAATAGAAAAGGAAAGGTCATATGTTTTCTTCCCAGGCAAGTGACGCTTTAATAAAATAATAGGAAAGAACTGTTTCTAAAAGCCGAAGACCTGATGCATGAACACCAGTGCGAAGTGTGATTTAGTCCCGTTCAGCTCTATTTACTCAGTTTCACACCAAGAAATAAAAGATGATTGTACTGATTGGAGTCTTGTGTCTTTTCAGTTTTAGAGACTTTCCACAAAGTTCTCCTCCCTGGCTCAGGGGGCGAAAAAGAAGAGAGAAACCATAATGAGAAACCTAGCAAATAATAAATACAGAATTTCATTTGTAAGGTACACCTTGATCCTCTAAGCTATTCTTACTGTGTGACTGACCTCAAGACGTACACAGTTCTTGGTAGATAGCAAACCTTTTAATATATAGTAAGTCTTGCTAATAGTACGAGTAGAAAGAATATTTTGCCCTTCCAAAATTTATTTTTAAAAATGTTCAACTAGCTCAGTACACAGGCAAGGTGGCTTGCTAGGCATTCTGTGCATATGTTGGGGGAAGGTGCTATAGATAAAAAACTCAATAATGCTTGAGTCCAGTTCTCAGTGTGTGAGCTAATAATGAAGATAAACATATAATTACTAGCTGTAACATTAAGAAACCAAAATCAGTTTCTTACTAAAGCTACTGCATGCATGAACGCTGAAGAACTGGAGAATTCCAGTCTAGAGCAATTGGAGACATACCATTTGAGGGACATAGATTTGGGGACAGTGAGAGGAAGGTCCTTAAGTTGGGGGAAGAACAAAAACAGATGAGTTAGGAAAGATAGGTTGAAACAAAGCAGTATTGAGGCCTTGAACTCCTTCAAAGGAATTTAGATGCTACCTGGAAAGCAAGACATACTGAGAATAGAGAAAGTTCCTTGAGAATAGAACTTGTCAATTTGTGCTAAAGAGTCAAGGAAGTGATGGGGCTGGAGAGATGGCTCAATGGTTAAAAGCACTGGCTGCTCTTGCAGAGGACCTGGGCTAGGTTCCCAGCACCCACATAGCAGCTAACAACCATCCATAACTCCAGTTCCAGTGGCTCTGGTGCCCTGTGCTGACCTCCACTGGTACTGCATGACACAGGTGCACCTACCTACACGCAGGCAATATACTCATACATATAAAAATTTTAAAGTAATAATAAATAGGTTATTTTTTAAAGGAATCAGTGAAGTGAAGGGTTGCCAGCCAAATGTGAATTGTTATAGTCAAGGCACGAGTGAACAAGAATGTGATCAAAACAGTAAGGACAGAAAGGAAGGACCAAGTGATTGCAGGAGGAATTAACTTGTGAAGGTGGAATTGCTTAGACTCGGCAAACTGATGATAGAGAGGGAGATGATTTGGTTGGAGATGATCGGGAGGAGTTTGCTGAGGTCACGGCAGGAGCAAAGGTTTCCTCTGTTGGCAAAACTTCAACTTAAAAGATGCCTACCATCTGGGCTGGTCAGTTGCCCTGCACAGCCTTCTACATATGAGGTTAGTTATTAGCACAGACCCAGGAAACCTGGGTGTGAGGCTCATTTTGGAGTTTAATCAAATTTCCAAAAGGAATTCAAAGTGTTAAAAATGAACTAGTCCTGTCTAATGTCCAGGAACTTACTCCGTTTCCAAGCTAAGCCAGGAAATCTAACTTGATCAATCCCCTCTGGCTCTCATTAGCTTCATTAACCCAAAGCACCTGTTAAAAATAGATTCCCAGACACCATCTTGTCTGCTAAATCAGACTCACCAGGGCTTGACAAGTATTAAATGTTTCCCAGGTGATTTTTAAGCAATACAGTTTTAAGTATTACTGGTCTCCTAGATATCCCTCCCCATGTTTCACCTCAGCAAAGGACGGTGAATGGTTTGCTCTTCTGAGGAATGACTGCAAGCTCATTTCTTTGTTACTTCATTGGAGTATGTTATCTCCTTATCTAGGTGATAAGCCCATTGAACAAGCACACAGAGCCTTGATGTCCCAACATCTACAAGACAGGAAGGAGAATTATCTGCCCAAATAAAAGGCCTCTGTTTTCTACATTGAGAATTTGTCAGTGAACAGTCACACTGTTTATTTCCAGGGAGGAAACAGACATCTTACAACCACCAGTGAACCAAAAACAGAATTGGCAAGACATATAGTTGAACATGAGTAAGACTTACAGACTTGGCTTCAGTGCTGTTATCAAGGTAGTCTTCTCTCACAGCTAGGGAAAGTGTTGCTTGGTCCAGCTGTTAAAATAAAAACAGAAAGCAAGCTATTAACATTGTAATTTCTTCTGTGCCATGTTAACAAGTCATGAGCTCATCTACAGCCCAGCTGTATTTTGAGTTTGTGTCACCATAACAAAAATCAGTTCATTCCACCAGAACTATATGCAATAGGCACTTTGACAGATCTAAAATATCAGAAACCTGTCCCTGTTTTTCTGATTCATGGTTTCTGTCTTTGGCATTCCATCAACACGGAATAGCACCAAGGCTACTTGGGTTGGAATAGGTTTTAGAGATTACCTGACAAAAGCCAGAGAATTGATGTGAATCTCCCAAGGTCACATGGCTGAAGAGAGCTCATAGCAAAATCGTTTTCTGTTACCAGATCCACTATATACATTGCTATAGAGTTTGCAAATGCCTATCTATATGGAGCTGATTCGTTAGCCTTTCTACCACTCTATCTCTAAAATAATATATCGCTTTATTTAGAAAGAATCAAATTGTATTTTTTTAGAAATCTTTGCAATTTTTAAAACTCCCTCTGAAAAGTTAAGAATAGGTGTTAGAAATACAGGTAATAATCAGGATATTGAATAAATAGAATTATTATGATGGAGAAGTATAGTATAAATTCTTATAATATAATGTTTAGCACCACAAAGCCAACTGAGGAAATGAAGTCATTACAAAGTACACACCAGAAAAAAATGAACCTCCATCTGCAAAACAATGAAACTTGATCCGTACCTTGAACAAAAATTAACTGCAAATAGACCACAGACCTAAATGTAGAACTAAAACTAAAACTTCACAAAGGAAAATAAAAGGGGAGATCTTTATGACCTGGATTTAGACAAAGAGTTGTTAAAACATAACACTGAACTCATAATCCACAAAAATGTTAATAAAGTAGACTTTATCAACCTTTAACATCTGCTCTGTGAATAACATTGTTAAGAAAACGTAGAGGCAAGGCACAGAATGGAGAATTTCAGTACGACAAACAACTTGTATCCAGAACATATAACAAGTCCTCAAAACTCAGCAATAACAAATCAATTTAAAGGTGAGCAGGAAATTTAGATACTTCATCAAGGAAGAAAGGCAGGTGTTAAATAAGCACATGAGACCATGTCCAACATATTAAGAGAGAATGCTCTCTTAACTGTACAGTTAAGTTCACATATGACCCATCAATTCCAATTCTAGGTTTTTTTTTTTAAATGATACCTTTTGCTCAAACAAGAACCTGTATGTAATTTTATTCATGATCATCCAAAAAATAATGTCCTTCAACCTATGAATGGACAAATTGTGATACACAGGGAACAGTACTCAGCACTAGAAAGAAATAAACTACTGACATGCAACAATATGAGTGGATTTTACTTACAGTTTAAAAAGAAAGAAAACTATAGAGAGTCGAGAATGCTGGTGATCAGAATTTTGAGATGGAGAGATTAACTACACGAGGACAACAGTGGGTAATTTGAGGAGTAACAAGACTTTTGTATTTCTTGATTTGGGTGATGATTACTTGATTTTATGCATTTATTAAACCTGACATGTATGCCACGAAACTGAATTTTAAAAGCATGTAATTTTAAAATTAGAATAAACAAGCTTCCAGCATCTTCTCTAAATCTGTGACCTGTTCCTTCTTGATGATCAGCAACAAACTGAAGACTGAATAAATGGATTCCAGAACTCTAGATTTCCCCCATTTAAATCTGATTCACATATTTAAAAGTCAAGCCAAATTAACAAGATATAAAATCAAAATAGCAAATCAAACACTAATAGGATATGAATAAAAACTGATTCCTACATGTCCATATTATTACTTTACATGGTTTTAAATTGTTTTGATCCATCTCCCTTCACATGTATCTCTCTCTTACTGTAATCTCAAGTATATATTTTATTCCTTCAAAATATATGGAATCTGTATGAGATTATAGTTTTCCATGAGAACTCCCATCACACACAACAAATTCTTCAAAAGGAAAAGTTATAGTAGAGTTATTATAAAAGTTATGGAAATGCTGCTGTTGTTTTAAAGTAAAAATGCTTTCAAACTATCTATCTAGCTTATACGTATTACTAAAAACCCTCAAATTATTTTGTTCAACCTTCTCTGATTGGCCCAAAACAACTAAGTCACAAGCCATCCTGGCTTCATCCTACTACAATTCCCAATCTACCATTGTTTCTTCCAAAACTTAAGCAATCCAGAATCATGAAACAAAATATTTTGATTAAGATGCTGTGGCTTTTGATTAAATTTGGATTACTTGGTGACTTATGAGTTTCAGTCTTGTAGAAAAGGGAATTGTGCAGATAAAATCAAGAAAGTCAAAGGTTTGTCTCATGAAATAAAGTTAAACCCACTTATGGTAAAAGTTTGGATAATTCAAGTGAGGTTACCAGACCTTTTATAAACCTTCAGATTGTTATGGTTTCTAGGGAACATTTTAAATACACCAACGAATTGAATAAGGTCAGTCAACTAAATCTCATTAGAAACTCCTGAGGCAAAGTCTTCTCAAGAAGCCCGTATCAGTACATGGTGTTATCCTGGCTTTTTTTTTTTTTTTTGGTGTTGTTGTTGCTGTTCGTTCCTTGAATTTACAATTGACAGTAATATTCCAAGTACAACATAAAATAAAACAGAATAAAAAGTCAATCCTAGCACTTGAGAGGCAGAGGAAGATGGACTGACAATTCAGATCTATCTGGGCTACAGAGTTAGGTCCAGGACACTCTTGACTACATAAAGAGACCTGTTACTTACAAAAAAACAACAAAAACTATGATTTACAGAAATCAGATACACTGATTGAAAATGTGAATTATCTCTGTCTAAGTACAATTGATATTTCTATTATAATAAACTTAGGGTTAGCAAGAAACTGGTAATACAAAAAGAAGCAGCTAACAGATGATAATGCAGGGAAAAGGAAGACTAAACATTAGAGAAACTTCATTTCTAAGAGAATCTTTGGCTGCCATCATGAATTTTGCAAAGGGCTAGAAACAATGACTTTGAGATGTTTTGTATTAGGACAACCCCGACCTTCCAGTCTTACAGGATCACATATTCCAGTTTTTCATTGTCCCTTAAATCCTCTTTCTTTCTCTCTTCAGGCATAAGACAAATTAAAGCACATCTAGTAAGGCAATGTTTTAAGGCACAAACTTCTACTGTTTCGTTTTTTAATCTTTCTCTTGTTTAAATTCACAGCAAATGCTGTACCATCTTGACACAGAGGAGCTTTTCCATAGGCCAGTGTGTGGACCAAACTGCACATCCTGAACATGGAAACGTATCTGCCCATTGGACAGAGTACATTTTTTTCTGCACCCAGAGGCATCATACACTCTTCCAGAAGTGCGGTAGGTGGACGCTCAGGGTCAAAGATTAGGGTGACTAAAGAAAATGCCTATCTCCTACACAACCAAATTGGAAGCAAATCAGGCCTGTCAGGTACACAAAGTGAAGAGAAGTATTATTCAAATAGTCTTGGCCAGTTGCTGAGTCATGCTTCAAGAAAAGAGCATCTCTAGTCATATGCCCGCATAGACCAGTATCTGCCAAGAAGATTCACAAAATTCAAGTTACCTAAGTCTAATAGAAACAGTGCAAAGGAAATTTTAATTTAACCTTCCCTAAACATAGAAAATGAGACTCAACACAGATAAATGTGCATGCGCTGGGGAGGGAAAGAGGGCGGAAGGGAGGAAATAAATAATGCCTAGCTAGTGTAAAACACCATAGGAAATCATATTAGTCTAAAAAACTAATGAAAAATTCTACTTACAGTATCTTTCCATGAGCCCATATGCATAGCTGAAGGTTACATAACAAAAAACAGTGCCAGACAGGAGAAACCTTCATTTGAGTTGTTGGTCAGGGTAGTCCAAAAGACTTCTAGAATCACACACGCTATTATCACAGCCCTTGACTGCCTCCCAGAACTTGAAGGTAAGACCCTATTGCTGAAGACAGGACATACTCCATAGATCATATTTGGAGCAATGGCGTTGAAACCGAACTGGAAGCCACTTTCCCCGAAGGCTAGCTCTCATAGTTCTGGAGAGCACTATGCAGGTAGCCAAAGAAGAGCATCAATCGATGGCCCAACACCAGCTTCATGACCAAATAACCACAGTGATGACTGGCACAGCATTCAACACTGGTGCAGTGGTGGCACTTTTATCTTGGGGCCAATCAATGGCTACCTAATTGGTTTTAGAGCCCACTCAATGGGAGGAAACTCACGTGTGGTACTTTAATCATAGCCCAATATACATGGTTGAACAGGATTACAGATCTTAGAGAAATCACTATGACTGTCACATTCTTAAGCTAATATAACTTCTTACTAAGTGTAAAATATGTATATTTATATTTATAGTCAAGTATCACAGTCAACACCCATGACAAAAGCTTCTTTTGCACCAGAGACTAATACAGAGTACCACAGCTAGTCACACACAGACATTGTGACTTTCCCATGCCTAAGAGGCACATCTACACCCAAGGCTTATGCAATATGGAACAAGGGATAAAGAAGTCACTAATGAATCTCTCAAATCTCATTAGTGAAGCTCCCTCATGTAACAAAGGGCCAGTAACACAAAAGGTCAGAATTGGCTAAATCATGGAGATTAGGAATCTCCAGAGTGTGGGTGCAGGACTCATATTAAGTTTCATTTACCCAGCAATCAGGCACCATTGCCGGAGAGGGAGTGGAAAGATTGTAAGAGCCAGTGAGGAGGTGTGTGACCATGTAGAAGGAGAATCCTACAGGCTACTGGGACCGTGCTCATATGAACCTTCAGCAGTGGTGTTGGCATGCTCAAGACCCATGCAGACTCAAGCAGACAAAAACCCAGCATGGAACTGGGGAAATGGGCAGCAGACCCCAATCTTTGCTTCAGAAGATATAGGCAACTGATTACTGTTAAGTGAGGATGAGCTAGTCTTCCTAAAGCAAGGGACTGTAGATAGGCTAACTAGACCTCAGTGGATGAACTTGCACTGAGGTCATTTGGGGACACTAACATATGGGTTCCAGTTGGGGTGCTATGAGGAGCTGCCCATGGGGAAAAGGGTATAAAGATGATTAAGGTTGATTGAGATGTTCTGTATGAAACGCACAATGATTCAATAAAAATATTTTTTCAAAAAAAGTATACAGACTGGGATACTGAGTAACTCACAAAACTAAGCTGAGAACTTGTCTCAATACCAAACCTACCTGCCCTTGCCACCACACCAGTGTTTTCCAAACTATGTTCCTCAAACTTAAAAAAGGTTCAGGAACTCCAAATGTTCATGCACTAAGATATTGTTTTTAAGCAACTAAAAACTTTATGTCTCATTTATCTGTTATTTTATGTGTATGGGTAAGTGTACACATGCCACAGTGCATATGTGGAGGTCAGAGGATAACTTGTGGGCCACAGATCTCTCCTTCTATCATGTGGGTTCCAGGGATCAAACTCAGTTCATCAGGCTTGGCAACAAATGCCTTTACTTGATTAAACATCTCACCAGCCCCCAAATTTCAAAACGAATGAAAGACCAACAGGCACACAAGTTCTACAACTTTGGCAGCCATCAATAAACTGACTTTAGTTGTCAGGTTCATTAGGTTTCATGCACATCTCAAAACCAAGGTTCTTGTGCCATCTCTAGAACATATATCATGACTAGAAAGACTGTAATTCTATTTTGTTTGGGGGAAGAGGTTAATTCAGATGTGTGAACGTTCACTCATGTAATTTGGGTACAAACAGGAACAGAACTAAAGCCAACGTGTGCTGTACTCAGATGCCAAGCAACACTGAAGCACTTCAGTTTGGAACAAGCTGCCATCTTGGCAAAGGAAAGCAATAATAAGTGTATGAGTGCCTCCTTATATTTGGAAAATGTTCTATTATTGACAGTTTAGTGTTTCTAGAATCAGTAAAATTAAATATTAAGTGTGCAAAGCAAACTGTTACCATGTTCTTCTGTTTCTCCTATTTTCTTTAAATCAGTATTAAAACGAGAGGCTTAATTAGATTTCATTTTGGGGCACAACATCTTTGGTAATGGTGTGTACTTCTGGCTGGTATCAAGAGGCACACAATATCTGGTTTTTCCATTTATAGCAATGATACCATTGATTTTTAGGTTCAGGTAACATCAGTGCAATTTCTCAATAATTTCCCAAGCTTTCATCATAACAATTTTAGCAGCTATGGAAGAGAGTTCCCTCACTCCATTAGTTCAGCAAGGAGTTGTTTAATTGATAATTATATAATCCTATTGTTTCCCCTGAATTGTTTTATTTTTATTTTTAATTATGTGCTTGTATGGAGGTATATGTGTTCGTGTGTGGATATGTGCAGGTACCTGCAGAAGTCAGAGAGATTGTAGGATTCCCTGAAACTGGAGTTACATAAAGATGACTGTGAGCCACCTGATGCTGGTTCTGAGAACTGAACTAGGGTCCTCTGTAAGAGCAATATGCACTCTTAATTGCTGAGCCATCTCTCCAGTGTTTTAAAGCTGTAGATATCCTATAAGTGAGAACTTTGTCTCATCAGCTATTAGGTTATCCTGTAATGAATCAAATCCAGATAGTGGGAAGTTATATAGAACAAATAATCCCAATGCTTCAACAAATAAATATGGCTTTGACAACAAGAGGAAGGACTGTTGTTGATTAAAACAGACTTATCAAACAAGTGATTCTTAATTTTGGCCTGAATCAAAATGCAGTGGTTTCTGCTTGGAGATTTTAAGGCATATTTGAGAGACTGGAGGTGTAGTTTAATAGTAGAGTATATACTTACCATGCATTAGGCCCTGGCTTCTATCCCCAGCAGTGCAGAAAACAAAATAAAAAGAAAAATGTTCGCTATAATCAGGAAAATTGAAAATTAACTGCGTATTAGATGTGATATATGGAATTAAGATGATATATTGGTTGTAGTAAGAAAGAGTCCTTCACATCAGCTCAGCAGTGAATGATTTATAACACAAAGATATATTTTAGATATGCTACAAAATACTCCAAACTTCAAGAAGGAGGGTATTAGATAAGACAAAAATAGCACAAAGTTGAAGATATTGGAGTTGGAGTCATAGATACATGGATGGCAATTTCTTCTTCTATTTTTATCTCTGTTGCTATTTTCTCCGTGATATGATGTTAAAGAAATTAGTTCAACTATTTGATTTGGTCCAGAAAGAGATGAAAATAAAATAGTTACCATTTGTCATGGTTTATCACCGTGTGAATAAAGCTCTTTTACCACTCAATAGAGTATGTAAAGTTTGGTTTCAATGACAGCCTCTTTCTTACTTTAAAACCCCACCTAAAGTGTTTGGAATAATACTGTAATGGTTCTGCAATTGAGAATGATAGTCTTAATAGCTGGCTCTAAAAACTGAGTAATCTACATAGGACAAAAGCTTATTGGTTTATTACCATCACTGTGTCTCAATAGCACATCTTGCCCTGAAAACATAAGAAGATGGTTCAATACTAAGCTACCACCTCATCATCCAACACAGAAACACAGCTGTGTCTGGAACTGAGACTTTCTGAGTAGATAAGCATTCTTTCAACAATCAAAGATTTGTATTGAGACCTAAAATTGACCTACACCATAGGTCAGAAATCTGAAGCCTTCAGGCCAGCTAGTCACATAGCCACACCCATTCATCATCTAAGGCTGCTTTTCTAGGTACAATGACAAAGCTGAATAGTTACAACAGAGACCAGATGGGCTGCAAAGCCTCAAATATGTACTGTCTGGCCCTTTACAGAAAGCACATTGCTTACCTCTTGCTTGACTCAAAAGAGAAACTCCAGGGTTTTGATTTTGGAATGTTGACTTATATTAAGTAGGGAAATTCAGTCTAATGACTTTATACTTCTACAATTTGAATATAAATATATCATTACTGTTTTCTGCTTTGACAAAGAGCAGAATTAAGGTGGAAATCAATTAAGGTGGAAATCAATTAAGGTGGAAATCAATGTTCAAAGCACCATTACTCTTCTTCTGTGAAAGAAGAAATAGAACAGCAGGATGAACACAAAAAATGATTTGGGAAATGTTATTTGAATTTTTACAACTCTCTTTCATTGATGACTCTTTTGTGGTCGGTAAGTTTCTGACAGCCTCCTAATTGTACCAACGTGATCCACCTCAGGGGACATCCACCTAATCCACTTCTTTAAGGAAGAGATGCTCATTCTTTCAACAGAAGATGAACTTAGAACAAATTGTGCTTTACCTTTTGAAAGGAAGGAGGACAGATTCAGATTGAACTTGACAATGGAGACGTAGGAGTGTACTCAAAATGTTCATGAAAGGAGAACTAGGAATCACAGTATGTGTTCTCCCCTCTGTCAGGGGAATGAGGAGGCGAGGGAAAAAAACAGAGTTCAGAAAGTCTCCTATAACCACAGGAGATCCACAGCGCTCTCCCCAGCTGGAATTTACATATTCTGAGTAGGCATCTGAGAGTGAGATTGCAGATCACTTGAAACCCACTCACAGGACTCCTGAAAAGCTGACAAAAGTTCTCTGTAAATGAGTTACATTCTGCAAATCTTGGAACAGGGTATATTATAGACCCTAAGGTTCAGCTGAATTTTTATCTTATCAATCCATTAAGGCAACACTATTTATTTCCCTGGAATGACACCCAAGCTGGAGATGTAGCTCTATTGACAGAGTGTTTTCCTAGCATGCACGAGGCGTTGAGTTCAATCCCCAGCACTGTATAAAAAGGACGTAGTAACAGATGCCTGTAATCTTAGCTCTCAGGAGATGGAAGCAGAAGGATCAGGAGTTCAAGGTCATCTCTGGTACATAGCAGGTTTGAGGCCAGCCAGGGATATTCAAGAACCTGGGATGCCCCTAGCCCCCCATAAAACGAAAGCATCTTAAGACATCTTAAATAGCTAAACTTAAAATGAACAAAGAACTCTGACGATACCTTCAAGATATGTTCATTGGATGCCTTGTCATCAGGGGACACATACAAACGGATGAACACAGAATTGCTATATTGACCACGGAATGTTGCAAGTGTTTGCAGTAGACTGAATTTTCTCTCTGACCAAACCCCTTCAGGTCCAATATTAGCTTCAAGCACAGGCCAGCGGAAAGGTGAATGCCGCAGGATGTGGAGCAGTGGCTTGGCATCTGCTTTTTCAATTGCTTCTGAAGGGGAACAGATATAAAGGCCAAGTCAGAATTGCAAACTGGAAGTCAGGTGTGGTGATATATGTCTGCATTTGGGAGGGTGGAGGCAGAACAGTCAAGAGTCCTAGGCCATCCTTGACTGAATGGTGACTTTGAGGCCAGCCTGGTCTCCATGAAACCTTGATTCAAAGCAACATCAAAAATGAATGACGAACTGGATAAACAATCTAGAATTCAAGTTTATCTTCTCAAGAGAAAATTCCCATGAAGCCAACTTGAATCTTCAGATGTTAGGGAGAAGGTGAGAGAGGCAGGGTGGATTGAGCATAACTGTAGAGGCAAAGCTACATATCACTCACTTCAGTGGCTGAGGAACCTGCTAGATGTTCTCTATAATGATGATAGGCTGACTACATAGATCCCAGCCAATGAATGAAGTAAAGCAGATGGTACTTTATGGCACTAACGAATAACCCTAACAACGTGGCTCATTTAAGCCAAGGACTTCCCAGTGAATAAACGTTTCTAGCATACAAAATGATATCCCCCAATCCTAAACCGGTTAACACACGTTCTAGAAGTACTGGCTCAATTCTGCAATGGCTTTAAGAAAGCAGTGACAAGGTATGGAAAGACCAGCTTGAGGCCTTTGTCTCCCAAAAAGAATGCTGGTTATGTTGACAAAGCACCCTCCATTCTTTGGAATTAAAATATCTCTAAGTTCTAGTAGCTTTTATGGAACATAATTTTCCAAAGTATACTACCTCCAAGTCTCGTCTCAGACCAGAAATGGCCTGGATATAGATTCATGGTTTTGTACCAAATACCATAGGGTTTGCTCTGCTACTCTACCCAAATTTTTGTATAGTAACAGATATCCAAATAAATCCAGTCACAGAAATAAGATTATTTTCCCAGAGCTGGAGAGATGGTTCAATAGTTAAAAGCACATGCTGCTCTTACAGAGGACCCAAGTTAGGTTCCCAGTACCCACATTGGGTGGCTCACAATTAACAGTAAAAATACAGTTCCAAGGGATCCAACAACCTCTTCTGACCTTGAAAGATACCTGCACTCATGTTCATAAACATAAACACACACACAATTTAAAAACATAATAAAAATCAAAAAAAAGTTTAAAGATGATGATTTTCTCTACCATACCAGCCATAGAAGTTTAACTTGGAAAGACTCCTCAAAATCCAATTTTTATTTCCTTAAATAACACTTTGAAACATTAATAGAATTTTAGCTCTCTGTTCCCTAACAATACCTTTAAAACATTAATAGAATTCTGAAGGATACAGATAATAAATATTTTCTTTATTACTTACTCTCATTCATGCAGGATAAATAAAGGATTTTGGCTTTCTGTATGGCTTCAGTGTCCCGCCTTCTACTGATTGATTTCTCCAAAAGTGCTAGAAAGGTGAAGAAAGTATTCATTAGTATTCACCCACACATGGTGCCAAATTGGAGGTCAGTCAATAATCATAGTCTCAGATTCCAGTAAATTAAATATAAAAACAGACAACTGTGGAAAATACAGATATATAAAAGAAATGGAGACAGTAGAAGACATTCCAAGTTGCCTGAGGTCCAAATAAAAGCAATTTAACATTCTCTTATCCAGGGCTCTCCTACTCAAAAGAACCCCAAAGTTCAACTTCCAACTGAGACTGGACTTTTTGCCAGGGTTAATTTCTTGTGTCACCTACAGAAAAGGAAGCAAAATTCATTTATTCAAGAACCAAAAATAACTAAATTCAGTCTGTTGTTTTTGTACCAAGTAATATTCTCAATGGAGGCAATTTCATCAGGGTCAAATTTCTTATGATTTCTTCCCAGCCCAGTCTCTCAGGGAGGTCACCTGGAAGAAATTTCCTATTAGAACTTTTATTCAATGTTGCATAAATATGCTGTGGACATGAAAGTATTTGTTTCGACAGGACATAAAGAAGCAAGATTGGAAAGTCTACCCAAATTGTCTGAAAATGTGCCCACTCGCACATGCAAAGTCCTGGCCATTTAAGTGAGGCCATGTGTGTGCAAATGTCTGCCAGATTCACTTGGAAAATGATTTCCTATTTATAAAATCACTAATAAGATTCTTTGAAGTTGGAAAATGGTAGTTGTCAGTCTTCTATGAAATAAGGACAGGAGAAAACAAACACTCAGGGGAACAAACTTCTGAAGAAAAAAAAAAAAGCACCTTGACTCGAGAGGATCAATTTACCAACACGAAGCCAAGCTGATAAATCCCTATGGTGAATGCAGCCCCTGTGGTACTGACTATTCCAAGTATGTGCAACTGCTGTTGTCAGAGCATTCGGGAAAACACCTAACAGCCTCCAAAATCAGAGTGCAGCAGATGTTCCTATGGTTCTCTGAAGAGCATCAAGACACGCGATGTACAATGCTAGTGAAACTGATGAATAATTACATATTCCCAGAAGAACTCACTTCTTTTAAACCAGAAGATCTACATTTCAAAACATGCAACCCAGAGGTCTTATCCAGTTTGTTTGGATTTTTTTAGATTTATTTTATTTTTGTTTGTATGTGTATGTGTGTGGGAGCATGTGTGCAAGTGTTCGCAGAAGCCAAAAGAGGGTGTCCGATCCCCTGGAGCTGCAGTTACAAACAGTTGTGAGCCACTCAGTGTGGGAGCTAGGAACTGAAATTGGGTTGTCTGCAAGAACAGCAAGTGCTCTTAACCTCTGCGCCATCTCTCTAGCCCCCAGCTTTTTTTAAATAAGCACCTGTACATAAAACAAGTCCGTATCACTAGATAGATTCCAGTGACTAAAGCTGGGTTGGATGTGGGCTTTTTCAATTATTTGTTTGGTGCTTCTTGTGCATTATCAGAGCATGAAAAGTGGGATAACTATCTCCAGGAATAAAGGAGTTTTGTTGTTTATTTCAACAAACAAACCTACTTCCATCCTAGTCATCTCACGTGCCTTTCTTCCATATTGCTTATGCAGTTATTACAGTCATTGGACTGTGGGGAGACATATTTGGAGGTAAATAATTCAAATTTCAGGTAGGGTTGTGATGAAGCTCTGAAATTATAAACACTCCATGGGTTGCAAACGTGAGTGTCCTAAGGACCAAGAAACAAGCCAGAGGAGCCAAAAGAACTAGAAGCATCCAATATTTACCTTTGTGTGCCTCCATGGTGTGCTTGTAGATCGCAGGACAGTAAAAAGAGGACACACACATGCTAAGCAGGGAAATCCCCAAATCCTAACGATGCACAAAGATCAATAATTTACATAGGTCAAAATTATGATTTCTGCCCAAATTTGGCTTTTCATAGAGATTCAGCCAGTTCATTGTCACATCTTTTTCCTTCCTGTCTCCCCTTTATCTTTGAATCCAAGCAGACAGAGAGCATTGCTATGCAGACAGTGATGTGGCAATCAGCTCCCAGCTCCATTTTATATATCTCTGCATGTGAATTAGTGAGAAAGGGAATAAGATCAAGCCTGGAGAGTCCTTAATAAGCAGCAAACAATGTCTGCCTATCACAGGCAATTACTCAAGTCCCTTATGTGTGGCTCATAAGTCACCCATTCAGGACCTTCCCAGTATAGCCAGTGTTATTTAAAGGAGGATTTTTCTATTACTCCTCCTATTTCTTACTATGTTCCAACAGAAAAAGAAAACAATTCACAGTACAGCACAGTCAATCTCAAACTTCAAAACTGCTTAGAAAAAATTCTTCTCCTCAACAAATCTTAACACTATGCATATTACATATTTCTTTTGTCCTTGTGGTACTCAAATAAAACTGGTTTTAAGAAAAATAAGACATCCAGGTATGGTGGCTCACATTTGCCATTCTACCCTTGAAGGAAGCTAAGGCAGGAGGATTGCTGTGAAATTCAGACCAGTCTGGATTGCTGAGTATGAAACTATCTCCTAAAGGAAATAAAGGGGGCTGGAGAGATGGCTCAGAAGTTAAAAGCACTGACTGCTCTTCCAGAGGATCCAGGTTCAGTTCCCAGCACCCAGATTGTATCTAACAACCATCTGTAACTCCAATTCCAGGGGATCCAAGACTCTCTTCTGGCCTCTATTAGCACTGTACAACACTGCACTTAACCACATGCAGGCAATGCACTCATACACAGAAAATAAAAATAATAAGGAAGAAAAAGATACGAGGAAAGTGGGCTTTCAAATCACACAGACAACTTTTAGTTTCAGCTATCTCCTAGCTAGAATTTAGGCAAATTATTTAATCTCTAAAAACTTTGCCTTTTCATCTGTAAATTTGGATGATACTACATACTTCCCAGGATGCAATAAAGATTTTCCAACTTTATTGCGCAGAAAATCTCAATTTCAGAGCCCAGAAACATGATAAAGGCTAATAATAAGTGGTAACTGGGCTGTGAATATAGCTCAGTTGGTCCATTCCTTACCAGGTATGCACAAAACCCTGGATTTGATGCCAGCATCGCATAAAGCAAACATGGTGGCATATGACTGCGATCCCAGCACTCAGGAGGTAGAGGCAGGAAGATCAGAAGTTCAAGGTCATCCTCAGCTATGTGTAAGTTTGAGGCCAGTGTGGGCCACATGAGAGCTGGTCTCAAATAAAAGTGGTAGTGAGATGGAGAGATGGCTCAGTGGTTAAGAGCACTCGTTGCTCTTGCAGAGGACCCAGATTCAATTCTCAGCACCTACATGGCAGCTAACAACACCCTCTTCTGGCCTCCACAGGCACTGCACAACACGGGTGCACTTACACACAAGGGGGCATAACACTCAAACACATAAAATTAAAAATAAAAATAAATAATTTTTTAAAGTAGGAGTTTATACAGCATGACAACCCAAGTTAACCATATACAAAATTGGAACATCAGCCAAAGTATAATATACATTCCACAGATCATGATTTGAAAAGATTCCACAAAATAAACACACTGAAATAAGCAACACTATTATAAAACTCACAGACGCCCCACGGTATCCCGTCCTGTCACTTCCCCCAGCCATGACAACCGGCATTCTCCTTCTTTGTTTTTGATATTTTCATTTTTTTTGTGTGACTCTGGGTTAAACTCAGGACCTGTGTATGCTGAGCAAGCTCTCTATTACTGAGCTTGAACCCCTAGTCCAGCACA
Source organism: Eospalax fontanierii (assembly GCA_035773235.1). Taxonomy (NCBI): domain Eukaryota; kingdom Metazoa; phylum Chordata; class Mammalia; order Rodentia; family Spalacidae; genus Eospalax; species Eospalax fontanierii. The sequence continues at coordinate 19,627,458 of CM069525.1, read as the reverse complement.
AATGTGATTATTCAAGTCTCAGCTCTGTTTCACACATTTGCATAGTTTACCTTTTTCTTTCGACTTGAAAAGGTTCTTTATCTAGTCTACACATGTCTTTTCTTGAACACAACATGTACTGCAAAATCTTCTCTCATGCCATATGCCAAAGTGGCAAATAACCCAAGAAAATTAACTGAGATAGACTAAAACGTCTCCAGTGTGTCTGTTGAGGAAACCCACCTCTCCAGCTTCACTAGTCAATCATTTGCTCCTAGGACCTCCCCCTACAGAGGCAGGTTTACCTTAAGTTATGTTAAATAGATGGGCAGAATATTTAGTATGTTAATGAGGTGGTGAGTTTTTATTCCCTGCAATTTCATCTTCTGGTGCTGTACTCTCTAATTCTCGGCCCAGAGAGTCCAGTCACTGGTCCAGTTAAATAAATTTGGCTGATTCGGAACATCTGGAGTCTGAGTGGTCCTTTCGTCATAACACATAGACCTCATTTTCTTAGTGATATCTTGTGATGAACTAAAATTCCACATGGAAATATATTTCAGTTTGTTCATTTCCTTCTTAATAATTAATATGCTTTGTTATTTAAAAGATCTTTGTCTATCCCCAAAATTACCTAGAACTTTTATTGTTTCACATTTGTATCTATGGTCCTTCTAGAATTTCTTTTTGCCCATGGTGTGCACAGTCAAGGTTGACCCCATAAGAGATGAATCATGAGCGGATTTTAATAAATAAAATATTTTGGCCATTGTATTTCAAATAACATTACCAAAGATATTTTGGAATGAAAAATTGGCATTGGCAATAGCTAGTCTCCATTAAATTGAGTACTCTTTTAAGCAAGGGCTGGGTCACATTCAAGTCTGAAACTCAAGGCCTAGAGCTTAACATGCATGGCTGGTGCTTAGCAAATACTGGCTGAGTTAAGTCCTGAAAAGGAAAGAAATAGAAATAATTGTCCATCCAACTGCAAGGGAATTGTACAAAGCTATGCTGACTACTTTTATCATTTCTTTTCATCTCTGCAGTTTTTTCACATTTTAGTCTCTGTATCATCCAAGATTTCATTCATCTGTTTCCATGAATGCAAGTTTGATTTGACCAGTTGCCTCATCTTAATTGCCCATTTCAATGCCCTGCTCTTCAGTTCGGGGAGGAAAATACTTAGCATTCTTGTTCTTTTCGGCTCGGACGTCCAGAGAAGACTATCAACCCTAGTCCCTCAGCTCACTCTTCCTGCTCAGGTGGCATTTACTGAGCTCTGTAGAAAAGAAGAAGAAATTTTTGAAGGAAGGATGAGACTCCTGAGGACTTCACAGTACCCTGCTGAATCGGAAGTTCACAGCATCCATGTACAGCTGAGGGTTTTTAAAGTTTTTGCAATCCTTAGGACTGCTTAGTGAGTAAACTTTTTTTTTAATTCCAGGTATGCAAAGTCTCAGACATATGAGGAAATGCTTCCAAGAACCTTCATGCTGAGCTGACACCACGTAAATGACATGGCTGGAGAGACTTACCATGCTGTGTACCTTATATTGTCTCCTAACAGATTTCCAGAGATTTCTATCTGCTCCTTTTTTGCTAGCTCTGAAGGAAATCGTTGGGTTGTTAAGAGACCAGAGGATACTGGAGCTATTTTGCTCAATTTGCTTAATTTGCACTTGAAAACTTTCACATCAACTTTCACTGAGGTTAATTCTGAATTTCCTTCAGATTATGGCAACACTTCTCTTTGGAAATCAAAGGGAGTGCCTTCTTAATTCTAGTGAGAGAAAAGAACATGCAGACTGCAAACTTCAGAACACCAAATGTGTTCTTGAAGCTCCCACACCTATATAATGAACAGAATGTTCTCTAGACCTATATATTTTTTAAACCTATCATACCATGGCCTGGTTTCTCCTTGGGTGATACTTAAAAAACCACCTTTGGATGGTCCATGGTGGAATGTCACCTCTAATCTTACTATTTTTAGTCCTTGTTGATTTTCTAGGCTGCAGACTTCAATTTGGTTTCCAGGCTCCTTGGCTTATTTACTGTACTGAAAAAAAATTTAATTTTTCTAACTCACACACCATGGGTATTAAAGCCTTATGCAGTAAAACCTGGAGACTCTAAATCAGCTTGCAAAGCCCGATGTTATTCCCATTAAAAAATAAAATTCAAGTTAACCAAGTCACGGTCCATGGATTCTATAACCCTCATCTTTTTACACGAATTGCATGACACTCAGCTTTACAGTTCCTCAGCCCCACAGCCAGTCAAGCATGGGATTAACTGAGTCTGTTTGACATACTGAAAAGACAATAAGAACTGATATTTCTCATTCTTCTAGAAAACTCCCACCTACATATAGCAAGAGAAACTGTCAGAATAATTTTCTCTGTTCATTTTTTATGATTATCTTATAAGTGATAATTGTTGGTTAGCATCAGCCTGAGTGAAAGGGGCAAGGATGATTTTAGGAGGATTAAAATCTCTAACTCATTCATCTAAATCATGGGTTACTAACTAACACAAAAATACCCCCTTTTAACACAAAGGACCTCTTTGCCCAGAATAAAATCAATTTTAAAAAAAACTGCCAAATACCACAAAACTCTAATAGAAAGTAATTCTTTTATTAGGTTCACTTACAAGTGAATCAATTTATAAGGATTATACTTATGAAGGTTACACTTTAAAATAATTTAAATTTTCGCACTGCTCTTTGATAGCGCAGCATTACATGAACCTGCCAATATCACATTTAAACTCAGGAAAATACCTTTACTATTTAGATAATCCAATGTAAAGCCTTTTCTGAACTTGAAATCATTAAAATCTATATTCAGTTTTACCCACGGTAAAAATTCTCATCTGTTCTGGTTTTGGGGTTTTTGTTGGTTTTCCTTGTTGTTGCTGCTGTTTCCCTATACTTATTTCAACCTCAGGTGAAGGCCCATGAAGGGCTGTATTCTCTCTGCATGGGTTTTCCTGAGCAGTCCTGAGATATCCAAGGACCCAATAATAATACTGCTCATTATTAGGGATTTGTTCCGTGTCTGGTATATTGTTCTTGACCGCAGTTAACCTCCCAAGCATCCCTACGAATCATGTATCATTAACTCCATTCTGCAGGCTGAACGAAAAACTGTAAGAATTTGTCCAAGGAGACTCAGCTAATAAAAGTCAGATCTTGGATCTGGACCCAGCTCTGTGACTCCTGCTCATCTGAACATCAAATACCCAGCAAAATTCCATAAATTGTTTTCCCTGTGATATAGCTAGGCACCCAGTTGCTAGAGGCACTAGTGCCCTTGTGGAATTTCCCAACAGATTCCTCAACCATAACTGGAGCAAAGGCCTTTCCTGACTATATATGCAGCCTTGCTGGCTTACAGTAGAGGAGTGACTTTGTATACTCCTTGCTCTGTCATCCTATTTGTGATCAGGAACATACGTTCCTGAGGTACCAAGTCAGAGGTGGGAGAGTTGGTAAGGATGGAGCAGAACCAAGGTAGCACATGCCCAAGGCTTCCTTTCACTTCATGCCCTACTCTAAGCCAGTGTTGTCCAAACTTGAGTGGGCATCAGAACCATCAAGAAAACTTAATGTATATGTGGTTGGACCCTTGCAGAGTATCTGATTCGGTATATCTATGGTAGAGTCTGTGATTTTACACTTCTAACAAACTCCAAGTTAATGCTGATGCTGCAGGTCCAAGGAACACACTTTGAATACCACTACTTTAAACCGGCTGTACTTGCCAGTCTTTCTTGAGGTCAATTCTGTCCCATTCAAAACCAAGTAAGGAGCTTTGAGGCTTCCTTTGTTCACTCTACAACTTCATATCTTTTCTCGTTATTCTGTGCGTGTGCATGTGTATGTATGTGCATGCTTCTGTGTCTGTGTTCAAATACATATATGGGCACATACATGTGGAAGCCAGAAGACTGTCTCCAAAGTCATTCCTTAGACACCATCCACCTTACATGTGTGTGTGTATACGTGTGTGTGTGTGTGTGTGTGTTCATGTGTGTGGTGTCATGCTCTATGTGTAGAGGTCAAAGGACAAACTTGGATGTTGGTCCTTGTCTTCCACTTTGTTGTCTGACATCGCTTACACGAGACTACTGGTCCATGAGCTTCTGGGGATTTTCCTATCTTTAACTCCCATCTTCCCATGGTTGTACTTGAATTATAGGTGTTCCCTATGGTTCTGGCCAGTTTTCACATGGATTCTGAAGATCTGAACTTAGGCTTTTACAGTTGCACAGCAAATGCTTTCCCTAGACTCCCTCCTTCTTTATTTTTATTTTTTAGACATGGTCCCTCACTGGCCTGGAACTTGCCAAGTGGCTAGGTTGGCTGCCTAGCAAGCTCCAGAGATCCACCTGTCTCTGCCTCTCCAGGTCTGACATGACAAGCATCCACCACTAATCCAGCTTTTTACAGAAGTTATGAGGACAGAATGCAACTAGGTATCTCGCCAGCTGTTTTTATTTCCTGCTTTTGTTTTTGGGTGGTAGGATTGATTGTTATTTTTGAGACAGGATCTCTAGTGAAGGCTGGCTTCAAACTCCCTTAGTAGTCAAGGATGACCTTGAACTTCTGATCCTCCTGCCTCCGCTGCCCAAGTGTGGGGATTATAGGCATTAAAAACCATGCCAGATTTTATGCAATGCTGAGGATCAAACCTAGGGCTCTATACAAGCTGGCACACACTCTACCAACTGAGTTATACAAGTAACCCTACAACTCCACTTTAATTTAGTGCCAATGTTCCCTAAGGATAGCACTAAATACTTTGTTTTGCTTTGGAAACTTTCTCCTTGGTTTTGGATCTTGTTAGCTCCTCAGATTTGCCTTTCCTAGTTTTAGAAAGGTCCTTTTGTAAAACTGAAGTGCAATAGGGATTTGAGGTGAGGGATGATTTTTTGTTTTTGGAGGTGGGGGTGATCTATGCTGTACCAGGAAAACTTACAATGTAGAAAAAACTGACACAGGACGCTTATTTTCAATTGTAGTTGGAGCTATGCCCTAGAGGGAAAAAGAGTGGGGTAAACACTGCATTCCTGAAATCCTAAAAAATCTGAGCTCTAGACTTCCTGATTCCTACGAAAGCAGCACCCAAATGCTGTAAACATGGGTTTCCAAAGCCACTTTCCAACTAACCCCTGCTTTCACTCCCACCTTGCAGGAGGAGGTGAGAGATGAACAGGTTCTATTCCTGGCTTTTCAAATCACAATGTCTGGTCCCGGGAGACTGTGTCTCTAGAATTGACCATGGAGGATTAGAGACAAGCCTCCTTTTACTTCTCTATTCAGAGTCTTCTCCTCACAAAGAAAGGAAGCAATAGTCCCTTTAGTGTAAGCAGTGAACCCAAACAGGACTGGGAGAACAAGTGCTGACTAGAATGCCTACCTGATGCCGTGGCAGCTCCCTGACTGGGCATACGTGGAATTTCCTAAGGTCACAGAAACCAGAAGCAACGGAAGTGATGCAATAACCCTGCCTGTTGACTTAAGAAAAAATTGAGGAAAGGATAATCAATATGCTTCAGAATTTCCTGCAACTAACTCTCCCCTCATTTGGATGGACACAATGGGACCTGCTGAACTGGTGTCCAATACATCAGCTTCCACCTCCAAGCTATTCTCCACAGGCAGCCAGTATGCTCCAGCAAAGCACATCACTCATCGGGTCCCTGGACATGACATGTACAAATGGCTTCCTATTGCCTTAGGATAGAGTCTAAGATCTTTACACAGCCTACAAGGCTTGCATGCTCTGGCCTCTGCCTTTCTCTTCAGTTTTGTCTTTTAACTTTTAACTCCCTTCCCAGCCAGAGCTCCAATCACACTGGGCTTCTTGCATTTCCTCAAAGACACCAGCTGGACAGAGCCTCGGCTCCTACAGCTCTTTCCGCCTGGGTTAAAATCAGAGACATTTGAAATGGTAGACCCATAATCTGTGGGGGACAAATTATATGGCTGGATTGGTTTGGTAAAGTCACATGATTTCCTTGACCTTCACTTCCTCGGATGTAGGGCAAAGACAGAAATAAACAATGATGGCTGCCGACATCACAGAATTAGATAGTAGACTGAGGGCAAAAACAAATGACTCTCTTAAGGATTAAACAGTATAAAAATGCTTGGGCCTTTGGGAAATGAGTTTATGAGTTTAGGATGGACCAGCAGGTGCTAGAAGCAGTTCAATGAGGAACTTAATCTAAATCGCCACTATAGGAATCCTCTGCACTAAGTAACGGGCAAAACTGTAGCTTAGCACATATTTGTGTTTGTGCATTTTTCTCTGTCACAAATATCTGTTTTTACATGTATTTTAACTGTTCATTATACAGAATTCCTTTCTCATTTAACAAAAGGTCTATGAATGTTTTAAAAGTATCTCCCACTATGCAAATATCAACATCAACACCAGTGAGGCTATCTAAACAAACATATCTCATTTATGACAAGCTAGTATCCAACCAACATACAATTAATTTTCCTGTTACAGGTAGTACCTTTTTACGATGTTCTCTTAATGCTTTAAAGCAAATAGTCCATCATTACTAATTCATTAAGCGTCCACACAGAAGCTATTAATCACGAAGAACTAATGTGGTATTAATGGATAGGTTATTAATCTACAATTACATGTAGATTTCCTAATAGATTCAAGTTTCCCAAGTATTTTAAGGAGGAAAGCAAAAGAAAATGAAATGACAAAAAAAATCATTCAGAAAACTAATTAACGGAAGGGCAGTTCTCTCCTTGTATCACAAGAGAAAGAATTAGTGCTTTCTTTTTTGTACCCTAAGAAATCTTTGCATTTATGCAGTACGATATTTGCAACACATAAGTTTTCATCAAAATGATATGAATGGAGAAAAAAACTAAAACTTCCATACACCCTGGAGAGAAACTGAATGTTTTCTCTGACAGACTGTTTCCTTCAGTGTACTAAAACCCAAACTACTCAATATGTGGTCTCTACATTAGCAGTGGGGGCAGCATCTGAAAACTAAACACCTTTAGGTCCCTTCTCATATCTATTGAATCATGACCCACATTTCAACAAGATTCTGAGGTGACATGTGTGTACAGTCAAGGTTGAAATGAACTGTACAAAATCACAGCTTTGTACTTGCAAACTGTAGTAAATGGAAAAAGTGGGAAGCACTGTGTAACCACCTTAACACACTAAAATAGGGGTATGTTCAGATAGAGACATCAGGTCCGGCTCAAATTGTTTAAAGTTCATAAGCAAAGGGGAGATGGAAGTATTTAGTGACTACCAGAAACATAACTTGGCTGGGCCAAGTTGGGCAGGTCTGAAATCCAGCTACATGGGAATTCAAGTACTGTCTGGACTATAGCGCCAGTTCAAGGCCAGCTGGGCATATTAGCAATGACCTCAAAATGAAAACAAAAATACAGAAAGGGCTAGGGTTACAACTTAGTGGTAAACTGTTTACCTAGCATGTATGGAGGCCCTGGGTTCAACCCCAAGTACTCCAAAAATAAAAAGCAATGTAACTTATATATCATATTCCATCAAATCCAAGATGAACAATTTTTCACAGTTGTTTTGTTTTGTTTGAAACAAAGTCTCACTAGATAGCCCTGGCTGGCCTGGACCTCCCTATATAGACCAGACTGGCCTCAAACTCATAAAAATCCACCTGCCTCTGGCTCCTGAGTGCTGGGATTAAAAGCATGTGCCACCACACCCAGCCTAATTTTTCACATCTTAACATCTCTGAAACTCCATTTCATCCTAAAACCGTCTACCAGTCCCAGTGACAACATAGTTGCCAATGCTTGTCTAGGTACAAACTTGATTGGGACCACTCCTAGAGTCAGTATCTTAAATGAGCTGGATACAAGGTTGATAAGCTGTCACTTAGAAAGTCCCAAAACATTTCACCACAATTTAACAATGAAATGAAAATTTACTGCATATACTACAAAGCTATCTTTGTGGAAAATACCTGAGATAATTAATTGAGGACAATTTGCCAAGAAATGTTGAACCTGGGATGAATAGATGGCTCAGTGGTTAAGAGCACTTGCAGAGGACCAGTTCAGTTCCAGCACCCATGTAAGGAGGCTATGAGAGACTTTTAATTACAGTGAATTCAACACCCTTTTCTGGCCTCCACAGGCACTTCATTCATGTAGGCACACACACACACACACACACACACATACACACATAGGCATATATATATATATATATATATATATATATATGATTTAAAATAATTTTAAAAATTAAAAGAAATGTTGAATCAGATAGGAGAGGAGGCCAAAATATAATTAAGATATATTGCATAAAATGCACAATAATTCAAAATATAAAAATATATATTGAAAAAATATTCGGGCTAGAGAGATGGCTCAGCAGTGAAGAGCACTAGATGCTCTTGAAGATGACCTGGGTTCAGTTCCCAGCACCCACATGACAGCTAGCAACCGTCCATAACTCCAGTTCTAGGGGAATCCGACACCTTCCTCTGGCCTCTGTGGGCATTGCATGACACAAGTGCACTTACATACATGCAGGCAAAACACTCATACACATAAAATAGAAATTAATTAATTAATTAAAAACATTGTATCATTGCTTACATTAGTTTCACACACGATAAGTAATAGCACACATTACAGTTGCCAATACTTTTGATGCAATGAAATATGGCATTAATTTTGTGACAGCTATGGAAAACCACAGTATTTGTGCATTCGCTGGCTTAATTTTAAGCTAAATAAATATAATTTACAACACTGCACACAACTAAAGAGTCACCATTTTGGAAGAATCAATATTTTAATTCTGGAAATAATAAATACATCAAGAACATTAAAGCTGTTGGATTTAAGCAAAAGATACCAATAAAAAAATTCTTTCATATGACTCCAAAGGCATTTTGGGGACAACTGAACCTCTGAATGAGATGACAGGTTTTATCCCTGAGTGCTGGGTTTCATATTCAGGTCTCTGGGACAGAAATAACAAGTTTAGCCAAGTGGAGATCTGAGGATGAGGCTGCTGGCGAGAACAACTTCATGAAAATTCTGAGACACACTAAGCTAGGCAGACTTCAGACCTCAGCAGGAACCACAAGTACCTCTTCTCCTCACCCAGCACCTCCCACGAGTTCCCCATGAGACACATTTCATTCTGGCAATGGCTTGCCTTGCAGCTTTCAACGCACCCCCACCCCCGCACCAGCTTCCTCTTCTCCACAGCTCAGAGGTTCCAGAATGACACCAAAACCTTTGACCTCAATTAACAGAACGGGGTTTCACGTCTTAATTTACTTCCACTGGTGTGGATCCAGAGTAAGGCACAGCCCAGAGATAAGGGGAAAATGTCTTTTCTGTTCTTAAATTATTCCAAGGTCTTGGATAAAATGTTGGGAAATGTAATGTGAAAAAATATAAGAAATTAGCTAGGATATTGCTTGGCATTTCTTAATAACTAGCAAAGTATACTGATAGAGTAGCCATTTTGAATGGTTCTCATGTCACAAAATTGACAGAATCTTCCCCTGTGGACAATGGCTACAGGTATCCACTCAGTCATTTAAGACATCACTTAGTGGAGAGTAAAGTGCTTAAGATCCTGGAATCCCAGCTACATCCCAGACTAAAAACATCAATTCTGAGGATGGCGCAGGCATCTGTGTTTCATAAGCACCACAGTGATTCTATCATGCAACTAGGGCTTGAGAACCAGGGTTCTAGAACTGTTCTACCCAGAACAGATGCCAGCAGTCATGGAAACTTGAAGTGTAATGGTTTAAATGGCTGCCAGTGCTAGATGGACAACAGATTGTGAAGACTTGATAACAAAAAATGCTGGAAAATAACTTACAAGCACATTTTTATGCTGATCCAATACTGAAATGGTAACTTGGGACATATTCAATGAAATGCTTGGTTACAATTGTTACTCTTTTCATGTGGTTATTAGGAAACATAAACTGGCATGTGCTTTTCATTCTTGACCCACATCATATTTCTACTAGACAATATTACCTTTATAGGTCACTGGTGTGAAGAATATGAATAAATTACCCTCTGTAAGCCTCACTTTTCTATAAAATGGGGATAATAGCACCTTCCTCAGTCTCAGGGCTTTCCCCTCATGCTAAGGGCAAACAACTTGAATTCTAATTCTGGCTTCATTTCCTTCTGGACTAATTATTACAATACTTGGGTACTCTGATGCCTCATCTGCTATATTCAGGTAAATCATGAAGTTTATAGGCATGCTGGTATCTCAGTTTAGACAGTTCAACAAATGAAAGTAAGAGTACCATTGAAAACAGTGGCATCTCTAGGAAGTGCCTGGTCTTGTTGGTCCCGTCCCTGTGCAACATACCCTTATAACTTCTGTAACCTATTTAAGTCTCCTTCACAGTAATCAGTACCAAGTCTCTCTGTTACTAAGTCAAGAGAGAAATGGGTATCTTGGCACATTGTAAAGATGCTTGGCCTGTCACCTTCAGTCAGTTGAAAGCTTCTAAATTGATCTATTCAGGGAATCTGGAAATAGAAGTAAGAAAGTTGCAACTCAGGTCTGTCATATACTTTCAACATACAACCACCATTTTACTATTTCTAATATGCCTTCTTGATATCCTTGATCAAGAAGAAGGTGACAGAAGTAACAGATTCTCCCATCTCTTCTAGTTTAGGGCAAAGGAAACCCTGAGTTCTCTGCTTCTGCTGTAAAGTCTAGATACCCGTGGATATTCTTACATAGAATCCCACATTCTCACTCCAGTTTCTGGCAACCAGCAGCAGGAACACGTGGCTACTTGGAGGGCCTTCAGGAATTAGAATCACCCAAGTGAGTACGCCTCCCAGCTGTTACCACCAAAGCCAACCGAGCATCTTCTTCACTTGCCAAGCAGTCACCCTCTTTCAGGAAGTGGTTTTTCAAAGCTATGCAACCCTTCCCTGCAACTGCAAAGTAAAATCCACTTACATACACTAACCATGCAAAATAGAACCTGGGTGTGGTCAGGTGGAAAAGTGGCACCGTGGGTGTGTGGAGCTTTCTTTCTCAGAACACACACGCCCTGTGTCATTAGTCACGCCAAAGAATGTGTATTTACTTGAAAGAAGCAAATTTAGTCAACTGTCTACCAGAGTAAAATGTTTCCTTCCTCCTCTGATAGTCACTCTCACAGGAAACTACTCATAATGTGCTGCCATATTTAGGCAACCAAAATGCCCCTTGTCTGCTCTCCCACTCTTTTTTGCCATCAAATTTCCCAAGTAGCGAATTTTTAGGCTTTTGTTCACTTCTCAGAAACCTCAGTATTCTCTGCAAGTTAAAAATCACACAAAAAAAGAATTTCCACAGCCTTCATCCACATCTCATTCTTATCATCTGTTAGCAAAACAGAACTCTTTATCTTTTCCTTCCAACAAAGTAAAATGTCTTATCCCCGCAACCTCATGCTCAGCACCTCCACATCTATTGCCTCTCCCACCCTGCTACAGCCTATAACCCTGAGTTCAGCCAAAGGTTCTTGTTTTCAAAAAAGGACAAGCTAGCTCTTTCTTACATCATGGTCTATGTTCTTACAAATGGATACCCTACTTAGTGTATTACCTTTTCCATCATTAGTTCTGTTCCTTAATGGTTCTAACTACATCATGACAGAGGCTACATCATTTATAGTCTAGAGTTGATCTTTAATTCCTGAATCCATGATAAGTTGTGGCAACCGTTAGTAAGTTCACCTGAATTTTTCCATGGCGTAAGCAATCCTTCATCAGTTCAAGAGTTATTGTTGGTACAAACCTCTGAACGCAAATGTCCAGTTTCATCAAATATCCTTGGAAATACACATTAACTGACAGTAATGTGCTCATTACCCAGAGAGTCTAGACAGTGGACTGTTCAAAGAACTTTGTAAACATAGGTTCATGGAGGAAACCACTTATTCTGAAACACAGTTAACAAAACCCTTTTGGGTTTACCATGTGATTCACAAGATATGGGCTACTTCATCAACTCATTAAACAAGACCTAAGAGTAGGTCTAGAACTGCTATGATTTTGAAATAGTGATGCAAGGAGATACTATTTCAAGATACCTGAAACCTCTGTAATGACTTAGAAAAATAACCACAAAATGCTCTTCAGTAACAAAGTCACAAGCCCCACAACATCTGTCAAAGGTGAGTGTAAATAGAAGTTCCTTTTTAATCATTCAAGTCCTTAAGTTCTGTCACTAGTTCTCTTAGAGGCCTGTGCAACTGAGTTAAGGATCCCATAAGGATGGGAGGGAAAGAGAGAGAAGATGAAATTGGCAGGGAAAAATTTTTAAGCAGTACCTAGTTCTAGACCACATAAGGTCTACAAATTACCTATACCCTATCACAGGGTAGGATCCTTAAAATGTGATTAGACCCTTATGAATCAATTAATAGTGTTACTTTGGGACTGAGTGAACTATCATTGGAGTTTTACCTCCTTTTCCCTCTTCCTCATGTGCTTGCTTGCCCACTCGCCATGTAATGACAGAGTATGAAGGCCCTCACTAGAGGCCAGTACCAGGCTCAATCATCCTGGAGAACCATGAGCTAAATAAACTTCCACTGTTTATAATTACCAGGCCTATGGTATTCTGTTATACTATCACGAAACAGATTAAGACATACTTTAGGGCTGAAGAGATGGCTCAGTGGTTAACAGCACTGGCTACTCTTGCAAGGGAGCTGGGTTCAACTCCCACCACCCACATGACAGCTGGCAGCCATCCATAACTCCAGTTCCAGGGGAATCCAATGCCTTCTGATTTCTGAGGGCATTGCATAACACGGGTGCACTTACATACATGCAAGAAATATACTCATACAAGTAAGTTTTTTTTTTTTAATTTAAAAAGACATGCTCTAACTTCTCATGCTTACCCTCAAGCTTGCCTCTTTCAGGATAAGTTTCATTTATGCTATGTCGAGAGTTTGAGGAAATAGTAGGTCATAGTGTTTTACTTCAATAGTGTTAAAGTTTTGGGATCAATTAGTATTTTTATTTCTTCAGCATCTACTATGTGTTAAAGGCTTTTAAAATGTTCATTTAATCCCTGTGAAATTAATGATAATAATAAATTCCATTTATGGGGCCGGAGAGATGGCTCAGCAGTTGAGAGCACTAGTTGTTCTTGCAGAGGACCCAGGTTCAGTTCCCGGAACCCATAGGGCACCTAACAACCATTGAAAACTCCAGTTCCAGGGATCCAACTCTCTCTTCTGACCTCCTTGGGCAATGCACAACATGAGTACACTTACATACATGCACATAATACACTCATACACATAAAATAAAAATCATGAATAAAATATTTTTAAATAGATTCCAGTTACTTAATCCTATGCAAAAGAATTTTCCTGCATCTTACTGAATGTCCTTCAGTGTCACCAGAGAGGAAACTAAGACACAGGAAGTGGTGGCTTGCTCATGGTCACACAGTTTATGAGTGGCAGAATCTCAATTCCTTTCAGAGCCTAAACTTGTGAACTTCATGCTGCAAGTTCTTATTTTTCTCACCTGTACTTGCATAAAATCATACCACTAAGGAGTCTTAAAGGGCCAAGATTCTTCTCACTACCCAGGTCTCTCTCTGTCCTGCCTCTGTGAGACTACAAAAAGCACATGAAGAGTGACAAATAATCCATCTTCCCTTCCTTCCAGGGGGAAACCCAGCTGCATCTCAGAATACTTCTGGGACCATGTGCAGGGTTCAGGCACAGAGAAAGAAGAAAAACTAAACTCCATTCCTCACTCAGTTATCCACCACCACCTTTGCACCTGACTGCATACAAAGGAAACATCCTTCTCTCTTTTCTTCAGCAAATATTACTGAGTACCTCCTCTGAGATTTTCGATCTGGCTCTTGCGGAGCTGCCAGTCCACATGCGTGATGATGAGCACAGATAAGAACAAGCAAGGAGTATATCCATAAAATAATTTCAAATGACTAGAAGTGTCATAAATTAATACAGAGGATGTGGAGATGGTGTGTGTGTGTGTGTGTGTGTGTGTGTGTGTGTGTGCACGTGCGCATCTATATCTGTGTCTGGGATGGATCCCAGATCTGGCTTATATTAAGCATTCAGTTTATCACTGAGCTATACTTAGCCCTATATCTAATAAACCTGTTTTCTGACCCTTCTGGAGTACTGAAATCCATTTGAATTTATTCCCAGATAGCTCAACTTTAAAAACATCCTATTCAAATCTCTAAAGCAGCACTGTCTGATAGAAATATTATCCAAACCGCATGTGGAATTTTTAACTTTCTTATAGCAACATTTTAAATAAGTGAAAAAAGAAATAGATGGTATTGTTAAATAATATAGTTTGTTTATCCTAATATCTCTTGAATGTCATTTTGACAAGTAACCACTGGCTGTAAATGAAATCATCAATTTACCAGTGAAAGAATGTAGATTTTTATTTCAATTTGAAGTATATTTATACTTAGGACATCTCAATTGCAAATAACCATGTTTAAGTATGCAAAAACCATACCTGCTATATATATAATATATATATGTATATTATATATATATTATCCAAAGCCAAAAAGATAAATCAATGGGTAAATCCTAAGGACCTTAGTGATCCTGGAACCCACATGGTAGAAGGAGAAAACCAACCCCACAAAAGTGTCCCTGACCTCCACACATGCACTGTTGTCCAGCTCTCACCCCCATACACAAGAAAGAAAGAAAGAAAGAAAGAAAGAAAGAAAGAAAGAAAGAAAGAAAGAAAGAAAGAAAGAAGAGAAAAGAAAGAAAAAGAGTTTCCAGGGGATGAAGAGATGGATCAACAGTTAAGAGCACTGATTGCTCATGCAGAGGACCTGGATTCAATTCCCAGCATCCACATGGTGGCTAACAGCATCTATAACCTAATTCCAGGGGGTCTGATGCCTTCTTCTGACCTCTGAGTACACAGCATGACACAGGTGCACTTACACACATGTAGGCAATATACTCATACACATAAAGTAAAAAGAAAAAGAAAAAATGAGTCTCGATTCCAAACACCTACTGGAATACTTTACTATGTAAAGATCAAAATATCTATGAGTATAGACTAAGGGGCTGTATTCATCTTTGTATTTCAAATTTTTTAATATTTTATTTATTGCACTTTTTGGTTATATAAGCCACCATATTTCCTTTATTTCCTAAGCCAGTTGGAGTTGGAGCTTCTGTACTTGTAATTGAAAGCAAATCATGCTGGGGAAAAAAGTGAATTTTCATTAAGTAGTCTTGAGTTCACAGATAACTTAGTGCAATTTTTCCATATGGGGAATGCTCTACAATAGCCAGTTTCAATTTCAAATGTGTAAATTCATTAAGTATGTAGCAAATGAAAATAAAAGAACAAACAGCACATAGGAGATAGAAGTATCAGATACACAGCAAAACATCATCAAACGGGGACTGATGACATCCATCAGAAACACCTGGAGTGGTTTCTGATTGAAAGACCAAAAAGTAGCTTCCTCAAACAGGTGCTTACAACATCCAGCAGAAATGACTGGGGAAATTCTGCTGAAACTGTTGTGCTGAAGTCATAGAGATTTTTAGACACATGAAGTAGTCTCTCAATGGATAAATTTCCACCTTTTTTTCGCATCACAGGCATTTTTATACCATGGGATAAACAATATTAACCTCTGTTTGAAATGGCGTACCTTCCAGATGATCCCAAAGACAAAATGTTTTTAATACCCTTAGCTGTTTGCTGTTTTACTTTCTTCCTATTACTGGTCCAGGGGACCAGCCTGCCCCAGGACAGGGAGTCTTAGAGGAGAGTTGAAATAAACATGCTTGCTTGTTTTCAGAGTCAGCTCTTAAGAAGTTCAAACAGCATATGACAATTTACCAACATATTTCCACAATCAAATGCTATGTATTTCAATCTATTTGAAGTCCACATATTTTTCCAATATTAAATATCAAATGACTTAGGACAAGTGCAGTGACTCAAACTGGGTCCTATGAAGAATATCCAACTTATTGGTATAAGCTAATAAAGGAAGAACTATGCTAAAGGTACAGCGAAAGAGATCACATCTTAAAATCAAATGGAGAAAAGAAATGGTTTACCTTCTAGGTGTTCTCAGTGGCACAATGCTTTAATACCCTTAGCTGTTTGCTGTTTTCTTTCTTCCTGTTACAGGCAGGGGGCCAGCCTGTCACCAGACAGAAAGTAAAACAAAGGCATGCACTAGAAATATAAAGAGACATATAAGAAGAAAACCAAAAGGGCAGACTGCCACAACCACTGGAACACCAGCTTTTATACCATGGCCTCTGTAGATCGTTTCACTGTTTAGAAGAAGAATATATCCCAGAGACAGATACATTCATAAGTTTTGCAATTATCAAAAAGAAATTAATTTCTGTATCTTATCAACTGTTAAGCTTTTTGGAAAACTTCTTTCCCAACACATATACACACACACACACAATGCCAGACTCCAATAATGTATGAGTAAGAAAAATGGGAAGACAAAACAAGTTAAATTATTTCAATTCACATTTCAAGAGCTTTCAGTTCAACAGCCTCTGTATTTCTAAAACTGGCAGTGGCACATGCATAACCAAGCAATTTGTTGCTTCCTATGTTGCCTCATACAAAAAAGCCAACAAGATCTAAGAAAATAGGAATCTTCTATCAATGTGTGCACCCAACTTGTACAGGAGAATCACTAAAAATAATCAGAATGAGTTTTCACTAGCAATAAAATTGCCATGTCTGAAGCCAGTCTTGTCTTCATAGTGAATTCCAAGCAAATCTAGGTTACAGATGGAACACTGTCCTAAACAAAAGCCCACCACAATAGAGGACTGATCTTTAATACTTCCTTATCTTAGTCCCACTTTCACCAGTCTAATGTCATTTGTCTCAACAAACACCATGAAGTTAAGGCTCAAGTTGATACATTATTATTCTATGTACATAGTCTGAGGAAAATGGCACAATTCATCATCACATCTTCAATAATCTGAACCTCCTAATTAGGAAATGAATTTACATGGGTTTAACTGAATTTCTCAGGTTTCTATCACCCATGAAAAATGATTTGGCTAGGATCATTTATGGAAAAAGTAAGATTATAAAGACAATAGGTATTTACAAATAAATAACTGATCTAGAATCACAATCCTATTTAACTGCACATTACTACTGAGTCTCTACTTCATCTTGCTGTTCTATTACAATTATGATTCAAAACAATATACTGCATTTCTTCACAAAATATTGGTCAAGATAGCTATCCCATAATAAAAAAGATCTGGTCCTACTTTGAGTCATCTCTCTTCTATCTGACACAAGTATTCTAGCTCATTCATTGCTCATGTTTAGGAGGCACCCATTTGCTCAATTTCTATCTGTCCATTCATAGGCAATGCAGTGTGTGTCATTTTTATGGTCACATGAAAACAAATTGGGGGGATTATAGAAATGAAATTTTAAACAATCACATCACTACATTCAGTCTTTTTCCCTCCAAAATACAATCTAACTTCTTGGAGAGAACAAAAAATAATCTTATTTTCTAGGTAGAAACCTGAGTCTTATATTTCTTTTAAAGGAAAAATTCTCAAAGTCAGATTGCTGGCTTCAATAGAGGGCAATTTTTCATCAGCTAGGTCTGTCAGATCCATTTTATTTCATAAATTGGACAGCCGAATCTGTGCGTTCTCTAGCAACCATAAGAAAATGGTATTCTTTGGGTTGGTCATATTGCGTTTTATTTTTGGATGGTCTCTCGTTTTATCAAGGATGAGGAAAAATATCTTGACAGTATTCAATATTTTCAAAAGCACATGATATTTACAAAGGATATGGCCAGAACAAAACTTAAAGCATTTCAAAGATATTACTTCATGTACCTTAGGACTGTCTTTGAAACAAAACCGAGAAGCAAAGGTCAAATATTTGTTGAGGACTTTCCATGGACCTAGAGCTGGAGTGGATAGTTTCTATCAGTCATGTCCTTCAGTTCTCACAAAACCCTATAAAATCTATTTCAAAGATGAGAAAACTGAGTTAAACTATATCAGTAACTGGCCCAAGGTGACACAGGGGTCAAATGAAAGGCGACCAAGATTCAAATCAAGCTCTTGAGTCTTCAAATCCTATGCTCTGAGTGGTTTAAAATGAAGAACAACTTGCACATAACCCAAATAACACAGACATTAATTGGATAAATTATATGCACACAAACTAGTCATCATAAATGAAGCTACTCTTAGTCACATGAAAATTTGATCACACCATATCAAGTACAAAGAGATTATAAAAATTAAAATGTAATCCTTTATAAGATACAGCAATATACTAATTTTTTGGTCTTTTTGACACAGGGTCTCCCTCTAGCCCCAGCTGGCCTGGAACTCACTATGTAGACCAGGCTGGCCTGGAACTCACAGAGATCCATCTGCCTCTGCCTCCCAAGTGCTAAAGGACTAAAGGCGAGCACCAGCATACCTGGCTGAGACACAGCAATATATTTTTATATGTATGTTTGCATTGTAAAAGTTATCACTAGATGGTAGGATTCAAAGCATTTTTCTTCCTGATATTTATCTATGGGGAATCTATAATGAGCTTGTGTTCATTATAGACCAAAATGGACTGCTGAATGGCTAGATGCTTGGCAGATAGTTTGATAGACAAGCAGATAAGTATAGAATATACTTATGATGAATAAATAATTTAAAATTTAAAGACCCAATTTTTAGAAAAGACTGTTAGCATATTTGATATTTCAAAATCTCTATGTACTTTAAGAATATTTCATCATCTATAACATAGTTGTGAGTTCAGAAAAATAGATGCATATTTCTGTATCTCTATCACTCTACAGTTATATGTATGTTGCTTTCCTAGGCACTACTATCTAAATCTATATACATACATATGCATATATAAGAAAAATAAAACAATATATATATTTACATACAATGAGAAATAATGACAAAGTAAATATAATAAAATGGCAACAATTGAAGAATCTGGGTAAAGGACATATAGGAGCTCCTTGTGGTCTTTGCTCAACTTCTCAAAGTTTGAACTAACTCAAAATAAAAAATGTAAAGAATTATCATATACTATAGATTTCAAATATGTCTGATACAAGATGTGGCCAGCTTAAAATGTGATCCCTCTCCATGACTTGTTCGCCCTGTCTAATACTTGAAACAAAGGCTTTGTGCATTTTTCCATCACATTCACATTACTTGTCATGAAAGGATTTGGGACCGAATTGTGTCTTTTCCAGATCACAGAAATATGCAAGAAGCCTGGTACTTTCTTTCCCAAGGCCAGCACACATACATGCCTCAGCTGAGCACCAAACTCAGGGCCTTCCACTCTACCACTGAGCTAAATCCCCAACCTCAACCCAATCTTTGTAGCATAATTTGATAAAACTAGCATGCAAAAAGTCATGGATCCATATGAATCATGAACACAGACACAAATGCATAAAACAAAATATAAACTATTTAATTCTAGCCATGTCTTAAAGCCTTTATAAGTAAGATTTATTTCAAAATTATGAGTTTAATTTGGCATAAGGAAATCTAGATAAGTTAAAAGATACTCCAAGTCTGATAAATGGCAAAGAGGCATTTTTCTTGAGCATGCCTTTTTATAAACTAAGAACAGAAAAATACTAATATAACTATCAGAAAAAGAATACACACATACACAGTGTGGGGAGCAGATTGGAGGCATTACTCCTCAATGTACGAATATAAAAGGTACACCCATTATCATTGCTATTATTCAACGCCATTCTGGAAACTCTGGTCAAGAGAGAAGCAGTGAGGGGGGGAAGAAGAGGGAGCAAGGTACGATAATTTACAATTATTTCTTAACTTTATAATTAACTAAAAGTCTTAGAGAAGATTCTGAAAAGCTACAGACAGGACAATTCTAATGAAATCTGGTATAAATTTAACAAAGCTTTGCTTTATGCCAGGTATCAGAGGTTGTCAATCTTTATCAATAAATGTCGGAGAATAAACATTTCAGGATGTGTGGGCCATCTGTTCTCTCTCGAAACTACTCAACTTTACTATTGCACCACAGAACCAATTGTGCATAAAAGAGTACATGTGGCAGTGTTCCAGCAAAATTGTGTTCACAAAAATAAGACGTGGACTGGCCAGTTGGTTATAGTTTGTTGACTTCTACTTGACCACACACTCATAAAGACAATTGATAGGAAAAAAGTTATTTCAACCAGAAAGAAAATATTGAAACCTAGGAATATACTTTCTAAAGGGTAATTTGATGATAAGAGTAAAAACTTAAATTGTGAATATTCTTTCAATTCAATAATTCCATTTCTGGATATTTATATGAAGGATACAGTTAGATAAGGACATACAAATGTGTACACATGGACATTTATTGCTATGATACCTGCTGATATTATTCATGTCTACAGGAATATATATTTATTAAAAACAAGTTGGAGTCATATGCATAATTTCAGCAAATTTTTAAGATATATGGGTTGGTGTAAGGTTAAGGTATAGACTCATACATGGAACAAAACCTGAAAAGGGATTTATTAAATTGCATATTAACAGTTATGTCTAGAGGTAGAGAATAATGCGCCATTTTCTTTCCACTTTTTACTTTTTAAATTCACCTAACCAATGCTGGGCGTGATGACACATGCCTTTAATCTCAATACTTGGGAGGTGGAGGCAGGTGGCTCTCTGTGAGATTGAGGCCTGCCTCATCTACATAGTGAGTTCAAGGCTACCTGAGGCTACAGGGAGACCCTGTCTCAAAAAACAAACCAATAGGAAATAGAAACCAAAAATAAGGTCAGTTAAACAAAAATTACAATTTGGGGGCTGAGGAAGTGGCTCCGTGATGAAAGTTCTTGGCACACAAGCAAGAGGACAGAAGTTCAGATGCCTAGAATTCATACAAATAAATACCTGGTGAATGTGGCAACTGGTCTGTGTGCATCAGGTCCTACCTCCGGGTTCCTTCCCTGAGTTCCTACCTTGGGTTCCATTAGTGATGAACTGTGACCTGGGAGATGTAAGCTAAATAAACCCTTTCCTCCTCAAGTTGATATTGGTCAGAGTGTTTTGTCACAGCAATGGAGAAGGCAAACTAGGACAGAAATTGGTACCAGAGTCGGGTATTGCTGTGATAGACCTGACCTTGGTGTTTGAGAGAGGATTGTGGAAGCGTTCAGAACTTTGGGCTAGAAAAGCCATTGAGTTCTTAGAGTTTGTTGCTGCAGAGCTTGGAACAGCTATGCTAAGAGTTTTAGACAATGGAGGCGTGGCCTGTGATGCTTTAAAGGGAAGCAGAAATGATCTGGGCTGTTTGTGTGATATTTTGAATTGAGAATCCGCGGGTTATGGTCAGTTGGGGCTGAAGAATCTATTGTGATTAAGAAGAGACTAGAACCTGAAGTGAAACCTTTGCTTTACTGGGATACTTGATGCCAATTAGCTGAGGCTAAAAAATTTCAGCTGTAAGTAACAAGAGACCAGCATCACTGTGGTGAAATCTTCTGGAAAGTATTTCCTCAAGGTCAGCCCACAGAAGCTGTGGTACAAAGGGGGCCCAAGCCTCCATCTCAAGTTGGAAGCAGGACTTGGTAATGTGTGAGAGCCTCCTGCATGGTTCTGGTGTTGAAAGAGTGAAGGGGACACAGAGAACTGCTGAGGTTTGGCACCCCAGGAGGCCAGGAAAGACCGCTGGTGAAAATGCGGCCTCAGTTGCAGTGGAGACCCCAGCACTGCAGAGGTCATGGAGAGAACCTGAAGCTTTGTACCAGGAGAGACCAGAAGAATCCACTGGTGAAGGTGCAGCCTCAGTTGCAGTGGAGACTCCGGCTTTTTGGAGATGCAGGGACCATGGGATGACCACCAAGAACAGCAGCAGGTGTGCAATGGAACTGGTCTGGGCCTGTGTGCACTGTGGACGCAGAACCAGAGAAGTAGAGCTGCCGAAACCCTTTGGAGCCCTGAAGATCGTGAGTGAATCCTAGATGTCCAGCCTTGAGCTGTTTTCTGGACTTAGGTTTTGCTTAGGTGTGCCTGATTCTTCCCTTTGAAATAAGACAGTACTAGTTTTGGATTATACAGGGGCCCACGGTTAAGAGACTTTTTAAAAAGACTGAACTTTTAAATGTTTGGAATTTTTAAGGACTGTGGGGCTTTTAAGGTTGTACTGTCTTATGTTGTGATACTGTTAACATCATGTCTTGGGGACAAGAACTGTAAGGTTGTGGCATAATAGTGATGTGTTTGTGTGTCAAGTTGACAAGGGGTCAATTGTGCTGGATAGCTTTCGTGTCAACTTGACGCACCTGGGTTGAGGGAGCCTTAATTGGGGAATTTCCTCCATTGGACTGGCCTGTGGCCATGTCTGTGGGGTATTTTCTTGATGAGTGATGTGTGAGGGCCCAGCCCACTCTGTGCGGTGCCATCCCTGGGCAGCTTGTTCTGTGTTGTATGAGAAAGCAGGCTGAGCATGGGACAGGGGAGGAAGCCAGTAAGCAGTGTTCCTCCACGGTCTGTGCTCCAGCTCCTGCCTCCAGGTTCCTGCCCTGACTTCCTACCTCAGGCTCCCTAAGTTGGAGATGTAAGCTCAATAAGCCCTTTCCTCCCAAGTTAATATAGATCAGAGTGTTTTGTCACAGCAATGGAGAAGGCAAACCAGGACAGTCTGTAATTCCAGCATTTAGAAGATAGAGAATCCCCACCAGAGCAAACTGACTAGCCAGGCTATCCAAACTAGCTGTACTGACAAATTCTAGTTTGAGTTGACAGATCCTGTTTCAATGAATGAGGTGGAGAGTCATCAAGAAAGACGCCCAGCATCAACCTTGAGCTTCCACATGCACACACGCATGTGCACGCACACACACACTTGTACTATACACATGCAAACACACATTTACTTTACACAAACCATATGCACACACAAAAAAACAAAATTTTACATTTTTAAGTCCAAATTCTTTTTCAACATATTTTAAGTTTCTAAACACTGATTCTTTTAAAAATATTTTTAAATTTATTTTTATTTTGTGTGTATGAGTGTTTTGCTCACATGTATGTATGTGCGCCATGTGCATGCAGTGTCCATGGATGTCAAAAGAGGGTGTCAGAGCCTCTGGAACTGAAGTAATAGACAGTTGTGAGCCACCAATTGCATGCTGGGAACTGAACCTGGGTCCTCTGCAAAAGTAGCCAGTGCTCTTAACCACTGAACCATCTCTCGGGCCACTCCCCCTAAATTTTCATTTTTATTCATTTTATTCATTTCATTTTCATTCCAGCAAAGTAAAATTCCTGTCCTATGCTGGGCAATTTATTCTCATTTCTATAAATTCTGAAGCATCCCATCTTCAGTATCTTCCTTAAACAAACATATCAATGCTGATTATAGTTTTTACATTAAGATACTGCAAGAAGGTTTGTTAAGTTATTATAATTACCTCATGCCCTGAGGAGATGAATGTTTTGTTATAAAAAGAACATCTACTTGGAAATCCTGTATTTTTCTTATTTTTCAAAGGCAGTGCGTGTGTATTTGTGTGCATGCGTGAGTGCGTGCACACACCCACATATACATGTGTGTGCATATATACATCTGTCTCTCAAGAAAATCAAGAGGAGGGGAATAGAAAATGGCCAGTAATAGTACATGAAGGACCAACATAAATGAATGTCTTGCAGAGAAATAAGTATTTGTCTATTAACTCACTCCTCAAAGTCTTGTTTATAGTTCTACAGTACAAGAATCTCATTTTTCAGATTAGGCGGACACCCTTGACATTCTCAAAAACATGCATTCATAATTTACCAAGAGTAACTTTGAGGCTTCTAATAAAGAAAATGTAAATCCATGTGATTTATGTCTATTTGTAAAATCATATTTTCCTTACAATTTAAATAGGTTTCTAATTATTTTACCAATGATTTCACATTATAAAATATATATAAATTGATGCATATTTAATTTCCATGCACTTAAAACCTTGGAAGAAAAGAACTGGAAAAGAAAGAAATATAATTATTCACACTTCTCAAAAATTGTTATTAATACAAGCTACATGACATACTTCACAGGGAAAAATACTACTTTTATCATCTCAAAATAATTACCTTATCTAGCTTTGAACTATCCCAGCTTCCATCCCAAAATAGCTCACTCCTACAGCCTAACATAAGAATCAGATCCAATGCACACATAATATTGTCCAGGAACAGACATTTCCATCTTTTGGCAGGGAAAGCTCAAGGACAAATGAACATGTGTGTATATATGCATATGTGAGTATGTGTGTGTGAGCTTGTCATTGCTAGAGAGGTCAGAGGAGAAAAATGAGTGTCCCTAGAGCTAACTTAGCAGTTAACAGGAACAATATGACATGCATGGGTCATCCAAAGTTCTCAAAAGTGATGTCAAAAGACGATGAAGTGTTAAGTACATTTTATAAGCCATTAAAATCCAGAAGACAGTAAGGAAGAAATGAGATTTACCTTGAACACAATAAACAAATAAGTTTCTTGATATAGCATAATAGTCATTAACTATTCCTGTACTTCCAAATTTGATCAAATGTTGTTTAACCTTCTGCAATAGAAGACAGGTTACATTATCAAACAAAAATATTGATAACCTTCAATGGGCTTATGTTAGGATATCTGGGAAACTGAAAATTCTACAAACTCCCTATCTTCTACTAAGAAATTTTTTGGAAATGAATTTAGTATTTTTTTAAACTGAGTAATTGTAATTCAAATACGAAGCTCTATTTTTCTTGTCAAATATTGCACTCTAGAAAGAGTATCACCAAACTCCAGTAGAAACTTACCCTTCAACTTGAGGTCAACATTGTGTCTCAGCCAAGGATAAACCCCATAGCTTGGCATGTCTTCAGGAATTGGATTATTGTTTATCCAGCCATCACAAGCAAACCGGAAGAAATTATCACAAGGATCCACAGAAAGATTTACTTTACTCATAATGGCAGCAGCTATTTGAAAAGAAAATCACAGGATTAATGATGAGTACTAGATGTTGTATACTGTTCTTTTCCAAATTAAACAAAAATTTCATATCAACCAGTTCCCAAACCTTGGCTTCAACACTTCCCCTCAAATGACTCTGAATTAATTAACTTTAATACATAAAATGACTGCTGCTACATTCAGAGTCGATATGTGAACATTTAGTGGAATTATTGTTATTTGTTTTGTCAGATTGTCCCTAATATCTGTGGGATTTTGGACAGGAATATAAATGAAGTATGTCATCAAATGTTGGCCAAAATAATTGTGACTCTTTCTTCCATCCTACCTGTCCCCCTGAAAACTGGACTTCCCATGAAGTAATAGGTACTTTTGTCCTGCCTCAAATGAATCTGGGCTCATTTTTATCACTTTCTTTGATCAACAGAAGTGATAGGAAAGGCTTCTTGTGAGTTTCCAAGCTAGGCATTTAAAAAGTTCTGCTCCCTCCATGCTGAGTCTCTTCAAATGGAGCCCTGGGATCATCCTTTGAAGGAATCTCCTGGAGAATAGTAAGCCACATGGAGAAACACCAAGCCAGCACCAATTGCCACACATGCGACTATGGCCACCATGGTTTCAAGCCCAAGTGAATCTTTGGCTAAAAGCATAGGCTCCTGGTAAGTATTGCAAAGAAACTGGCTACCAAACCCATGGACCCATTAGAACTGTTAAATCATTCTTGCTTCCGGCCTCCAGGGTTTAGGATTGTTTGTTTCACAGCTAAGGTTAAATTGCAAAAGAGATCCACTCATCATCTCTCTGAGTATCATAATTATATACTTCGACTATGTTTTCATAAAAGCTTGGAAATCCAGACATGAATTCCTGAGCCCCTTGACATGTAGTGTGACTCTCAGAGGAACAAAGCCCTAGAAGATCCCCACACAGGCCCTGAAAGGAAAGTGGGGATCACTTGTCAGGGGATTCTGAAGTATAGGGTAGATCTGTAGACTTGGTCCCCCAGAATCTTTGACTGGAGAGACACATGGCCAGAGGGTCAATGCAGAGTGCTCTAAGAGAGGAGACCAAGTTTAGGGACAGAACTGAGTAGTCCTACAATTAACAAAAGATAATACAAGTCTATGTACAATTACATATGGAGGATAGTCCACAGGCAGGACATTTGCACATAAATATATATCTAGGAGGTTTCTTCCCTATGAGCTCTTTTTCAAATATTTTATTTATTAATTTTTATTTCACATGTATGGGTATATTGCCTGCATGTATGTGAGTACACCCATGTTGTGCAATGCCCAAGGTCAAAAGAGGGTGTTGGATCCCCTGGAACTGAAATTACTGATGTTGTTAGCTGCAATGTGGGTGCAGGAATCGAACCCAGGTCCTCTGCAAAAGCACCCAGTACTCAGTACTCTTAACCGCTGAGCCATCTCTCCAGTCCTCTGAGTTGTTTTCTTTGTTTGTTTGTTTTTGTTTTTTAATGTAGTCTCAGTCTCAAACCCTGGCTTGTCTAAAACTCATAGCAATTCTCCTGCCCCAGCCTCCCAAGTGCTGTATTACAGGTGAGAGCCACCACATCTGGCTGTATCCACAAACTTTTAAAAAGAAAAACCTTTCAAGGCTGGAGAGATGGCTCAGCGGTTAAGAGCACGAGCTGCTCTTGCAGAGAACCTGGGTTTGATTACCAGCACCTACATGGCGGCTAACAACCATCAGTAACTCCAATTCCATGGCGATCTGACACTCACTTCTAACTTCCTTGAGTATCTCAGGACATGAGTGCACTTACATACATGCAGGCAATAACATTGTACACATAAATAAAAATTTAAAAAAAGAAAAATCTTTCACTACCAAATAAGAAATTTTAAAATTCCCAATACTTAGTCCCAACTATCTTCCAGCTGCAACACAATTGCTGTCTACACCCTGGTACAAAGATATGCACCTACTGATTTTTTTTAAGGCAGACAATATTTTAATGATATTAGAAGGCTCGCACTCTGGGCAATTTTTACACCTTAATTAATGCCAGAATACATTTCTGTTTGAAGTAATGAAAAATCCAATGAGCTCTTAGCTAAATAAGAATGAATTCCCCCTCCCCAAAGTACAATTTACATAAAGTTAGAAATAGATTTTATGCTTTGGTTACATGGGCAGTTCCTCCAGGCTTAAAAATAAACCTAGATATTTTGCTAGACTACACTTTCTATGGAAATTTCAAACCACTATTCAGCCTCATTGAAATGAACAGACAAACATCCTAATTTGGTTTTGGATTTTTTTCCTGTTTCTTGAGACAGGATCTCAGTAATCCTGGCTGGCCTTGAGCTCAATGCATAAACCAGGCTGGCCTTGAACGCCCATTGATCCTCCAGCCTCTACCTCCCAAATGCTAGAATTACAGGAGTGAGCTATTATTCCCAGTGCATAATTTCTACTGGGCTTCAAGATCTCCACTATTTTTAATCCCTACTCCCCCAAGTTTAAAAAATGGAAAAAAAAACTTGGTTTAGAAGTATGATAAATTTCAAATTGGCTTAATTTTTTTTTTCTTTTTCAGGACTAATACAGGCATCTCTTAACTACATTTTTTGCTTACTGCTACTATTTTATCATTGCTACTTAATATTCAGAAGTGCTAAGACACAGAAAATCTTACTTCCAGATTGTATTTGTAGTTAGTCTGTGTAGCCCCAGATGGAATCTGCTATGTGACACCTCAGGGACATGTATCACACAAGGCTCAGTCCCACACAAAATTTACAGTCACATAGGGGCGCTCTCACACGTACTTTGATTCACACAAGTTCATCACTTTCTGAAATCCTTTCCCAACTGCCCCTGCCCCAACTCTCAAATGCATCTTCTCCATCTCCTCAGTTTTCTTGCAGGTACCAAAGAAAACTGCAAAGTCAGCTAGCTCTGACCTCAGCCCTGATAGAAAAGTGAAAGAATACATCACTCATGCTGAATCTGGAAAGGAGCCCATGGAGTGAGAAAACTCTTCCCTCTGCCTTCCTATTCATCATTCACCATTCACAGCTGGGCACAGGGTTGCACTTTCTGTGGGGAACTGTGACTTCAAATTGCAAGGGATCATAGTTGTCAAGACACGAAAGCTTTTATCCCCTACTCAGCTCCATGGAGAAAACTGAGTCATGTTTTAATAAAAGAAATATGATTATAAGAGAATACTGGGAAAGCTCAGGCTCCTACATTCTCAAGTGTTACACCTGAGGTTAATTGTTGGATGGACTCCCACTCGTCTATATATGGTATTAGTAGAGGCAATTCTCCATAAACCTGATGAGTTGTTTGGGTTTTTTTAATATTTTGTTATTTATTTATTTACTTATTTTGGTCTTTTCAAGACAGGGTCTCCCTATAGCCCCAGCTTGCCTGGAACTCATTATGTAGACCAGGCTGGCCTCGAACTCACAGAGATTCTCCAGCCCCTGTCTCCCAAGTGTTGGGACTAAAGATGTGCACCACCATGCCCAGTTTATTTATTTTTTATGTGAATTAGTTTGAATTCCTAGAATGTAAGTACACCCATGTCGTGCAATGCCCGTGGAAGTCAGCCATCTCTCCAGCCCCTAAGTTTTTTGTTTTAATCAAGGTTCAAAGAAGAGTTTTATAAAGGTTTAAATCTTATCGTTTATATAAAATCAGAAATCAAAATACTCATGTTAAACATTTCCTGTGTGACAGAAACTATATGCTAAGGGTCTTTTAGAGAAACAAAGCCTTCTCACAAACTCTAGAGTGAGAGCACACATTTTACAATGGTTTCTGGGACTGGACATTATGATGCAAGGTTGCTATTATCATTATTTTCTTTAATTCTCCTAACTCATATAAAGTTCAAAACTTATGAGGGCTGGAGAGATGGCTCAGCATTTAAGAACACTGGCTGTTCTTGCAGAAGATCCAGGTTCAAATCCCAGCATTCACATGGCAGCTAACATCTGTCTGTAACTCAAGTTCCAGGAGATCCTACACCCTCTTCTGTCCTCTGAGGGCAATACCTGACACAGGTGCACTTACACACATGCAGGCAATACACGCACAAACATAATTTTTTTTTTAAATTTAAGAAGTTCAAAACTAATTCCATTTCATAGGCAATGAAACTACAGCTAAAAATGGTTATGTATTTACCCCAGATTATGAGTCCTATGAGTGGCTATACTGCGTGCGCTTCAAAGCCAAGCCAGTCTATTTAGATTTACGAGCTATCTTTAGCAAATACTGTCCTGTTCCTTTGTAACCTTTCATAGAGTACTCATTGTGAAAGAGGAGTTAGGACAAGAGAACGTGGAGATGAGGCATATCAGAAAAAATTCCCTCTTGCTTAGAAACGAGAAGAAGTTGTTCAGATAGTTCCATCTCCTGGCCTTTCAGCATAAGCACCCGTGCGCATGTACTCTTCTCTCACCAGCACACAAGCTTTTGCATAAAGCCAGGTTTGACCTCAATTTTCCTGCCATGTGTGCTCAACAGCTGTTCCACAGACCCCTGGGCATATTGAGGCTCATGTTGCATTAAAGAGGGCTGAGGCCTTGGTGAACCCTCCATTATAGAAACAGCAAAACCAGTATTTTCATAACATCAGGAAGCTATTTACTAAATAAAAATTTAAAAAACAGGACAGTGAGGCAAACCACACTAGGTGGCAGAAGGTGACATTATGAAATACCACTCTGTCCATTTTACTCTCGAATGATTATGATTTGTCATGATGAAATAAGTAGCCTTCCATCCCTAAAGCTGCCTAAACTCAAAGTGAACATTTATGATTTGAATATTTCAGTTTCTCACACCTGTAAGAATACTACCACAGCAAATGTAGCTAGTAAAATGAAATCTAAAACCTGTTGTCTGATGTATCACCTGGTCCCTCGTCTTACTCCATGCCATAATGTCTCCACTGGCTAAGACTATAGGCCAACTGTTTAAATTAGGAACAGGAAAGTGCATGGAAATTCTCTGACGTTGCAGAAGAAACAGTGCCACCTTCCTAGGGACAATATTAAGGTGTCAAAATGGCTGTTTAGTCATTAGACTCTCTGGTAAATCTAATGTCAAGAAAAAAGAAGAAAAGCCCTTCTACCATCAAGGTAAGGACAGAAGGGAGCCAACATGGATTTGAAGCCCAACTCTGCTCCTAACTCAGGATGGGGCCCTAAGAATGTTTGCCTCTAGAATCCTATCATTAGGCATTGACTTCACAGAGTTCTTATGAGATTCTAGGAAATGCAAGTGTAAGTCAGTTATCACATTGCTTGGTTAAAAAAATATACAGATCAGAGGCTGGAGAGAGATGGCTCAAAGGTAAAGAGCACTGGCTGCTCTTGCAGAGTGCTCAGGTTCAGTTCCCGGTACCCACATGGCAACTGACAACTGTCCATAACTCCAGTTCCAAGTGATCCAACGCCCTCTTCTGCCTCCATGGACACTGCATGAATATCACATGGTGCACTTGCATACATGCAGTCAAAATATTCATACACATAAAATAAATCTTTAAAAATATATATTGGGGCCAGATGTGGTGGTACACACCTTTAGTCCCAGCACTCAGGAGGTAGGGGCTGATGGAGCTCTGTGAGTTCAAGGCTAGCCTAGCCTACATAGTGAGTTCCAGGCCAGCCAGGGGCACACATTGAGACCATCTCTCTCTCTCTCTCTCTATATATATATATATATATATTTTTTTTTTCACCCAAGAATGAGACAGAAAAGAACTGTAATAATCCAATCAATTACCTTTGTATAAATGAGACTTTATGACTTCTTTCACCTAAGTCTCTCACATCTCAATAACTGCCACTGATTAATCTCTAAGTATTATCCTTGATTCCTGGCTTTTTCTGGAACACATCTCAAACCCTTCAGTGATTTCAGCCAGCCTACTACCTCCTAAATCTTCTGCAGTCTCAATCTCAAATCCAAAGCAACATCCTCTTTCACCCAGCCTACTGATATAACCTTTCTGGTTTTGTTTTCCTATTTTTTTCTCCCAAATCCAGTTCTCCACAGAAAGACTATTGCTGTCATTTTAATGACATTTCTCATCACAGAAGAAGGTGGCAATATTGTAAGAGCCAGAGGCCAGGGGGACCAGGATGAAACACTCTCTTCTGGACATGGCAGGACCACTGCACTAATGAATTCTCTGCAGCTGCGGTTTCCTCCGTAAGACTTTCACAAGATGAAGCCAATCAACATTCTAGCATGAATTCTTATGGACAGTTGATGACTTCTGGAGAAGAGAGTCACTTTGCTCTAAGGTTGTGGCTCCTGGTAGATGTGTCATGTTTTGATGGGTGCCTCCACAACCTGGAGTATACATACAGCATAAATTACAGTCAATGGCCTATTTTTTTTTGTAAGGTAGAACACGAAGTTGGGGTTAGGGAAATGCAGATGGATCTGGGATGAGCTTTAAGGTGAAGAGTTGGCAGTGAATATGATCAAAATACATTGTATGAGAATTCCAAAGAATTAATAACATATGCTTTTTAAGGTTTTTAAAAGGTCCCATTTAAGACTGGAGAGATGGCTCAGGGGTTAAGAGCACTGGGTATTCTTGCACAGGACTGGGGTTGGTTCCCAGCATCCATACACAGCTAACAACTGTCTGTAACTCCAGCTCAGGGGAATCTGATGTCTTCTTCTTCCATGGGCTTTGCACGACACAGATGCACTTAAACCTATGCAGGCAATACACTCATATACATAATTTTAAGCTCCCATTAAATATACTCATTGTGGGGAGTAGGTAGATGACCTTTCCATGCAGCCCCAGACTGGCCTTGAACTCACCAAGTACAAGTAGCCTTGTCTGGCTAGAGATTGATATTCTTCTTTCTTCATCTCCCAAGTACTAGGATCAGACCTGTGCCACCACACTTGCCTAGAAAGATTGTAAGTGCTCATATGTTCTCTCATAAAACCTTACAAAAGCTCTCAAGAACATTGAAGAAAAACCCAAACTCATGCACCTGGATCATCCACCTTCCTTTTGCACTGTGCCCCTTCCCTAGAAGATTCCATCGTTCCTCAAGCTGCCGAGCTCATTCCTCTATGGGGACTTTTCCTCACCTGTAGAGCCCCTGCTTCAGTCTTCACAAACCATTTCCCTTCTTATCATTCAAGGACTGCTTAAAGATCATGCACTCAGACCCTTCAATCTAGCCATCCTATCAATTATTATCACATGATTTTGTTTTGATATTTTAATTTTCTGCATAACACATACCAGTAGCTGATATTGTTATACACTTTTTTGGATTGCTTTGGATGGGTTTTGTTTCTGTTTTGCTGTTGTTTTGTGAGAGGGTCTCATGTAATTCAGGGTAAGCTCAAACTCACTGTGCAGCCATGGATGACCTTAAACTCTTGTTCTTCCTGCATCTCCCTCCAGAGTGTCGGGGTTACAAATTTACACCACCATGCCCAAATTATGTATGTTGGGGATTGAACCCAGAGCTTCATGCATACTAGGTAACCACTCTACCAACTGAGCTACATCCCAGCCCCGTCTCTGTGGTTTTTTTTAATTGTTTTCTTTCCTTATCTAGTTCTTTGATGTATAAATCTAACTGTGCAGAAACTAAAATCTTACTCCCTAGCATGAATAAGTATTTCATGAACTCATTCATTAATCTCTTCTCTTCAGGTAAAGAAGAAAAGACCACATGTTTAATTTGTACTATGACTTTCTCTTTGGAAAATGCCCTACAGTCCTGTACACTTGAAGAATGGGGGTGGGGACTGGGATTAGGCTCCTGCAAATCTAGGCCCTAACTACAGGCAGGATTTAACAACCATGGCACAACCAAGGCAACTTTAAGCCTGAATTCTCACCTTGGTACCCCCACTGATACATGGTGTTGACACCTCCAGAGAAGTTTGACTTGCAATGCAGAACAGAAAGACCCAAGGGGATTCCAGGTGACAGCAAAAGCATAAATTTACACGGTATCCCTGCTTAGAGGCAAGCAGGTCACGCCTGCTGAACAGAAGAGACACAAAGTCTGCTTAAGATAAATAGGAATCTGTTGCCAGTTGAGCCATAGGAGGTCCATGGTCTCTGCTTGTGGGTCTTAAGAGAGGCCACTCAGCTTTCCAGACCTTTTCCTGAGCTCCTTATCATGAAGCTTGAAATATCACACAGCTGGATTTTTGCAAAGAAAAAAGAAAACAGGAAACCTAAACCCCACCACTTCACACCAAACCTTGAAAGTAAACTTAAAATGTCTTCAAATTGCATTTCGTATTTGGTCAACTTCAAGCAAACAGAATACTAAAAATACTACCTGTTTTCTCTTCCACTCCCCAAGGTACCATAATTATAACTTGACACAGGGTGGAAAATGCTTACCGGCTTCGATGCACTCTGGCTTCAGGCAGTACTCCTGTTTAGCCTGGAAACTTAGGAGACCTTGACTCACTGAAAAACAGACCAAAATAAATGATCGTCTTGTAGCAGACCACCATCGACTAAACCACCATTGAGCTCATAAGCAAGACATTTGATATCAATTCATGCTTCTCAGTATTGACATGGTAGTCGAACACCCAGCTGGCTCAAAGCTACAAAATCACCTTCTCTCATGTAGAAGAGGAATGGGTTAAGTGGATAAAATTGTATCGGTGTCCATAAAAGGCTGGTCCCCAGAGCCACAGCAGCCCCGGGGAGCTTGCTAGAGATGCACATCTTCACTCCAGATCTCCTGCCTCAGAAACTATGGAGGTGAGGCACATAGTCATTGGTGTGTTTTTGTTTTGAGTGCCAGAGATTGAACCCAGAGACTCTCAGAAATTGAACCAGCCATACCACCATTCCACACACACACACACACACACACACACACACACACACACACCTACGTTAACTAAGCCCTGCAGGTCATGGTGATGTACCTCACGTGTGAATACCACTATGCTTTAAGTTTCATACTTTCACTCTGTATAACTATATTCCCATCTTAGAGATGAGGAAATGGAAACTTTTAAACTATGTCAGTTGGAGCAATTCCAGAATAGAATCACAAATCTAGTGTGTGTGTGGCATCTAAAGTTCTAGTTCTTGTCTAAACCACCCATATGGAAACAACCGAAAGAGATAGGGCCGAGGTGAAAAACATACCATACATAATTCAGTGATTTGACAACAGTCATTTTCTGCTAGCCCCGGATGGCACATACACTCCTACCGGGTCCAGCCTTGCTATATGCACTTTTGAACTTTTGAGAACCAAGATTCCAGCTGCTCCTCACCCAAACAAACAAAGCTGGCCCCGGGTTTCAACACACACACACACACATGCCTACACACACACACACACACACACACACACACACACACACACAAATACCTAAATTCCTGTATCAATGAATGTTTTTTCATCGATGTTTAATTTTTCTCAAGTGGTTGGCAACATCAGCTATCAAGGGTGTTCAGTCTTTTGACCTTGCAACACAAGAATGTCATCTACAAAGTTCATGTTCAACCACTGTGCAGTCAAGTTACAAAATAAAAGCATTTTTAAAATCTCACAATGTTGAGGCCGGAGAGATGGCCCAGTGGTTAAGAACACAAACTGCTCTTGCAGAGGACCCAGGTTCAACTCCCAGCACCCACATAGCAACTAAACCATCTGTAACTCCAGTTTCGGGGGATCAGATGCCTTCTTCTGACCTCCACCATCACTGCCCAACACAGGTGCACTTACATGCATGCAGGCAATACACTCATACACAAAAAATAATATTTTTTAAATCTCATAATGTTTTAAGTAAGTTTATGATTTTGTGTTCGGCCACATTCATAGCTATCTTTGGTTGCATTAGGTATGCAGACTGCAGGTTAGACATGAGTTTTTCTGCCAAACTGTAAAAGCACTATTTGTTCACACTATTTGTGAACTCCATGTAGAATCTGGGCATTAGCACATGTGAATTTAAGATCCAAAAGCTATTTGAAATACATATTTTTCCTCTATAACTGGGGAAGCTATGAGAAATTCATTACTGCTGTTTTCTACAAGCTGAAACAAGGAATCTTTAAAAATAGGATAGTGATGAGATGGACGATGGAGGCTGAGTGGAGCCCAATGCCCTTCATAGCATCCTCAGCAGAGAAGCAGCATCAGAAAGATAGAGAGTGCTTATGTTTCTGCTAGAGATGCAGACCTGAAGATCACCTGCCACTGTGACGAGTCCTACTAATGTACCCACACCCTAAGAGAAGCCTGCTTTGTCTTTGTTCTTTTCTCTGTTCCCATCCTGTAAACAGCCTTTTTAGCTAGTGTTACATTACAGATTGAAGAAAACAGTCTACAGAAAACTCAGGCCTATTTTCAAGAAAAGAAATTTCTTAGAATAAAAGGCATGTTTTGATTTCTTTAAAAAGAAAAAAGGTTAGGTAAGCATATATAAGCAGCATAAAGGTTGCTGTGGGATACTCCAGTGTACCTTCATGGTAGTACCATGGGGAAAAATTTTATATTTACCAACTGTTCTTTTAATGAGCAAGTGGTATTTTTATAATGGAAATATATACCTTAATACATAATAATATTTTTATTCTACATAATATCTTCTTGATTCTAGCTTTATTAAAAAACTTATAGAATGGTTTAAAAACTAATTCTTTCCAAGAAATTGTGAAGTAGAGGCAGGAAGAGGATCAGGAGTTCAAGACCAGACTTGGCTACATTGCAAGTTCCAAGCCAGCCTGGGCTACATGAGACCCTGTCTCAAGGCCCCTCCAAAAACAATCTTAATCTTTTCATTAAAAAGTAATTATTAAGCACTGGGCATGGTGGCGCACACCTTTAGCCCAGCACTTGGGAGGCGGGGGCAAATGGATCTTTGTGAATTCAAGAGCATTCTTCCCTAGAAAGTGAGTTCAGACCAACAGGGGCTCCAGGGAGACCCTGTTTCAAAAAAAAGACAAAATAAAAAATAGTGACACACACCTCTGAGTGAGTTAAAATCAGTTCTTTTTTATCCAGCAATATATGTAAGGAAGATTTTTAATCTAATTAGTTGGAACACAGACAGAGATCCTACCCCTCAAGGAAGAAGATTGCATACTTTGAGGTTAAGATCTTGAAAGCAGATAAAGATTGTGGTGGTTTAAATGAATGTCCCTCATATGTTCCAATTGGTGGCATTGTTTGCAGAGGTTTAGGAGGTGCAACCATATTAGTTACTTTTTCTGTCGCTGTGATAAAACACCATAACTAAGGCAACTTATAAAACAAAGAGTTTCTAGGGCTTATGGTTCCAGAGGGAGAATGCATTAAGGTTGGGAGGCACGGCAGGAGGCATGGAGGAGAAAGCTGAGCACTCACACCTTCAAGCAGGTGCAGGAAGCAGAGGGAATCCCTTCTTTAAAAGACCCTGAGGGACCTTTGTGCAGAGCTGTGAAGGTGAATCCTGGTTGTCAGTGGTGACCTCAGGATGTTAGAGATGCCAGAGCATGAAACATCTGCCAAGGAGAGCTGCATACAAGAAGTGGTACCAGCTCAAGAGAGAGAGAGATATTGCATGTAGCAAAGCTGGAGGGTCTGAGCATTTAGAAGTAAAGTCCCAGTCATCAGACGTGGAGCTTCTGAATTTGCTGTTTGCCCTGTAGTTTTTTCTGTTTGGCTTTGATCTGGTATTTCTTCAATATGCTCCCATTCCTCCCTTTTGGAATGGGAATATGTATTCGGTTCCATTGTATCTTGGAAGTATGTAATTTGTTGTTGTTTTTGTTGTTGTTTTACCAGGGATTACAGCTAAGTGATTGCCTTGAGTCTCATTAGAGACTTCAGACTTTTGAACAGTGCTGAGATGTTTAAGGACTGTGGGGACTTTTGAAGTTGAACTAAATGCATTTTGTATTATGATATGAGTATAAGCCTTTGGGGGCCGGCGAGTGGAATGTGGTAGTTTAAATGAATGTCCCATAGGTTCCAAGTATTTGCACATTCTGTCCCCAGTTGGTGGCTCTGTCTCCAGAAGTTTAGGAGATACAACCTTGCTAAAGGAAGCACATCCCGGGGATGGGCTTTGAGAGTATATAGTCATGCTCACTTCCGGTCTCTCCCTCTTCTTCCTGTGCATGCTTGAAGATATAAGCACTCAGCTTTGTGCTCTGGCTGCCTCCTGCCTTGCCTTCCCTCCATAATGGACTCTTATCCCTCTTAAATCAGAAACCCAATAAGTTCTTCCTTTTATAAGTAGCCTTGGTCATGGTGTTTTATCACAGCAACAGAAAAGTCACTGATATAAGGATCAACAAGCCCAAATAAGGAAAAGGTGTAGAATGAATGAAATAGAGACAATAAAGAAAGTGTTTTAATATAAAATTTAAACATTCCATTTTACTGATTAGAAACTTGAAAAAATTTAAAAAGCAGTTTGGCTTCATTTTAGAATTTCCACAGGATGGAGTGGAGTCATCCACAGATCAAGAGTGTGAGAGTGAGGGCTGGGGACACAGCTCAGTGATAGAACACTTAAAAAGTTCTGAGTTCCATCCCCAGCACTGAAAATTAAAATAAATGCATAAGACCAACCATACAGCAAGAGTGGTTGTCATCCAAGCACTGTCTACAACCACAAGCTAGGTCTAGGCCACTGCCTGCTTCTAGTTCTATGAATGGCCTTTATATTTTTTGCTAGTTGGAAAAAAAATCAAAAGAAGGATAATATTTCATGATATATGGAAAGTATATGAAATTCAAATTTCAGTGTCCGGAAATCATATCTTCTTCCTGGCTCCCTTGCATACCTATTTGTATATGT
The DNA here is from genome assembly GCA_035773235.1 of Eospalax fontanierii. NCBI lineage: Eukaryota > Metazoa > Chordata > Mammalia > Rodentia > Spalacidae > Eospalax > Eospalax fontanierii. The sequence goes on along the minus strand of CM069525.1, from coordinate 19,589,562 downwards.
TTTGTCTGTGGATACTTTTGTGCTACAATGGAACAGAGTCCTGCAATAAAGACCATGTCATGGTGCAAAGAATATTTACTATCACCTGGCCTTGACAAAAAGAGTTCACCAACCACTGCATCTGAAAGACAGATAGTGAGGCAGAAGGAGGAAGGAAGAAGAAAAACAAAGAATGCTTGTAATTGGCTGTCGGTGTGTAGTTATATTCAGAGTTTTTAAATCCTCTAAGTTGTCTCAGAAACCATCCTGAGGGCACTGGAAACCATTCTATGCGTAGAAGCACAAAAGTCTAGAAGACCTTAAAGACAAAGTGGAGCAAAAGTAAGATGCTTGAAATTGCTGACTTATGACTGAATGTGGCTAGGCAGAAAAATATACTGCAAAGTCAACCAGAAACCATTTTCCAGGGAAGACCATATCTAGGCGACTGTTGGGAAGAGTATTGCCTTGCACAGTAGATGCAGAGTCGAGGGTTCGGGTGCTAGAGCCTGGGAGACAGACAATGAAGAAAAGTGAGTGGAAGAGGTGAGGCTAAATTAGTACAGAAATAGTTGACAAAAAACAAGGGTTCCTAAGTGGGTACAGTGGTACAAGCCTGTAATCTCAGCAGTCAGGATGCAGAGGCAGGAGTATTACTAACTGAAGGTCAGCCTGATCTATGTACTGAGTTCCAGTCAGGGATACATAGCAAGACTCTGATCATAAGTAGGTAGGTAAATAAATAAATAAATATTCTTGAGTGTAGACCCCCAAATGGATACACCCTGAACCAATGCTTCTCAAACTTGCACATGCAGATGAATCCTCTGAAGTCTTCTAAGAATGCAAATTGTGAATCAATAGGTCTGGAGTAGAGCTCAAGCTCCCAGTGATGCTGATGCTACTGATTAAAGAACTACACTAAGTTGTAAAAACAGAATGAGGCCATACCCTTAGCGAGTCTATTTATTTTCAAGCATCATTAGAGCTCCTCCTAGAGAGTCAAGATGAGAACCAGATTACTGGGCATACTAGGATGTGATTGTCTATCTTGATCAGGCCTCTTTACCTATAATAGTGTTGCTTGGTTTTGTGAATTTTGCTGTACCTAAAAACCGTAGTGTTTGTGCCAAAGAAGCATTTTCTCTCAAGAAACAAAGATTTGCTGTCACAGACAGTCTTCTACTATGCTATGGCCTCTGAATATAATGATCATAAAAGTGGAGATGGAAAAAGTTGTGAGCACTGCTAATATTAATAAAAAGAATACATGTTTTGACATGCATGATGATCACTTGGATTTGTAAGTCTGGAAGTATTTGTAAAACCCAACCCCATAGTCACTTCCCACAACATGCGTAGTCCCATGCTGTGCCCATAGAATTTCTCCGCCAGTTTTAAATTTCAGGAGAAGACAATTGTCTAAAGTCCAACTGTTGAGAAACTTCACGACAGTTTTATAGCCACAAACTCGGTCACAGGAGTAGGAGGTCCAGCTTTGCCAGAAAGCAAGAAACTCATCTAATTTCCAAAACCTTCAGCTACAGAAAACATGGAAAGACGGTTTACTCATTTTAGCAGGGCTCTCAACCACACAAGCCTAACTCTTTTAAAGTTTAATTAGTGGTTTTCCCTTGCCAAAATAAACATGGCCTCCTGCATCCTGTATATGCCAAAGAATGTTTCCAGGCTTGCTGCATTTCGCTTGCTGCATTTCAAAGTGCTCCAAGACTCTCCTAAGTATAGGGCTTGTTTCTAGGTAACTTTTAAGCTAATAAAATACTATGAGTTATATGAAAAAATATTAAAGGTTAATTGAAAGCCAAACATTTTAAGACATCGCTCACCCTTTTCCAACAGATTTGATCCTTTTGCTTAGGAACATGCTTTTGTTACCACATACTCTGGGTACATCATTCTTACCATGAGTCATTAAAATAATTGAATTCCAATATCTTTCAAATCTTAAAAGGAAAACCTCTGATTTCCTTCATGTTCACTTCTGAATTTATTAGTAAGGTGGAGTTAACCATTGCAGTTCATCAAAACCACTAGACTAAAAGAAAAAGGCTTGAAGAATTCTACTAAAGGTACATTTTAAGGGAGTGATTTCTATTTTTGTGAATTAGATTTTGGAAATTTGTTCAAGCAAACATTAACAGAAATCAGGTGAAAAACTCCAGTGTGATTCTTCCCTTAGCTCACAAAATAATTGCATGTATCTAACTATGGATTCATTGATTAAACGCTCGATTTGCAAAATGCGATACATAATTTTTTCTCAGTGCACTGAATCCACCAGCCATTGAAAACAATATATACATTTGTTAAAAAAGAAAAACCTTCTTTTTCATTTTCATATTTGATTGAAACCGAGCATGCATTACCATTTCTTAACACAAGCAAACAGTCATCTACCTGCATTATCACACGGTTTTGTAGAATAAAACATTAGGAATTTTCTTGACAGATACCCAGTTCCCCCGGCCTCCCGAGCTCCACTTACCTAGAAAGAGGATCGTGCCCAGCACCAGGGTGCCACCAACAAAGACTGCCAGGGCAATTCGCATGCCTCGGTTGGTCCCCTTTCCAGCCTCCGCGGTGCTCCCCGTTTCTGCTTCCATCAGAAGGGCCAGAGAGAACACTCAGGAAGAAAGTCACTTTTCCTAGTCTAGTGGCTGGTCTCAAGAGTCTGTCAGGCGTTGACATCCAAGACTGTCTTGCTCTTCTGCTAAGGGGCAGCTTTAAAAATTCCTGTCATGAAACCTCCCCTCGCCACCCTTTCTCAAATAATCCTTCACAAATGAAATAAAAGAAATTCAAAATATTGGTTGCCTTGGCTCTCTCTCGATTAGACAAAACAAACAGCGGTTGCTTTATCTTGGTGCTCTCCCTCAGCAAAGTCCCTCTCAACCGACTGTTTGGCAGGCTCTTCTCTCAAGCGTTCCGAGTAGACATGTTTTACTAGGTTGCTGCACAGATGTTTTAGCAATTTAAATGTATAGTCACTTGGGGAGGGAAAAAAAAAACAATTGTCTTTATCAAAACTGGATTCTCAACCTGCCCCTAATGATGATAAGTTAGGTGCTGAGGACACTCTGCACCCACTTTAAGATCTCAATTAGTCATGTAATTCTGCTGCAATAATCATTCTACTTGCCTGAAGTGTCTTAGTCAAAGTTACTTTTACAGTGTGTGAGTCCCTTTTTAAAGCCTTCTAAGAGTTCCTAGGATATCCTGGAGCATTTTATTTTAGGAACTTTGTGTATGACAGCATGTGCCAAAAATCAGAGTCATAGTCCAGTGCAGTGCAAAGTAGCAATTAAGACAACCTACAGAGGCTGATGGTTTGGACTGGAGCTTTTTTTAAGAAAGAAGAAAAATCTCTTCCTCTTTGTGGTGCTAAGAATTGTACAAAAGGCAGCTAAGTATATGAATTAAGCTTATTAGCAACCACAAAAGATATGGTAAATGATGTCTTTTTCCCTGCGTATTTTGATGAGCACTGCACCCATGTATTTTGTTCTCTAGTTCCTCTGAGGCAGCCACTGGTTAGTATGTTTTTGTGTTTCTTCAAAGTGTTTACTTCAGCAGATTCCCCAGAATGAATTCATACTCATTTGGTTTCACTAGAAAGACTGATTCATCGCAGGTCTTGAATGATAAAATTCAAACTATGAAAAGGTCCTTGCTTCATGGGGTAAGACAACTGACATTTCAATACTATTGAGATAATTTGGATTTTATCACTTATTGATACAGATATCAATAATTTACAACACAGTTACTACCTACCTGTTCCTGCCCAGCTGGAGGTCATAAGATGGTGGGCGTGTAGGAGGAGGGTTCAGAAATACGTAGAAATCAGAACAAAACTTGTGCACATAGCTTTGGTAGTGACACCAGTGCTTGACAGGTACCAAAGAATGCAGTACACCATGAGCACATTCATGCTCCTGTCTGGAGAGGTTTGGTCAGGTCTTAATCCTATAGCGTGCGATTCTCCCAAGTTTAGAAACTTATTCCATAACATTCCATAACCTTACTTTTTGCTTGTTTCATGTCAGCCCACTCAGACAGGTGTACAATTACAGCATGTTGTAGCGCTTCTGTGTTTGTGGACTGTTGATGGCACATTACTGTTGTTATCTGTTGCTGCTACATAAAATAGTCCTTTGTCTCCTAGCACAGGCTCTTCCCCAGAGTGTTCCTGCTTGGTTCGGAAGCACATTTTAGGACTGCAAGCTTCATGGGATCAAAGATCCTTATCTATGATTTTCAGTGCTGTAGCTCCAGCGACAACAGTTCCTGGCTGGAGCACAGTAAAAAAGGAAAGAAGAGCAAGGGAAATCACACAAGTTACACCTACTTGTTTGTTTTTTTTAAAGCAGGTTTGGGAAATTCACACCACTTCCGGGGGGGGGGGGTAGGGAGGCTTCTAAACACGCGGCTGATGATGCTTTACATGGTGTATTACTTTTCTGCTGCTGTAATAAAAAATCATGACCAAAGCAACTTATGGAAAGAAGAGTTTATTTGGACTTACAGTTTCAGAAGGACAAGAATCCTTTATGGCGGTAGAGGCATGGCAGGAGGCAGCTGGAACTGAAGACTGAGTGTTCACATCTTCCATGGATGTGTACTCACAGGAAGCAGAGAGAGAGAGACTGCAAGTGGGACCAGGTTATGAACTGCCAAAGCCCACCTCTAGTGACATACTTCCTCCAGCAAGGTCATACCTCCTGAAGGTTCCGTGACCCTCCCAAGACAGCACCACTAGTTGACCAAATGTTCAAATACTTGGAGCCTATGGGGGACAATCTCATTCAAACCACCACACATTGGCAGAGCCCTTTTGTTTTAATCTCGTAGCAAACATGTACACATGACAGAAAACACATTTGTAGCTCCAAGATCAAAAGATGACCTTAGACAGCATGGGACTAGACACTAAAAGATGGAGAAATGGGATCATTGTGAGACTCTGTGCATCAGCAACTTGACAATGCTTTCTCTGAACAGGGGAGAGGACAGCCACCCAAGCATGACAACAGGGACCATTTCTTCCCTCTTTCCTTCTCGAATAAATCTCTTCACGCCTTTGAGGATCCTGACTGACATGGAATGGTGACTATGGGTTGCAAGTTGGAGTAGCCTTCATCTGCCTTGGACTGGTGACTCCCCAGAGGTAAGGGCAATTTGGGAATGTCCTCTAAATTCTACCCATCTATTGTTGACAGACAGGAATTCATTCCTAAACATTTAACAGCTGAGTAAAAAGCCATTAAGCAAAAAGAAAAACCTACTTCTAGTAATAGAAAAATTGAAGTTTTCCACTCCAAAGCAAGACATGCATAGAAAAAAAATGCATGAATTTATGAAAATAAGTCTATGGAAGTAAAAACTCTCAAAATGTTAAAAATACTTTTTTCATATAATGTAATGTAATGAATGTTTCTTTTACTCACCAAAGAAATAAAGGAACATTTGAGAGTGGGTGGGCTTGACAGAGGAAAGGGTATGGGTGAATCATTCATTACAACATGCATTCTTCATTATATGCCATTTTCTGCACTAATTTCCCAACCTTTGGGGAGATGGTCATTATCTAGTACTGAAAATAAACTGCACTTAAAAATAAATTAGGACAAAAAAACCTTTGGGGCAAAATTTAAAAGTTCAGGGTACAGATAAATAATGAGTGCTCACAAAGGGCCAAAGCAGAGGGCAGTAAAAGAGAGCACACACATGAGCCTGATCTGGCCCATCCCCTGTTTCTATAAATAAAGTTTTATAGAATCACCTATGACTGCATTCATGCTACAAGGTCAGAGTTATGTAGTTTTGTGGCAGACATTTTAGCTTGTAAAGCTTGGAATGTTTTACTTTCTGTCCTATTCCAGACAAAAAGTTTATTGACTTCTGAATTGAGAAGATGTTACCTTTTCAAATGACCTCCGTGACATCTGTCCACAAAGCCTCACGTTCTTCCACCCGCAACTCAAAATTGTTCCAATCTATGGTTTTGGAATAGAAACCATTGTGTCAAAGAAACTTATGGATGCATCTTTGCCTGAAACTCTAATATTGAGACTATATAATGTTTGGGAGTGAAAAGTCATTTTTTCCAAGGGGATGGGAAGAGGAGGATTGTCCAAAAAGACTACTTCTCCAGAGCTGTGAGAATAAATTTAAGTGGTAAATCATTCTGCAAGGTAAAGTTGTTGATGGTGTGAGATGTACCCACTAAATTCTTTTCAAATAAAAACATTCAGGACCATGTTGAGCCTAAACTGCAATCGGGTAGTGAATCAAAAGAAGTTTCCTGAAACTTTCTTGTGCAAAGCTTTGTAAAGGAAAACAGGAAACCAAGCTGGAAGTCCAGGAATGGGCAACTGGATTTAAGCATGGAAATACATGGAACTTTTGGCAATTTGGCCAGGGAACCCTCCCTTTAGATGAGACATCCCTGAACACTTCCCACTAGCCCTTTAGGACGTACAAGTAAGATTATTTGTTTTAGCTGCTGGTAGGGGTGCATGCTAGTAATCCCAGGAAACAGGAGGGAGAAGAAGCAAGAGGATCAGGAGGAGTTCAAGGTCATTCTTGGCTACATAATGAGTTTGAGGTCAGCCTGAGCTCTGTGAAACACTGCCTCAATAAATAAATTAATTAATGAATGATTATTGCTCCTGAGATAGCTAAATCCAATGGGTTCAGCCCAAGTCGCCAAACTGGCTGGGTTGACAGCTGAAGGTCGTTTTTGTGCTAGACGGAGTGAATCTGATCATTGTTTGTCTTCGGTTTCAAGCAATAAAATCTCATATGGGTCATTAATTTCAGTGAGAAGAAGGAAATGATTCAAATGCACAAAAATGCTTTCCTTCAGTCACTACGAAGACGAGGGGTGGGCCGGGAAAAAAAGAGAGCGAGACAGAAGAGCTAACTGGTTTTAAAAAGCTCTAATCTAGGGGCTGTGGTGAGACCTGGTTATTTGTTGGCTAGATCCTTCAGACTAGTGGGGTTCAAACTGAGGCCTTCCACTAATGAGATACATTACTTATATTTGATCTCTTGAAATATCTTTGCTAGGTAGGTATTCCTATCTCCTTTTCCAGATTTAAAAAAAAAAAAAAACTGAACTTTGAAACGATTCAGTGATTTGCTGAAGGTCACAGGGTCACATTTGTCTGAAGCCAAGAAGGTTTTAAATTCCTGTCTCTCTCCCCTATTACTTGATAAGTTTGCTTATCGGGTAATTAGGAAAGGTAGGCGCAGCATGCCAAAATGACACTTGAGCTGAGGAAAAGTGATAAACTATGCTCCCTTTAATTCTCTTGTTTACAAGACTAATTATCAGATTTTATTTCCTTAATAGGGACAGCAGCCATCATTTAATGCAGAGGAAAAAAAGGTTTTCTGTTGAAAAACATACACATCAGTATGGGCAATAGGTCCTATCGTATCTCTGTTGGTAACTGAACATTAAGAATATAAATCTGAAAGGTGATCTATCCATGTAGTAGTGTACTTTGCCATTTTTGACCAACAGAGGTATTTTTATTCCTTGAATTTCTCTCTTTTTTTCTTTTCTGTTTTAATTAGCTTACAAAGTATCAGGTATCCTTACAGCTTTTTCATACACATTTCCATTGGTTGACTACCTCCCCCTCCCAACCCATCTTCTCTGCACCCCCACTTAGATCTTTCCACCCCCAGAATTACCCCTTCCGCTTTCATATCACGTGTTCTACTTGATTTCTTGATTTTCTTACCTCCTTGACCATACAACTGTGTCTTTCAGCTCTCATCCATTGTATGTGTATAATTACCAGTCCTACTCACTAGTCTCTAGATAAAGATGCTAAAGCTGGCTGAGAAAAACTAAGGTTATATGATGGGTAAATGATAGAGTATGGTGGAGACTCACTTTGTCTAGTATGGGTTGGAATTTCTCTTCAAGAATGACAAGACAACAAACCTGGAGACAGCCTCTGAAAGATGTTTATCTGTTTCCAAGAGGAGGGGTATAAGCGACACGAGGGGATGACCCAGGTTACTAGGGGCGGAAGGAGCAAAGGAAAAGCATGTACACGTGGCGAGGTAAGGTAAGCAGCCAAACAGTTCTCAGACTGGATGGTTTGAATAATTTCAGGTGGTTCCCATCAACAGGAATGGTCTTTAGCACTCTAGTACCCAGCCCTTGAGTGGTCAAGGACAGCAGAACAGTGCTCCCAAACACGTAGAGATGTGGACTCAAGATTGGTTCATTTGTCTATCAAAGGTTTCAAAGGCTCAGGCAAGTCTTATACTACTTCTGGAAATTAGCTTACTGTGGAAGAGGGAATCCCTCTAGGGCTGTAACATTCCAAGATGTCAAGCATCATAAAATAAAGTCAACCAATATGTGTGAAAAAGCCATAAGGATACCTGGTACTTTGTAAGCTAATTAAAACAGAGAAATCCAAGGAATAAAAATACCTCTGTTGGCTCAAAAATGGCCAAGTACACTATTATATGGATAGATCACCTTTCATCTGGAGAGATAGCTCAACGGTTAAGAGAACTGACTGTTCTACCAGAGGACCCAGGTAGAACATGATTCCCAGCACCCACATGGTGGATAACAACTGTCTCTGTAACTCCAGTTCCAGGGGATCTGACACCCTCTTCTGACCTCTTTGCAGTTTGCATGACACACGGCCACTTACATATATGCAGGCAAAACACTCATACACATAAAATGAAAATAAATGAGTAAATTAATATATAGAGAGATGTATATGACTTTTAATAACATGGTGAATCCAACTCCCAAGAATAGACTATTTCCAAAGCATTCCTCCATACAGGACTTTCTAAAATGTAGTAAATTTTATCCAACTAACACTCATGTGCTCCAAATCCACTCTGACCCCTCAGGGAGACCAAAAGAAGATTTTATGCTATTGACTAATAACAGTTAATTGTTCAAAGAGGGCTCAGTCAGCTGTTTATGAAAACAAGAGGCTCTAATGAATGGATCTTAAGTTGGACTGAGCACGACCATCTTCAAGAAGACTAGTAAAAACACGCACTGCTGGGCTCTGACCTTGGAGTTTTTGATTCATTATGTCAGGGACAGGCTGGAAACTTGCATTTCTAACCACTTACCAGATGATGCTGATGCCACTGGTCTGGAAACCACATTTTGGAAACCACTGGCTTAGAGCAGCCATAAAATCTCTTTACACTGCAGTAAAATGGCCTGAAGAACCAGCAAAACTAAACAATAAACTGGTATAGTGAAACCAATGATGGTATTCAAAACCTTTAACAACCAGTGTGCATGCCACTTACCAGGTGCTATGGTTTGGATAAGTGTCCCCCAAAGTACTATGTATTAAAGACTTGGTTCCCAGCCCATGGCATTATTGGGAGGAGACAGAATCCTTAAGAGGGAGAGCCTAGTGTGAGAGTTTCTTTCCAGTCCTTGGAAGTAGTCCTGTGAAGGGAATTTGGGAGTCCAGCTCTCTCCTATCCTTTGTTTTGTTTGTTTGTTTGTTTGTTTGTTTGTTTTGAGACAGGGTCTCCCTATAACCCCAGCTGGCCTGGAACTCACTACGTAGACCAAGCTGGCTCAATATCACAGAGATGCACCTGCCTCTGCCTCCCAAGGCCAGGGATTAAAAGTCATGGGCCAGCATGACTGGCTTCCTGTCCACCTTTTTGGCATCCTAGCCAGGAGATGAATAGTTTTATCATGTACCATGATGCACTACTTCTGCCTCACTAGAGGCTTAAAGTGCCAGAACCAATTGATCATGAACTAAAACCCCTGAAACTGTGAACCATTGTAAACCTTTTCTCTTCTTAATTTTATTGTCTCAGGTATTTTGTTACATTAATTGAAAGCTGACTAACACACCAAAGGACTGGGGCCAATTTCAGAGGACCCTACCTGGCATCACCTCTTAGTTGCTGAATCTGGAAGGTTGTTGCAGAAGGGCTGGCATGGATGAAGCTGTAGGAGCCAGAGCTTGGAAGGTTGGAAGGAGGCATATCAATATTTAACAACAGCTACAGCCAAATGGGTAGGAACCAACTGAGCTGTGGTCTTGAGTCAAATTTCAGTTTTTTGATTGTGGGTAAAGCTTTAAATCGATCAGTGAATGCTATCAATGGTTAGAGAAAATTTTTTTTTAATGTTTCACACACGCAATATTCTGAGCTCCCTCTGGATAGCTCAATTTACAACCTACACACCAGACACTCTAAACTCCTTCAAGTTCCCAAATATACTAGGCTTCAGACTGGCTTTATGCCCTTTGAAAAGATTTCTTTGTTTGCCTGGAAAACCACTTCCTCAGGAAACTCAGATTCATCTTTAAAGAATCAGCTCAGATTTTAACTTCTAAGAAAGATCTTCCCAGACCCTTCTTCTTACCAAAATCATGGGGTAACCTATCATATCACTTAGAATGTATTACAGTAGTCTCTGTAAAAAGTACCTCCTTTGGACTACACGTTAGTTAAGGGCATTTGCCCCTATCTCATTAATTTTAAGAGGGACTTTTTTCAAGCCCTAATAGGATGCACCTCATAACTGGTGACATGGCATAACTTGACAGCATCTTTATTTCCTAACAGTATGTAATGCTTGTACACCTCACTATCAATTGTATCTTAGATTTAATGAAATCATTACTTTTTCCTCCCTCTGTCCACATTTCCTGTACAACACTGAGCAGGTATGCTATACTTTGGCTTGCAGTCTACGCTGACCTTGTAGTACACTCAGTGTACAAGTGCCAGATCAGAAGACTCTGAAAACTACATTTCCCAGGTCCCCTGCCATTTAAATTTCTGTTACAGTCTAACAGTAGTAGGAGACTAGAAAACAGGAAGAATGCCAAAGCCTGGTTTCATGTCTGTTTGCTGTTCCTGAGCACGCGGGGAATCCTACTACCCCAGCAGCAAATGTGACATGTCAGAGACATATGGCTGCCGGTGACCAGATTCAAACAGTCACAAGACTGTGGCTGGAACCCTACTCTGCAACAGTGGCTTCAGAAACAAACGCTGTGGACGTAGAGTCATTTTCCCTCCCTCATTTTGCAGACTCAGCCTTAAGCACAGCAGCCACATTCTGCAGTTATTAAGCACTGGATAACTGCATCCCCCCACCTCCTTTTGCTCTTCCATTATCTTTTGTGACCAATTCCCTGCAAGAAATTCATAGTTTGAAATACCTAGAGTACTGTCTACATTCGCAACTAAACACTAATAGCTATGGTTTCTTTTTTCTTTTCTTGAAACTCCTAGGTGTCCCACTCTCGTGGATGCATGTTGCTATGCTGTCAAGCAGAAAAGCTCAATGATGACAATAGTGAAAGACATGACATCTGGCAGCAAACTCTCTGTGTTGTTTTCCAGTACTGTTACTGCTGTGTAACCTTACAGAAATCACCTATTCACTTACAGTCCCAGTCTGACAGAGGGAACAGCAATAATCTCTATCCAATAAGTAAGATGAAGAACCTGGTGGTGGAGGAAGTGATAGGCATCATTATTGCTGCACTTAATGTTTTATAATGTATCGCCCACAAATATACTTGTACATATTTCCCATTGTTCTGTAACTGTCTATGCCTATGAGACGCATTCGGTGCAGGCTGGCAGGGAGGCTCTGCAGGTACAGGTGTCCACAGCAAGCCTGATGACCTGAGCTCAGTCCCTGGATTCCACATGGTGGAAGGAAAGAATCAACTCCTGCAAGTTGTCCTCTGACCTAAACACACACACACACACACACACACACACACACACACACACACATGCATGCACACACACGCGTACTTGAGCGCACATGCGTGCATCAGTAGAACTAAACATTGTTAAAACCTAACTTTTCTGGGAACTATTGGAGACTAATTACTACTGGGTGGGGGAGAGTAGGCCTTACTTATGATCTCTGGATAGGCTGACTAGTCTCTAGTGGATGAATTTGCACTGGGGGACATCTGGGTACAAAGTCTGGATAGGACTTACTATGTATGGCAGAATGTATGAGATCCAGTGGGGTTGGTAGGGCATGAAAGAGGAAGGGTGTCTAAATTTGTTTGAGAAATGATGTATAAAATGTACAAAAGCGGAATAAATTGTTTTAAATAACTTTTCAGTAGAGACTTGGAGAAAAGAAGAAAAATGGAAGGACTAAAGAGGAAATGAGGAGAAGGAAGAGGAATAAAGAGGACAGTGTGCTTTATAACCACAAATTTGTTGGCAGAGTATTTGGTTGGTTTTTGTTTTATTTGTCTGTCTTCTGTTTCTGAGACAGGATCTCACTGTGTAGTTTACACTGGCCTGGAACTCACTATGTAGACCAAGCTGGCCTCAACTTGCTGGAATCCTCCTGCTTCTGTCTTCTGAGCACTGGGATTACAAGCATGCGCCACCATGTATGGTCATAATTGCTTTAAATGTCACCTCTTCAAGTCTTGTGGCTACAAACTGCATTTTAGAGGGGGACATATATCCCCTTAGTAATGAAGACTCCTCAGCCGGTGACCAGGGCCATAGCCCACGGAGAGCCATCATGGAACCCTGGTGAAGCCAGGACCCAGAGCAGGGTCCCTCTTGCCCAGAGCTAAGGGCTAGACTGTGTATTCTTATCACATAGTTCACAATAGGAAATTCCTTCCCAACCAACCTACCTAAAGAAATTTAAACTACAAAATTATTTCTAAGCAGAGAAATAAAGATCTCAGGTGCCAGAGATGAACTACAATCAAGGGCCTTGACAGCTAAAGCAAAAAGAGAACAACTTCAGTTATGGGTTCTTCAAGTAATTTATGCAAGCTCATTTCTTTAAGCAGACAATGTTTTTCAACATGTCAGCTTCTAGGAATATTTTATTATGTTATTATTATATAAAATACACCCAATGATATATGAATCTCAAAAATGTAATACATTATGCAAACAGAAAAGATCATCTGTCTTTCTAAAGAGGTGATAAATACTACATTACACAATAGACTGCTTCGCTCATATTATTAGCCATGAATTCCATTTGGAGTTTACTGTTAAATTTCAAAAGCTTAGCATTATTTAATGGTAATAATCCCCAATCTTAACCGTTCAGATGATCAATTCCATTTAATTACCAATGTTCCTATAATGGTGAGAAAGCTGTAGTATTTTTGTTTGAAGCCAGCACACCAAGTCCCACGGTATACTATAATTAAGAACAACTGTTTACTTTTTCTTAAATGCAACACCCCTCACCCCCACCTCAAAAGCTAGACATTAAAGTACTAAATATAATGATCTTGGTAAGCCAAATTGCTATGTTCCTGGCAGCCCTTCCCTGCTGTTTCCCTTAAACATTTCTATCTGAAATGATGATGGAAAAAAAGAAACAGAAAAAAAATAGAAACCTGGAAAACACACAGCTATGTATTTTGACCGTATCTTCCACCTAACCATCAGAGTTTCCACTTGAGTGCTTAAAAGCATTCAGTCACTTTCTCTCTCCATCCTTTGTCCTGTATTGAGCACTTTAGGTTTTTCCTCATATTGTTTGAAATACCTATGTGTATACCAGCACAAATTTTCATGTTGCTGAGTCAGTCTCCCTGGTAGATAAGGGCGGGGGAGGCACGGTCAAAACCACCCTTCAGCTATCTTGGTTCCTTTGGTAATCATTCCAAGGTCTGACATACAGAAGGACTCGGGTTGAGTCCTTATTGAATGAAAGATCACCTCATGGTTCTTGGGACCTATGTAATACAAGCAGAGCATTCCAAATCCAAAAATCTGAAATCTAAAATACTACAAAATTCAAAACTCTGAGCAATAATAAAATACCAGAGGGGAAATTCTACCCTTGATAGGGCATAATCAAAATGCAGATAGAAGCCAGGTGTGGTAGGATAAACTTTTAATCCCAGCACACCCACTCAGGAGCCGGAGATAAGTGAATGTCCCTTTGAGGCCAGCCTCGTCTACACAGGTTCCAGCAAGGGCTGCAGAATGAGAACCCATCTTTTAAAAAAGAAACAAACAGTGGTTAAGAGTACTGGCTGCTCTTGCAGAAGACCCAGGTTTGGTTCCAGGCACTCACATTGCAACTAACAACTGTTCGTAACTCAAGTTCCAGGGAATCTGACACCTCTTCTGACCTCTGAGAGCATTGCACGACTCGGGTACACTTACATATATGCAGACTATACACTCATGCATATAAAATAAATAAATTTTTAAAGCAAACAAAAATTCACATGGGATTAAAAATCTTGTATAAAGTTGCCTTCAAGTTCTGTATATAACATGTATATGAAACTTAAAGGAATTTCATATTTAGACTTAGGTCCCATCCACAACATATCTCATTACATAAATGTATATATTTCAAAAATCTGTTAAAAATATGAACCAATTCATGACTCAAGCATTTTAGATAAGGGACACTCAACTCTTTTTTTTTTTTTTTTTTTGAAACAGGATGTCTCAGTGGCCCCTGCTGGCCTGGAACTCACTATGTAGACCAACCAGGCTGGCTTAGATCTCACAGAGATTCACCTGCCTCTGCCTCCCAAGTGCTGGGACCAAAGGCAAGTACCACCACACTCGGCCTAGGGATACTCAACTCTGATCGAGACTTGCTCTGACATAAAGAATATCAAAGTCTACTCCCCTTCCCTCAGGTACTTAATTAATTCAGTGTATTCTTTTTATATATTTTGGAATCTGAAAATCATAGATTTCAGATATAAGGTCCTGGATGAGAGCTGGGGAGCTAGCTCAGCCGGTAAAGTGCCTGCTATGAAAGAATGAGGTTCCGAGTTCATCCTCCAGAATTCACACAACAAAAAGCCAGACATAGGGGCAGGTGACATGACTCATCTGGTAAAGGTTCTAGCTGATAAGCCTGATAAACTGAGTTTGATCCCTGGACCTCACATGATATAGGGAAAGAAACGACTCCCAAACCTCACCCTCTCACCTCCACACAAGTGGTGTGGCATGCCCTCCCTGACACAAAATAAATAAATAAATTTTGTTTAAAAAAACTGGGTAAGATGTTGCTTGCTTCTTATAATCCTAGGGTAATAGAAATGGAAATAGGAGGATACGTGGGGTTCCTTGGCCAGCCTGCCTAGCTTACCTGGCAACTTCCAGGCAAATAAAGACCCTGTCTCAAAAAACATGGTGCACTACTGCATAAAGAACAACTCCCCAAGCTGACTTTTGACCTCTGCACACATGAACACACATATGCACCCACATACACATAAACATACACATATCCACAAAAAAATAAAAACAGACAAGAAAAAGATCCTGTATGATTTTATACAAGTTTCACTGGGTAGAGAATGCTATATAAAGAACTTGGAGAATTTAGTGACTAAGACAAGACTGCTAAGGCATGACCTTGTGATGCATGGCCTTGAGAGGCATTTAATTGCACGCTATCATTATTAGGAGACTGGCCATGACTGTGTTTGGGGAAATAGCATAACACTGCACTTAATCCATGGTTATTTTTAAAGGCAAAATTTTAAAAGCCATCCGATTCTTGAAATGCTTAGAAGAGAAACATTCATAATGGGGTTAAACTAATCAACACAATATGACTGTTAGTGCTCTTCTTTCTAGTTCAGCTATCCTTTCCGAAATGCTTTAATGCTGTGATCAATTTTTGGAAATAGATGAATTCTAAAATACAAACAGAAGTAGATAACCACCATATTTCATTTCTTAGCTAAACACAATTATGCGGTCATTATAAAAAAGTAACTTTTTTTAAGACGGTTCATGGGATCTGGCTTAACAAGTTATATTAGTCTCTTTTTTTGCTTTTTGTTTGTTTTTTTTATTTAATTTATTTATTTATTGTCTTTTGAGATAGGGTTTACTGTAGTCCCAGCTGGCCTGGAATTCGCTATGCAGACCAGGCTGGCCTCAATCTCACAGACATCCACCTGCCTCTGCCCCTGGAGTGCTGGGATTAAAGGCATGTGCCACCACGCCCAGCAGGTCTTTTTTGAAAGCATTTTTAGTACAGACCCATTAACTGTCACTTTCTCAAAAGCACAAGGCAACTATTAGACCCAAACACAGGCCCAGGAAAAACACTAATTTGTTTACAGTGCTAAGAACGGAACCCAGGGTCTTGAACATGCTAGGCAAGCACAGTACTATATCCCGTGAATACAAATGCATTTCAATCATTTACTAAATAACTTAATCAAAGGTACTGGGGCAAGCAGTGCTCACAATGGAAAAACTATTTTTACAACTCAAAGCAACACTGTCTTTGCTCACGGCCCACAAGAAGGAAAAACCAAAACAGGAATAGCAGATAGGCAAAAGCCCTAATTTAAAAAAGCAAAAGTTTAAGGCACTGAAAAAAATATCAATCTAGAGAATGGTTTCCAAAATAAGACACAACAAGTACAAACCATAAAAGAAACAGAGTGACAACTTTGACTACATCAAAATAAAGATGTATGGTGCATTCAAAAATACGATTAAAAAGACAAACTACAGACTGGAAGTGGACATGGAAAACTTTTTTTAAAAAAGGAATATCTGGGTCTGGAGAAATTACTTAGTCAACAAAATGTTTGCTAAATAAGCATGACGACCTAAGTTTGGATCTCCAGCACCCACATAAAGAGCTAGCAAGGCAGAACTTGCATGTAATCCCAGTAGTAGAGACGCAGAGACAGGATCCCCGGGGCTTCCTAGCCAGGCAATCCAGCATAATGAGTGAGCTCCAGGTTCAATGAGACTGCCTCAAAAATAAGGAGAAATCCAGGTGGCACACACCTTTAATCCCAGCACTCAGAAGGCAGAGGCAGGCAGAACTCCATAAGATCAAAGCCAGCCTGGTTTACATAGCAAGTTCTAGGCCATCTGGGGCTACAGGGAGACCCTGTCTCAAAAAGAAAAAGCTAAGCAGGAGAGAGAATGAAGAAGGCAGCTGGCGTAGCCCTCTAATCTGCATATGCACATGTGTTTTCCATTTCATATCATCTTTTTGATCATTATTTTTCACTTTCTTGTTATTGAGTACTAAGGGTATGCCCACCAAACCTGGGATGTGAAACTCAACAAGGCATGGTCCCTACCATCCAAGAGTTTACACAGCTTTTCAATATAGGTACCTATTACCTTAACCAATTTTAACATCCAAATGGAAGATTACCCAACCCTCCCTTAAACGATCGTTTGACATAGTCAGTTAACTTGATGATATGTGGAGAAGTTGAAGGCAAAAATTGAGCATTTAGGGACTGAACTTAATAAATAGGCTAATGACTGTGTACTTTGAGGACATGGTCAATAGTATTTTTTAGATTCTACCTGATTTCCATTAAAAGCAATGATGACACATTACAGTGGGCAGTTTAGCTGTGCAATGGTATACATTTTGATTTTTTGTGTAAGTAAAATTTAAAATAAGATGAATAATGATAAAAGATAACCTTGGAGCACTTAACCTTATACCAGGCACCAATCTAACCATAGATTATTTAGTTTGACCAAAACAATGCAATCAGAGGTGCTGTAATGCTCACACAGAGGGCCAAGGTCCAGAGTCAGCAAATGGCAGAGCCAGGGTTTCAGGCTTAAAACCACTTTTACATCCTGCATCCCAGAAATATAGTCTTTGCAAGAGTTTTGGCATTGCTTGTTGTGGCTGCAGAGAGTACACTATAACATTTCTAAGTGTGTGCAAAGTGCTTTTTTAATATTTTCTAATTTTTATTTTATGTGTATGAGTGTTATGCCTGAATGTATGTAAATGCACCCATGTCGTGCAATGCCCTTGGAGGTCAGAAGAGGGCATCAGATCCCCTGGAACTGGAGTTAAGATGGTTATTAGCCACCATGTGGATGCTGGGAATCAAACCCGGGTCCTCTGCAAGAGCAGTCAGTGCTCTTAACTGCTGAGCCATCTCTCCAGCCCCAAAGTGCTTTTGAAAATTGTTTTAATTAGCATATGTTAATCATACCAAATGGGTTTCATTATGACATTTTCAAGCATGTCCATAATGTACTCAATCATATTGACCCCGCCATGCCCTCTCTTGTGCTCCTCCTCTCCCCTTCCACTGGTAAGGACAGGGATGGATGTATGGAATGTAAACTGATGCAGCCACTATGGGAATTGATATGGAGGGTTCTAAAAAAACTAAAACTAGACTCACTACGTGACCCCTATACCACTTCTCGGAATATCCCTCAAAGGACTCTAAGTCAGCATAGCACAGAGACACCTGAACATCTGTGAGTACTTATGCGCTGTTCACAATCATATGGAACCAGCTTAGATGGCCATCAATAGACGAAAGGATAAAGAAAAGGGTGCACACCCTTAATCCCAGCACTCTGGAAACAGATTCAGACAGATTTACAGGAGTTCAAGGCCAGTCTGGTCTACACAGCAAGTTTCAGACCAGTCAGGGATACTACAATAGTGAAATCCAGTCTCAAAAAATCCAAAAAGACGGAAGGGAGCAAGGGAGGGAGAGAGGGAGGGAGGGAGGAAGGAAGGGAAAGAAAATTTAGCCATCTCTCCAGCTCCATTTCAAATTTTTAAAAATATTTTTATAGATTCAAGAATTCCAAAATTTATTTTGATTCTATTCGAACCCCTCCCACCTCTCCATCCCCAACTTAATACATGCCCTGCTTCATGTCTTCTATTATTATTTGTCTTTTAATTTTTAAAAGGCCTATGGAGTCTAATCTGTGTTTCCCAATATTCTTGGCTGTGGGTCTATCCCTCAGAATCTGGTCAACCTACCAAGCAACACACCAGTAGGGAAAACTGGCTCTCTCCCTCTCTCCCAGCATCTATCAATTGCCAATAGATCTTCAGCTAGGCCTGGGACTTCCTACATACCTCCCCGAGTCCATGTTGGGACCCTGCTGGGCTTGAGTTTGCACAGGTCTTGTGCAACCTGTAGCTTGACAAGTCAGAGGCCACAGGGGACAACCTGCTACTATCATTTTGTTAAATAAACATACTATTAAACTGAGTCATAACAACTTATTGTTATGCCCATACATTAGTGCAGTTCTCACTCTCACCAGAGGTTTTTCTGGTAGATGGCGATTAATACTGAGACCCATAACTAGTCAACATTCAGAGAATGAGACTTCGGAGTGCTCAGCCCTAAATGAAGACACCTGTATCATACTCTCCCTGCCAAGGCTCAAGGATCATTGCAGAATATAGGGTGATTAAGATTTTAAATTACTTTTAGGTATTTTTCTATGAGTGTTTTGCCAGAGTGCATGTATGTGCACCGTGTGTGTCCAGTACCAGAGGAAGTGAGAAGACAGCATCAGCAGTTGTCAGCTGCCTGATATAGGTGCTGGGAACTGAACCTAGATTCTCTTGAAGAGCAGTAAGTGCTCTTAAACTGCAGTTGTCTAGCCCTAAATTTTTTATCACATATTTATTTTGTGTACATGTATGTGTATGTGCGGGGTAGGAGGTGCCAACATGTGGAGATCAGAGGACAACTTGTGGGAGTCAGCACTGTCCTTCCTCTATGTGGGTCCCAGGGATTAAACATAGGTAGTCAGGCTTGGCAGCAAGTGCCTTTACTTGTTGAGTGATCTTGCTGGCTCTAGTGTTAAGCATTTTATCCACACACATGGCAAATGCTCATCTCTGCACATCCCTTAAACTGTAACAGGACTCCTTTCTTGACAGCCTGCACCTTATTAAAACCACACTTCCCCTTTACTTTTCGATTCCAGTAGCCACCATCCCCCATGCCCTGTTACTGTGGGCTGGTGTTTTATGCTTATTTTTTCCTTTGCTACTAAAGAGGCTGTCCACATGTTCTTTCCGCTACACATTGTCCTGATGAGATGCCAAGATTGACTCCTTTGACCCCCTACCCGAGAAACTGCAGCGGAAGTGGTTTACTAAGTGCTGCCTGGAGATATTCTAGTATGTCGCAATGGAATCATGTGACTCTAACCTTTACTTTTAGTACTCTGAATTTTCAATAAACCTGCAAAAGACCCAAGCACAAATTAAAATTTGTTCTTTTCCTCTCCTCAGAAATAAACATACTCACCTAAACCCATGAAATCAAAGCACCATCCAGGCTTCAGGACATTGCATGTTTATTTGAGTCAAGGGTATAATCCCTTACCCTGTGTTTAGAACTCAGTGTGCAATGTCAGAACACTGTACAATGCTTCCATGTCCTCTCTGAATCCAGCAGGCTTGAAGATGTGTACACTGTCTTTATTAGCGAGTCTCTACTCACCACCACAGTTTTATAATCTTCCAAATGTTTGGGGGAAGCATCAGCTTTGGAGAAGTATTAGCTTACACAGGAGGCACCAGATCAATAGTTTATCAAATTCCTTTTTTTTTTTTAGTGTAGGGGATTGTACCCAGGGCCTCCCAAGCAGAGTTACACCCCTCTCCCTACTATTTAAATGTTCATGAGAACATCACTAATCACTGGAAATCAGTCAGGAACTCCTGTTAGCAATTACGATGGCAACAACTACTGCTTTTCAAGGCTGCTTATAACACTATATTGATATTTTAAAAATTCAAACTCAGCAGCAGTTCAGGCCAACACTACTTTTTTCTAGAGTGACCTATCAGATTTTCCATTGTTCAGTACCCAAAAATGTGGTCCAGACGAGCCTCATGAGCGTCCACCAATTAGGGAGAAATGGAGGTTGTTCCTTTGCAAAAAGCAGCCAGTGTTCTTAACCACTGAGCAATCTCTCCAGCCCTCTACTTGTGTATTTGTGTCTTTCATTTATTTCTATATTGTCCATACAAAAATCAAGGTTTCAGGCATTCTTATTTTTTGGATTTGTTTGGTTCATCTTTTTGAGACAGGGTCTCCCTGTAACCCCAGCTGGCCTGGAACTCACTCTGTAGACCAGGCTGGTCTTGAACTCACAGAGATCCACCTCCCAAGTAGTGGGATTAAAGATTTTTTGTGTGTTTGAGTGTGCATGCGTGTACCCACACATATATGTAGGTACCCGCAAAGGCCCGAATAGGGCATCAGATTTCTCTGAAGCTATAGTTACGTGGAGTTACAGGAAGTTGTGAAGCACCTGACACGTGTACTAGAAACTGAATCCAGGGTTCTCTGCAAGTCGCTTAACCATTAATCTTCTCTCCATTACCAAGACTGAAGTTTTTTAATGGCTTATAATTCACTACTCTTGGTTATTCTGATGTATTATAAAACCCTCTGGCTTCATCAAGTGAGACTTGAGAACCAGACTAAAGCTATACACAAGAAACCAGGATGAGCTATGTGGCCCTTCAACGTGGTCTCTGTGGCCTGGCTGACATTAGCAGCTGACCCAAGGGAGTCCTTCACAGGCTGGTTAGGGCCCAAGTAGATGCCAGACGCAGGAAATCCACCCAACATGTGTGAATAATGATGATGCCTAAGGATGAGGCCCACAGAAAGCAAACAAATCAGGGTAGGAAGAAGACCTGGTAGCAGAAGAGGATGCCTAAAATCTGACACATGGTTCCAGTACTGTTGCACACATTTCTGAGTTTCAGGGCCTCATTAACCATGAAGGAACCTGTAATGGTTTGAATGAGAATTTCCCTCAAAGGCTCCAAGTATTTGAACATTTTGTCCACAGTTGGTGGCAGTTCTATGAAGTCTTAGGAGGTATGGTCATGCTGGAGGAATCGTGTCACTGGGGATGTGTTTAGAGTTAGTTCTTCAGCCTTGCCGGTTCTCCAGTCACACTTCTCTTCCAGTGCCTGCTTGATGATGTAATTGCTTAGCTGCTGCGTCTACTTTAGCCACCTGGGCCACCATGTGTCCCCACCATGACCGATTCTTGCCCTTTGGAACCGTTAGCTAAATAAACTCTTCTTTTAAAAGTTAAACTTTGGTCTGTGTTTCTATCACAGCAACAGAAAAGTAACTAATACAGAACCCAACAAGGGAAGCCTGGGCTTTGAGTTTCCTTTCACCAGCACTAGGAATGCACCCGTGTTGCAGAGCAGGCTACACTGCAGCAGACAACAGACTGCTTCTCTTCTTGAACAAGCCCAAACCTGAGTAACTTCAAGCCACCCTGTTTCCTCTACATCCTATTTACAAATCCTGCTCTTACAATTTCTCCTTTATACTGTGCAGAACTTTTTGCTTCACCTGCCTCCACCAACAGCAAAAAACTTCCAGTACTAACTGGTAGAATCAGAACTCAGAACCTGGTATCTATTCCTTTCCACAAGGATTATCTCTGCAGGCATGAAATACTTAAGCAGCTATGGATAAATGATACAAAATACGTAGACTGTATAACCTGGTTGTGGAGAAAACCTGAATATGAAGGGACCGCATGAGATAAAACAGCACCCCTTAACACTGGGAGGATACACAGACAGATCTGGGGTAGCAAATTTAACTCAGACACAAACAGGAGGTCAAAGTGATGTCTAGAAAACAGAGGACATGAATTGCAGTAGGGTCACATGCATAGTCAGAATCACTTGGTGTGACCCTAGACTACCACCATAATCATTAACCAAGGCATTAAGGTACTATAGAACAAAGTCAAGAAAAATGGATTTCCTAATAGGTGGAACTGAAAATGATTTACAGTACTATTAACTCTAGAGTTGAAGCCAAAGTCTACAACGACCTCACCCCTGCAAGACTTTACTATGTAGAGCTTTCCATCTCTGAGGAATAGCATAGAGCAAGTCTCCAATCCTCCCTTTCTGGGATACTGGAGGCCTTCAGTCAATAGGTTGATAGGGCCGGTCTGCTTCCTTACCCAGTAGAGTCCCAAGTTCATTTATTCTCTTATAGTCCTGAGCCAAGTTGCAGAGAGAGGGGCCTGTTCTCAAATGCTTCATCATGAAGGAAATGCTTAGTGAGATGATCACATGGCTGTATTTTGCATGAGAAAACCACCCACATTAGTGAGCCAAGCCTAAGCATCCCTGGGACCTGCAGATACAGAGATAAGTATACCTGTCCAGTCACATTAATCATCCCATTTCCCAGGGAAATCATGACCAAGAGCTTTCCAAAAGCACTGGGCTATTTCTTGCTCGTGTTCTAGTTCTCATTTTTGAAATAATGAGTAAAGCAGAAATTGAGATTTTAAATGGTTCTGGCTGAGGAAAACAGTTCTGCCAGAATTGATTTGCAGTTCTGAAAGACGGGGAAGGAGCCCACCCACCTTCTCCATCACCCAAATCCAATGAAACAGTGGAAGCATGAAGGTCAGGGATCCTTACCTGGACCTGCACTGAATTCTGTGCAGTCATAAACTTTCATGGGAGAACATCTGTAGCTCCCTTCACTAGCTTCTCACTGAAATTTAACATATCTCTCAAGCATGAATGTAGGTGACAAATTATACTATTACTGCCAGTTTCTAAGACTTTGTCAACAAGAGAAATCCAACACCTTATCACATTTCAGTTGCTACAGATCTTCTAAATATTTATCCTTATTACTACCTCAAAATTCTGGTCGTTGATCTACCATTCTATCCAGCTACGTAACATGCTAATAAAGCAGCACAAATATTAAAACATAAATTTACAAAAACTAATATTACTGATTTTCTGGTAATGTAATCTACTGACTATATCTAAAACTGTGTTTCTGGGGCTAGAGATGGCTCAGCGGTTAAGAGCACTGGCTGCTCTTGCAGAGGACCCAGGTTAGGTTCCAAGCACTCACATGGCGGCTAACATCCTTCCGTAACTCCAGTTCTAGGAGATCCAAAGCCCTTTTTAACCTCCATGGGCATTGCACAACAGGGGTGCTCTTACATACATGCAGGCAATACACTCATACACATAAAATAAATGAATAAATGTTAAGAAATCCTGAGGGAAACTGGACATAGAGGCACACTCAGGAGGTTGAAGAAGGAGGATCACAAAGGAGGATCCAAGGCCTACCAGGGTTACTCAGTGAGAAGTACAAAGGAGGGCAAGGGATATTGCTCAGTGATATAGCACTCATCTGGCACGCATGAGACCCTAGGCTCAATTACTAGTTGTAATACATGGGAGGGGGGCTGAGAAAACTTCCACACAGAGAAAGTTAAACTGAAATTGTACTTCCTAAAAACCAGGCCTAGAGGTACATGCCAGAAATTCAAGGTTATGTCCGAGTTACATAGAGAGTTCGAGGACAGCCTGGGGTATGGGACACTGTGTCAAAAAAAATTAAGCCTAGCTATGGGACCCTTTCCCTCTTGGATGGCTGGCTAACCTACTCGATAATATCATTATCTAATTTACAACACACTCAACAAGAGATACGGTATGGCTTACTGACCAAAAGCACCTCATATCAGTAATTAATTGGTACAAAGATACTTGGCAACAGTGTGGGCAAGAGGGTGATCAAAGGTCAGGTGTTTCTTTAAGATCACATAGCAGTTGCTATGCAGTAACTATCAGCTGGCTTCTGAGCAACACAAACCAAGAAATATGTTCCAAGAGGACTGATTAAGTAGTTGGTGTGACAGTGAAAATCAGCAACTGCTGCTGCCTTATCTGTACACCTCACGAGGAGAGAAAAGTTCAGAAGTGGTAAAGTGCTTAGAAAACAAAACTGTCAGCTAGACAACACTTTGAGCTCTGCTCAAGAGCCAATGACACAGAACACAACACCTTCACACAGAATTCCCTGCCCTCTCCCAGGAGTCAGAGGAACAGAATGAAATTGATCAATTTATTGACAGAAAGAAAAACAAACTCTCGTGTCAGCCATAGTTAGTGAAAGCAGGGTCATTACTATTCAAACTACACAGGAAGGAAAAGCACTGCTTTTTTTCAATTTTGATATCAGCAATGCTCTAGTCTATTAAAAACACCACCAAACCCAGTCTTCTTCCAGCCCACTTGGATCACCATTAATCAAGTTTTATAAATATTCATTCACATTTCCAAAAGAAAGCCGAATTTCATTTCTTAATAAATCAATTCTTAGTATCTACTGTGTTGATAAGAATTTAAACTACAGCCATATTGGTCTTGTCTTTCATTAAAAGCAGCTGCAGGACACTATAATATATTCCACTATGAAAGGAAATTAACACCATACAACACTACAGCCATTAAAGTAAAATAACAGTGCTAGATCATTAACATTTCTTTAAACAGCAGAAAAAGCAGGGGTGACATTTAGCTGTCGGAGTTCAGTTTGCATGCTTCTGTTTTAGGAGAATTAACATCGGTGTTCAAAACAATCATCTTTAATCAAATACAAAGGAAGCAGTAGGTCTAAATTCACTATTACCACTCACGACAAAAATCCTTTCTTCTTCCTTCCCCCAATACCACTTCCTTTATTTTCTCCCAAATTTAATCTTCTGTACCCTTGGACTACCTGATCCTCTTTGTCTCTACCATTTGGTGCTTAACAGGACCAGGGTAACCAGACAACCAGACTTATCAGTGGATCTGCAGGACTAGATGGCCTCAAGTTACTGTACCTGCTAGGTCCTTAGGCACATTAGTAAATAGTACCATATCTGAACAGCTGATATGCTTGGTTTTGTTTACTAAGATGAAAAACAAAAATTTGAGCTGGATGTAGTGGTCCAAGTCCAGCACTTGGAAGATTTCCAGGCAAGCCTGGGCTACATACCGATCTCCAGGTTAGTCTGGGCTAGAGACTGTTACTCTGACTCAAGTAATAGTAAAATGAAAGAAAAAAAGAAAAAACAACTGGCCCCAACTAGTATACTAACAATAGCAGAACCATCATTTTACTTTATGTGTGTTATGCCTGCGTGTGTAAGTGCACCCATGTCGTGCAGTGCCCAAGGAGGACAGAAGAGGACACCAGATCCCCTGGAACTGGGGTTGCAGTTCTTAGCTGCCACGTGGGGGCTGGGATTCGAGCTAGGGTCTTCTGCAAGAACAGCCAGTGCTAACTGCTGAGCCATCTCTCCAGCCACAGAAGCATCACTTTAAATGTGACATGGTATACAGAACCTTTGCAAAGCATTGCAGAAGACTGGATGAATGAGATGTCTACTATGCCCATTTATGACCTATCCTTGCACACACACAAAAACTTAACTAATTTGAATATGACTCAACTCCTTTCATTTCTTCTTCCAGCTCAATCAAAAAAAGGGGCACAAAGGTCTGCACTAATTTTCCAAGAACATTTGTTATGTCCTATACCTTTTATCCATAACTTGGGAGGAAGAACATCTAGTGTTGGCACAAATTCAATCTGACTGAATATTACATTTTCACTGTCTTACTTGCTTTAAATTTACCGTATGAAGTGATTCCACTGACACGGTATAAATCTTTTATACAAACAATAGGATAATCCAGTAATAAGCTTGTACCCATATGTTCACATGCAGTTTTTTTTCTTTTTTGGAGACAGGATCTCTCTGTAGCCCCAGCTGGCCTGGAACTCACTATACAGACCAGACTGGCCTCAGTCTCACAGAGATCCACCTGCCTCTGCCTCCTGAATGCTGGGATCAAAGGCATGCCCAGACCATGTGCACTAAGGGAAATTGTTCTTCTTGCCTCACAAACTATACTGTGTATCTATCTGCACATCCAGAATCTTCTCAAAGTTTTATAGCAGCTATCCAAAAGATAGCTATTTCTATATCTATCTAATTCACCAGTAAGAGTGGAAACAGAAATAAGCTTTTGATTTTCAACTTCCCAGTCAAGCAAATACTTCGGCTACCCTCAGGTCAACTTTATAAAGCAGAGGTAACAGGCTGTAGAGCTGTAGATCATCCACTACTGTGGTAAATGAAGTTATTATCACAATTCGAAAAGGCCCAAGGCCACTCTATTATAAAGAGGTAAATGTCATCAAGTGGAATAGCAGAACTAAAAGCAATCTAGAATATACTATTGTTCTAGGTCATCAGAGGGAACTGGGCTGAAATAAAGCAAAACACACGACATGTCTCTTTTGTAATTTTAATTGAAGCACTGCTAATTCACTTTTTCTTAAACTCTCTCAAAAGCACCAAATTTTCTATCTAAGTCAATTTGGGCGGGTGGGGAGGGACACCATCAGGAACTTCTCTCCAGACAAAACAACGATGTTCATTCCTCCAAATGTCCCAATTAAAGGTCTACTGAAAACAAAACTAAACTCCAAAAACAAACCCCACAGAGAGAAAAAAGTAAAAAAAAAAATCACATTCTAAGGGGGTGGGGGTCAGTGCATTTTGTGATCTGCTGTGCTGTCTATTTGTCCTTCGGCTGACTTTCAAAAAAAATTAACACCCTAGTTCACCAAAATATACATTTTTCTCATTGGCTTTTTTAAATTAAAAATAATAATTAAAAAAAAAACACTTGAAGGAATTCACGATCAACTGCCCAACTTGTTTTGATGGCATATTCAGCATATGGAGGTCAGGAAGGCAACTTTCAGCACACATTACGGGATGCCCATCTTCAAGGCTTAGCCTTCTTCCAAACAGTGTAGAAAACCCACCTGGACAGGGAGTCAAGGAATGAACATCACACGAGGAAGGACAAGCACCACTTAACATTTGCAAGCTGGTGTACAAATTGGAAGATGGACAAAGATCGATGGCTTAGGTAGAAAACTGTGGGAATGGGACTAAAGGCCTTTAAATAAAGACTGCTTTGCAGCATGGGACATCCACCACGGGACTTCTGAAGAGACTGGGTGGAGCAAGATGAAAGGAATGCACTTAATTCCCTCAGGTAACATCACTGCTTATGCTCTGAGCTTCTCCCCAGTTTGGGGAGTCTGTATAAAAAGGCAAAGAAAGCAGAAGGAGAGAGAAGAGATAGGTATGGGGGGTAAATGAGACGGACAAAAGGCTTGCAAAGGTGAAAATGGTCTATCAAGAGAAAGAAAAGGGAAGCCTGGAGCCAGGAGCCCTTCCCCATGTTATCCCTATTTCTAAAACCTCTATGCATGGGGGAAAAAATCCTGAATGCATTCAAGTGTTCTTGAAGGGACGGAGAGCGGGGAAGATGGAACAAATGTCTGGCCTGCCTGCCTGCCCAAGTCTGCAGATCCTAGTCTCACTGAGGGCCAGAAGCATCCCAGGGTCTCCATGACTGCAAGCAAGACTGCTGTCCTGATAACCTGGACTCAGCTGGCACAGATAAGGAAGCTGTGGGGTGCTGACTCTAGCCTGTGCACATTTAGAAAGGAGGCACAGGTGGCCAGTGATATTCTCCTTTCAGATTCTATGTTCTTTTCTTCTCAGTAGACTAGCAGGGGAACATCAGCAATGACAATGCAGTACTCAGGGTGATTTCATTTCCTCCACTTCCTCCTACAATTATCATCAAGCACAGTATAGTACGAGTAATAAGGCACATCATTTTAATTCATCAAATGAGTCCCACGATTTTCTACCTGCCACAGACAGACAGGGCGGTATTTTAGCCTAACAGGCATGTCTAATCTTTCTTTCTTTAGTTACTTTGTTTGAGACAGGGTTCCCCCTATAATCCTAGTTGGCCTGGAACTCATTATAATGAGATCAGTCTGGCCTTGACCTCAAACAGATCCATCTGCCTGGTATGCCCCACCTTTGGATATTGAAACATGATGTCATTTACAAGTTGACACTCCAGAACCACAAATCCAGTTACAAGAAAAAGAAAACATTTTCTACTTTTCATGTGTATGTATTATGTGCACATGTGCAGGTATGTACGCATATGTGTGCGTGCATGTGTACATGTGGAGGCCTGATGTTCATGTTGGGAATCATCTTCACTCATGGAGGAGGGGTCTCTTAAGCAAACACAGAGCTCACGGGTATGGCTAGTTGTGCTAGGCAGCTTGTTTTATTTCTGGGAATATAAGCTCCAGTCCTCACCCTTGGATGGTGAGTGCTTTAACTGCTAAGCCATTAGCCTGGCCCCCAAATTGCATAATATCCTAAGTTTACCATTTTGTTTCAGGCCACATTCATAGCTATCCTGGGCTGAATGTGATCCACTGGCCTTGGGTTGGACAAGCCAAGTTATTGCTTCTCAATAGGTGCATATAAGTACCCTGGAGGGCTGAGGAAACAGGTCACTGGGTCCTACCTCCACATTTCCAAGCAACTCAGGGACAGGCTCTACAGTTTGCATATCCAACTAGTTCCCAGGCAGTGTGGCTGGCTTGGGCCTGCCTTTAACAGCCAGTGTTTTGGACCAGTGGTACATAATAATTAAAAGCCCTAGGAAGCTATGGCAAGCTATACCCCATAGTCTTTGAGAGTGAGACCCAAAAGTCAGTGTATTTTTCCAAGTGCTCAGGAGGAGTGCCAATCGGGGCTTTATCTACAACAGAGCTAATTCTGTTTATTGTTGGGATTAATAATGGTAAGGCGGCATGCAATATACTTAGATGTTCTGATCTGGCAACACACAATGTCCTGGTCAAAGGATACAATTCCAAGTATGAAGGGACACAGACAGTCTCCTTTGAGAATTCCACAGGACAATACAGGCGCCCCAACTGTTCTTCATAGAGTGACAGGGCTTCAGTCAAATTGACACAGTTGCCCTAAATCAAAGAGAGAAAAGCAAACAATGGGATTTCTGAGTTGTACTCATTTGAAGGTCTCTAAAAAAGGAGAACAATTTGAGCTTGAGATAAAAGTTCATCTTTAAAAATGAGATCAGTCCTCTATCATTTCACAAATTGCATTCAATTTTATTTATAGATTCATTAGTTCATTCCTCTTCTACCTCATTTACAAAGCTATTTCGAATTATCAGAGTATGAAGCAACAGACAACAGCGAGAGCGATTTCTCATTAGTGACACAGTTCATTGTATCCTCACCATGCAATTTGGCAGAGATTCATCCACATAATCCACTCCAATTTTTTTTTTCAGTAATGGTCACGACTGTGTTGAAAACAAAGTCTCAAGAAGATAATGCTCTACCTTTCCAAAACGATTTAAATAAACTGCATCCCCTCTAAAGGTCCCACAACTGTATTCATACCAAATACTTTCCCCAAACTCTGCCTGGCTTTTAAAATTTTTATTATGGTTGTGTGTGCACATGGTGGGTGGCTGTGGGTAAATGTGCCCTGGTGTAGGTGGAGAGGACAACTTGGGTGGAGTCAGTTCTCTCCTTCCATTTTCATGTGGATAACTCAAGTTGTGAGGCTTCTTTGGCAAGTACTTTTTCCTGCTAAGCCAACTCCCCAGTCCTCTGTGGCTGATTTCAAGGAATAAGACAACACAAGTTTGTTCAGAATATATATGCTAAGGCTATGCTCCAGTTGTAGTCTTTCTTCATCAAAAAGTTCTTCTCCTTTTTTGGACATCACACTTTCTTCACCCACCCTCGCAGTTGGGGAACAGTCGGTGACACACGGAGGAAAGCTGATGGGAAGGGCTTTGATCGAGGACACAGTGCCACCCCACCCTTCAATTTTCTTCCACTTGAGAACCTGGACATGATACCTGGAGCCGTAGTGTCCATCTTGTGTGCATGAGGGGAGAAGGGTGAATGAAAAATCAGAGACTGACCAAAACCCAGTGGAGCTCCTCAACAGACACAGTACCCACCCAGCTCCAGGGCAGTGCTTCTCAGTCTTTAAGGTATGTAAGAACCAAAAGCTGTCATGTTAAAATGCAAATCCTGGTACAGTACGTCTAGGGTGGGTTTATCAGCATCATTTGGGCACAATTCACAGC
Organism: Eospalax fontanierii; assembly: GCA_035773235.1. Taxonomy (NCBI): domain Eukaryota; kingdom Metazoa; phylum Chordata; class Mammalia; order Rodentia; family Spalacidae; genus Eospalax; species Eospalax fontanierii. Next base: position 19,558,892 of record CM069525.1, on the reverse strand, counting down.
TACAAGTTTTTCATTTCAGATTTGGAAATCAAAATGGGTCTGTAAAACAACCAACTTGTCTTTTTCTTTTCTTCTTTAAGCCAATGTCTCATACTCTAGCCCAAGCCTTGAACTCACTATGCTATGTAGTCAGGGCTGGCCTTGATATCTTGGAAATCCTCCTGCCACATCCTGTACCTATGGAGGCTATTTCTTTTTATTCACTAACGTGAACTCTTCAGAGGTGGCTGAATCTATGTGTCAATACCATTTCCTTTGTAGGACATTCACTATTCACTTGCTTCACAACAGCCAGGAAGAATGTGAGCTGGAAACTATTCACAACGGTAGCCTATGATGTCAGAACTTCTGAGAACAGCGTTTTAAAACCAAGCACCCAGTCAGCCTTGGACAGGAGTTAGAACTATTCCAAGAATCGGCATTGGTGGCACATTCACTTAGAATGATGTCATCCTTCAGTGCCAGCCTATTTAAGAACCCATCATCTAGGGTCATGCAGTGTTGTTTGGCCCAAATGCCCTTCACCAGCATATAATTTGGTTTCAACATCAAGTTCATCATGAGAGCACATAAACACCATGCATGTAATTTACGATTCCTAAATAGAAAATACTGTGCAGCTGTTTTTAGAACACATCACCACTGGGGAAGCAATACGGAACAGAAATGCCACCAAGGTGTGCAGCTAAATGGTTCTCTGCCATCATAAAAGTGACATCCTGCTATCTGTTTAGAGAGCACATAAGGGAGGAGCGGATGTCCTCACATAGAATGTGGTACAGAAATGGGAGGCTTCGATTGCTTCTTTCCCAACATTGTCAAGAAGCAATTTTTAAAAAGAAAAAAAGAAATTCCACAAATAGAGACCTACCCAAAAAAGTAACACGACAGATTCTACTTTCCTGTCTACTTCAAAATGGAACTGGTTATTTTTTCTTTCCTTTTTAAGACCAAGACACATGGGTGTTTCCAAACAGAATAGTAGCAAAGAAATAATCATCCATTAATGCAGCAGCTTCAGATTTAGAAATTTCTCCCTGATCCATTACAAGGTATAAGTAACATTTGCTTTTTTTACTTTACAGACTTTTTATGTGTATGAGTATATTGCATGCATGCATGTATGTGCACCCGTGCCGTGCAATGTCTGTGGAAGTCAAAAGAGGGTGTTAGATCCCCTGGAACTAGAGTTACAGATGGTTGTTAACCACTATGTGGGGGCTAGCAATGGAACCTGGGTCCTCTGCAAGAATATCCAGTGCTCTTAACCACTGAGCAATCTCTCCAGGCTTCCCACCCTTTTTTGAGATAAGGTCATCCCATAGCCACAAGCCCAGAACTACTATGGAGACCAGGCTGACCTCCATCTCAGAGATGCCTGCCTCTGCCTCTGCCTCCCGAGTGAGTGCTCGGATTAAAAGGCATGTGCCACAAAGACTGTCAGGCTAATTTACAGTTTTTAAACTCAAGTCAGCATATATTATTTCTATAATGTAAAAATAAAGGTACACATCACCATGACACTCTCATCTCATCTGTAACCTACTTCTCTTTGCTCCACATGCCAACCAGAAGAAGACAGCAAGAGTGACTGCCTGAGCATGTCACTTGGTGGTTTAAAAAAAAAATCAAAGTCTGGAGGCTGGAGAGATGGCTCAGTGGTTAAGAGAACTGGCAGCCCTGGCACAGGACCCAGGTTCAGTTCCCAGCACCCACACAGGGGCTAACTCTACTTCCAGGGGATTCGAAGCCCTATTCAGAGGCAGGTACACTTACACAAATGTAGGTACTACACAGGAAGTCTATATAGAGAGTTCCAGGACAGCTGGAGCTACAGGGAAATCCTGTCTCAAAAAAAAAATAAAGATAGATAGATAGATAGATAGATAGATAGATAAGATAAGATAGACAGACAGACAAATAGAAAGGGAAGGGATAGATAGATAAGATAGACAGACAAATAGAAAGGGAAGGGAGGGAGGAAGGGGGGAGGGAGGGAAGGAAAGAAGGAAGGAAGGGAGGGAGGGAGGGAGGGAGGGAGGGAGGGAGGGAGGGAGGGAGGAAGGAAGGTCAGGGGTAGTAGATTGGTAGTAGAGTTCTTGCCTAGAATAAGGGTTGCACCACAAAGATTCACAATGGGAAACCACACTGATTCTTTTTCTAATGTATAAGTGTTTGACCTGCATCTATGTAAATGCACCCATGTTGTGCAATACCCACAGAGGCCTGAAGAGGGCCTTGGATCCCCTGGAACTGAAGTTACAGACTTGTTGGCTGCTAGGAACCAAACCTCGACCTTCTCCAAGACTAGCCAGCATCCTTAACCGCTGAGCCATCTTTCCAGTGGCCCCACTCTGATTCTTGATTTAACTGCAGCTTCCTGAAAGGCTTAAGTCCCCAAGTCCATATAAATTTCAATGTGTACAATGTGTGACCCAGGGTATCACAAAATATGACTTTGTATTTCCAACTGTAATAAATGTGAGGACAGAAAGCATGCAGTGATGTGTCTTCTGGATAATTCTTAGCAAAGAATACAACCTTGAACTTGTGATTTGAGGTTAAAAGAATATTTGCAGAAGCTGGAGATATGGATCTACCCAGGTTTGGCTCCTAGCACCCATATGAAGGCTTGCATGATCTCTAACTCTATAGTTCCAGGGGATTTGATGTCCCCTTCTGGCCTCCACAGGCACTACAGGCAGTGCCGAGGCCGGCTGGCCTCAGCAGAGCACGAGTCCTCAGAGACCTGGGATGAAAGAGACAAGAGGAACACAAGGAGGGCCGACAAGACAGTCTCCTGATCAAATTGGCAAATCTTTATTCTTCTAGGGGGTATTTATAATCTTGGGGAGTCAGGCACCCATACAGGAATGTGGTGATTAACAGAGACAAAAGCCCACCATCAGGTTATGTAAATACTAAAAGGGCAGGCAGGGGCCAGATGGGGTGTGGTGGCCAAGGTTGCTAGGAGACAAATCCCTGGAAGATCCAGGAGCCAAGGCCATGCGTAGCCAAGGGCAGCTACGGGTGGGGGACCTTGTTTGCTAAACAATAAGAAGCTCTAAGAGGCACTTAAGAAACTGATTAACATAATTGGTATCAACATAACATAATTGGTATCAACAAATGTCAGGATGTTACATTTGCCAAAGGGCAACACAGAGGTCACTTGGTCCCCAGCAGGCAGGTGATACACTTACATATGTGCAGGCAAAACACTCAAAAGATTTTTTAAAATACAAAAAGATTTAGGGCTGGAGAGATGGCTCAGTGGTTAAGAGCACTGATGCTCTTGCAAAGGACACGGAATTGGATTCCAGCACCCATATGTCAGCTAACAACCCATAACTCCAGTTCCAGGGGGAATCCAATGCCCTCTTCTAACCTCCAAGGGACATGGGTGCACCTACACATGTGCAGTCATGCACATAAAATAAAAATAATAAACAAATAATTTTTTTTGGTCTTTTTGGAAGCAGGGTCACTCTGTAGTCCCAGATGACCTGGAACTCAATATGTAGACCAGGCTGGCCTTGAACTCACAGAGATCTGCCAACCTCTGCCTCCCAAGTGTGTGCAATATGATGCATGACCTTAAGTAAAATAGTTTTTAAATGGTTGCAAAGGCAAGTTACCAAACTCCGAGTCATTTGTATTTAATGTGTTATGCTAGTATCGTGTGTGTGTGTGTGTGTGTGTGTGTGTATAAAAGTACTCTAATCCAGAATTCTATTCATTGTTCATGCAAAGGCACCAATTCTCCATAGCAGGTAAGAGAAAAAAATTAAAAGACACCTGTACTTCCTAATACCATCAGTTGTCTATCCCAAAGTGACTGGTTCACAGAGCATCCGTACTTACAATCCACTTCCCTCAACCTCCTAGTTAGTTGGGATTATAGGCAAACATCACTATACCTAGCTTTTATTCAGTTTCTATTCTGGTTCAAGATCTCAAAGTCCCATTTGTTTCCTCCATTTACCCTGCAATGAAATTTTCATCTACATGCAGAAATGTGGGGGAAAATGCTAAAATATGCTCCCAAAATCCCAACTCACTGATCCTAGGTTAGTTTTATAGTATGAGGCCTTGTTAAGATTTCAACATCATCATCCTACAAACAGAGGTCTGTAAAATTCTTCTGTAAAAGTCAAGACAGATCACACGTTAGGCGGCAGAGACCTTAGGGCAGAAAAGAAGCGGACTCTCTATAATGAACCTGCACAGCTATGTATCAAGGAAGTAGTACAGCAGGTAGTCATACCTTGCCCAGATTGTGCAGACCCCCGCTTTAGACAGAATGAAGTCTAGAATAGGTTTTTAAATTTTTTCTAAGAGTGGCTAGATTGCTCAGTGGGTAAAGGTGCTTCCTGACAAGCCGACAACCTGCTCCCCAGTCAAAACAGATTGCTGACTCTTGCAGGTTGCCCTCTGACGACATGTGATACATAGCACACGTGCACCCCATACACATCATCTACACATACACAAATAAATAAAAGTTTATAAATGTTAAAAATCGTTTCTAAGTATCAGGGGATAAAATATCCATCCAGACAGTTGCTTGCTCCTTAAAAGTTCACCAAGTTCAAAGTGCAGGATAATTATGGCATGTCCACAGGATTTGAAAGGAGCGGAAGAGGAGGACCAAAGGACAGGCTAGAGGCTTATTCAGGTGTCTCAAGATTTCTAACTTGCTTTCAGCATTATTCTTCCCAAATCTCATGAAATGCCCAGGATAGAAAAGGAGTCTATAGTGTTTGCTCAGGAGAATAACGTAAAGATATCTGTCAGTTCTGGGCATTTGCATCTACCAGTCAACTTTTTTAATGCTTAATGTGTACAAATATTTTGTCTGAGGAGGCCAAGAGACCATCAGATCCCCTGGAACTGGAGTAATGGACAGCTGAGTGACCATATGGTTCCTGGGAACTAAACCAGGGTCCTCTGGTTTAGTTCCAGTGCCCTTAACTGCTGAGCCATCTCTCCAGCCCCTATACCAACAATCTTCAAATGCAGTTGATCTATGGGTCTTACGTTATAGTTAGAGAGGAATAATTAGTTCTGCTGTATTTGGTGTGGTCACACACACATTTAAGCCTAGCACTCATGAGGCAGAGGCAGGTGAATCTCTGTGAGGTCAAGGCCAGCCTGGTCTACATAGTAACTGCTATGCCAGCTAGGGCTACAGGAAGATCCTGTTTCAAAACAAAGTGGCGAGGCTGAGGAGATGACTTAGTGGGTAAGAATGCTCACTGCTCTTCCTGTAAGTCCAGCTCCAGGGGCTGTGTCACCTCTGGACTCCAAGGGCATACTCACACTGCATACACTCACACAAACATATACACATAAATAAAAACAAATCAAATCTTTTAAAATAAAAAGTAGTACATACTATTCCACAAAACATGTATGCTAATGAAGTGAACTTCTGAGATCCAAATATAATCTACTACTAAGTTGGCCCTATGGAAAAGTTCCTTAGGTGATACGCATCTTTAACAGAGCAGAAGACAGAGTACACTTACAACAATGTACGATCAAAATAATATTAATCTTCTTATGTCCATAAAAAAACAAAAGGTAAGAATTTGTGGGGGGGTTAGTCTGTTGTAAACTCAGAATTTAGAGACCAGAGTGCAATCCTGCCTTAAGTGTTGAATTTATTAATTAAGCAACTTCTGTACCAAGTAATGGGACTGGATTAACAATTAGTTGCCCTTTTGTCACTTTTTATGAAGAGCTGAATATGTCTTTGTATATATGTATATATATGCATACACCTTTTATACAGATATAAAAAACACACTTCCAAGGAAATTCAGAAACCAACCCTAAAGAATGAAAAAAAAAGGACCACAATCTGCTTCCATCTGGTGGTGGCAGCTTGTACTACAGGCAAAACTGCTTATCCATGAAGAGGAACCTAGTTGAGGGGGAAGGAAAAGGACGGTCTGTGTCGCCGTCTGCTGGTCATACCTCATACTACAGCCAAGAGACAAAAAGCCAGGGCAATTCTTATAATCTGCTGTCAATACCAACCCCAATAGAACCTTACTGCTTGAAAGAAAATAACCTAGAGATGTAGTTGCATCCTAAACAGATGTACATTTCAGGATATGCATTCAAATTTCCAAATACCAATTCTTATTGAGATACATGGGGGGGGGGCAGACGGTTTACCTGTGTGAAATATTTCCCATCCTGTTTCAGTACTTTCATTGAGAGGTCAAGAATCAGTCGGAGAAACTCCCATGTGGAATCTAGATGTTGAAAAAATTAAGTTTTAGAAATAGGGGTCTGCAGATACCAAAAACATCTATTCACTCAAAAAGTCAACAACAAAAGAACAAAGAAAGCCCAATGTGATGGTTCATGCCTAGAATCCCAGCACTTTGTGGAGATTAAAGGCAGGAGGATGGGGGGCCAGGGTCAAAGGCCATCCTGGGCTACATGAGAGTGCCTAAAAAGGAAAAAAAACACTTTGATGTGGGGCATGTGGTTAGAAGAGAATTATGGCTGTTATTACTCAAGGAGGCCATCAGTTTTCCCGCCTACAGGTAAAATAATTTACTGTCAATCAATTTAATATCAAATTCATTTAATGGCAGATAGAACTGAAGTTTTCAAGGAAAAAAGCTTTATCTGTTGATTCTATAAGGTTGACTGTTTCCTTGGAACTTCCTGATTTCTTGTAAAAGAGTTGGAATGCTATAAATCCAAAGTCACATTCTGCTGGACTATTTTTAGCCCTTTCAGTAGTCATTCATCGACCACCTGTGTCTGACCTAACATCCTTGGGAATACAAACCCCCAAGCTAAGAATCTCACCAGACAGTTCCCACAATCCTAGTGCAGAGACTTCCCTGCTTTGCCATAGCCCAGCCCTCCTGATGCTTCCAGCAATGTATTTGAAAGATGCTTTGTTCTTTAACCATAAAAACATCATGAAACTGTTACCACACTGGAACATGATATTTACGGTAACCTCAATCCATGTTCCTGGGTCACAGTCACTCATATTTTGTATGAGAATAAACACCTACTCCCATGTGAGGGTGAAAGGAATTAGAGCTTAATTCAAATCTAGCCAACTTTCCACCATTCCTTAGCTCAACTCCTTTTAACAAATTTGAAAATAGCTGAGGAGATGGCTCAGTAGGTGAAGTACTTGCCAAAAAAGCCCAAGGACCTGAGTTTGATCTCCAGTATCCACATAAAAGCTGGACATGGTCGCATATATCGATGATCCCAGTGATGGAAGGAGGATTCCTGGGACTTGCTGGCCAATCAGCCAGCCTAGGCTATGTGGTGAGTTCCAGGTTCAGTGAGAGACCCTGACTCGAAAAAATTAGGTACCTAGATGTGTTATTTCTTGCCTTTAGTTCCAGCCCTTTGTCCCAGCATGGGAGGGGCAGAGGTAGGTGGATCCCTGTGAGATCAAGTCCAGCCTGGTCTAGACAGCAAGTTCTAGGCCAGCTGGGGCTACAGGGAGACCCTGTCTCAAAAACAAAAGAAAACAAATTAAAATAAGGAGGAGGCCAGGAATTCTCTTAGAGAGAATTCTAAGATCCCTCATCACCATTATATGGCACCAAGAGGAAACATTTCTGTGAGAAAATCATCTTGGTTGAAAAACACAATCTACCTTCTTCTGGAGATGTGGAGATTGGGACAGCTGTCAAATCATTAATCACATAATCAAACTGTCTTCCTTCTTGGGCGTACCTCTTCAGTACTGGAATACAGTCTTCTATGAGAACCTTTCAGAGAATAGGATCAGACACGAGTCAACACATGCAGTGTCATTAAACACACTTCTGGAGGAAGGAGAAATGCAAGCAGAGGTTTACATCCCTGGCACCTGCTCTATGAAGAAAAGAGACCTTCGTCCCTGTCCCTTAACAGCAAAAACAAAGTACTCAGCATATGCCTACTAGCTTTCTCCTCTGAACATTAACTACACATGTGCTGTTATTCCTCATTTTATCAAAGGAGAAACTTTACTTAAAAGAAAGCCAGGCACCTGTTGTTAATCCCACCTTTAATCCCAGCACTTAGGAGGAGGCAGAGGCAAGCAAATCTCTGCCAGTTCAAGACCAGTCTGCTCTACAGGGCAAGTTCCAGGACAGTGTTACATGTTGAGACCCTATCTCCCCCATAAAAGATTTATACAGCTTGCCCAGAGCCCTAAAAAGAAAGGGAGACAAAGTGGCTCACCCCCTGCAATTCCAGCACTAGGAAGTCTAAGACAGAAAATTACCCCACAATTTTGAGGCCAAGCTCAGCTTCATACTGAAGACAAGTATAAGAAGTAAGCTTGAGGTTTGACAGTTTTGGAAAATAATTTTATTGTCCCCTTTTTTTGTTTTGTTTTGTTTTGTCGTTTTGAGACAGAGTCTCCCTGTAGCCCCAGCTGGCCTGGAACTCAGAGTTCACCTGCTTCTGACACCTGAGTGCTAGGGTTAAAGGCACATGCCACCATGCTCAGCTGTTCCAATGTTTTATAGCACGCATCACTTAATGTATCAAGTTCTACGAGACAAAGATAGAGAAAATTCTGTCTAAAAATTAACCCCATTCAAGAGCTGGCAATGTGGTACATGGTACAGGGCTTGCCTGCATGCATGCATGAAGTTCAGGGTTTGCTCTCCAGCATGACAGAAAAGTACATTTGGCATGCACACAACATGTCCACATTCTCATATTGAGTTTCATAAATACACATGCAGGCTGGAGAAGGCTCAGTGGTTAAGAGCACTGGCTGCTCTTGCAGGACCCAGGTTTGGTTCCCAACACCCACATCACTGCTACCAACTGTCAGTAACTCCACGTCCAAAGGATCCCACAGCACTGCACACATGGGTGCACATAAATACATGCAAGCAAACAGTCATACACGTAAATATTAATTTCTTTAAATAAAACAAAAAACAGATAAATATACAAGTGCACATCAATACAAGTCTGTGTTTTCTTTAGTAAAATTTGGATCTTGCACATGATTCTGAAGATGGATAATGAATTAAATAATTTCATTCCAAATGTTCTAGACTTGTCTTTTCCAGTACTTTAGTCTCTATAAGCACAGTCATAATTAATCCCCCCTGCAACCCAATTCCAAAGGTAAATTTTCATGTGTCTTACTTTTTAAATATTTACTAATTTTATTTTATGTGTATGGGTGTATTCTCTTGTAAGTACACCCGTGTCATGCAATACCCACAGGTCAGAAGAGGGCATCGGATCCCCTAGAACTGGCAGTTATTAGCTGCTACATGGGTGCTGGCAATCGAACCCGGGTCCTCTGCAAGAGCAGTCAGTGCTCTTAACCGCTGAACCATCTCTCCAGCCCCCATGTCTTAGATTTTATATTTAGAGCTTAAGTTATAAGAGTCGTCTTTTTATGCTTTATAGGGTTAGCTAACTTCTCAAGCAAGTGGATGGCCCATTATGCCAACAGCATTTATTTAAGCAAACAATCTCCTTTACCCAAATAAAATGAAACACATCTTGGATCCTATGTTAGCAGTGGGTGTCACAATATGCACTTAATGCAAATTTAACTTCCCATGACATCTCTCATCTATTTGCTTGAAGTCTGGTTCATATTTCCAATGTGATCACTATGCCTCCAGTAAACCAATAACCAAAAGGGCAAGTCTCCCTCTGCAATGATTGCTTGCCAACGTTTTCTCGGCTACTTTTAGACATTTATTTTTACAAAAGAAACTTTTAAAATATCATTTGGTCTTAATTCTACCTACTCCCTTAGGACTCTAATTAGCATTGACATTAGAACTGGGAAGCCATGGAAAGTGGTCTGGTAGTTCCATCCACAAAATCATACATGCCCTCCACACAGTCAGACTTTATTTGATGCCTTTCATTAAGATCTTAACATAATTCAGATCAGTTTCATAATACTTCTCACTACGTTTATTTCTAAGTATTTAACAGATGATTACTTTGAATAAGATTTCCTATCCCACGCCTCCCAATTTCCTTTCAAACTGTTCTCTATTCAGTAGAGAAAAAATTTTAATCTGTCTTTAAGCACTTGAAATCACTTAAATCTTAAATCTTTAATCACAACCAAATTCTCACAAATCCAACTAATTAATTTCTAGATAAATTTCTCAGATTTTTTTTCCAAGCATTTTTATCACCCACAATTATTCTATTACTTTTTATGGCTTCCATCTTTCTACCTTATGACATTAAATGCCTCAAAAACAAGGATGAACTCAGGTACATAGGCATCCATAACTTTATTCCTAATTTCAGTGGATAGGGTTTTTGTCAACTAATATATATTTTGTCATTAACTATAGCTTCATCATTAAGCTTCAGAGACTTTCTATTGTGTTTTGCTGGATTCATTCTACTGCAATTCCTTTCTCGGTGTATATGTGTGTAGGCATGTGTAACCAAGAGGTCAACCTCAGGTGCTGTTCACCTTGTTTTATGTGACAGGCTATCTCAATGGCCTGCAGCTCTCCAACTAGGCTAAGCTGACTGGCCCAGGGATTTGCCTGTCTCTGCTTCCACATGTGGTACCACACCCAGCTTTTCTATGTGGGTGCTTGAGATGGATGTTATCAACTGGGTTACCTTCCCAGTCTCTTCAATTTCTTTTTAACTAAGAAATTGTTTTATGTGTACCAACGTTTTGCTTGTATGTATGTTATGTGTACCGTGTGCATACATGTTGTTCAAGAAGATCAGAAAAGCATGTTGGATTCTCTGGAACTAGATGGTTATGACTCAACACGTGGGTGCTGGGAACCAAACCCCAGTCTTCTATAAGAACAGGAAGTGCTCTTGACCCCTGAGCCATCTCTCCATTCCCACTAAAAAATTCTTAGTCAGTATGATTGCTGAACAGTCTCAAATTCTTTGTCATTTATTAATATGTCATGTTTATCCTTTAAATTATTCATGAAATGAATAAAAGATTTCTTAAAATTCACAACTTTACATTTTTAAACTAAATCCTACTTGGTTATAATACAAATTCTTGATAATTTACATAAGCACACACACTCTAATACATACTTAGCTGTCTTTGCATAGTATCTTTAATTCAGTATTAAGATTACTGCATCATAAAAGGAATAGGGGTGCTTCGGAACATTTTCTGAAGCAAGTATTAACACAAACTGTTTAAATGACTGCCAAAAGGCTTGCCTTTTAGTAAGGTGGTCTTGTGTCTGTCATCTCCCACAGACAAGACTACCACCCCACCCCTTTCAGCTTCAGAAGGCTCAGCTGCAGAAGACTTCCCAGGATCCCCCCGGTGGTTGTGAAGGGACACTAAACACTGTCACCCTCAAGAGCCTTAGAAAAGAAACAAGATGTGATTTGTTCAGGTGGATTTAACAGTATTTAGTTACTGTCTTTTAATACTTACTAACTGTGCACCAAAAACTCGATGAAAAAACAATCTTTTCCCCTTACCGCACACATCTGAGCACCTGGCTCACCATCTGCATCCTGAAGGTCAGCTCTCCCATCAAAAGCCTGCTTTGTGGGCCACTGATCTCAACATTCAACACCTAGACTGTACTACTGTTGTGGGTTTGTGCTTCTGGTCTTTCCTTAACCCTTACAAGAAAGCTGTACAACACAAGCCAGGCAAGGATTCTATGCACATTTGCACTCCCACACCCCCAGGTTAACTCCCTAAACTTCAGCTCTATCAAGTATAAGAGAAAAGCATCTACTAGTTAGTTACAGGTGTGGGGAAGAAATCCAGCAGGCAGTGGGTGTGTTCAATCCGTTATTTGACAGCCAGAGTAACTTTGAACTGATGGTGGAACAGTTCAAGCAATGCTATGAAGAGCTGAACTCCGCCCCTCCTCCCTTTTGAAGCTTTCAGACAAGATAAGCTAAATTAAATCTTTCTAGATCTTGGCTCACAAAATAATCACAACTACATTTCAAGGTGGATAGAATTCCTCTCCCAAATTAACATGCAGTTAACATGAACTCCAGATGTACATATATTAGGGAAGAGGTGTTAGATAATTGACAGTAAAGTAAAGCACTTATCTAAATTGTGTAAAAATCTGGAGATACACATTTCACATTCCATTAAGTTCGCTTGGGTATCTTGCTCAAACAAGCCCACATTCCTATGAGAACCAAATATGTGCATCCCCACACATAAGAATGACTGGTCAACTTTCAAACACAGTCTAATTCAAAAGAGAAACTAATTACTTACTTGCAACATTTTAATCAACTACAACTAGCAATAAAACATCTGGAATCCCTCTAAAGAACCAAAACTCAGAGACATTAATCAGAGTAGACACAAAAGGTGGTAGATACCAAGTCATGAAAAAGTAGATGACATCTTTTATACAAGGAGTAATGTGAAAGTGTAACTCAGTGTAGTATGAGTGCCTAACATGCACGAGGGCCAAGTTTAATCCCCAACACGAAACAGTGATCTGATATAAAGAATATACATGTGGGGTTTCTTTCATTATCTGTATACTAGCTGCTCTAAATATAAAGAGACACTTTACTCACATAGACAGGCAATTTATCTTCTTAACCAATTATAGTGAAAGGTGCAATATTATAACTTACATAATTCTATTCTCAGTTTACTTAAAAATATGTTACCAAGGAAATACATTTACCTGATAGCAATCTCCTGTAAGATTGTCTAAGACATCACCACATGTTCTTCGCATATATTTCTTACATCCATCAATCACCATTTGGTCAATGTTCAAAACAGGTTAGGGAGAATCTGAACAAAAGAATCCTAAAATAATAACTCTTTTTAGAAAAAAAATGACTCAGAAAAATCAAAATTTTATGGTAGTAATCATAAAGTTTTAAAATAATTGATGTAGTGATTTTTATTTTCACACTAAAGAAATAGTTCAATGGAACTCGATTTTCTTTTCTTCTCAGGAAATGGCTTAGGGAAGTCATTTTGACAAACACTAAGCAGCAGACAGGGTACCCAACACAGCTGCTCTTTAATATCAAACTACTTTCTTATCTTTCCTCCTCTGTTGGTGGCTACATAGAAGGCTGCTGATCCTAAAATGAAATGCTTGTTCGAGGCAGTCAACATGAAATATGTGCCTTGATTGAGCCTGTAGGACTACTGACTTGAGCCTTAAGATATCAAAAGAAGGACCTGAGAAGTCCACTGAAATTGTGCTTCTATATAGCAAAGGATATTTCCACCATAGTGACCATCTTTGGTTTCAGTTTGACTAGTTCACATAATATGCCCCCATCTCCGCCTCCAAGAATCAGTACGTCTTTGCCAGTGTAGTCTTCTTTGCCACTGCCCATGATGGCCCGGGTGTACGCCAAATCACTTTCTGCCAAATCTAGGAAAGAAAGAGAGACCCAAATAGTGACTCTATCCAAATATACAACCACCAGGCCTTGCTACCCAAGCTAGTGCTGGAATTTCAGCCGCAATGGAAAAGTTCCAACTTCCAAAGTGTCCATAATGTTCAAGGTTGGTTTTTGGATTGAGGAGTCTTCACAAACACAACTCATCTACCACAGGAGAAATGGGTATAAGTCAATGAGGAGATTAGTCTTGACACTGCACTGATATGGTGAATAATTAAAAGAAATCTTTACAGGTTAAATGATACACTCTATTGGAGATGTTTTCAAAATAATACTATAGGCAAACTGACTAGAGCTTGAACAAAAACTGGCCACATGTTGGTATTGTCAATGCAAGCTCACCACTCTGGTGTCTACCTAGGTTGGAATTTTTCCATAAAAAAATGTTACTTTAAACAAGCAACTGCACTTCCTAATACAACCCAACAACACATCACAAGAAAAGGCTATTCAAAGGGCTGGAGAGATGGCTCACTGGTTAAGAGCACTGGCTGTTCTCACAAAGAACCAGGGTTTGGTCCCTAGCATCCATGTGGAGGCTAAGAACGGTCCATAAAACCCCAGTTCCAGGGGATCCAAAACCCTCCTCTGGTCTCTGTGGGTATACATATATTCAGGCAAAACAATCATATACATAAAATACACAGGAGAACCCAGGCAGTTCACAGGTTAATACAATGTCAGGGGATCTTAAAAGACAGTAGTGTCAGAGCCGAGCTCAAACAAGTTCAAGAAAATGGCGTCTGTCAGGAAAGGAGCAACATCCAACCCACCATCACCTTACTACACAACCAGAATAGGGACTCGATACTTACTAACATCTCCACTGAGGATGAGAATATTTCCAAACTGCTTTGAATGCAGAATTTTAATGTTCTGATACGGTGAGTCTTCATCATACACTACCTCATCTATGTCGTACTCAACCAGGCGCCCATCAGCAGTGGGCCAGTATCTGTCAATGGCTCCTCCTCGAACTATAGGTGGTAAACTGGAAAGGGAGACAGAAATGAGCCTTTGGAGAACATTGCCTTACAAAGGGACCTGGGATGAGAGTGTGCCAACGGGTGATAGGGATGCCAGGGAGTTGGCTCAGTGGTTGAGAGCTAAGAGAGGGTACTGGTCTTACAAAGGATCCCAGTTCAGTTCCAAGCACCCATGTCTATCAGCTCACAACCACAATGTAATTCCAGCTCCAGGGAATCCGGTGTCCTCTTCTGGCCTCTCTGGGCATCTATATTCAGTGTACATACCCATAATTATAAAGAAACTTTTAAAAAGAAGAATTAAGGGCTGGAGAGCTGGTTCAATGGTTCACTAGCTGCTCTTACAGATGGCCAGATTCAGTTCCCAGTACCTAAATGGCAGCTAACAACAGTCAGTAACTCCAGTTCCAGAAGATCCAATGCCCCCTTATGGTCTCAGTGGGTAAAACACACACACACACACACACACACACACACACACACACACACACACGATGCGCGTACATCCATCCAGGCAAAATACTCATACACATAAAAATAGCATTCCTGGCGCATTCATTAAGAACACAAAACAAATCCAAAGCTTGGGCATTTACTTATATACAATCATGTATGAATATAGCCTACTTCTCTTAAAATTGTTTCTGGCATGTTTTAAATTTTTCCTAATAAAGAAAATTGAAGGTGCCAGGTGTGGTGGCTCACTCCTTTAATCCCATCACCCAGGGAAGCAGAAGCAGACAGATTTCTGAGTTTGAGGCCAACCTGGCCTACATAGTGAGACTTCATTTGGTCCTCCCAAAAAAATTGAAGGAAAAAAGACTGAAAAAGAAAATGCACCCTGTAGGGATCATACTTCAGGAAATATCTATCATTGGTCACGTACATAACCACAAAGGCATTGCCACAGTTACCAAGTTCCTATGGCTGGAATTCCATTACCTAACACAAAATTTATCTTCAAGTATCCCAAATTTTGACAAGTATGTCCTTCATAAGCTATTAGGCTTTCAAATAAAGGTTCAATGACCGCATTTCTGTGTGTGTGTGTGTGTGTGTGTGTGTGTGTGTGTGTGTGTTTTGCATTCATGTGTCTAATACAATCAAACATGCAATGTCTGCAGAAACCACAAGTGGGCATCAGATGCCCTGGAACTGGAGTTATAGATGGTTGTTAGCTGCCATGAGGATGCTGGGAACTGAACCCAGGTCCTCTGTAAGAACAACTAGTGCTCTTAACCACCAAGCCACTGCTCCATTCTTATTCTGGTCTCTTTCATTTGTCTCCTACCAACCATCTTTTTTACAAGTGGCATTAGCATCTAGAAGTTTCCTGTCTAAACTGATTATTACTGGAGTAACTGAAAAAAAAGATAAATGTCTCATTCCATGCTTTTGTAAAAAAATCAAGTGTTTTGGATAGGGTGAATATACTAGAAACTACCAGCAGAGGACACTAAGTGACAAGATAAAACACCAAAAAGGGGCTTGGTAAATCTAACCAAAACATAAAGAAAAGGAAAAGACACTACACAGCCGTTGCATGGATAAGTTTTTGGAGGGACAAGCTAGAATGACAAACTATGGACGGACACCTCCATCCCAGGCCAGGTGGTATTTACTTACCCAGGACTACCTTAGACTAGAAAAGAAGGAGTTGGGAAGTCAGACACCCCTCCCAAGCAGCTCACTGGCCTTGGATGAAGGTGGGGTCTAAAGGCATATCAGCGGAAAATGCCATGATGTGGGACCCTCCCCCCACCCTGCCATTTTTGGTCTGACCACAAGTAAGTAGAAAGATCCAGGCCTGGTTGTGGATTTACTGGGTGTGATTTACAGGGGGGAGCGCCCATTCTTCTGTAAGTAACCCCTTAGCCACTACTCTATTAGTAAGCCCAAGTAAAATAGCAGAATTTGTCAAACCATGAGTTGAGGAATTTGTGTCTCCATCTGTCATAGGACCGGGGAGGAAGGGACTGAACTTAGCACCTCCCAGGAGGAATTTTAGCAGCAATACCCAACACTAGAGTGTGCACTTGTCTTCTCAGTTAAAACTAAGGCAGCACTGTGCACAACTGTACAGGGCTGTAATGCTGGAACACACTAGCTCTGCCTTACTCTGCATTCCCCTGTCAACTGCCTCCAATATAGTACAGTCACAACTCGTTAACAAGTAGAGACTTTCTCAGGAAAAAAAAAACAAAAAACAAAACAAAACAAAAAAACTTCTAGCATCTATAGAACTGTTCCCAAAGGTGACAAAACAATTTCCTACAAATTTATTTGATCAACACAATGCCCAATTTAGCCATTTGTCCAATTTTTCTAGTAAACAAACTCAGCATTCAGAATGTTAAGCAGACCAGGGATTTTGTTTTGTAAGATAAAGGCCCAGTCAGGACCAGCCCTCAGAGAGCAGGCAAACAGCTTGGAGGGAACCTTTTCCACCTCCTACTGGATGGGAGTGAGGAGAGCAAGGCAGGGAGAGGAATGAGCCAGCCATCTGGGGCACTAGGTGACTTTGACCAATCTCACTTAGAAAACTGCCTCATAAGAAAAAGCAAAACCCATGAGATGGCTCAGCCATTAAAGGTGCTTGCAACACAATGGATTTTAAAGCCTGGCATAGAAACAAGGAAGAGATCTATCTAACAGGATGTGGAAGCCATTACATTACCCTGATGAAGTATGCAAGTTCCCTACAGTGGGCTCTCAGGAGACTCCCGTGCAGCCCTTCAAAAGCAACCTTCCCTGCTCAAAAATCAAACCTGGATTATAGAAACTTTGCATAGAATGTGTTCTGGGCCTCAAGTATACTGTGTAGACTGAAAGCACCTGAAGTTTGCTTCCTTACTCCATTTCGTTTGAAAGTACAATGTAACTTTTCACATAAATCTCATGGCTTCTAGGTCAAAACTTTTTATTTAAAAATCATGACCCCAAAGGTAATACTAATCAGATATTACTGAGTTATCTGTTACTAATTTCATGTGATAGTGTCATTCCCCACACAGAAAAATGTAAACAACCCTTGTCTTGGGGCGGGGGTAACGACGAAGTGTCCACAGCCAGATACTGCCAACTTCCCATTCTTTTCATCCTTATTTTCATAAAAAGACAAGCAAAAACAAAGTCCTCACTTTGAAATGAAATCTAAAGCTTGTGACCAATCTCACTTAAAAACTCCTCCAACAACCAAAGAGTTCTCCTAAGCTGAATCCCAGAAATACATTTTTTTAAAGTATTATTATTGTATGTTAAGTGTATTGCCTGCATGTACCATAAGTGCATCCATGTTGTGCAATGCCTGTGGAGGTCAGAAGAGGGCACCGGTTTCCCAGCCCAGAGGTATATGAGGTATATGTCTTTTTTTTTCCTTTATGTGTGTATGACCAGTCTCACTTAGAAAACTCCTCTGCCAACCAAAGAAAAAGAAAGTTCTCATAAACACTGAAGCACAGAAATATACTCTTCTTAAAAAAATTTTTTTTGTGGGGCTGGAGAGCTAACTCAGTGGTTAAGAGCACTTGCTGTTCTTGCAGAGGACTTGGGGTCAGTTCTCAGCACCCACATTGTGGCTAACAACCATCCTGAACTCCAGTTCCAGAGGATCTGACACACTCTTCTGGTCTCTGAAGGCATTTCATGACACAGATGAGCTTATATATACAGGCAAAATACTCATAACAGATAAAAACAAATAGCATGTGTGTATGCATTTGTGTGTGTGCCACAATGCATATACAGGGAGAAGGGTCAGGAATTCCACCTCTCCTTACTGAACTCAGACCTTCAGGATTGGCAGCCTTTACCCACTGAGCCATCTTCCTGGCCCCACAAATACATTCTATTTACTAGAAGTAGTGTTGATAAAAATCAAAGTGCACTTTGGTGTGGGCTAATTCATTTTCCTACAGAGTGGGAACTTGTTTAATTTAGATGATTTAGATGGATGCAGATAAGGAAAACTGCAAGCAGCAAAAGACGGAAATATCCAGAAAGCTGTGTGAATGTGGACATGGCCAAAGTATGATCTGAACTTGGGTAGGGATTAAAAAATAAGTTTGTGTGCCAGATTTCAAAATGTGTCCATGTTTTGCACCTGGGTGGGTTCTTTTCAGTACTCTGGGACATCCCTTTGCCTTTTCTTTCTACCTACCTACAGGAGGTAGAATAATTACCTAGTTACCTAACATCTGCCCTGGAGCTTTCCTATGGGCTCATCAAACTCAGCAGGGTGAGTCATTAAGTACTTAAACATCCTAGCCCTTGCCAATAAGGATTCCCTCTTCTGGAAACTGCTCTATGAGAGAAACAGTATTCTGATCATCCTATCAGAAATGAGTCAATTCCCTATCTGTCTAAGCCTACTTATCTGCTTTCCACAGCCCTAGTTCTTGAAATCACTCCATATCCCCTTTCAGTTTTACTGTATCCAATCTCCCACCTCCCAACCCTCACACACTTCCCATCACTCCCAGGGGTAGGCAGTGTTTGTTTCTATACATTTTGTCCTGTTCCAGGTCGAGATAAGAGAATCAAAGATCAGCTCTGTTCCCAAGTTGCCAGACTTCAATCTCCACATCTTCCAAAGACACTAAGGCCAATACTGCCATTCTGATGACTTTACCAATTAAACATAAAAAGGACATTCATGAATGGGTGGACTTACCGCTTCACCCGCCCAGTTTTGTCCTGACTCAGTTCTTTCATTTTTTCTTCTATTTTGTTCAAAAGCTACAGTTAAAAGAAAAGGGAAACAGTGAGCTTAAAGAGTTTAAGCTGCACAGAACAGCTAAATTCCACAGCAAAGGCCCAAGGTGACACTGACCACTGCAGGATAGCAGCTTATATACCTCTACCACTACTGGGGCCCAATTCCACACTCCCACACTCTCTACCATGCTGCTTTAATCAGCCTGATTTGCCAAGAGAACTGGGAGAAAAAAAGGCCCAAAGGATACTGCAGGTGCAAAACTGTGCATAAAGGTTCCAAACTCCCTCTAATAGGAAGTGGAATCATTAGCTGTACTCGGGAAATTAGAGGGAAAACTGACAGGCAGTTTTCCAAACCCAGCTGAGGAATAGCTTCTCAGTCAACACTCACAAAGCTAAACAGATTTTTAAGAAGTTCAGAGCTAAGGGAAAGAAAATGTACAACATTTTTCAAAGGAAATAAAAAGTGGAAAACCAACGCTGTCAGTTTCTTGTTTGCCTTGTACATCACTGTCATAACTCTGAAGGTCCAGTAACACCAATCCGTGCGGATAGATCCTCAAATTGGCAAAGCTACAAAAGAAAGCGTAATTCGAAGTTTAGGAATTATGATCACAGTACTTCAAAAGAGAAAAGAGGCAGCCCCAATTGAGAGAAAAGAACAATGACAAGAGTAAATTTGGTAGGTGAGGAGGGGGAGCAGTATCAATAATTCCTGTAATATTTAGAGGGCAGAGCCAAGTACTAGACTTTCAACACTGCTCCTTGGGCCCTGAAATTGTTTTAGGAACAGCTCTATGAACAGTAGTTTGTATTGGGGTGCATGTATAGGGTGTGGGTGTACGTCAGAAGACAACCTTGGGTATAGGGACTCAGGAGCTCTTTTTTTTTTTTTTTTTTTTTTTTTTTGAGACAGTGTCTCTCACTGGTCTGGAACTTGCAAAGTAAGCTAGGCTGGCTGGCCAATGAGCCCCAGGGATACTCCGATCTGGATCTCCCCAGAGCTCAGATTATAAGCGCATACCGCCATGCTTTCTGACATGGATTCTAGATGTAGAACTCACAGAGCAAACACGTCAACATCTGTGCTATCTCC
The DNA here is from genome assembly GCA_035773235.1 of Eospalax fontanierii. NCBI lineage: Eukaryota > Metazoa > Chordata > Mammalia > Rodentia > Spalacidae > Eospalax > Eospalax fontanierii. The sequence goes on along the minus strand of CM069525.1, from coordinate 19,538,696 downwards.
CCATAGACCTTGCAACACAAGAGGCAAGCATGTAATTTTCAAAAGGATCCCCAGGTGGTTCTGTCAGGTTTAGTTAATCAGGAAGAGGGGGAGTATGGGGAAGGGCAATTTGGTATCTCCAGGTTACCTACAATGTTCACAACAGAGCCCTGTTATATCGGTTCCAAAGCTAACAATGGTCAACATGTTTAAGGAGAAAGGGAAGAATGTGACAGCAGCCTTATGGACATGTTTCATCTGCATACTGGTCTCTCCTTTCACTTTGCTTAGTGGGATTCATCTCAAGTACTGGTCCTGAAACCTCCTTCGCCCATCCTCCCACATGTGCTTTCACTTTTATTCAGTTTGCTTTTAGAAGCAATCCAAGTAATTCTTGTTACTCAAAGACTCCTTAATGGAGTCTTCTACACAACTGGAACTGGCATCTATCCATGATAGAAACTTTAAAAACTGAGGCAGGGGGCTGGAGGGAAAAGTACCCACACTGGGCAGCTTGCAACCACCTGTAACTCCAGCTCCAGGGAACTGGTATCCTCTTCTGGACGCCATGGACATCTGCACTCATGCACATACACACAGACATACACATACACATATAATTAAAAATAAAATTTAAAGCCAGGCACAGTGGCACTCCTTTAATCCCAGCACTCAGGAGGCAAAGGCGGGTGGATATCTGTTAAGTTCAAGGACAGCCTGGTCTAAGTATCGAGTTCCAGGCCAGCTGGGGCTACAAGGAGACCCTGTCTCAAAGACAAAAAAAAGTGAAATTTAAAAACTATAAATGAAAAACAGTGAGGCAGGCAGGGCGTGGCTGCAAAGAAAGACTTCTCTCAAAAGAGATATAAAGATGGGGAATGAAGCAACTGAGTTCCAACATGCTCTAGTCCCCCAAAGAAGGTGAAAGGGAAGTGTGAGGGGCGGGGACAGAGAGGGGCTGGGTGCTGGCCTACAGGTGGCGGGCAGGATGACAGCTCAATGCCCTCTGTTTCTGGAAGTCTCTTGGTTAAGTGCAGCAGAGCATGGGATGTTGAATGAAGTAGTGGTAGTGTAGTGGGGCCACCCTTAAGGAAGAACTTATCACTTTGGATATATGTGAAACAGCTGCTAAGAACAGAGAGAAGTTAGTCACATAGACAGAATACAAGTCTGGGCTTGACATGTCTCAGTGCCCAAGACAGAGGGCACCAAGAGAGAGACCACCAGTTAATGTCACAGGATTACGCCTCAGAGGCTTAGAACAATGGGAGGGAGAAGCGCTCATGAAGCAGTTTGCCCTCATCTCACAGTATTTTGTCTTGTGGAGGATCACAGGGGTGGTCACATTTTCTTTTAATAAAAAGCAATGAAGGGAAAACAAATGGAACATTAAGTTGTACCAATCGGAGAAATAGTGGAAAAGTAATAGAAAATGCCCAGCAATTCACCATTTTAAATGAACAGCAAAATGCTATGATCTTTAACTAACAGTTTTACAAATACAAATATGTCTACGTGTAATATACACCCAGAGTGAGGAAAACACAGAGAGCTCAATGCATGGTATCGCCTGTTATTGTTTGATTTTAGGTTTTGTTTTCTGACTTATTATTTTTATTTTATGTGTATGACTGTATTGCCTGTGTGTGTTTAAGTGCACCAGCGTCGTCTAAAGCCCATGGAGGTCAGAAGAGGGCATTAGATTCCCTTGGAACTGTAATTACAGACAGTTGTTAGGTGCCATGTGGGTGCTGGGAACAGAGCCTGGGTCTTCTGCTAGAGCAGTCAGTGCTTTTAACCACTGAGCCATCTCTCTAGTCCGTCTTTTTTGTTTTGTTTTGTTTTTTGTTGTCTCCCTATATATCCCTGGCTGGTCTGGAACTCAGTATGTAGACCAGGCTGGACTCAAACTCAAAGAGATCTACATGTCGCTGCCTCTGCTTCCCAAGTGCTTTGGATTCAAAATATATGCACTACCCCACCTGGCTATCTTCTGTTATTGGTCATTTGTTATGTGTTCTTTCTAACTCTGCAGAACACATTTACTTTCAACTATATATTGACACAGAAAGTCTACATATTAAGTTTTCAAAAGAAAAACTTAAGGACTGAGGAAAGTGGTTCAGAGGGTAACATATGTGCTACACAAACATGACAACTCAAGCTTGGTTCTCCAGCACCCATACTGTGCTGGTTAATTTTTGTCAACTTGACACAAACTAGAGTCATCTGAGAAGAGGGAACCTCAGCTAAGGAACTTCTTCAATCAAAGGCTAATTCCATTAGCCTATGGTCATGGTTATGAGGCACTTCTTAATTGCTAATGGACATAGGAGGGCCCAACCCACTGGTGGGCAATGCCATCCCTGGGTAGGTAGGTCTGGGCTGTATAAGTAATTGAGCAAGTCAAGGGAAGCAAGTCAGTAAGTAGCCATCAAGTGATCTTACTCTTTGGGCGAAATACCTGTGCAGGGACATTTTGTGAAGGCACTGAATTCTAGCCCCCTATACAAGATGTCAAAGACAAAACAATACTTGCATACCACCCCTATTCCCTACATTATCCCCGTCTCTGCTCTTCCATGGGAGCCTGAATATACAGAAGCAGCCTTGAGGCACCTTACCTGCCATTTTTGTTTGTGTAGGTTGCTAAATATCCATGGTCCTGCCAGGTGTGCACTGACTCTGCCATCCCCTGCTCCTGGAAAATGGACTGGAGGCCTTTCAGTATGGTCTCACCATCAGCTGAAAGACAAGAAAGGAAGAAAGTTAAGGAAAAATAAGAAAAGCTAAGGTCTAAGGTGCAATGCAGAAATAGAGCAATTGCCTAGCATGGATGAGGCCCTGGGTTCCACCCCAGCACCAAACAAAAAAATTAAGTTAAAAATAAGGAAAGCTACTGAGACATGGCCTGATGACTCAATCTTCTTGTCTTTTGGCTTTTTGACATTTTGAGACAGGGTCTCCCTGTATCCCTGGCTGGCCTAGAGCTCACTATGTAGCCCAAGCGGCCGTGGATCTCACAAGCAATCAATGGCCCTGGATCTCACAAGCAACCAGTCTGCCTCTGCCTCCCAAGTGCTAGAATTAAAGGCGTGCACCTCCACAACTGAATCTTACAAGAAAAGTCTAAACAGAAAATTGCCAACATCACTTTGCTCCTTTGTCATGAGACAAATCGAAAGGATATAAAGAATACCTAGCTATACAGTAAGACAAGAACTCATCATAAATAGGTGCACCAAAGACATAAGGAGATAATCATTGAGATTCTACTTTAAGCTAAATAAATTATGAGGACACATAGTCCTAGAAAGGGGGTACATATCTGATACGGATGAGCCTCATAAATTCCTTGAGAACTTTTTGTTTTGTATTCTAGATGTTGTGCAAAAGAGATCTGTTGCTTAGTAAATGGTGATGCTCAATAACAGAGCTCCAAACAGCAGACAGAATAATCCCAATAGAAGAAACTACTGACTTTTTCCCCCTCCCCATCCTGCCTTACAATACACTTTGTCCACCTGAGAAGAGCTGAGTTCAGAGTCATTAAATAGCTGGGCATAGTGGCTGTGGCAAAAGGCTGTAATCCCAGCACTCTGGACAATGAGGCAGGAGGATTGCTAGAACTTTATGTCAGCCTGGGCTACACAGTAAAACCCTGTCTCAAAAACAAACCAAAACAGCAGGCTCACTTGATGAAGCAGGAATCTTCAATTACATAATAATACTTAGAAGAAAGGCAAAATGTAGTTTATTCTTCTCTAATTCTATCTTCAAAGCAGTCACTCCCTGATAAAAGTTGAATGAAGAAGCAACTTGTGATAGGCTTGATCCTTGAGAAGGGATAAAAACAGACTTTTTACATGAGTCTTTGTAAATGTAATTTAATTTTGTATCCCCAGATTAAGAGCAATCAGACTGTGCAAGTAGGTTTTAAACCCAATTTAACAAGTCCTTGTAAGAGACAGAAAACAGAGAAAGTAGGGCAGGTGACCTGATAGGCAAAATGAAGGGACTGAGGCCACCTCCATGGCAAAGATTCAAATGAGAGAGAAAAGAAACCACAGGCACAAAATCCATATCACATACCCATCCTAACATAAGCAACTGGGACTATGCACAGCAACCCAATGAATCAGAGTTCTCATTCACTCCTAGCAAAACTGTGCCTTTGGGATGCTCATTTGGCAGAAGATAACAAAGCTTGCCTTCTCTCTTCTGCAATTGGCTTCAGGAAATTAAATTAAAGGGGTAGGCCTGGATTATATCTCTAGAACTACCGCATTTAAGACTAAATTCCACCTCCCTAAAAAGCATACTCTGATTTGCAAACTTCATCAAATGAACTAGCTTTGTTTGGTTCAGTTTGTGTCTGGCAGCTGGGCCTGGCAGACGAGCCCACTGTGTAGGTGACTTGAGCTGAGGACAGAGCAGGAAGCAAAAGGACATCCAGTTCAGCAGAAGTTACCTGAAATGTGGAAGCTACTGTGCCACTATGCAGCCCCCTCCCTGGCTAGACCAGATGTTTTCTGTTTTGAGGGTGTATAAAACAAATCATCACCCCTGGGGTAAAGGGCCTCAAGACTGAGTTCTGTTGGCATATTACAAAACAAAACACAAATGCTCCATGCTGATGAAGGGCCAAATCTAGGGTAATCCTGCATATGATGGACTGTGTTGTGGGTTAGAACTTAGCCTAGGGAGCTGAGCCGAGGAGTCGGGGGTGGGTAACTCAGTTGCTTGGGTCAGGGAAAGGGGATGCCTTAGATCCATTCAAAATCCTTGACTACTGGCCAAGCCCAGCATGGTGGCCATCCCCTTTTTCTCACTGGCACAATCAGCAGAAAGGCACCACATGGACTAAAAGCAGCTCTCTGGCCAGGTTTCAAGAAGCAGACCAATTGGCACAAAAGAAATCCAATTTGAAGTGTTACTTGTTTCCACATTATGGGCATACCCCCAATTCAGTATAGCCAGGGGATTCTGAATGTATTCTGGCAGGCCGATTCTTGACTCACTCATAGGCCCAGTGTGTTTGTGTGGTGCCTGGTCCCTGTGCGTTTCTAAGTATGCCAGCCCTACCAGGAAGGTGTCGGCAGGGCTTACTGGGATCATTCCATTTTCCTTACTGTTCCCTTCACTTCACATTCACTTTCCTCCAGATAGGGGGCCTCCTCTTGTCAACCCTGCTGCTCCCAAACCCTGAAGACTCCAGAAATAGAGGCTTAGGCTGAATCAACACCCTGGAATCTCTATCAGAATCAGGCTTTAAGGTAGAAACTGAAAAGTCAGAGCTCTAAACTCCAGTGCACTTGAAGTGGCGATTGGCTTACTCACCTTGATCTCAGGTACTTATTATTCTATCTTTGCAGAGTTTTAAGCCATAACCCGAAAGTATTCAATTTTAGCTCCACATTATAACCATCTAGGGAATTCTTTTAAAATCTTAGTATATGCTTGACCAACTAAATAAAATCTAGGTGAGGGGCGGGAGAGAGGGTTCCATGGCTGTTCTTGTAGGGAACCCAGGTTTGGTTCCCAACACCCACGCAGAACATCCATTACCTCCAGTTCCAGGATACCCAACACAACATCTACAGGCATTGAACACATATGGTATACTTATGGATGTGCAGGTAAAACATTCATATATATATAAAATGAAAATAAATTTTAAAAAACTCTAGGGTGGGACTAAGTATCAATATTTTTATTTCTTAATGTTTTTATTTATTTTTTTTATTGATGCATGAGTATATTCTCTGCATCTATGTGAGTGCAATTGTGTCTTGCAATGCCCACAGGTCAAAAAGACATTGTATCCCCTGGAACTGGAGTTACTAATGGCTGCCATGTGAGTGCTAGGAACCAAACCCAGGTCTTAACCACTCTTAACGGCTCAGTCATCTCTGCTGAACAATCTCTCCAGTACCGGCATCAATAGTTTTAAAGCTCCATGGGAAAATTCTAATGTGTAGCTGGATCTAAACCACCCTATACAAAAAATAAATAAATAAATAAAATAACTGGAGGCATAGCCCCTATCATGTGAGGCCCTAAGTTTGATCCCCAGTCCCAAGAAAACAAAAACCTCTTTCCCACCATCTTCATACTAAATACACTCAAGTCCAAAAAGGTATAGAAAATGCTCAATGAGAGAGGTCTGAAAAAAAAGTATGAACTCTACTATTGAAACTGAACTCGCAAGCAACCCAGGAAATGCTTCAGAAAGTGCTTTGCAATTATTGAAAACTGAACCAACCTTCATGCCTGTCTAGTACATAACATGTAATGACAACAAAACTCGATTTGTTTTCTCAATATTGCTCAGTACTCAATAGTAGAGACGTGACTGACAATGTGGTGTGAAGAACTGCCCTGCCCTTCTCAGGACTTTGGCAAGCCCAGTCCTACCTATCAGGTATCAAGGATGCATATCCCCTTGTCTAAAAACCAAAAATGCCCAGTTGCCCCAAGGTCAAAAAGCAGGCAAAATAGTAGCAACACAATCCCGTGAGAACCACCAGATACGCTGTACATGGTGAAAATGAGCCTGGGATCAGAGTATGCACAAACTGGGGGAAACAAGACAGGATGGCAACGGCATCAAGAGAAAATGTGAAAGCAGATCCAAAAGGCTTTCATGCAGACATACTAAACCAAATAGGCCAGTTAACTGTCATTTGGCAGAAGTTCTTAAAAAACTCATTTCAATAGCTGGGCAAGAAGGCTGGATTATAACTAGTCCATTACTAAGAATCAGGGCTCCATAACACAGTGACTTCTCCCAGGCAAAATGTATCCTTTGTTGAATGAACAATGCAATGTCCCCATTTCCAGGTCACTGCCTGCTTTGTTTAACAATAATTTATAATGGATCACATGGCCCACACTACCACCAAAAGAAAGAAAAGGATAGGAAGGGAGCTAAAAATGAATCAAGACCTATCTATCAGTTCAGTCAATAAAATGCTTGCTGTGCAAGAACCTAAGTCCCATCCCCAGAACACACACACACACCCCTAAATGTGATCTCCCTGCTTCATTTTCTACCAGGGATACATTCACAGGCTTCCTCTCTTTGAAAACTTCCTCTGACCCTAAGAATAAGCTCTGGGTGGCTAAAGGCCAAATCTCTGTATACAGTTGGACCCTACCTCTTATGCAACTGTGCATACTCTCCCAATCACAAGTTTGAAATCACAATCAGGCTCATGACTTCTCTGCTTCCACTAATGGCTGATACCAACAACATCTGATCTCATAAAACAGGTCAATCAAAATTATAATACTAAGTTCAGACTGTGTATTGTATAAGATGTATATTAAACACAAGTAAGTAACTATTAACACACATTCTGCCTTATGTACATGCAAATATTCCAAAATTTTTAAAAATATGCATAATGTGAATTTTTTGGTTTTGTTTGTTTTGAGACAGGGTCTCTCTAACCCCAGCTGGCCTGAAACCAGACTAGGCACGATTGAACAGAGATCTGCTAGCCTCTGCCTCCTAAGTGCTGAGTTTAAGGGGGTGTGTCAGCACATCCAGTCTGAAACACTTTTGGACTCAAGTATTCCTTTATGGAATATCCTATACCACCAGCCACTAAGGATGTCTCCAAAATGGTCCCCCCACCAAGTCTTTCGTATGAGTCCCCCAACACAGCCTCTCTGTCCCACCCAAACTCCCTGCCTGGGACACTTAGAGACCTAGAAGAGAAACTGTGGGTGTTGCTGATCTACATGGTGGGTAATAGCTTAGATGTAGGAATTTGAGGAGCCCAAGGAGACATAGTGACTAAAAGATGCCATGCATACCAATAAAGACAAGAAAGCATGACTTTAGTGATTTTCCAGATCCCTTCTCACCTGTAAGGGCCAAAGAACTCCTTAACAAACTGGACTCCAGTTGCCCTAGGGAATTCAACAATTCCAACACCTGGAGTGTGGGAAGATTATTTGACCATTTAAGACTTTGATGTGTAGCTTTAGGCAATTCAACTTCAAAACCTCCTGCTAGGAAAACTACAGCTATGGGCACACTGAGTGGGTGAGCAATTCCTAAAGGCACAAAATTCCAACTGTGTGTGGTACACAGATCCCATTCTTCATACAGAGCCATCAGACTCCAGGGCCAACTCAGCCAGCCATCCTATGGGCCAGCTCAACAGTCTTCTCTGTGAAACGAGGGGATTGGACCAGAAAATTTTTTGTGTCTGCATTCTTTTTGCCTCTCACATTCATGCAGCATTTGGCTTCTGAAATGGGGAGACGAATTTCTATTCTGGTCAAGCATATTTTTAATTATGAAACATGGAAATTCCACACCTCACCATTAATCCCCCACTGAAATTGCTCTCCCACAACAGGGCTCAATTAATTCAAGCTCCATGCCCCAATGAATCATTCTCTTCACCACAGTCGGGCCAAAAGGATGAGCCTGAGACAGAAGGCCACTCCTTCGGCAACTGCAGGCAGAGTCACTGCAGAGGCCTACCCGTAGTATTTCCGATGCTCTGTACCCTTCTGTTCAGAGGCACTCTGCAGCTGCCTGAAGAGGAATCACCAATTCAGGAGCCCTTTCGCCTAAACACTTGCTTCAGGGTCAGAACCAAAGAGTCTATCTAGGCTTATGTTCTGCAGTTTCCCTTCACACATAAACCAGCTGTGGGGCTTTTCTTGACAGACCTCTAAACCCAAAAAAGGAAGGGATACCAGATTACAATCTAATTTGAAGTCACTCAAATAGCTACTTCAAAAGTCCATTTCTCTGGGTGTGGTGGCACGTGCCTTTAGTTTCAGTACTTGGGAGGCAGAGGCAGGTGGATCTGTGAGACTGAAGCCAACCTGGTCTACATAGCAAATTCCAGGCCAGCTGGGGCTACAGAGAGATCCTGTTTCAAAAAAAAAGAAAAAGAATCCATTTGGCTATTCTTACCTTGACAACAGCAGGCATTGGTTCAAACTTGTAACTATACATTAAGATGTATTCTATGTAAACTATATCAAGTTCAAAATTAAATGTGAGCTGGATGTGTTGGTGCATAACTTTAATTCAAGCATTTAGGAAGCAGAAGCAGGTAGATCCCTGTGAGTTCCAGGCCAGCCTGGTCTATAGAGTTAAGTTACAAACCAGCTGGGGCTACAGAGAGACCCTCTCTCCAAAAAATGAACAGGGGCTAGAGAGATGGCTGTCTTGCAGAGGACCTGGCTTTGGTTTCCAGAACCCACCTGGTGGTTAACAACCATCTGTAACTCTAGTTCCAGGGGAATCCGACACCCTCTTCTGACCTCAGAGGGCATTGTATGACATGGATACACCTATATATATGCAAGCAATACACTCAAACCCATAAAATAAAAATAATAAACCATCTTAAAACCTTAAAAGGAATTTGTTTTAAGAGTTATCAACATCACTGACACAATTCTTCAGCAAAAAAACTATATAGCATTACTCATGCGTTTCCTCTCATCCAGACTATGAGCTCACCATCCTCTAAAATTTCAAGAAATGTGTTGGCTCTTTTCATTGGCTTGGTTGTACTGCTTTTGGTTTTTAGGAGGTGGTCTTTGGTGGTTGTTTTATTATCTGTATACTTATTAGTGTGTGTACATATGTGTAAGCCACATGGGTCCGAGTACCAGAGGAAGGAGGCCGGAAGAGGCCATTAGATCCCCTGGAACTGGAGTTACAGGTGGTTGTGAGCTGCCTGACAGGAATACTGGGAGCTGTACTCGGATTCTCTAAAGGATCAGCAAGCACCCTTAACGGCTGAGTCATCCCTCCAGCACCTTGTTTTTGTTCTTAGACATTCTGGCTTATGTTGTTCAGAATGACCCCAAACTCCTGGGCTCAAGTGATCCTCCTGCCTCAGCCTCCTAAAGCAGCTGGGTCTACAGATATGACACCACACACAGCTTGAGAGACCATCTTAAGACTATCTTCTGAACACAGAATATGCTAAATATCAAAAATATGAACACTGACAGCAAGTCCAGACCACAGCAATCAATATGTATGTGTGTCATATAATGCACATATGTATTTCAAAACCTTCATATTTCACAATAAGAAATTCTAAATTATATTCAGATTTTGTAACTTTTTAACTTGAAGCTAAAATGTCTGGCTATAATGAATTTCCAGGGATTAACATGACGAACAAACAGGTGGTGCCTAGGCCAGCCTTACTTTGACAGCTTGGTTTCATATTTCCAAATGCAGTCCTTTTTTTTTTTTAAAACAACAGCTGCATGATGAATAATCACCCCAAACTGGAGCAGACATGAATGTTCAGTGCAACATGACTCATGACAGTCAAAAAGGTAAAACAACCCCAACCAAAATGTCCATCGGGCTATAAATGGGTAAGCCAAAGTGTGCTACCATCCATACTTTGAGCAGTTATTTAGCCACAAATAGAACACAAGTACTGAGACATGCTACATTCACCATGGATGGATCTCAAAAACATGCTAAGACAAAAAAGCCAGACACACAAGGGACACAGTGGATGACTATATTTATATGAAATGGCCAGAAATGGTTAATTCCAAGAAACAGTAGATCAGTGACTGCCAGAACCTGGGGAGAATGGATAAGGTGTCAGAAGAAGCTGGGGAGAGGTGGACTAAAGGGTCCAAGGTTTTTTCCTGAGGCAATAAAAATATTCTAAAACTGACTATGGTCACACAAGTTTGTGAATACATTATAAACTATCCATATAATCAGGAAATTGTCTATCAAGTTATAACCAGAGTTTTAGGGCCGAAGCCCTGGCACCAGCAAATACAACAGGTTAAACTCCACCAATCATCCAAATACATCAATTAAAGGGGCAAGGAATGGTGGAAAGCAGAGAGGTGTAAATGGATGTACGCTGAGTTCATGAATACACACTGAGGTGAAAAACAGACAAATAGATCCAGAAATAGTGATATGAGCTCCAGTCCTAAGTAAAGAAAGAATTGTAGCAGGGGCAAGAGACATGCCTCATGAAGCAGTCCTGGTCAAGGTGTGGTACTGCCCAACATTTGTCTCAGTTCAGGTGGTGCTGAGTAGGTGGTCTGAATCACTGTCCTCAGCCTGACATGGCCAATCTGGTTTCTCAAAGATGATGAATTAGTCTCATCTTGGCGGGGGGGGGGGGGGGGGGTCCTGCCCTATATGCAAGGTCTTGCTGTTCCAGAAATCCAGGGTGACTGCAGGCATAAAGGAGATAAGACACCAAATGAAGACAGGTGTCCAACTTTCGTCCTGTTTTTAGTTACCTTGTGGGCCAAAGTGAGGACTCAATCCCTTTTTTTTTAAGTTATTTATTATTTTTATTTTGCGTATAAGTGTATTGCCTGCATGCATGTAACCTGTGTTTTGCAATGCCTGCAGAGATCAGAAAGGATGCCGGATTCCCCTGTAACTGGAGTTATAGACAGTTGTTAGCTGCCATATGGATGCTGGGAATCAAATCCAGGGCCCTCTGCAAGAACAAGTCAATGCTCTTAACCACTGAGCCATCTCTTCAACCCTGAGGACTCAACACCTTTAAGAAAACACTTTTTAAGTGTTTATTATTGTGTGAGCTGAGCTTTCTAATTCCTGTTTATTCTGAGATGACCAAAACAAGACAGAGAAAAGTCCTAGAAGTTAGTTGTATACCTTCCAACTTGACCACAAGTTCCCACTGGCTCAAGTATAGACACAAGACACTAGCTAGGTAAATGGGTTATTATGAGGGGGAAGGTCCTCTACCATCCCTTCCCATCATGCAATGGCAAATGTCTAAGTGGCTACTGTGTACAGGCACTCTCCCAAGCTCTAGGGACACTGAGGAGGCCAGTATGTCATTCATGTGGAGCTATCCTGCCACCAAACCTCGTGCAACCCTAGTCTCAGGTTACTGTTCAATCACAGCCTGGGAAATGTAGAATGGAGCAATGAGGTAAACAATTTCAAGGGTCTGTTTTCCGAGCATGGTTTCTGGTGTTCATAAAGAAGAACGACCCAACCAGGAGAAATGAACTGCAGAAAGAAAGGAGAAAAAAGACCTACTGGTGATAGATATGGCCATGCAACAGCAACACAGAAATAACACCCAAACTCCTTTCATGTAAACATGCATTAAGGAAAGCCAGATGGTACTGTTTAGAGTACCAGCCACAATGACTATTTCTTAAAACTCACAACACGCTAAGTTATGGCATAATGGGAATGTGTTGCTAATTATTTCACTCCCCTGCCTTCCCATTCCCATCGCAAGGGAAAGCAGTTAGAGACATTTCCCAATGACACATGGGACCAGCTCCTATCACCCTCCCCTAACACCTACCCTGAAAGGTGGGCAGATACGTATTATTATACTTTTAAGAAAATACTGAAAATCTCAGTCCTCAATAAGCCAATCTCTTTGCAAAATGGCAGTAGAACTTTTATGGTTTAGAAACAAAATGCTCGTCCAATATTGTATCCCCTCCTTCCTAGTACACTCAATTTCTTCATTAAAACTGGGCATCTAAAAGGAGAGACAATAGGGCTGGAGAGATGGTTCAGTGGTTAACAACACTGGCTACTCTTCTAGAAGATCCAGGTCAATTGCCAGTACCCACAGGAGAGTGAAAAACAATCCCTAACACCAGGGGATTTCAAGAGATCTGACCCTCTCTTCTGACCACCTCAGGCACTGCACAACATGGGTGCACTTACATACAGGCAATATACTCATACACACAAAATAAAAATAAAACAAAAATTTTTAAAGCCTACCTTTCATTTGGAGGGAAATAAATACTGTTAGTTTGTGGTTATTTGACACTGACAACTAAACTAAGTCACCTGACACCTCCAGGAAGGACTCATTGAAGCAACACAAGGCACCATCAGTCTAAGAAGCATGCATTCAGAAAAAAAGGCATAAACTCAGGCTAGAGCTGTGAAAGAGAGCCAAGGCAGCAAAAACACTTACAAAAGGCATGTGGACCAGGTCCAATGGTAAGCCCTTCTGTTGTGTCAACACACATTCATAGATACCTGTGAGGTATAGAATGTCCCCTGCTACCACCTTCCCTCACACTCTCACCAGAAAGCAGTGGACCACTGCAAAGTAGTGGTCATTTCCTTCAGGGCCATTCAGAAAGGGAGCAAGAGTTCCTCCCCCAAGCAGAAAATGTGGGATTGGCCAGGCCTATAATCCCAGCTATCCCCGAGGCTGAGGTAGGAATATGACAATTTCAAGGCTTACCACTGCTACACAGTAAGTTCCAGGCCAGCCTGGGCAACTCTGAGACCAGGTCTCAAAATAAAACAAAAAGAGGATTTGGGACATAGGTCAGTGATGAAGCATTTTCATGTGCAAAGCCAATCCCCAGTAGCACAAAAGAAAAGGTGTGGGATTGCTACTTTTAGTATTCAGGATGAAATCTACTTCCTAAACCTATCCAGCTTTCTACGCACTAACTTTAAACGGACAGATTCCTTTCAAGTCCGGTCTCTCTACTTACTGCTAATTGGGTTGCCATGAACAATTCAAAGGTTTCAGTGTCAGTCTATGGGCCAGACTATGAATCAACAATCAAACAGCACACAGAGTTTAAACAGTTCAGACTTTATGTACTTTGTGATGGCAAAAATCATTTAAATGGGAGCTGTCCCTAAAGAGGCCTCGTCCACTTTGCCCTTGTCTTTGCCAAAGCACTATCAGAAAGGGCACATTTGGGTGAGGCCCACAGCCTGGGAGGTGAGAGAAATACAAATGCCATGGGAAAATAGTGCAGAGATAAAAGACAAAGGACACAAGTCAAAACAATCTAAACTTGGAGAGAGCCATGTGTGGTGGGTGACAGATTCCAGATGGGAAGGCTATTCAAGGGGCCTGGGAACCTGTACTTCAAATTTTTTCCAGAAGACTCAGAAGCAGGCAATCAACTTCACTGGGTTTCAATGGTCTAAAGGCAAAAGAGGGGTAAGGCAAGCTTTTTCTGTAAAGGGCCATACAGTGTTCAAGTGTTCAGGTGACATGGGCCAATGAAGTTCCAAGTCCCAGATACTTAATGCAGCCTTCACCTGTGTGACTTACAACTCTTTAAAAAAAAACACACACTTAGATGGAAGGTCAGTTAAGAACAGGCTGGCTAAGCAGGATTTGCCCAAGGACTTTAGTTTCCTGACACCCTGGGTCCAAGGTCTTTTCCAGCGCTTAAGTCCAACTAACAGAGGCATCTAGCTCTAATTTTACAACCTGAGTATCTAGAAGCGACCTCTTAGAACTTAAGCCTAGAATAATCTAAGCACTATTTCCTGAATTTAAGTCAGTAACTTGTTAAATGCTGAAGAAAACAACAGCAAATCACCCATATAACTAAGATTTTTGAATGAGTATATGGGAAGTTACACTAGAGAATATTTAAGGGTGCCAATCTCCAATTTAGAGTCTCAAAGTGCCCACTTTAAAATCCAAAAATAAGAGGGAAAAAAGCAAGGGCAAGTGTTAATAGGAAAAAACAATGAAACTGAAAAAATAAAAACATGGAGAAAAAATATCAATGAATCAAAAATGCTGTTTCTTTAAAAAAAAATCAGGGGGTTGGAGAGATGGCTCAGCAGTAAACAGCACTGGCTACTCTTGCAGAGGACCTGGGTTAGATTCACAGTACCCACATGTGGGCTAACAACCATACATAGCTCCAGTTCCAGGGAATCCAACACCCTCTTCTACCACCATGGACACTGTACAACACGGGTGTACTTACACACATGCACACAATGCACATAAAACAATAAAAAAGATCAAAACAAAAAAAACATACTACTACTGCTTTCCAAAGAGTGACCCAAGGCACTGGTCTTTTGAATACTTTTTAAAAGGGTTCTTCATTGAACTAAGCTTGGGAAGTGTTCTATATTCGCCTCTATGGTAGATGCCCGAAATCTAGAAGGGCCTTGGGCACGTCACTTAGTCATGTCTAAACACTATCATCTGCAGTCCTTCTGGAAGAGAGAATTCAGTATTAAAAACAAGACCCTAGCCTAGCATAGTGGCACACACGTTTGATCCCAGCAAAGGGAGGCAGAGACATGCAGATCTGAGTTTGAGGCCAACCTTGTCTACATAGCAATCTCCAGGCCAGACAGAGTGATACAGTGAAACCCTGTCATCCCCTCCCCCACATCAAAAAAAAAATCCTGGAAATTGACAAGGATTCAAAACAGTCATGTAATGCAAACACCAGATACCTATAGAGTAGGAGAGGGGCTGTAAATAGAGAATATCTAACTAAGAATGATGGCACATACCTTTAATCCAAGCACTTGGGAGGCAGAGGCAGAAGGATCTCTGAGATGGAGGCCAGCCTGGTCTATATAGGGATTTCCTGGCCAAATAGCACTACAGGGACACCCTGTCTCAAAAAAAAAAAATAATGAAAATAAGAATAAAGACCTGGGTTCAAATCACAGGCCGACTCATTTATTTTCTACCTCTCTTTGCCAGCAGAACTTTCCAAATCTTTAAGTAAGTTAAATTTGCACCTCTTTATTATCAGAGCATCTTAATCCACTGGCACGATTTAAAAGCATTCAGCCCTAAGTATTACAATTAATGTTAAGTATTTTATGTATCATTTGACACTCTTCCAAACATTTTATTGGCCATCCCACTCAACAACACGGTGTGTGTGGAATTTTGGTATCATTACTGCCTTCATAGAGAGAGTGCAGTACTAAGGTGCATGTTAAACTACCCAGAGTCATGCCAGCTCAGGAATCCAGAACACACTATTGGTTCCAATCAATTCCTTTGAGTTTGGGACTTAAACCACGAGTGCATTTTATCACCAGTATGGTCACTGCCTCAGTGGTTCTTTCAGAAGCACTACTGGTTTAATGCAATCCCATGTCATGACAATGTAGGGCAACAGAGTTGTTTTTCCTGGGGTCTGGACATGTGCCTAGTTGTAAGAGTTTAAAAGAGCATGGTTTACATACTTGGTCTGCAGATTCAATTGAGGAGGTTTCCTCACTTTTCAAAAGAATGGAGCTTGTAATTAAAAGACCATGAAATGGTGGTTGGAGCCGCAGGGCACACCAGCAGGTTTGTGTTACAAGTGCAGTGAAATGGTAGATTTAAAAGCCTGGAATAAGCTCACCAATAGCCTTACTGAACACATTTTAAAACACACAACTACAAACCAGCAATTTTTTTAGGTGATGGGGGGGTAGGTCTTACTGTATAGCACATGCTTGACTTGAACTTGTGATCCATCTCTCTGGTGACCCCAGAATCTGATCACAGGTGTATGCCACCACACCCTTACAATAGACTAGTAATTTAATAACTAATCTTTAGCTACAAAGGGCTAGGGTAGATAGATTAAGGATTTGCAATTTAAATTACAAAGACTGGCAATTCCAATTTTCAAGACACCAATCTAAAACCCAAAGCTCTACGGATCAAAGCTATTAAAGGCCTCAGGGCCTCATTACACATCCTTTAAGAAGGGAGCTAAGGCCTGCAAGCCAATTCATTGTATACAGCAGAGATGATAAGACTGCACTGGGCTAAGTCTTCCAATGCAAAAACCAAACTGGCTTTCTTTCCTCAAAACAAACACAAGACAAATTGCCTACCAGTTATTCAACTGGAAACCCCTCTCCTTAATTTTATGGCTCACCCAGGACTTCAGCTGACTTCAAAGTGCCTCTCCTCTATTAAGGGGGGAGAAGAGGCTGCCAGGGCCTTGCTTATAGACTGAATCTTCCTAACAGCCAGTGTCCCTTCCAAAGCATTTAAAAAAAGAGAGAACCATCCAATGAAAGCTCAGATAGGCTACTTGATCAAAAAACAAAGTAATTTTACCATATGATACCTCCCCATCAGCTTAAAGAAAAGGAGATAATGTAGTAACTACACTCTACAAAGAAGCACTATGGTGTTTATACTTTTTTTTTAATGGCAAGCCCACAAAACAAATTCCCAGCAATGGGAGATTATTCAGCCTGGAGTCATCTGGAGCAAGACCAGTACAAATTATTCTTCTGCAAATCTGGGGGAAAGAGAGGTTCATAAAGAAAACAAAACTCACAACAAAGCAAAAGGGCGTGCCAAAGGAAGGCCAAGTCTAACCAGAGCCCTCTTCCAGGCAGTCCATAAAACATTTTCAAACACAATTGATTTATGATAGAGAACGAAACAAAGCACAATGTCTTAACCCAAAGCTGTTCAACTGAGTCCCTGGCTGCTTGGAAGCACATAGTTAAAGATTCAGGTGCATATGTATTGTAGTAAGAAGAAGAAATGCATAGGAATGGATCTTCTGTGATACTGAGTTCTTATGCAGGAGGTGAGGGGAACCCAGGAAGGTCTTTAAAATGAGAAAATGGGACCAGATGACCCAGTCCTCCCAGAGACAAACGGCAAGGCTGTGGCCAAAGAACTTATGAATGAAACAGGTGAGCAATGAATTTGAGTCAGCAGGAATACCTGGTGCTTGGGTAAAGTGTGCCTAAGTTTTCTGACTTAGTTTGGGGGGCAGGGGTGATGATTTTTTAATTTATTTATTTGTAGGCTTGTAGGTATGAGTGTTTTGCTTTGATATATGTAAGTACACTCATGTCATGCAATGCCCGCAGAGGTCAGAGAGTGTTAGATCACCTGGAACAGGAATGGTGGAGACCTGTTTATTACCATTCGGTGGCTGGGAACTGAACCCTGAGAGCACCTGAGAACCGAACCCAGGCACTCAGCAAGAATAGCCACTGCTTCTGAACCTCGAAGTCATCTCTCCAGCCCTGTTTTATGCTTTTAATAAAGAACATATTACAGTGATGCAGACTTTTATCAGCATCAGAATTACCCAGAGGAAGATGATTATAATGCAAATTCCAGGAAGTCAGCTCATTTCAATCAAGGGTAGACCACAAACTTTCATTCCTCACTCCCAAGTCACTAGTGCCCCGGGGCTCCAAGGTGAAAGCCAAGGTGCACAAAGGGAAAGAACATTCTTTGAGAAGGAGACAGTGTGAGGAATAAGAATGCTGAAGGACAAGAAAAGCTAAATACAATCAAAGTTTTACATTTCATTACAGCTATTCAAGTCACCTAAAGAAGGTAGGATTCTCTCCAAGGGAGGCTGGGAGAATGAGAGATGGTGGGATAGGCCAACAGCTCAGGAAGTGAATTAATTTCTTCCTATGAGGCTGTGTAGAAAGTATCATCTGAGCCCTAGGCTACCAACACCTAGGAAGAAGGTAGGGCCCATCCTCTCTTTATAACATTGTATATGCATAATGGGTACACCCAAAAAGGGCCAGGTATTTTGTTTTTGATGATATATCATAGTAATTAGTGAAATGCTCAGTCAAAACTAATGTCACGCTATAAAGCCATTACTGATATTTTGTACAGTCAGTGCTGTAGGACTGTCTTAGGCAACATCAACAAATTTATCAGAACCACCAGCCCCTATTACTGTCTCTGCATAGCATGTCTACAGTTATGCTTTGTTTTGAGACAGGGTCTCCTATATCCCAGGCTGGCATTGCTGTGGTAGTGATCAAACCCAGGGCTTTGAGTATGCTAGGCAAGTACCCTACAAACTGAGCTAAGTTTCCTGCTCTACTTCAGGAATTGCCAAATTCATCCCAGTGTGGAACATTGTGAAACACAATTGAGAATCACTGCCTTAAACTAAGGGGTTTTTACAGTTAGAAGTTGCAAAGGTCTTGTAACCAAACAGGCACAGCCTTGAGTTCCAGTTTTACTACTTAAAAGACAGAAACTTCACAGGGGATAAGTGGGACATGAATTAATCTTTAAAATGTGGACAAGACCTGCCAAAGACTCACAAGCAAATTAATAAAGAGCTTTTATGCTTTTAAATGCGTGCTTTAAAAAGAGGAACCTGATCCTAGCAGAACCTACTCCACACAAGATAAACATACACTGTACAGAATGGGAAGACCCAGTTCTCTCTGCTAGCCCATGGTAAATATTTGTCATCCAAGGATTTCTGAGGCCAGTAAATCCAATTCAAGAGGGTCTCTGAACTTAAATGAAAAGAAAAATCCCTATTCTCTCCATTTATGCTTAAAGGCTAAAATATCAACTACTACTCCTAGCCCTTATTACTAATTAAATATGATTTTTCATGTTATACACTACAGTTGAAAGTAGAGTTTATTTAGCTGAAGTTTGAAATTCTACATTTTACCAATCCTGAACTTGAGTGCAGGTGTTTTTGAAGGCCACAAGCATCAGATCCCCTTGGAGCTAGAGTTATAAGAGAGTTGCTAGGAGCTGACCTTGTTCCTCTGTAAGAACAGTACACGCTTTTAATCACTGAGCTGTTATCTGTCTGTCCAAGTCTCCATTCTAAAAGAAAATGTGTGCCTGATGGAAGTGATGCAACAGTTCACATTTACTACATATAACATAAACTTGCTCCATTTAATCAGCATTTATCCAACATCTCCATTATACCAGATTCCCCAGACGTCAGCCTTCAAAGATATACTCAGCCCAAGATGGGAAAAAATGGACGTAGAATGCTCAATTACCAGAACTTTCCAGGACCCACTAGCTAGTCAGACACTGTCTGCTCCAAAAGGCAGGGAAGAAGACACAGCATACCACTCAAGCTCTATGATATCCAGAACCCTGACTGGCAAGAACCAAGAGTGTGTCCTCCACCAGTCCCAAGATGCCCAAGTACATCACAACAAGATCAGTTTATTCTCATTAGCCTCCAGCTGAAAAATAAACACAGTATTTTCCGGGCTAAACAGTCCTCAGAGTCCAACACTTGACTTACAGGATGACCAAATATGAAATGTTATATCGAGAATATTTTTTTGGGTTATTTCATAAGCCAAAACACTAAACACTACCAAACCTAATCTACCACTGCTCAGTGGTATAATTGCTGCTGCCTTGCACTGGTAACTTTGGCATATGGAATGGAAATGTAGTAACATTACTAAGTGGTTCAAGTATAATTCCACAAAAATCTCATCATGGAACTGCTCCATTAGGAAGGATTACTGACAAATGGGAAAAAAGAACTTGCATCCAAGCTCCACAAGCATTTGACTCACCCTTGAGTCACATCCAATCCTCATGCCAAGAGCAATGCCTTTTGACTCATTATCAACAATTAAAATAAATGTTTTTAGAGACCTCACACATGGATTTCTCACCAAGCACCCCTTTGTTGAAAAGGCAAAGAATTTGGAAATCCTTGTGGTCTCATTAAATCACCTCATTTTCCAAATGTGGGTTTGGATAGCAAGAGTGACATGCTTTATCCCAAAGGAAGTAACAGGAAACAATCAGGGTTCTTTCAGCATACTTTAAGAACTCAAAATCTTACATACCTGAACACTGTGATATTTTTTTTCTACAAGGTTCTTCACCTTATCAAAGCTTTCTTATATTTCTTTAGTTTTTTTAAATTTTTATTTATTTTTATTTTATCTGTGTTAGTGTTTTGCCTGAATGGACACAAGTACACCTGCATCATGCAATGCTCACGAAGGCCAGAAGAGGGCATTGGATCCCCTGGAACTGGAGCTGCAGTCCATTGTTAGATACCATGTGGGTGCTGGAAACCAAACCCAGGTTCTGGAAGAGCAGCAGCCAGTGCTCTAAACTGCTGAGACATCTTTCCAGTCCCTAGTCTTTGTTTTGTGGGGTTTTGTTGTTTTTGGGGGAAGGGGGGCAGTGGTTGGTCCCTACAGCTACAGGAAGCCTGGAACTCACTATGTAAACCAGGTTGGCCTGGTTGGTCTCTGCCTTTCAGATCTCCTTGCCTCTGCTTCCTGAGTGCTGGAATTAAACCACACTAAGCCTCAGGTTGAGACAGAATCTCACTATGTAACCCAGGCTGACCTTGAACTCACAGCAATTCTCCAGCCTCTAGCACTTGAATCCAGATTACAGGCATGTGCTACCACATCTCATCAAAGCTTATCTGCTTGTTTGCTTGTCGACAGAATCTCGCCTATACAGACAAGGCTGCCTTCTCCTCTGATGGGCAGATGAGTGCTGCCACAACTCGGCTTCAGCTTTTCTATTTTTAAATTTTTTATTTTTATTTTATGTGTACGAGTGTACACTGCCTGCATGTGTGTAAATGCACACGTATCACGAAACGCCCGGAGAGGTCAGAAATGGGCGTTGAATTCCCTGGAACTGGAGTTAGAGGGATAGTTGTTACCCACCACGTTGGGTGCTGGAAATCTAACCCGGGACCTCTTAAGGGCTGGGCCATCTCCAGTCCCAGAGTCCCAGACTTGCTTTTCTTTAAGAGCAGAGTGGGAAATAATAAAAAAAAAAAAAAAAAAAAAAAAACCACCTTCTGTTTATCTTTCCTTCTTAAGAGCCTTTCTGCTTTACTAGCAGGCTCAGTTTTTATTTTACTTTCTTAGCTCAACTGGATTTGGATGCCATGCCCGCATCTCACCAACCTCCAACTTGCCAGTTTCTCCTCCTCCACTTCACCACTTTATAGTCATAATTTTCCCTCTGTCCAGTGTTAGCTCAAAATGTTTTTTTTTTCCCTTTTGAAAGGTTAAGTGTAGGTTTTGCCCCACCTGTACAATGGCAGAAGCAGCTGTTGGAGCCGTTTTTATAGAATGCAACACTTGAATTAAGCTAAAGGTTTAACCTTCTAAGGAAGGAGTGAGGATGTACTAGATTTTTCTGACCCCCTGCAGAGCTCGGAGACCCTCAAGCCTACTAGGAAACCCATGCGGGATCAATGTGAGTGTTTCCATGGTGCTTCCACGAGGAACACATCCCAAATTCACCCCTTCCCAATTGAGTGGCCTTGGTGTGCTCACATTTCAGTAAGCTTCACATTCCTCATCACTAAATTCAGTGTGCTAGAATTCCTACTGACCATTCAGTAGTGAGAGCTAACAAGGTAACTCAGCAAAACCTTGTATTCCCTCCAACTCCACCACCCAAGCACCATCTTACACAGTCGTGCCCCCCCTCCAGCTGTCTCCCCTCCGTCCATCCTCACCTAAGAAATGTGGGAAGTCAGATACTAATTTTTTCCAACTCACTTCTGACCACCCAAGCACAGAGTTGCCTCACAGTCCTATAGTTTTACAGTTACCCAGTAAAAGCCCTATATGAGGTGCACACCGTCCCTTCCTTTGTCTCCTCCCCCACCCCCAAAGATGCGACTCAAAACGGTTAAGAGATAAACCCAAAGGGTCACCCATTAAACAGACCAATTTTTAAAAGCATCACTAAAATCAAGGTTTTGCCCCAAATCCCCAGGTATTGTGTTATTTTTTTGTTTTTAATTTTAGATCTTGTGCTTTCAGCGATCGTTTAGGTTTGGAGGGAAAAATACCGAGTGAATCCTCAGAAATTCAGAAAGAAATGAAGTCAATGTTAAATACCGTAACAGAACAGGGGATGCATCTAGTCAGAGAAAACAGTAAAATAAATGCAAGGTGTGGGCCATAAACTACAAACGGGATGGTCCGGGAATTGCAGATGCAAGTCCGCCGCAGCCTCAGGTTTAAAGGCCCTATTCCTCCCGCCCCCAGCGCCCATGCTTCCGAAGAAAAGAAGTCTGCTAGGCATCCCTCCCCTCCGAAATTCCCACACGCAGTTCCCATTCTCCCAGCCTTCTCCGGTGTGATCAGGCTCGGTCTCCTGAGCCTCTCGGATTAAGGGAGTTCTAATTCCCGCGCCCAGCTCTCATCCCTCCCCACCCCCAATAATAATAACCGCTTCCTTTCCCCGTCCACCCGGTCCCTTTCCGGGGGATCCGTCTCCTACACAGCGGACTAAGATCTCGCAAGCGCTGCGTGGCCGTAGTCCTTCTCCAGTCTCCGCAGCCGTTGGGGCGGGGGGAGGGGGGAACCCCACCCTCACGAGGGAAATTCACCAGCCTGCCAGCACAGGAAAAGGTGGCTTAGGCTGCAGTCTCGCGCTGCGCACACCCCCTCTCCCAGGCCTGCCTCGCGGGTCCTGCCTCGATCACTCCGCCGCGCTCCCGCATCGGCCCCACAGGGAATCCTCCCGCACCCCTCAGCCTCAAAGGTGCCCCACCCCCGGCGGGGCGTGGAGGGCAAGAAAGCCCGCGTGCAGCTAGGGTCCAGGCCCGGAAGGGCGGTTCGGCTGGCATTCACCGACGCCGCTCCTCCAGGCCCCGCACAGCGGCCAGGAGGGAGCACTGCGGAGATCGCAGGGGCGCGGGGCGAGGAGCGACGCGGCCTCAGCCTGGCCGCCGGTGCACGAGGCCCCGCAGCGCGGTCTGCGCCGAAGCCCGAGACAGACGCAGGCGCCGCGAGGCCGCCCGCATTGTTCAGCCCGCCCCGCGCGCCCCGGAGCCTGGCCCCGGCCCGGGCCCCGGCCCCGGCCCCGCAGGGGCGGCGAGGACTGTCGCGCCGCGGCGGAACCGCGGCGGCGGGGCAGGTGGAGAACGACGCCCTCACCTTTGGCGCCTAGCGTGAAGTCGAGCGTGCTGTGCCTTGCTGCTGCCATAGTGAGGCGAGGCCCTTTGCCATGCCTAGGGGAGGCGACCGCGGGAGACTCAGGGACCGCGCAGCGTGTGAGGCTGCGGCCGGCTGGGAGTGCGCTGCGCCGAGGGAGGCCAAGAGTAGGAGGTGGGCGGGGCCGCCGCGAGCGACCCGGGGCGCGGGGGCGGGACCAGCCCGCCTCCGGGAGGGAGGAAGCGGGGACGCCTCCAGCCCCGAACTTGGATCTCTGGGTGTGAGGCCTCGCTAATGGTGGAAACGTGGGCGCCGTGCTCCCAGGCGTGCGTCACCAATGGCCGCGCCCTGCTCTAAGTCTCGGGCCCCGGCTCTCCCGCCATCCGCTAGGAGGTCACCTTAGGTTAAAACCGCTCGGCGCGACTTCCGGGGGGAGCCACCCTATACACTTCCCTATATGCCTCCCCCAAGCCAAGGCCCCAGTTATTTCCTGGCCATGTCCAGAAAATAAAATGCTAGAACCTACCCCTGTAATCTAAAAGCACAGCCTGCCTTTTTCTTAAAATGCCATGGGGAAACCCATTAGGATTATTAGGTACATCCCTATTAATAAGGGATTGTATTTGAGAACGGAATAGAATGCCCTTGAAAATTCAAGTGCCGTATATTTTCATGCAAAATCGGAAAGGAGAAGAAATGAAGAGGCGAGGGAGTATAGCACATTTGTTAGCTTGACGTGAGAAGTTACAGATTGGGGAGCCTCATCACCAAGACTTCCCATCCTTGATGGTGCCTCTGTTCATATCAATGGGCCTTCTGTATTCGCCTTATTTTGACAATACTATTCAACAAGATGACACCGGAGAGAACTTAAAAGTGCCAATGGACTAAAACCCTCATTTATTGCACTGGCAGTATCCCTGGGCAAATGATCCCATCATTCTTCAGGTTTCTGTGCCTCTCGGGATAGTGGGGATTGCTGTAATGCCTAGATTCAGTTCAGACCAGTGAACTCATGTGCCTCCTCAACAGTGCAAAAACTATACATATTAAATCCATTTTTCCCTTAGGTAGTTTCTAGTGGTTATTTTGCTGAGCTCTTCACTGTTCTGCAAGAACCCAGCACTGGCTTCACACGTGTTCTTCCGCCTTTGTTAAGAACTGACTCCCTTCTAAATTGTTCCTATCCACACCCACCTGTTTGTTGCTTCCTTCCTCTTCTGGAGTCCAGGTCCTCAATTTTATTAGCTATTCTGCACTCTGGACCCATATATCCGCCTGCAGCTCCTTTTTCTCCCTGGAGTGATCCTCAGGTCTTGTCTTCCTTATGGAGTCAGGTCACTAGATGTTTTCACTCCCCTGTGTTGTACCAGCAAGGAGAGCTTCATAGATACCACACATGCCTCTCTCCCAGCTCAGCACCAGAGTGAGCCACAAGGCTGCACTTTGTTTCACTATCTGCTACCACCCTCTTAAATTTCTTAAAAATTTTTGAACAGGATGCCTTGAGATCAGCTGAAAATTATGTAGCTTGCCTGGCCCAGCAGCTTAAGTGGGGCAGTGCAGATAGCCCTTGGCTCAGGACTGAAACACCATCCCCAGCGCTTGGACCTGGCCTTGCAAAGTGCAAATTAAGCAGAAATGTAAAAAAATAACTCAAGATGCTTAGCCATGAATTCATCACAGAGCCATAAAAAGAGGGGGATTTAATAAGCATGCCTCATAAAGATTGTAAAACATCAGAGATAAGTGGACCTTGATATAAGATCAGTATTGTTGGGATGATATTAGGAGCATAATGCAAGAAGGGTCGTCCTACTGCATGGTCTGCACAATCCTGGCAAGGCTATTAAAGATAGGACATGAGCAAGGATTCAAAGGCTCAGCCTTTTTAAACACCTCCAACTAAGCTATGACAACCTATTTAGATTCTGGAACATGTCTCATTGCCTGAGTTTTGTAATCTAGGCCCTGGCTTCAAGGGCTATTTGAAGACTAATCAGTTAGGTTGTGGCAATTGATTTGTACTCTAGTTGACCAAATGCACAACTGTTGGGACATCAAAGAGCTCAACAATTCATCCTGCAATAAAAGATGCAGGAATTCCTTAATCTGATGTCATAGTTTGTATATGAAATGTCCCCTACAAGCTCATAAATTGAAGGCTGGCTTCCTCATCTGGTGGCAGGCTCTTTTTTGGAAGGCAGTAGAAACTTGAGGAGGTGGAGCCTAGCTGGAGGAAGCATATCACTGAGGATGTGGTTTTGAAAGGTGTCTTGTTCCAGGCTGTATCCCTTCATTTTCTGCTTCCTGGCCACCATGAAGTGAACAGCTTTGTTCTACAAGTCCTTCTGCCATGGTACTTGGCCTCCCTGTGACCCAGAAATAATGGAGCCAGCCAATCACCATGTGAGACCATGAGCCAGAAAAGCTCCCCTCCCACATACACACCCTTTAAGTTGTTTATATCAGGTACTACATCACAGAATGAAAAGAAAAGCTAACACACTGCATTCTTGAAACAGGGTTCTGAATTGACCAATGGTAAAAATGTTGATGTCATGGATTCATGTGTCATGGATTCATGTGTCCTGGGCCACTTTCCTCTGCTCTTGACCTAAATGGAGGAGTGAAAAAGTAAAAGAGGCCTTAGCTTTCAGAAACTGGTGCTTAGAGCCAAGTGTGTGCTATAGAATACAAACAATTCCCCAGACACTAGAATCCAGTAAGGCCACTCTGTAACTGGGCAGGACAAGATACAAACAAAGCCACCCATGAGCATGTCTACACATGAACAAAACATGAACTTTGTCCAAACAACAAATGTGACCAGACATTCCCCATCCTGCTAATACTAATGCCTGCTGTTTCTCTACCAACCACAGATTTCGCCGGGCTCTCGTTTTCCCTACTTCTAGAGACATTTGCCAAGATACCCAGTCATAGAAGAAAACCTCACAACATTTAGCCCTGGCCTGGTTCCCCTAAACACTCTCTCTAGAAACCCCCTGACACAGGTGTATATCCCCTAAGTCAGCCTCTGTCTCTGTTGCTTAGATGCCCCATGATCCCCAAGGTACATGTTTGCCTTACAACAAGATGAAAACAGCTTGTTGATCTACAGGAGTGCTTCTGAGAGTGTGTGGCTGGAGGACAGTGACAATATTAAGATGACATAACTTAAAGTGAAAAAGAAAATAGGAGACCTACTTAGCAAAATGCTACTTAGTGCTAGGTTTTACTTCCATACAAAATTCACTTTCTTTTTAAAAAATATTTTATGTATTAGTTTTTATTGTATGTGTATGAATGTATTGCCTGCATGTATGTAAGTGCAGCAGTGTCATGCAGTGCCCAAGGAGGTTGGAAGAGAGTGTCAAATCCCCTGAAACTGTAGTTACGAATGGTTGTTAGCCCCTATGTGGGTGCTGGGAACTGAACCCCGGTCCTCTGCAAGAGTAATCAGTGCTCATAACTGCTGAGTCATCTCTCCAGGCCCCCTCCCAAACTCACTTTGAAATGGGCCTAGTTGCTTATTAGCCTTCAAGCTGTGTTGCAATATCAGCAACAGTCAAAGGAAGAGCTGCACTTCCCTACACAGTTAGCAACAGAAACTCCTTGGAAGAGGAAGTCAAAAGCAGAAAAGTGCCCTCTGTAAAAAAACAGAAGGTATTGGTGATAGTGATGGTGGTGGTGGCAGCGACGGAGAGGAAACGAGGGTACACACTGAGAACATTTCCAGGCTAGGACAGCCACCAGGATGTTGTCCATTCTTCTGTTGTCCCAGACCTTCCTCATCAAGGGTGGTCGGTGGGAATAAGGGGAGTCGGCATCCCTTAGCCCTGATCATCAAAGCCAGTAACTTCTCACTTGACTGCTTGATTTTCTGCTTTTCACCATTTGCATGGGGCCCTTGGAGACATTTCACCTCCCTGCCTCTTGTGTACAGCTGAAGTGAAATCACTTCCTCTTAAAAAAAATCTGGCATTAACTATTAGGGTTAGGATGGCTGTCAAAATTCTGGATCATTCCCTCACTCCCTCACCATTTTTCCACATGAATATGGGACTCATCCAGCTATTTAAACACAATGGTATTTAAACAGATTAAAATCTGTGTCACCAAGAGAAGGGTTTGGATCTTCAATACAGTGATTCACAATTTCAGCTGCACATTGGAACCACCATGGGGCTTTAAACATATGGCTGATGCCTGGGCCCCAGCCCTAGCACTTCATGGACTTGGCCCCAGGGACACTCGTTACATTGGGATTGTTTTTAAAAGCAAATAAATAAAAACCCAAGAGAGTCCCATATAAAGGCAACAGTGTCACTGCCAAATCATAAAGCAGTTTGTGCCATAGTAGGTATCATCCCATTTCACATTCACTGGACGGCTTGAATAAACAAATTTAAAAAGCTACAAAATAAGAGCATGGGAATGAAGGAAAACTGGAACTCTTTCCCATTGTTTGTGGGGATATAACAAGATGCATCCTATGTGGAAAGTAGTTTGCCCTGGGGCTGTAGCTCAGGAGGCCTGAGGTCCTGGGCTCTATCCCCAGAACTTGGAAAAGGAGGGAAGGGACGATAAAGTAATTACCATCTGATTCAGTAATTCTACTCTAGGGTATATACACAAAATAACTGAAACTATATGTTTAAGAAAGTGAATACTGGAGCTGGAGAAGTGGCTCAATGGCTAAGAGCACTGGCTGCTCTTACAGAGGACCCAGGTTCATTTTCTAGGACCCACATGGCGGCTATGAACTGTCCCTAACTCCGGTCCTGGGGGTTCCGACACCCTGCTTTGGCCTTTATGGGTGAACTTACATACATTCAGGCAAAATACTCATACACATAAAATAAAAATAAATATATATTTTAATTTTTTTAAAAAAATAAAATGAATGCTTGCAGCAGGAATATTCACAATGCCCCAAAGGTGGAAAAAAACTAAAATGTCCTGATAAATGAACAAATGTAGTATATTTATACAATGAGACACTTCCTACTAAGCCATAAGGAAGAATGAAGTCCTGGTGCATGCTAGAACATGAACAAAAAACAAAGGAAAGAGCCACAGAAGATCACCTGTTTATATGAAACTCCCATAATAGGGAACACCATAGAGACAAAGCAGGGCAGGTGGGAAAGTCCTTATTGTGTTATGGGCACAGATTTCTTATTTGGGCTATGTCTTGAACTAAATAAGACAGGCAAGATAGCTCAGTAAGACTGCCTGCCACCACGCCTGACGACCTCAGTGAATCCCCAGGACCACTGTAGTAGAAAGAGAATCAACTCCTCCAAGTTGTATTCTGGTCTGTACTTGACAGGTACATGCGTACACATCTTGGCATGTACATGTGTACACGTATACACAAAATGACTATACATAAAAATAAGCAAATAAATTTGAAAACCTCATAGATATGATAGTTGTACAACACTGTAAACCACATTACTCCTTCGTGAGGATGGCCTCCTGAAGCCCATTTTTCTCCTCAAGAACACCCAGCCACTTAACACTGTTACACTGGGAACCTCAGCATGAGCTTTGGCAGGGAAGACCCACATTCAAACCTCAGCATAGCCATACCATGCTTCGAGAATAGTTGAAATAAGAGGTTGGCTAACAGCAACAATGAGGGCTGCTGGGAAACCAGCCTCATGGTTGTGATTTCCCTCAGAGACAAAAGGTCAGAGGATTCTGCAATCACTTAGGGGCAACAGGCCTGTAACTCCAGAGGTGCCACTGTTAAGTGCTTTACAACTGTCAGAAGAGCTGCCTTGGCCCCAAGACCACCACTTAATTCAAATCTAGAGGACCCTTATTAATGAAAAAGTTTCTCAGGTCAGAAAAATTGAAATATTTTAGGACTCAAGAGGAAAAAAGTTCTCACAAGTATACCTACAGAACGCCATGGACAAAACACCTTTCTTGGGCACCAGGACCACGGGAGCAGCCTCTCTAAACCTGCTTTCACAAGATTAAATGCTAAATTACAGAAAGTGCATATACCGTAGTTGAATGATAGAGCATATTTTGCATGCATGAGGCCCCTGAATTTAATTTCTGCCCTGCACCAAGAAAGGAAAAGTTAAATTATATAACATTTATAGTAACTGTGATTGGTGCCATTGTCCCCATTTAACAAATGAGTTTCAGCCAAGGCAGCAAGAGATCATATACTTGTAAAGTTCAAAGAGCCAGGACATAGAACTAGGCTGCAACTGCAGGGATAAGGCTCTACATCTCCAAACTATTCTGTTTCTATTGCTCAGCTTCTGTCGTTCTCTCCCCTTGTCTTTTAACCCCTCACCCCCCACTCTCTCCACTGTGTGTGTGTCTGTGGAAACCAGCAGGTACCTCGTCTCCATCAGGGTATATATGTTCGGAAGATATGCCCCACAGACTTCGTCTCTGCAAATACTGATTAATCCCACATCTACTGTGAAATTTCTACTAGCAGTGTGGCAGTGGGCAGATTCATCAGGATCTCTGTGCATTTTTCTCCCTTTCTAAAATGGAGCTGGTAATAGTTCTTGGGTCCTAAGGTTGATGTAATAAGGAAATGAAAGGAAATGAATAAATGTATGGCAGGCAATAAGGGCAGGGTCTGACATGACAAGTGTTCAATAAATGATAGGTACACTGAAGAAGACTTCAGTGTTAAGTATTAAAGTGATTTTATTTATTTAGTTAGTTAGTTATTTACTTTGGTTTATTTATTTATTTATTTTTTTTTTTGAGAAAGGGTCTCCCTGTAGTCCCAGATGGCCTGAAACTCACTATGTAGACCAGGCTACCTTTGAAACTCACAGAGATTGACCTTCCTCTGCCTCCCATGTACCACCACACCTGGCAGGACTCCTTATTTTCCATCCTTGTGTCTCCAGGACTTGGCTTGGCACACAGTGAGCCTTCAATATCTGTGACTTTGGAAATGAACTGAGGAATAACAAAGCATGCACCTCACCTAGAAGGACCCTGAAGACAGACCAAGTTCTCTGTGGCCAGAACAATGAGGAAGAGAAATAAGTCTGTCAGGCAATTCATGTTCTCAATAGAAGGAGTTTATAGACACATTGCATATGTCCTCAGGACTGCCCGGTAGTCCACAACCTACTCAGAGGTCATTAAGCACTCACGGTCATAACTCCTCTGTATGGCTTCTGAAAAATAAAAATATATGATGGAATTGGTTTTCCTTGAGCTATTTTTAAAGTTTTTTTTAATGTGTATGAGTGTTTTCCCTGCATGTATGTAAGTGCACCACTTGCATGCAATGTCCTTGGAGGCCAGAAGTGGGTGTTAGATTTCAGTTACAAATGATTGTTAGCTGCCATGTGGATTCTGGGAACTGAGCCCAGGTCCTCTGTAAGAGCAGCCAGTCAGTGAGCTATTTTAACCACTGAGCTATCTCTCCCCTTGAAACATTTTAAACCAGCAAGCGGAATGCCAGCACAATCGTCCTTTGTACATTGGGCCTGGTGGCACACACCTTTGATCCCATCAGAAGGAGGCAGAGGCAGGCAGATCTCTCTATGAGTTGGAGGCCAATGTGGCCTACGTAACAAATTCCAGGATGGCCAGGACTACATAGTGAAACTCTGTCTCAATAAAAAATTAAATTAAATTAAAAAATAAAATAAGGCCAGGTGTGGTGGTGTATACTTTTAATCTCAGTACTCAGGAGGCAGAGGCAAATGGATCTCTGTGAGGTCAAGACCAGCCTGCTCTACATAGAGAGTTCTAAGCCAAAAGAGCGAGGAGTCAGTTCCTGCTATTTGCCTGTGGCCACTGCTCAACCCTGAGGACTAAGCCCCAGAAATAGATCAATCCCCACCAGAGGTTTCCCCAACATGACAAGCCTGACTTCCCATGAAGATGTCCAGGCAAGGGACTGCATACCTCTCAGCTCTGTGGAGAGGACGAAGTCAGGGAGAAAATAGAGCAAAGTTTTTGAAGAGAACATCCACTTGGAATTCTCCTAAAGCCTTATTTCTTTCTCCACAAGCAATGATGTCCAGACCACTTGGCTGTCTCTTTTCCTCTCACTTCAAGCAATGAATGGCTCATGGAGGCTTACTTATTGGAATGCTTTACCGTATGACATCATTGTAAAATGTTCCCCCACAGGCGCCTGTGTTTGAACACTTGCTCCCCAGCTGTTTTGAGAGGTAAGGTCTAGCTGGCTGGCAGGATGTGCCTTATGGATTATAGCCCTGTCCGGTGTAGGCACTTCCAGATGAAACAATCTCTCCTTCCAGATTTCCTGAGATGTAACTAATGGGGAAGCAAGCTCCTCCCACCCCAACCCAAACAGCTACATCTTTCCGGTCTTGATGGACTGTATTCCCTAAACAGAATCAACAAGCAGCAATGAGAAAAACCCAGTTACCCAAATCTTTAAGCCCAAGTAATGATCAAAGTTGTTAACAAAGCAAATATCCAGAGAGTGCAGTGGTACAAAACATAATTTCCTGGCTTTTCTGAATACAGCATTTCCTACGGCTGTACTTGAAGATGTAACTAAATTCCAAATCTCTAGCAAAAGCAAAATGATAACTTGATTTGGATCAGGGCTTTTTATTGACCATCTGGGCTCCAAATTCTGATTCTTCCACTGGCTGATAACCTTTGGCAAGTGACTTCATCTTTTTGAGCCTAGGTCTCTTCATCTGTAAAAGAAAAAACATAACATCTTCTTCACCTAGCTGTTCTGAAGACTAAATGAATGAACAGATGACACTTAGAACAGTGCCTGGAACGTAGAAACATTCCTAGAAAGATTACCTGGTGTTGCTAATAAACAAAGACTGGTGTTCAACTTTTAACTGCTTCCTTTGTCTCAGCCCAAATGGTGGCTTCCGGGAGGTTTACTGAGTTACTCCTACTCAGTTCTCTTTTCCTTACAGCAGATCTAAGGGATTTCTAAAGTCCATGAATGGCCTGCTTATCTCACTGTGTCTTTGATACAACTCAGGATGCAGGCACCTTTCAGAGAGATAAGGGATGTGGGATTAGGTGTGAGGTGCCATATTGCAGGATGGCAGCACCTTACCTTTTCACCTGTTATGCCATCTCTCCTCTTCAGTGGCAAAACTCCACATGTAAACATTTAAGCTCAAACTCCACATGTAAACATTCATGCTCAAGTGCTGTCCTCAACATGGAGCTGAGTGCTTGCTCCCTCCATCACCTCTGAGTTCCAAAAGCACAGGGTTCTGCATTCTAGGGAAGAGCATTCACCACATATTAGTGGCAGCATGCTAGTTCTTCAAGAACTTGACCTCTTTCTGGCCAACACTCCTATATTGGGACCTGAAATTTTGAGGGACAAGTCTAAAGCCAGGTGCTTCTTCTTGAATCAAGGATCAAGGACCAGAACCTTAGCATCATAATTCCCAGGCCAGGGCTTTTTTCATTAAGTGAAACGTTTCATTACATTGCTTTTATTCCTTCACTCCTATTACTAAATGACTAGAATGAGCTGCAGAATTCTTAAAGCATTATGCGTCTTTTCTGGGAATCATTTCTAATCCTACTAATCCAACAAGGTATAGTCTATCTGGGGTTGCTCTGTATAGCTAGCTCAGTGGTACAGCACTGGCTTAGTGAGTGCAAAACCCAAGAGTCAATTCCCAGTACTGCATAAATAATAAATAAATACCAAGTCTGAATAACTTGTTCAAGGTCACACACCATTCAGTAGCAGAGCCACACTTGACACGTGGCTCAGTGTTGACTCCAAGTCAGTAGCATTTCTTGTCTAATCTTTTGCTGCTCAGAACTGGAAATGAGGGCAGAAAAAAATATTCACTGAATGGTTCATTTAAAATACATTCATCCTATATGCAAACCATTGTTATTTTAAGGAAAGGATAGAAGAGAATGAGAGATTATATTTTGGCATGCAAAGCCAAAACAATAAATATTCCTCTTCCTGTTCTTGGATCCAGTTGCAGTTTCTTCAAAGCAAGGGAATTTATTCATGTTGACACAATCCTTATTTTCAAATCTTCTTTGGCTCCATTTTCAACTTCTTCCCCTTGGCACAACCAGTCCCATCACTCCCCTCTGTCAGGCCTGTCGGTCCCTGGGGGGTCTGTCTAAAATACTGATGCAGCAGTTACCACCAGGATTCATTCCATAAAGCACAATTACCTCTTCTCTAAGCCCGAAGTCTCCTCTGGTTATTTTGCACATTGCCTGCAATACTACAATGCTAGTCATATAAGTCCTGAGCTTTAAAGATATAGTAACAGTAATATTTTTAAATGTAGTTGTCATATCAAGAATTTTGTCCTTTGTTCTTGATAGCTAAAAATCTTGTTTTTCAAAGTTTTTAATAAATGTGTACTTTTTCTCACTGTTGTCTGAAAAAATACCTGGTTTCAAAGTATACCTGTTTGATATTAGCACTTCACAAGTAAAAGTAAATACGTATTATTTTAAACTCGCTTCCTTAAAAAAAATCTAGGTTAAACTGGGCATGGTGGCACAAGCCTTTAATCCCAGTACTTGTGAGGCAGAGTCAGGCAGACCTCTGTGTGAGATGGAGGCCAGCCAGGTCTACAAGCCAGCTGGGGCTACAGGGAGACCATTTTATATCAAAAAACAACAACAACAAAAAGAGAAAACAAAAACAAACCAAAATCTAGGTTAATGAATATTGGTTATTTTCAACAAATCAAAATTTATTTAAATGTGACAGCACACCCATGTAGTAGGAGCTGCTTGGGAGGCCAGGCTGATAGATCTCTTGAGTCTAGGAATTGAGACTAACTTGGGCAGCAGAAAGAGATCAAGTCTCAAAAAAATGTTTAATATCTGGGCATGGTGGCCCACACCTTTAATCCCAGCGAAGGAAGGTAGAGGCAGGGCCAGTCTGGTCTATATAGCAAGCTCCAAGGCAGCTAGGGCTACATAGTGAGACCCTGTCTCCAAAAACCAAAAGAAAAAAAATTAAAAATGAATAATAACAAGTATTATTTAGAAGTTTCAAGTTGTTATGCTTATGATAAAAAGAAATTTTACTGCAATGTAAAATGCCTACTAAATGGGAAAAAATACATACAAAGAAACACCCCTGCTTTGATAAAGCAATGGCAGATCTCCAGTTTGACTTAACAGACATTGTGCACCTCGTGTTGTGATGTACTAAGAAGGACCTAGCATCTTTTCTGTGCTCTTTTTGTCAAAAGTACGAAATTTGGGCCCGTGAGATGGGTCAGCAAGTAAACGCACTTGCCATCAAGCCTGACAACCAGAGTTCGATGTCCAGAACCCACATGGTAGAAGAGAACCGACTGCCATGAGTCTTCCTCTGTCCCCAACACAAACATTGTGGTTCTCACAAAAATAAACAAACAGACAAACAAATGTATGGAGTAATTATTTTTTTATGTATACGAGTGTATTACTTTGATGTATGTAAGTGCACCTGTGTCATTCAATGCCCATGGAGGTGAGAAGAGGGTATTGGAACTGGAGTTATAGGATGTTTGTTAGAAGCCATGTGGGTGCTGGGAATTGGACCCGAGTCCTCCACAAGAGCAGCCAGTGCTCTTAACCACTGAGCCATCTGACCAGCCACCATAATAACTTTTTAATGCACAACTTGAATCTAATAATGATGTACCATCAAATAAATGCAGATAAGCAATCTCCCAAAAAACTAAATGGCCTATACTTTTCCAAAAGAAGTCATGGTCAGAAAATACAAAGACGGGTACACATGAACACCACTAAATGGGACTCATTGCATTATGTGTGTGTTTATAAACGTATGTATGTACATGTGACAATAATAATAAAAGAGAAGCAGATGAGTGAGGTGGCACATGCCTTTAATCCCAGCACTCGGGCGGCAGAGGGAGGCAGATCTCTGTTCTAAAATGAGTTCCAGGCCAGCTGGGGCTACAGAGAAACCCTGTCTCAAAAAGACAAAAAAGTAAAATAAAATATAGAAAAGGACAAGAAATTGAGGAGTGGGAGGACATGAATTTGGTGGGAGACTGGTAGGGATAGAAATAATGCAAGACAGTACTCATGTATGAAATTCTCAAAACTAAATAAATAAAAGAAACACAAAGAAAGGCCATGGAACTCCATTCCAGATGAAGAGATAAAAGATCACAACTGATCACAGCATGTGATTCAGAACTGGATCCTAGGTCAGGAACGAAAAAGAACCATAAAAGATATTATCAGGACATTTGAGCCCAATGGCGCAAAGATTGTGGACTGGACAGCAGCATGTGTCAGTGTTAAATTCCCTGACAGATCAGTGTGCTGTGGTTACAGAAGAAAATGTCCTTGTTTAGAAATGATGCACTGAACCAGTTTGGGTAAACGGGCACAAGGTCTCTAAGCTACCATCACGTTGAATAGTAAAAATATGAGTTTGTTAGAAATAAACATGTGGAGAAAGATTAATATGGAAAACAAAGCAAAATGTCAAATCTAGGTCAAGGGTAGATAAGAGCCCTTAGTACTTTTAGCAACTCATTTCTGCGTGTGTTTAGAACTATTTGAATACAAATTAAAGATTATATAGCCAGGTGTGGTGGCACTTGCCTGAAACCCCCGCACTTGCAAGGTGGAAACAGGAGAATCGAGAGTTCAAGGCCAAAGTTGGCTCCATACTGAGTTCAAAGCCAGCCTGGACTACATTAGACTGTGTCCCCCCCAAAACAAACAAACAAACAAAAAAGTTAAAAGTAAAGCATAAAATAAGGGGTTAGAAAAATGACTCAGCAGTTAAGAATGCTTGCTGCTCTTGCAGAGGACCTGAGTTTGGTTCCTAGCACACATGTCAAGCAGCTCATAGCTACCTGTAACTCCAGCTCCAAGGGATCCAATGATCTCTTCTGGACTTCATGGACGCCTGTACTCACATGCATATACATTCATACAGACATAACACATATGCACATAAATAAAATAAATTTTTAAAATAAAAAACCATTAAAACAGCGAATATGTAGATAATATAAAAATGTTACAAAATGTGTGCAGGGCACATTCCTTTAATCCCAGCACTCTGGAGGCAGAGGCAGTCAGATCTCTGTGAGTTCAAGGCCAACCTGGTCTACATATCAAATTCCAAGCCAGCTGGGGCTACAAAGAGATCCTGTTTCAAAAGGACACAAAAAAACTACAAAAAGTAATGCTCCTAAAGTGTATATATAACAAAGTGCAGCCTAAGACATGTTGAATAAGCAAACAACTTAGAAAAAACATTCTGCTTCTTAGAGTAGAAGAGAGAAAAAGAGGAACGTACACTCTTCTTCGAGGCTTTCAGTGCATTGTCTGTTGATTTCATTGAAAAACTTAGCACATCCTTCCTCAGGTGATTCATGCCTCCAGCTCACCCACTTCCCTTGAAAGGCCACTGTGACACCACCATAACCCCAATGCCTACCTCCATTCCGGAGTCCTGGCATCTTGGAGAGTCATGCAGGAATCAGCCCAACTCAGTTCCTTGGCCTCCTCAGCTCCAGCCATTGTGGATACATGTGTGAGGCAGAGCCAGAGGGAGTGGAAAGAGGAGGCATATGAGGGCCATGTCCCTTCTCAGACCTTCAGTCTACTGCCTACTCCGCTTCCTCCTCTCTTGATGACTCATCTTTTTCATTTCCTTTCTCTCTATATAAATGGTTCCCTCGTCCATTTTCATCACATCTTTAAACCCTCATGCCTTTGTCGTTGAAAACTCTCAAGCTTCATCAACCCAGCCTTTTAAAATTTATTTTTCATTCATTCTTTTACAGTTCTGAAAATCGCACCTAGAGCCGTGCATGTGCAAGCTCCACCATCAGCTACAATCCAGCCCTTTGCTTCCTCTCTTCTTTCGTATATGTTGCTCAAGATAAAGGGAAAGCCATACACTGGTGCTGTGTGTGCATATGGGTGTGCATCTCAAGACCCA
Organism: Eospalax fontanierii; assembly: GCA_035773235.1. Classification (NCBI taxonomy): domain Eukaryota; kingdom Metazoa; phylum Chordata; class Mammalia; order Rodentia; family Spalacidae; genus Eospalax; species Eospalax fontanierii. The sequence continues at coordinate 19,501,323 of CM069525.1, read as the reverse complement.
GACTTTCTTAAGAAATTATTGGGCATTCACTCCCCTCAGTTTTGTATGTGTGGGAGGAGCTGCTGGGCGCCCTGCATATGCTAGGCAAGGGCTCTGCCACTGAGGCACCTCCCCAACTCCAGTCATTTCAGACTTGAAATATTTCCATGCTTGTAAATAGTGAGTGAAAACAGAGTCTGTACCACTGCCCAGGGAGTTGACCACAGTCAGACACTTTGGACTCCTTCTTGGCTCCTCCCTCCTACTTCCCACATCCTATCAGTCATTAAATCTTCCTTAAGACCATCTCATAATCCCCCATCCCCTCTTTTTACTTATCTATATCCAGGCCTTTCTTTGTTTTCCATCCTATACAGTAACAACTGCCTCCCTGTAATTCAAGGCCCACCTACCTGCTTTAGTAGTTCCAGAACACAAACATAATGATGCAACAACTCCCTTGCTAAAACCCAAAGGCTGCCAATTGCTTTCAGAACAAAGACTGAAGACTATATATGGTGTCAAGACTTTTCATGATCTGGTCTTAGCCTGCCTTTTCTCACTCAATTATTAGTATTCCTCTGAAAACACAGGGTTCTAAACCTGCTTAGTTACTACAAGTCTCAGACACAGTGTGGTCTTTTGTGAGCTAATCATGTCAAGAAAAACCACCCAACATTTAGAAATAAGATTGCTTAATAAGTAATAAAAAGATAATTCTGTGTTCTGTCCCTGTTTCGTTGGAGTATTATCAAATAAGTACACTTGTGTTACCTGATGCAGAGCAGTGTGGTCCAATAGAGCCGTGTATCTAATTTAAATTTTCCTAGTTAGCCACATTACAAAATAATTAAAATTGTTTCTTGGACTTTTGGCTAAGACCAAGGGTAAAATAGAAGTTAAAGAAAATCAAGAGGTAAATGGCTCAGTGTGTAAAAGCACTATCCATGAAACCCAACAACTCGAGTTTAATCACCAGAATCCATGTAAAAAGCCAGATGTGTTGGCATACATCTGTAATCCCAGCACTCCTACAGTGAGATGGGAGACTGAGACAGAAGCTCAAAGGCTAGCCTGTCATTACAATGACAGAAACAACAGAGAGCGTGCCTCAAACAAGGTGAAGGGCAAGAATTGACTCACGAAAGTTGTCCTTTGACCTTCATACACCAAGCCATGACTTGCATGTACCTGTATACATACATACCTACCTACATACATACCCACATACCCCCCCACACTCATACACACACACTCATGCACACACACTTTTACGTATATATAAAAGGGAATGAGAGATTAATATCAATACATATTCTTTTACGTAGCATATGCAAGATGTTAGATATTCATTATATATGAAATTAATGAGATACTTTAAATTTTCTTAATCTTTTTGTTTTGTTTTGTTTTGTTTTGTTTGAGACAGGTCTCCTTGTAGCCTTGACTGGTTTGGAGCTTACCATGTAGATGAAGTTGGCCTTGAAGTCACAGAGATCTGCCTACCTCTGCCTCCTGAGTGTTTTTTTTTTTTGTTTATTTTTGAAACAGGACTTTCCTGTAGACCAGTCTGACCTGAGTAGTGGTGGATGACCTTGAACTTTTGACCCTCTTGCCTCCACTTTGAAAGTACTGGGATTATAGGTGAGCACCAACTCTGATTTTATGCATTTCTGGGGATGGAACCCAGGGCTTCATATATGGTAGGCAAGAACTTTACCAAATGAGCTCTATCCCCAGCCTTGAGCTATCCATTTTTATGATAGCACTACAGAACTGTGCTTGGACAAAAAGGGTAGGAGTAAGTGAAACTAGAATGGGGAGGAAGTCACCCAAAGCCTATTTCTTCAGATTCTCATTGGCTTGTCAGTTGAAACATTAATCTTTCTCCTGGGTATGAGGCAGGATCCCTTTCGGAATTAGGTCTCATGACTGGCTATCAAACAAAATAAGTCAGAGAATTTGCTTACAGCCAGCTCTTACACAGAAGGTGTGGCGAGTTACAGAAAAAAAATTTTTTTTTTAAAGCCTTATGTCTTGGGCAAAAGAGATTCTAGTTCCTATGACCTTTCTTGAGCCAGAAGAATTCTGGTTCGTACGACTTGCCCCAGGGGAAAATGAGGGATAAGGAAGCAAGGGGGTGCTGGAGAAATGGCTCAGTGATTAGAGCTGGCTGCTCTGCCTGAGGACTGGGGTTTGCTTCCAAACACCCTCATGGTGGCTAACAAATGCCTGTAACTCCAGTTCCAGGGGATCTGACGCCCTCCTCTGGCCTCCATGAGCATTTCACAACACAGGTGCACTTACGTACATGCAGACAAAACACTCATACATTATATAAAAACAAATATATTTTAATGTATATTGTTATTGAATTTTTGTGCACTTCATACAAAACATCTTAATCATCTTTATACCCCTTCCTACATCCAAACCCTGCCAGATCTCTCTCACCAGATTTCATGCATTCTGTCATATGCTAAGGCCTGTTGAGTCAAGTTTGTGAACCCAGATTTTTAAAAATACTTTATCATTTTTTATTTTATGTGTATAAGCGCACCTGTGTTGTACAGTGCCCACGGACAGAAGCTGTTGTCGAGTCCCCTGGAACTGGAGTTACGGATGGTTGTTAGCTACCAGTGGGTGTTGGGAATTGAACCAGGGTCCTCTGCAAAAGCAGTCACTGCTCTTAACTGCTGAGCTGTCTCTCCAGCCCCAGACTTTTTTTAAGGACAAGAGGCTCTGAAGAGTAAGAAAGATAATGCCTGTGAGTTTACCTCCCAGGTTTCAGGCTGAACTGTAGTTTCTGAGCACAAACACTCCTTCTACAACCATGTTTTTTCAAATTCAGCAAACATGTGCCAGCTCAGTATTATTCACTTTATATTTAAAGGTATATTTCATGATTAGAGAACAATTCTAAACATATTAATTTTCTCTTGCTAGTTTTGGCAGCCAGTTAGATAGTATTGGTTATTAAAGACTTCTAGATATTTCTTTCTTGTTAGAAAAATGGACAAAACTATTAGCATTGATTTCTATTGTCAAAATGTTTAAATTCACATAAATCCTTAGACCCTTCTAGCTAAGTCAGGAATGATCTTTTCCTTTTCTTGGAGTTTCAAATTATCTTGTTCATAAACCCTTCTGCTATTTTTGCTTTGATTACTGGATATTTTTTTAGTGTACATTCTTTTTGTTTCAATGAAAGCTTGAATAAGAGTTAATAGCCCAGTAAAACTTTGTAAAACTCTTTGTGGCTCAACAAACAAGCATTGGCAATGAACACAAGATTAAATTCATTGTCAGTTTCTTTCAACAGTTCCATAAACTGGTGATGAGTCATAGCATGTATATGCTGAACCATTTTAACAACTGTGTCCACGATGTTTTTCAGAGCCTGTTACAGTCGAAGCCAAATATTTTCTGTATGTATCATGGAGTGATATGAAGTCACCAGAAAAATATCACTGGCAATAAAACTGGAATTGCCACCTAATTTATCTGGAACGCCATTCATTTTCCATCATATCTAACTTAAATTACTCTTTGGCAAATGTGCAAGAATTTAAAGTATCTGTGCTATAAATTTTTAAGGCTGAGTTAGCATTTCTTCGTAAAGAGGGAAGAACTTTTGTTTCATTTTTGTAGCCCTGGTTGGCCTGGGACTCCCTATATAGACCAGGCTTACCTCAAACTCACAGTGAGCCACCTGCCTCTGCATCCCCAATGCTGGGATAAAATGCTAATGCCTCCATGCCTGTTAGGGAAGTCCTTTTGAGTCAAAACTTACCCAGAATATTTTTGTTATTGTGGTTCCATTTTTTTATTGAATTTTTGCGATTTTCATGTAATATAGTTTGATGGCAAATACCCAGAGCATTATTTGACTAATGCCATGTATCACACGAATCAACTATAGCTGAAGAAAAGTATTAGCAATTTTTAAAATGTTCAGTACATTAACTTTGGATGCCAGTCTTAAATTCTGCAGGCAATTATTTTGTGGTTTCATTGAAGATCCTTTGTTGCTTTGTAAAATATTGGGTTTGGTCTTCTTTCTTAACTTTTGGGGCCTCTTTTAGGATTCTCCCTTTTATAATCTAAGGTTTTTCTGTGTAGTCCATGCTGGCCTCAAATTCAAGGTCCTCTTGCCTCAACACTGCCTCCCCAAGTGCTGGAATTCCAATGTATGCCATCGCATTCAATTCTTCCCTGTGATTTTTAAACAAAATTTCCAGTAATTGAAATAATTTCTTTTACTATTGCCATTGAAACCTGGTTTTCATTTTTGTTCAAGAATTCCAGTCAATATAAAACTGGCCAAAGTTATAAGCTCAGAGTCTGTTGTTGATTTAAAACAGTTTTTATTATGTGTTCAATCTTGAATTCAGGCTACTAAATTTTATTGATACTTCTTTGACTTGTGTTACCAAATTCATCCGTATTTGATGAAAATGTCTGTTAATGTTTTTTTAAGCCATTTTTACATGACAGCTTTGTTGCTTTTGCTCTGCCACAGGAAATTGCACGACATTTGCAATATAACTTCTTCTGCCCTCTTTGCTTTTGTTCTGTTTTATTTAGTTTTCAGGCATAGAAGTTGGTGGTGTCTTCATCTCCACTCAAATCCACATTAATATGTTTTCATTTCATATAAATAATAATTCATTTATACCTACTTTTATTTTGAACATTATTTATTATCATATAATTTAACATAAGCATTTCAACCTAGTTGCAATAGCAATTCACCTATGTTTTTTGGTAAAGCATGCTGTACACATGAAATAGTCACACAAATTTCAATGTTACATGAGTGTACAGAAAAAATAATAGTAATTAACTGGAGAGATGGCTCTGTGGCTAAGAGTACTTGCTGTTCTCATAAAGAACCTGAGTTTGGTTCCCTGAATCCATGATAGGCAATCGACAACCAACTATAAATCCAACTCCAGGACAGCTGATGCCCTCTTCTGGTCTCTGAGGATACCTGCACACATGTGGCACACACATGTGGCACGCACACACACACACACACACACACACACACACACACCCCTTTAATTGTGTCACTAGGGGAGCAGAGGCAGGAGGATTTCTGTGAGATTAAGGCCAGCCTGGTCTACATAAGGAGTTCCAAACAAGCTTGGGATACAGGGAGATTCTGTTTCAAAAACAATTTTTTAATTGAATCAATCAACTGATACTGACCACTATAGGTCAATGTCTGGGATAATTCCTGGCATAAAACAAGAGAGTAAACATGTTACGTCTATGAGAAACGAATGGAAATTCCTGCTCAGTCAACTATTTGACATCCTGAGAACTGGGAATATAGCCATCAACATCTGTGGCTTAATTCCTTTAGTGTGATAACATAATACATTTAAAAGCAGAAATTGAAAACCATGGAACCAAGAAGACAGCAGAGAACTAATTAGATTCATACAGTAGGCTGTTCAATCTGAAAAAGAAAAGAATTGCATCACTGCTAAAGCTAGAAGCAGTGTCCTCAAACAGACTTTCCAGTCGGCATCCCATCCAAAGTCCACAGGAAAAACTCAAAATAGCACCACTCTTCTTTTTTTTCTTTCTCCAAATCTTGTTGTTTGAGATCAGGATGTCAAATTGGCAAAACTTCACAGAATCGGTTGTATTCCATTTTAAGTACAGACCCTGTTGAACTACAAATAGAATCGAGTGTTTCCATCATGGCTGGAGTCCTACCTATTATTCAGTGAAGTCCACTCACTGAATAATTAGTAAATAGTCACTTGCCTTCTCTCTTCCTTCCTGTGTCATTCTGGCAGGCATCTCCACAGAGAAAACATAAACTTGAAGTAGAGCCCCTCAGTTGTAGTTGTCCTGATGGTCTTGCATTGATATATAAATAAATACTAAAATAAATAAATATGACCTAGTTACTGTGGCATATATCTATAGTCGCTGCTACTTGGGTGGCTGAGGCAGGAGAATCACTTGAGCTCAGAACTTTGAGACAAGCCTGGGCAACACAGTGAGAATGTATCAAACCAACAAACAAAATGAAAGCAAATAAACAACAACAACAAAACTATGCGGGCATGGTGGGGAAAACCTTTAATCCCAACAGAGGGAGGCAGAGGCAGGAAGATCCCTGTGAGTTCAAGATCAATTTGGTCTACATTATAAGTTCCAGGCCAGCCAGGGCTACATACTGAGACCCTATCTCAAAAATTAAAAAATAAGATGAGACATTGAACAGAATATTTATCAATTATAATGGAGATGTCTGATAGATAGTACCTTACCCAAATGGTCTGATTTCTGTCACCAATAAATTTTAAATTACTTATTTATTTATTTTTATTTCCATGTGTATGAGTGTTTTGCCTGTATGTAAGTGCAACCATGTCATGCAATGCCTGTGGAGGTCAGAAGAGGACATTAGAAGCCCTGGAACTGGAATTACAGACAATTGTTATTACAGACAGTTGTTAGCCACCATGTGTGTACTAGAAATTGAACTCAGGTCCTCTGGAAGAGCAGCCAGCAGCCAGTGCTCTTAACGACTGAGCCATCTCTTCATCCCCTCTGTCACTGATAATTGACATCATATACCTCTCCCTGTGATGAGGTGATATCTGGGTTATGCATATGCTGTGTGACCATATAAAAAAGCAAATGAATAGAAGCATTTTTCTTTAAAAATATTTTTATTTATTATTTTTATTTTGTTTTATGTGTATGAGTGTTATGCCTGCATGAATGTAAGTGCACCTGTGTCATGCAATGCCTGAGGAAGTCAGAAGAGGACGTTGGATCCCCTGTAACTGAAGTTATGGATGGTTGTTAGCTGTCACGTGGGTGCTAGGTTTCAAACTCAAGTCTTCTGCAAGAAGAGCCAGTGTTCTTAAGTGCTGAGCCATTTCTCCAGCCCCACTTTGAGTTATTTTTATCTCTTGCTGCTCTGTGAGTTGATTGGGGTCAATTGTGTACAGCTGTTTAGAGTCTCTTGCGTGGCACCGTGACAGCAGCTTGGGCTGGAGATAAGATTTGACTGGACTACACATTCAAGATGGCTCCATCATTCTTATGGTGGTGCCTTTTTGTACTTTGTGTGACTTTTCTTCCTCAAGTGCTGCCTACCTTTTTTTTTTTTTTTTTTTTTTTTAAAAGCCAACATTATTTGGACTGGAGAGATGGCACAGAGGACCCAGGTTAGCTTCATACACATAAAATAAAAATAGATATTTATTTATATTTGTCTTATGTGTGTGAATATTTTGCCTGCATATATTTTTGTCAGAGGACATCCACATGCATGCACGTGTCCCCCCGGGTTTCTCCATATATACATACAAATAAAAATGTAGTTGTGATTTGAAGAGCAAGGGGAGGAGGATTAATCCACTATGTGGATTTATAACCAGTATTTTATCAGATTGTAGTGGAACATTTTAAAATTAAATTTTTTTAGGGGTGGGAGAGATGGCTCAGGGTTAAGAGAACATAATGCTCTTGTAGAGAGGCCTGGAGTTTGGTTCTCAGCATCCATGTCAGGCTAATGACAACCACTCCAGGGAATCTGGCACCCTCTACTGGTTTTAAAAGGAACTGAACTCCCATGCACAACACCCTCCCCAACTGAACTCCCCCCCAAAACACATAATTAAATATAAAAACAAATTTTAAAATTAAATATTTTACATTCTCTAGTGGTGGGACTCTTGACACTGAGCTATGTTTAGTTTACAGTCCAGTTGGTTTTCTCCTAACCAGCCTACATTTGTTTTCTTCTTCCTTTTCTTTTTAAATCTTTTTGAGCCAGGGTCTTCCTGTAGCCCCTGCTGGCCTGTAACTCACTGTGTAGACCAGCGTGGCCTTTAATTCACAAAGATCCTCCTGCCTCTGCCTCCTGAGTGCTGCGATTAAAGACGTGCACCTCCATGCCTGGCAACACTTATTTTCATTACAGTAAAATACTTAGAGTTTTACACCTAGCATAAATCCTCATTCTACCTCATGTTAAGTAATCCTCTACTTGATGGTGCAAATATTAACAGGGGGAATTTTATTTATAACATCTGTAGAACAGAATCACAGGCTATTCACACCATCGATCATCTGTTACTAATTTTCTAAACAGTTTGTGCAGCTTTTCCTTGTGTTGTGGTTAGTCTCATAATTAGGTTAAGGTTTTGGTTTTTTCTCAAGGAGGAAAAAAAATATAGGGTTCTTTCTTTTCCTTGTGCTGTTTTGGGGTAATCTTGCATGGGGGAGAAGCATGACCCCAGTTTATGTGACCGCTGCCAATTAAGAGAGTGTCAGGTTAGGTTACATCAGATTACTTACTGTTTGGGGAAAATCTATTTATAGAGATGTCCTTATGATGATTGTTAAATTGATCTTATTGAAGTTTATAGGTCAATTATGAATGCTGACTAAATTTACAGATCAAGTTCTTTATCCAACAAAAATTCATACCATGGGACATTTGTTGCAAATGTCTTGAAATATTATGCTTACTGATACTAGTTAACAGATTAAATGAAGGAACACATAATGAACAATGTCACATATTTAAAAAAAATTTTGGTGGTTTTGAGACAGAGTCTCTCTGTAGCCCCAACTGGCCTGGAATTCACTATGTAGACCAGGCTGGCCTCAGTCTCTCAGGGATCTGCCTGCCTCTTCAGTCTTCCAAGTGCTGGGGTTAAGGGCATGTGCCACCATGTTCTGCCTAATTTTTGATATTTTTTAAATTATATGTATTTATGTGTCTGTGTGTGGGTTTGTGCACTTGAGTGCAGTACTTATGGATGCCAGAAGAGGATGTTGGATCCTCTGGAATCAGAGTTACAGATGGCTGTGAGCTGCCTGACATGGGTGCTGGGAACCAATCTTAGAAGTCCTCTGAAAGAGCAGAAAGCAGTCTAACCTGCTGGGCCATTTCTCAAGCTCCTAATTTTCAATATTTAATAACCACATTGTAGTATAACTAGATTCCCTTGTGTTACCATGTATTATTTCTTTTAGTTTAAAAAATTTTATTTATGTGTGCTCTCTTCTGGCCTCTGTAGGCAGTGCATGACATGGGTACATTTACATACATGCAAGCAATATACTCATACACATAAATACATAAATAAAATGTTTTAAAAAGAATGAGAAGTCACTGGTAGAGTGAAGATATTTGGTAAAGACATTTAAGAAGGGAAAAAAATATTCCAGCATGGTGGTGTATGCCTTTAATCCCAGCATTTAGGAGGCAGAGGCAGGCAGATCTTTGTGAGATCAAGGATAGCCCAGTCTACAAAGTGTATTTCAGACCAGCTGGGTTTACAGGGAGACACTGTCTCAAATAGAACCCCTCCTCCAAAAAATGAAAAAAAAATAGCTTAGTGATGAATTCTAGTATAATTTGCACCACTAGTGTAAAATGAATTATGTAAATAATGTGTGTGTTTAAATGAAGAAAGCTTTAGTTTTCCCAGTTATATTGTCCTTAAAAGTCCATATGGAGAGCATAAAGAGGGTTATACTGAATCTCTGAAATAACAGTTCAAAAGTTTGGGAGTGGGCAGGCAAAAGTGTGGCCCTCCTGTAGCACAATAAAGCCCTATAGATCACTGCAAAAGAAATTCTTTTTATTTTGTATGTATGAGTATTTGCCCTGCAGGTATGAGTGCACCGGTGTTGTGCAATGCCTGCAGAGGCCTGTAGAGGGCATTGGATTCCCCTGGAAATGGAGTTAAGGATGGTTATTAGCCACTGCATGGGTGCTGGGAACCAAATCTTGATTCTTCCCAAGAGCAGCTAGTGCTTATAACTGCTGAGTCATCTCTCTAGTCCCAAGATTTCTTTTTGTTTTGTAGACAGAGTCTCAATATGTCACCCTGAGTGACCTGTAACTTGATATGTGGATCAGGCTGGCTTCCAACTCACAGAGATCTACCTGCCACTCCCTCCCAAGTGCTGAGTTTGAAGGTGTGGGCTACTATACCAGGTCTATGATTTTTTTTTTTTTTGAGACAGAATCTCTTGTTTCCTGCTAGCCAAGGATGACCTTGAACTTCTGATCCCTCCATTTCCATATCCCAAATACTGGGTTTACAGGCTTGCTCCACTGCACTTTATTTATACAGTGCTGGATATTAAACCCAGTGTCTCATGCATGCTAAGCAAACACTCTACCAACTGAGCTATGTCCTTGGCCCTATGTATAACTGTTTGCATTGAAATATTTTTGGGAAGTAAGACTGTCTAGGGGCCCCTCAGTTGGAAAAAAATGTTTGGAATCCTTGGACTGGATGATCTCTAGTTTTCAATGTCCACATGGACATATATACCAGATTATTTTTTTCAGTGTTGGAGATAGAACCCAGAGCCTGCACATCTTAAGCAGATGCTCTACCACTAAGTTCCATCTTTACATGCACCCCCAAACATAATTTCCACCAGTCTCTTTAGGAAAATGACTTATAACCTGGATAATCATCTCTGTGACAAGGTCACACTGATATTTTGATCTTTTCATATCTGCTTTGAGCTGCAGCCTTGTTGGCAAGCTGAAGCATCCACAACTTCAACTTTCCAAAGAAATTCTTTTTTAAACAATATTTATTTTATTTTTAATTATGGGTATGCAATTATGTTTATGGGGTATGTGTGTCTATGCAGTTCCCTGAGGGGGTCAGAAGACGGCATCTGATCCCCTGGAGCTGTGGTTTGTTTTGTTTTTGCAGAGGACTGGAGTTGGATATCCAGCACCCATCAGGTGACTCACAACAGCTTGTAACTCTAGCTCCACAGAATCTGATGCCCTCTTCTGGTCTCTGGAGGCAATTGTGCGCATGTGCCCATACCCCCACAGTGACCTATGTGTGCACACAGTTTCTTTTTTATTTTTATTTATTTATTTATTTTGGTCTTTTTTTTTTTTTTTTTTTTTTTTTGAGACAGGTTCTCCCTGTAGCCCCAGCTGTCCTGGAACTCACTGTGTAGACTAGGCTGGCCTTGAACTCACAGAAACCTTTCTGCCTCTGCCTAGTGCTGGGATCAAAGGCATGGGCCACCACAACTGGCTATAGGTTTCTTTTAAAAAATACACACACACACACACACACACACACACACACACACACATATATATATATATATATATATATATAATTTTTATGTTCAAGTTTATTGCCTTCATGTAAGTAAGTGCACCCATATCATGCAATGCCCTCAGAGGTCAGAAGAGAGCATTGGATTCCTTGGAATAGGGATTCAAGGGAGCTGAGTCTGTAACTGACAGTTGTTAGCCACCCTGTGGGTGCTGGGAATGGAACCCAGGTCCTCTGTAAGATCAGCTAGTGCTCTTAACACTGTTCCTTCTCTCCATCCCCAACACATAGGGTTTTTTTCTTTTCTTTTCTTTTGAGGTGAGGTCTCACTATGTGGCCTAGAGCTTAATAATAGACATGTACCACCATGTCCAATTACATACACATCATTTAAAAATTTAATCTTTAAAAAATTTCTAATGAAGATCTGGAGAGATGGCTCAGTATTTAAGAGCACTGACTGCTCTTACAGAAGACCCGGGATTGATTCCCAGCATCCACATGGTGGCTAACAACTGTCAGTAACTCCAGTTTCAGGGAATCTGACATCTTCTTCTGACCTTCATGGGCATTGCATGACATGGGTGTACTTACATACATGCAGGCAATACACTCATACATATAAAAAATTCTAATGTACTTACAGCAGAACATAGGATAAGTAGCATTAGAAATCCCTTATCTGACTTCCAGGTCTGTTGTCTAATCCTGAGTCATTTAATGTATCTGATCCTCATTAATAAGCACATTTAGTTCACTTCCCAGTTGAAAAATTCTACATTTCACAGATTTTCTGTTTTTCTGTTGGGTATGTCCTTTGGAATTTGATTCTTAGTATTATATGATTTATTCATTGATTCATTTATTTACCAAATATTAAGATAGGAATAAGTATGCAAAAAAGCTAGGGGTTTGTAGAAAGCTACTGTACCGAGTTTTATTTAATGTAGGCTTTCATAGCCGAGTAGGACTTGGTTAAATGAAGAGAGAAGGATATTCCAGGAGAGAAGACACAACTCTTAAGACCTAGAGTGCTTAGGGCCACAGTGCCCTGAGAGTCTTCATAGGCATACGAAAAGTACTAGGCTTTTCCTAAGTCTAGGCTCCGTAATGTAAAAATCTCAGTGTACTTTGAAAAAAAAGAGAAGTAACGGAAGCTAGAGAGATGGCTCAACAGTTAAGAGCACATATTGCTCTTCCAGAAGACCTGAGTTCAATTCCCAGCAGCAACGTTGGACAGCTTACAACCTCTTGAGGGGAATCTGTTACCTCTGGACTCTGAGGATACCTGTACCCATGTGCACATACCCACACACAGATATATACACATAATTAAAAATAAAAATAAACCTGAATAAAAGAATAGTAGGAGGCATGAGAGAGATTAAAATCAAAGAGATCAGTTAGCAGAATTCTGCATAGGGTGGAGGGAAACTCATCAGTCAGGGCTGGGGGACAGGATCTGCGAAACTCTTAGGAACCAAGCTCTTATCTGCAGCCAAAGTCTAAATCTGTTATCATCACCTCTCTTAGGAGTAATGCATGAGTGTTTTATTCTTGGAAAGTTTAACAAATTTATGTCTTTAAAAAAATATTTTCATGGGCTGAAGAGATGGGTCAGCAGTTAAAGCACTGGCTGCTCTTGCAGAGGACCTGGGTTCGGTTCCCAGCACCCATATGGCAACTAACAGCCATCCATAACTCCTGTTCCAGAGGATCCAACGTTCTCTTTTGGCCTTCATGAGCATTGCACACATGTGGTGCACATACATACACACAGGCAATACACTCATACACATAAAAATAGATAGATAAAACATTTTTAAAACTTTTTCATGCATACATATAAATCAATTTGATCATATTCGCCCCCACTTCCCTTTCTTGTCTTCCTCCCATTCCCACTAATTTCCATTCCCTTCCCAACTAGTCCTTCTTTCATGTTTTAGTTTTGATTCTTCATAACTCAATGAGTTTAATCAGGGTTGCTTACATGAGCATGGATCAGAAGTTATTTACCACAGCACAGACAACTTACTGGTGGCAACATCACAATGTATAATTAATAAGCTATGGCCTGCACTTCCAGTGGCATTAATGAAAGGTTTAAGGAAGAAGATACTTAAAGTTATCTTGACTCTGCATCTTCTGTGAATCCAATTATGAGCTAACATCAAAACACTGACTCTGGGGAGCCCCATCTTTTATGAAATAGAATCTGTGAAGTCATATCTCTTATAGCAATGATAAATGGTGTTTCCCCCAATATGATATTAAAATAAGGAAATATGAATAACAGGCTTGCTTTGAACAGTATTTTGAAGCTTTACTGCCTAAAGAAATTTTTAGATTCAGAATCTAATATCCTAGAAAAATTTTAGACTGCCTTCTACAGTCTGAAAAGAGCAGATGGATCTGCATTCCATGCTGTCAGGCACATGATTAATTCTCTATTTGGATTAGGCAGCAGAATGTATGTGCCTGTGTTTCTGGGACATGATTACTTGCATTTCTTAGCTTTGGTCATGCTCTTGAGTTATCATGTGTTCCAAAATGTTTGTCTTTGACTTCTTATAGGAAAAGAAAGAAAGAAACAAACAAAGAAAGAAAGAAACAAAGAATTTTAGTGTTTTTTTTTTTTTTGCACCATCACTCTGTGCTGGATTTACTTAACTTTTAAAGGAAAGCATGAACCATGTTTAAAGGAAAAGCTTTGCATCAGTTCTTGTCTTTTCCATAGCTGAGTAACTTTAATATGGAAGTATGCTCAAGTGACACGCCATAGCGTTCAACAGAAGGTTTCAGAGAATTTGAGCTTTTTAATCAGATGATCTTGCTTTCTACTTAGAAGATGAAATTCCATGGGGAACTTGCTATTCAGAGCAGGCTTTGTTCTATTATAATATTTGTTTTCTTTTATTTCTCTCTACCCATGAGGAGACTTTGCAAAAACAATTCGAGTAGGGAGGCTGGTATCACAAATGAGCTGTTAAGAGATTTTCAAAAATCACATCTCTTTTGAAAACTAAGCCAATTCTGAATATGCATTGTGAGCAGCGTCTGCCATTTCAGTCGTCTAATAGGCTAGCTTGCATTTCACAGCCTATGGTGACCTATGTAAACTATGATGACTGAAAAATAATGATCACATGCCTTGTGGTTTTGTTTAACCAGATGAATCTGCTTTGGTAGTGAGTGGAATTGTTAACCTTAGTTGGTTTATTTAATGACTCTAAAGGAAAGTTACTTCAAAATGTGTATAGGTTAAGAGCTAAGTCCTATTTTAAGTTTTTACAGTTCATTCACTTTTGTTTCTAAGGCAGAATTCAGGAATTTCTTTCTTATTTCTTTCCTGTGCTAGGGGATGAGTCCAGGGCCTCTCACAGGTTAGCCAAGGTTCTAAGCCACACTCCCAACTCTGGAATTGCTTTCAGGCTCTTTATAACTCTTACCAGACTGGGTTTGGTTTGCATGTATAATGGGTGGAATATATGGACAAAAAACTACCTGACACTTGGAATCAAGTGTCCTTTAAATCCTTAAAAAATCCTGACTGTAATTTCATTTAAATTTAATTTTTAGACCAGTTTTAGGTTCACAGAAAACCAAGAGAAGGGTATAATGATGTCTCATGTATCTTGCCCCACATGCATAGCCTCCCTTATTCCCCAGTGTGTGAAAATTTCCCCACAAGCTATACATGGGCATATATGTCTTCTCACTACTTCCATCCCTCCCAGTCTCCCTGCAACTCCTCCAACATTCCCCTTACTTCCTCTCAATTTCCTGTCTCGTTTATTGAGTATCATTACCTCTCAGGGAGCTAGTCCCTGGAGAAAACTGATTCTCCCTCCCTCAGCATCCACTGAGTACCTGAAGCCCTTCGTCTAGAGGTGGGTGCCCTTGAAATTTCCTCCATCCACCTTGATATGTCAGTTGCTTTTGCTATAATATGCACATCTTGTTAGACTCACATTAAAGTATTAAAAAACCACTGTGATGGTTTGAATTGAGTCCCTTATAGGCTCCAAGTATTTGAACACTTTGATACCAGTTGTTGGTGCTGTTTGGGGAGTTTTTAGGAGGTGGGACTTTGCTGGAGGAAGGACATCACTGCGCCCCAGCGGGCTTTGAGATTATACAGCCATGCTCACTTCCAGTTTGGTTTGCTCTGCTTCCTGTGCCTGCTTAAGGATGTGAGCACTCAGCTTTCTGCTCTGGACACCTCTGCCTCCAATGCTTCCTCACCATGCTGAACTGTTACCCTCCGGAGCCATAGGCTAAACAAATTCTTCCTTCTCTAAGTTGCCTTGTATTATGGTATTTTATCCCAGCAACAGAAAAGCAACTTATACAACCATACTGTGGAGATTTCATTTGTGTAGCTTCCCTATTGTTCTAGTTTGCTTCTCCATTGCTGACCAAAATCAACTTGGAGAGGAAAGGGCTTATTCAGTGTACATCTCCCAGGTCACAAAGTTCATCACTACAGGAGCCCAAGATAGGAACTCAGGGCAGTAACTGGAGGCAGGAGCTGAAGCACAGGCCATGAAGAAACGCTGCTTTCTGGCTTCCTCCTCTGGCCTATGTTCAGCCTGCTTTCTTATAGAACACAGTGCAACCTGCCCAGGGGTGGCACCGCCCACAGTGGACTGGGTCCTCCCACATCACTACAGTGACCAAGAAAATACCCCATAGACCTGGCCACAGGCCAGTCCTGTGGAGGCAAGTCCCTTAACCCAGGTGTGTCAAGTTGACACTAAAGCTACCCAGAACATCCATAATGTCTATAATGCCTTAAGTAGCAGCAGGTGTTGTGCCTTTCTGGCTCTTACGTTCTTTCTGCCCCATTGTTCACAGTGTTTCCCGAGCCTTAGGTATAGATGTTGCATTGTAGTTGTGTTACTTAGGGCTCAAGACACTTATTCTCTGTGTATGATCAATTTCGGAAGTTCATAATAGTCTCCATCTGTTGCAAAAAGAAGCTTCTTTAGGGGCTGGAGAGATGCCTCAGTGATTAAGAGCACTGGGTGCTCTTGCAGAAGACTGGGGCTTGAATCCTAGCACCCACATAGTAGCTAACCATCTGTAACTTAAGTTCCAGGGGATCTGAAGCCCTCTTCTGTCTTCCTTGGACACTGCATGACTTGGGTGCTCTTACATATATTCATGCATAACATACACATAAAATAAAAACAAGTAAATAAAAACAAAAAGAAGCTACTTTGACGACTGGTGAGAGGTACACTTGCCTGTAAATATAAAGATACATATTTAGAATATAGTAAGAAATTACATTGGTCAAAAGTAGGTTTTTCTCTATGGTCTATGCTATCTCCAGTCTTATGTACTTGTTTATTTAATGGCCTTTATCTCCAGAGCCCAGTCAAGGATTATTCAGTCCTCTGGAGATATGAACTATTGCTAGAGTTGCAAATGATCTCTGTGAAGTAAAAGTTATAACTCCAAAGGTCACGGTTTTATTGCACTGATTTGCCTTTAATTTATCAAACTTATTTCAGCATGTGTTTTCTGTCTTTCTCATTAATACATAATGTCTGTGGTATGTATTAATTCCTTTTTCTTTTCTTTCTTTCTTTCTTTCTTTCTTTCTTTCTTTCTTTCCTTCTTTCTTTCTTTCTTTTCTTTTTTTGTTCTTTCTGAGACAGGATCTCCCTGTAGCCCCAGCTGGCCTGGAACTCGCTGTGTAGACCAGACTGGCCTTGAACTCACAGAGATCCGCCTGCCTCAGCCTCCCAAGTGCTGGGATTTAAGGCATGAGCCACCACACCTGGCCTTTTTAGTTTTCTTAAAAAATATTTTATTTATTATTTTAATTTTACATGTATGAGTGTATTGCCTGCGTTTATGTAAGTGCACCCATGTTGTGTGATGCCCACAGAGGTCAGAAGAAGGTGTCTGAAACTGGAGTTATGGACTGTTGTTGGCTACCATGTAAGTGCTGGGAATTGAACCCGAGTCCCTTGCAAGAGCTGCTAATGCTCTTAACAACTGAGTTATCTCTCCAGCCCTTATTATTTTTTTAGACAGGACCTCAGATAGCGGAGCCTGGACTTGAACTTCCTATATAGCCAAGAATGGTTTTGAACTTCTGATCCTCCTGCCTCCAGTTCTCAAGTGCTGGGATACAGACATATACTTCCATGCCAGGTTTAAGGTCATATTTTAAAAATTATACTTTCTCATGAAGAAAACAGATCATATAAGATACACCAAGACTAAGTTACCCATGACTTTGATTTAAATAATCCTGCCTCTCTAGGGAACACATTTGTAAGAATGAGGTGAGATTTCCTACCTTTAAATCCTATTTCCTGGTGGCATTGTGACAGTCATCAAGCTTATTGTCAGGAAAGAAAGAACAGATAGGTGCTGCCAGCAACACGGAGTTCATTCACTGGCTTTGAAATTCAAAGCTGATTTTCTTGATGTGTTTTCAGCAAGACACTGCACAGAAACCCCAGGCTTTTACAAGAAAGCACTTCCAGATAGCAAAATTTCCTTTGCAAGTCACAGATCTTGTGGATAGGATAGATAAAAGGGGGGAACTTTGCTTGCAAAGAGGAGAGGACAAAACAACCTTCACCCTTTTCTAGAATTGTTGGGAAAAGAGTCCAATTTTAGAGACGTGGCCCAAGTCCCAAACTTTGGATCTCCCACTTTCACGTTGAAATCCTAGGGAAAGTATGGACACTCCAACTGTTGAGGAAGAGGGGAGCTCGGATTCTACTTTTCTTTGGGAAAGTTAACACTTGCTCTTTGCCACAAGGTCACAGAAGCCACACCCCTCACTCACCTCCCTGACACCATCTTGGGGAGGAACAGAGGGAGGACTGGAACTCTTTCTGGGTTGGACCCTTTACTAAATCATCAAACTAGAGACTATTGACCTACAAAGACATTTTACACCATGGATCCAGTTGAAGTCAATAAATTTGACGCCATCTTGTCCTTTTTGGTCCCTTTTTTGTGCAGGAGGTGGCAACTTGTAAGGACATCAAAGTAGAGAGGAGTAAAAAAGCAACCTATATTCTCCTCATCCAGCTGAGTGTATCCTGAGTAAATGTAAACTGCCATGTGCTGTGTGTGTCGGGTGCTCCTTCACCTACTTTCTGCCTTACAACAATCAACAATTGCATTGCTACTTTCTTTTAAAAATTATTTTATTACTTTAATTTTTTTTATTTTATGTGTATGAGTGTATTGTCTGCATGTGTGTAAGTGCACCCATGTTGTGCAATGCCCGTGGAGGTCAGAAAAAGGCATCAGATACCCTAGAACTGGAGTTACAGATGGTTGTTAACCACCATGTGGGTGCTGGGAATCAAACCCAGGTCCCTTGCAAGAGCAGCCAGTGCTCTCAACCACTGAGCCATCTCTCCAGCACCTACTTTTTTTTTTCTTTTTGAGACAGGGTCTCACTATGCAGCCCTTACTGGCCAAGAACTTGCTGTATAGATGAGGCTGGCCTCAATCTCAAAGAGATCCACCTGCTCTGCCTCCTGAGTGCTGAGATTAAAGATGAACACCATCACACCCGCATAACCTTTTGTACTTTTTAATGAAAATATGTCTATGTATGTTATCTAATAAGAAAAATCTTAGGGGCTAGAGAGATAGCTCAGCGGTTGAGAGTATTGGCTGCTATTGCAAGGGAACTGGGTTCACTATCCAGCATACACATGGCAGCTAACTGTCTATATTCCAGTTCCAGGGGATCCAATGCCCTCTTCTGACCTCAGAGGGCATTGCATGACACAGGTTCACTTACATGCATGAAGGCAATAAATACACACACAACATAAAATAAAAATAATAAAATGTTTAAAAAAGAAAGAAATCTTAATATCTTTTTTAAAAAAGATTTATTCTTTATGTGTATGAACATTTTGCCTGCATGTATGTAGGTGCAGCATGTGTGTGCAGTGCCTGCAGAGGCCAGAAGAGGGAACTGGATCTACTGGAACTGGAATTATACTTGGTTGTTAGCTGCAGTGTGGGTGCTAGGGAACAAACCTTGGTCCTCTGCAAGAGCAACAAGTGCTCTTAACTGCTCAGCCATCTCTCCAGCCCCAAATTGCTGTTTTGTTTTTTGAGACAGAGTCTCCCTGTAGCCCCAGCTGGCCTGGAATTTGCTATGTAGACCAGGCTGGTCTCCATTGCATAGACATTTGCTTATCTTTGCCTCCCAGATTCTGGAACTAAACGCTTGTATCACCACATCTAGCCAGCCCCATAATCTTAATATCTTTATGTAAACATAAAGTTGAATTAAATTGTTTAACTTAATCTTTTAATTCCATTCTTTTGGTTGATGAACAGATAGTTTCCAGTTATTTGCTTTGTACAAGTCCTAGTGTAAATTTAGCATGACTGCTTTACGATAAATTCCCACAAAAGTGTTATGTTCAAAGAGCATATCCATCTTTTAGGTTAGCCAATATTGATAAATTGTTTTCCAAATTAGTCCTGTCAGTGCACATTGTAATTTGTCATGTTTTATAACGGGAAACTATAGGCTAAGGTGATAGAACAATTTCCTCAGACATCCTTAAAAAGATAACAATCCTTTGTGTGTTAAGATCACATTTCAAAGATATAAGAAATTATTATCAACTTTTTTGTGTGTGGACTTTTTGAGACACGGTCTCCCTGTAGCCCCAGCTGGCCTAGAATTTACTATATAGACCAGGCTGGACTTGAATTCACAGAGATTCACCGGGCTCTGCCTTCTGAATGCTCGGGTTAAAGGCATGAACCACCACGTCCTGCTGTGATTATTGACTCTTAATTGAAAAAAGACATTTATAACTCCAGGGATGGTAACATGAGCTTGGTGTTCTATGCTGTCTTTTGCATATCTGATCTTATATTTCAACAGTGACTTTCTTTTCCAGTGAAATGCTTCCATATTATCTCTACAAGCAGGGATATTTCAACTCTAAGAACAAGAAATGCCGAGGCATAACAAAGCTTTCTGTTTTATTTTGTGAAACAAGTTCTTGTTATATAATTCCGGTTGGCCTTGGACTCATTATGTAGACTGGACTGGCCTTGATCTCACAGAGATCCACCTGTCTCTACCTCCCAAGTGCTGGGACTATAGGTATGTGCCACCATACTCTGCAGTATAACAAAGCTTTAATTTTTTTTTTCTGTGTATGGGTGTGTAGTGTACGTGTGAGTGTATGTACTTGTGTATTCAGGAGGAGAGACCAGAGGTCAGTGTCAGGTCTCTTTCTTGATCATTCTCCTTTTTATATCTTGAGACAGGGTCTCTCACTGAGTATACTGGTAGAGTGGCTGGTCAGCAAGCTCTGGGGGTACACCTGTCTCTGTCTCTTTCCACACTTAGCCTTGAGGTGACCTTTATTTTTGTTTGTGTATGTATGTGAGCACATGAGTGCAGGTGGCTTCAGAGGACAGAAGCATTGGATCCCCTGGAGCTGAAGTTCCCACATCTAACAACAATCCATAACTCCAGATCCAGGGGATACGGTACCGTCCTCTGGCCTCCACAGGCAATGCATGCACATGGTGCGTTTCCATACATGAGGGCAAAAAACTATTACAAACTAAATAAAACTACATTTTAAAAATTTAAAAACTATCTTAAAAATAATAATCTGTTAGTTTTCTTCTAGAAACTTTAGTTTACAAAAAAATCAGTTTGTACAGCATTCAAAAATTTGTGTGTTGTATGTGCATGTGGGTGTGCTCAAGAACTCAAGCACACACATGTGCACTAATATGCATGTGCCAAGGCCAGAAAAGGACTTCAGGTGTTCTCCTCCATCACTTTCTGCCTATTCTTTTGAGGCAGGGTCTCTCCCTAAAGCTGGGGCTGACATTTTCTCCACTAAGCTGGAAGCCAGCAAGCCCCAGTAATCCTCCCATCTGCACTTCCCTCAGAACTAGGGTTACAGACCTAGTTGCCTCACCTGTTACATGGGTGTTGGGATCCGAACTTCAGTGCTCATGATTACATAGTAAGTACTTCTAACCTCTGAGTCATTTCTCCACCCCCCTCAGTATTTTAAGTATCAAGATGTGGTTAATAAAATGGGTCAGTGAGTGAAAGTGCTTGATCCCTGGGATCAATATGGTAGAAAGAAAGAAATGATTCCTGCAAGTTGTTCTCTGACTTCCACATGTGCATGTTGGTATGCACATGCACACAGACACAAATAAATACATGCATGTAAAAATTAGAAAAGAAAACACACAAAGGAGCTTGGTGTAGACAAGAGTATCTCAATCCTGGCACCATCAACATCTTGGGGCTGTCTGATGTACAATGAGATGGTTAGCAGTATCCCTGGCCTCTGTCCATAAATGCCTAGGGCACCACCATCTCTAAGTTGAGACAACAGTATGGGTCGAAGAGAGAGGGTGATTCCTTTTCTGTTTATCATAAATTTAAGTCTGATTTTCACATGACAAATGGGCTAATGAGAGGAAAGCCTAACTAATTTGATCACAGTCTCAAAATGTGACACGGGAGTTTTCTGACTGAAGCTCCAAACATAAGGAATGAACTGTCCATTCTTCTGCATAAGTTCAATGACACAGGGACAGCCACCTAGAACAAAAAATGCATGCAGTGATGGAAACACAGTCATGGGGGTGACACTGCCTGTCAGACCTGTCTTTTCAGATAATTTTTGGTCCCATAGCTGTAGCATTTCTTCCTCCTGAGTATAAGGCAGGACCCTTTCTGGAATGAGATGTCATGATGTACAATCAAACAAGATAGATCAGAAATCTATTTATTTGTTTGTCTGTATGTTTGTTTAGATAGAGTTTCACTAAGTAGCCCTGGCTGGCCTGGAACTCACTATTATAGATGAGGTTGGCCTACAGAATTTACAGAGATCTGCCTGCCACTGCCTACCAAATGCTGGGATTAAAGGCATGCGCCACCACATCTGACCTGTGGTCAGCTCTTAACCCAGAAAACTATGGAGAATTAAAAGAATCATTTTACTTTTTATGGCTGGTTTGCAGAAAAATGGGTTCTGGTTTCTACGACTTATTTTGGAGAAGACTGTATCTAATAATTGTGGCAATAAAATTTGCCAAAAGATTTTCTTAATCTGTATATTTTCACTTTTGTACTGTGTCTTTCCCTCTACATTTTAAAAAACACTTTAACCCTGCCATACTTGAGACTTGATGGGCAATCCTCAGGAATCTAAGCTGGCACAATTGTTTCACCACACAATCTTTCTTAGATGCTGTGTTCAGTGACATTACTAATGCCTGAGGGAAATCAATAAATACTTGATGTGAAATCTATTCTTCCTTTATTATAGTCCAGATCTTATAGAATCAGGATGCTTAGAGTTGTGAATAATAATACACAAGAGAATGGTGAATGTTGCAAGCCGCACTGCTAGAGGGTGGAGCCATCCAAGCTCTTTGGAAGTCAAGCCCCCAACATTAGACAGAGTTACGAGATTTGGTGTTTACCCTGCCGGTTTTTGGTCTTCTTTTGGTCTGGTATTTCCTCACCAGACCCCCATTTCTCTCTTTGGAATGGGAATGTGTATTCTCTGCCATGGTATGCTGGAAGTATGTAGTTTGCTTTTTGATTTTGTGGGAGACTACAGTTAAGAGAGTGACTTGAGGAGCTGGAGAGATGGCTCATTGGGGGTTAAGCACACTGACTGCTCTTGCAGAGGACCCAGGTTTGATTCTGAGCACCCACAGGGTGGCTAACAACTATCTGTAACTGTAGTTCCAGGAGGTCTAATGCCCTCTTCTAACCTCTGTGGGCACTACATGACACAGGTGCACTTACAAGCAGACAATACACTCAGACATATAAAACTAAATAAAAATAATACATAAAGTATTTTAAAATGTGTGACTTGAGTCTTAGAAGGGAATTTGGACATTGGACTTTTGAACAGTGTCAAGACTGTTAAAGACTATGGGGACTTTTGAAGTTGGCCTAAACGAATTTTGCACTGATGGTGATGAGCTTGTGTGGGTGGAGGTGTTTGCATGAGAACGTCTCCATACGCTTCAAGTATTTGAATACCTGGACTCAGCTGCTGGCACTGCTTGCAAAGGTTTAGGAGGAAGCATGTTACTCGGAATGGCTTTAAGAGTTCATAACCTTGCCACATTTTGACTTGGCCCCCCTGTTTCCTGTGCCTGCTTGAAGATGTGAGCTCTCAGCTTTCTGCTCTGGCTGCCCATGCTGCCATGCCTGCCCCATTGTGAACCATAAGACAAATAAACTCTTCTTTCTCTACGTTGCCTTGGTCATGATGTAACTAACAGAGAAGTAACTAAAACAACTTAAAAATGAGTAAAATGGTACATTTTATGTTGTATGTATTTTGTCACAGTTGGAAATCTTTGATGTCAGATAGAGTGTGGTATACTTGTATTCTCAGCTACTCAGAAAAGGCTGAATCAGGAGAAGCACCTGATACTGGGAGGTGGAAGCCAGCTTTGGCAGTACAGCCAGACTCCATATTAAAAATAAAAAAGCAAAACAACAAAAATGAAACCTTAAAAACATATCAATAGAAGTAAAGGGGGCTGAAGAGATGGCTTCATCTCTTCATTGATCTTCATGATCTTCATGAAGATCAAGTATTTTTTTTTGCCGAGGAACCATGCTCAGTTCCCAGCATCCACATGCTGCAGCTTACAACTACCTTTAACTCCAGATCCAGGGAGGATCTGATGCCTCTAGTCTCCAAAGGCAGTGTAGTTAACATGCACATACCGACACCCATACATACATAATTAAATTAAATTAATCTTTTTAAATTTTATTATTTTTATTTTATGTGTATGAGTGTATTGCCTGCATGTATGTAAGTGAACCTGTGTTGTTCAGTGCCCATGGACGTCAGAAGAGGGTATTGGATCCCCTGGATCTGGAGTTGGAACAGTGGTTAGCCACAATTTGGGTGCTTGGATTCAAACCCAGGTCCTCTGCAAGAGCAGCAAATGCTCTTAACCAGGTGGCCGTCTCTCTAACCCCCAATACATCTTAAAATTAACAAAAAGAAAAAAAGAAGAAAAGAAAAACCACTTGAGAAGGAGAAATAAGAGACTGTGGCATAACATAAAAATATGATTTGGGCCAGGCCTGGTGGCACACTTCTTTAATCCTAGCACTCAGGAGGCAGAGGCAGGCAGATCTCTACGAATTCAAGGCCCACCCTGTCTACACAGTGAGTTCCAGGCCAGCTGGGACTACAGGGAGATCCTGTCTCAAAAAGGCAAAAAAAGAGAAAGATTTGAGTCTTATTTTGTGTGTGTGTGTGTTTGTGTGTGTGTGTGTGTGGTGTATGTATGTGCAAATACATATATGTAGGTGTATGGAGACCAGAAGAAGACAGTGGGTGGATGTCCTCTCCTACTGATCTCTTCCTTATTCCCTTAAGATAGAGTCTTTCAATGAACTTGGAGCTGGTGGACAGCAAGTCCCTGCAATTCTCCTGTCCTCCAATCACTACCCCATTGTGGGGTATATTTCAGACATGTGGCCATGTTGGTGCTGCGGATCCAAACCCAGGTCTTCATGCTTGTACAGCAAGCACTCTTTCCCATTGAGGCATCTCTCCAATCCCTGCTCTTGGGCCTTGAAGGACCTGAATTCTCATTCTGACATTTCTATGCACCTTGTGATCTTAGTAAGTTATTTAATTTCATTAAATGTCTGTCCTAGTTTGCGTCTTTGTTGCTGTGAAAAAGATCTGACCAAAATCACTTGAGGAAGAAAGATTTTATTTTGCTTACAGGTTACAGTCCATCATTGAGGGAAGCCAAGGCAGGACCCAAGGCCGAAATCCAGATGCAGGAACTGAAGCAGAAACCATGGAGGAATGCTGCTTACTGGCTTGTCTTCTCCCTCACATGCTCAGCTATCTCTCCTCTTTAAATTTTTGTCAAATAGTTGGCATTTGTTTTCACTGAATTTTTTAATATGTAAAATCTTTTCATTCACCTGGAAATTTCACCTATAATACATAAAATATAAGTGCATTTTTCTCATTTAATATTTCTTACAATTAAGATCCATAACTGGCCAACGTGTAAAGAATATGAGACTACAAAGTCCCTGAATAGAACACCTATATTCAAACTTCTGCTTCTCAAGGCTCATGGATTGTGGAAGTGGGGGCAGAAAGATTGTAAGAGCCAGAGGTGGTGGATGATCACACAGGGAAACAAAGCTTTTCAGACAGCTAAGAAGTTATTCATATATATATATATATATGTGTGTGTATATATATAATTTATTTTTATTTTTATGTGTATGAGTGTGCTGCCTGCATGCACATAAGTGTGCCTCCCCTATCTTATTGGGAGCCCATGGAAGTCAGAAGAGAGCATCCAATCCCCTGGGATTGTAGTTATAGATGGTTGTTAGCTGCCATGTGGGTGCTGTGAACCAAACCTGAGTTCTCTGCAAGAGCAAACAGTGCTCTTAACCACCGAGACATCTCTCCAGCCCCTCAGCTATCTTTTTATATAGCCCAAGCCCACCTGCCCAAGGATGGCACTGTCCACAGAGGGTTGATCTCTCTTACATCAATTAGCAATTAAGAGAATGTCCCATAGACATGGCCACAGACCAATCCAATGGAGGAAATTCCTTAGTTGAGGTTCCCTCTTCCTAGGTGACCCCAGTTTCTGTCAAGTTGAGAGAAACTAAACAGTACACTGTCTTCATATGAAAGGTAAAGGAAATGATAACTTAATTTATATGGCTATTCTGAGAAATAATGTAGGAGAAAGACACTTACCTAATTGTATAATGTGATCCAAATTAAATGGTTACCATGGGGAAAAGTTTCATACGGAAAATTGTTCCTTGAACAGGGGATAACATTCACTAAGTGCTTACTGTGCACCCATCTCTGCTTAGCAAAAGCTTAAAGATATTGTCAGTACCATATAGAAGAAGAAATTAGAGAATGTCATTCATTCAAAATTTAATAGTGGCCCTTTCAAATCTTTTTTTTTTTTTTTTTTTGTCATTTTGAGACAGGATCTCCCTGTAGCCCCAGCTGACCTGGTACTTGCTATGTAGACCAGACTGGCCTTGATATCACAGAGATCTGCCTGCCTCTGCCTCCTGACTGCTGGAAATAAAGGCATGTGCCATCACACCTGGCTGGGCCTTTCAAATTCTTAAACATTTACTTTTGATTTATTTCTTTTTAGTTTATGTGTATGAGAGTATTGCCTGCATGTATGTTCTGTGCAGTGCCCTCCGAGGTTAGAAGAGGGTGTCAGATCCCTTGGAACTGGAGTTACAAATGATTGTTAGCTGCCATGTGGATGCTGGGAACCGAACCAAATCCTCTCCAAGAGCAGTCAGTGCTCTTAACCACTGCACTCATCTCCCCAGACCTCTTTCAAATCCTTCAGCATTTGCATAATAGGAAGTTGGGAGATAGAAAGTGTTGAGGGGTTGGGAAGATGGCTTAACAGGTAAGAGCATTTGCTTTTCAAGCAGGAAGACCTCAGTTGAAATCTCAAGCACTCACATAAAAAATACCTGGTTCCCCGTGGCCTGTAACCCCAATGTTGGGAAGCACAGAAATAGGATTCCTGGGGTTTGCTGGCCACTAGCCTAGATCCAGGTCAGGGAAGGACCCTGCCTTAAGGGAAAGAGGAAAGTGATAGAGCACAGTACCTAATGTCCTCTTCTGGACACCATGCACACATGGGCATGTGCACCCATTCACACATACGTATATACATCACACACACATACCACATACACAAAAAAGAAAATAAGAAAAAGCTCGTTGATGCAGGAAACAGAATTAAATAGAAAGTAAAAAGGCAGAGATGATCATTAAATGCAGAAGCTATTTTTAGAAGCTGTTTATAATTTTTTTTTTTGAGATAGGGTCTCACTCTAGCTCATGCTGGCCTAGAACTCACTATGTTGCCCAGACTGGCCTTGAATTTGTGGTAAATCCTCCTGCTACAGTGTCTCACGCACTGGGATTACAGACGAAGCTGGTTCTTTTTCCAAAATAATTTTATTTTGAAAGAATTTCAAATAAAAACTTCAAGACAAGTAACAAAGATCTCCCCTCAACCCTGCACACAGGTTTAAAAATTATTAATGCTTTGTTACATTGACTTTATTAATTCTGTCTCTGAAGCATCTGACAAGAGTCAAACATACCAGTTCACTGTTTGGGAGAAAAAAACTTTATCCTTCCACTCATGAGGGCTATAAATTAAACAGATACAAGATTAGTAAGTTAAGGCTGATGAGATGGCTCAGCAGGTTAGGGTGCTTGCTGGACACAGCCTGATGACCTGATTGGGACCTACATCGTAGAAGAAAACCAATTCCCCAAAATTGCTTTCTGTTCTCCCCAAGTGTATGAGGCACATGTGCAGAGACCTCATCCAACCCAATTAATAAATAAATGTAATAAAAGATTAGACCCGGTATAGTAGTATGCATCTTTAAGCCCATCACTTGGAAGGCAGAGGCAGATGGATCTCTGTGAGTTCCAGGCCAGCCACGGCTGCTTAGTGAGATCCTGTCTTAAAAAAAATAGCAAGTCAAAGAAATTTTATTATGTAGGTAGGCATGGTAGTTTACAAGGAAATGTGATGTAAGCATGTAACCAGAGTTGGGGGCTTTTAATGGGAGATGAGGAGGGGCAGAGAGAGGATTTCTAGAAGAACAAATGACTTCTTTAGAAGAAATAGGGGAAAAGGTACTTAGGAATAACCAATGTGTGTGTGTGTGTGTGTGTGTGTGTGTGTAGGATAGGGGCTAGAAATGACTGTCAGTAAAATGCTTGCTATGCAAGCATGAAGAATCAAACTCACATTTAAAAGGCCAGCCTGGGGGCATGGCTCAGTGGTTAAGAGCACTAGCTGTTCTTGAAGAGGACTGGGGTTCACTTCCCATTACCCACATCATCGTGGCTCACAACCATCTGTAACTCCAGTTATAGGGGAATCTTTCGCCCTCTTCCAACCTCTGTAGGTGTTGCATATCACGGGTGCACCTACACACATGCAGGGAAGACATTAATACACATAGGATAAAAATAATAATTTTTTTCAAAAGCCAGCCTGGTGGGTGTAGGATACATGCAGATCCCTGGAGCTTGCTGGCCAGCCAGTGTGGCTGAATTGGTGAGCTCCAGTTCAGTGAGACCCTGTCATTAAAAAGTAAGGGGAGTGAGCTGGGTGTGGTGGCACATGCCTTTAAATCCCTATACTCAGGCGGCAGAAGCAGGCAGATATCTGTGAAATCGAGGCCAGTCTCACCAACATAGTAAGATCCAGATCAAGTTGTGGCTCCAGGCAGATCCTGTCTCAAAAAGACCAAAATGAAAACAAACAACAAAATATAAGGTGGGAGGCAACAGAGGAAGACATTTGATGTTGACCTTGCTGTTGTGCATGTGCACTTTCACACACATGTGGACACACACACAAAGATAACCAAGTTGTTCAGTGAGGGTATTTCAGAAACTCAAATGCCTTATTGCTGACAGTGCTTGATTTGAAGTGAAACTGGCTGAACGCCTACTTGCAGCTACATGAGGACTCCATCCTACTCAGCAGATTTCTAAGGGATCTACTGTGTGCCATGTACTGTTGTATAGACACTTAGGACTCCGGTGATCGTTAACAGAGGCCAATGTGAGCTTCTCCAAGAAGCCTGCTGATCATGATTGCTTCACCTTGTTTTCCTGCCTCTTTTTAGAAAGGACGTGCCTCTGACTGAAAGCTGCCATTCTTCATGTGTTCCAGAGGTCATCTTTTCCCTTGATTATTTTCTTGAGTGCTTTCTAACAGCACCAAAAGCATGCACATGACTCATCTCATTGCTAGCACACCGATAGCAACAACTTTCCCCACACCCTTCTCTAGGACCCATACTTTCTCCCTTCCCCTTCCAAATGAAACGCGATATTCTTTTCTGTATCTGCAGTCTCTACCTGCAAAAATCTCTACTCTTTCATTTATTCCAACCTAGGCTTTGCTTCTCCTGTCACAGGCAACATCTAAAGTGTTCTGCTGGAACCCAGATATAGTCCTATCCTGTCACTTCATCACTCTCACCAACATCTCCTGTTATAACAGAATTGAGACAGGATTGAGGCAGGGTCTCCCTATAGCTCCAGTTGGCCTCGAATTCACTATGTAGACCAGGCTGGCCTCAGTCTCACAGAGGTCTGCCTGCTTCTGTCTCCCGAGTGCTGGGATTACAGGTGTGTGCCACACTTGGCTCAAGTACCCTTCTTGATTATCTTTCCCGTTTCTCAAAGACGAAACTTTCTCCTGTGGTTTTGTTGCTCATTTTCTCTCCGTCCCCGCTTCCGCCCCTCCCTGTATCCCTCCTTCCCCTTCCCTTCTTTTCCTTTCTCTCACCTACTTTTTTCTTTCCTTTCCTCTTTCTTCCCTTATTCCTATCCCATCGATCCTTCCCTTTCCTCTTCCCTTCCCTCTGGCTTCCTCCTTTCTTTCCCTTCCTTTCTGTTCCTTGTTCCAGTGCTAGAGATCAAACCCAGAGCCTTGTACATGCTGGGCCAGTGGAACTTGCATCTACTCCTAAGCAACTTTCTAAACTCTTCCAAGTTTTGGAAGCTTCTTTTCCGTTTCTTCTTCCTGAATTAAAAAAATATATATTTATTTATTTTTCTTTCATTTGAATGAAATGTTTTGCCTGAATGTAAGTGCAGCTTTGTGCTATGTCCATGGAGGCTGGATGAGGACCTTGGATCCCTTGGAACTATAGTTACAGGCAGTTGTTAGCCACTATGTGGGTGCTGGGAACCGAACCCAGGTTCTCTCCAAGAGCAGCCAGTGCTCTTAACCACTGAGCCATCTCTCCAGCCCTTCCTGTACGTTTTTAAAAAAAACCTGTTTCCTTGGGCTAGTTCCGTGGTTAAGAGCACTGACTGTTCTTGCAGAGGACCCAGGTTCAATTCCTAACCCACACATGGTGGCTAACAACTGTCTGTAACTCCAATTTCAGGGGATCCATCACTTTCTTCTGACCTCCATGGGCATTGCACGACATGGGCATACTTACACACATATAGGCAATACACTCATACACATAAAAAAGAAAATAATAAATAAAATATTTAAGAACCAAAACCAAACCAAACCAAACCAAAAATCCTGTTTCTTTGGTCAGGACACCTCTTTTTTCCATATACTTTCTGGACTATATTCCCACTTTCATCAATTCAGTTATGTATTTGGGGTACATCAGTTCATGTCCGACATTCAAATTATTTCCTCCAAAGATCCAGACCTGTCCATACAGCTGCTGACTTGCTGTAAGTACCTACTACTGCCACTTGGATGTCTCTCTGGTATTCAAATGTATGAATTTCAAATTGAATAATTTCTTTTCTGGTGTTCCCTAGCTCTGATAATGGTATGGCCATCATTTCATCACCTTCTGGGATCCTTCTTGAACCTTAATCTAAACCTAGCAATCAAATACAGTAGATTCTACTTTTGAGTCTGTCCTCTTCTCTGTTTTGATCTTTACTGCCATCTCCCTATTTTATAGCAACATACCTTGCCAGGGATTACTAAAATAGTCTCTTAACTAGTTCTTTTCCTGCCAGTCTCACTTCTGTCCTATCACATGTTACCTTCAGTCACAAGGTATGAGGCCTAAGCTCCAGTGTCAGGAAAGGAAGGTCATGGGTGGTTGAAGAGATTGTGAAGAGCCATGGACACATAAGACATACTTTACTTCCCAGCACACAGGCCATTAAGTGGGCAGACACCAGCAGGTACCTACCAGCACACAGGGCCCATACACAGGGAGGCACAGACACACATGCAAACTGACACACAGGTGACATGGACATAAGGCAGACAGACTTAACAAAGACACACACAGTTAGGTTGGTAAAGGTAAAAGTGAAGGATAAAGACCCCTGACTTCAAGGCCGCATTTATACAAAATTCATACAAAAGTGGCATTCTGCAAGGAACAGGTATATAACAAATTATACTACTGTTTATTTGAGGGTTTCCTAGACATCCAATGTCAGACATTTTGTATTGACTCATAGTCCTCTGGATGACGAGTGCTGGTCATCTTGGCTTATGTCAGCTATCCATACCGGTGCCATGTTGTCTCAACATAAACAGGCCCTTGTAGCCCTCTATTCCCTATAGTTCCCCCTTTTAGGACAACTTACGCTTTGTCAAAACAGGTCAATATAGGTGTCGTTTGGGCTTGTAGTACACAGTAACAGTAGAGAGAACATTTTCTATGTTTTGTAGGTTGTCAGACTCAGTAGGTTTCCCAGATTCTCAGGCCCTGTTAAGCTTACAGGCCCACTACTAGCTCTCTAGGCTACATCAGTTTTCAGGCTCTGTAAGTTTTCTAAGCTCTCTGGTCAACTGCTCTAGGATGTGCTCTCTAGGCTATGTAGGTTCTCAGACCCTACAGGTTTTCTTGGCTCTCAGGTCCTTAAGTATCAGCGGTCTTCTGACATGGAATGCCCCCCCAGGGGCTGGTGGCCCACCTTTCAGTCTAATACACTTATACAGTGGGGAGGGCTTATTTCTAACTACAGCCAGTCCTATAGCTCTTAATCTAACCCACTGGTTGTTTTAGTCAACCTCTGTTATTGTCCAAATAACATCAGTGGACATTTACACTGTCATTGACTTTTATGTGGCTTGTGGCCCATTTATGAAACTATCCATATACTAAGCATTAGGGTGAGAGCAGTCCCTTCCCTGTAGAGACATGGTTCTATGAGATCTACCTTTTGGGGCCCCATATTTTGTACTATTACATATATATTTTATTGGTCACAATGCTGTTATTAGGTGACTAGTACTTAGCTCTTGTAGAGGTCCCAGGTTTGGTTCCCAGTACCCACATGGCAGCTAACAACCATCGGTAGTTCCAGTTCCAGGAGAGCCAACACCTTCTTCTGGCCTCCACAGGCATTGTATGCATGTGGTGCACTTACATACATGTAGGCAAAATGCTCACACACATAAAATAAAAATAATGTTGCAAAATTAGAAGTAATAGTAATTGTTTAAATTCTATTGTATTTATAGTTAGTTTGATAGTTTCATAACCATTTACCTAGATATTTCCATAACAGAAAAGAGGTAGCCTGTACTGGAGAAGCAAAAGTTCTGTAAACTGTACAGTGCTACCTACACTGCAGATTTGTGGTAACACAGAAGACCTAAGAAGAAAATTTAAAAGCCATGTAAATAATGGAAACAAAGCATTTGAAAAGTAAGAAAGGAATACTATGGAAAAAGTGTGGAGGCCAGGAATCTATAAGAGATAATAAAGTACGGTTGCCGGAGTGGTGGTGCGCGCCTTTAAATTAAAACGAAATTATTTGTATTTTAGTATGAGCATTTTGCCTGCATGTATATAAGTGTACCACATGTATGCAGTGCTTACCAAAGCCAGAAGAAGGTGTCGGATCCCTTGAAACTGGAGTTATAGATAGTCATGAGTTGCAATGTGAGTACTGGGAACCAAACCTTGGACCTCTGCAAGAGTAGCTAGTGCTCTTAATTGCTGAACCATTTCTCCAGTCACTGGTACACACCTTTAATCCTACGACTTAGGAAGACAGATCTGAGTTTGAAGCCAGCCTGTTCTACCTAGTACATTCTAGGTCAGCCATGGCCACATAGTGAGAGTTTAAAGGGGGGGGAGCATCAAATAAAGTTGCCCTTTTGTAAAAATGTAAGTCCCAGGGGTGAGGGATGCAGCTCAGTGGTAGAGTACTTGGGGTAGGTCTCCAGCTCTCTCCCCTGAAGAAAGATAAACTATAAATGATGAAAAGCAGAAAGGTGCCTGTTACTATATATTTTAGTTAAATTTTTTTTTTATTTGATACAGGGTCTAAGGTGGCTCAGACTGACCTGAAATTCCAGATTCTCCTGCCTCCACTTCCCAAGTGCTGAGATTAGAGGTGTGTGCCAAAACAAGTAAACTGTTAAATGCTTTCTTTCAAGAACTTCTAAAAACACAGATAAATTTGCAGAAAAGTCTGCCAAATACTAACAGTGGGCTGGATGGCTCTGTGAATAGAGCGCTTACTATGTAAGCATAAGGATCTTTGTTCTGACAGTAGCACACATGTAAAAAGTTGGATGTGACCCTGCACAGCTGTAACCAATAGCATTGTGGGGTGCAGACAGCAGGACTTGCTTATTTGCAGGCTTGCTGGCAGCCAGCCTAACTCTAGATTCAGTGAGAAACCCTGTCTCAAGAGAAAAAGGTGGAGAACCATAGAGCAGGACATCCAGTGTCACCCTCTGTCCTCTGCACATGCACCTACCTCTGCCCAGTACATGCAACACAGCACATGCCACACACACACACACATGCACACACACACACACACACACTCAGAGAAAACACTAATGAAAGATGACAGTCCTCTTTCTTCATCCTTAAAGCAACCATTTCCAAAACAATAACACAGGAATCTCATTTAAAAGATTTCTTTCTGAGGCCTCGAACAACTTTAATACATAAATTATATGCATGGACCTTGAAGACCACTTTCATGATCAAGAATTTAAAAACAACTACAACCTTACTCTATGTAAGGGGGACATTTCTATAGAAAAGAATACATTTAAAAAGACAGTCATTTCTCAGCCTTTTGGCTAAGATGAAGCTTAAAAAATAAGATACCATAGCCAGGCACGGTATCACACGTCTTGCATCCTACCATGTGGATCTCTGTCAGATGGAGGTCAGCTTGGTCTACATAGTGAGTTCCAGGCCAGCTGGGGCTACAGGGTGACCCTGTCTCAAAAAGACACACACACACACACACACACACACACACACACACACACACACACACACAAACACAGTAATACATAGATGATGATAAACATGAAATGCTGGTATACATTTATTCTTTTATTGCTAAACATCAAACTCCAACAATTATGATATCACCAAGTTAAAGCTTAAGAACGAATTATAGCACAGTCAAAAGATTTATAGAAAAAAACTCCTGTGTGCCACTCGTATGTGGAAGTTCAATAAATACCAAGGACAAAGTGATGGTAGAGAGCCACATCACTATGAAGCCTATGTTTACAATTTGCTGTTAGCACAGACAACGACCTAGAAGAACGATTATCAAAAGGTCAAGTTTAACTGCATGTCTCTTTAAACTGAGATGCTGAAAATAATATACACATTCTTTATAGATTATAGGTGAATTTTAAAAAGAAAAACCTCAAAAATGTAAACAATGCAGAATAGGAACACTGAGAAGAAAGTTTTACTGCTAAACAAAGTGACAACAAAGATACTTCTTCAGATTCTCAACAGGACTCTTTTCTAATTGCTCTGTAGAAAACAAAGAGAATTCTTTCCATAAAGATGACAATATGTCAGGGACAGAAAGACCTTCCCAGTTTTTTTAAAATGTTAACATATATTTACAGTAAATATTCAACAATCCTTTTTACAGCTTACTTAAATAGAAACATGCTTTTCTAATCCATAAATAACACGAATCACTATCCATTCAAGTACATTAAGGACTTCTGATGTCTCATGCACTGTGCAGGAAGGCAGAGCAGAGCATGGCATGGTCCTTGCTGTAGGCCCACAATCAAGCTGAAGAGACAACACATAACATTTCCTTTCCTATGCAATGAGGCATGTCTATACAAATAGTATCCATCTGCTGGACTCCTAGCACAGAAGTTCCCCAAACGTGACCGTACTGATGAGCAGACAGAGGTGTTTAATAGCTCACAAGAAATGAGGTTTCATTTTGTTGTTACTTTAACTCAGAAAAAGAAGTTCATGGGTAGAATTTCTTCCTACTAAAAATATTTTTCTTGGGCTACGGGGTGTGTTTAGTGGTAGAGTGCTTGCTAGCATGTGTGAGGCCCTGTGTTCTATATCTACCACACCAAAACAAAACAAAACAAAACAAAACAAAATTTAAAAAACTGAAAAAAAGAATTTTTTCTCTCAGTTTTGAAAAAAAGATGACTTGAACACATACATTTTCATTAGTAAACTGTTTAATACATGCAATAGAATTAATTATGCGAGTATTCCAAGGCATTTTCTGAGTATTCCAAGGCATTTTCTAACCTCTACTGGAATAGGTCTGTGTATTACTATGCAAATAAACTTTGGTCCTGAGTGACCTTAGAAGAAAACGAATGCCATATTTTCTGGGATAAACCATTAATTTGTATGACTTTTGTGCTGGCATTAACTGATGACACACGTCCTTAATAAAATGCTAAAATGATATTCAATATATGAATCCTATTTAAGAAGGCAGGCAAAATCTAAAAAATTTCTAAAAATTGATTTAAAAGTTTTAGGCGCTTAAGAGAACTTATGTTCTGAAAAAGGTAACCTCATGAGGTATGCCGCTTCAGGAAGGTGGATAGCTGGCTTCTGTTACCTCTAAGTATATGTGTGTTTTCATCAAATGTGTATTTTTTGAATGAGAGAAACAGCATGTGCATATTATTCCTAAAACTATCAGCTTCACACTGGCCTACAGACACCCCAAATTTCCCAAGGCTGCATCGCTACCATAGGAACAGGTGTGGCTCTTTAGAGCTCCAGAGTCTTCCCAGGCTCTGGCAAATCCATGTTTGTCTTCTCTGGTGTGCAGCCATTCTCACTACACTAGCAAGTCTTCTGTGGACTCACAGAGGTAGCTTAGTGGGAGATGGAAAGCAAGGATTAGGTGTTAGTCCCCCAACAGAGAACATAGTAGGTGCTGGTGAGGACAGAGTATGGCTCAGGGTTGAAAGTTGTTTCATTACAAAGGATTACGTCTACCCTGGGAGAGTTCCAAGCTTTAAAACTCTACAAAGCGCTAACTAGATCTGCTGAAGAGCCTGGGTTCTGTTTTGAGCTCTGTTAGAGGATCCAGCTTGGTTCTGAGGTTCACCTCTAACTGCGTGAGCTCCCACGCTGCTGAGTGAGACACTTCCTGCTGCACACTCTGTATAGAAGGCCTAGTGTGTTGTGAGGGTGTGAAGACACACTATCAAAAGGCAACACTTATGGGGTAAAACTGTCTCCTAATACCACAGGCCTTATCTGCTTCCAACTTTTTCCATTTATTTGGTATCATCTGACAGATTTTTCCCTTTCATGTCTGCAGATACTTTCATAGAGTTGTATTAATATAACTGTAATTAGACCTTGGTTTTCAGAGTACAAAATAATACACCATTAAAATTTTAAATACTTTTCAAACACAGACAGGAGATATAAAACCAAGAACATATTCAAATTTTCATTTGACCAAAGTCTGGTCTCCCTCAACTCATTAATGATGTGTGTGTGTGTGTGTGTGTATGTGTGGTTTGCTTGAGACAGGGTCTTGTTACATAGCCAAGGCTGGCCTGGAATTTACTATGTAGCCTAGGATGGTCATGAACTCATGATCCTTTAGCCTAGCTTTCCTGAATGCTGGGATTACAGGAAAATGCAGGGATCACAGGCTTACACCATCACATCAGCTTAATGGCACTTTTTTAAAAGTAAATGTTTCCTGGGGCTGTGTTATATCTCAGTGGTACCAAGCTTACCTAGCATACGTAGCGTAACTGAGGCCCTGGTTTCAAACCCCAGCACCACACACACACACACACACGGTTTTCCTACCCAATTCTGCTTTCTTTTATACTATTTCAAAATGCTATGTAGTCACACAAAATGGTATTACACTGAATGAATGAATTTGCATTTGTTTACAAATTGTTTCACAGACACTTGAAGTTTACACAGTCTTTAAAATCAGAATGTAGTAAGGAATTATGCCTTTCATTTCTTCCAATCATTCTCCACCAGAGTTTAGCTTCTCTGGATATAGGAGGATTCAAAGATGCTTGTCAAGATGTTTTAAGAAAACAACTTTACACTTCATACCAAGTGAGAATTTCAATGGGACTAGATATTACCCCCAGGTGTATAATGTAATTCAGAGATTTTAGTAGATGGGAGGAAACATTACCGTGCTGTAACCATCCAGAGTCCCAGTGTCACATTGGCAGCCAACAGTACACTGCCACCAAGCAAGATGAAAAATCCTATCAGATCTTTGACATCGTTGTCTCCAATCACTGAAGTAAGGGTAGCATCCAGAAAAGAGTTTAAAATCCACTGACCATCCAAGGCAAAGCAGGGTACTGCATTAACAATAGCCAGAGCTCCGGAAAGAGATATCAGGTACCTGGGGTTAAAATCAGTTAAGGAGCTAGCTGTTTAGTCCAAGTGGAAGCCAACTTTTGAGAAGTCAGATATTGTACTGGGCCTAAATTTCACACTACAGTAAGACTTCTTTAAGTCCCTAACATTAGTATATGTCTATTATTTAAAACAAATGAGTTTATATTAGTTTGAAGTTCAAAAACCTTAAATATTAAAAAACAAAGAGAAACTACTTATAGACAAATTTAACAAATTTGATTCCCAGCACCCACATGGTGGTTAATGATAGTCAGTAACTCCAGTTCAAGGGTATCTGACACCTTCTTTTGGCATCCATGGGCACTGCACACACATGGTGGACTTATATACATGCAGACAAAACACTCATACACATAAATTAAAAATTTTTAAAAAGATCACAGAAGATATTTTTTTCTCTGAATTGTTATTTTAGTGACAGAAAGTGAGCTGCTCTGATATTCCTCCTTCAGAGCAGTGGGATGGATTTATGTAGCCTGGTAATGTATGTTAGAGTTAGCCTTCACTTGGTTAGAATGAATTAGCTCAAATGGGGCAAAATTCATCACCTACTGATAAAAGAAGTCTTCTTTCTTTATAAACTTCCTGTAAATTCAGCTCTTAATTTGTATCACATGTTCTTGCCTTTCCACATCTTAATCTTTCTCCAACCCAGACTGAGCTTTCTCTACTGACATTTCCTCTCATATGTAGAACCTGATCTCTTTCAACTTTAAAGTCTCTTTTTCAGTTGTTAGCAACTAAATGATAAGGCCTATATTTGTTATGCTCTATTCAAGGAAACACCAATGAAGTTACAACATATTTCTAAAGCATTTTTCAATCAGAAAGGATACTTGACAAATGTCTCCACAATCACTGGCAGATCTATGCTTAGAAAGTTGAAACGTGGAATAAAACTTGTGATGCTCACTAAAAAAGAAAATAAGGAATAATGAATATTGTCCACAT
Source organism: Eospalax fontanierii (assembly GCA_035773235.1). NCBI lineage: Eukaryota > Metazoa > Chordata > Mammalia > Rodentia > Spalacidae > Eospalax > Eospalax fontanierii. The sequence continues at coordinate 19,463,028 of CM069525.1, read as the reverse complement.
TAGCTAAGCAACAGCATTATAAATTTTACCATATGGTATGATCAAAAATTGCAGTAGTCTATTTTTTGGGGGACAGGCTTTCACTATGTAACCCTACCCAGTCTAGGACTTGCTATATAGACCAGGCTGACCTCAAACTTGCAGAGATCCACCTGCCTCTGCTTCCTGAGTGCTGGAATTAGAGGCATGTGCCACCACACCCAGCCTGTAGTAGTCTAATGGCTGAAAAAGCCTTTTCTACATACATGTAGCCAGGCTATATGCCAAACATATAAAAGCAATCAGTTATTCTAGAACATCTAATAAAAATAGTCCCAAGGTATACTTATGTTTTGACGCTAGAGTTGAGATGAAGCACACTATATACCAATTATGACTACCAAATACAGAGAAAAATATACTTAAAAATATTCTATAATTTGTACCGAAAGCATTCTTATTCTTTCAAAGAGGTATAATCTAAACATCACATTTACCCCAACTATTATGTTCTTTAATGATTATTTATTGCTAAAAAGTGTATTAAGATAAGTGACTCTTTAAGGTCCCCTTTACTCTGTAGATTCCATAATTGTGTTTTGGTTCAAAGCATTTAAAATATATCCAATAATCAGACAAAACCTACAGTCCCCACTTCTGAATTATCCCAACTAAGGCCGATTCTTCATTTATTCAGAGCACATTCAATAGCTGAAATTTATAAGAAAAATGACTCAGGATGTCTCTCACTATGTAATTACAAAACATGGATTTAAAAGAGTAACATAAAAGACAAATATCCATTAACTGATGAATGAATAAAGAAAATATGGTCAGACATCGATAAACCTTGAAAACATTATGCTACATGAAATAAGTCAGTTGTGGGGGCTAGATAGATGACTCAGAGGTTACAAGTATGTATACTGCTCTTGTAAAGGACTCAGGTTTGGCTCCTAGTACCCATGTTGGGTGGCTCACAACTGCTTGTAACTCCAGCTCCAGAGGAATCCAAGGCCAGAGGCCTTGGCAGGCATGTGTACATACTCACACACACATATACATAATAAAAAGGTAAACAAATCCTAAAAAAATATGCCAGTTGTAAAATATTCAATTTGTATGAAACTTCTAAGAATAGGCACATTTATAGAAACAGAAAGTTGTGCCAGGTATGCCTTTAATTCCAGCAGAGGCGGATGGATTTCTTTGAGTTCAGTTGTGGCTCTGTTGGTAGGTGGCTTGCCTTGCATAAATGAGGCTAAGAGTTTAATTCCTAGGACCCTATAAAACAGGGCGTGGTGGCATACTCCCATAATCACTGTAGTCAGCAGGGGGAGGCAGGAAGATCAGTAGTTCAAGGTCATCCTCAGCTACAGAGCTGAGTTTGAGGCCAGCCTTGGTAACCTGAGATCTTGTCTCAAAAACCAAAAACATTCATGTGCCATGCATAAAGTATAATCACATTTTTATGTATCCTGGTGTTCACAAGGGTATGTAGCTCTTGTCACTTTTTGGAGGGGTTGGATAGATTTTATAAACTCTTGGAAAGCATCTGAAAGATTATTTATTTGACTTGGGAAAAAATGGGGAAGAAAAAAATGCATCGTTTTCCATACGCTGGTTATTTTCTTTCTACCTTAATTCAACTTAATGCTTAAGAACTCATTAATTAGATTTTGATATATAATCAAATTTATAAATTAATGCAAGGATTTGTACTGAGTTCTTAAAACTGAGTATATGAATTTAATGATTTTCTAGAAGTCTTTCCAATAATACTTACCTGTGTAGTGAAGATGCAGCGGATGTCCTACATACAGCATATCGATTTGAGGTGGATGTTTCACTTTTATTAAACGAGTGTGAGTTTCCAAAGAAGGTATTATGCAGAAACTTGAACTTGAGCTTGTTTTACAATCTTTATTGGTTCTACAAACTTGAGTAGCTTCAATTGCTTTTCGGGCAGGTAGACAAGTATGCTAAAAATATTAATTAGTCAATGTTAAAAAATATTTATTAACAGGAAAAATCTAAGTTCCATTCCTTCACATTGTTCACATCACCTACCATATTAGGAATGAAGTCTATATCAATGAATAAAGTTCATATAGTTATATGTACCTACTATAAGTTAAATTCAAATATCTCATTTTGGCTATGGAAGATATCATACCACTATAAATTTTCAGATTCTCAGATAAAATGTGACATCCAAAATGTACTAGTTTTAATAAAATGACACAAAATAAACATAGCAAAAGGGAGGTTTCATAGGTTGTATGCTTATTTTGTAATAATTATTTATGACAAGAAAGACTTCCCTGGGGACAACTTACCAAACGCTTATTAAAATTATTTCTGTAGGAGAAGCACACATCTGTGAGGCTGTGATTGCTACAGCATTCAGTAGAGCCATCTAGCCGTTTGTATGCTAAAGAGAAACAGTGCTTATTAGAATCAGTTGCATAGAAGTATATTTGTAGTAGAAATTCTGCTTTTTTAAGATAAATGGAGCAAGGTAAATGGCATATAAATCTGGAAGTGGCTGATAATGCAGGGTCTAGCAATGACAGCTACTTGCTATCATTTGGTTTTGTATTATGAAAAGAGACCTAGCTAATTTGAAAACAAGAAGTTGCACTCAGGGGCTTGGTTTCAATATAGCTCAGGAGGGTAGAGTGCTTATCCAGCACACATGGATACCCTGGGTTCCATCTGTAGCACCCCATAAGCCATGGCACACACATGTAATCTCAGTACATAGGAGGTGGAGGCAGGAGGATCAGAAGTTCAAGTTCCTCCCCAAATAATAGCAAGTTAGAGGCCAATCTGGAATCAAGAGTATTCAATGGATTGACCCACACCAAAGGGTGTTGGGGGGACACAAATTGACTTGATAGACCTTACTATGTGTAGGTAAGAAAATGGGCGGAGGGTATGCAGATGGAGGGGGTCTAAACAGGATCAAAATCTACTTAATAAAATTTACAAAAATGCAATGAAAATTTGAGAGAAAGAAACAGCAGCAGCAACTGCTGTACTTGCCCTAGGTTACCATAAACTCAGCCACCCATAAAGCTGGAGTTTCAGGGTCTTGGAAGGTTTAGTGAGAGTAATTCCAGGACCTTTATGAACTAGACAGTGATGAAGGGCCTCTCTATTTCTGAGAAGTTTTAGAAGGTGGTAAGTGACTCCTGAGAGTAGGGAAATTTGACAAAGGTTTCAACCTTAAAGAATCATATTGGACCACTGCAAAACTCTAATATTCCTGAATGAGAGAACACCAGACACTGGGAAGCTCCTGATATGATACAAGAGAAAGTACCAAGTATTATCTACAAAATATTTTGCAAGAGAGAAAGGAAGAGAAGGTGAGACAGAGGGGCATGGGAGAGGAGCACGACGGAGAGAGAAGGGGAAAGAGAGAGACATAGAGACACACATACAGAGAGACAGAGACATGGGGATGGGGTGGGAGAAGGAAGCCAGGGAGGAAGGGAGGAAAGGAGACAAAATTTTGAATCACATTACGCCTCCATGCATAATTACTGGTTTATACAATAACTGGGGGAAAAAAAAGAACATGTAAAGTTTGACAGAACAAATGACTTAGTTTATTTTTTGTGAATGTGTATATTGCCTGCATGTAGGCAGGTACACCCATGTTGTGCAGAGCCTGCAGAGGTCAGAAGAGGGAATCAGATTCCCTGAAACTGGAGATACAGACAGCTGTTACCTATTACGTGGGTTCTGGGAATTGAACCCGGTCCTCTGCAAGAGCAGCCAGTGCTCTCAACCATTGATCTCTCCAGTTCCATGACTTAGTTTCTTCAGCAAATATATGGCATTTCAAATACAAGGGGAGCCAGGCATAGTTGCAGATGCCTTTAATCCCAGCATTCTGGAGTCAGAGTCAGGTAGAGCTCTGTGAGACTGAGGCCAACCTGACATACATACTGAGATCCAGGCCAGATGGGGCTATACAGAAACCCTGTCTCAAACATAAAACAAACCAAACCAAAACCAAACCAAAACCAAAACCAAAACACCCAAGGGGAACGGTTACAAATTAAAGAGATTTAGCTTACATACAAACAGGCAGAAATACTCATACATAAAAATAAATAAATACACATAAAAGGGGGCTGACGAGATGGCTCAGTGGTTAAAAGCACTGGCTGCTCTTATAGAGAACCTGACTTAGTTTCCTAGCACCCACATGGCAGTTAACAACCATCCATAACTCCAGTTTTACAGGATCTGTCACACTCTTGTGGTGGCTGAGGGCACTGCATTCATAAGACACACATATACATCCAGGTAAAACACTCATATACATAAAAGAAAGAGAGAGCTTTAGAAGATATAACACCTTAATATCTAATTTAAACAAACTAAGTACAACAAATTAGAATAGGGGCCAGTGAGATGGCTCAGTGGCTAAAGGTGCTTGCCTTCCAGTAATGCAACTCTGACAACACGAGTTGTACCCTCAGGACACACATAAAGATAGAAGAACAAACTCCACAAAGCTGTCTTTAGCTCTCCATACATAAGTACACTCCCCCCATGTTACACACACACACACACACACACACAGCAAAAAGATAAAGTGTATTTTTAAAAAAACATAGTAAACTGTATACCAATTGGATATTTGTTTTGTTAGGCTATGCTAGTTGTTAGATCGTAGGTATGTTTATCACGACTTACTAAAGGTAAGCTGCAGTTTAAGGATGAAATGACAGGATGCCTTGGAGACGCTTTAAATAGCCAGGCATGGTGGCGCATACCTTTAATCCCAGCACGTGGGAGGGAGAGGCAGGTAGATTTGTGTGAGATCCATGCTAGCCTGGTCTACGTAGCAAGTTCCAGGTCAACTGGGGCTATAGGGAGACACTGTTTCAAACAAAACAAAACAAAAACAACAAAACAGCAACCAAACCAAATCAAGCCCAAAACATAGTCCCCCCTCCAAAAACGGGGAAAATGCTGATAATGCCCAAGCTGGGTGACACTTGAGGGCCTGCTTGTACTACTCTCTTATGCTATGTTTGAAAACGTCTTGGGGTTTGGCAACATGGTTCAGTGGGAAAAGGCACTGACCACTTAAGTTCCATCCCTGAAACCCACTTGGTGGAAGGAGAAAACCAACTCCAGTGAGCTGTCCTCTGACCTCCACACACATGCTGTAGTATGAGCATGTGTGCACATACATACATATACATACGTAAAGTAAAAAAAAGAGAGAGAGAAAATGTCCTATGATAAAATGTGTGTGTGTGTGTGTGTGTGGTGTTAAGGAAGAATAAGTTATAAACTGAAACAACTTTTCCTTTTTTGTCCACAGTATTTTAGGACATTTATTCTTTTTGTTTGTTAGTTTAGAGATAGTCTTAGTACATAGCTCTGACTGGCCTGGAATTCAATATGTAGACCAGGCTGACCTCAAACTCAGTGATCTGCCTGCCTCTGCCTCCCAAGTGCTGGGATTTAAAAGTGTGCACTATCGTGTCAGGCTAGTACAATTATTCTTGATTATTAACTGTACTTCCCTCCATCAGCAAATGTAGTAAGTTTATAGGACATTTTTGACTTAAGGATATAGTCTTTAGGTATAATCTATTTCCCAACATCTTCAAAATTTTGGGTCATCACAATTTTGTATAAAAAGTGTGAGAGGCTAACTTTTCAGATCTAAATAACTTTAGCAGGTTCTGAGAAGAAACTTGCCTCAGCCCTCTCATCTGCTGTACAGGACAATAAACCTTACTTCTCAGGTGTTTTTGGAAGCCAAGATAACTTCCCCTGGATTTCTGCTATATATAAAAAAAATACATGAAGGAACGCTACCTCAAATAGGTTTGGATATATTAGGATTCACTCATAGCTACTAGAACTGTTTGTTTAGGTATATTTCAGCCAGAAAATCTAAGGGACTCTTAAATGTGCAAGAAGGCTTTGTGTTTGCCAATTTCCTTTGACTTATTTTAATCTTTCCTTATTACATTCCTGTGTTGGGCTAACAATGTAATACGATAGAATGCTTATGCTTTGATCTTATTATTGGTTGATAGCTATTAGTTCTTTATTTGTTTTCACAAAAGCTTATGCAGGGGGCTGGAGGTCTAAGTCAGTGTTTATTCAATACCAAAGGGGAAAATAAAAAGTGGCTGTAAAGAACTGCTTCTTGGGGCTGGAGAGATGGCTCTGTGGTTAAGAGCTCTGGCTGCTATTGAAGAGGACCTGAGTTCAGTTTCTAGTACCCTCTTGATGATTAATAACCATCTGTAACTTGAGTTCCAAGAGAACCGACACCCTCTTCTGGCCTTCATGGGCATTGCATACGTGGTACACGTACATATTCAGGCAAAACACTCATATACATAAAAATAAATTTTAAAAATGTAAAGAAAACAAAAAATACTTTAAAAAATTAGATATATAAGTTAAGATACAATTATGTATCTACACATGTGCAAAATTTATATTACCTTGGGGGCATTTACTCAGACTTGGTTAACTAGTTGTATTTCTTTTTCAGGTAGTAGAGATTGAACCTCGGGCTTTACGTATGGGAAGCTACACCGACAGCCCTTATAGTTGATTCTGAATGTTGGTTTAACCTGTTCTTAATTTTTTAAAATGTTCTGTGGTATTAGGGATGGAATCTAGGTCCCCACATTATGCAAGTGTTTGACCACTGAGTTGTACATCCATCCCTAACTAAAGTTTTGTGAAAGCAGAAAGAATGAGATACTAGATTCTGAAAGTTAAACATAATATTATAAAAATTAGAAGTTCAATAATATATAATAAAGGAAACAGATATACTAGTATCCAACATACCAAGAATATGTTTTGGTTTGGGACTCCATATTTTACTTTCTTGCTTTAAAAACAAATCTGTAGATGTGGGTCTAAGGGGTAGTGAATGAAAGTTATTGGTACTTGAAGAATTATATTAGATCAACATACACACCTCTAGCTGGGAAGCTCAGCTGTTGTAATGTCGATGCACTTATACAGTAACCAATTTGTGGCTCATAAGCAATGGTGTCTAGGCATTCATTCCAATCTTGCACATTAGTAACAGGGCAATCTTGTAGGTGAGTGACAAGGTCTCCCACAAAAAGGCCTCTGGGTCCAACGGCGGGTGAGTCCTTGGGAAGAGAGAAAATAAAATCAGAAACTGTGTGATGGCAAGCTATGATCAATCTAAACCAGCCAGAGTAACGGATACTGAATTCCTTAAAAGTAAACTATTTTGAACAATGCATAAAAATAATTCATCTTTGAATTTGAAATCTGAAGCCCTAGAAAACTAACAAAATAAATCCAATCAATTATAATTGTTTTCCAAAATTTTGAAGCTTTCACAATTAAAAATAACCTACCTGCTGACTATTAAGATTAAAATGACAAAGGGAGTGGGATATACAATGCATGCATAGTATGTGCCAGGTCCTAGGTTTGATCCTCAGCAGCACCAAAGATAAAAAAGAATAAAATGAATGGACCATACTTCAGTGGATAGCCCCATACCCAGAATTATATGAACAACACCAATTGGAGTTGATGAGTTATTAAATTACTTAAAATTAATTCCAAAACAAAAGTCAGGTGTGGCGGCACACTCTTTTGATCCCAATGCACAGGAGGCAGTGGTAGGCTAAGCTTCGTGAGACTGAGGCCAGCCTGGTCTACATAGCATGTTCCAGGTCAGCCAAAGCTTACATAGTGAGATCCTGTCTCAAAAAAGAGACAAAAAAGGTCTGAAACAATTATGTACCTAATGAATAGAAATAAAATCTGTCATCCTAAAAACAAATAAATATCTGTACAAGCCTTCAGTAACAAGAGAACAAAATGAACGGGTGCTGGGGAGATACCTGTTGGTAAAGTGCTTGTTGTGCAAGCATGAGGACCCAAGTTTGGATCCAGAACACACAGAAAAAACTGGTTCAGTGTAATCTTAATGCTGAGGAGGCAGAGAAAGTAAGATCCCTAGGGTTCAGTGGCCAGCTAGCCTAGCTAAATCTACGAGTGAGAGACCCTGTCCGAAAAAATAAGGGGGAAGAAATGAGAGAGATGGCTCAGCAGTCAAGAGAGCTTACTGCTCTTGCAGAGGACTGGGCTTTGGTTTCTAGCACCCACAACAAAGCTCACAACTGCCTGTAACTCCAGTTAAATGCTTTGTTCTAACCTCCACAAACGTTGTGCACATACATACACTCAGGCACACACATATACACATAAAATTGAAAAAAAAATAATGGGGGGAGCAATTGAGGAAGACACCAGTGTTGACCCATTGGCCTTGACATGCATGAGTACACACACGCACTTGCACACAAACACGCACACATACACACAAACATGAATGTACACTATACACATATGCATGCACATACATACACAGGCACACACACGCCAATCCAGAAAACTAGATTGTTTTCCTAAACTGTAAATTAAAACTTATAGATCCATAGTAGATAAATGAATTAGATAAATTCTTGGAAAAACACAATACCAAATATACAGACAATTCTACCGGGGTGATGACTCTGTAAGCAATTGTACAAAGGCAATTTCCCTTTTGAAAATGTCTGAACAGAAGACTTGATAGCATCATAGCAGGTGTTGTTCAAGAGTGAGATACAGAGTTGACAATAACTTAAGCCTCCTATGAAATGTTTTGGCTGCATAGCCTTGATTTAATCATTCTTACTTCTTGGTAGTGCCAACATTTGATTTTCAAGCAGAAATATAAAAATGTAAAGATAAATGATGTACTTTATCAACAAACTACAGATATAAAATCTTGATACCAGCTTTTTAGCTCAGAACAAAACAACTTTCATGACATATAAAAAAAAAAGTCCAGTGTGTTTCCAGTGATTATATTTGCTTTTGAAAAGATTTTAAGTACTCCAATAGAACATCTGGTGAAAGAAATCCAACAGGTGACCTATTATTTACCTCAGCAACCTCAGTGATAAGCACCCCAACTCCAGTGTAGTAAAATGGTAAGAGAATTACGGGGAGAAGAACAAGAGCTAAGATACCCAGGAGAGCAAGTACAAAATTATGCCATATACCTGAAAAGAGAAAAAACAAGAGCAGTAAGTTCACAGGGGCATGAATAACGCAGTTAGTCAGACTTCATGGCATACAGGCACTGTGCTAAGCATGTAAAGGGACTAGAGGTTATAAGGCAGAGGGCTCTCCATATTATCACAGCAGACAGATGTTCAATAAGGGTCTGCTTTCATTTCACATATGAAAATCTAAAATGAACATTGTTAATACTGTAACTAGAAAGACTGCTTGCTATTATGTTTTAGTACAAATAGAACTAACATCTTCCAGCTATGCCCTCTTTACAGAAAATGCAAACGTCATTAATTTAAACACACTTATGTTCCTTGATAGAAACCTCAAATATATTTAAATCAAAGTCAAGATAAATTAGAAAACAAAGTTCTTAGGGCTGGAGTAGCATTTGCTCAGTAGGCAAAATGCTTGCATGAGAACTTGAATTCAGATCCCAGCATTCTCATGAGAGCAGAGCACAGGGGAGCGAATCTATAATCCCAGTGCTAGGGGTGTGTGTGGTGATAAGGCAGATTTTGGGGACTCACTGATCATCCAGTCTAGCTAAAATAGCAAGCTCTGGGTTCAGTAAGAGACCCTCTCCCCCCAAATTATATATAATTATATGTAACATATAAAATATATATCATATATGATGGAAAGAGACTGAGGAAGACATTTTGACATTAATCTCTAGCCTACATGTATGAACGCATGGGTGAGTGCACCTGTGCACACATGAATACACCACATACACAACACATATAAACATAAAACATCTTGCTGAACTTGAGTATAGAATCCCACGTGGAACTCTGAAAAGGAGATTATTCTAATTTTTATAATTAAAGCATTATGGACAGTAATATTGGTAGGATAGCTTGGTATCTTATATAATAGACCATAAAGCAACAAACCATGAAGGAAGTGGGTCTTTGTTTTTTGTTTGTGTGTATATGTATACATATGCAAACGTGTGTGTACAGCAATGTGGAGGCCATAGGTTGACATCAGGTACCTTCCTAAGTCACTCTCCAACTTTTATTTTCCTCTATTTAAAAAAAAAATATTTCATTACTTTTATTTTATGCATATGAGTATATTGCCTGCATGTGTAAGGTGCACTTGTGTTGTGCAATGCCTGCAAAGGTCAGAAGAGGGCATTAAATCCCCTCGAACTGGAATCAGAGACAGTTTTTAGTTGCCAAATAGGTGCTGGAAACTGAACCCAGGTCCTGTGCAACAGCAGTCAGTTGGCTCTTAACCTCTGAGCCATCTCTCCAGCCCCTCTATATTATTTTTACTATTTTTTTTTTTGTTTTGTTTTTAGAGGCAGAGTTTCAGACCGGCCTTGATCTTACAGAAATCCGCCTTCCTCTGCCTCCCAAGTGCTGGGATAAAAGCCTTGAACCACTATGCCTGGCTACAACCTTTTTAATACTTTATTATTTTTATTTTATGTGTATGAGTGTATTGCCAGTATGCAAGTGCATCTATGTTGTGCAATGCTTGCTGAGGTCAGAAGAAGGCACTGGATTCCCTAGAACTGTCGTTACAGATGGTTGTTAGTCACCATGCAAGTACTGGGAATCTAACTTGGGTCCTCTGCAAGAGCAGTTAGTGCTCTTAACCGCTGAGCCATCTCTCTGGCCCACAATTTTATTTTTGAGATAGAATTTCTTGATGAACTTGGAGCCCACAATTCAACTGGCCACTGTGCCTGGCTTCTTCCATGGGTGCTCAACTAGGGTCTCATGCTTATGTGACAAACACTACCAACTGAGCCATCTTCCCAGCTCCAGGTTTAAAACCTAATGTTTATGTCGCCAAATCTACCAATCTTTCTTATTAGCATGTGTTAGGCATAAAAATGGGTTTCATGATGACATTTTCACATATGTAAGTATTTTTAATATATTCCAGTTCATCAATCTTTACCATTATATATTCAATTTTAGAAGATATGTAAAGGAAGAATTTCCTGCCTTTACAATTAATAATTACTCTTTCTGTGGGGAGGTTGGCCTGAAAAAACTTGGTTTTACTTTTAAATCTTTTACTACTTGGAATTTCTTTTTATGTACTATAATATTTAAAATATTTCATTTATTAGTTTTATTTTATTTGTATGAGTGTATTGCCTGCATGCACATAAGGGAACCTGTGTTATGAAATACCCACAGAGGCCAGAAAAGGGTGTCGGATCCCGTGGAACTGGAGTTTCAGACTGCTGTTAGCTGCCATGTTGGTGCTAACCCAGGTCCTCTGCAAGAGCAGCCAGTGCTCTTAGCTGCCAAGTCATCTCTGCACCCCCGTGTTGTATGATATTAAAATGTAATTAAATTTGCTCAAACATTTAGTCAATTATTAATGAGCAATGCATTCTTTCCTCACTAAATTAAATGTCACTTTATTTTTTTTTTCTTCAGTGGCATGGAACCTTTAAAATAAAGCAACAGGAAAGATTGGAATATGGGGCTGGAGAGAAGGCTTAGTGGTAAAGAGCACTGGATGCTTTTGCAGAGGATCCAGGTTTGATTCCCAACACCCACTTGGCAGTCAACAACTGTTGGTAACTTCAGTTCCAGGAGAATCCAATGCCCTCTTCTGACTTCATGGGCATTGCATAACACAGGCGTGCCTATCTTCATGCAGGCAATACACTCGTAGACATAAAAATAATAAATAAAATTATGTGTATGAGTGTATTGTCTGCATATGTGTAAGTGCGTCTGTATTATGCAATGCCCAAAGATGTCAGAAGAGGACATCGGATCCCCTGGAACTGGAGTTACAGATGGTTGTTAGTCACCATCTGGTTGCAGGGATTTGAACCTGGGTCCTCTGCAAGTGCAGTCAATGGTCTTAACTGCTCAGCCATCCATCTCTCCAACCCTGTAAATAAAATATTTTTTAAAAGATCAGACTATATAGCAAGGGAGCAGTGCGCCACATGAGTGAAGATATTCAAAGGCATAAATGCTACTTCTTATGTATACTGTATTTTCATCTATTCATTGGCCTGTTTTCTAGTTTTTCGTTGTTTTCTACTAATGAGACTGTTACAGTTATAATAAAGCAGGTGCAATTACTACTAGCAGAAATAACATTTCAGTATTTAGTAAGCAAATACTTTCAATTTATTTTAATGTATTTGTTTTGGTTATTTCTCTTTTATTCTTTCTCACAAATTTCATTTCACAACCACCAAATATTATTAAAATTAGGGCTTCTCAAGTACCTATAATAACTAGAGGTGATTTTGTAATTTTACATTTCTGTTGTTTTTTTCCCCCCCCTTTCTGGTGCTAGTGGTTAAACCCAAGGACTTTGAGAAAGCTAAGGAGGCACTCTACCACTGAGCTACACCACACCCTTGGCTCAAAATTTTACATTTCTGATACAGGATCATTGTATCTCTATAGGTAGTCAAATCTTTTACATCTCTCACTGAAGATCTGTTCTTTTCTGTATGGAACCCCTGTATATGTCTTTGAAATGGTAATTTCTGCTTTTTAACGTTAACTTCACTTTCAGAAAGGAATCTTTTGTGCTCATTATGTGATCTGGCTGTTTCAGATTATAAGATCATTAGGCTCATTTTTGTGCATTTATTTGATAATTAACTGCCAAATTGAATTTTTCATTTGCTTCCTCCTTAAAAAATCATTTCCATTATTTGCTATTAATGAGTCATTTAGCTCCTCTAACAATCATACTGTACAAGTCCCTGCTCTTATAGCTGTAGCTAAAACTTTTAGAATAGTGTTCAAATAGTTGGGGCAGCATGCTTTCTCCATATTTTTAATACAAGAAGAGCTAAGATTTGATGGAATTAAGGGCCATTTTATTCTGGCTTATATATAAGCAGGGGGACTGGAGCAGAAAAATCAGAAGATGAGTGATTTATTTATGAATGAGATCGTGGGTGAAGGGAGGAGAAAACTATGGCTGTAATGAAGGTGGCAAGGTACCCACATCACTGAAGCTGGTAATTATTTATTAGAAGAGGAGCTAAGGTTTAGTTCAAGCCCTTTTTGTCCTCGATGTAGTATGGAAATAAACAAATCAGAGCTATTTGAATTTTTAAACACATAGCAGTGACTTTCAGATCACCAGATGAAATAATGGGTAAAATAAAACCCCATCATACTTGTATTGCAATAATACTTGTATTGCACACAGTAGTTATATATTAATGATTGGAAACCATTGTTTTGGCAAGGTTATAGTCTGTTAGAGTTAAAACACTGTTCCTACAGCCACTCACATTTTTACTGTATCTCTCAAATAAGTTTACAACTTGCTGATATAAGTAAAACCATGTTTTTCAAGGGCTTAAGGATTTAAAAAATTAGATATACGGCAGAAGAATTTAAGAAACTCAACTTCGACAGCCAATTGCAGTTTGTTCCCAGGTGCTGGGCAGAAACTGACCTCACAACCAACCAGTGTGGAGCACCACACCCATGAGAGCCATTCCTCCATTCCTCCTGGCAGGTGGCCTAGCTAGGCCCACCCTGCATTATGCCTAACAATATACGATCAAAATGGTCATTTTGTTTTCACTGTTTCAAGGGGTTTTCAGTAACAGTGTGGGGTTTTTCTGTTTGTTTCTCTGGCTAGTTTTTGTTTGATTGCAGGGAGGGGATGTAAAGAGCTGTGTGTGGGGGGAGACATTGGAGATTGAACTCAGGAACTCATATGTGCTAGACAAGTATTTTTCCACTGAACTATGTTCTGAGCTCAATAATTTTTATAACAATTTATTCTTCACTTGGGACTGGACAACGGGTATTCTTTTAAACTACTCTTCTAAAAACTGTTAACGATTTAACTCAAGACTTAAAACACCTACATTCACCATGTGCTCAAGAAATATTTTCTGTTTTTCAGTAATTTTCAGAGAGGTGGCTACTGGGTTTTCCTTTTCAAAAGCACTTTGTATTTTATAACTTAAAGATAAATTATTATATATGCAAAGCTAGAAGTAAGGCCAGCAGAGGCCTCAGTGAGTAACAGCGTTGCAAGCAAGCCTGACTTGGGTTCAACCACAGAGGCCCATATGGGGAGAGTCGATTCCTGCCAATCTGTCCTCTGACCTCTGCACAATTAGATCTTTGAGTTTGTTCTCTATTGGTTTCTGGATCAAGACAAGCGTTTCCTCCCCATTCCTACGTCCCTCTACCCCTGGCCTTGGAAATACAAGAGGGAAAAACCCACCGCAGTTTCTGCTAGGCTGCTACCTAGTGATGTCTGGATGTTTAAAACGCAGGGCGAGGAGCAGTGTAAAGAGGGGAGGCCGGGCATGGCGGCCCACTCATTCGGGAGGCAGAAGCAGGTGGATCTCTGTGAGTTCCCGGCCAGCCTGGTCTACAGAGTGAGTTCCAGGCCAGCCACAGCTACCCAGTGAGATCCTGTCTCAACAAAACAGAAATAAACGAGAATTACCCCTCAGACAGTTCGGCATCAATGTCTGAACTAATGCATTCGCCCCAACAAACAAAAGTGAGAGTGCCCCTCATCCCCCAATGAACAAAGCCACCGTCTATTTGTACGTGGTGGTGGTGCTCCGCTTCTGCCACACAAAGAACGACGACCCCCTCCCCCATATACCAAAGCCAAGCGCCGAAGTCTTCGTCTTCCTGTGGTTGTCCGTTCCTGCCGCCCCCCAACAAATAAACAAACTGAAATTTTGTTTTCAAAATTTCACGTACACACTCACACACTCCCCCCAACCAAACCATCTCTGTGGTAGTAATGTGGTTGTTGGTTTTTCTCCAACAAAGAAACCAAGGATCCTCTTCCAAGAGGCCCCTCCTCCAAAGCTGTGCTCGCTGCATCCCTGTGTACCTTACTGTCCTCCTCCCGACAAACAAGTGAGAACGACCCACCCACTGACCAAAGTGGTTTTAAAATATATATATTATTTTTTTCTATGTGTATAAGTGGATTGCTTGCATTTGCGTGAATACACCCTGTGTCACGTATGTGGACAGAAGAGGGTGATGGATTGCTCCGGAACTGGAGTTGCTGATGGTTGTCAGCTGCTATGTGGGTGCTGGGAACTGAATAGTCGGTGCTTTTCACTGTTGAGCCATCTCTCCCACTCTAAAAGTGGCTTTTTTGGTAAGCAACTTTAAAAAAGTTTTTTTCCCCTTTGGTCTTTTTGAGACAGTGTCTCCCTGTAGCCGTAGCTGGCCTGGAACTTGCTATTGAAACCAAGCTAGCCTCAATCTCACAGAGATCTGCCTGCCTCTGCCTCTTGCTGGGACTAAAGGCCTGCAAGCCCAGGAAAGCCGCTTTTGCTGAGCATTCGCCATCCTTACACTCAGCACAATGTAGTATGATTGCCCATTTCCCCAACAAAGAGACAAACAAAACAACAAAAACAAAAACAAAAGGCAGCGTCAGCAGCAGATCCCGCACCACGGCATGGAGTTCAGTCTTACTGTGGCTGTCTGGCCACCTCCCTCAACAAAC
This sequence comes from Eospalax fontanierii, assembly GCA_035773235.1. Lineage (NCBI taxonomy): Eukaryota > Metazoa > Chordata > Mammalia > Rodentia > Spalacidae > Eospalax > Eospalax fontanierii. The sequence continues at coordinate 19,447,467 of CM069525.1, read as the reverse complement.
AAACAGAAGTGAGAGCCACCCTTTTACACACACACACACATCCCCGCCCTCCAAGCTGAGCCCAGTGCCACTAGCAACTCCACAACTTCGCGTGCTGGCCCTGTTTCCCGCCCAACAAATACAAAACAAAGAACAAAAAAAGACCCCAGACTGAGCAAAGTCACTCCAGCCGCATCCCCACGTGTACCTCCCCAGCAACAGACAGGAAAAAAACAACAAAGAAGCCAAATCTACCCCTCCCCCACTGTCCAAAGTCCCTTTGCTAGCTGGGCCTCAGCTTTCAACACCTAAATTTTAGAGTGGTTGTCCTCTCAATAAACAAACAGAAAGGTTTGTCTGGCAGCACCTACTCTGTGTGGTTGTTGGCAGTTCTCCACCCTCCCCCCCAAAAAAAGAAAAATAAAATAAACAAGCCAGAGAGAATCCCTTCCTCCACAGACCAAAGCCTGTGCAGGCTAGCTGTATCCCTACGTGCAGCACCTACGTTACATCATCGTCCGCCCCCCATAACAAATCAAAACTAACCTCCAAAACAAAAAAAAGAAACAAATATGTGGGAACGACCTCCGCCGACCACCAGAGCTGTGCATCCCTGGCTTCAGCTCCTAAGTCTTAGTGTGGCTATCCTTTTTAACAAACAAACAAAAACAAAAAGCAGCAGCAGAGCCTGGCTCCACTGCATCCTGATGAGGTCAGCACCCAAGTCACTGTCTTGGGTCTGTCACCACAAACAAACAAACAAACAAACAAACAAACCAAACACTCCCCCAAAGTGCTGCATTCTGTGTTTAGCACCTAACTGTCCTCATTTTCCCCCACACAAACAAACACATTTAAAAAACCAAAAAGCAGCTTTAGTGGAGGGGCCAAAAAGAAAGAGCAACCACAGAAATCTGCAAGGTTGTCTACTCACCCTGTTCGGCCAAAGCCAGAGCCTAAACCTAAAAAAGACCCCGACAAAGAACCAGAGAAGGTATCCAAAGGAAGAGAAGGTATCCAAAGGAAGAAGGGGAATAACCCTGTAGAAAAGGGAGATGCCCAAACAGACCAGGCACAGAAATCCGAGAAAGCTGGAGAAGCCAAGAGTGTGCAGTTTTGATAACTGGGTACTTCTAGTGACTGTACACTTTAAAATACTATTTTTTTTATTTAGTTTTATAAAAATACAGGAGAAAAAGCAGGACGAATTAGTTCTGTCAATTAATAAACCCTGAAGGAGGTGTGGGGGCCCAATTATTGGTGGTGATATACAACTTTCTTTGGTCCTCATTTTAGACATCAGGTGTTGATTCTAAGGCCCAAATTCCAAGACATCTTATTTATTTTTTTAATATTTTACTATTTTTATGTGTTATCTGCATGTATGTAAGTGCACCTGTGTAGTGTAATGCTCACAAAAGTCAGAAGTGTGTCAGATTCCTCAGGATCTGGAGTTATTTGTGGATGCTGCGAATTGAACCTGGGTCCTCTACAGGAGCAACCAGTGCTCTTAACTACTGAGCTGCCTCTCTAACCCCTGACCTAGTATATTTTAAACCAAGACTTGGATTTTAAAATGCTGAATTTTTTTTTTTTTTTTTTTTTTTGAGACAACATCTTACTATGTAGCCCTGACTGGCCTGAAACTTACTACATATATAGATTACACTGGCCTCAAACCCACAGAGATCTGCCTGCCTCTGCTTAGGATTTAAAGGAATGTGCCCTTCCCTTGATTGCCTTCCTTCCCCTGACCCCCTCTCTACTTAATTGTCTCTTTAAAAATTACTAAAAATTGTATGCTGACTAAAAATCCAAACAGTTATCTTCCCAAATACCATTTCTCAACTACCAAACCCATGACTCACAGTAAACATCCGGTTAGCATTTTCTGTTTATTCCTCTAGACATTTTCTTTGCCCACAACAGCAAATATATAACTCAATATTTAAGAACTCTTTTAAAGGACTTTAAAAATTGCATCATATGACCAGCACTAATTGGACTTTGGAGGACATATATTTTAAAATAGGCATGAGGGTGGGACGCGAACATACTGGAAATGGAGGGAGCTGGACGAGGGAAGAGGGGAGTGGATGTGGTGGTATCTATTCTATAAATGTATGAGATTCTCAAGAATAAAGAAAAATTAATAAACATGTATCTGAAATGTTGGGTAAGAATTAGTGTGATGCTTCATTTGTGTCTAGCAACACATACACAAACAAAATACACAACAAAAGTCTTTGAAAGGGCTGGGGATATAGTTGGGACAGTGCCTGTGAAGCCACCTGATATGGGTGTTGGGAATTGAACTTGGGTCCTCTGAAGAGCAGCAAGTGCTCTTAACTGCTGAATCAACTCTCTAGTCCCACAACCTTTATTATTATATACACATATCTATTTAGAAAATACCAAATGGGGCTGGTAAGATAGCTCCGAGGGTTAAAGCACATGTTGTGGCAAACTGGAGGATGTGAGTTAAATCCCTGAATCAGAGAGAACCAACTCACAAAAGCTGTCCACTGACCTCTACAGGCTCACCCATAACCACCAGGCAGATGCTCCTGAATTGTCCCTCCCCCACACAGCATACATATACACAATAATAGAGAAAAAATTTTAAAAATATTTTTGAGATAGGTTCTCACTAAGCAGCCCTGTCTGTCCTGGAACTAGCTATGTAGACAAAGCTGGCCTGGAACTCATAGAGATCTGCCTGCTTCTGCTCCCTAAATGCTGAAATTAAGGCATGTGCTACCACCGCAGGCCCTGAGAAAACAAATCTTAAAAAATTTCAGAAAACACTGATTCCAATTTTTAAATTACATTTGGCTAGGTAGTTCTTTGTCGTGGAGGGCTGTCCTGTGTACTATTGGATGTTTATTGAGAATTCTTGGTCATTACTGGCATTTTCCCCTTTCCTGTATTTATACAAGCAAGCTGTTTTAAATTCTTAAGAACAGTTATTTTATTTTTGCTTTTTCTCTTACACAGTAATTGTCAATATGAAGACAATATATTCTGCAACCAAGCACTACTCTAATCAGGTAAACATATTTCACTCAACAACAACATCTGGTAGTATTTGGGGGGCAATAAATTGACTAAAATACATATGACTAATACAATGAAGTCATCTAACATTCTGTTACTGTATCATTCAATACACCTTCAAGACAGTCATGGAAAATATCTTGATATCAAGGAATACAACAAAATTAACACAGCAAACAAAACCTGTAAAGCTTCTTTAGCAGGAAAACACCTGTAAAAAATTATTCACGCTTTCAAAAACTACCTCTGACAAACTTATCAACTTCCAGAAAAACAAGATGTTCCTAAAAGTACAAACATAAGCAATTGGAACATATGGTTGAAAAATGTAAGCAATAAGTTAATTTCATATTTATGAGAATTTGAAAAAACCCATTTTTAACTGTTGTATAAAGAACTGTCTTTTGATGTAAAGGGGATGATTCATTCTCCTGTCAAAACCAACTTCACAATAACATCATCTAAAAATAAGGGCATTTTAGTAAGAATAAGAGGACTGTCAATTAGTCTCCTGTTGAAACCAAACTTTGCAAAAACACCACTGTAGAATAAAGACTATATTTTAGCAATAATATGAGATTTGTGAAATAGTCCTCTGGTGACACCAAACTTCTTAAAAACACCACTGCTAAATATACGGCATCTTAGTAACAGTACAAGATTCTTGAATTAGTCTCTTGTTGAAACCAAACTTCTCAAAAACACCACTGCAGAACAGAAGAAATCTTTAGCAACAATATGAGGTCTGTGAGTTAGTCCCCTGTTGAAATCAGGCTTCACAAAAACATCAGTGCGGAATACAGGCCATCTTTAGCAACAATATGAAGCCCTTGAACTGGTCTCTTGTTGAAGCCAAACTTCTTAAAAACACCTCTACAGAAAAACACAGGCTATTTTTAGCACCAACATGAGGTCCCTGAATTAGCCTCCTTCTGAAACCAAGCTTCACACAAACACCACTTTAGAATAAGACAGGGCATCTTAGTAATACCATGATGTTCGGGAGTTAGCCTCTGTTGAAACCAAGTTTCACAAAACACCGTTGCAGCACAAAATAGGGCATTTTATCAACATTATCTAACATAAAAGTTTGCCTTTTAAAAACTTTTGACTTGTACAACTTCACCAAAATAAACCTTAGACATATATAATTTACAGTTTTCCTACAAACATTCTTCAAACAAGAGGCACACTTGACAGCCACGCAACTATAAAACACTTTCCAACTTTCAGAAGGCTCTTCTCACTTCTTTTCAATGGTCACTCTTGGTCTTGACATGGGTTATGATGTGCGATTTCAGGTTTGTTGACTGTGCGAACTTCTTACTACAGCCTTCAAACGGGCACAGGAAAGGCTTGTCTCCAGTATGGATTCGCATGTGTGTACGCAAATTGAAATCTAGGGAAAAGCTTCTTCTGCAACCTTCAAAGGTACAATGGTAGGGCTTCTCTCCGGTATGAACCAGCTGGTGACGTTTTAGTTTTGAACTTTCAACAAATGCTTTGCCACATTCTGCACAGACGTGTTCTCTGGGACCGTGGATATGCAGGTGTTTTCTCATAGTGGAGTTATCCTTGAACATCTTCCCGCAGCCTCTATGCAAGCAAGGTATTGGTTTTGGAACATCTTCTTTGTTTTTTTTCAGTTTCATGATGGTAAATTCTGCCAACTGCTTTGGATCAGACAGATCAATACCAGGTATTCCTTCAGGAGGAAACTTCTTCCCCGTCATGGACTCGGAAACATCCGGTGGTAAGTTCTCGGGCTCCTTGTCAGCCTGGGGTTCTTTTTTATTTTTGGTTGCCCACATAGCGAAGGGCAAATCTCCCTGAGCTTCCGTTTGTACCTGCTTCTCCCACTGCTTTTCAACAGGGTCAAGGCACCCAACTCCTTCTGCGCTGACCTCGAGAATGCTGCTCAGATCACAGAGATTCCCGCCATAGAGGCTGCTCTGGCCTGGATCACGCTCTCCCGCCATGCAGCCCGGCTGGAGGTAGTCGTCAGAGCCGACCGTCAACTGGCTTTCGGATGCACTCTTGGCCGGCAGGGCATCTGTGTCCTGGTACTCCACTACCTCCTCTCGTGTCTGCACAATGATCATTTCCTGATCCTCGTCTCCGTTATCCAGGCAGCTGGCAAACGGATACAGTTCATACAAAGGAGGGTTGAAGCGGCTACCAGGCGCCCAACCGACACCACCATCTTGGTGTATCTCCACGGTTTCGGCAATGTCCAAGGTCCCGATCGCCAAGTCCCCGCTCTCCAAGGCAGCTGTCTCCACACTGACCGGCCACAGTGGCTGGATCTCCAGGAGATCGGCTGGCACCTCCATGTTGTCTGAAGTGACCACCATCTTCGTGTAACTCGATGGTTTGGACTGCTCTGGTTTCCAAGCCTCGATCTCCAAGGTCCCGGTCTCCAAGGCAGCTGCTTCAGCACTGATTGGCTGCGGCTCCAGGAGATCGGCGGGAATCTCCATTTTGTCTGACGAGATACAGACCGTTTTCTCCGACGCCATGGCTTAAGCGATTGCAGTGGTCTTCGGGAGCAGGCAGGTGGCAGGAGGCAGCAGGCAGTGAAGGACAGAAGCACGGAGAAGGACAACGTGCCTGCGTGCGGACTCTGAAGAAAAGTTCGATCGAAAGCAAGCACTTGTGAGGAACGCTTGTGGTGGAATGGCTTGCGGGCTTTTGGAGGCGCTAAAACTGGTGCTTCCGGGAGGATCCTGCGCATGCGCATGGATACACGTGGCCACGTCATGGCCCTACGTCATGGCCCTACGTCATAGCGCTGCGACAGACCACCCAGCAAGCTTATTTTGCGCATGCCCAATGAATGCTCATACTTCTAGCAAGCTGTTTTGCACACGCCCAAGTGAGTGTACATACTTGGGCTTGCTGAGCCAGCATTTATGTTCTTGCTGTCCAGTCTGGTTATTGGTTGAATATAAATATCCCATGCAGTCTCTTTACTGAATTTTTGTATATTTCATTTTATTATTTTTTTTTAAATTCTCCTCAAGAAGCCTTATATTACATCCAGGAAAGTGAAAGTCTACTCCTATTTATTTACTTGGGTGGGGGGTTATTTTCTGTGTATCAGCTGTTATTCTCCAATCTGACTACTGATTCAGTCTGTAGATATTGCTTCCTGTTGTTTAATATTTTTCTTCAAATAACTTTTGGATTTAACACTTTTGATACTTGCTATGTAGTCCTTGATCTCAGAGATCCACCTGCCTCTGCCTTCCAGGTGCTGGGATTAAAGGCATGGAACATAACACTCAGCATCTACTCCTTTTTAATATTTACACGCTGTATCTGGATGCTACACAAGCATTCTATCACTTAACTATACTCTTGGCCACTTCATATTTCTTTATTTCCCTTTATTTAATTACAATGAGTTAATATGCATGTCAACAGCTACTATCAGTAGTAACCGAATTATTTGTTTTTTTTTTTTATGTATATCTGTATTGCCTACCTGTGTGTAAGTCCACCCATGTTGTGTAATGCCTGTGGAGGTCAGAAGAGGGTGTCTGATCCCCTGAAACTGGAGTTATCAACAGCTGTTAGTCACCATATGGGTGCTGGGAACTGAACCTGGGGGCTCTACAAAAGCAGTCAGTGCTCTTCAAAAGCAGTCACTGCTCTTAACCAGAGCCATTTCTCTAGCTCCCCGCCCCCATCAGATTAGTTGTTTTATCCTTTAAAAAACATCCAGCTACCTCTACTTTTGCTAAGAATTATTTGCAAATATATTAATGAATGTTAATTTTGTTATACTCCTAACATCTTAGATGAGGACAATTTTTCCCAACAGTAAATGTTTACATCCAAACAAATTTCCTAAGGTTAAACTATCCTTGCATTCTTTAAATATGCCATGCGTCTGTATGGTTTTTTGTATTTTACCAAAAAAAAAAAAAAAAAAGAAAAGAAAAAAAAAGCACCAATTGTATGTTTAGTTTAAAAAAAATTCTTAGCTTCTGCCAGGCATGAGATGGCACAGGTCTATAATCTCAACACTCTGGAAGTAGAAGCAGGAAAATCTGGAGTTCAAGGCCAGCCTGGGCTACAAAAGGAGATCTCAAAACAAAACAAAACAAAATCCTAATCCAGAAAAATCCAGGCACTACAATAATGAAAAAAAAACCAGATATGGGGGCTAGAATGATGGCTTATTGCTTAAGAGCACTGGCTGCTCTTTGCAAAGAACCCAGGTTCAATTTTCAGCACCCACATGTGGGTGAACAACTGTCTGTAACTCCAGTTCCAGGGGATATGACGCCTTCTTCTATCCTCTGCATGCACAACACAGATGCATTGTATGTATAGGTGCACTCACATCCATGCAGGCAATATACTCATACACATTAAAAGAAAAAAAAGACCTATTTTTATATAATAAAGAGATTTCATTGCTTGACCTTTTTACATGGATTTAAAAAATATATCATAAATGTGTTTGTAAAATAAACTAAAGGATTTTTTTTTTGTAGTGCTGAGGATCAAACCCAGGACCACAGACTCTAGGTAAGAATCCTGCCATTGAACTACATCCTCAACCTGACATTTTAACAGTGGAGTTTATCTCATTTGTATTCTTTTTTAAAATTTTATTCATTTCTATTTTATATGTATGAGGGTATTGCCTGCATGTATGTAAGTGTACCTGTGTTGTGTAATGCCGGTGGAGGTCAGAAGAGGGCACTGGTTCCCCTGGAACTGGAGTTACAAACGGTTGTAAGCTGCCATATGGGTGCTAGGACTCAAACCTGAGTCCTCTGCAGGAGCAGCCAGTGCTCTTAATTGCTGGGCCATTTCTCCAGCCCTGTATTTATTGTTAAAAGTAAAATTTCCATTTTATTACTTTTATTTTCCCAGAAGATAGTTTTTCTTCTGTTTTATGACACCAGCTCTTTAAATGGGCTTTGGTGGAGGTTGTGGGGCAGCACCCCCAGGTCTAAACTATGGTAGGAGTGTTCGGTGTTTCCAGGCTTCCTGAGATCGATTCCTGACCATTTTCCTGTGAAGGGCATAGCTCACACAGTAATGTCACTTCACACAGAGCTTGGGAAGCACATAGGGTCGAAGAAGCTTCAGAAATATACCTAAGAGCAGTGGCCTCTACTATGTTTGGAATAACAAGCTTCTTGATGGTCTTGTAATTAGGCATGCATGGGGTGAAGTTCATATAGTGTAATCACTTCTTTTTTTTGGTAATCTTGGATTCAATAGCTTCATTTGTATTTATTGACTAAATAAATGTATTTTAGTCTTTAAGGTTGCTTTAGTTTTTCATTTGATGTTAGGTCTGTTTTCTATGGTCTGTTTGTAGTTTCATACTGATAATTTGAAAGGTTTAAATGTGTTTTTTTAGATCATCTACTGTTTATTGTTATACTGAAGTCATTATTTATGACATGGTCTCACGTATCAGATTCTCTATTAAGAAGGTGAAGAAAATAGTTTGCAGATTTCTTGTTTTTACTCCAATTCTTTTTTCAAGAATTTTTTATTACATTATATTTATCGTATACATAAGCATATTACATGGCGTGTATGTAGGAGTCAGAGGATAACTTGTGGGCTTCAGTTTTTTAATTTTTTAAACTATTTTATGTATATCAGTGTATTGCTTGCATGTATGTACATGCTCCATTTGCATGCAATGTCCACAGAGACCAGAAGAGAATGTCACATTCCCTGAAACTTCAGTTACAGACAATTGTTAGCTGCCATATGGGTCCTGGTAGTCAAACCTGGGTCCTCTGGAAGAACTGCAAGTGTTCTTAACCACTGAGCCATCTCTCCAGACCCCAAGGGCTTTGATTCTTTACTTCTATCAAGTAGGACCAGGTGATTGGACTCAGGTCATTAGGCCAGTGAGGTTAAGCCTGCAACCTGTGGGCACCTGCATCATGCTGCCCAAACCTGGTTGCACAGCATCGCCTCCTCTGTCAAGAAGAGCCCTCTGAAGTACATCATGGTCTCGGCCAGGTGGGTGCAGCAGTGGTGGCTTTGGGTGTCATTCAGAGTGCAGTTGGCAGGCCTGCATCCAGCCACTAGGCAGTGAGGCACAGCATGCCAATCAGCAACGGGCTTGCTAGCTAACTAGCTAGCCAGCCAGCCAGTCAGGCAACATGGTAGCCAGGGCACATGGCCCACCCAGTTGCAGGATGCTGCCGAGAGCTCAGCTGAGAGCTGCTGTATACACTGCTTGCTCTGCCGTCAGGATCACAAGTGCCTTTACTTGCTAAGTCACTGCAGCCTACCTCCAATTCCAACTCCAACTTTTCTTTCTTTCTTTCTTTCTTTCTTTCTTTCTTTCTTTCTTTCTTTCTTTCTCTCTCTCTCTCTTTCCTTCCTTCCTTCCTTCCTTCCTTCCTTCCTTCCTTCCTTCCTTCCTTCCTTCCTTCCTTCCTTCCTTCCTTCCTTCCTTCCTTCTTCTTTCACAATTGCCTTTATTTGCTGAATCATCTTACCATAACCCATCTCCAATTCTAAATTTTCTTTTTCTTTCTCTTCTCCTTTCTCTCTCATCCTCTCTCCTTCCCTCCCCCTTCCCCTTCTCATTACTTGTCTTATATTCACAATCAGTTCAAGAATTCTAGTTCCAGAGCTGGAGAGATGGCTCAGTGGTTAAGAGCACTGCCTGCTTTCACAGAGGACCCAAGTTCAGTTTCCAGCAACCAAATGGCAAATAACAACTACTCTAACTCCAGTTTCAAGAGATCTGAGGCCCTTTTCTGGCCTCTGTAGGCACTGCATGCACAGGTTTACTTACTACAGATAGGCAAAACATTCATACACATAAAAAATTTAAATAAATACATTTATTAATAAAATACAATTCGATTTTCACACTAGCTTGTCCTTAGTTATTCCATTTAAGGAGATTGTAATGGATTTGTCTTATGTTCCTTTAGCTGAGATGGATCCGGGTTTCCCCAGATTTCTTCCCTACGTGGTCGTATGTCTCCAGGAGATTCTCTTTGACTGGGCTGTAACCATGCTAGAATTCTGCAGCAATCCTTGTATGCCATCTTTTCTCCATTCCTGAATTTTGATTTCTCATTTGGCTGGTTTTTCACGTTTTCTCTTCACTCTTGCACACTTCTCTCTAAATTTTAGCTGTGCTGTCATTCTTCAGTTGGCGTTTCAGTCTTGGCCCACGTCTTTGCTTCAGTAAATATGAAGGATTTTTTTTTTAATTTAAATTTTTATTTTTTTAAGTTATCTTATTTATTTTCATTTTATGTGGATAAGTGTATTGCTTTCATGTATGTATGTATACCTGTATCATGCAATGCCCATGGAGGTCAGAAGAGAACATTGGATTTCCCTGGAACTAGAGTTATGGATGGTTGTTAGCTGTGATGTGGTTGTTGGGAATCAAACCTGGGTCCTTTTCAAGAGTAGTTAGTACTCTATCTACTAAGTCATCTCTCTAGCCCCTGATTTAGATTTTTAATAATTTATATTGGGTTTAGCTAGTTTTAAAAAAGAATGTGGCTGGTCATGGTGGCATACAACTATAATCCCAATACTCAGAAGGCAGGTAGATCTCTATGAGTTTCAGGCCAGCCTGGTCTACACAGCAAGTTCCAGGTCAGCCAGGACTATATAGTGAGACCCTGGCTCAAAAAACCAAAATAATTTTAAAAATGAATGAATGAATAAAATAAAAAATTAATAAGAAAATGGAATATAAATTATTTCACCCAATTACTTTTGAGGGAGCCTAATAAACTGAATTCCTTAGTCAAAAGATAAGTTGTTAGCATTTTTCATGAGAATGCTTTTAATAAAACCGCTAATCACAAAAAGTCAAAACCAAAGCTTCACATTAACATTTAAAATAAATTAAGTCTCTTACCTGCACAAAATATCCTTAGTTGTTGGACTGGTGATATAAGTTGCAAATGAGTGGTGAACAGATCGACAAATGCTCCAGGATAAATAATGAAGAGAAAAATTCCAAAGCCATTAAATCGAACTTGTTCCCTAAGAATACACAAAAGAAATCACGTTAAAAAAAAAAGGAATTTACTAATGCTACTGTATTTGTGAAATTAATAATGTATTGTGCTGGATAGCTTTAGCTGTCAACCTGACACACCTGGGTAGAGGGAGCTTCAACTGGGGAACTGCCACCCATTGGTGGCTTAAGGCATGTCTCTAGGGCATTTTCTTGATTGCTGAGTGCTGTGGGAGGGGCCTCCCCAGTGCACCCACAAACTCACAGCAGCTGTGGTTGCCTGCACAAGACTTGCACAAGGTCAAGCCAGTCAATATTCTATCATGGATTAGGGAGAGACTTGAGACAATACCCCTAGCTGAGAAGCTATTGGCAGTTGATAGCTTCTGGGGAAGGGAGAGTAATTTTTCTTCAGCAATGTGGCCATTAGTAGATTGCCCATGTTCCAGTGAATGGTCCAAAATAACCATGCACATACAGGTAACACTAATTGGACTCTTGAGTTATTTTAAAAAAGGGAGGGGCCCGGTGTGGTACATTTGGATGCAAAGGCAGGCAGAGCTCTGTGACATTGAGGACAACCTGGGTCTACATAGCAAGTTCCAGACCAGCTGGGGCTACAGGGAGACCCTGTCTCAAAAGGATGCCCCCAGTAGAAAAGGGGCGAAGAAATTGGGAGGAAGATGTAGGGAGGGGTTTTGAGAGGAGTTGGAGGAGGGAGCAGGGGTAGATATGATCAAAATACATTATAAACATGGATGAAATTCTTAAAAGAACAAATAAAAATACTATGCTAATAAATTACCCAAGTTGTTTCATAAACATTGCAAATTATGAAACTGTTAATAATATAATGCTTCTATATATAAAATCCTAAAGGTTACAAGGCTAAAAATGAGGAAGCAAAGATGAGATTTACAAAAGGTAGCTGAGGCCAGTGAAACATTGCTCAGTGGGTAAGGATCCTTGCCACCAAACCTGATGACCTGAACTTGATTCCCAGGACCCACATGGTAGACAGAAAGAGCTGACTCCTGCAAGTTGTCTTTTAACCTCCACACATGTGCTATGGCATGTCTGTGCCTATACACACACACACACACACACACACACACACACACACACACACACACACACACACTTTTTAAAAATTAAATATTTTTTAAAAGTAAAAGATTTTACGGTCAGTGCCTCTTGGAGCCATTACTGTGTATATATGTATAACAGTATATGTTTTGTTAAGATGAACATCTATTCTCAGTAAATAGATCTTTTCATAAGCAGCCAGAAGATAGTAATGATTAATCTTCTCCTCTAGAATAATGATTTGTTTTGCTGATCCATACAGACAAAAGATAAAACAGAGTCCTGTCAGCATGATTCTGATCATGGCAGTCATTTGCATGGGGCGGTGGGGAAGTAGTGATTACCCTTGCCCTCTTTTCAGCATAATTAGTCAAGTATAATGGAAAAAATACATTTGGGTAGACAAGACCACCAACAGGGCCTGATTCTCAAAGTAAGTCCTAAGTGCCATCCTCTCAGTGTCTTCCACTTGGATTTCTAGATAGGGTATGATATTTGTTAAACCCAGCACTTCCAGTTTTTATGTTTAGCTTACATGAGATATGAAAAGAAGCAGGAAACTGTTTCAATTGTTGAGGCAGAGCCAGGTATAGTGGTACATGCTTATGATCCTAGCACTTGGGAGACTGAGGCAGGAAAATCATGAGTTTGAGGCTAACCTGGCCTACACAGTAGACTCTTGCTACCCCCTCACCCCCGCACCAAAACATAAAGTTCTAAGGCAAGGGCAGGAGGTTGAGCTCAGTGGTTATCATTCCAACTCAGTGATTAGAAAAGGTAGGTTTTTAACTATACAACAGGTCAGCAAGATGGCTCAACGAGTAAAGAAGCTTGCTGTCAAGCTTAATGACCTGAGTTCAATCCCCAGGACTCACATGGCAGGAGAGAACTAACTCCTTCAAGTTGTTCTCTGACCTACACACACACACACACACACACACACACACACACACACAAACACACACACACACACACACACACACAGACATACAAAATAAACAACAAATAAGTAGCCAGCCTGGTCTACATAATGAGTTCCAAGCCAGCCAGAGCTACATAGTGAGAAACCATGTCTCAAAAACCCCCCAAAATAAAAATACAGATTAGATGAAAAATCTTGAAGCATCATGAGGCTCTAATTAGGCTGACATAAAGCAAAGGACAGAAAGACTTAAGGTTACAGATGTGCATACGATTAGTAAAGCATATCAACAATATATTAATCTTTTCTGTAAAAGAGATGCTACATCAAAGTAACAGGTGTCGGGCATACACTGAGCTAGCTATATCTAAATATAGCAGATTTTAGGAATAAATCCTTTTAAATGGAAAGTTTCTTTGCATGTAGCAAAAAAGACAAAGATAAATATCATTACCTAATAGCAGCTATGCCATGTCCAATTTCATGTACAACACCACTAATGAGGACTGCAGCGAAGAAGTAGCTCAGTTGATTGACAGGTAAATTTATACCAGGAACCTGTTCATAGACATAATATAGCAATAATTATAAGTGGGGGTACGGCAGAATCCCATTTGCATACCAAGAAACATGATGCTCACTCTGTACTAAAGCTTAGACCTCCAGACAATGTTCTATAAACTAAAATTATTATTATTTTGAGATAGGGTCTCATTATGTAGTTCTGGTTGTCTTAGAAGTCACGATGTAGACCAGGCTGGCTTTGAACTCACATATCTGCCTGTCTCTGCCTCCAGAATGCTGGGATTAAAGGTGTGTACCATCATGCCCAGTTAACTAAAATTCTTATGACCATTAATGATTCACTTCTATATTTCTACCATAATTTAAAGCAAAAAGCAGTAAGCTTAAAAAAAAACAAACTTAAAACAAGCTCATCACCAATAAAGAGGATGGGAAAGACAAAGTTAAAAAGTCACAACTTTTGAGCTAGAAGGCTCAGTGATTAAGAGCATTGGCTGTTCTTGCAGAGGACCCAAGTTTGATTCCCAGCACCCACATGACAGCTAACAACAGTTTTAATTCTAGTGCCAGGGGAATCCAATGCCCTCTTCTGACCTCCTCGGGTATTGTCAGCACAGGTGCACTTACACACATGCAGGCAATACACTCATAGACATAAAATAAAAATAATAAATACAATATATTTTTTTAAAGTTACAAGTTTAGCTTCTGGAGGTTTCAGTGTGAGAAGGAATGAAGGAGCCCAGAATGCCAGGGAGGCAGTGTGGCAATGCAGGTGGTAGCAATTGATAGATACATCCTTAACTTAAAAGACTAGAGGCTCAACTTGAGAACTCTTCTTATCATACAGGTCATAGCAAATCAGTAAGGTTCCTTTTAATATTCATGAGCTATAAGAGAACTGGCCATGGAAGCTGGTATAACAAAGTGTCTGGTCAGTGTCAATGTTCCATACCCTTCATTCCTTTCATCCAGTCAGTTTAACCACCAGAAAAATCATACCAAAGATGCAAATATGAAAATGGAATCTGAAAGCAGAAATAAAGGTATTTGGAACATACACTTGTAAACATATGAAGGAGAAGTTATTTTGCAATCTTTGTACTCCAAAAATGTTGTGCACATAAACATCAATGCATGCAGAAGGGAAGCTTGCTACTGCAAGGGCTGCAGAGGACAATTCTTTGATAGCTAGGAGTCCTCTAATAAGGTAAATGATCTGTTAAGGAGAGAGCCAGGAATGGATATACGCAGTACCTATTTCTCACAGTGCAATAACTGAGACTTAGAAGAAAGCTCTCTGGAGAAAATTTCTTTTGTTTATGAATTATCATTTTAATACTAATTTAAAATGCTTAAAGCAGGAAAACTGGAAAACTTCAATAAAGTTTATAATCCTGCCCACTTTGAAAACAGAAAATCAATCTCGAATGCTTTGACATATCCTTCTAGTCTTTTCAGATACCCCTGTTGTCAAAAATTATACTGTTGGGGCTGGAGAGATGGTTCAGCAGTTAAGAGCACTGGTTGCTCTTTGCTGAGGACCTGGGTTCAGTTTCCAGCACTCACATGGTAGCTAACAACTGTTTATAACTCCAGTTCCAGGGGATCAGACGCCCTCTTCTGGCCTCTGCTGGCCTTGCATGTATGTATTGTACTTACATGCGTGCAGGCAAAACACTCATAAAATAAAAAGAAACTTCAAAAATTTTTAAATTATACTATTATAAATGATTTCAAAATCTTATTTTTCATATATCTCTTCCTAGTAGCTCTTCACGAGTACTTTCTAGTTCTGTTTTTTCTTTTAATTGTCTTTTTTTTTTGCAATTCTCTCAAAGAAAGATCCTCCTGCTTCAGTCTCCAGGATTCAGGGATTACATGTGTGCACCACTATGCCCAGCTCAACATGGTTTTTAATAACTGCATTACATTTTATGGAATGGATTAATGGACATTTAACTGTTTTAGAAGTTTCTCCTCACTATTTTGATTTTTTGTGTATGACTTAATTACTCTATTCTTGTATGAATTCTGTGTATGTGCATGTGCACACACAGAGGCCAGAGCTGGACATCAGGTCTTTCTCTATAGCTCTCCACTGCATCTGTTTGCTTTTTTTTTTTTATCATTGTGTGTATGTGTGTGGGCACAAGCATGACATGGCACACCTGTGGCGATCAGAGGACAACCTAAGTCAGTTCTTTCCTTCTACCATGTGGGTCCTGGGGATTGAACTCAGGTTGTTAAGACTTAGCAGCAAGCACCCATATCCACTGAGCCATCTTATCAATGCCTGTCCACCACCTTATTATTTGAGACATGGTCTCTCACTGAACTTGAAGCTCACTACTTCAGCTACACTGGTTGGCCAGTGAGTTCCAGGGATCTGCCTGACTCCACACAATAACACTGGGGTTACAGGAATGTGTGCACATGCCTGACTTTTACATGGATGCTGGGGATTTGAACACAGATCCTCTTGCTCTCACAAGTGCTCCTGACTACTGAGTCATCCCCCCCATTCCAGAATTTTCTGCTCTTATGATAAAGATCTTTGCATACATATGCCCAAATATTTGGCGGATAAATTCTTAGGTAAGCAGTTATTACTGGAGGTCCTGGTTGGCTCTGTCATCAACTACTTAAATGACTTTGAGGAAGTTGGCATATTATCGCTCCCACATTTCAACCTTTGTATATATAAATGTATCAGTCATCTTGATGATAAAATGAGTCAATCTCTTTGTCCAGTGCTGAACATTATTCCTTAGAAGAGGTAATAAATGCTCCTGAAGGATTTTGATATCTGCATATTATCAAGCTGTTCTCTGAAACATACTGTTCTATAGCCTTAGACAAGCTCATTTTATGCAAATCTTCAACTTGAGTGAAGTTACCTATTCATGACGTAATGGCTTTTCCCCTAATGCATTCATTTTTTTTTGTTTGTTTTGTTTTTTTGAGACAGGGTAGCATACAACTCATGCTGGCTTTGAACTTATGGTGATCCTCCTGCCTCAGCCTCCTGAGTGCTGGGATAGGCATGTACTACCATGTACATTTTTTATTTTTCAATACTGATATAAGATTACTTCAAATATTAATATCATTAATTTTTTAAACTGATATAAGATTACTTCAAATATTAATATCAGCCCTTTGAAACATGTCACCCCCAGTTTGTTTGCTGCATAATCTTATTTTTTTTTTAATTTTAGTTTTTTGTTGTTGGTTTTGTTTTGTTTCTTGAGACAGGGTCTTCCTGTAGTCCCAGCTGGCCTGGAACTCACTATGTAGACTAGGTTAGCCTAGATCTCACAGAGATCTGCCTGCCTCTGCCTCCTGGATGCTGGGATTAAAGGTACCTTGCCTGCATTGATTTTAGTTTTTGATACTAAAAAAGAATCTTAAGTAGTCAAATCTATTAATATTCATCATTTCTTAAAACACCAAGAGTGAATCTACATGTAACCACAGACTCTGAGTGATGAAGTTAGGTTTACCAACTGTAATAAATGGACCACTCTGGTGGGGGTAACTATAATGTGTGGAAAGTCCTTGGGAAACATCTGTACTTTTCTCTTAATGCTGCTATGAACCTAAAACTGCTCTAAAAACATAACAACTTTTGGTGTTTGTTTTTTGAGATACAGTCTCCCTGTATCCCCAGCTGGCTTGGAACTTGTTATGTAGACCAACCTGGCCTCGATCTCCAGAGATCCACCTGTCTGTGCCTCTAAAGTACTAGGATTAAAGGCTTGTACCACCATGCCTAGCAAAAAAAAAATCTTTAAAAATGGAAAATAAGAACAAAGGAGATGTTATACATAAAAACATTCCTATCTGTGGTGTTAGTTTTACGTCTTCCTCATTATGTATTCATATAATGGGATTCATGTTTCTTTCAGTCCTTTATTTTCTAACATTTTCACTGTAACTCAGTCAGACTTTGTTTTTGTGTGGCCCAGAAGCTTCATTTCTTATGCCTTTGCTTGGAATCAGACAAGGACTCATACAACGTTGCTCACTTGTTTTTACAATTTCACTGATTCCGTGTCCAGTCTCTGATTACGAAACTAGTTTTCAAAGTCATCATTCTTCTTCTGTGTGTAATATTTGACTATCTGGAATTCTCTATATTCAGAACCTACTGGACAACATTTTTTCTATAACTATCTGTGTCCCTGTTTTATACCATTTCTCCATTCCTATGTTGTAACACATCTATCTGTTCAGCTTGGAAGTTTTCTTCTCTCTAATCCTCTCTAAACCTATTCCCTTAAGATTAGCTCTCATGCACACCACACATCTCACAAAATAACTTGCACTAAAGCAGCTTGCCTTTATTTCAAAGACATCATATTTTATCCAACAGGGTACTTATTTTTTCTTCTTCATTATCTTCTGGACGTAACAATGAGTAAGCTAAGGTGAGAGTCTGAGTGTGTGATTGACTGTACCAACAGATGGTAGGTCTTATTTGCTGGCAACAGTACAGGACTGCCCATCTGTCTCTGACATGATCACACAGGGTATTAGATGTACCAGAATACTGAACACGGAATACTCTTGCAGCCACATAGAGTGCAGTAGTTGTGGGAATTAGTAATGAACAAGGCTGTAGGGAATTAGACAGTAAACAACAAAATCTGTTCCTTAAGCTACAAGGGTTTATACAAAGACAGAAGACACAGGATTCTTAAAATTATACAAAAATATGCACAGTAGACTAGAAGGCTACTGACTTTTTAACGGTTCCAAATCACAGCTTGCCTAGTATTTTCATGAATAATGTGAATAACTTGAAAAGCAAAGAGAAGAAATAATTTCTTGTCTACACAAGTTGCCACTAGAATTCTAGCAGCATATGAGACCACTGATGATATTTTCTCTGAATTAGCTTCCTTCCCTCCTTTCTTGAACAATAACCAGCTGTATATAACCTGAGTCATCCTAAACTTTCCCTTATCCCTCCAGCCTCACATTTAATCAGTTATCATCAGAGAACTTGACTCCAGAACATATCCTTCATTCTCTCCCCCTCTTTAATTAAAGAATCTCATATATACATAAAAATGAGTTTTAATCAACCCCCCGTTCTCTTCCCTTCTAGTCCTCCCTATCCACCTACATTTCCCTCTTGACTTCATGTATTTTTTTAGTTTAATTTATTATTTTTTTAAATAGCATGCTCTTTAAAAAACCAGCTCCCTGAGTTTCTCGGTGCTGCCTGTGTGAGCACAGGTGTAGGACCGTATACTGGAACACAGGAAGCCTCCCAGGAATCTTTATTCTCTTCAACACAAATGCAGTTTAGACCTTTATCACTTCTACCATGAATTACTCCATCTTCAATGGTCTCCCCATCTTTGGTCTAGCTAATTTTTGACTTATTTTGCAAAAAAACCGTAATCTATAGGTAATATGAAAACTTCCTAGAACAGCCATTCACAAGCCCGACTCTACCTCTACCTAGTCCACTCCTACCATCTACCTCTCATACTGTCCTCTTGCTAATGCTTCTTCCTAACCTTCCACCATAGTATCTCATAGGAACAGGTCAAAATTACTTACACTTCCTTCAGGAACGAACCGACTTTCCTCCCTTCCTTCCTTCCTTCCTTCCTTCCTTCCTTCCTTCCTCCCTTCCTCCCTTCCTCCCTTCCCCCCTCCCTCTCTTCCTCTCTCCATCCCTCTTTCCCTTCCCTCCCCTCTGTCCTCAAGCTAAACCCAGGACCTAATGTATGTTAGCCAAGTATTCTGTCTTCTATCATA
Source organism: Eospalax fontanierii (assembly GCA_035773235.1). NCBI lineage: Eukaryota > Metazoa > Chordata > Mammalia > Rodentia > Spalacidae > Eospalax > Eospalax fontanierii. The sequence continues at coordinate 19,428,133 of CM069525.1, read as the reverse complement.
AAGTTATGCCCCCAATCCTTCCTTTTACTTTTTCCTTTGGGACAGTTGTCATTAAGTTGCTCAGGTTGGTTTTGAATTTGCTTTGTATTCGAAGCAGGCCTTGACCTTGAAATCCTCCTTTCTCAACCTCCTGAATAGCTGGGATTGCAGACCTGTACCAGCAGGCCCAGTTTTTGTCTTTTTTCAATTCTTTGTTATTTTTATTTTATGTGTATGAGTATATTACCTGCATGTATGTAAGTGTACTCGTGTCATACACTGCCCACAGAGTCCAGAAGAGATTTCAGACTCCCCTGAAACTGGAGTTATAGACAGTTGTGAGCACCATGTAGGTGCAGGAAACTGAACCTGGGTCCTCTGCAAGAGCAGCCAGTGCTTTTAACCACTGAGCTATCTCTCTAGACCCGTTTGTCTTTTTGTAAGGAGTATAGCATAATGTACATGGGCTCTATGGTTATTAATGACAGATCCACTGTTTACAAACTGACCACAGGTGAAAGACCCCAGGCATATCTCTAGGCCTTGGCTTACTCATCCATAAGTCAGGGAAAACAAAACATGTCCAGAAACCTGACCCAGGAAACACTGCCTATTATCCAGGCTTTGTGATCACTGTGTTGATTTTCTCTGCCACATTGTTCCTTCTGTTACTGATGTGCTTTCTTCTCATCAGTTCCCACTGTCCTTTCCAAGCCCACCCGGACTCCCCTCTTCCTTCTGTTCTCATCTCACTTTATTCTCTTCCCAGTGCCAGGTACACCTGGCATTCCTTTTGTTCCCACAGAACCTTTTACAACGTCTAATTGTAGAACAATCAGAGCATCTTAATTTCTAGACTAAAAGTTCTATGATTGTGAGGACTGGGTTTCATTCCCTACATAAATGGGACCCAGCACATGGCCAGTAGGCAATACTCACTCAGGAAATGTTTGCTGAAGAATTAAGTCAACTCTTATGCAGCCTCACCTGATGAATTGTCTCAGTGTCTAAAAAGAGGTGTGGCCATCCTTTATTATTCTCTATAAATCATGTGTAAGTTTTCCCACAATGACCCAGCCTAGCAGAGGTCATAAAGAGACAAGTGTCTTTTTTATTTTTAAATCTGTTTCTAACCTTTAAATGTCCCATTAATAAGAACATGATTAAAAACAACATCCATACTCATGAAATGAGAACTGTAAGTATAAAAATGTGAAGTAGAAATGAATAAATAAACAAAAAAGTTGAAAAAATTGTGAAAGAAGAGCTGGACATGGTGGTACATACCTAAAATCCCAGCATGAGGGAGGCAGAGACAGGAGAATCAGACTTCAAGGTCAGTCAGCAATATAGTGAGTTTGAGTTTAGCTTGGGCTGCATGAGACCCTATCTCAAAAAACAGTGATGTAAAATAAGCCAATGTCAAGCCCTCTTACAAATTTGGAGACAGGAACATGTATGGAGGGCTACAGCTCAGAGGGAGAGCACTTGGCTTGTATGCATGATGTCCTAGTTACAATTCCCAATACTGCTGAAAGATAAGAAGGCCATACATGTGCTTTAAAATGAGAATTAATACAATAGCTTACAAGAAAAGGAACAAAACCCAGCACTTTATTTTTTACATTAAGAAACCACAAGCTGAATCTGGTAACTCATACTTGAATGCCAGCACTTGGAAGGCTGAGCCAGGAGGATTGTCATGAGTTTGAGGACAGCTTGGGCTACATAAGAAGTATTAGGCCAGCCAGGTTACACGATGAGACTCTGTCTCAAACAACGAAAAAAATCACAGTGATCATTCTGAAACATCTTGTACTTTTACCCCCTAACTCCAGCCTTATACCCTTAATTAAAAGGAAAAGTGGTTAAATTCTGAAAAACCATGAAAAGGACAGGGGAGCACTGGATTAAGATGCAGTATAAAAGTTTATTTGTACATATTAAAGATCTTAAGTCATCATGTTTACTCCTTGTAAGAGTGGTAAGAAACAATCATTTGGGCTAGAGACATGGCTCAGTGGTTAAGAGCACTTGCTGCTCTTCTAGAGAACCTAAGTTCAGTCCTTAGCACCCATGTAGAGTAGCTTATAACCGCCTATAACTTCAGCTCCAGGGGGATCGGATGCTCTCTTCTGGTACCTGTACACATGCAGACACTCACAGAGACAAATATACACACATGTACATAAAAACAAGTCCTTTAAAAAAGAAGCAATCATTTCAGATTTTAAGAAGCCAAATGCATTAAGATGAACATCTCTTTAACTGTAGCCAGTCTTATTAGTGGTCCATTTGTTCTCTGCTACGGGTACTACCTCTGCCACCAAACACTGCAACAACTCGAACCAATTATGTACTACTGTTTTCTGGTAAAGCAGGTAATTTGAAAAAGTGTGAGACTTTTTACTTTAATGTCTATAGTATGGATAGTAGTTATACTAACTAGCCAGTAAAAAGTCTTCTATCTATATTTCAGCAACTATTTAAGGCAAAAAAGAGTGCACTTACCACAACTTGCAACACCTGCTCATTATGAAGAGAGGAGGAGGAGGAAGAGGAGGAGGAGGAGGAGGAAGAAGAGGAAGAGGAGGAGGAAGAGGAGGAGGAAGAGGAAGAGGAGGAAGAATAAGAAGAGGGAGAGTCTGCCATCATCTGTGCCAAAGTCTGCATCAGTGTTTTCCCAAGGAGAAAAAAAGAGCTAAACATGGCAATTACGCCAAACACCATTCCAAAATTGAACCTGGCAAAAAGAAGAAGATGATGTAAATATACAATTCTTCTCAGTGCATAGACTAACAAAGTAACTGCTCCCTAGCATTTAAACAATGGCTAAAATGACCAATAATGCTCCCTCTTTTTCCTATTTGAACTTTAAATATCTGACTGACTCATAGGCACTCATTTCTTTAAGCAGTTCTAAGAGATTACAATATGCTGGCCTGAAAAACAGCTGAATGTCATTGCCAATTAAAAGAAAGTATTAGGTCAGGCGTGGTTATGCATGCCTTTAATCCCAGCACTAAGGAGTCAGAGGCAGGAGGATCTCTGTGAGTTTGAGGCTAGCCTGGTCTGCATAGTGAGGCCGTTTCAAAAGAAAAACAAAACAAAAAAAAATGTTTCCTCTCTCACGTATTTGCTCACATCTGCGGCTTTGTTTTGATCCTGTTCTAATGGAGTCAGGAACGCTCCTAACATTTCGGCATGCATCCATTTGTCACCCATTCTACTGTCTGCTTTACTTTGTGATAAATGAGTTTTAATATTAACAGGGTTAAATTTAATAGTTTTGTTATTCTATTTTAACAGTTACAATTACTGTTTTTATATATATCTGGGACTATCCTGTTCTTTGCATAAGGTCTGTTTCATAAGGAACTTAGGCAGTTCACCAAAACTATCAAACCTAAAGTTATAGAATTGTTTGTAATACTCTTATTTTTGTTTTCATGTTTATAGAATGTAGCAGCTTTTCAATTCCGATTTTTTTACCATGGAAGAGGCTTACTCACCAATTTTACTAGTCTTTTTAAAAGATATTTTGGTATTTTTATTTTATGTGCATGAGTGTATTGCCTGCATATGTGTAAGTGCACCCATGCTGTGCAGTGCCCAGGGAGTCAGAGGAGGGTGTCGGATTCCCTGGAACTGGAGTTATGGACTGTTGCTAGTTGCCATATGGGTGCTAGGAATTGAACCTGGATCCTTTGCAAGAACAGCCAGTGCTCTTAACCACTGAGCTATCTTTCCAGCCCAATTTTTACTAGTCTTTTCAAAGAACCAATTTTTAGCTTTGCCTGCTTTTACTAGTGTATACTTTCTGGCTTTTGATGATCTAATTGTTTACATTTAGGCCAAATAGATTTGGAGTGTGTGTGTGTGTCTGTGACTTCTTCCTTTTTTTTTTTTTTTTTTTTTTTTTTGGGAAAGAAGGTACTATGTACCCTAGGCTGGCCTGGTATTCCAGGCTGCCCTCATTTTCTCAGTTCTCTGACCTCAGTCTTTAGAGTGCTAGAATTCTATGTGTGTGCACACTACTGTGCCCACTTGGACCTTTATTTTTAACAACAACAAAAATTTATACCACAGTATCCCCTGGTCCCATATTCTCTGCAGTAAGAAGCTGTTAGGGAATTGGGTGTTCCAGAGAGCATGGCAAATACAAAACCATAAAACCCCATACGGGTCCTGTTTTTTGTTTGTTTGAGACAAGGGTCTCATGTAGCTCAGGCTGGCCTCAAACTAACAATCTAACTTAGGATGGCCTGGAACTCCCAATCCTCCTGTCCCTACCTCCCAAGTGCTGGGGTGACAGGCACGTATCATCATGCTCAGCTGCCAGGGTTTCTAATGTATGCAAAAGCACAATAATATAGTTTTGTAAATTCATAAAAATATACCTTTTCTGTCAATAATTTAAAAATGAGTAGCTCAAAAAATGATGGAAATGGTTAATTTAACAAGTTATTTCTGATCACAATGACTAATTTAAACCAAAAAGAGATGAAAAGTACCATTGGTAAAGAATCCTTGCTTTTCGCCGTCCCCAACTGTAAAAGGCACGATTAAAAACTGCAGTTTGCCATCTTATGTGAAATGGGGAGATGCTCAATCCATTGTTTTCCAGCCAGTCTTCATAAGAATGCTTAAAATAGACAGATGACTAGGAGAAAGAAGTTTCACATCAAATTTGAAGAACAATTTATAAGATAAAAAAATAAAAATTAATACTTGCTGTAAGAAATCAAGATGTTACCTGCTCAAATGCTTATAATCTTTTTTTCTGGAAACAGGGTATCATTTAACCCAGAATGGCTTGAACTCCTATGTAGCTGAGGGTGACATTGAATTTCTGATCCTTCTGATTCTATCTCCTGATAATACTAGGATTATAGACATTTCACATTGTGTACAGTTTACATATGGTGCTACCGATTGAACCCACAGTTTTGTGCAGCTAGGCAAGAACTCTGCCAACTGAGCTACATTCCCAGTCTCAAATGTTTTAAAGTTTTACATTTATTCTTCAGAGTATCCAAGGTCTCTGACTAACTGGGTTGCTGAGGTTAGGATCTGGAGAAATATAACCCATAAGCCACATCTGGCTTATACCCTGTAAACTAAAAATTGTTTTTACATTAAAAAAATACATCTCAGTGAACTTTTATACAGTTTACTGGAATAAAGATTCTGAAGCTGTGAATATTCACTTGGAGTTTCACATTTTCATTATCGATTACATTTTAACGCACTTACCCACCATATAGAAAAAACAACACAACAGAGTTAAAACTAGAAAAACAATTAGCTTCTACCCTCTTTCATGACTTTCACTTGAGTTCCATCCTTCCTCATCACCTAATATTACCCTTGTTTTCATTTCTAAATGTTATACTATACCCACACATACATTTGGTTACATGTATAGATGTATACATTATAAGCTAGGATAAAGACTATAATTTAAAACCTGAAATGCTGAAGCTTCTAGAAGAAAATATAGGGAATGCTCTTCAAGACACTGGGGTAGGCAAGAACTCTCTGAACAGAAATTCAGTAGCACAGGAACTAGCCCCAAGTATCAACAGATGGGGGCGTCATTAAATTAAGTTTCTGCACAGCAAAGGTAACTCTCAGCAGTGCATACAGACATCCCACAGAATAGGAGAAAACCTTTACCAGCTATACTTCAGACCAGAGCTAATATCCAGAATTTACAAAGAATTGAAAATTTTAAGTACCAAGGCAATACATCTGTCAATCAACAAAAGGGCTAATAAACTGATGGGCTGGAGAGATGGCTCAGCAGTTAAGGGTACTGGCTGCTCTTTCAGAGGACCTGGGTTTGATTCCCAGCACCCACATGGTGGCTAACAACCATCTGTCACTCAAGTTCCAGGGGATCCGACGCCCTCTTCTGACTTCTGAGGGCACTGTATGACACGGGTGCACTTATATAATGTAGGCAATACACTCATACACATAAAGTAAAAAATTTTAAAAATAAAATAGACAGTCATCAAAGATAGACACCCAAATGACCAATAAATATTTTTTTAAAGTGTTCAACATCCCTACTGGTCAGGAAAATGCAAATTAAAACTACTTTGAGATACCACCTTACTCCCTAGTCAGAAAGGCTATCATCCAGAAATCTGACAATAAATGTTGGATATGGAGGAGGAACCATTCACTGCTGGTGGGAGTGCAAATTAATATAGGCATTATGGAAATTATGTCTGAAATTTCTCAAAAAATATAAAAAATCAGAACTACCATGTGATCTAATTTTTAAGGGATTATAAAATGAGGCAACAGCTAGGAATGATAGCCCTGTTATTTCTTGTCTAGGTGCTGTGACAAAATACCTGGCAAAAAGACAACTTCAAGAAGGATTTATTTTGGCTCACGGTTCAAGGGTATAACCCATTAAGGAGGGAAAATCCGAGTGGCAAGAGCTGGAGGTTGCTGGTCACACAGCATTCACAGTTAGAGGCAGAGAGATGAATGTTGTGCTCAGCTGCTTTCTCGTTCTCATCCAGGCCAGGCCTCCAGCCCATGGGAATGGTACTGCCCATGTTTAGGAAGGGTCTTCCCTCTCAATTAACCTAATCTAGATAATCCCTTTCAGGCTTGCCCAGACAACTGTTTCTGTGGTGATTCTAAATTCCATCAAATTGACAAGATTAACAGTCACCCTGGAATGTGCTTGTAATCCTATCAGTTGCCTAGAAAAGGAAAGCCAGAAGGATTGCTGCAAGTTCAAAGTCAGCTTGCTCTACATAGTGAGTTCCAGGCCAGGCCAAGCCAAGCCAGCCAGACCTACATAGAGCCCCCTGATCTACCCCTAACAGACAACAATAAAAACAATAACATGTAACAATGATGCTGTGTAATTTCTAGGGCCTAAAATACTATTCCAGCTTTTATAATTTTTTTCTTGACCTCTGCTTAGAACCATGATGTCCAAAAGAAATATAATGTGAATCACAAATGGCAGTTACATATGTAAGTATATAAGTTGTCCGGTACCAAATTTTAAAAAGGAAACAAGAAACAGAAATTCATTTTCTTGTTTTGTTTTTCTGTTTTTTTTTTTTTTTTTTTTTTTGAGACCAGGTTTCAGTATGTAGGCCTGACTGGCCAGGAACTTACTATGTAGACCAGGCTGGCCTCAAACTCACAGTGATCCATCCACTTGCCTCTGCCTCTAGAGTGCTGGGACTAACACCTGGCTTCATTTTCATCTATTTGTAACCCATAATATTCAAGTTATTATTTTAATGAATAAATGACATAAAAACATTTGAGATTTTTTTTATATTCTTTGAAATGTGGTATCAACATTAGAGTTATGGAACATTTCTGTGCAGACTTGGCTCTATTTCAAATACTCAATAGCCACATACAGCTACTAACTACCTCACTGGACAGCACAGGTCACCTTCTTGTCTTGAAAAGGAAGCAGTCTTGTGTTATAATTTTTAGACTCTTAATGGATTCAGCAAAAGTAGTTTAGACAGGATCCATGTTTTCTACTTTCTTCTAAGCAAGGCTTAACTTAAACCAACTTTGACCAGATAAAAGTCCAAACTTTACTTAATGTCATCTTGATCTCAGTAATAGGTCTTAAATTCCCTCAGGGGTTGTGGTGATAGAGGTTTATAAATAGCCACAACAAAGGTTTTATCTTTTGGAAAGTTTGAAATCCTTGGATAAGGTAGGTCTGTAAATAACATTAAAGCAGTTACAGCAAGCACTGAAATATTGTCATAATTGATGCCCACCTTTATGAGAAACTTATTTGCCCCAGAAGGCTATTTCATCTCTTTTACAGTCATAAAGAAATGACCTGAGTCTGAATACTGGTATCTGCTTTTATCTGTAACTGCTTCTGTTCTATCTTCTGATGGCATTTTCAGCCGAATTGTTTGCCAGGACTTGCAAAGTAGAGGGACACATGTGTCCAGCAGGTGCCTGCCGTGGAAAGCTAGACAAATCAAAAGTGGAAGAGATGACCAAGCTGGAAAGAGAGAAGGTGAAGACTCAAAGGTCAAGATCTTTCCAGGCCAGCTGGGGCCACAGAGAGAGACCCCATCTCAAACAAGCAGACAAAAAAAGTCAATGTCTCTTCATTCCCCTCTGAATCAGTGTTAGGGTTTTTGCTCAGAGATTAGTGCTCTTTGGGGGAAGACAGAGGTTACTCACTCACTTGACCAGAGACTGACTGTGGGTGTTTGACGAGATCTTTTTATTTTGGATTTTTTTTCTCACATATGCAACATGCAAAATTCACGTGGCCTTTTCCTTAAACTCAATCAACAAATCACCATGTCCTGTCCTGTTATGACATGCTAAGCACTATGCAGTGTGGGGCACCCTGCACCAGTGTTTCTCAAACACAACTGTGCACAGGCATCACCTAGGAATCGTAGGATGCAGATTCTGATTGTATAGGTCAGTGGTGAGACCTAAGGTTCTAACAGGTCCCAGATCATCCAAGAGCTATTGGTTATTGAACCACAGATTGAGTAGCACATCTTTATGGGGATGCACTATTACAATCCTCTCCATAATCTCAGATCTTTCTTTTTATACTTTTTTAAAGACAAAAAATGGAGGCACGGGTAGCAGTTTTTCTAAGATCACAAAGGCCAGGAAGTGGCATGGCCTAGCAGCCTTAACAACTACACTGTATACATCTTCCATTTACAAGTTTAAATACAAGAAGCACAGGCATCATTTCACTGTTATAGCTACTATACAGTATTCTGTTTAAAACAGCAAAACATGAAGATTTTACTATTCATAGCTGCAATTTTTCAACCCTTGAGATTCTCTTGATTCATTGATATTCTCTTATTCCTCACATGGAGTTACTCCCTTCAGTACCCCTATTCCATTCTAAAGACTGCCTGAGAAGTATGTGGTCAGACAACTGTTGAGTTTCTTACTACCATTTCCACACCAAGCACACTCAAAAATGGGCTGTACACTTCAGAGTGTGTGGCTAGTGTGAAGAAGGGAGTGCAGGGTATAAATTAAGTTTCTAACAGTAGGAAATGTGGTTCTCTAAATCCTTCCTACTTAAGCTTGCTTCTTTGAAGCATGGTCTGTGGGTCCCCACCATCGAGAGCATTACGGAACTGGCTGGAAATACATAATTTTAACCTTCCTTCTTGCCCTGCTGAGCCAGATCTGCATTTTACTCGGAATCTTAGATGCTCTTAGGCACTTTCGAGTTGACACCGGTGATTACAATCACGATTTAATTTCGATTTAATCCAATACCAGCGTCTCTAGGGTAGAAAGCTTAAGGCGATGAAGGGAAACAACGCCTTTTCCTGAGTGCGTGTTTTAGTCTCTCTCCTTCCAGCCCTGCCTCCCAAGCCTACCATCCGAGCCTCCCGGACAGAGCCAAGGGCTGCAGAGACCCGTCACCCGCAATGCGGCAGCGGGTCGCCACACCCCTCCCGCAACCTGCTGTGCTTTATTTACTCCACCGCGCGGACACGCCACGCGGAAGGCCGCATGTGGACGCTACGGATGCCCAAGGCGCAGGGCAGGGGAAGAGGACAGGCCTCGGGCACACAGGACCCTTGCAAATCAGCCGCGGGCGCCACCAGTTAGGGCCTTAGGCCCGAGGCCCTCACCTTTAACACCAAGTCGGTCAGGTAGACGGCAGTCCAACCACCCACCACCACCACCACCAACGACACCGGAATCATAGCGGCAGCGGAGGAAAGCAAGCCCCAGCGTTCTCCTCCTGCGATCCGCAACTAATCGACCGCCGGGCGACTCACAGCCCCAGCATCCGCACAGGAACCAAGTTCTAACGGTTCCTTCGCTGCGGTGCCAAGGTTTCTCGCCGGACACTTCCGGTAGACACACATCTACGGTTAGGCGCGTACCGGAAAAAGGCGCGGGGACTTATTTTCTTGTGGCACTTGGGCTCCGGTTTTGAAAAAACCCGCCTTCGGCCGCCAGTCTTATAAGTGTTTCTTTAGGATTTGGCCCTCTGCTGTCTCCTCTAGAACTGATTCTCATCTGGTGTCTGTTGTGCTTTTAGATTAAGCGGAGTTTTGGACTTTTCAGAAGTAATTGCAGATCCCGACATTGAAGCTAATTGCGTCTGTTTTTACGGGTGTGGTTTTCATATGGCGATATCGTAATAAAAGATCTCAACTGTTCATTTCCGAGTTTTGAGGACTGTATTATATCCGTGTACTCTAATCCAAATACATAACATTTCCATCTCAGAAATTTTTCTTCTAGCATCCCTGGTCATCTACATCCTCCGAGTTTCGTTTTTTAACTTTGTATATGCAAATAGAGTCAAACCATTTTAGACCTGGTTTATTTCTTTTGATATTTAAAAAATCCTTGTTGATTCATTTTTTAAAAATTGTAAAATTTGAGATTGATGTCACTGCTAAAATTTGAAACTCTCGGACAGCCAAGAGGGCTCAGAAGGTGAAGGTGCTTACTGCCAAGTATAAGGACCCGAGTTTGATCCCCAGATCGTACAGAATAACAGAGAACCAACTCTCAAGTTGTCGTCTGACACACATACACGAACACACATGTGTAAATAAATAGATATAATTTTTAACATTTTTTAGTTTATGTGTTTGGTGTGCTTGACTGTATGAATGTATACCACGTGTGTGCATGCAGTTGTGAGCCACCACGTGGATGCTGGGAGTCAAACCCAAGACTTTTGGAGGAGGAGTTAGGTGCTCTTAACTGCTGAGCCATCTTTCTAGATGTAAGTTTTAAAATTGGAGCTCTGAACTTCTGCCCATATTTTTGCACTGACATATCTATACCTGAATATATATTGAGCTAGAGCCATAGTTGAGGACACATTTTGTTTGCACATTAACATCGCCGGGGCCTTTAAATTTCTGCATTCTTATTTTGTAGCATAAACAAATTAGATTAGAAGCTATGTGGGACTCAAGTATCTATACTTAAAAAATATTTTCTATTTTAAATTATGTTCTAGGTTTGTGTGTCTTGTGTGGGTATGTGTGCATGACTGCAGGTGCTGACGGAGGCCAGAGGTGTCAGATCCCCTAGAACTGTAGTTTAAAGGTTGTGAGCCACCCAACGTGGGTGCTGGGAACTGAACTTCACTGTTCTGCAAGAGCTGTATTAATGACTGAGCCAGCTCTCCAGTTTAGAGACAGCATGGAGGGCAGACACATGGCAGACTAGCAGCTACATGGTGGGGAAGTGAAAGGTGATTTAGAGAAAAAGTAAGGAAATCCATTTGTTGGAAATCCATGCATTATGGAAAGCATGCTTAGGAAAGAGAAAGGGGCTGGAGAGATGGCTCAGTAATTAAGAGCACTGGGTACTCTCACAAAAAGACTCGGGTTTGATTCCCAGCACTCACAAGGTGGCTAACAACTTTCCGTAACTCAGTTCCAGGAGCTCCAATGCCCTTTTCTGAGCTCCTTGGGCACTGCACGAATTGGGTGCAGTTACACACATGCAGGCATACATTAAATGTTAAATGTTACACACATTTTATACATATAAAATAAAAATAATAAAATAGTGTTTAAAAAAGAAAAGAGTAAGAAATAAAGGTTATGCTATTCTGAAGAATTCAGAAAAGTGGGTAGACTAAAGGAAAGCCACATGTCTATGGCCCTGTCCAGATGGGGCTGGGATTCCAGACAGTAAAAGTTCATCCTCTCATTAGCACACCAGGTATTCTGCCTATCTCTTTAACGTGTCTTAGGGTGAACTCGCCTTCCTAGAGGTGTTACTGTGATCAGGTGACAGACCAGTGAAACTGGAAAGTTGGGTTCTCAGGCCAGATATTTTTCTTTTTTTAATTGAATTTTTGTAAATTTCATATAGTATATTTTAATCATGTTTAGATCTCTTTCCCTATCTGCACCCTCCTTCCTAACCCCCACCAAATTACACACACACACACACACAAACACACACACACACTCATATATATATATGTATGTGTATATATATATATATATATATATATAGAGAGAGAGAGAGAGAGAGAGAGAGAGGCCTATAGAATCAAGTTTGTCTCTCCAAATGCCCTTTGATGTGGGTTCACCTACTGATGCCTTCCTAGTCAGCCTATCAAGGAGACTGACTCTCCCCCTCCAGCAGCTTTAGATTACCAATAGTTCCTCAGGTAGGGTTGGAGTTTGTTAACTACTTCCCCATATCTATGCTGGGATTTTGTCTGGCATTATCTTTTTTGGGTCTTGTGCATGCTGTCACCATTGCTGTGAGTTCCTATGAGTAACTTTCCAGCTGTCTGGAAAACTCTGTTTCATTTTGGTCCTCAACCTCCTGTTACAATCTTTCTGGCCCCTCTTCCACGATGATCCCTGAGCTTTGGGAGGCAGAGGTTTGATATAGGTGTCCCATTCAGGGATATGCACTCTGCAGACTCTTATTCTCTGCAGTCTGGCCAGTTGTAGGCCTCTCTGGTAATCATCATCTGCTGTTTAAGGAAGCTTCTCTGCTGAGAGTTGAGAAATGCTTTAGTGTATGGGTATAACAATAAGTCACTAGGAGACAGTTTAGCAGAGTAATTGTTATTAGCCTCCCTCCCATAGGCTGTGGGTGGTCTGGCCTCAGGTTCATAGCAGGCCAGAGATTCTTATTCTATTTGAGTAGTTTTATCATAGAGGGCTTCCTGCCATTATAACATAAGAATGGAGTCAGAAGGAAAAAACACACCAAGCTATTAACTGGGGACCAGCTAAGGGCCCAGAGAGTTGTTTTGTTTTGCTGTTATTTTTACCTTTTGTCTCTTTGCAGGGTTCCCAACCTGCTGCTGCCTAAGAACAAGTAAACCAAATAGAAACACACACCCCATCCCCACCGTCAAAGTGAAAGTACAGTTTTACATACGTTGGTACTAATTTGTTGCCTCCTTTCTAATGTTTTAATCACTTAGCCACATATCTCTCAGGCTTCCAAAAAATGACAGTCTTGTCTGTCTTTGTATACATGTGTATGTGTGTTATAAATGACTTCAATTTTCTTTTAATGTAGTTGTGTATAAATTACAGCTATTTATATTCAAGTACCCTGTGACTCCACAATTTTCCATATATGGTATTATGAAGTCTCAGTGTCTTTTAAATTATAATTTTTTAAAAATTTTATGAGTATCTGTGATTTGCTTGCATGCATGTAAATGCAACCTTGTCATGCAATGCCTCGGAGGTCAGAAGAGGGTGTCGGATCCCCTGGAACTGGAGTTACAGACCATTGTTAGTCGCCATGTGGGTCTTGGGATTTGAACCTGTGTCTTCTGCAAGAGCAGCCAGTGCTCTTAACCACTGGGCCATCCCTCCCTTAGTGTTGTTTAACGTTTGGTAATTTCTGAAGTTTAAATGCTAGAAACTTGCAAAATAAAATTACTTGAAGCTTATTTAAATTTCTTTTACACTTTTGTAAATTTTTAAAAGTTCTGAATTTTAAATGTTTTAATCGCTCTAACAGAAGATGACGAACATTGACGAAAACAAAAAATTAACATATATTTACTGTTCAAAAACTTATGAAACCAAAGAAACACAAATGAAATTTTCTTCAAATAATTTTATTTTTGAATATTTTGTGCATACCTATAGAAATTTGTATTTCTAAAGTTCGTACTAGGACTTGGTACACTGTTAAGTTTGATTTGACCTTTGCTGTAGTTTTTAACAGCATTCTTCCCAGGGAGGAGAACATTAACTTAACAATTGAAATGGCTTCTCTTTTGTTAGCCTGAGTCTTTGTCTGGACTACTTGCTGGGCGAGGTACCAGCTACTGTGTGGCTACCCGATAACCTGCGAAGCAAAGGAGATGAGTTGGCTGTGCTTTTCTGTTTCCAGCCTAAAAATTTAGTTATTCAGCTGAGTTGGTGTTCCCATCAGGAACCCAGCAGTCAAAACAAAGCACTGAATTGAATCCCGCTGGTTGCTGGAATTTAGCAGTGGTGGAAGCCAGCTGGTGGCCGAGGAAGAGCTGTGGTAGTTGCTGAGGAATGGCCGCGAAGAAAGCCTGAATTCTGATACTCCAAGGCATTCTTCAGCAGAATACATTTCATATTTCTGTCAAGTAACTTGTTTTAAAATAAAGGACACATAGCCAAGATTTTATTCATATAATTTTCATTTAGTGTTAGGAAACTCGGGAGAGAAAGTTCTAATCTGGGAGAGTTCTCAGCTTAAAACTCCTAATTCTGAACATTTTGCACATTATTTTTTGAGGGATATAAAATATGTTTTTGGCTGAATACAAATATCTGCATATTAATATTTGACTGAAACGGGTCATCACTGTCTTATAAGAAACACCCAGCAGGGTATCTTGGCAGTATCTTTAATTCTTGCATTCAGGAAGCAGAGGCAGGGAGATTTCTGTGAGATTGAGGCCAGCCTGTTCTAAGTAGTGAGTTTCAGGTCAGTCAGGGATACAGGGAGACCTTGGCAATAAATAAATGAATAGACAAGTAACAACAAGAAAAACCCCGTAAAACAAAACAACAAGAAAGAAACTTCTGAGATAAAGAGAACGTACATGAAATATAAAATTGGAAATGAGGGGGTTAGGGACATGGCTCAGTGGTTAAGAGGTCCTCTTGCAGAGGACCTGGTTTTGAAACCCAGCACCCCCCATCTGGGGGATCCGATGCCCTCTTCTGTCCTCTTCAGGCAATGCACTTACATGCAGGCATAATGCTCATAAAATAAAAATAAATAGAAAATACTAAGATTTAGGGTCGAGTGAATGAATACTTACTTATCAGTGTAAGCTGATAGTTTGCTTCTGGGGTTATTGCACTTTCCATTTCTGATTCTGAATTTCACCCCAGGATACACTACTATATGCTTTGAAACAAACCCTAAAATCCAGTGGATTTAAACAACAAATATTTATGGTTTGTTTGTACTACATTCATCATGACCTGTCAGGATGCCGAGGTGGAAAGGTAGCAAGAGAATGGAAACTGATTTTTGTCCCATCCACAGTTCCAGATCAATCGCATTGATCATCAAGGTAGGGGAGGAGGAGTCTTCCATTGGCAGTGAAGTATACCAGCCTAGCTAGGCGATGTTGCTTCCACTAATGCTTCATTAGCTCAAACCAGACAAGTAGCTAGCCAAGCCTAACTTCAAGGAACAGAGGGGGCAAAATCTGGTGTGGAGAAGAGTATGCTAGTAGATTCTCCCTTTCACCTAGGAGGGGAGTAGCAGACAGCACCTGGTTAGCCCTGCCATTATGAGACATTATAAGTGTGCTCATGGTGCCACAAATTCCTTAAGCTTTCTTCTGTTTAATAGGAGTAGCTTAGGGGTAAAGATTCACCTTTATTTAAAATCCTAGTCTTTTTAGGTTGTGGATGATAGATAATACATTTTGGTTGAGGCAGTTGTACAAATGGAAGCTTTGATTACAAGCTGAAGAAAGTATTTTCTGAACATTTTTTCAGAAAGCCTTACTCTAACTTCCCGCTCTCTGCCTACCGCCTCTTGTTTTCCTTGCACTTGGTGCTTTATAGTCGCTTGAATACAATTTGTCCTTGAACTTTTCTTCTACAATACAAAGGTGGAACAGTATAATTGGCTTTCAAGGATCAGGCCATCTCTGTCCTTCCATTTGCATTTGTTTCATTCTGGATGCCCCAATATCAGCACCTTAGGGAGTAGAATAAAGAATCTTTAGCAGCTGTCACAGAAGAAATATGTGTGCTATGAAAGCATTTGTTTTGTTACTTTTTGCTTTTGTGTTTTATGTGATTCTTTTATCTTTTTGAGACAGGGTCTCCCTGAACCCTAGCTGGCCTGGAACTCAATATGTAGGCTGGCCTTGAACTCACAGAGATCCACCTGTCTCTGCTTTCTGAGTGTGGGAATGAAAGGTGAGGCCTTATTTATTTATTTTTATTTTTTATGTCTATGACTGTTATACCTGCATGTATGTAAGTGTACCCCTGTCGTGTAATGCCCATGAAGGTCAGAAGAGGGCGTTGGATCACCTGGAACTGGAGTTAGGGACAATTGTTAGCCACCATGTGGGTGTTGGATTTCAAACACAGATTTTTTGCAAGAGTAGCCAGTGCTCTTAACCACTGAGCCATCTCTACAGCCCCCGACTTATGTGTCTTTACAATACCCATAGAAATTATTTTGGTGACTCTGAAGTTACATCTCAAATGGTTGCCGAGGAACTTAAATGAGATCATAGGGATGGTTCCTGATGTTCATTACATAGGATTGCACTTGATGAAGTTCAACACTAGGGTACAAGGGTTGCTTGGGAAGTTTGGTTCTGTTTCTGGTGTGTGGTGTGTGTTCATGCATGTACATGTGTGTTTAACTTATTCAAATGTTAAGTTGTGTGTGTGCGATTGCATTTACCTGTGCACATGGGTGAATGCCAAACGAGGATGTTGGGTGCCCTACTCTATCACTCCCTACTTTATTTCTTTTAGACAAGGTGTCTCTCTGAACCTGGAACTAGGCTGCGGGTACCCAGAAGTCCCCATCAATTTTCCTGTCTCTGTTCCCACAGTGCTGGGGCTACAGATACACGAAACTATGTCCAGATTTTTACCTGGGTACTTGGGATTTGAACTCAGGTCCTCAAGCTTGCACAACAAGTGCTTTTACCTACTGAGCCATCTCTCCAGTCCAAGATGTTTGTATTATAGACAAACATTTATCATCTTGGGGTTGGAAAAGTGGCTAAGTGGTTAAAAGTGCTACCTGTTCCTTCAGCAGACCCAAGTCTAGTTTCCAAGACCCATATTGGATGGTTCACAACTGCCAGTAAGTCTAGTTCCAGGGGATTCAACACCTGCTTCTGGTCTCATGTGCACGCACACAACACAGATACATGGAGATAAAATAATAATTAAATCTATTTATTTTTTAAACTTTATAGTCTTGGTGAGATTCCCAGAAAATTTCAGGTTGACATCTGGGAAAGCATAAGGTCATACTCACAGGTGATGTATCTTAGGCCTTAAAGTGTGGTTCATTGCTACTTTAACATTCTTTTGTGTGTGGGGGGGTCAGAGAATAACCTTGGGTATTGGATCTTACTTTCCACCTTGCTTGCCACAGAGTCTTGTATTATTCATCATGGTGTCTGCCAGACTAGCTCACCCAAGAATGTCTGGGGATTCTCCTCTCTCTTCCTTCAACCTTGCCACAGAAGCTCTGGGATTGTAGACAAGCACTAACCATATCTGACCTTAGGTGGGTTCTCAGGATCTGAACTCAAGTCCTCATGATTTCCTCACTGAAACATTTCCCCACCCTCCATAGTTTGACATTCTTATTTAAAGATATCTCTGCCTGAAAGGAATATTAACTTGGGTTATAGAAATAAAGGTTCAGTTGGTGAAATGCCTGCTGTGCAAACATGAGGACCTGTGTTCAGATCCCCAGCACCGAGGTAAAAAACTTCTTGTCTCTAACTCCAGCACTGGGGAGCCAGACATAGATGGATCTCTGGAATGAACTCCAGGGTCAGCAGGAGACCCCGTCTCAAAAATAAGGTAAGTGAAAGAGATTGAGGAAGGCACCATATGTCACACATACACATGTGCACATATACACATGCACAAGTATGAATGTGTATACATACATACTCCAATACAAACATAGAAAATGTAACAAACTAGGTGTTATCTCTATGCAGGCAATCTTCACAACAAATTGTATTATTTTTCATGGAATTAAAAAAGTATTTTTATCTTTATTTTATGCGTATAGTTATTTTGCCTGCATGTATGTGAATACACCTGTGTTGCGCAATGCTCATGGAGGCCAGAAAAGGGTATCAGATCCCCTTCAACTGGAGTTTATGCATGCTTGTTAGCCACCATGTGGGTGCTAGAAAGTGAACCCAGTTGCTCTGGGAGAGAAACTAGTGCTCTGAACTACTGAGCCATCTCTCTAGCCCCCTTTACTGGGATTCTTGAGTCAGCTGGCAAAGGAGTTCAACCAGATTCTGGAATGAGGGGTTCGTTTCCTTTCTCATGTCCCTTTAATTTTCCTTGTCTTTCTATCCTGCCTCAGTAGCCTCTATGGACCTGTGTTAAAGGGAAAAATGACTGCATTTCCTGGAGGCTATATTTGTAGAACTCCAGATATTCTTAGACCCTAGTGTGAAAAAAAGATAGTCAAGGACTGTAAGTACAATGCTGTGGAATTACAGGAGGAAAATGCTATTGGTTAGTGCTGTAGTGTGAGTTCATCACTGGTGTCTTAAAACATTTTTTGAAGTACATTTATTGATTCATTCGTATATGTGTATGTGTATGAGCACACCCGTGCCACCAGTGTGTGTGCAGATCAGAGAACAACTTTCCGGGATTGACGGTCACCACGTATCTTGTGGATCCTAGAGATCAAACTCAGGTTGCCAGGCTTAGTGACAAGTGCCTTTACTGACTGAACCAGCTCTCTGACCCCACCAGGACCTTTCTAAGTTGAGCTGTGTTGCCAATATTCATGGCTAACAAACTGCAATTTGGTTCTCCTGTTATTCTCCAGATGTCACTATGCTTCCCAATTTTACATTTCAATTCTTCAGGGAAAAATTATCCTGCATAGAATCCCTAGCATAGGCCAGCAGATACTGCTAAGAGGAGCAAAACAAAAACTTACTCCGTTTGTGTGAAGAATTGGTGGTTTGCACTGGTATGTACTATCATTAAAGAAAAATATCTATGCAGAGGTAACTTTTCCCTAGGAAAATTCAATTAACTTCATAATTGAGGATGTGGGAGAGAGTACAATATATTGCTAGCTGAGCTTCTCCACTTCTCTTCCTATAGCTATTTAGAAAAGATAATTATTCGGATCCACCAAATGACTCAGTGGGTACAGGCACTTGCATGCAGGTCTGACACTCTTAGTTTTATCCCTATAACTGATAGGAGAGAACAATTCCCAAGAGGTGTCTTTTGACCTCTGCATGTTTGCCGTGGTACATGCATGTTTGTGCATGTGCACGTACAAGCACACACACATTAAATAAGTAAATTAAAAAAAATAAAGCTGGTCATGGTGGTTCACATCTTAAATGCCAGTACTTGGGAAGCAGAAGCAGGCAGATCTGTACGAGTTTGATGCCAGCCTGTTCTATATAGCAAGCTCCAGTTCAGTCAGGGCTACATAATGAGACCCTGTCTCAAAAAACAACAACAAATATTTTAAGGTATTTTTTTCTTTTTTATTCTATTCCACACTTTTTTTTCTTTAAGTATTTTATCATTCATTTTAAAATTTTATGCGTACGGGTGTTTTGCCTTCATGTATTTAAGTGTACCATGTATGTGCAATGCCTATGGAGGCCTGAAGAGGGCATCAGATACCCTGGAACTACAGCAACAGACAGTTGTTAGCCACCATGTGGTGCTGGGATCTGAATCTGAGTCCTCTGCAAGAGCAACCAGTGCTCTTAACTGCTGAGCCACCTCTCCAGCTCCTATTCCACTTCTTTCATGATTGAATTAGAAAAAGATAGACCCAAACTAACAAAATGCTTAGCACTAAAGGCTCTTGTGACTAAACCTGTGGACCTGACTTTGATCCTCAGGAGCCACACAGAAGTAGGAGAGAACTAATGACTGCAGTTGTCTTTTGACCTTCACACCTACACTATGGCATGTATGTGCCATTTTCCAAAATGAATGAATGAGATGTAATCAAAACTTTTCAAAAAACTTATTCATGGGATTAGAGAGACAGCTCAGTGGTAAAGAGCACTAACTGGCTGCTCTTGCAGAGGACCAGGGTTCAAATCTCAGTACCCGTATGGCAACTAACCATCCATAACCCCAGTTCCACGGGATCTGACTCCCTCTTCTGATCTCCCCAGGCATTCATTGTACACACAGGTACACTTATATACATGCAGGCAATATACTCATTCATAGAAAATGAAAATAAAAAAATATGTTTAAATTCATTAAAAGAGAGAGAAACAGAGATGGACCTGAAAGTTGGTGGGAAATGGGAAGGGATTTATTAAAAAGCCAATTCAAGCCTAGGATTAAGATTGAAAGTAAGGAGAAATGAAGGAAGAACTGTGGCCGTGAAAGAGTGTTCAGAGATTCATAGGAACTGTGAACATAAGGGAATTGTGGAGAAGAGAAAAGCTGACCTAAGATGTCTACCCTCTATTATGCTTTCTTTGGCCTTTAATGGTCTTTGTTAGTTTCCAAATTTATTTTGACATGTAAATTATATACAATCTGGTGCATAATCTCAAGAGTTGATTTCAATGAATTTTGACACATCTATGTCTTTCATCATCATGCATAATATTCCAGCACCCCACATCTTACTCATCTCCTTTTCAGTCAACAGTTCATCCCTCCCTAGGAAGTAAACATCTTTTGCTTTTAATCACCATAGATTAGTTTTTGTGTTTTTTTTAACTCCATAAAAATGGAATCATATACTATGGACTCTTGTGTCTAATTTCTTCCTGTCAACATTATAACTGTAGAAATTGAACTGTATTTTTTAAATTTTTAATTAAAAAAATTTTTATGTGTGTAAGTGTATTGCCTACATGTATGTAAGTGTACCTGTGTTGTGCAGTGCCCACAGAGGTCAGAAGAGAGCATTGGATTCCTTGGAACTGGAGTTATAGATAGTTATGGGTAGTTGTTAGCTGTTATGTTGGTGCTGAGAATTGAAAACAGATTCTCCGCAACAGCAGCTAGTGCTCTTAACTGCTGAGCTATCTCTCCAGCTCCAAAAGTATTGTTTTACATATCATAAAGATGCTAAATAACTACAGTTTTAAAATTGTCCATTCTATAGTTGATAGACATTTGGTGTTTCAATGTTATGTGAATAGCATCACAATGAACAGTCTTGTTTCTATGTTCTGGTGTACATATTGACTCATTTTTGCTGACTGTAAGCCCTGATATGGAATTATTAGTTCATAAAATGGGTATGTGTATCTTTTCCATTTGCTGCCAACTTTTTTCTAGAGTGGACATTCAAATGTACACTCCCACAATCTATGCAGATGTTCCAGTTGTTCCATACTGTCTTGATATTTTTAAATAGATTAAAAGTTCTTCATTATTTTTAGTTTATGTATATGAGTGTATTGCCTGCATGTGTGTAAGTGCACTGCTGTTGTGTAGTGTCACTGGAGGTCAGAAGAGGATGTTGGATTCTCCTGGAACTTAAGTTATGAACAATTGTTAGCTGCAATGTGGGTGCTAGGAATTGAGCCCTGGTCCTTTGCAAGAGCAATGCTCTTAACCACTGAGCCATGTCTCTAGTACAAGTCTTGACACATAGTCTTTCAATTTAGTCATTTTTAGTTTTCTTTAAAGATTTTATTTATTTTTTTATTTTATGTGTATGTTTTTCTGTGTGTATGCCAAATGTGTAGAAATGCCCATGGAAGCCAGAAGAGTGTGTCAGATTCCCTCGAGGTGGAGTTACAGGTGGTTGTGAGCTGCCTGACATAGGTGTTGGGAACTGAACTCAGTTCTTCTAGAAGTATGGCAAGTACTTTTAATCACTCAGCCATCTCTTCAGCCCTGTCTCTAGTATTTTTGATAGACACAGGCAGAAATATAAAACCCTTTTAGTTATTTTGATTGTTTTAACTCTCCTGTAATGTAAAAGATTCTGTTTGTAGACTAGATATATGAAGTTTTGGAAATTATTAGGGAAATTCATCTGTGCCCTGAGGATTTAGGTATGTACAGATCGAGGTCAACAGTGTAAGCAAGTACATAATTGAGAAGATTGAAATCCTGTGCTATTTTTTTTTTTGACACAGAGTCTACATTTCCCAGACTAGTCCCAGACTCCTGGGCCTAAGTGATCCTTCTGCTTTAGCTTCCAAAGAAGCTGGGACTGTGTGCGAGCATGCCCAGTCCAATGCATGTGTTCTTGAAGTGAAATGTTAGCAAGATAGGAGGAGTGTTTTCTGAAGGAAAGATAAAGATGGCTCAATAAAGACTGTCTAAAGTTGGCAAAACTATCACAAGACTAAACAAATGTGTCTTTATGTTGACTGGTTATTAAACTTATGTGTAACTCATAATCACCCGGTTAGCTTGTTAAAACATGACTTACCAACCTTACCACTCAGATATACTTATTCAGTAGGTCTGGGGAAGGACTGGAGAATCTGTATTTTTGACAGCTTCTCATGTCTGCTGGTGCCAGGCCACAACTGTGAGAGTCACTGAGTTCTATTAAAGACATCCCAATGAAAGGCAGTGTGGAAGGAGGTAGAGTAGTAATTGGATTTGTGATATTATTACTATTTTGGGTCTTTTTGAGATTAAAGTCTTACTGTAGCCTCAGCTGGCCTGGAACTTGATATGTAGACCAGGCTGGCCCCAATCTCACAGAGATCCATTAGCTTCTGCTTCCCCAGTGCTGGAACTAAAGGCATGTGTCAGCACCAACTGTGATAGTACTTAGTGGGTGGAGCCAATAAAGCAATGTTAAACACTGTAATGACTTAGTTTTAAGTTTTTTTTTTTTAAGTTTAGAAGTCAGGGGAGTTTTTTCATTAAGCATACAGGCCCTGTGGTTAGGTGATCTAAGTTCAAATCACAACTCTACTACTACATCAGTTGTGCCATTTTGCTAATAACACTTCTCTAATGGTTAATCTTCAGTCTTCATTGTCAACTTGACTGAATTTAGAATTACCCAGGAGATATACCTATGGGTGCATCTGTGAGTGAGTTTCTAGAAAGGCTTAACTGAGAAGGGAAAGGCTATCCTGAAAATAAAACCATCCCATGGGCTAGGGTCCTGTGCTTAATAAAAGTGAAAAGGGAGAAAGTGAGTGGAGAACCAGCACTCACCTCTCTCTGTTTCCTGGTCTTCTCTGATGTAAGGAGTCCCAACTGTATGCTCCTGTCACCATGAACCCTGCCAGGCCATCCCAGCCACGATGGATTGTACCCTCTTAAACCATGAGCCCAAATAAATCCTTCTTCCCTTAAGTTGTTTTCAGTTGGGTATATTTTCACAGCAACTAGAAAAGAACATTAATATAATTTTTGTTTTTTAAATGTAGATAAGGTTATGAAGTGTTTCTTGTAAGAAATAAATGAGATATCTCCTATAAAACTCTTCTCATGTAGAATATTATTACTATTATTATTATTATTATTTTTTTGTCTTTTTGAGACAGGGTCTCCCTGTAGCCCAAGCTGGCCTGGAACTTGTTATATAGACCAGGATGGCATTGATCTTACAAAGATCTATCTGCCTCTGCCTCCCAAGTTCTGGGACTAAAGGTGTGCGCCTCCACACCTGGCCTGGAATATAGATTTTCAATTGGTTTGATTTAGGGCAAGAACATACTCTTGCTCTGCCTTCCTCCATTTTAGGATGTAGCAAAAAGGCCCTTGCCAGATGCCAGCACCTTGAGCATGGACATCCCAGCCTTTGCAAGTGTATGAAAACCAAGTTAATCTTTATTGTTTATGCACTCTGTACTATCCTGTTATGATAGCATAAAATGGCTTAAGACAAGGTGAAAACTACATTTTTCAAATGATCGTTGGGAATACTTGTTGGCACAATTTACACTTTGTGCAAAAGTAGTAAGAATAAAAAACTCAAAACTTAGCTTTCTGTAAACTGTCTTACCAGGAATATATTAGAAAGTAAATGAAAAAATGTTATTTCATTTTGACAATTCTCATCATCAGATCTAAGAGTATGTTCTTGCCCTAAATCAAACCTACCACAATGCCAATAAAATCTTAACATGAGTTTTGGAGTAGAAAATGTTCAGATCATAGCATGCTTTCTGAGTAAATATTGTACAGTATTCTGTGCATGTTCACAGAGAACATTCCTCCATTCCATTTTAGTAGATTTAGGCAAGAACTGCAAACTGGAATGCAGCTGTACTTGTCACTTGCAGTTTTTCATCTACTTATTTAGTTATCTTATCGGTGACACAACTGAAAATTGCTGAATTAGTATTCATTTAGCTAAAGATCTGCCAAAGGTCAAATACAATGACACCGGATTTCAGAGTATTGATAGAACAAAACAAACGATGCAAAAGTTTACAAGTGTTTTCAGAGCTCAGCAAAAATTTGGCCAAGGAAATTTTTTATGAAGGAAATATGATACCCTTGTTTATTTTTTTTCTTATCCTTTGAGAAAACAGAATTGTCCACTATAATATGATGTATTTATAACAAAATCTTCCGTATCCAATTAGCCACAAAACTAAATAACCATCAAAAGAAATCTGTAGCAAAAGCATTTCATTTTTGTAAATGCAAAGAAAAGTTTCATTTATTTTGTAAACTAGTATTTTAAAATTATTTTGCAGTACAACATAAATAATAGTTTCCATATATAATATAATGACTCAGACTAATTATTTTTGTTTTACAGTGATTCCTAAGTAGAAGTGCATGCTAGAATCATCTGTGAATAACAGAGCTTTCAAATCTCCCTGGTTGGGACCCCAGTCTATATGAGAGGCTAAGACTCTGAGGCTAGGGCATGGACAGGTTCGTGTTTACATGCTCTCTGGAATTTCTTTTGAGTCTTAGAGTAGTTTGGATCATCTGAAAACTCTTCCACTACAGAATACCCACAAGTACTGGATAAAATAAGGCAGGTATGCTTTTCCTTTCATAGTTACCTGGGAGGCGGGTGAAGCTTGGTGGCAGAGTACTTGGCACTAGCAAGGCCCTGGGTGCAATCTCCAGCACCCCTCCTCAAACAAACAGCTATAGGGAAGATAATAAGGCAATCACAGCCACATGTCATTTATCAGTGAACATAAAATCTGGAAAACATACCAGTTAAGGTTTAGACTTGAAATGTTCCCTTCCAAACTCATGGTCCCCAGTGTAATAGTGTTCAGAGTAGTAAGAGGTGATTGGATCATTCAATCCTCACCAATGGATTGATGCATTGATGGATTCAAAGCTTAGTGGGCCATGGGGAGATGGAACAAATAGGTCGCTGGGGACATGCCTTGCCTTTAAAGGGTATATTTTGTTCCCAGCTCCTTTCTCTCACTCTGCTTCCCGACACCCATGAGGTGAGCAGCTTTGCTCTGTTACATACTCTTTGCCGTGATGCACATCATCAGAGGTGCAGACACAACAGAGTTATGTTTTCATAGACTGAAACCTGTGCAATGACAGGCCAATATAAAATTTTCATCTTTTTAAGTTGTCTCCCTTATTTTTTCACAGTGATAGAAAGCTGACTAACACTATCTTTTGGTAATTTTGTTATCCTGTGAACACCATACACTGCTATTTATGCACCTAGGCCATATGGTATGGTATAGCCCAATCTTTCTCAGGCTACGATGAACAAAGAAACACAAGATTAAATCAAGCACCAGGAAAAATGATGCAATCAAGAAAGCAGATAAATGAGATGTACGTGACTCCTTCCAGTTTGAGCTGCAAGAGTAACATAGCATATTTTTTTGACAGTGTGTGTGTGTGTGTGTGTGTGTGTGTGTGTGTGTGTGTTTAGGTATGTAGGTAGGTAGATGCCTGTGGGGATCTGGGTATTGAGCAAGGCAAGTCACTACAGATACCCTAAAGGGATGGCAGGTGTCTGACCTGCTCTGCCTGATGTGATATGAATCATCCTTTCCCCTACCCCAGACCAGAACCAGGTTTTTGGGTTTCATTTCCTTGTTCCTGAACTTCCACAGCCTTCCCACCCTTTACCCCCAAACCCCACCTCTAACTTTCCCGCCTTCTGTAATGGTCAGGAAGCCTCTCTATATAAGCCCCTGCACTGGCTCTAATAACTGAACCACTGACGTAGTCTCCCGGGAAGGAACTCCTCCCGCCGCACTCTGAGCCACCTGAGGTCCCGTTCCATCGTCCTCCATTCTCTGGCATGGCTGGAGCACAACAGCTGTGCTGGAGATGGAGACCCACCCACAGATGCCTTCATGCCACATCATGCATGTGGAAGTCAGAGAACAACTCGTGGGAGATAGTTCTCTCCTTCTACCACATGGGTCCCAGGGATCGAAATTAAGTCATTAGGTTTGGTGACAAGCACCTTTACCCACTGACCACTGAGCCATCTCATTGGCCTGACTTACTATTTTATATTTTAAAAAATTCTAAGGGGCTGGCGAGATGGCTCAGTGGTTAAGAGCACTGGCTGCTCTTGCAGAGGACCTGGGTTTGGTTGCCAGCACCCACATGATGACTAACAACAATCCTAACTCCGGTTCCAGAGGATCTGACACCCTCTTCTGATCTCCACAGGCATTGCATGACATGGGTGCACTTAACACACATGCAGGGAATACACTCATACATGTAAAATGAAAATAAGAAAATATTTTAAAAATTAAATAAGTAAAATGAATATACTCTAAAATAATGGCAGAAGTATACAGTACATGTATAAACTAGCAATATAGTACATTAAATATGTACTATACATGATTGTATATACTATATTTTTTGATACAGGATCTCACTATGTAGCCCAAGATGGCCTCAGATTTGCAGTCCTCCTTCCTTAGCCTCATGGGTACTAGGATTACAGGTGTGTGTCACTATGCCCGTTATATGTTTCACACTTTTAAGTGACTGACAGTTCAGTCTGTTTACACCAGCATTACCACAAACGTGAGGAATATGTCACACTACCACAGTGGGACAGCTGCAACATTAGGCTATAGGCATTTTCCAGTATAATTTTATGGGATAACTATTGTATATGAAGTCCAGTGTGGATGAAAAATGCATTATGCAGCATGAAGTGTTATTACACAGTATGTGACTAGAGTTCCAGGTTAAAACCAGAGGTGGGCCTACAATTCTTCGTGGTTCACAGGTACAGACACTGGTTTCTGCAGCCAGTTAAAGACAGTACTCTCTCTGAGTATAAATAGTTTTGGAGGTCAGGAGATAAGGCTCTAGGCACACACTGGATGGAGAATTAGAGCAAAGAATGTTGTATAAACTTGGGACTCTGGAAAGGCTATATCTGAGTAGAGAGAAAAGCCATCCATCAGCTGTGGTAGAAAACATTTTTTTTCCTGGTTTTGTTTGAGATTTGAGTGAAGGAAAAAATACAAATCATTAGACTTAATAGCCTGACAACTTTTCTCAGGTGCTTTATATTCTGAATTTACATTACCTGCGTGGTCTGGCTGTCCTGTGCTGAGAAATTGGTCTAAAAATGGCCCCAGACTGGGACACTTTGAAAGCTTCAGACAAAAGCAAAATTTTCTTGGGGGACACACTCAAGCCAGACTAAGCTGGGATTGCAGAGGAGTAATGAGATGTTAAGCAGAACCCAAGCACTCCTGGTGTGAAGAGCAGACTGGCTCTTGAGGGCTATGTTCTCAAAGGATTACTTTTATCTGAGGGGTCAAATTTGCTTGCTGAGACAAGAGCAAACAAGTGATGACCTCTGACTTTAGAGGTTTCCAGACTTAGTATTTCTTTTTGCTGTGCTCCTTGAACTCTAGAGCTGATCCAGCTTAGGGGCTAATCTTCAGCCAGTACCTGTAGAGCCTGTATCTCTAATGCAGATGTGAATTCACAGGCCCACATATCCAGGATCTGAAGGGAACATATAGCTGGGGGGAGGGGAGAGAGAGAGAGGGAGAGGGAGAGGGGAGAGAGAGAGAGACAGAGAGAGAGAGAGAGAGAGAGAGAGAGAGAGAGAGAGAGAGAGAGAGAGAATAAAACCCAATGGTAGAAATACTAACAAATCAAAAATTTTATATAAACAGGAAAGGATTCCTTCTTTTGCCTAGGATATAGAAAACTGCTGGGGACTATGATCATCTTTGTACCATGCAATTTTGAAGTATCTTCTTCCATCCCAAACTGCCACTGTGTTCTAATAACCTGCATAGCAAAAACTGCACAGGGAGTTGTACCTAGGCTAAGTTGGACCAAATGGTGATCTGGACCTGGGGACAGGGCTCAGTTGGTAAAGGGTTTGCTTTGCAAGCATGGGCAGCAGTGTTCAGATCCCAGAACCTCCGTAAAAAGCCAGGCACAGTGGCATAGACCTATAATCCCAGTGAGGGCGAGATAGCATGTGGAGACAGGTAGGTCCCTGGAAACTTGCTGGTCGGATAACTTAGCATATACTGTGAATTTCCAGGCCAGTAAGAAAGCCTGCCTCAAAGAAACGTGCAAGACACCCGAGGAACACCACTTGAGGTTGTCCTCTGACTTACACATGCACGTAAGCATGTATGCATCACTGACTGCCCAAGATGGTGATCTATGGTAGTACTGTTTACATGCCTGTTCTTATGGTTTATTCGTTGCTGGCTGATTTTATTTTTAGGCTGCTTAGTCAGCTACGGCTCAGGGAAGATATAAAGGTATATACTCATTGCTTTGTTGCTCTGTGAAAAACCAAGGACTGTTCAAACACTTTGTGAAATTTTGTGAAATTTTCCTTAACCCTTTGTTGTGGAACTACAACTCCAAATTAAAGTTTGTATGCGTACAGTGTAATACTACAACTTTATAAAGAGCACCATCCACATCACATTTTACTTAAGTAATTATTTTTTTCTTTAAAAAAATTTAAATTTATTTGTTTCTATTTTTTGAGATTGGGTCTAGGGTCTCCCTGTAGTTCCAGCTGCCCTAAACTCATCATGCCTCCCAAGTTCTGGGATTAAAGATATGTGCCACTATGTTTGACTTT
Source organism: Eospalax fontanierii (assembly GCA_035773235.1). Lineage (NCBI taxonomy): Eukaryota > Metazoa > Chordata > Mammalia > Rodentia > Spalacidae > Eospalax > Eospalax fontanierii. The sequence goes on along the minus strand of CM069525.1, from coordinate 19,399,444 downwards.
TAATTTTTTAATTATGTGTATATATGTGTTTCTGAGTATGGGTTTGTGCCTGTGAGTATAGTGCCTAAGAAGGCCAGAAAGAAGAGGGCATCAAATACCTTTTGAGCTGGAGTTATGGGCAGTTGTGAGCTGCCTGAAGTGAATGCTGGGACCCAAACACAAGTCTTCTGTGAGAACAGTATGTGCTCTTAACCACTGAACTGTCTCTCCAGTTCCCATATTTTAATTTATTTAGCACTATTTCACTTGCTGAGTTTTCAGTTTGCCTTTGTCTGTTCTACCATTCTGTGTTGAAGCATTCCACATGCAAGGGCCCTGTGGAAACCCAAGTGTCAGTCATAAACAAGGACTGGTCAGTGATAAAGCTAGGTGCATGTGTGTAGTCCCTTCCTATACAATGTCCTGTGGAGAAGGTTCCCTGTGGATCTCAGTGAATATCCCAAATACCCTGAAATTAGGGTAATAAAATTTGAGTCCATTTTAACATTAAAATCCTTTTTCTTTGCTCTAATTTCACAAACCTCAAGTTACCTTCTGATAATTAAGCATCTCCTAATGGGTTGTCTAAAGAAAAAAACTGTACTGATTAGAGAGACAAGAATTAAAAACACACATGCTAGTTATATTTCTTGGTGAAAATTAATCATGAAGTATACTGGGAAAGATCATTGAGTCTCTGATGTGTCGGTGTGAATCACGGTCACAGATAAAGTTCATAGCAGAATATTCAGAGTAAATGGTCTGGAGGGAGTAGCATCCTGCTAGTCCTTCTGGCTGTGTGCCTTCCTTCTCACATCTAGTACATCTGGAACATAGTCTACCCAAAAGCCTACAGTCCAGAAAAAAGGGACAGACATATAAACAAATAATTGCAATAACATATTAGAAGGGCTGTAATCCACCATAAGAAAAGTGAGAAAAATCTGGAGGAGTGTAAAGAATATAACCCTTTACTGTTCCTGGAGATGTTTATATTCCTTCATATGGGTCAGGACTCCTTGTCTGTTTTATTCGTGGACATATCACAGGTGTCTAAAAAATGCCTGGCAGTCAGTAGATGCCTGATAAATATTTGGGTTTATGCTCAGTTTCCTAAACTTAGGCTTAGTTTCACCCCTCTGTCTCTTTTCAGTCTGCACTACTTCAGTTAAGATCCCTGTGACTGATAGATGGAATGTTTTGTCTTATTCTGATCATAGCTGGCATCTAATAAATGGCAGCAGAATGAATACCTGGCTGAACAAATGAAGCTAGACTGGAAGGCTAACAGAACTGTTGAGCTGCATGGCTTAGAAAGATTATGTTTATCTTGGTCTTAGAGGAAAACAGACTTTATATTAAAAACAACAATGATAACAACATAGATTCTACACCAGAAGACTCAAAACAGGAATCAGTGAGGTTTTTTTTTTGTTGTTGTTGTTGTTTTCTCCCCATCTCTTACTGTTGACATCTTCCATTATTCCTTTCTGGACTGACAAAGCCAGCTTCAGACTGTTCTCTGTGTCTCCTTTAGCTGGGCTTCTTGACTTTGGTCTGTTCTTTGTAGTTTACAAAAATAAATGTCTACTTTCTTGCTCTCTTCAGATCAGTAGGTTGGTGGCAGTTTGGCTCACTGAGGCCAGGGTAAACTGCTTAAGACCTCAAGCTTCTGGCTAGGTTTAAAGCTAGTCCATTAATCTTCTGTCTACAGTCTAGGATTAAAAAGGCAGTATCTGAAGTCTATTCTTGTTCTAGAAGATTGCAGAGGTGCTAGAAGGTAAGCCAAATGATGCAAGCTCATTTATGGCTAATGCTGGCCTCTGGTAACATTGTACTAATTGGAGCAGGTCATTTTATTAACCCTAAAAGTCAAGGGGCAGGGAAGTTGACTCTGCCTACTATGAAGCCATGGGAAGGGCAGGGAAAGACGCTTCTGTAGCCAATGGAATGAAGAATTGTGGGCAATCGAGTGGTTGCGATCACTGAGATAAAGTTCTTAGCAGAGTATTTAGAGTAAATGGTCTGAAGGGAGCAGCATCCTGCTGGTCCTTCTGGCTGTGTGCCTTCCTTCTCACATCTAGTACATCTGGAGCATAGTCTACCCAAAAGCAAGTGTGTCTGAAACTAAACACTATGTAGTCTTTTTTAAAAAAATGATACATACATAGATATGATAAAGTTTAATTTATAAATAAGGTACCATAATAGATGGACAGCTGTGATGGGACTCTTCATTGTCTACTTGATTGGATTAATAAATGTCTAGCAGACATAGCCATCCTTCTGCCCTCAGGCTGCCTGTACTCCAGGATAGCTATGAATGGGGCCCAGTGGAAAGTAAGAATTTAAAATATTATGAGATTTTTGGCACTTTATTTTTTGGTTTTTGTTTTCTGGCTTTCATGTTTTTAAATTTATTTATTTTTATTTTATATAAGTGTTTTGCTGGCATGTACACAATGCCCACAGAGGCCTGAAGAGGGCATCAGACCCTTGGAACTGAAATTAAAGGTGATTGTTAGCTACCAGGTGGGTACTAGGAACTGAACCTGGGTTCTCTGCCAGAGCAATCAGTGTTTTTAACCATTGAGCCATTTCTCTAGCCCCTTATTTTTATTTTTAATTATGTGTATGTATATGTCTGTGTGGGATATGTGCATGTAAGTGAAGGTGCTCGAAGAGGCCAGAGGAGGCATCAGATCCCTTGGATCTGGAGTTACAGGAGGTTATGAGATACCTGATGTGAGTGCTGGGAATTGAACTTTGGTCCATTGTAAGACTACTATGCACACTTTAACCACTGAACCATCTCTCCAGCTCCACCATTTTATTTTGTAACTTGATTGTGCAGTTTTGGACTGTGAACTTTGAAGATGACAGAATTATCATGTCTTAGTTTCCAAAGGATAAACATTTTTACTAGGCCATTAGTGAGGCCCATCTTTGGGTATGTCTGGGAAGGAATTTCTCTGGAGGATTGATGGGGGGGGTGAAAACCCACCCTAAATGTGAGTGATACCATCCCAGTGAGCTGGCATCTTGGGCTGAATATGAAGGGAAAAAGGAGAATGCCAATTGAGTTCCAGCATTCCTCTTTCTGTGCTTTCTGGTCTGCCTAGATGTGAACAAGCAGCCTCTTAGCCTTTGCTACAGCAACCATGAGCGGCTCCCACTGCCATGATGGATTGCACCCTCAAACTGTGAGTCAACATAAATTTTGCCTCCATTATCTAGTCATAGCATCAAGAAAACTAATTGATACAACAATCATAATAAAGTAGAACAAATTCAGTATACTGTAATAAAAATTATATGAGTATGAGCTCTCAAAGTATTGTGCTATCCTCACCCTTTTTGTTGACTGTGGGTAATTGAAACTTCTGAGTGCAAAACCAAGAATAAGGGGAGACTACTGTAACCCAACTAACTCCTCCCAATCTGCCTCCTCCTTCTGTTTCTTTCTCTGTTTTCAATTTGAGCGAGTCTTCCTGTGCAGTTCAGGCTGGTCTTAAGCTTACTATGTAGACCAGTCTGGTCTGGAATTCACAGTTCTCTGCCTTAGCCTCAGGAGTGCTGGGATTACAGGCCTCTGCCTTCGTGTTCATGTTCAGTATTACATTGTTGTTTCCTGCTGCGTTTCTCCCTTCATTGCCTTCTCTATGCTCCTGGACATCAGTAGTTTCAATAATGGAGCATGTTGCCTATTTTTTTCAAGACATCATATATGCTATTTCCTTGTCCCAGTCCACTTTCAGCCGCACCTTCCTGCCCGCCTCTTCCAGCAGCTACTCACTGCACAGTCTCCACCCATCGTGGTCAGAGGTGGTTACCTCCTGAATTATGAGCTCCTTCTCTGCACTGCCAAAACTCCAGCACTTGACTCCGTCTGAGCCTTTGTCACAAAGGCATTGTGTTGTTTAGTTGGCTGCCTCTCCTCTGTTCTGACCTCCCTGAGGTTGAGGTTGTGACACTATTTCACTCTCCTGTCTCTAGCACCTAATGCAGTGCCTTTCATATAGGAAGTACTCGGGGTTTTTTTTTTTTTAATGAATATATACAAAAGTGAGGAAAACAGCCATGAATACAGTCTGGCTTCAAGATCTGCACAAAGAAATTTATTTTGAGAACTGTAGTGTATAGACATATCTTTAAGTCTCGGGAAAATGTGATATGTACACAGCTCTTGCATTTTTCAAAATCTGCTCTGCTTTCTGCTGTTTATTTTCATTATACAAATCTCTCTTTTGTTAGCCTTTTGTTGTCCACAAACTACATTTCAAGACAGCCTAAAGGTGACACTTGTAGTCTAGAGAGAGACATTTTCCTGTGGCTATAACAAGACAGAACCTGGCTGTTAATGTTTGCAATAGTTTAAAAGGCGCACCATGAATAATGATCAGCTCTTATGGCTGATTGAATGCCAGGGGACACCAGCATGTCCCCCAAGATAGAGCAGTAGAATCTGTCTTTGTAGGATATAATGCTCCAAGTTATTTGTTTATGGCTAGAAGACTAATTCTTAATCAATGTGTTTCTGAGTGAAAAGAGACCCAGATGTTATATGCTAATTTTCCTTTTTAGAGTGTGTCAATTTATGCAATTCTGGCTGGAAGGCTGGAAGAGTCAATCAGTCACACCTGACTAGTTGTTCTGCATGAAAATATGAACAATAATGCTTTCTCTATGGAATTTGAGGAAGAAAATCTCATTAAAACAGGAACCATTCCTAGTTCCCAATAAAGGGTAGACAAGAAAACTAATTGATTAAGGATTATAAAGTGAGTGATTGGTGGGTAGTATGAAGTGAAGTTGGATTGTGGGGGGAAGGGAAAAGTAATAGAAGAGCCCCAAGTCTTCCAGGGCCCCAGCATATGGATTTGTTTACTTCAGGAGGTAATTGCCAGCTGAGGCCCTGTTCTTGCAGTTCATTTCGGATTCTGGTGATGGGGAAATTATTCTTTTTTTTTCTGATAAGAAATGAGATCCAAGTTGCATAGGCTTAAGAGGTCGATGCTAGTAATTGGCTAGATTTAAGGGTACAGAATTTCATGATTAGATTCTCATTGAGAAAAACCATCTTGCTTTATTTAGAAAATTAGTCTTTTATTAGTCAAAATGGATTTGCTTCTGAGGCCTAAGCTATTTGCACTCATTTCACACAAATGTTTTCTAGGAGCTAGGTACTTAAATTGAAAGAGAAACTTAAGCCAGCATAATAACATATTTAATGAACTGCACGAATGCTCTGGAAAATCCCATCCTGGCTTAACGTTAGAATAGAAATCACTAATGAAGGTGCCACATAGTTTCCACTACCCCCCAAAGACCCAATCATTAGGTTACAGAATATAGACTAGTGTATTTACTCATTTTTTAGTTTCTGACTTGCTTTTTATTTAATACCAATTCCTTTACAAATTTGTCCTGACTTTCCTGGCTCACTTAAGGGCTTGTTTAGAAACATGGAATCAGTTGTTTCTCAAATGAGATCAAAAATCTCTTTTGGAAGAATATATGTGTTTTCTGTGTGCGCTGGGCTGCTGTGGCAAATAGTAATGAAGAGAGTTTGAAAGCTACACTTTAAATACCTGAGCAGGGATGTGGAAAACTCTTTAGCTAGATGATTACTCCCCTCCAAAATGTGTATCCCCTATTGTTTGTGTTGTGACCCTTTATTTCCCAATGCTTTCAAAAGTTGCGATGAAATTTTCAATACAGGTGCTTGGTTATAACAGCCTTGGGGGCTTTCCCTTTGCCCATTTCATCACCCATTTGGAGAGTGAACTTCTCAAAATTCAAATGGGACTTGTTCAATGGTCAGATAGAGGAGACCCAACAGGGCAGAGCCTGAGTGAGGAGATAGGGTCTTTCAAAGAAAGAGTCTAGAGATATGAGATAGGATTTATTAGGGGTAATAATTCTTGTGATTGTAGAGGCTAAAGGACCCACAACAGGCCACCTGCAAACTGGAGACTGTGAGATGTCTGAAAGCTTCAGAAACGGATGGTAAAACCATTAATTTGAGGTCAAAGTCCTGAGAACTTGGTTGGTATGGGGGGGGAGGAGAGAAGGAGAGAAAGAGGGAGGGAAAGAGGGAGGAGGAAGAGAAAGGAAGGGAGGGAGGGAGGGAGGGAGGGAGAGAGAGAGAGAGAGAGACCCTTAGTATAAGTTTTGATATCTAAAGGTCCTAGAACCTGGAGCTCTGATGTCCAAGGGCAGGAAGAAGAGAATATGTCCTAGACTTAAGAGACAGATCAATATGTGCTCTTCCAAGGTGCCCAGCTATTTGTGTAATGTCCACCCATATTGAAAGCAGATCTCCACTTCATTCAGACTGACATACTTGTCTGGAAGCAAGTTTATACTCATAAATAGTGTTTGACTCTTGTTATTTCTTAATGCAGTCAAGTTGGCATCTAAAATTACCACACAAGAAGAGTGGGGGGCGGTTATGAGAGTGGAGGAAGAGGTCTGCAGCAGGATGTGGAGAACTAGAGGACAATGAACTGGAAGGTGACAAATAGCTTCCCAATGCAAATATTTCTAAAGTCTCAGAAGTCCTGGATGGGGAATTTTCATGAGTAGATGACCTGCTGACCATGTGTACCCCCTGCCCGGTGTCACCTAGTCCAGGGTTTTCTCTTACTAGTGGTGCTGGCACCACCCCTACGTTAGAGATCTTGTAAATTAATCTAAGCCCAGATGGCTCCTCAGTGATTTCCAGCACCTGACTGATAGGTAAATAGTTATGGTCAGTGACAGAGGAGCGAGTTCAGTATCTCTTCCCTGAAACTAGGTGGGATACAGCTAGAAAAAACCCTTGACAGACCACATTCTGTCAAACATGAAGTACTTGGAGCAGTTAGTCATGAAATAGACAACCTGTTGCTGTGAGCCCAGTGACTTGCTTAGTCTCAGTTCCTTAGGCTTCCTAATAATCCCCGGGAGCTCAAAGTAGACTCTTCCACATTCTGAAGACAGATGTCATGGCTTACGTATGAAGTATCCCCCTGAAGGTTCATGTGTTGAAGACTTGGTCCCCAGCTGGTGATGTTAGAGAGATGATTGGATCGTAAGACCTATGACCTAATGAATGGATTAGTCCGTTGTTGAATTCGTAGCTAAATGAGCTTTTAGGAGGTGTGGGTCTGGCAGGAGGAAGTACATGATTGAAGATGTGCCTTTGAAGGGTAGTATGCTGGGTCCTTCATGACACTCTCCCTGGTGCTTTTTCTTTGCCTTGAGATGACAAACTTTAATCCATCCATGTTCCCTGGCAACATGTTCTATCTCACCATACATAGGTCCAGAAGCTTCATGTGTCTCTTAACATCAGCTCTTGAATTGCTCTTCAGTTTGTCAGTAGCAGTTGGTTCCAGTAACAATTGGTTGCAACCTTCCAAGTATATAGTAATAGTATAGAAGGAGTTCATTATGACATTTTTCTACTTGTATATGATGCACTGTCTTATGAATTCTCCTTTCTCAGTGAGACTAGGCATTCAGCCCTACCCCAACCCCAGTTTTGAACCAACTGAGTGAAAGGAGAATCCTCTCCAATTGAAGAAACCAGTTTATTCTGGATTACTTACAAAGGATTCATCCCTGTGGAGAAAGGCAGAAATTTCATATGGGGGAACCAGCTCTCTGATCAGAAGTCCAGCGGACTTCCGGCACACACACCCAAGATGGAGACCCGAGGCACCCTGCCACGGCTTCTACCCCTACTCGGCTTTTTCTGCTTTTCCGCTGGACCCTGCTCCCTAAGTCATTGGTTGGTTGGAAAGTAGTTGACTCTATTGGCTTCATCTGTGTCAATCACATTCTTGGAGCCATGTTTCTCAAGGCAGAGAGAAACTCTGTAAATTTACCCCATATGCACTTTGATCATATTCATCCTCCATTACTTCTTTAGTTTCTTGACTTTTTTCTCCTTAGCTCCAACATACGAGAGAAATATGTGATACTTCTTTTTGTGAGACTGACATAATTCACTTAACACAATGATCTTCAGTTTCATACATTTTCCGTAATTAAAAATAGAACTGAGGAGCTGGAGAGATTGTTCAGTGGTTAAGAGTGCTGGATGCTCTTGCAGAGGACTTGGGTTTGCCTCCCAGCACCACGTGGTGGCTAACAACCATCTGTAACTCCAGTTCTAGGGAATCTGATGCCCTCTTCTGGCCTCTGTAGGCACTGCACACATGGGTATACTTAACGTACACACAGGCAGAGCACTCATACACATGCACAGAATTTCCAGGTGATTTTTATCCTCTCTCTCTCTCTCTCTCTCTCTCTCTCTCTCTCTCTCTTTCTCTCTTACTGTTTGAGACATGATCTCACTATACAGTCCTGGCTGGTCTAGAACTGACTGTGTAGACCAGGCTGACCTTGAACTCACGATGCTTCACCTGCCTGTGCTTCTGCCTCTGCCTCTTGAGTGCTGGGATTAAAGATGCATGCCACCATGCCTGCCCAACCTCCCTTTAATTTCCTTGATTATGAAAGTAAGCTCATAGGAGAGGCTAGAGAGATGGCTCAATGGTTGAGAGTACTGGCTGCTCTTGGGGAAGACTCAGATTCGGTTCCTAGCATCAACATGGCAGCTAGCAACCATCTGAAACTCCAGTTCTAAGTGAACCAACACTCTCTTCTGGTTTCCATGGACATTCATGCAAGGTGGTGAACTTGTATACCTGCAGGCAAAATACTCATACACATAAAATACAAAGAAATTTTTAAAAATTATAAAAGAAAATAAGCTCCAAGAAGTGAGATGAAAAATTCATGATCAAGAATTTATTAGGATGGCGCTGGCAGAATGGTGCTCTTTCAGAGGAAATGAATTTGGTTCTCAGCAGCCATGTTGGGTGGTTCACAACCAGATCCAGGGGATCTGTTGCTCTCTTCTGGCCTCCATGGACACCTGCATTCACCTGAGCATAACTCCACACAGACACATATCTACAGAAATAATTAAAAATAAGTGTATTTTCACAAGTGTTTGTTAGGGGCTGCGGCAATGGCTGTCAGTAAAGTGCCTGCCATACAAGTGTGAAGACCTCAGTTTGTATCTCTTGAACTCACAAAAAGTGAGAGTGGTGTTGACATGCTCCTGAAACCCAGCTGTGAGACAGTGGGTGGAGACAGGTGCATTCCTGAAGCTAGTCAGTCAGCTAGTCTAACCAAATTGATGAGCTTCAGGTTCAATGAGAGACTTGTCTCAAAAAATAAAGGTTGAGAGTGATGGAAGAAAGATACCCAACATTGACCTCAGGCTTCTACATGCATGTGCATACATGTGCATAGATGCCTTTATACACACATGCACATACAATACACACACACACACACACACACATACACACACACACACACACACACAAAGAGTAGGTTAAGTAACAAAGTTGAAAGGGGCAGACTCTTTTTTGTCCTCTAAATCTAGTGTTCTTCTGAGAGACTTTCATGACTTATGGTAAATCATATTACTGTTCCACAAATATTCCTCTTTTCCTTTATCACACCTCTCCTGGTTCATGATCATTCTTTTTCCTTTTGCCTCAGCAGCCTGAATGAAAATGGAAGAGAGCTATAATAGAGATGTAGTGCAAATGATAAATACTCTTCTGGTTGTAAGTCCCTGAAGTTTTGCCTATCCTATAGTCACTAACTTAGCCTATCGAGATTATTACAGGTTTTCTCTACCTTGCAAATGGGCTGTTCTTGCAAGTAAGGGGGTGTATTATCCATTGTTCTAGCTGGAAACTGACACTAATTTGGAATGCTGCTACTAATTCATTTCCTATGAGTCTGAGCAGCACCTTTAAATGACTCTAAGTAACCTGGGTAACTAGAACATCAGAGCCAGGATGTCAAAAGAGACTGTGACTTTAAAGCCATTTCTGACTAGCCCTTGTTCACTAAATAATTGAAGGAGAAAGGTGAGAGGGTGCGGGGATGAGGACCAGTCCATGAAAAAGGACATGAAGAATCCGAGATGGAGAAAAATCTTGAATTCATACTTTTATATAGGACTGATCCTGAGAATTAGCTGTATACCTGAGCCTTTGAAGGTTCTTTCTCACATGCTGCCATTCTTTGTGATTCATCCTCTCAGTGAAGGTCAGTCTTTATCCCTAATCAGTGCCAGAAAAAACTTCTAAGTTAATGGCTTTTGGACTGTATCCCAATATTCCATTTTTTTTTTTAATCTCGGCAGTGCAAAACAAAGTCTGCAGTTTATATTGCTTGTCTTTTACAGTCCAGTGTTAAATGATCAAAGAACTTGATTCATGATACTTGGTGATTATTTATGTAATTAATGTCACCCCTTGTATGCTATTAGGGTGAGTCAGTTTCAGATGAGGTAATGGCAGCCTCAAAATTGGATTATGTAATTAGAGACACATCATTGGACTGAATATATTGTATACCTGCCCAATGATTCATATATCATCCTGAAGCAAATCCAGACTTAGGTTATTTATTTATTTATTTGTGCAGGATCAAACCTAGGGCCTTATACATGCTAAGCATGTGTTCTGCCACATAATATGCCTCAAATTCTGAGATTAAATATTATTTTTGAACTTTTAGAATTTTTGTGTGCCCCTAGGTAGAATCAGTGTTACCTCATTGAGTTGCCAGAAGTCAGAGGGAGATTCAGTTTTACCATTATAATCTCAAAATATTGGGTCACTAAACAGTCTTCATATCATAACTCAAATTTTGTATATTTTATAAATTAGTAAGCAAGCTTTGAAAAGAGCTGTGAGTGAGCCCTATATGTTTAAAAAGTCTTCTTGAAGTGAATTTTATATTTGGCACTTCACAAAAGATGCACAAAATAATTAAAAATGATAGGAGAAAGCTTTGTATTTTAGATATTGATGCCTAATGATTCCAAGAGTTAAGACATGACCTCTTTCATGTCAACATTAAGCAGGCAGCCATAAAATCTCTCTGAAGTAACTGCAGGAGAAGTAAAATGTCTTGTTTATATATCTTAGAAGGTTCACAAAGACTCCATTATGTGGCAATGTTAAATGTAACGCAAGTGACAACTCCATCCAAACATATGCCATGTCTGATCTTGCCTGGCCAAGAGCACCTCAACTATAGAGACTGCTTCACAAATATTTGGAGTAGACACTCTCCATTTAGACATTTTTTTTCTTAACGCAGCTTGCCCCTATTCAATGGAGTGGTCCTCATGGCCTAATAGACACCACCATGAACTATCACTACAGAGCTCAGTAAAGGCTTCAAACTCAGTTTTGGCTCTACTATGTATTAGTTCTGATCCTTGAGCAAATTCTTTAACTTCTTGCTCTCAGTTTTTTTTCATTTGTGAAGTGGGTAAAGGTACCAGCATCTTCCCATAGAATTATTGTGGGGGATGGATGAGTGGGGCACGCAAACGGCATTGAATGTGCTTCTGGCTCACAAAAACGCCTCATAAATATTAGCTGCAGTTATGGCTTGCAGTTACAGTTGCTGTGACTTGGAATTCTGTCACGAGTGGGACCAACTGGTCTTGTCGAGACATTCAATTGTCAGGATATCTAGAAAACTCACCATGGAAATTACTATGAGGCCCTTAAAGGACACTTAAGAGGAGGCCTATGGTCTCTTAAAGGACACTGAGGAGGAGGAGGCCAGAGTTTTAAGGAGTAGATTTATTCAACTTTGTTCTCTGGAAGAGGCATGGTTGTAAGCCCTTGGATGGCAATGCCACTCGTCTCATGAATAGACCCACGGTAAGCTGGAAAGTTCTTAACATGGATGTAAAGGTGAACAGTTAACTGGTAGCAGCAGCCAAGCTCCAGGAAAGTCAAACTATGGACTATCATATTATTTCTTATATGAATAGAGCATTTCTGGCCTTGAGTTTTAGGCTAAGAGGATTTTTCTTAATGGTAAGAATCTTCAACTAAAGCCTTAGTTCCATATAAGCTTCAAGTCAACCAAACAAGGATATTAGAATTGGCATCTCCACAGGGAAATGGGGGTCTGGAATTGATCTGGCTGTCCAAGCCTGGTCTCTGGGGTGCTTGATGGAGAGACTCTGAGTCTCAGCATTTCCTTTTACGCTACAGCCTCCTTGCCATGCTGTGGCAGATACAGTTACTTCATCATCATTTTTTCCTTCTCTTTGCTTCCCTCACAATAGAGAAATAAAAAGGTTGTATATTACTTGCACTTTGAGTAGTTTTGTATGACACAGCTACAGTCAAAAGAACATCAGGAGAATGCTTGTAAGTATTTATGTTACTTTTCTAATTACAAAATACCTGACAGAAATGACTTAGGGGACAGTACGGGGCTTGTATTTCTCTTAGCTCATGGTTTCAGAGTGATTTTACTTTGTCATGTAGGAGAAGGCATGGTGATGGGTGCGTGGAAGGACAGCTTCCTCATATGGCGTGGATTAGGAACCAAAGAGCACAACAAAGAGCTAAGGATAATATATCCCTAGACGCTCACCCCAGTGACCTACTTCCTCCAGCTTGTCCTTATCTATTAAATTTTTACAGTCTCCCAGAACAGAGCTACCAGAGCTACATGAGCCTCTGGAGACATTTCAGATTCAAACCATTAACACACTGCTTTCTGCACTTGGGGACACTTACATGATGAAATGATTCTAATAGGCACAGCAGCCATTTTGTTAATGGGTAACATACCCAGTGACCAAAAAGACAATATGACTCTCTTACCAGGATCTGCCAACATGGGCTGCGTTTGCACCAAAACTGTGAAGAAAGCAGCCTGTTTTATCACTGAGAATTTCTATACATGCTTGGGTAACTGATTTCCACATCAACAAGTGCTTGTGCAAGACCACTATTATCCTCAACAAGAAGCTCCACAACATTTCAGCAGGCAATGTCTGATGAAGCGGATTCAGAGAGAGGCCCTGTGAGAGGTATCCCCAGCAAACTGCAGGAGGATGAGAGAGAAAGGAGAGAGAATTGTGTTCCTGAGGTCTCAGCCCTGGATCAGGAGATCATTGAGGTAGAGATCCTGACACTAAGGAAATTCTGACGCTCCTGGCTTTGGCAGTCTCTCCAACTTACAGGTCACTCAGCCTGCACTTGGGATGAATTTCATAACACTATGTGGAGTCGTTTGAATTTTTTTTGCTATTCTTTAATATTTTCAATAAATGAGGATAACGAAAAAGACAATATACTGAATAATGCTGGAAAGGAAGGATGAAAAATCCCTGAAATTTCAATGATATTGTTGAACTACACAAAGACTCCTGGATTTGGGGCTGGGGAGATGACTCAGTCAGGAAAGTGCCTGCTACACAAGCATGAGGACCTGAGTTCAGTCCCCAGGAGCCACATAAAAGCCTGAGCATGGTAGTGTGTGCTTGTAATTCTAGTTGTGGGGAAGCAGAGATGGGAGGATTTCAGGGCCTCACTGGTCATCTGGCTTAGCCTACTCAACAAGCTCTAGGTCCCAGTGAGAAAGTTTCTCAAAAAACAATGTGGATGATGCCTGAGGAATGAAACCCAAGGTTGACCTCTGGCTTCCACACATAATAACACACACACACACAGACACATGGGGGGGGGAGGGAAAGAGAGAGGGAAGAAGGGAAGGAGGGAGGGAGGGAGGGAGGGAGGGAGGGAGGGAGAGAGAGAGAGATTGAAGCCAGGCATGATGGTTCATGTCTTGTAATTCCAGCATTTTGGATGCTTAAGCAGGAGAACTGTGGCAAGTATGAGGCTGGCCTCAGCTACACTGGGAATTCCAGGATAATCAGGGCTACATAGAAAGACCCTGTCTCAAGGCTGGAGAGATGGCTCAGTGGTTAAGAGCACTGGCTGCTCTTGCAGAGGACCTGGGTTCAAGTCCCCCAGCACCCACATGGCAGCTAACAACTATCCATAACTACAGTTCCAGGGGAATCTGATGCCTTCTTCTGACTCTGTGGGCACTGCATGATGTGGGTGCACTTACACACTTAGGAAATACACTCATACACATAAAATAAAAATAATAAAGAAAAAAAGAAAGACTCTGTCTCAAAAAATAATAAAATGCAATGAAATAAAATCCTAAGACTGCTTATATTTGGACTCTAATGATCAAATAAATGCTCTCAAGTTTTAAATCATTGCTAGCTATTTCTCTGTCATAGCCAGAAGCATTCCCAAATTATAACCAAATCCAAGCTTGGTGGCTAGGTTATATACTGAAACTGCTGTTTTGTTTCCTGAATCGGGCCCTAGTTTGTGTAGCCTTCCAGCTCTTGAATTTCTCTCTCTATATAGTGCTGGAGGTACGTGTTCTCAGCTGCTAGCTGAGCCTCAATATACCCTACCCAATTCCCTGAACTATGATGCAGAATCTGATTATGCTGTCCTAGTCACATATCCATACCGTCTTTTATGTGGATGTCCTTCGAGATCCAATTGGACACTGTGGTTTCAATTACTTATCACTCAAGGCAAAGATGTGTCCATTGGTACTAGGATCACCTGTTCTGCATAATTTTGCCTCCATGATCAACCTTCAGCTGAGGTGCTGAGGACACATATAACCTCTAAGGTTAAGACCCCAAATAACTCCTCTTAGTTCTGAGATCTTGTTCTGGGCACTTTATCTCTCACCCCTTGGAAGTTTTCATGCTGCTGACTTGTCACTTTGACTGTGACCAAGAAATCTGATCTTAATCCCTGCATCACATCTGTTCATAAGAGTATTTTGGAAAAGAGTTCTGAATTTTTAGCATCAGCAGATTTTGGCTCTACTCCTGTTTCTCCCACAAGCAAACCCAGTAGGCCAATACTGTTCTTTCTGCACTTTTATTTTCTGTGTTCGAGGAGTGGTGATCATTGCCTAACACTGCCATTTGTCTCAGCAGAAAGTGACGTTTAGTCTTAAGCATTAAATATCAATAACATTATGGAGTATACCTTTAAAAAATTAGTCAGACTATTGAAGGGCATTTCTATAAATACTCATGGTACCTTTTTAATTTGGGAATTTTCAGAATATAATGAAAATTTATTGGAGCCAATTTTAATTGAAAAAAGTTACATCCATTTTCCCTCACCCCCGGATTTTCTAACACACTGGAAAGAAATTATGGAAAGACTAAAAGCACCAAATGGTCATTCTGCCCAGTTGCAAATCTTATTTTTATGTTAATTAAGTGTTTGATCCCTAAAAATCCATTTGACTCTTGGACAAGTCCCAGAGATGCTGACCTCTTGGGGAAGCAACAGAGCCAGATATAGAATGGCTATTCAGAATTGAGAATTCCACAGTTGCACTGATCTGAGAAAGAAGCTTGAGGAACAGGGGAGTTGCAAAAGCATAAGCTTAGTGCTCCCACTTTCTGGCGTGTTAAGATGCCTTCCTTCTTTTCAGCTGGCTGTTCTTCCTCTCTGTTTTTTTAGGAAACATGGGCTTTGACTCTCTCCCTGACGTGATGGTTAGTTTTAATTATCCACTTGACAGAATCTAGAATTCTATGAGAAGGGAGTCTCAATGAGGGATTATCTAGAGCAGTTTGGTCTGTGGGCATGTCTCTCTGTGTGGGGAGACTGTCTTAAGTTATTTGATATGGAAAGACCCAGTCTAAAATTAAGCAGTACCATTCCCTGACTTTGGGTCCTAGACTGTATAAAATATGAGAAAGTGGGCTAAATCTAAACACGGATGCATTCATTCATTCTCTCTCAGCTCTGGATTGTTGATAGGACTAGCTGCTTTGTGTTCCTGCCACCTTGACTTCCCTGCTGTGACAGACTGCAACCTAGAATTGCAAGCTAAAGTAAACCCATTCTCCCTTAAGGTTTTTTTTTTTTTTTTTTTTTTTTTTTGTCAAGGTGCTTTATCATAGCAGCAGAAAAAGATACTAAGATACCTGTTGAATGTGTTTATATCTCTGCCGAGTCACAGCAGTGGTACATGAAGTACCAGGCTCTTTAGGGAATAGTTGCTCCTCTTTTTATGTAAGCTCATCTTTTTTCATATTGGAGTGTTTCTGCCACATCTGTCCACAGACACACTGAGAGGCAAAGCTCATGAAGGACACTCAAAGCAGGAAGTGACTCATATGGGGTTGGTAATAAAGACTGCTTAAAACAGCATTTTTAAAGTTGGAGTGAAATATGTGTGACACAATGTTTATCACTCTAACCACTTGTAAATGTACAATTCAGTGGTATTAAATATATTCACAGTGTTGACTACCCACCACAATTACGTAGACCCCAGACTTTTCCTTCAACTCCACCATAAACTCTGTGTACACTAAACAGATTCTCACTTCCCCCTCCCCAGTTCCTAGTAATGTCTATTCTACTTTCTGCTTCTGTGAATTTGCCTGTTCTAGATATTTTATGTAGATGGATTCATGCTATTTTTGTGCTTTTGTATTTGGCTTATTTCAGTTAGCCTGATGTCTTTAAGATTCATCCACATTGTAACATGTATCTGAATGCCATTCCTGATAATGACAGAATTATGTTTCTATTGTATGGATAAAGCATATTTTGTTAGACATTTGGGTTGGTTCCATCTTTGAGCTGTTATGAATAGTACTTCCATGGACTTTAATGTGCATAGATATGTTTAAGTATCTGCTGAGGTGGTTTGAATGAGAGGGAATGTTCCCCTATAGGCTCCAAGTATTTGAATACTTGACCTTGGCTGGTAATGCTGTATGTGGAAGCTTAGGAGGTGTGGCCTTGTTGAAGGAAGGACATCGTGGAGGGGGGCTTTGAGAGTTCACAGCCTTGCCACCTTTCAAGTTCATTCTCTTTGCTTCTTGCATCTGCTTGAAATTGTGTTTAGTTTTCTGTTTCAGCTGCCTCCTGCCATGACGGACTCTTATCCCTCTGGAACTGTAAGCCCAATAGCTCTTCCTTCTGTAATTTGCCTAGATACGGTGTTTTATCACAGCAACAGAAAAGTAAATAATATACCTGATTTCATTCTTTTGTTTATTTATTCCAAGAATGAAGTTGCTGAATGATATCACTTTTGCATGTACATGTAGCGTCAGTAGCATCAATGCAGATAGTAGGGATTGGTAAAGAGAGGAAACATAGTCACATACAGATAGTTCAAGCAAGGGGCCAGAGAATGGTCAGAGCCAACTACAAGGAAAAGAAAGAGTTTGGAAAGATAACCATGGAGTTTTCCTATGAGTTGCTGTGATTCGAGCAGGTCCTTGGTGAAGGCAGATTCTTTAAGAGCCTGGTGAACTGGTCCATTATAGACAGGGTTGAGGTGTGCCAGAGAAGATAAGACAGGGAATCTATAAAGCCAGGAAAGCAATAGATAGTGGGTAAGGCAGCGCTATGTCTCATGGACATGGCAGGGAGACTAAGCTCTTAGTCAAATGATGGGCAGCTAGAACCCTAACACACAAAACCCTTGATCTTTGGGGTCGTTTTTCCAAGATATAAAATATCTTATAACTTTCCTGCTGATCCACAAAGGAAACTCCTTATGAATCTTGATTTGTGATGAAAGTTGGCAAGATAAGGTCAGACCAAGCCTGCCTGTGCAAAAGAATCTCTGAAGCCATAAAGGCTCAAGATAATCCATCATCCTAGACAACAATACAATTGTAGAACATCATGATTTTATTACACATTATATCTGAGGGTAAATATATTACATGGGTGCTGAGCAAACTTTTCTGTTATGAAGCGAAGAAACACACATCTTAAATTCTAGGTGATGACTAATTCTCAACTACTTGGCTTAAAAATAACTGCAGAGGTCATTCCAGGCCACTGAGATCAGTAATTCCATTCGGGTACAAACCAGGTGGCATCCTAATCCGCCTGACATATAGCCAGCTGGGAAGGGAGTTTACACCACATCTTTGGGTTTATCCCTTGAGCAGACGCAATGATAGTAAAGGTCATCTAGTGATGACAGTCAGAGGAACAGTTGTCTGGGGATCATGCAGGGTAGGTGAGTTCTGAGCTCAGAATTGCATAGCTGCTCATTTTGGGCTCACCGAACATGACTGTTCAAATCCAGAATAGTACAAATCAGGCTTAGCAGGAAAACTTGGGCTTGTTTTTTTTTAATTAGAAGACAATTTTATTTATTTATAAATAGTTTATTCTTTGGAGATGTCATACAATGTTCTTCGTTTATTTATTTATTTGCACATGGCCAAACATTTTCCAAAGGGACCTTCTAATCTAGATCAATACTGTCTGGGGCAAGCAGTGATGAAGTAAAATCCAGCCTAATCTATGCACCTTCTCTTAGGTTTTCTCCTCTGCCATATACTCATCAGCTAGAGTTACACCACTATTCTGTTCAAAAATGCTCCAGATAATGTTTGAATTGGCAAAATGAATAAACTAAGGGGAAAAATTTACATGGTATGAGAATTTAGTTTATTTTCTATAGGGATCTCCTTCATCTTAGTACTGTAAAGCAGACCTTGGGCCTGAGGCTAGAGCGCAGTGGTAGAATGTTTGCCTTAACATATACAAAGCCTGGTTCAGTCTCCAGCACCACAAGAAAGCAAGAAAATATGAAAAAAAAGTGATGTAGACTTCAATAATAATAGACCTAAATGTGCTAGATACGGTATTTGAAATCTGTGAGGAACTCCAGTGCTTTCTGGTTTCTGAAATTTTTTATGCCAGCCCTGACCTTTGGTGGGCTAACCCACCCTCTCTATTCATGCAAATCAGGCCTTCTTATGTTTCGAAGGCGCCTTTATGAAGCCCATCCTGCATTGCCTGCAGTTCCCCGCAGGCTTCTACCTCCTTTGAAAACCCAGTGGCACTTCCATGTTCCTTTTCATCTGTGACTCTAAACTTTCCCCTAGTAGAAGGTAAACTTGTTAAGGGTAGATGATTTTTTTCTTCTTCCATTTTCCATTTCTCTAGTGTGCCTTGAACTTAAGAGATATGAATAGATATTTATAGAAATAATGAATAAACTCATGAATATAGACACAAGTTATATTTAGCACAAATTTTTGGAATCTTTATTCTCTAAATTGGGGTATGTACCGTATATGTTGGGGAAATATTCATAAGAATCTGATTTAAATTCTTAATTTTTTAATAAATCTATTTCTCTTCTTTTTCTTATAAGTATAAAAAGTACTATGTGCTACGCATTTACTAAACCGATCAGTTGATTAGTTAGGTTCCAAGTGCCTCTGAGTTTTCCTGTCTTCAGGTTGGATAATTGCCAAGTTTTTACCCTCTCAGCTATGAAATAGGTTAGTATGCTATCTCACTGGGTAGTTGTTGTAAGGACAAAACCACACAGTGCTGCAGAAATGTCTTGCAAGGGATAAGTGCAAGGCACAGTGATTCTGGGCTAGGAATTTTTCATATTACAGAATACCACACTTTGCCTTATGGGAGAAGACATTGCCATGGAACAAGTTATTAGTCATAATGAGCTCTAGGGATGCTGCATTCTGCTACAGTAGAGTGCGAACCAGTCAGAGAGAAAGACTAAGGAAATTTCTTCCATTAATCATGGTCCCAAGAACAGAACTCCCTTGTGTACCCATTTAATCAAAACAGAACACCATTCCTCCAAAGTGGCCAGTACCCCAAACACACAAGTGAGTTATTTCAAAGTCACAGGAGTTACCGTCCAAAACCTGAAAGCCTATTAAAAATGAATAATGTGTATTTTGTCCTGGAAAGAACAAATCAATACCTCTCCAGTGCCACACACCAGCCCCCACACAGTATGTTGTTTTTATCTAGGAGCAATGGAAGTAACTTCCTTCCTGAAACCTTCCTTCCTTCCTTCCTTCCTTCCTTCCTTCCTTCCTTCCTTCCTTCCTTCCTTCCTTCCTTCCTTCCTTCCTTCCTTCTTTCCTTCCTTCCCTGGCTCACCCAGTTTGCTCAGTGAGAGATCACTTCCACCTTTCTCTTCTTTCAGGCCCAGCTGAGGTGAAAAAAATCACCCCCTCCCCAGTAGCACATCATACATTTCAGCTGGGGGCCAGCCTAGACTTGGGTTTCTTCTCTACTCAAGACAAGATGACTCGAGGCTCGGGTTACTTAGGGCAGCAAATTCAACTACAATCCCTCAGCAGTTTGAATCATTTTAAGGTAATATCTTGAGCTTCTGGTATGTGTCAGATATTATTCCAAGGCTTTTCCACCAGTGATGTCATTTGATTCATTTTGTAAGCAAAGAGATTAGTATGAGAGAGGTTTAAGCCACATGGTTAGTAAATGGAGCTGGGACTTGAGTCTAGACCTTTATGGACCCAGAAAAATCTTGCTTTTAATCATTAGGCCACAACAATCACTGCTTGTGTGTCATTGGATTAAATACTGGGGTCACCCTAATGAATTAGATTTGCTTCTTGCTCCCAGAAATGACAGACTTGTGTACTCTTTTGTCTAACTTACCTCTTTTAGTTTAGGCTTTATTAGACAGAGCTTTGCCTGTAAAGCAGAAACTGTAACATTCTAGAATTTAGGACTTTTTTGTAGGGGTGGATTATGAGTCAGGGTTTCACACTGTAGCCTAGGTTGGCCTGGCACTTACCATTTAGCCTAGGATGGTCTCAAACTCATGGCAATCTTCCTGTCTCAGCCTCCCACAGAGCTTAGGATCTCACTGGAAGATGGGTTAGCAGGTGACAAAATGGGCATTGAAACCCTTAGCAGGTGACAAAATGGGCATTGAAACCCAGCCATTTCTGACTCTATAGTCTCCATGTCTGGTCAATATACTATATTCCTTTCTGGAAATATTTGTTAATAGATTCACCCAAGATGTGGTAATGTGTTTAATGGAGTTAAGTAAATGCATAGTATAACATAATCACTGCTTGAATCAAACAGTTAGGGACACCAGAGACGGGGCGGAAATCACACCACCAATGGAGGTAGAATGTGTGGAAAAGGCATTCCATGAACAAGGTCCCACAGAGCAGTAAGGCATGGGCGTATCTATGTCCATCACATGCAGTTTGTCCCTTTGACATCATTCATAGTGTTGTGATGACCCAGCCGTTGTCAGTCTTCCAAAACCAGTGGATTGATTTTTCATTTCTAGTTTGTTTTTATTTACATTTTATCAAGATTTTGCTCATGTAAAGTGCATGAACTTTAAGTAAATAGCTTAACGAAGGTTGACATAGACACATATCCTTATGAACACTACCCGGAGTAAAACAAATAAGAGGATCATTTCCGTAGCTCCACAAGTTTCCTTCACACCACTTCTCAGTCAATACTCACACTCCTTGCCTGAAGTAATCTGAATTCAGACCTTTATCACCTCAGTTGGCTGGCAAAAGTGTCATACAATGTGTTCTTTTGTGTCTGTTTTCTTTTACTCAACAAAAATATCTCTACGATATTTTGGAGTTGTGTCAGTTCCATTCCATTGACAATAAGCATTGCCAGTTCCTTTCAGGGTTGTCTGATTGATTTCCATTTGTATGAGTATAGCTCAATTCAATCATCTATTGTAATGTGGGCAGACATTTGAGTTGTTTCTAACTTCTAGTTATTATGGGTAAAAGCACGATGAACATTCTTTTCAATGTTTTTGGTAGATGCATCCTCTCATTTTTCTTAAATATAAATCAAGGAATGAAATTGTCACACCAAAAAGTACATGTACACATATACACACTTGCACACAGAGAAAGACATGGTTAGGTTTTGTAGGTGCAGCTAAATTGTTTTTCAAGGTGATTATAACAGTTTGTGTTGCATGAAAACTCCAGTTACTCCATTTTCTTATCAATATTTTATATTTTATACATTTGTAAACATTTTTTAAAAACTAATTTTGAAATAGATAGAAACTAAAGGAGCTACAATCAACATGCAGAATTGTTTATTGCCATAAAGATTTTTTCTTATGCTAACCCTTAACGATTACTCAAACCTTTGGTGATGCTCAATTTGCTCTCCATCACTACTTTTTTTTTTTTTTGCTCTTCTTGAGACAGGGAATCTCTGTAGCCCCAACTGGCCTGGAACTTGCTATATAGATCAGGTTAGCTTTGAACTCACAAAGATCCTCCTGCCTCTGCCTCCAGAGTGCTGGGATTAAAGGAGTGTGTCACCAAGCCCGGTCACCATCACTGCATTTTTGTCACATTAAGAAATCAAAATCTTCCAGACTCCAGGGAACTTTCAGCAATGGTGTCAGCATGCACAAGACCCACGTAAACTCAGAAAAAAACCCAGCATAGAACTGGGGAAATGGGCAGTAGGCCACAACTTTGGCAAGGAACCATTGGCAGCTGATCACTGATGGGTGAGGGTGAGGGAGAGTTGGTCTTCCTTAAGGAAATTCAGTTAGACAGGCTGAACTGACTCCAGTGAATGAACTCACACTGAGGGACATATGGGGATACAAATTTGTCTTGATAGGCCTTAACATGCACGACAAAATGCATGTAGTCCTGAGGGTGGGCTATGGGGTGATACAGATAGGAAGGGAGGGTCCAAATATGATTAAGATGTATTGTATGAAATTCACAAAAATTCAATAAAAATATATTTAAAAAATTTTGCATGAATAGAATCAAGTAGTTTTTGTCCTTTTGAGATTATTTTTTGGTGATTTCTAAAATCGTTTTTCTGTTTACAATTTAATTGATTTCTGCTTATATCTTTACTTCCTCTTGCTTGCTTTAGGTTTATTTTGCACTTATATATCTAGGTTCTTGAGGCAGGAACTTACATTTTTCATTTGATATACTTTCTCTTTTCTAACGTATGTGTCCACTACTGCAGAGTTCCTTTTTTATAACTACTTTATCTGTGATCCAGACATTTTGATATTCTGCATTTTCATTTTCATTCCAGTTAACATATGTACACATACACAGACACACACACACACACACACACACATACATGCAAACACCACACAGTTCTTAAGACATCCTCTTTAACCACCAGCGTTTGGACACGTACTGTTTAGTTTTCACATGGCTGCAAATTTCCGTGTTATTTATTTACAGTTTGATTCTGTTATGGTCAGAAGAGTCTCTGTGTCTGATCTTAATCCTGTTATATCTGTTGAGATTTGTTTTATAGCCCAGGAAATGTATGTGTTGGTATATTTTCTGTGGGCACTTGAAAGCAACATGTATTCTGCAGTTGTCTAACAGTGTTCTGCCAGTATGAATTCGATCCTTTGGGTTGGCGGGCTGCAGAGTATTTCTGTGTCTTTGCAGAGTGCAGTTGCTCTATCAATTGTTAAGGTTTTATTTATTTGATAATGAAGTCTATCAGTTTCTTTTCACATATTGTACAGCTCTGTATGTGTAATGATTACTATATAGTCTTGCTTAATTAAATTTTTATTATTAGGTGATGACTTTCTCTGTCCCTGGTAATTATTTTTGTTCTAAAGTTTACATTATCTGATACTAATACAAAACTTTGCTTACAGTAAATATGTTTTACCATCCGGTAGGCCTGTAAGCTAGACTTTTACCTAATCAATCATAATCCTGTCAGGTGCCCTTCAGGCACTATCCAGTGGTCAGATTGTAACTTCCAACTTCTCCAAAATCCCATGTATGACTTTTGACAAAACGATGAGCTGTGGCTCTCCCATGTGTAGCCTATGCACACACTTGGGTGTGTCCTTTTGCCAAGGGCTTGTCTTTGAAAAGCCCACATGTATTCTCTCTGCTGTCCTTGCTCTCTTCTGAGCACCCCCTTTGTCCCTGCTTAACCCTACTAGAATTCCTTCAGTGAACTCTCTAACAATGCTTCATGAATTGGCTAGTCCTGAAATTCTTTTCAGCTTTGAAGTCACAAATCCTAATTTGATCTGAGTCTAGGTCCTTTAGACTCTAGAACTCCTCAGGATTCTGAGGGTGACAGTGAGGATCTCCTTTTCTGATACCTCAAAATACTGACAATAGCTCTTTTCTACTAAGTCTCTACTGATACCACTATAATTGAGCAGATCAGAGTTCCTCTTTAATGCTCCCCACATAGCCTTTACTGCCACCATGGGTAGGGCACCCCACTACTACTGAATGGTGAGGAAAGTCTGTCTCCACTATAGCACCTGTGCTTGGAAGGCTTTAGTTGTCAATTTAATGCACCTGGGTGGAGGAAACCTCAAATGGGGAAACACCTCCATTGGACTGGCCTAAGATCATGTCTGTGGGGTATTTTCTTGATTGCTGAGTGATGTGGGAGGGCCTTTCCCGCTGGGGGCGGAGCCACCCCTGAGCTGGTGGTTCTGCTTTGTCTAAGAAAGCAGGCCCGAGTATGTTCCGTTCCTCCATGATCTGTGTTTCTGCGCTTTTCTCCAGCTCCTGCCCTGAGTCCCTACCCTCGCCTCTCGCAGTGATCAACTGACCTGGGAAATGGAAGCCAAATAAACCCTTTCCTCCCCAAGTTGGTTTTGGGCAGAGTGTTTTGTCACAGCGATTAAAAGCAAACTAGGACACCACCCAAATGTTGAGGAGGAGGGGTGCCCCGTTGTTGCCAAGTGGGAGTGGAAGATCAGATTATTCATTTGTTCTCTACTGAGAGCAGGAGATGAGTAAAGATGAGAGTCTCAGATCATCATTTGACCTTCTCAGACCACACTTGGAAGGATAGGATTGCTTGCTACAGCCTGAAAAGTGTGGAAGTATATATATACTTTCCCCTAGGTTTTAATTTTTTAAATGAAAGTTAGGATTGAGACTGCAGAATTTTCTATGGTATTTGCCTGGAATAGAATAGCTATTGTCTAAATGTTTTCTGTTTGCTGTCTCTTTCCTGGCCCATTGACTAATGAATGCAGGCTTTTATTGAGGCTTAAAAAAAAACTCAAAGGAGTCTCCAGTGTGCTGGAGGCTTCTCTAGCACCCAGTGTGGGATATGTGAGGCAAAACTAAAACAGAAAACAAGAATTTACCACTGTATTTATTTATTTATTCATTTATTTATTTAGTTTTGGTTTTTTTTTAGACAGGGTCTCTTGTGGCCCCAGCTGGCCTGGAATTCACTATATAGACCAGCCTGTCCTTGAGCTGCCTCCCAAGTGCTGGGATTAAATGAGTGGACCAGCATGCTGGACTCACCACTGTCTTCTTTAGCTGCCAAAGTCCTTGGCCCATCTACTGCCTTCTTTTAACGTTTCTGATTTTTCTTCTAGTTTTTCAAATGTCCAGGTTTTTTTTTTTAGCTATGTTTAGTGAGGTAGGGAAAATACATATTGGTCTCATCTTTCTGAAAGCAAATGTTCTTTCTGTAGAGTGGCTTTTAGATGCTGTTTGATGATATTGTAGGGTCCTAGAGTATTACTACAGAGGTGCCATGGTAAGGAAAGAATAAGACAGAGAGGCCTGTTGAGTGGCCTGTATTCTGGGAGTGCTTACCTAAGATTTAATAGAATATCTTCACTTTAGTTGAGTTTATATATTGGAGTTCTGCCTGAGATATCCCAGATAAAATGATTCTGTTGCTTAAAAGAAGTTGGAAGTCAGTGCTATACACTATTGAAATGTCCTCAGATTTCAACATTTTGGTTTCCAAACTATGTCTTTTACGCCTGGAAGAAGTGCAAAAATCTTTTGTCAAAACCGTGTGTCTTTTTTACTTCGGGCAGCATGGTAGCCATACCATATGTCATAAAAGTAAAGTGTCTCCCAAAGAACCATATATTTGCACACCTAACACACATGTTCCCTTTTGCCATTCTCTCAGCTCCTGGGTTGAGAAGCCTCTAGGGTCCAAATGCTTAAACTAGTTGAATTAGTTCCTAGTCATCTGATCTTCTATGAACACAGAGACTCCATGTCCTCATCTGAAAGTAGAGTTAATAAAGCCCAGTTTATAAGATAACTTGTCAAACGCTAGTGGAACATACAAAAGCTACTTAGAGGGTTGGTGCCTGCAGCCACTAGCCACATATGGCTACTGACTATTTGAAATATGACTAGAATGACCAAGAAACTTTATTTGAATTAAAACATAAAAACCGGGGTAGAGGGTGTATAGATCGGTTAAGAGTATTTGCCTGGTATGCATGAAGCCCTAGGTTAGATCCTCACCACTGTATAGACAAAGCCTGTTTCCCGTATGCCTGTAATCCTAGCCCACCAGAGGTAGAGCAGGAGGAGCAAGTTCAAAGTCATCCTTGATTACATATGGAGTTTGAGACCAGCCTGGGACACTCTGAGACACTATCTCAAAAAGAACAAAACAAAATAAAAGTGATCCTTGATTCAGTAATTGAGAACTTTTAAGTAAATATAGAACACCATCAATATAGAAAAACTATAAATACTATGAAATTGAAATATAGATCAAGTTATTTCTGATGAAACTTCAGTATGCTGCAAGTATAAAATGTACTGGAACATGAAGGATGCCAAATACTGATAATCTTTATATTCATACACAGACTATTTTAGATATACTAAATATTAATATAGTACATTATTTAAAAGTAATTTTGGAGAGATGGCTCTGTGGTAAAGAGCACTGGATGTTCTTGCAGAAGACCTGAGTTCAGTTCCCAGCACCTACATAGTGGCTAACAACCACCTGTAACTCCAGTTCCAGAGGATCTGATGCTCTTTTTTGGCCTTCGTGGACATTGTATGACACAAGTGCATTTACATACGTGCAGGAAAAACACTCATACACACAAGGTAAAAATAAATCAACATAAAACTTTAAAGTAATTCTGCTTAGTTAATTAATTTGGTTCTTTGAGACAGGGTCTCCCTGTAGCCCCAGCTGGGCTGGAACTTGTTATGTAAAGCAAGCTGTCCTCAGTCTCACAGAAATCTGCCTGCCTCTGCCTCCTGAGTTCTGGCATTAAAGCCATGTGCCACCACACCTAGCTTACATCTTATTTGTATTACACAGTGTTGCTGTAGAATAATACTGCGTACGATAGGGGTAAATACACATCCCTTGCTTTTAACTTGGGTGAGGTTAGGTGATTCCTTTGGATAGTTTGATCTGCCTAAGTTATGAAAATATATAAAAATGTTATCAAATAAGTGAACATCCATAGAATATTAGCCAACTGAGATGAGATAGTAACTCCTCTCATAAATCACTGGATCCTGGATTTGCCTCGTTAATGAAATCTTAAAGGCTGAACCAGTCCCCGGTACAATGTGGGAAAGAATGAAGAATAGCAATAGGAGCAGCACTGAGTGAAAACCTAGTGAGCATACTAAAGTTTACATTAGAATTCCTCGGTATCAGGTAGATTCATTATGGTATTTTGTTTTCTGGTGACCTATTCTGATGTACCAACAATGTTAAGGGCCATTTTTTTCCTAGTTTTTAAACATTTTTTTCAAGGAAATATATACCACTTCTAAAACTACAACACTGCATAAAGTGATTATTTTTTATAACCTTCTTGTTTCTTGGAAATGACATGTCTGATTTTCAGAAATTAATGTGAATGAGGAAGGAAGATCCTGAGAGCTGAGAAATCTGGATGGCTGGTCAGCTCCTCCATTGATGCTTTGCCTTTAAATGGTGTGTGATGAAATTGCACATGTGATTTCTGATACATTTGTGATACTCTTTCCTGGACAATGTGATGTATGAAAAGAGAAGAAATGAATGATTTTTCTAAGGGTAAGAGAGACGACTCAGTGGTTAAAAGCATTGGCTGTTCTTGTACATGACTTGGGTTCGGTTCCGAGCACCCATATGGTGGCTAACAACCATTCATAATTCGAGTTCCAGGGGATCTGACACCCTCTTCTGGCCTCTGCAGGCATTGCATGCATATGGTCCATTTACCTACACGCAGGCAAAACACTCATATGCATAAAGTAAAGATAAATAAAAGAAAAATTAAAAATAGTTTCAAATGCAAAATAAACTCCTCTCATTTTTGACTAAAATATAAATTGAGGTAATCCTTACCAGATGACCATTCAAGCATCATTCAAACAGGAAATGGTTTTTGAACTTTTACAGTGCGCTTTTTGCTATAAAGTTGCTGCCCTGAATCCATGTTCATACTGTATCCTCAGATTCCACCAATATTAAGTAAAAAATGAAAAAAATATGCTTATGCTGTACAGATTTTTCTTGTCATTATTTTAATATTTTTCTTTTTAAACTGAATTTTTGTGAAATTCATACAATATATTTTGATCATATTTAGATCCCTTGCGATGAGTAACCCTCTTTCTAACCCCTCTCACCAAATGTACATAAGGCCGTTTGGTGTGGGTTCATCCACTGGTTTCTGGTTAACCTACCGAGAGTCGCACACGTAAACAAGGTTGAATCTTCCTTTCCCAGCAGCGATTGATTGCCAATAATTCCTCAGGTAGGGTTGGGGTTTCTTACTTCCTCACATCTATGTTGGGATTTTGTCTGGCTTGAGCTTACGTGGGACTTGTGAATGCTGTCACCATTGCTGTGAGTTCCTATGAGTGACTCCCTAGCTGTCGAGAAAACTTCATTTTCTTGTGGTTATCTACTTTTTTCAGGCTCTTGAAATCTTTCTTCCCCCTCTTTCGCAATGATCCATGAGCCTCGGGAGGCAGAAGTTTGATAGAGTTGTGTTATTCGGGGATAATCACTCTTCAGCCTCTTGTTCTCTACACCTTGGCCAGTTGTGGCTCTCTGTGTTAATCACCGCCTTCGGTGTCAAGATGCTTCTCTGATAGAGTTGAGAGATGTATTAATTAAGGCAGATTTGTGAAAGCTCCAAGATTTTTGGGTCCACAGGGTCTTAAAAGAGCAGAGATGGTAGGTGCAAGGAGGTGTGGGAAAGGGAGTATGCCAAGACTTATTTTAATTTTAAAAATTACTTTTATTTTGTATGCATGAGCATTTTGCCTGCATGTATGTAAGTGCACCATGTTGTGTAATGTCTACAGAGGCCAAAAGTGGGCATTTGATCCCCAGGAACTGGACTTAGGAATGGTTTTTAGCTGTCACGTGTGTGCTTGGAACCAAACCCAGGTCCTCTGTAAGAGCAGCTAGTGCTCTTAATCACTGAGTCATCTCTCCAGCCCCCTTGCCTTTTTCTTTCTTTCTTTCTTTCTTATTTATTTTCATTTTATGTCTATTAGTCTTTTGACTGCATGTCTTTAAGTGTCCCTGTGCATGCAGTGTCCTCAGAGGCCAGAGAGGGAATCAGATCTGCTGGTACCAGAGTTAGGAATGGTTGTCAGATGTCATGTGTGTGTTTGAAACTAAATCTAAGTCATCTGTAAGAGCATCCAGTGTTTTTGACCACTGAGACATCTCTCTAAACTCCTTATCATTATTTATTTATTTTTCTTCTTTTTGAGACAAGGTCTCCCTGTAGCCCCAGCTGGCTTGGAACTCAGATCCACCTGCCTCTGCCTTCTGAGTGCTGAGATTAAAGTCATTAAAATATTATTTATTTATTTATATTCTATATCTGTGACTCTTTTGTCTGCAAGTATGAAAGTACTCCTGTGTGTACAATGCCCATGGAGACCAGAAGAGGGAGTCAGATTGCCTCAATGGCAGTTATAGATGGTTGTTAACTGCCATGTGGGTGCTGGGAACTAAACCCTGGTCCCCTACAAGAGCAGCCAGTGCTCTTAAATATTGAGCCATCTCTCTTGCCCTTGTCACTATGTTAAAAAATAATGCAATTATCTATGTAACATTTTCATTATATCCAGTATCATGCATAATTTAAACTATATGGGAAGATGTTTATAGGCTGTGTGTAAATACTGCATTATTTTATAAGTGATTTGGGCATATATGAATTTTAATATCCATAGGGGTTCTGGAACTGATCCTTTAAAGATATGAAGGCATGACTTGTGACCTGTGCTGACAGGAACTGGTAGATTGGAGTTGCTTTCCTTTCTAGAAGTTACTATACGTGGGAAACTTCTCAGTGTTAGATGTTCAAATACCAAAATTATACCGAGCACTTTGCTTTCATGGCATATGATTATGGCTACGGTGTTTCCTAAAGTAAAAATATAGACACACTTTAAAAACATTTTGATTGATTTACTTTTATTTTATGTGTATGAGTGTTTTACTTCCACATGTGTAGGTGCTCCCATTTCATGCAATACCAGAAGAGGCCACAAGAGGGCATCAGACCTTCTGGAACTGAAGTTGTGCACTGTTTGCTGCCATGTGGGTGCTGGGAATCAAACACCCCCCCACACACAACACCCTCTGCAACACCCTCTTAACCTCTGAGCCATCATCTCTTTAGCCCCTAGACATGTGTTTTTAACAAAACAGTTTTACAATTTATTTTGTATTTTTGAGACAGGTTCTCCCTGTAGCCTCAGCTGGCCTGGAACTCGCTATGTTGACCAGGCTGACCTCGATCTCACAGAGATCCGCCTGCCCCTGCCTCCTGAGTGCTGAGGTTAAAAGCATATGCTCCATGCCTGGCCCTATGCTTCTTTCAGGTGTGAAAGACTGAAAGTTATAGATCAAAAGTTAAAATGTTGGGATTTTAATTTAGGAAGCCAGTCACTTAAAAGTAATTACAAGTATAGTCATTTATAGGCTGGAGAGATGGCTCAGTGATTAAGAACACTGACTGCTTCTGCAGAGGACCCAGGTTCAGATCTCAGCACTCACATTGAAGATAACAAGTTTGTAACTCTAGTCTCAGGGGATCTGAAGCCCTCTTCTGGCCTCTGTGGGCACTGCATACATGTGGCACACTTAACATTTATGTAGGCAAAATGGTCATACACATAAAAGCAAATAAATAGACAAAAGAATATTCATTTATTTGCCATTGTGATGGATTCTAAACAGTAAAAAATAAAAATAAAAACCCCTTAAAATAAGCATGCCTTTGGACAGACATTTCCCTTTTAAGAATTTATCCTAGGGCTGGAGAGATGGCTCAGTGGTTAAGAGCAGTTGCTCTTCTTTCAGAGGACCTGAGTTCATTTCCCAGCACCCACAGCAGGTGGCTCCACAATTGCCTGCAATTTTAACTCCAGGAGATCCAATGCCCAACTCTTACAGGCTCTGTGAGAGTCTGCATGCATGTGCATATACTCGTACAGATGCATAAATGAACACAAAAATAAAAATAAAATTAACCTTATAAAAAGAATTTATCCCAGAGAAACAACCATTGATGCATCCAGAGATATGTGTACGAGAACATGTGCTGAAATGTTAAAATAGCAAAACTACCTAGAAACAACCAAAAATATTCAACACCTTGGGATTGACTATCTAAATTATATATGTCAGGGGCTATGCAGCCATTTAAAATCATATTGAAAAAGAACTGACTGATTTTAAAATGTGATGATGGTGGCCATATATATATATATATATATATATGTATATATTATGGTCTTGATTATATAGCACATACAAGTGTGTAGAAGTGATATTTTTTTTTATCTTTTTGAGACAGGGTCTCCCTATTGCCCCAGCTGGCCTGGAACTCATTATGTAGACCAGGCTACCTGCCTCTACCTTGCAAGTGTTGGGATTAAAAGTGTGCATCACCACGTCTAACTTAGAAGTGACCTTTATCGGTATACTAATAATGTTTATTTTTCTGGTGGAGTTATGAAACTTTTTTTCTTCGGTCTTTATGACGTCTCCACATTTCTTTCACAATGAACATATACTAGTTTACTATCCAGAAAAAGGTAAATACGATCTTTTAAAAAGTGATCTTATTGAATCAGACTGGTTTTCATTTCATAACTTTTTGAGTTGGAATAGAAGGAAATGGAAGAAGAGAGTGCTAGTCACAATAAATTTAATAGACAATAAAAGGATCATATTTTGATTTTGTATTCATTGCTTGTTGAAAACAATTGACAGTAAAGCAAAAAGAAATTAAAATAACTGAAATAACAGCAGTCTCAGCAACGTGAAGGAACAGATTGCTTGTCATCATGAATCAAATTTCTCTGTAAAATGTACTTTGATGGGCCTGGCATTGTTGGAAGTCCTGGTGGCTCATGCTTTTAATCCCAGAATTTAGGAGGCAGAAGCAAGTGAATCTTTCTGAGTTCCAGGCCAGCCTGGTCTACATAGTGAGTTCCAGGCCAGCTGGGGATACAGGGAGGCCCTGACTCAAAAAAGGCCCAAAATAAAACTAAACAAAACACCTCACTTTGTCACACTGCTTCATAAATTCATAATAAAGAACTTTAATCAGAGCTGGACTTTGATCTATTTCAAAGTGTAAAGGTTCCATTCAACAAAATGGAGATTACTTTGAGATTTAGAAATAAATTATGGAACAAGAAGTCTCCATTTTTCACGACATACTTAATACTATTTGGCCCATCCTGTGTTTCATGGGGCCAAGAATTGGTTGCAACTCCCATCTTCCACCACAGACACACACACACACACACACACACACACACACACACACACACACACCCCATATTCACTTTTTACTGGTGCTTCGATCTGTTCCTTCCCATTATCGTAGCAACAGACAGAAAGACAAGATTTCCCTACACCATATGTTTTGAGTAGGAGTCTCTAAGTCTGACTGCCCTGGGGACTTTGTGGCAAGCACTAATCTGGTTTTCTTCTTTCAGATAAAAATACTTTTAATTTAAGCAGTGACTAAGATGACATTGATAGTAGTTAAAGACTACAAATGGGCAAAGAGTACCACAGGAATCAATATGAAAACTTAGAATGAAGACCAGTCCCAAAGTACCTTTGCTAACTGCTGTTTAATGAGAGTAATATAGATTTTGAATTGCATGTCATATGCCCCAAGTAGAAAAAGAACTATAACAAGCCTACAGAGATGTTTGAAGAAATGCCTAGTGACTAGGGATCAGGATCAGTGAGGTGAGGTAATGTGGCTCTTAGGAAACAAATTTAGCCAATAAAAAAAAAATAGACACAAGAACTCATGGAATAGAATGCAGATCCCAGAAATAAACTTTTATTTCTACAGCCAACTAATTCTCAGCAAAAGCATCAAAAGCATACATTGGAAAAAGGACAAATTCTTAAACTGGAAAAACTGGATATCCACATGTGGAAGGTTGAAACTAGATCCTTCATATAAGATCTGAAACTTTGACACTACTAGAACAAAATGTAGATGCAACACTCCAAGACTTTGGTATAGGCAACAAGAGCAAAGACTGACAAATGGGAGTCAAACTAAAAAGCCTATGGAACAAATAAAATGAGCAATAGAGTGAAAGAAGTGATGGACTTCAGAGTGGGAGGAAATATCTACTACCTACTCATAAGACAGAGGGTTAATGTCCAGAATACATAAAGAATGAAAAAATGAACAAAACTAAGAAATCCTACTTAAGATGGGAAAATGTTTTTTTGTTTGTGTTTTTGAGACAGGATCTCCTTGTAGCTACAGCTGGCCAGAAATTTGCTAGGTTTGATCAGGCTAGCATTGATCTCACAGAGCTCTACCTGCCTCTGCTTCCCAAGTTCTGAGATTAAAGGCATGTGCCACCATGCCTGGCCCAGAATAGATACTTTTTAAAGAGAGAAGTATAAATGGCCAACAAATATATGAAGAAAATGCAAATCAGAACCATAATAAAATATTATCTCACTTTAGTTAGAATGACTATTATAAAAAGAGAAATAAATGAAATAATGAAATAAATGAAAAGATAGCAAAATCAAATTCTTCAAGAATGTCAAGAAAAAAGAACTGTTAATCACTGTTGGTGAGAATGTAAATTAGGATTGCCCCGGAAGCCGGAGGGATGGCTCAGAGGTTGAGAGAACTTAATGCTCTTTGTGTGTACATGGTGGCTCATAACTGTCTGTAACTCCAGTTCCAGAAGATTTGATGCTCACTTCTGATCTCTGTGGGCACCAGGCACACAAATGGCACACGTATATACATACAGACAAGATAATCATACACATAAAATTAAAAAAGAATCAAGTTTCTTAAAAAAGAATCGCTCTGGAGAACAGTATGAAGTTCCCTAAAAAAACAGATCTACAATATAGTCAGCTTTCCAAACTTTGTTATATATCCAAAGGAAATGTTATTATAACAAAAATGAAGAAACCGGTTGGTTGTTTTGAGAAAGGAGCTGACATGACTTTTTAGAATGAACTTTATTAGGAAAGACAGCCTCACAATCATGGATACACATGATTAGGCTTTGATGTAGGAGAGAGTGTTAGGAGACATAAAATCATACCAGAGGCAGCATGAGAGGGAGCCTTGAAAAGAGGGGGCAACAGGGTCTGTGGTCTAATAGGAATATGTGGAAAAAGGGCGACTAGATTTTATTAACGCACTATATATAGGTATTCAAATATTACATTGAACACCATTCACATGTATGATTACTGTGTCAAAATATTTTTTAAAATCTAATCCAATAGCAGTAGCTTCTGCACTGATTGTTATATTGAACCAGACACTGGGCTATTATTTTTAAAAATATTTATTTACATTTATTTTATGAGTTTTTTTTGCTTGCATACATGTATGTATGTGCACTGTGCATGTGCCTGGTACACACGGAGGACAGGAGAGTGTAGCAGATCCTCTGGAACTGTAGTTTTAGGCAGTTGTGAGCTGTCATGTGGATACCAGAGGTACAGGGGAAAATGGGGTCACCTTTTAGGGTTATTAGTCTCATTCATAAAATAAGAATGAACTCTGATAGAAGCTTTAAGACAATTTTCTTAGAATTGAAGAAAAATCCTCAGGCCAGGCAAGTCATAAATCTCAGTAGCTTCCTGGAGGAGGAGAATGGACGGGAGAAGAAAAAAAGCCGTGAATTCATGCCAGTCTACAGCCGGCATGGGGGTTAGACACATGGCAGACTAGCGGCCACATGGCAGAAACGGGAAGGGAGCTCTAGAGAAATAGTAAAGAAGCTCAAAATACTGGGGCAGCCCGCAGCATTATGGGAAGCTTGGTTAGAAAAGAGATATAAAGATGAAAAGGAACAGTTACAGTTTTCTGAAGAATTCAGAAAAGTGGGCAGACTTAGTGGAGAGCCACTTGTTTTGGGCTTGGTTCACAAACACTGCACTACCATCCCATTCACACATTAGGCATTCTGCCTATCTCTGTAGCATGACTTCAGATGGTTCTGGCTTCCTAGGGGTGGTCTTACGAACTGGAAAAACTGGAGAGTGAAGTTCCACCCAGGCCAGAGGTTATCATTCTCTTGACCAGGTTTCTCTTAAGGTTTTTCTTTTACACTGGGAACCAAACCTGGGTCTTCTGCAAGAGCAGCAAGTGCTCTTAACTGCTAAATCATCTCTCCAGCCCCATGGGTAGCTATTTTAAATGAGTTATTTCATTTGTAAATTTATTCTCAGCACCTTTACATGCTGACTATTTATTCTCACTTTACAGATAAAGACTACGAGGTTATAAAAAGTTAAGGCTAGGTGTGATGGTATAAGCCATGAATTCCAGCATTCAGGAGGTGGGAGCAGGCAGATCTCTAGGAGTTTGAGCCACTCTGGTCTACACAGAGAGTTCCAGGCCAGCCAGGGCTACAGCAAGACGCTGTCTGAAAGAAAAAAAAGTTATTAACTAATATTTAAGTTATTATTAGTATGCTACTATAACTGCCAGCTATTTTTAACATGTTATCAAAATGTATTTCTTTGCAAACAAAATAGAAAAAGTTGAACAAACTTTAAAAAAGGAAAAATATGTATGGTTTATATTTTGTATGCTAATTAAAATATTAATAAAAAACTATAGTTAGACAAGTCTCACAGAAAAAATATAAAAGAGAAATGTTTACTCAAAAATCTGTTTCAGGAGGTATAAGCCAGAGCTGTGGTCCCTTCTCAGGAGCTGGATCTGTGGCCCCATCCTGTGAACCTGGAGCTGTGATACCCTCCCATGAGCCATGGCTCCACCTTCCTCTGGTACTGAATTGATGGTGAAGCAGAATGGAGGATGGAGGGCCTCCTGATGTTGAACAGCAGTTTCAGCCTTCTCTGAGTGGCTGCACACCACACAACCCTCTCTCTTGAGGTCCCAGGCTGTGCATGTCAGCTTTATCTCTGTTTTGGGCTTATGGTATGTAGGGCTCTGGCCCCTTGCATGCCCTTCTCTCTTAGTGCTAGGCTCTCAGCCAAGAGCTAGCAGGATCTTGTCAATTGCAAAGCTCAAGTCAACAACTTGACCTTTAAGCTAGCCCAACCACAACTTCCTTTTTCCTGTTTACAGCTGTTTGTCATCAATAGAGGATGTCTCCTGAGAACGTGAATTTTTAACCTCCTGCAAAGCCCCGCCTCAGGGTATAGAAGGCTTGCTGCCTCTCAATAAAATCAGTCAGTCATTCTACTTTCCTCCTACCTAGTGTGTGTGTCTGTGTTGTCTTATGTGTTTCATTCAATCCGCAGCCCTCCGCAGATCCAGACTCGGTCAACGAACGTAGCCAGGGCGCTACAATGGTGGGAACAGGGGAGAGTTCTGTCATTGGCAGATTCTACTCTTTGGAGGACTAAGTCTCAAGAATGTACTTTCCACCTTCTTTGATGGTCAGCTATGCTCTTGACTCCGCACATGATCCTGTGAACCCAGGCCTTGACATTGGTCATTTTCCACTACCAGGCACCAAGAGGTTTTCTATCATGTTTCTATTACTCTTCTACAATCCCAGTGTACCTTCACCTGTGTCCTACAGAAAATGTAAAACACCTAACTGTATTTCTAGAGTTAAAATTATAGTATGAGAGGTTAAAAATGAAAAATAAAATAAAATAGTATGTTTATTTTTATTTTTGTTTTTTTGAGACAGGTCTCCCTGTAGCCCCAGCTGGCCTGGAACTCACTATGTAGACCAGGCATGCTTCGAATTCACAGAGATCTGTCTGTCTCTGCCTCCCAAGTGCTGGGATTAAAGGCATGCTCTACCACACTTGGCTAATAATATGTTTTACATGGCATAAGCTCAATGTAATTTTAGTGAACAAATAAGTGTCTTCATTTTAGAATCAGTATCTAACAAAATGTGAAACTTTCTTTAAACATTTATTTTTATTTATGTGTATGCTTATGTGTCTGTGTGGGTGGGTGCCTGTGGAGGCCAGAAGAGGCCATTGGATCTCCTGGAGTTGGTGTTACATGTGGTTGTGAGCCACTTGATGTGGGTTCTGGGAACGGAGTTGCAGTTCTCTGTAAGAGTATCAAGTGCTCTTAACTACTGTGTCATTTCTCCAGCCCTCAAACGTGAAACTTAAAAAAAATCATCTAGAACATATATTTTTCTTTTTTAAAATAAAAAAATCTATTTTAACAGAATTTATTTATTTGTTATTTTTGTTTTATGTGTAGGAGTGTTTTATTGCCTGTATTTATGTAATTGCACCCATCTTGTGCAATGCCCTTGAACGTCAGAAGAGGGCATCAGATCACCTGGAACTGGAGTTACAGATGGTTGTTAGCTGCCATGTGGGTGCTGTGATTCAAACCCTGGTCCTCTGGAGAGCAGTCAGTGTTCTTAACCACTGAGCCATCTCTCTAGCCCAGAATTTAAAGAAAAATCCAAATTCCAAAAAAGAGTATGCTGAGCAATTGAACCAAGCATCTGCTCTGCATTTCTTTATGTACCAGAACATCTTGTGACCTGAAATCCATATTCAAGAACACTTTGATTTCAAAGTCCAATTCTGCACAGTGCACCATAGAATGTCATCTACTTCCAGTTGTCTTTAAAATGGTATTTCAATGAAACAAATGAATAATAAGCATGAAAGCAGTGATTTTTCTTCTGGTTCTAAATTTGATAACAATTTTTAAAAAATGATGCTATAATGTACTCTGTGTGCCACAAATATTTTCCCTTCTCTTTGATGAAATAAAACTGGGGGGAACTTATATTGTTTTACAGTGTTTATTTCTATTGCATTCATTAAATATGTACTCTTGGCTTACTCAAGGATGATCCTTACAGCTGATTCTCAGTTTGTTCCCATCCTGGGACTCCCTGCCAACCAGATTCTTAACAAACATTGATCAGTGTCATTGTTGTCCTGAAAAGCTTATCCAAAATCAAATCAGAAATTATTTCCCACTGCAATTCAGGACAATAGATATCATGACTAAGAGTCATCTAGTCTACTGGATTTGTCCCCAGTGAGGCGAAAGGAAAACCAAGGCCCTGCCATATGTTCTCTCTTAGGAACATGTGTTCATTCTTCTGGCAGATCCTATAAATCAAATGCTTATTAAAACTTGTTGTTTTGAATTTGGGAAGAAAAATAAACAGATCACCCCGAGGCCAGCATCAGCATGCCAAGTCCAATTCCAAAGCTTTCAAGTGTAATGTGGACATTTATTCAATATTCAGCCAATTTTATTTTCCTGTCTCCTCCCTTTCCCATTCGTTGTGAGCCACTCACGATAATACGAACTATCAGAACAGCACAATGCAAGGGTTAGAAGGGCTGGCAGGAAACAGACTCTGTGTATATTTATAACTGTGTCCTTGGCACCTCCTGAACATTGTCTTTCTTCATCCAAGGCAGTGCTTCTCAATCTGGTAGCAAATGTCCCTAAATTTCACCCACACCAATTATGTCAGAATTTCTGCATGGAGTGTGGGTATAATATTTCAAAATTTTATTTACATTTATTTTTCCCTTTTCATTGAATTTTTGAGAATTTGATATAATACATTTTGATCATATTTAGATCCTCTCCCCTACCTGGACCCTTGCTACCCCCCACTCAAATTCATGTTATTTGTCTATCTATCTATCTATCTACCTATCTATCTATCTATCTGATAAGAGCAGGGGGTAGAAGATGGCTAAGCAGTTTAGGGTAAAGACCCCAAGAGAAAAATGGCTAGTTTTTTTTTTTTTTTTCTGCTGAGATGCCAGAACTATCTAATCTAAAGATGTCTCTAGCTCTGTCATAGGCTGGGGAGGCCAGTGAGAGGGTTTGGTTTTTCCTTATCTCTTTTTTTTTCCTAAAGTAATACACTGTCCTTGGAAGATAAGCTGAGGATGTGACCAGGACCTCCTGACTAGGACCACCTGAGTAGGATCTGGCGATGAGACTTCCTGACTAGGACCACCTGACTAGGTCCACCTGACCAGGACTGCCTGACCAGGACCAGGGTCCTGGACACCTGAAATGCAAACAGGACTGACCAGCCGATCTTCCTTTCCCTTTCTCCCTTCTCCAGACCTTATTAACTCCAGGGAATGAGACTCAGTGGTATCCCATTCCTGGGGACTCCTCCTGCTGTCCAGGAGCTTTTGCTTTCTCTCTCCCTACAATAAAACTCTCCTTTCTAAAACTCATTCTCTGTGGTCCGTGAATTTCATTCTTAGAATTTAGGAGACAAGAACCCGAAAGCCTCTGGCTTGAGGTGGCTTTGGTGGCTGTTGAGTTTCCGGGACCCTAGCCTCTCAAGCTAAGCACAACAGAGCTGAGAAAGGCTCTGTCTCTCTCAAAGACACCCCAAAACCCCTGAATCATATCTATCTATCATCTATCTATCTATCTATCTATCTATCTATCTGTCTATCATCTATCTAGCTAAAGACCTATAGAATCTGATTTGTGTCCCCAAATATCCTTCAGTGTGAATCCATCCACTGGATCCTGGTTAACCTACTCAGAGTCATGTCCTCAAACAAGACTGATTCTCTCTTTCCCACCAGCCATCAGTTGCCAATACTGCCTCAGGTACGTTTGAGATTTCTTACTCACTTCCCTCTGTCTATGGTAGGATTTTGTCTGGTTTGAGCTTGCATGAGACTT
Source organism: Eospalax fontanierii (assembly GCA_035773235.1). Classification (NCBI taxonomy): domain Eukaryota; kingdom Metazoa; phylum Chordata; class Mammalia; order Rodentia; family Spalacidae; genus Eospalax; species Eospalax fontanierii. Next base: position 19,359,790 of record CM069525.1, on the reverse strand, counting down.
GTACATGTTGTCACCATTGCTGTGAGTTCATATGGGTAACTGGTCAGCTGTCAGGAAAACTCAGTTCATTTGTGGTCATCTACCACCTCTGGCTCTTAGAATATTTCTGCCACCTTTTCTGCAATGATCCCTGAACTTCGGGAGGCTGGAGTGTTTTGTTCTTATATTTTATCTTTGGTAATTTTAATGTGCAAAGTTAAAACCTCTGCTTACACAAGTTGACAGAATGTATGAATTTCAGGTGTTGGGGGTGACTATGGAGGGTGCCAATGGGGAAGGGGGTATAAAGACAATGAAGATTAAGATGTTCTGTAAAAAATACACAAAAACTCAATAAAAAACTTACTGAAAAATGAAAACCCTTTGCTTTAAGGGATCTGTTATTGGATTCTTCTGTTTCTTTTCTATGACATGGCCAGTTTCTTTTTTGTTTTTCTGAACCATTGTTATTTTGTTTTTCATAGCTACCTTAATTTATTCATTTATTTATTTATGTTTGATTTTTGAGGCAGGATCTCATTATGTCGACCAGTTTGGCACTGAACTCACAGAAGTCTGCCTGCCTCTGCCTCCCTAGGGCTGGAATTAAAGGGTTGTACCACCACACCTGGCCCTGTGGTGGTCTTCCTCAGTCTCCTAAGTACTGGGATTAGAGACATGAATCACCATATCTGGCTCATCTCCATTTTATATTAAACAAAACAAACCCAATTAGCATTTTTTTTTGTGGTGCTGGGAATTGAATTTAGGGTTTCACATATGCTACACAAACACTTTACCACTGAGCTATATTTCCAGGCCTCATTTGTCTTTAATTTTGGCAGACTAGTAGAAATGTCCAAAAGGTATAGAGACTGCAATATCCCATAACTGCTAGTGGTTAGCACTAAAAAATATTTTATTCTTATTTTATGTGTATGAGTGTATTGCCTGCATGTATATAATTACAGCTGTGTTGTGCAGTACCTATGGAGGTCAGAAGAGGGCATCGGATTCCCTGGATCTGTAGTAACAACTTGTTAGCCACCATATAGGTGATAAGAATTGAACCTAGCTCCTTGCTAGAGCAGCCAGTGCTATTAACCACTGAATTGTCTCTCCAGCCCCATGATTAACATTTTTCACAAACTTGATTTTTTATATAAACGTACATCATTATTGATGAATTTGAAATTTAAAAAGGTAAATTTTTCTCCACTTTCCTCCATAGAGGAAATTATTTTTGTGTATTTTGTGTATCTTTTTCATTCAATTTTTAAACTGTTTACTCTTCAAACTTTTAATTAGCTTTGTTTTTCTGATAGTTTTTTTCAAAGCTAGAATATCTTTCTACAGGCTTTTCCATCTAGAAAACTTCTACTCATCTTTCAGAATCCCATCCAAAGGTCACTGTTTCTTTAAGTCTACCATTAATCTCATAATTGTACTTTTAAAGTATTTTGTTCCTGTGTCTGTTAGACCACCAGTCAATTTACTATGTAGTTAATATGAAACTCTTGGGGTCACAATCCTCATTCATCTTTTCATCCCAAGGTCTAGTTCACCACTTAAAATATAAGAAGCTTTTAGAAAATATTTGTTGAACAAATAAATAGGAGTTGTGCTGGATAGCCTCAGTTGTCAACTTGACACACTTGGGAAGAGGGAACCTCAGTTGGGGAATTTCCTCTATTGGACTGGCCTGTGAATCTGTTTCTGGGGTATTTTCTTTTATGTTGGCTAATGTGGGAGGGATTGTAAGAAAGCAGCCTGAGCACAGGCCAGAGGAGCAGGCCAGTAAGCAGTGTTATTTCGTGTTCCGTGCTTCAGTTACTGCTCCCAAGTTCCTGCTTGAGCTGTGCCCTGGCCTCCTCAATGAAGGACTGCACTGTAAAGTGAAATAAACACTTTCCTTCCCAAGTTGGTTTTGGTCAGTGTTTTACCATGGCAATAAAAAACAACTAGAACATTTGAGTAGCTACAACTGAAAACCTGAATAAAATATGCTTTTTAAGGGCTAAGGAACCTTATGGGATAGGAGTGGGCAAAGAAACTTTGATGTGTTAGTCTTCAAGGATTGAGACTAATTCTTCTTGAGTTTCATTCAAGAATTAAATACGTTTAAGCAAAAATCTATGAAAAATAAATCCAAATTGCCAAAAATTTACCTGTTTTAAGTTTACTTTGCTCATTTCTTTTATGAATAAATGGAACTGATATTTCATCTGATAGACATGTGTAAATAGACATAGAATGGAAGAAATGTGAATAGTCATGAGGTATTATTATTATATTAGTAGAAAAATGAGTCAAGATCAAACTAAGCCATACTTGCTCACTGACATAAAGTTATTTTTTTTTTAATTAAAAGAACCCAGTAAAACAGGCAAATTCAAATTTTTTTCTTTCCTTTTTTTTGGTGAGGTGATCAGGAAGAAAGCAGGTCTGGCACAACTCTTAGGATGGAGGACAACACATCTCACACTGGCCTCAGAAGTGCCAATTAACATCCCTTATATAGCACACAGCCCATGCTGTGTGGCCAAGTCATTTCCTACCCCGAACTTCCATATTCGAAATCAATAGGGCTTTTGAGGTGCAAAGTTTCATCCAAATGCTTCGTATGTACTTTTCAAGGAGATTCTGAGCATTTGTCTAGTGTCTAATTTTTTCCTAAGAACCATGAGATGACCTAAGACCCCATTCAAAGACGTAAGGAACCAAGAAGGCCTCTTGGGAACCAAGTCACTGGTCATGGTATTCAATTTGGAAGGCAGCACACATAGACTTTTCTATTGTGTGTATGTGTGAGTGTTTGTACAAGTGACTTGTTTTTTTTTCTATGGCGTGTGTGTTTGTATAATCTAAACAGTTTGCAAGATTAGCATGGTGCATGCCTATTCACAGTGTAGCTTCTTAAGCTGGAGTTAATTCAGGGGTTTAAAGACAGATTTTTCTTTTCATTATCCTGTAACTGAAATTAGTATCATTTTTCTTATGAATATAGGCAATGAACTGCAGTAAAATTAAGCATTGATCTGTAACTTCACTGCCACTGGTATATAACTGTTTTAGCTACACTGTGATTGTTGCAAAGATAAACAAAGATAAAACACTGATAATAAATTATAAATAAGTATATCTTAAAACAATTATTCAGCATACATATCATTTCACCATATTAAAGATGAAAACAGAGCTGGAGAGGTAACTCAGTGGGAAGGAGTACAAAATAGTAGAAATATATTTAGGATCATTCTAGAAAAGTTGGAAATTCTGTTCCAATCCAAAGCCAAAATTCATTTAATGATTTTTTAAATGAAATTCAGGTCAGCAACTCAAACAGCAATTTGTAAAAATTATTTCCTGTGTGTACATAAAATAAACCTATGGCAGGCATACCATCTGTGGAGTCATTTCTGTCTTTCACCTTTATATGGGTTCTGGGGATCAAACTCAGGTCATCAGGCTTGCATGTCAAGTGCTTTTATGTACTAAGCCATCTTACCAGCTCTCAAATAATAATCGTTAAAATCAAACCTAAGATAATCCAATCTAAGGTATTCTAAATTTAAAAGTCTTTGTTTTCCATAGTTTAATCATTATGTTTCTGTAAACACAGAAAACTTCTATATGTACAGTAAAAGGACTGCAATTCATTACATACAGCAGTGTAAACTCTGAACTCAGGTGTTTCAGGCAGTGTTCACTGGTGTACCATAGTGTGAAGGCATACAGTGCAAAGTGCACAGTTGCATGTTCACAACCAATGCTATAGTGCAATCACACTGCGCAGCATGGATGAGCACTACCAGAAACAGCTTAGACTCAGTGTGCATTTGATTTTGAATTAGGTTTTGGGCTATCACATATTCAGAAGCCTTTATTATTGCCAAATTTTTCATGACTCTCCCAAAGTTAGGTACATGATTCCCATGCCAAGGCCCACAGTTAAAAAAGCTATAGCAGAGAAATGTTTTTTTTTTCTTTTTAGTATTTTGAGACGGGGTCTCATATAGTCCAGCCTGGCCTTGAAGTTGCTATGACCTTGAATTCCTGAGCCTCCTCGTGTATGCTAGGCAAGTGCTGTACCACTGAGCTATAGGAATGGGCCATTCGATCAGCATTTTGGAAACTCTGTAAAGTCACTAAGGCTTCTCTTCAAATAACAGTTCATGTAGGGGGCAATACCTGCAATAGATCATAACATGGCTGTCTTGCTGGAAGTGAGACCCTTAAACACAAACCCCCAACTTCATAAGTTGGCCCTGTTCAGTGTCAGAGGACCAAAGTCTATGATGGACTGTACCTGTAGTTTTGGATGGAGCCAAAGAGGGCAACAGAATAGACGATGAAGAGAAAAAAAATTACAGAGTTAGATATAGAGAAGTATAGAATGCCAGCTTACAACAACAAAAGAGACAAAATTCAACAAAAGATAAACTGTCTTAGAGACAAATTTTTATGCCTGTGGGGAGCAGGATTTTTTTAGAAATTGGAGACAGGTTTTGGTATTGGTGGTTGTAGAAAGTCGATACTTTATTGTGAGCATCCAGTTTGCTGGTTAGAGTTGAGAGAAAAACATGTGAAGAGCTTGGTCTTGTTGCATCAGGACTTAGAGAACAGAGAGGGTTCGCTCAACCCCATGCTGGGCATTAGATGAGGGTTCATGGTGGAAATGAACCATGAAGAGAGCCTGGTTTGATGACAACCTCTTTCATCCTCATATATACTACTGGGGAATTGCCGCCCAGATTTCCTTTTCTGGCTGGTACACTCATGCCCCTAGCCCTGGCTGCTGAGAATGTTGCTTGTCCTTGTTCCGAAGAGTTGTTATTCCCCTAACAGTGTCCCTAGCACTGCAACACTTCCTTTCTCCCCAGGAGAGTGCCTGACTTCAGATTGCCAGTATAGATGCGTTATTGTCCAGATGCCGTTTGTGTGCCAGAGCTCTCTGCTGCATCCAACTGAAGCTAGCCTGCCGAAATCACACCCTCTGCGAAGGTCCTGCTTCCCTCACACAGCACTCCCAAGACACACAATGAGAATCCTTATGTCAGGCTCTGTGGCGAGGGCATCTTCATCGTTTGAAAGTAGACAACTCATAGCTCTCAGAATTATAGCAGGAATTAAACAAGAAGATGGACCTATAATTTAAAAACATGTGAATTATATCAGTTTCCCAGGACTGGAGAGATGGCTCAGGCGTTAAGAGCATTGGCTGCTCTTGCAGATGACCTGGGTTTAGTTCACAGCACCCACATGGAGGCTAACAACTATCTGTATTTCTAGCTGCAGGGGGGATCCGATATCCTCTTCTGGCTTCCGGGGCATTGTGCACGTGTGTACACTTACATACATGCAGGCCAAACACTCATAACACATAAAATAAAAATAATAAATATGTTTTAAAAATCTGTTTCTTCTGCTCATCTTCACTCCCAATGTCATTAAAGGACTACAGTTTTCTTGTCTTTTTGAAAAGATCACCTCCTACTTCTCACATATAGGAGAGAAATGAAATATAAAATAAGCATGTGTTTGAATGTCAAGAGGCTGTATCATCTGATGGGTAGTTGGAGACTGTGGAGTCAGGATGTCTGGGGGTGGTCACTTCTGCTCCTCCAATGGCAAGCACTATGACCTTCAGCAACTCATGGAATTCCTTAGTGTCTCACTCTCTACATTAGAAGATGAGGAAAGTATCAGTAAAACCTACCTTAAAAGATTATCTAATGGAATAATTGATGTAACCAGGTAAGACACATTGTTCAACATAGAAACGCTAGCTATGTTTCAGACCTATGGACACTGTGGGCTCTTTTCCAGCCTATTCCTTTCTTGTGAATTTGTTTATAACTGAAAGTCTCCAGATCCTTTTCTCCCATAACTTTCACTGTTATCCTTTTGTTAAAAATGTAAACTCATAATTTTATGCACATTTGTGCATGTTTGTGTATATTCATAGCCACATGGAGGCCAGAAACCACTGGTTTCATCCTCAGAAGCATCATCTACCCCCTTTGAGACAAGGCTTCCCTTTGGCTTGGAGCTCACCAATTATGTTAGACTGGCTAGTCAGTGAGCTGCAGGGACCCTCTGGTCTCCACTCCCCCTGGTTCTGGGATGACAGGCGTATTCCAACACACCTGGCATTTTCATGTGGGTTCTGGAGATCAGGTTTAAATCCTCTTACTTGCCAGAGAAACACATTCCCGACTGAGTTATCTCCCTGGCTCTTATTAAGATTCTTTTTAAAAGACTTAAATGATCTTTTAGTACATTTTAATTTATTGTGTGTGTGCATGTGTGTAAGTGCTTGTGGCTGCCATGTTGCATGTCAACTTTTGGGAATCCATTCTCTTCTTCCAACATGTGGACTACCAGGATTGAATTTACAAGTTTGGTGGCAGGAGTCTTTACCTTCTGAGCCCCCTTATTAAATTTCTTTATCATTTAATTTTGCTTTTAAAGAAGGAATTTGAATAATTAAAATGAGATTGCTTTGGTTGAGTGAAGCAAGCAATATTAAAAAGAATATTTATTATTTGTATGTGTATGAGTGTATTGTCTGCATGTGTGCACCCATATCATGCAGTGCCCTTGGAGGTCAGAAGAGGGCATTGGATCTCATAGAACTGGAGCTACAGAGTGCTATTAGCTGCCGTGTGGGTGCTGGCAAGTGAACCTGTGTCCTCTGTAAAAGAAGTCACTGCTCTTAACTGATGAGCTAACTCTCCAGCCTGAAGCAAACAATCTTTAAATACAGAGAGTCAGTGGATCTTGTGCATTTACTGTCCATCAGGCAAAAAAAACCCCAAAGTATAATAAAAGTTAAGAATAATGGAACAGAAATTGAGACCATATCTCAAATGTAGCCTGGTATAATTTAGTGAGTATTCTGGTTATGTTTTGGAACTAATGCTTTTTTAGCAATTACTTTCATTTCATACAATCCAGTGAGATTTAAGGAGAGAATGTATGCTTTGTTTCTCATTTAGTAAAAATTTTCTTGGAGACGATAAGCTAGAAAAGAGCTGCTTTACTGTAGGAATGGGAAAGTGAACCAACTACAGCCTGAATTTCTCTAATCTGAAATGCTTGGGATCACAAATATTTCAGATTTTAGAGTTTTTCAAATTTCAGAATATTTGCATACCTGATCCTACTCCACATAAAACCCCCAAATTCTCCCAAATCCAAAACCCAGAAGAGGTTTGGACTTTAGACTTTTGGTTTAGGGATGTTCAATCTCTAATTCCATATTCAGGAACACTAATCTATATAAATGTAGTCTACCAAGCTTTCTTTAGAGTGGTCTATAAGAGGAATAACTTGGGCAGGAGATGTCCTCCTGTCATCTACAGTGGTGACGTTATAGATGCAGGGGTATTGACTGAAAATATAATGGGTCTGCTACTGTAGCAGTCAAACTCCACAAACAGGGAAGCTCAAAGAGCAGAACGTTGTTGTTTCATGATTCTGGAGACTAGATGTTCAAGATTGAGGTGTGGGCAGGCCTGGTTGCTTCTGTGGTTGTGAAAAAGAATGTCTCATACCTGTTACCTTGCTTTGCTGGCGTCCTTTGTCTTATATAAGTGTTACTCTGATCTTTGCCTTAATGTTCTCATGGTAATCCATGCTCTTGTCTATGTCCAAGTTTCTCCTTTTATAAGGACAGTAGTCATGTTGGAATAGAACTCACCTGACTCCAGCGTGATCTCATTAACAAATTATATGTGTGATTCTATTTTCAAATAAGGTCTAGGGGTTGGGACTGAAACATATGAATTTTGTAGGGAATACAACTTCACCTATAACATCTATTAATAGGAAATGTACCAATTTTTATTTTAAGGACTGGATGCCCTAAGAGACAGATTGCTGATGAGTAAACTTCTGATAAGCTGATTCTGATACAATGACTTCAGAGTCAGCAAACATTTTTCATGCTCTTTTCCTAACTGTGCTGGATAGAGGCCATAGGTGAAGGTGCAGTCTCAGATGCAGTGAAGACCCTAGGATACAGTAGAAATGTCATGGCTGAAGGATGACCACCAAGGACAGAAGCAGTTGTGGCATGGAGTAGGCCCAAGCCTACTAGACAATCGGCTTGTGCTGTGGATGGCAGAGCCTGAAAAGCAGAGCTACCCAAGCCCTTTGGAGACCAGGAGATCCCGACTCAATCTCAGATGTCTACACTGCTAGACTTTGATTTTGCTTAAGTGTGCTCTGATTCTTTCCTCTTGAAATAAGACAGCATGTAACTTGCTTTGTATTTTATAGGAGCCTCCAGTTAAGAGGCTTTTAAAAGACACCTTGAACTTTCAAAGTATTTGAACTTCTTAAAGAGTCTGGGACTTTTTAAATTGTACTATTCTTTATACTACCTTTTCTATTGTGATATTACTGTAAACATGAGATCTTGGGGACAAGGAGTGGAAAGTTATAGTTTAATAGTAATGTGTCAAGTTGACAAGCAGTCACTTGTGCTGGATTGTCAACTTGTGTTAAATTGTGCTGATGGTCAGTTGTCAGTTGTCAAGTTGACACACCTGGGAAGAGGGAAGCTCAGTTGGGGAATTTCCTCTATTGTATTGACTTGTGGGCATGTCTATGAGGCATTTTCTTGATTGTTGAGTGATGTGGGAGGGCCCAGCCTACTGTAGGGTGGTACCACTCCTGAGCAGGTGGTCCTGGATTGTATAAGAAAGCAGGCTGAGTGTGGGCTAGAGTAGTAGACCAGTAACCCGCATTCCTTCCTGATCTGTGCTTTGGTTTCTGTCTCCAGGTTCCTGCTTCGAGTTCCTCCCTTGGCATCCTTCCATGATGGACGATAAGCTGTCAGGTGAAATAAACTGTTTTCTCCCCAGGTTGCTTTGGTCATGGTGTTTATCACAGCAATAGAGAAACTGAAATAGAACCCTCGCCTAAGTGAGCTCTTCCTCTCTTTGGTATAAGGACTTGCCCTGTTACCTAATTTACTAAATCTTTTCATGCTAGTGCATATACTTCTGTCGAAGGCTATTCCTGGTTCCCACTGCTTCTTCATGTCTATTTTAGTACAATATCAGCTTTTCAACAAGTGACCTATTGTACCTATCAGCCCCCAACAAATCATTTAATGAATAGTGACTGAAAGAAATCATTAGGAGAGAAATCAGGGACCAGAGGAGTGATGTGTTTTAATGGCAATGATAAAGATGACTGTGAATATTAAATATGACCTATCAGGTTTTCAAAGCTGACATTTGCCTAGTTCCTATTTCTTCAAGGCCTCACAAATGGTTTCATAATGTCTAGTTAACAGATTCCCAACCCTGGAATCCAATTAAAATATCAAAGGGTAGCAATTCTTTTGATTGTTGGTAGAGGATGATATTTTCAAATGTATATGGAATGAGTCTTGACAAGGAAGAAGAAAGTTCAGGTTCATCCTACCCATCCTGGTTAAGTCACATTTCTATAGTTCAGGTATTTTGCTAATGACAAATATCATTGTAGGATAAATTCAATGCCAACTAATATCTTCATTTCTCAAAGGGTTTTTCACTGCTGGGTATTTGCTATGTTCAAAAGTAAATGGTAACTTAAACTAGCCTCATGTCTAATGCAGCTGTCCCAGGGTTATGTTTCAGTGTTTGTGTGGGATACATTCATAATACACTTTGCAAGAGCTTAATATAAGTTCTTGGAACTCAAATAACGCCTCTGTGGCTATTAAAAGAAGTCAGAACTCTGGGATTTGAGATGAGGTTGCTTGGCAATAATAAAACAGAATAAATCAAGTCACCTTAACACAAAGCAATTCTTTCTTCTACATGACACTTTGTCAAAATTTAAGGGGGAAAAGCTTTCATTTATAAAAATGTAAAAAAGAGAAAGTTACCACATCATGGAATACTTTTTTTCATGCATAAAAGTTCACTTTTATTTCCAGTAATTCAGTAACCTGGAAAGCAATAAGCAATAATATAATTCTGTTTCACTGTGTTGTTGGAAGAATTGAAAATAAACCAGCCCATGTTTTTCATGTAATGTTAAGGAATTTCTTCAAGTTTGAGTGGTCTTTTTTACATATGAAAACAAACACAGGCTTTTTTCACAGGGAAAAGAAAGAAGACTTAGAAGTGAGTCACCTGGAGAAAATTTACACGACTGTATATCAGTGTCAGGCAATTTTTTGCTGTAGGGGAAGATATAAATATTTCATCCTTTGCAGGCCAGGCCATTTCTGCTGTAACCACTTGCCTTTTTAGGAGGAAAGCAGCCATAGGCAGCAGGTAAATGAATGGGGATTGATCTGTTCCAGTTAAAACATCATAAACACAGGTAGCAGGATATAGCTTGCTAATCCATGCTATATATTATTAGTGAGATCATTATAATCATGCCACAGATATTAAAAATAAAATAGAATGAATTCAGTGTTCATTACATTTAAAATAACCTCACATTTAGTTTTCTTTGGATGACTCCAGATTTCAACCCTTTGTTCGCTACTGAAAGAAAAAACTTTAATGAACATTGCAGGAGAGCCTCTTCCAAACTGAGTATGTTACAGACCTGATCTGTATATTATTCGATAGTGCCTGGCAGTACTATAGAATTGAATCAGTGCATTCCTATCAATTCAGTGTCCTTACTAAATTTCCCTGCCTAGTCTACTTCCTCTATCTCAGTGATACATTTGATTTTTTCCACCAGATGTCCCTTGACACTTGCATACATTTGGAATCTTCATAGTTATGCTGAGTATTTTTACATATTCATAAAGATATTTCAGATGACCTAAAGAATTAGGGTGGAGTAAATGACTTTCCTCATGGGTAACCTGTGAGGATCACGTCATTTGTTGTGAGAATTTTCCTCCTGGGGGTACTATGCACTGTCTATCAGCTCCTCATAAGGTCCTAATGACAAAATGAAGTTCGACTCCACCAAAGCTCACCCTCAGGAACCAATGAGTTTGTTAGACTTACCTAAGAGAACACGGGTGACCCTGAAGCATCCACATGGGAAGGTCTGCATTCAGGATGAAGGATGACTTTCCCACTGCTGCCTAGATAGAGTTCCCTTAACCTCGTTTTTCCCAGCCTATATATTCTAGTTCCTCCCTGAGACCTAAAGATCGAATATAAGTAGGGTAGACTCTCATACAACTGATTATGAGGAGTGGCTAGATATTCAGGTGAGAATCACACTGCCGTCTTCTTCTTTGAGGAAATGCCAACAGTCAACAAGCCCAGCTGTGGTAGTCCTTTGCAAGTAGGCATAGTTGGTCTTAGGGAGACGGCAGCAGTCTGACTAGGAGGTTACTGCTGTACAAGACATTGAACATCCATTACCAGACACGTAATAAGGATAAGGACTATTTCTATGATGGGCATAGTGGACAAGGAAGGAAAAGAAAGAATCCAGGCAAAAGAAAGTCAGACAGAGTGATTTTTTGGTCTGGCCATGTGTTTGAGATGGGAATAGCTGGAGAGGGTGAGATGCTAGTGAGCACTTTCAGACCAAGTTAGGATTGCTGCTGGCCCTTATTTGGAGGTATCTCGTCCTAAGCAGGACTATGTAAGACTGTTAAATAGGGTCTTAAACATCATCTAAGCAAGAATGCTTTCTCTGTGCCTCACTATGTTTTCCTGTGTTTTGCTTTTGTGGTTGATTTAAAGACATGGCCACACTGTTTTGGACTTCCTCTTATCAAGAATTACATCTTTAGTGCAATGAATTTTTCTCTGCATTGTTTTCACTGTTCTTAATTTGTAAATATGTTGAAATTTCAACTTTTATTTTTCCTTCAGTCCCCCAAATTATTCAGATTATTTTAGAACTTTCCAAATAATTATTTCTTCTGTTGTTCATTTCCAGGTTTTAAAAATTATTTACTATTTCATGTGCATATGTGTATATTTGGGGTTTGTATGTGCACCAAATGCATGCAGTACCCACAGAGGCCAGAAGTGGGTATCAAGTTACCTGGAACTGGAGTTAAGAAGGCTGTTAGTTGCCATGTGGGTGCTGAGATCCAAACATGTGTCCTCTGCAAGAGCAGCCAGTGGTTTTAACCACTGAGCTATATCTCTGGTCCCTTCCAGTTTTTTTTTTCTGTTTTTCATTTTATTATTTTTATTTTTATTTTGTATGTATCAGTGTATTGCTTGCTTGTATGTAAGTGCACCCATGTCATGCAAAGCCCACAGCAGTCAGAAGAGGGCATTGCATTTCCCTAGAACTGGAGTTTTGGGTAGCCATTAGCTCCCATGTGGGTACTGGGAATTGAACCTGGGTCCTTTGAAAGAGCAGCCAGTGCACTCATCCACTGAGACATGTCCCCAGCCCCCTTGTTTTGTTTTTTTAGCACCTAGATCAGTAATTGAGGAATATACAAGTTCAGAAATTTGAGGGTTCATTATTGTGTAACAGTACCTTAAATACCCTTGTAAATATTTCATGGCAATAAAACATGGATATAAATTAAAACATTATACCACACACACACACACAAATATATACAATATGATTGCCTACCGCAAATAGATAAACCTATTGCTGAAGACACCACATTGTTTTGTTTGCAGGACATAAAGAAAACAAGCTGGAACGGAGCTGGATGCTTCCTATCTGCTGGTTAGCTTCCATAGTGCCTGAAATATGTTCTGCAGGTTGCTGGAGACAGAAATGTCACCAACAGTATTACTCAACTATGGACTCTAAGTGACACACTGCCAGGTAAGGTGTGCCCACTGCTGTAAGAGTGGCATGACTCTTAATGGGGTAATCAACTACTTTCTCTTTCAATTTGAGGATTGCTCTACAGGAAGGAATTTGTACTTGGTACTGTAAATCTGGTCAAAGCCCATGGCTCAAGAGGTCATAGGCCCTGGAATAGAACCTGCTACTGTTATTTTGCTAAATGGTCATGATATACCGATCAAATTGCCTTCTTCTAAATAACTATGTTTATGTTCATAGATTAGTGCTAGTCGCTCTCAGCTTTGGTCAGAGAAACTTTTCTTTGCAGGTGGCAGTGGTTACTACAGAGACTTAGAACTGCCCGAAGTTCTGAGAATGAATAAGTGACTATTGAATGTTCAGTCCTAAATGTGATACCTATATCACTTCCTCCTAGGCTCAGGGAAAAATCTCAGACAAGCAAGATAGTGGAAAGAATATAAAAGTATGACTGGCAAGATAGCTCAGTGGGTAAAAACACTTGCAGCTCAAGCCTGATGATCATTTGATCCCCAGAACAAAAGCTTGCTGAGGTACATTTGTAAATCTAGCACTCTTACAGAAAGATGGGAGGCAGAGATAGAAGAATAAGCTGGAAGCTTTCAGGCGAGCTAACCTGGACTGTACAGTATGGTAGAAACAAGAGAGACTCTGTCTCAACAAGATGGAAGGAAAGAATCAGTTACTGAAAGTTGCCCTCTTTTCTCTACACACATACCATGGCATGCACATACCTGCACACATACGCACAACACAAAACACACAATACACACACACACTCACTAATAATACATGTTTTGATTTATTAAAAAGAAGTCAGAAGTGTTCTATAGTGCTGTCCTCAGGTCATGCCATGGTTGTCATGCTGTGATTACTTGAACAAGACCTGTACAATATTGGTCCTGCCAGGATTCTCACAGAAAAGGGAGGAGCTTATGAGGCCCTTCCCTTCTCTGAAGATTGATAGGCAGTTAATGGTTATTCAGGAAGGAGAGATAGTTTCTTCAGTGATATAGCCACTGGTAAGTTGCCTATTGTTGGAAATAACCCCTTATTCATAGTCCTGTAAGCAACCCTAATGAAACTCAGTGAGTCACACACACCATAATAAAGGCATGAAAGTGGAAGGGAGGCTAGTTGGGGAGAGTAAGGGAATCAGTGGGAGTGGGAGGGGGCCAAGAGAGGGTAATAGAGGTGAATGTGATCAAAGTACATTATATACATTCATGAAAATATCATAATGAAATTCCATTACTATGTATAACTAATATTTGCTAATAAAAACAAAGTATACAACATAAAATGATACTATGAATATATACAGTCAACAATATATACTGAATCAAGTTGAATAACTACAGTCTTAAAATATTTTGTACAAATTTAGGTAGCTATTTTCTCAATTCTAGAAGAGCTATAATTTTTATATTGTTAAATTTTATTTTGGGAAGACTATGAGTTTGATTTGGGCACCTGCACTGGGTCCAATAGTCCAAACCAATTTAGAGTTAATTATAGTATCTGAGCTTTTGGTTGGTTGCAGGCAGTCTAGAGTCAATTAACCAATTAAACTTTAAATGATTAACTAGTTAAGTAGCAACTAATTTTCTGGTTGATTGACTAGGCTGTAATTAATTAAGAACTTTTCTATTTCTCCCCTCTGTTTTTCTATAAGTGCTCTCTTATCCAGATGTTGGAGTGCTCACAACCTGCTCTGGTTTAGGAGTGTCTGGTTCTCAAACTGTGTGTGTTATTTTACCTAAATGAATTCTACTAAGTTGAACTGGTCTAAGGAATCTTCCTTTTTATAATATAGTTATGGGAATAACAAATTATCCTCTGATTGGAATGAAGGCCTGCTTTACAAGATGGAAACCATACCTGACACTGTTATTAGGGCCAAGAACCTGTGACTAGATAGGTCATAGTTCCTAGGGGACAACCTACTACTAATAATCTGCTACATGGACATAGTATTAAGCTGACTCCTACTGATTTATTGTTATACCAGATGAGTACATAGCTCTCCTCTCTTCAGAGAAGCTTCTTTTTGCAGTAGATGGTGATTAACACAGAGGCCCACAACTGGTCAACATACAGAGAATAAGAGACTGGAGTATGCTCAGCCCTAATTGGGATACCTATATCATACCCTTTCCTCCCAAGGCTTAGGAATCATAATGAAAGAGGGAATGGAAAGATTGTATGAGTCAGAGGTGATGGAGGAATACAAGGAAATTCTGTTGCCCAGACACCACAAGGTAGTTGCACATAGGAACCCCCAGTGCTGTGTGACAGCATGCACAGGATCTGCACAAACACAAGTCAGACAAAAACCAGCATGGAGGGAGGAGACAGGCAAGAAGCCTCAGACTTAGATGAGGACCTATTGACAATTGATACCTGGCTGGGAGAGGGAAAGTCCGTTTTCTTTAAGGGTGTGATTCCAAGTAGGTTGACCAGGTTTTTAGGCGATGGCCTACACCCGAGAGCATTTTGAGAATGCAAATTTGATTTCATAGATCTTAAAAAATAATAGATAACAAAGTGTGGGGGCAGATAGGGAGGTGTGGGTGGGTCTGAGAAGATGGTGGAAGGTTCTGAGGGAGGAGGCCTGAATATGATCAAAATTCATTGTATAAAATTCTCAAAGAATCAATGAGAATATTTTTTAAGAGATGCATATACACTGAGGGACATATGGGTACACAAACTTGACCAGATAAACATTAACATATATGACAGAATGCATGAAATCCAGTAGGGGGCTCTCTCCATAGTGAAGATGGGAGAGGAGTATAAAGATTATTAAGATGTTTTATATGGAATGCACACAAAGTCAATAAAAATATACATTCAAAAGGGAGAATACTGTATAAAGGAAAGCATTGTTGACAAAATGTTAGAAATAAAAAATATGTTACAAACATTCATTCAGATTAAAACTGTGCTCCCACCTTATTTTTTTGTTGTTGTGCTTTGTGCAAACTAAGCACTCACTTCTCCCTGTTAACTACAACCTTAATTGGGCACCAAGGGCTGTCTTACCGTCCTGCTACATTTTCTGTCCCAGTTCCGTCTCTCTAAGAGTGCTATTTAAAACCTCCTCAAAACGCCAAAATCTCTTCCTTATCCTTCACTCTTACCTGACAATCTTATTGATTTCACTGAAAACTTTTTCTCAATCAGAATAGATGCCTTTAACTTGTTTCCTGGCATGTAACCCCATCTACTTACTCACCTGTATGCGCATATGCCTGGGCCTTTTTCTGACATCACTGATCAGCTGAACATGCTTTGTTCATATGTAGTCCACCTCTGTCACCTGCCCTGCCTCCCAGTGTAAACTGGGTCCACAACACTTGGGACTGAATGCAGCTGTGACAAGTAAGCCTTCTGTCTTCTGCCCATCGATGATTTCCTCTCTGTGGAATCATTCCAACCTTAGCTTTCAAGGTTGATGTACTATTTTTGTCTAAAAATAAAATTCCTTTTGTGACCACTTCTAGTCACTGGCCCCATTTTCAGTCACCTTAAGAGTAGACTACCTTTTCCATCTTGCTTTCCTCATTCTCTGTTCTGGTCTGCTTTTTCAATTGCTGTGACAAAACACCCTGACCAAAACCAATTTGGGGACTTACATCTCGCGAGTCACAGTTCATCACTTCGGGAGGAACAAGGTAGGAACTCAGGACATGAACCTGGAACCTGGAGGCAGGAAGCTGAAGCACAGGCCATGGAAGAACACTGCTTATAGTCTTGCTCCCCTACCCCATGCTTAGCCTGCTTTCTTATACAATACAGAACTTGCCCAGGGGTGGCACTGCCCACAATAGGCTGGGCCCTCCTACATCACCCAACAATCATGAAAATGCACCACAGACATGACCACAGGCCAGCCTAATGGAAGAAATTCCACAACTGAGGTTCCCTCAACCCTTGTTTGTCAAGTTGACAACTAAAGCCATCCAGCACACCCTCCATTACGTCTTTGAGGCCACTTCCACTGGTTTCACTGTCAAGGTCAGAAACGCTCTCCAAATTTGCCAAAACCTGCCGGGAGCTATTTTGTGTTCTGTCGCCATTTTATATCCCTTGAGACACCAAGTTTCAGTTTTCCCTCCACATGACTGTGCTCCTAAGTAACTGTTGTAAGACTTTGAGGATGTTGCATCAGCCTCCTGCGCCTTTTCTTAGCCCCTCCCCTATGACCACCCCCAGCCCCATTTCTTCTATAAAAATGCTCCTTCCTGTACAATAAAGTAGAGCTTGATCAGACTTCCTTTTGACTTGCTCTCCTCTTTGTGTCTCCGGTCCTCCATTTTGTCTCCCCTACCAGGTCAACCCACCTTGATAGTGTTCCCATGGACCCGGGACAAAAACCAATACCTTTGCAATTTCTTAGCAGCATTTAGTTCAATTACTCCCAGTTTCTGTTACCACCATCACCACCACCAAACTGCTGTGTATTAGGTGGTGTAATATATCTAACATAAAATTTCCCATCATAGGGCCTAGAAAGATGGCTCAGCAGTTAAGAGCACTGGCTACTCTTGCAGAGGACCTGGGTTTGGTTCCCAGTGGCCACATAGTGGCTAACAACTGTCTGTAACTCCAGTTCCAGATCTGACAGTGTCTTTTGGTGTCTGAGGGCATTGCACGACATGGGTACACTTACATACACACAGACATAAAACTAATACATAAAATAAATAAACTAAAAAAAATTTCTCATCATAGCCATATTTCAGGGTACAGTTTAGCAGATTCACAGTGTTGTGTACTGTCATCGCCATTCATTTATAGAACTTGAACCCTGTACCAGTGAAACAATAATTCCCCTGACTCCTCATTTCTCAGTCTTTGCTTCTAGATGATGTCTTGCTACAGGGCTCAGTCCTTTGATGTCATCTCTGCTGTAGTTCCATACCTTTTCTACATGATCTGTTTCATCTAAACCCCTGACTTTAAGAACCATTTCCACAACTGCGACCTCCAAATTTGAATCACAGCCCGGACTTCTTCCTTGAACGTTATTCAGGGTTATACATCTCCTTGGTCATTTCCATTTAGACATTGAATAGGCATCACAAACTTAACATTATCCAAATCAACTTGTGTTTCTGCCCCCAAGCTTGCTTCCACCTTAGCATTCCTGACTCCAGCAGTCTGCATTTCTCCACTCCTGGCTTGCACAAAGCTACAGCTGGGAGATGCTTCTTACAATATGGGATCAAAGAGAGCAGGGATTCCCGTTTTGTCTGCGTGGGTACCTTTAGAATGTATAACTGTACCTGGCACAGGGAGGTTTTCTTAAGAGTCCCCATGATTTAATTTTGGCTACATCTTCCTTTTTACTCTTTGGTGTGCTACACTAAAACTACTTGCTTCTTTGCCAGGCACCTGTTCTCTTAGGACATTGATGGTATTTTTTTCTACCTAGTTCTGTGGTGATATTAGGAATATGAATGTAAGAGTAAATTCTTGATGGGATGCAATACCTAAATTAATCTTTTGCTAGTTATTCTCCCCCTCTCTGCAAAATGTGACCTCAAAATAAAGAGCTGTACAGATGATGCAAACTAGGCCTGATGACTTCCTGGGTCTGTGTCAGACTCCAAATCACATTGCAAACCCATGGAAAATTCCTGTACCTTGACCAAGTTTACAAAAAAGCCAGTCTTATTTTCTGAGCCTCAAACTAAGTTTAGCTTTGGTACTCCTTAGTGAGGAAGATTGTGCTTTTCACTTGAGTGAGGGAAATGGGGTGAAAGAGTCAGCAAAAATGTGCATGTTTGTTACAGAGATTGGAGCTGTTACCCTAAACTTTTTAATGCAGGGGTCTGGGACCCTGGAGTGACCTAGGGTGGTGAAGACGGGCATGATTAAGGACATTCAAAGAAGGGAGAATCACTGGTGAGGGGGAGGGGACACACATCACATCAGAATCTCTCTTGACATACAGGTCAAGTTTATCCTTCTAGGTAGTGTGTTTCACATCATCCCTGGCCTCTGCCAATAGATACCAGTACCGCCCCTCCCTTTAACGTAACAACTCAAAATATTTCTTGACATTACTAAATATCGCCTGCTCTATCTGAAGCTGATAGAGGATCCATGGTGCAAGACAAATCTTTAAGGTACAGAGAGTGTCGGGAGCCATTTGCCTACTTTGAGCTGTGCCCTAGTTTAGGGCTGAGCAGAGGTCAGTCATGGAAGTGCTGTGGGAGCAGAATGCTTTGATATGCAAAAATCTTGTGACTCCTGAATGGAAGTCTGCCTGGCCCAAGGCTGAGGACCTATTGTTAGTAGATGTAGGTGGTTTGAATAATTTCACATATGTAAATGCATGTCTGTTTTTGCTTGAACCCCTGGCAGTTGTATTGTTCCTCATACAGTTGTAAGGGTATAATTACACTGAGAAAAATAAAGTCTGGGCCTCAGTATTGACTGAGAGCCCTCCCGAATCTATCTTTTTTTTCTCTCTCTCTCTTTATTTCTCAATCCTCACTGCCCACTTCAGGTACAGTTCGATTTCTGCCAGCAGGCTCCAGCAAGAGAGAGAGAGGCATTGGAGAAGAGAGGAAGACTGGGAGGACATGGAATCAGCATTACTACCAGCCACTGTAGCTTGATCTAAAGATGCCATGATGTTTGAGTTATAAATTGAAGAATGAATAGGAATTTGTCATTGAAGAGAGTTTGCTAATGGGCATGGGTGCATGTACCTCACTTCAAGTAGCAATGGCTTGTAGTGCCTATTGGCTAGAACCCGGTTACATAGCCCTAATCCAGTTATGAATAAGTCTGGAAAATAATGTATGAGATGCCAGGAAAAGGGTGGGGCGCATGTACTAAACTGACAGCATTGTTAGTGTGACATGCTTTTAGTTTGGGTTTTATGCCTTTTCTTTCCTCTTTAGGAAGACCCAGTTGTTTATAAGCTTGTTGACTCATTTGTGTTCATGGTTTAAGTTAATTTTTAGTAAAATGCTTTGCAAGGCATGGGAAAAAAAAGACGGGGGAAATTGCCCAGTGTAATGTGTGGTACAGATGTGATTCTCTCTGGCTTTTTAGATCCTGACCTTAAGGAAAAATTTTGTTAAAGGATACGTAGGCTGTGGTGATGTCTGTGCAACGTTCCGGATCTCTGGCACTTGTGCGAAGGTGTATACTATACTGCTTGAGACTCTGGAACAAGAAAGACTCCTCTTACTGTACTGCCACTTCCTGACTACAATTACCTCATTTTTGAAAAAGTCATATAACAGAAATCTTACATGAGAAAGCAGGAAAATGTAACTTGAAAAATATTTATCGACTGTCAAAACTGCAAAAATAGTGCATACCAATATTTATTAGACAATAATCAATAAGTGCTCATCTCAACATTGTAATAATAGAACTTTGTAAGACTGATTCAAATCCATTAGGCGTTGTGGAAATGAGATGTCAATGCAGTTAGTTACACACAACTTTAGTGAGGTTTGTATGCTGCAATGGACAATGGGGCTCAGGTGGCTAATGACCATGCCCTTGCTCACTTCTCCTCAGATTCCTTTTCTGACATGTTCCTTTGCTTCGAACACCTTAGCTCTAGTTGGGTGGCTTTCACCAGCATGTCTGGGGTATATCTTTCCAGTCAGTAGGGGAAGCCAGAGACTGGGAATTTGTTCTAGATAGGCTTTCTTTAAGCAATGCTGTTGGATACAGGAGTATGACGGCCTCCACTTCTTTGCCTGAGCTGGGACAACTCTATGATTAGGGTGTACTCTAGAACTACATGTGTCATCAGACAGAAGATAACCTCTGTTGGACTTGAGACTGCACCCTTTTCCCCAGTTTCTCGTGGAAACACTTTGCTAATAAAGCATTTGGAGATATAACCTCCTGACAAAACCTGCTTCTGGGAAATGCAACTGGAGATATGTTCTATTTTTAAATTTAATCAATTAAATTTTTTTTTGGAGACAGGATCTCACATAGTATCTCTTGCTGGCCTCAGACTCAGAGATATACCTGCCTCTGCCTCCCGAGTGCTGGGATTACAGGTCTGAAGTGTCATGCTTATCTGAAGACATGTTTTGTAGAACCAGTACCCCAACAAAGCAGGCCTTGGCTGACACAGCATTCCTGTGTAAAGCTGTGGGTTCCAGCCTCTGTAGAGTCTCAGCTCTGCAGACAATCTTTTCAGCTTTTCTCTGTTCCCTCACCTTTTCCTTTCAAGAGCCCGAGGAAGCTGAAGCAGGGCATCAGGTGGCCTCTGTTATTCTTGTTCCTTTTCCCTCAACTCCAAGACCCTAGGTCAGTTAGCTTCCCAACACTGCAACACGTAGCTCAGGTAATCAATTTACAGGGAGGACAGGTTTATTTTTGCTCGTGGTTTCAGTTCCATGGTCAGTTGGCCCTATTGTTATGAGCCTATGATGAGACAGCGCATCATGGCAGGGAGTGGGGTGGAAATCCACAGATCACCTCACATCGGCCTGAAAGCAAACACAGATGCAGGACACAAGGGGTTCAAAGTTCTAGAATCCACTTCCAGGACATTTTCCAGCAATCTAACTTCTTCTCAGTAGGCTCACATCTTCAAGACTGTACTGGGTGTAGTGCTATGACTGCTAATCTATAGCTAGGGGTGTCCAATCTTTTGATGTTGTGACATGATATTGTGATCTAAGAATATGTTGGGCCCCAGTCATAGCTATTCTGAGACCACGTGGCCTCCAGGGTTCAGGTGGGAGATACCTGGTAGGTGAAGCCTAAATTTAGCATGTGAACCTTTGGAGACATTTCAGAACCAAATTATAAAAGGTCCCCTTACAAACCTGGTGCTATCAGTCTTCCTATTTTAACGATTTCTCAGAGGAAAGTACATCTGTTTCTGCCTCTAGAGATTGTATTTCATCTCTTCTGCTAAGTCTTTTTTCTCAATCATCTCCTCTTGATCGTTATCATTTTCTTCATTCTGACTTATAAACACATTTCAATATTGCTCAGATGGAAATAAGATACAGGTAAAATTTTTCTCCATATTGAATAGCTACAAATTCAACAAACACCTCCCTTCTGCTTCTCTCATATTAAAAAAAAACTTTTTATTCAACTTGTGTATTTATTGTGCATGTATATATATGTATATACATGTACGGGCCATGGCACAAGTGTGGAGAGCAGAGGACAATATTCTAGATCAATTTTCTTCTTCTACTATGTGGGTTCCAGGGATCACCCTCAGGTCATCAGGCTTGGCAGCAAGTGCTGTTACTTGCTGAACCATCTCACTGACCCTCTCTCAGGTTTTTAAGACAGGGTCTCATGTATCTCAGGCTTTCCTCAAACCTGCTATATAGTTGAGGATGATCTTAAACTCCTGATCCTCCTTCACCTTCCAAGTGCTGTGTGTGACTCAAGACATGGCCTATCATGCCTAGTGTTTTTAAAAGACCTTACTAGGTAGCTGAGGCTGTCCTTGAACTTGTGATCCTTCTACACCAGTCTCCTGACTATGGGGTTACAGATAGTCCTTTTACTTTATTCTTAATCAAGAGTTTCACAAGAGATGATTCCACTTGCTGCTGCCTCAATTCCTCATTCATGACACAACTCATAGTACGTGTGTGTGTGTGTGTGTGTGTGTGTGTGTGTATGTTTGTGTAAACCTGGATGTCATTAATTTGGCTAGGCTGACTGGCCAGCACAGCAAACCCTGAGGACCCTCTTGCCCATCTCTATATCCACAACATGGGAATTACAGGCATGTGCTGCCGCAACTGGCCTTTTTGTACACGGGTGCTGGAGATCTAACTCAGTCCCTCATGCTTGCATAGCAGGACCTTTACTAACTGAAATATCCTCTCAGTCCATGACCTGGTTTTTGTACAGTGCCCATAGTCTATTGAAACTCTCACTCTCTTAGGCCAGTGGTGACTTTTAAATTTTTCATGCCGTCAAGGATGTGGAAGGAAAAAACAACTCCAACTCAGACTCAGTTTTTCCAAGTATACATTAACAACACAGATGGCTTTTGCGACTTCCAAAGGTGTAGGGGTTTCTTACCACCAGAAAGCAAGCAATTCCAAAGAGAATGTCAGTTGGGTGTCTTCTAACCAGTTTAGTTCTGACATTGTGTACTTGGAGATAAGACAGATCCCATAGGTTGAAGGCTCAGTCTCCAAGATTTTTCCCTTCCACTTTAGATGCCACTCAAAAGCCCCAGGTTGTTTTTGCCTGCACTTCTGACTGATGAGGTGTGAATCTGAGTGCTCACAGCCCCCCTCCTCAGATTGGTTTAATATGCTTGAATTGCTTCCAGAACTAAGGGAAATTTGTCTCATGGCTTGTTGTAAGGCTCTTCTAATGGATACAGATGATGAGGGGCTAGGGTGACGTGTGAGAGAAGAGCATAGACCTTCCGTACCCTCCCTTGGAGTTTCCAGGTATTCAGCCATCTGGAAGCTCTCTGCTCTCTAAACCTTTTGAGGTTTTCTTTTTTTTTCTGGAGACTTCATTGTGCTTGCATGCTTGATAACAGACAGAGTGGGGAAATTTAACAGAACAGCCATGGCTACTGCTCCCTTCATTCCTTCTCCAGAACCAGTTCCTTTAAGTCTTGTAATCCAAGCTTAAAGTTTGTGACACTCACCACTTGCATCTCCCATTCTACCCTATCTAATCTTTGGAATGCATTACTAAATTCTTTTTTATCCTCTCTGTGTCTCTCCTCTTTGGTCAGCTTACCATCACCTCCAGCCTTTCAGTACTGTCCATTTCCCTCTGCTTTGTCGAGCACAGTGTGTTTTCTGTCTACTAGCAGCAACAGTGATGCGCTCATTAAAACTCAAGCAAGGCAACTCCAGTGCTTGAACTTGTCTAAGGATTCCCATTCCCCTTACAACAGAGCTGCCTATCTTACCTCATCTCATGCCGCTGTCCCATATGTTCAGGCTACAATTTTCTTTGAGTTGTGAGATTGTATATTGCAATCCCAGGGCTTTGACACATAAGCTCGCCTCTTTCTGTACTGCTGTTCAGTTCTTCCTCACCCCGTCAGTCTTACTTCTACCACTCCTCTCTTTATTTCCTTCCTCGGTTTTTGTTTTATATGTAACTTAAGAAGATCACTAATTATCTGCTTATTGGTTTGCTTAGCTTTGTGTGCCCCTTTCCCCTAAAGATAAACTCTGAGGCAGATATTCAGCAAGAGATACAGTTTTATGTGTTGTTTTCTCTCCAGCAACAGTGAGAATGGAAGAGGACTGATGCTTGGTGTTCAGGACCTTCAGCTGAAACTTTTCTCGTGAAGCCCTGAGCCTGGTAACAGAGTGAGAGCACCTTCCTATTAGGTCCTGTAGTGGTTTGCGTGGTCACTTTCTCCATAAAAACCTACAACGATGTTGTTATTCATTTGTCTTCTCTACCAGACTATGGTGACTAAGCTTATAGAACACAGAGCCATAGCTTATTCGTTTTGAAACCCTCAGCACCTAACATGGTGTCTAGATTACAGTGGGCAAATGATAATACACGTGATGAATGTTGGTGGATGAATGTTATTCTCCTGGAAAAAGGTGATTTGGGGAAGGCTGGAGAGATGGTTCAGTGGTTAAGAGCACTGGCTGTTCTTGCAGAGAATCTGGATTCAATTCCCCAACACCCTCATGGCAGCTCACAACTGCCTGTAACTCCAGATCCAGGGGAATCTGATGCCTTCTTCTGATCTCTGTGGGCACTGCACAACACAAGTGCACTTACATATGTAAAATAAAAATAATAAATAAAATATACTTTCAAAGGTGATTTAGGACCAGTGAGATGGTTCAGCAGGTAGAGGTGTTTGTACAGAGGCCTGATGGCCTGATTTCTATCCCTGGATCCCACAACGTGGCAGGAGACCTGACTCCTGAAAGTTGTCCTCCAAACTCCACATGTATGCTATGGTACATGCACATAAACACATGCACAAATAACAATAAAATGAAGAAAAGATTTTAAAATTTGAGTTAGGTAAAAGCACAGAACAACTGAGAGGTGGTTGCCAGTCATTTCTGTGAAAACAGAGGAGTAGATAGTGTTGTTTTGGAGATAGAAGTCTGAATTCATTTCTGAGGATAAATAACTACATTATTATAAAAGGAGAACACCTTGGAGAAAGCAAGCTATTGAACTATACAAAGATAAAACAAAGCTTCCTCTTTGAAATGAGAGTTTGGAGACAAGGGCATGGTAAACTGCTCTATATAATTGCATAAAAAGTAGCTTCTTTGTAATTGGAACTACAACTCTATAAACTGCCTCTTTTTAAAAAATAATTTTTCTTTGTGGATACTTGTGAATCTAAATTGTAAGGAGAGAAAGAAACACACACATGGCCACTGCATCAAGGCACAGAACTAGGGACTAGTGCCATCCCAGACATTATCCAGTGTCAACTTGTTGTTGATTTTGTCATTTGCCACTCTCTTGTTCCAAATCTTGAATGAATTCTCATGGAGTATTATAATTTTATCTGAGTTTTGACTCTGCCACATTCTAGGTATGCTACTGCGACTTCTCAGTGTGTTATAAAATGGAGATAATTATTCAACATCTATATATACACACAAAAAAGTAAGAAAGCTAAAGTTACTATATACTTTGGATAATTCTCTTTTTTTTTTGTCATTTTTGGGACAGAGTCTCCCTGTAGTCCCACCTGGCCTGGAACTCACTATGTATACCAGGATGGCCTTGAACTCACAGAGATCCAACTGCCTCTGCCTCCCAAGTGCTGGGACTAAAGGCGTGCACCACCATGTCTGACTGAGATACAGCAGTATATTTTTATATGTATGTTTGCAATTAAAAAGTTATCACTAGATGGTAGGATTCAAAGCATTTTTCTTCCTGATATTTATCTATGGATGATCTATAATGAGCTGGTGTGAGATTCTAAAATGTCTATTGGTTGAACCACTGCTACTCAGGTATTTGTTATTTGCAAAGAAATACATACTGTACCTATATCTACTTATATAGGGGTATGCATGTGAGTGTGATTTCTTGAGAGGTTGCTTTTGTATAATAGAAAAGAACATGGAATTTGAGAGTCAAAAGTTAGGAATATGTCAGGTGTGGTAGTACACACCGTTCATCTCAGCAGAGGGGGCACATGTAGACAGATCTCTATGAGTATGTGGCTAGCCTGCTCTGCATACCAAGTTCCAAGCTAACTAATGGTACACAGTGTGACCTTGTCTCAAAAAACAAAGTTGGGAATAACTGGATCTGAGTTAATAGTATGAGCCCTGACTTACTCTTATATATGATGGGAATAATGACAATAAATTTACAGGGCTGCTGAGAGAACCAAATAAAATGATACAAATGAAAGCACATTGCCACTTAATAAGGGGTGTGGGGATGTACTGTTTTGATCGAAATCCTATTGCTCTTTGACTGCAGTGGTTTGTGTGGGAAGTGAGAAGGCTTGAAGGTAGAAGGTACTTCAGTGAATTGTGTTTCCATCAACAACATTCTTCCCTGCTCCTCTTAGGTGATTGTCATGGAAATATGCCTAGAAATCTCAAGCTGTTTCTTCAATGTCCAGTACCTTCTGACTCTCCATTTTCAATACTTTAAGACACGTTGTTCCTCATCTCACCTTGGCTGCCCCTGTCAAAAATGGACTCATCTTGTGCCTGCCCCCTTGAGCTCCATTAATCCTATAAATACTGCGTGTGAGGCTGTGTAACCATGGCTTCCTTCCTACACAGCAGGCGTGTGCTTTTATGAGAACCTTAAACTGATAACAGTAGTAGAAATTTCAAGATGCTATGGCAGGAAGTCAAGTAAAGTACTCACTTTCTTGGTGCTTCTGAGAGACCCCCATCTGAGAAGGGTGCTCAAATCACTACTTCCCTCCCTGAGGAGGGGACCTAATCCACAAGTGTGCACCCCTGTGGCCTCCTCCATGCTTGATGACCTTGCCCTTGGCCAAGAGTGGGGGAGTGATCCATGATGGGCCAATCAGACTCCTAAGATCTTTATAAACTGGAGTTGAGGAAATAAAGTCATCACTCACTAGTGAAAGCTGAGTTCTGGATTCTGATTCTGTCTCGGGCCCGCTGACACTGCTGTTCTTCCAGTTATCATAGGAACTTTCCCTTTGTCTTGGCTGCATAGGGACTTGGTTACATGTTCTTTACTTAGGAGATGATTCTAGACAGCAGAATCTAGGGACTGTGGAAGTGAGATGGGGGAAGGAGAAATGCAATAGGTATATTAATAAGTAGATCCTCAGTATGGAAGACTGGGTCTCAGTCACACCTTTGAATCATACAGTTAGGAGATGGGACTTTATCACTTCCTACCCTGACATGAGTACCTGTTCCTTTCACCAAAGAAGCCATGATCCTGCAGCTTGCCTCAACTCCTAATGCAGCAGCAGTCATGACTATTGAGCTGGCCTTGTGCACAAGTCATTGCTGCCAGGAGCACTTTCCTTCATCAATGGCAACTAAGGGTCTATTGGAGTAAGACTGTTTCAAAATGTGTAGGCTGATTACTGGGCAAGGGGTCAAAGATGGCTCATGGTTGTTTGTCTGTGGAGTGATGCCACCTCTCATCCGAGCTCCAAACACATTAAAACAGATAAACACTTGGGGAAATACCACGTTATTCTCTAGTCTGTGGAGAGCTTACTTTATAAACCATATTTCAAAGTGTGATGTTTAAATTGAATTTGTTTTTTAAAACAAATACCACGTGAATATAGAACTTAATAGTGAAACCCGAATGAAAATGAACCCCAATAATTTGCTTCCTGAATCCTAAGAAAGTTGGTTTTCTTTTTCTAGGCCTCAAAACAAGCCAACTTCACTCAGCTGCATGGAACAGAAACTTGACCTCAGAGGCTCATGGAAATAGACGCTTCAAGTCATGTAGCAGGAAGAATGATGAGTGATGGTGGCTGGTAAGAATTCAGTGGCTCAGTGGCACAGGGTGGTCACCCAGCAGGTTGCATTTTAAGTCTATCCACTCGTGAATGTTTCTCCCAAAGGAAAGTTTTATATGAAGTTAATTTCAGAGACTGAGAGAGTTAAAAATCAATAAAGTCATGTTAAAAGTAGTTAGCATGTACCTTAGGATTTGGTGTGTTCTTTTTGAAAAATGCTTCTCCAGGTACCTAGTTTTGGCCCTCACCAAATTTAAAAACAGATATTTTTTCTTTGTTTTGTCCTCCGGTGCTGAGATCAAAGGTCAGTGCACCGCAGAGGCAGCAGTAGAGCTAAGTTAGCAAGGACCCTGGGCCCAGCAATGACGTCAGCCTGTCCTTTTTTAGCTATGTTTGATCTACAAAATCAAATGATGTTTTTTAGTTTAACATAGCTTTATAATTATCAGATTTTAGTAACTGCTCACTGAATGCTGATTATTAAATAACTTCAACAGCTCCCCACTGACCAAGCTAGGATTCAAGCAGTATTTGACATCAATATTCCTGCTTCCCCCATTTTTAAATGAACTTTTCCTCATCTTCTGGCCTCTAGGTAATAAAGCTAAAGATAGACTTTTCCTACTTTCTGAAGTTCACTTTACCCATCAGAAAATGTGAGAAAAATGCAGCCAGTCTCTTCTGGAAGATTAGGAGGGCAGTAAGATAATGCAGTCACCTCCAGCTTGATATTTGAGCCTTGCTTTCTGCACGGTCAAGCCTTTCAGAGGCAGCCAGCGTATGGCTTGTATCAAACTCTATATTTAGGAAGAACAACTGTGAGCTATGACAGGAATTCTCTTTAACACTTAGCCTTAAATCGAGTTCCCTTCCATCCCCAAACCAGGAGCAGCCCTTGGTACTGGAGAGGCACAGAACACTCGAGAGCTATTTCAGCCGCATGAAAAGCATTGGATTTGAGATCGCAGCTCAGAGGACACTGGGAGTTCCTTCTACCTTCCAAGGAGCTTTGTGTTTTTGCGCCTGGCTGCCTGGGTTTGTCCTCAGGCAGTAAGCAAATACAGAGAACAGGTAAGCAGAAGGACCCAGCTCTGGTTCCAGCTTTCTAGAGGAAATTTCCTTGCTCCCTAACTTGAAGTGACTACTTATAACTTTGTAGGTTTGGGAGTAGTGGGTGTAACTTGTTTGTCAATTCCCTGTTCACTGGTGACATTTCTGATTCTGTTTTATAAAGTATGTGTGTGTGTGTGTGTGTGTGTGTGTGTGTGTGTGTGTGTGTGTGTGTGTATACTGAAAGACTGAAAGGATATTGAGCTAAAGGTGGTTTTCACTGACAGGGACATTGATGAAATGTCCAAAGTCCAAAAACAGTAAGTATGACCTTGAAACTCTGATGGTCAGCATTACAGTTGGCTGCAGACTGATAGAGGCTTTAAACTCAGAATTTATTAAGAGAATTATGGGCACATTAAAGCTATAATCATAGTTTGTATGTGTGTATTTGTCTAAATGCTAATTCTTATAGAAGTTGTTATACCGTGTAAGTTTACAATGCTTTTCTACTTCCCTAAGTGCCGGGCTTGGTCTCAAGGGTAAGGTTGTATCAAGGTATTCTGTTGGATAGAACTCATCTTTTTGAGAGATTTATTTTGGGCACTGTTTTCCCACACTGAGCAGGATATAGGGCTGCACTTCCTGTCCCCCCCAGATTCCAAGGTACAGAACTACAAATCCTCTCTCTTCCCTACCATAATTTTTAAGGCAGAGTGAAGGACTTAGTCAGTTCAGACAGCTAAACATCTTTCTACATGCTCCTCAG
Source organism: Eospalax fontanierii (assembly GCA_035773235.1). Lineage (NCBI taxonomy): Eukaryota > Metazoa > Chordata > Mammalia > Rodentia > Spalacidae > Eospalax > Eospalax fontanierii. The sequence continues at coordinate 19,330,319 of CM069525.1, read as the reverse complement.
AAATTATTTTTAGCTTCTGGACAGAAGATAATTCCCATTTGAGGCAGAGTTTTACCCATATACTTGACCTTTTGAAAGAACAAACATAGCTCTTCTTTCCAAATAATCATTGATTTTCCCTTTAATCCTTCCTTATGAAATCAGTGATATTAATGTTGACAAATTTTAGTCAGTCAAAGTGTTTTATTTAGAATTTAGATTATAGGTGCTGCCCAATCAAAACTAAATGGGGGGGGCTGTTCTATTGTTCATAATTCAGTATCCTGACAATTGTAAAACCACACTGATTTGCAGAATTGCCAGGTAATCTTACATGTGATCAGCTGGCAAGCGTCACCATTTTACTGTATGATGTGTTAAAGTCGATATATACCTTGTTAAACTTTCAATATTTCAAATTTGTAGCCATACCCAGGAGACAGACGCAGTAATTGAGTGTCATACAGTGCCTCTTTGGATGAAAAGCACTGGCCTCAGGGGGAGTGGAATGAATGTCTTAAGGCATAGATTGCTGTTTTGTCCAGGAGGAAGCATGCAGAAGAAGAGGGAGGGTGCACTACACTCTGTACGCCTCATGGAGCTGAATGCATGACCAGGGAAACAGCCAGGGAACACTGTCTATTTTTATTCATCACTGTGCTTTGCCCTGATTTCTCAGCAAATAATGAGGACACCAGGAACTACTGCTGAACTGATTTATACAAAGATCCTCAGCCTGATTGTGAAGAATGAGAGCGGGGGCAAATTGACTTTCTATAGATGTCTCTGTGGAAGACGTACATGGATGCTAAGAGGAGAATCACATGCAAATGAGAATATGCCAAAACTATATAGGAGACAAGGACTGTCCATTTGTTGGGCTTGGAGTTTCGCAGAAAGTACTGCAAACCACTAGTTAGTACAAATAGCGGAAAAATAAAATCAGTTTTAAAAATCCCAGTGCACTATAAATAACAAAATATTTTGCTGCTTGCCGATTTTACATTTCAACTTGCTATTGCAACCACATAAGGAAATTTCATAATCCCATATTTAAATCCCATATTTTAAAAAGTTTCCAAGCAATATTCAATACAATTTAGCTGTATATGTACACTTAGGAAACACTATGTTAAGATATTTAAAGACTTGTAAGAATTTTCATTTCGTATAACTTCTCTTAGCTTCTGATGAAAGAAAATGTTTAAAATGAAGCTACCCTAAGCATATCATTTTCGAATTGAGCTGTGTACCCTAAATAAAATAGAAAGTTCTTCATGTCTCTTTGATGCTGAAGGAAAGACAATAGTGTACTTGAAACAGATCGCAGAGCAAAATACATCCTTAACTGTTCGCTTTGTTATTCTTATTTAACTTTTTGAGTATACTAAAACAATTCTGGGGCCTGGAGAGATGGCTCAGTGGTTAAGAGAACAGTCTGCTATTGCATAAGACCTAGGTTTGGTTCCCAGCACCTACATGGCAGCTCATAACTGTCTGTAACCCCAGTTCCAGAGCATCACGCAATGTCTTTTGGTCTCCACAGGCATTGTACACACAGGGTGCACTTACATACATGTAGGTAAAACACTCATAAAATAAATAAAAAATTATGCCTAGACCCTTTTTGTGGAAGCAATATCTATGTCTTACCAGAACATTTAGATGAAACTTTAAAAATTGCACTATTTTCATGCACATAAATGACATATTTGGATACACTAATTGTAGACTTTTGCAAAATAAATATACAATTGTTTAACTTTACAGAATAGCACCCAAAATCTAAAACCAAAACCCTATGTTTTTCCTACAGATCTTTAATTTCTATAGATGTTGAAGACCATACATTGATTCTTTCTCTGTACTTAAGACTACAGATGAGCACAGCACTCAGAAGTCACTAGTTGGAGGCTCTGGCAGCAGCACAGCAAACATTTGCAGCCTGCTTTAGAGTTCAGGAAACCTTTCCAGAAGCATTATGTTATTTGCATCTTACCACAACCTGTGGAGCAGGGAAATTTATTTTAAGGAAGAGGAAATGGGCCTAGAAATGTTGAATGACATCTCCCCAGTTTCAAAAGTTGTGATGTTAAATAATAACCCTGCTCTCTGTGTTCAGTCACTCAAATGTTACCATATACATGCATATCAGTCAGACAGAATTCAGTCAACTTATTTTATACTTTGAGTTTAGAACACAGCATGTTTTAAATTATTTATTTATTTTTATTTTATGTGTGAGTCTTTTGCCTGCATGTATGTAAGTGTGACATGTGTGTGATACTTGTGGAGGCTATAAGAGGGTGTCACATCCCGTGGAAGTGGAGTTAGGAATATTGTTAGCCACCATGTGGACACAATGTTTTTAATTCAGTGAATCTTTAACTTTTCACTTGGTTCTGTTGATGTTTGACAGATAGCTATAAAAACAAGCCAGAACTGGGCTCTTTATTTTTCTGTTTCTTTAGTCCCAGCCTATGTCCCCAAATGGGCTTCCATCACAGTGCTCTAAGTTAGGTCTCATGTGTTTAAAAGGGATTTAGGGGCTGGAGAGATGGCTCAACGATTAAGAGCACTGGCTATTCTTGCGGAAGACCCATGTTCGAATCCCAGCACCCATATGGCAGCTAACAACTGTCTATAACTTCAGTTCCAGGGGATCAGGTGCCTTCCTCTGTCCTCTGAGGGCACTGCATGACACTGGTGCACTTACAAACATTCAGGCTTAACACTCATACACATAAAATAAAAATTAATTAACTAAGTAACTAATTCATTCATTCATTCATTTATTCATTAAAAGAGAGTTGAGGAAGAAAGCACTTCTGTGGAGATCTGCTTGCCTTCTAAGACAGTTTTGTTGAAAGAAGACAATTCCAGAAAGCCCTGGCTACATGTTTTTCTACAACCTGGACTCCATGGGAAGCACCTTGAAGATACTCTGGGGTACACACAGCAGGAAGATAGGACCCAGCACTTCAGAGAGTCTCCCAGGTTGCTGAGCAGTCCCCAAGGTTGCTGAGCAGAGATGTATGCACAGCCAGGAGAGAGCATCCCAGAAGCGGGGACATCCTGTGGGCCATTTCTCCTTGGCTATTCAATCGAGAGCAGTTGCCCATAAGTGGACAGAGTAGGCGCCCTAGCAACAATGAATGCAGATCAAAAGTTCAGTTTCAAGCCAAGAGCCTCCAAGGCCAGAACAAAGGTGTTTTATTCCCACTACCTCTTTGCATTGCTGCTTTTGGCAGAAGGTCAGGAGGGCAGGGAAAGAGATGATACAGCCTTTCAAGTTTCTGATCACCTATCGTTCATATCAGGGGCAAGGCATCTCAGCGTTTCTCCTCCTGAATGATTTAATGGGGTGCTCTAATGTTCCCTGTCCCCGAGGCATTGGGAAGGAGAGTCTCTAAGCAACTTCGGAAACTGAGACTGAAAGAATATATGGCCAGTGAAAGGGGTGACTGCCCAGTTGGATCATGAGTTAAATTCTAATTTATCAAGACCTTGAATCTGAAGGCTGCCACCTCTAATAGTTTCTTGCTTGTTTTTTTAGGAATAAAACCTGTGAGTATGTCAAAACAGCCAGTTTCCAACGTCAGAGCCATCCAGGTAAGTAGGTATATTTGTGTTTATCGTCATCTCTGTGACTTCTGGCCTGATCACATAATAAGTAATACGTATTATGATTGTTTGCCTCTAACTGATTATTTGCTTCAAGAAAGTTCTCCTTTATAAGACTCACGAGGCACAACTGAGAAAGGGATATAAGACTGATAAGATAGAACTGACAAAACAGAGCTGCTTTTAATTGTTCTGAACTATAAAACAAAGTTTGTGACTGAGAATTACCTTCTATAAAATGCACTGTGGTCACAATAACCTATTATATGTTTATAAAAAATCAGAGAGAAGAGCTTGATGGTTCCACAAGGAAATGCGATTTACCCCGATTTGACCAGTATATCTAGTATACATGTATTATAATACCATGCTGCTGAAATACACTGTTCCCCATAAGGATGCATAACTACTCCAAGTTAACAAAATATGTAGTATATTTATTGATAAATATCTTTGTATGTCCAATTATAGAGAATAGAATATTTAACTTCCATATTTATATTAAGCAGATGTATGGATACATCAATAGGTCACAGCTTATTTTATTATTTGTTTCAAATACATTCTGGGGGACAGAGGGGATTAGGTCATGAGTAGAAAGTGGGAAGCTCTGACTTCAATGCACAGCACTGATAAAATAAATAAAATAAGCATTTCTTTAAACAATGTCCTTTTGTAGTCAACTGTTCTTCTTAAGGATCAGATGGATGTTTAAGTCCGTATGTTATTCATTATCTTCACGTCATTTCAGCAAACAACTCTTTGGTTGTTTAAACTGACTCAAGTGTTACTCACAAAGAAGGGAGAGACAAGCAGGCATTTTGAAATATAGATCAATATGAAGATAACTTTCAGCATTTGTCCAGACTCAGTGCTCAATTTGTTAATTCTTTTAAGAGCTCTGAGTGTGACTCTCAAACGGCCCTCACCTTGAGCAGCTAAGCCCAGTTACTCACTGTCAAACTCCTTCTTTCCTTTCATCAGCATGGAGACTATCTGTGCTTTCTCCCAAGAAACTTCTACTCTTCTTGGACTTTCCTGAATATTTTAGCTCTGATATACCAACACAGCATACACCATAATCTCAAACAGCTGACTGAGTTTTGGAAGGCTGTGTATGTGGCCTGGTTGTGAATATGTTGTTGATGGTTTGAGAAATCCTAGCATACACCAGTGGTAGAGGTATTTGGAGAGGCAGATCTTTACTTGTCATGACTAATGCATCTCCTTAAATCGTTGCAGTTCTTAAGTGGCAGGATGTATAACAGCTTCTGGAAACCTGTTACTGAGCAAGCCTAAGAAGGGGCATACACATTTGGCAAGGATTCCGGTGCACACACTGACATTCAGTCCTCTACTATATACCCGATGAGTCTCTGACATATTTTGATAGTGCCAGTGAACTTTATTTTGTGTCCTGGACCCATGGACATTGAGCCTTTGAGCCTTCTCTGTTACACGATGGAACACCAGTAGCATGCGCTCTAAATCAGACTGAGGTCCTTAATCCATCTTGTGCTGATGTAGGATCATGGGAAAGGACTTCCCCTTCTTTACCCCTTTGGGCCTCCATTTTCCAAATTTGTGAATTGGAAGCAATAATAATATCTTTAGGGATTAGCGTACAAGTCACTGAAAGCAGCGAGTAAGCAATCATTGGAGAGCACTCAGTGTTCTAGTTTTGATCATTCAGGAATAGTTTTTATTAGAATTATGATCACTGCACTCAAAGCTCCTGAAGTGCTAAACAGAAAATTTCCTTTTTATTTTTCAGAATACTCTTGAGCTGCTTTTTCTTCTTTTCCTTTTAAAGCTTAAAGTATATTGATTTTTCTTCCTCAGTGCCCTTAGGTTCATACAAGTCTACCCTGAACATTCACCAGCAGTTTATTTACTAATTTTGACCTTGATATATTTTAAGATCTGTACAATTTAAAAAGCCACTATTGACTATTCTCCATAGCTGTTATTATGTTGCATTACAAAAAAATCCATCCACTTTACCAACAAGGGCAATAAGTGGTTCCTTATGGACATGGTTTTGCTTCTTTCAATATATTTGATGTCTCACTGAAAGACCAATTTAATGCACTTTCAAATGAAATATTATTTCTTGTGGTTAAATAGGGCCAACACTAGCTGGTATTTTCCTATCATCTTTGCATTGACCTTAAGTAGGGCACATTAAACAAAATATGAAAATGATTACACAATATTAAATGGTTCTTAGTAGGAACATTTGGTTATGAGCTTCTCTGGAACAAATTCAAAGTTGTATTGATAAGGGAATATGCTGACTGTGCAAATACCACTTAAAGTTCTTAAAATTTCTACTCAACATGCTTTAGTCACTACTTTTTTATTGGAATCTTATATCCAATCCAGCTCAACTATCATTTTCTAGGGGCATAGCATGTGCCAAGTGTAGGATGCACAACAATGGCTTGATATCTGATCTCTGTATTTAATGAGCTCATAGTAAGCAGTCTTATTAGCTACATGACTCTGGGCAAATAGTTTATCCTCTTTCTCTCTGCCTTTGCTTATCTGTTGAAAAGGAACTAATAGCTGTATATCTTTCATAGTGTTCCTGGATGTATAAAATGAATTTAGTACAGGTAAATGCTGGGGCGGTGCTTCAATGATTGTAGTTACTTTGAATAGCTGTTATAATCAATCAATCAATTATCATCATCATCGCCATCAATACCAGAATGATCATAATGTAGTCTGTCAGTTCCCAATATGTGTACCTTAGAATAATACTCTTAGTTTCATGGGATATTGTTAATTAGGTTAAAATTTTCCATAATTAAGTGTTTGGGAAAATTTCTCAGAGTCAATAATTTCCTAACAGCATATTATTCCTCCCGTAAATGCAGTACATAGTGTAGTGTTTTCCAAACATTTTTAGAACTATTCAATGAAATCTTGCAGGATAGTGTTTTATAGTGCAAACTTCTAGAAACTTAGATCTCAATTTTGTCTGGCTTGAGTGAACTGAGCCACTTTCAACCATATTTCTAATAATAAGTAGGTATTTCAAAAGTGTGCCAGAAAATAAGGAGTTAAACAATTACAAAGGTCTGTAAAATTGTGACAAATACTATGATGTAATTAGGGCTGTTATAATGAATAAACTAGATAATCTATGATAAATCCCAGGTTTATAGTATACACATTTCTGTCTATGGAATGGCTTTGCTTTTTAAAAAGTGACTCCATTTCCTCCATGTACCAGAAAAACAGGAAGGTTAGAATTAGACTCATACTTATAGAAGGCAAATAGTTGTTTTTCACATGTACACTGAGAGAAGAAGAGATTTCTTTCGAATTATAAGGGGATTCTGAGTCTACCATTCTTCCCATTGTATTAATTAAGTTTCAACCAATGGCATGAGACATTCTAAAGGAATCAGTTAATTTTTCCATAGACTAGAGAGAGCTTCTTAAACTGATGATAAAGTTCTACACCAGATTTTGGCTATATTTTTCTGTAAAGACCAGAGAGTAAATATTTAAAAGCATTGAGTGGTTTGGTCTCCTTTAACTATAAACTCTGCTATTATACCATGAAAGAGCCACAGGCAGACCATAAGTGAATGAATGTGCCTTTTTCCTAACAAAATATTACTTAAAAATTAGTGGGTTGCATTTCTCTTACGGATTGCAGTCTGACAGACACATTGTTGATTGTAACAGAGCTGCAACCAAGGTAACATCAGCACACTCTGCACACTGAGTCTGTTCCCTTTAGTTGAAAGAATGTGACATGACAGGTGGCAAGGAAAGTTAGAGCTACAGAGAAATCTAATCCCATCAGCCATCTGCTTTGGTGACTTTCTCTAATGAGACCAAGTGATACCAACTACTGGCAGCATCTTCTGCTCCTTCCTCTTCCTCCTGAACACACCCACCATGGGAATCATCACAGGCTTCCACAGGGCCTAAGCTCACACTGAGCCAATTTGCTATGGGCTGACACTGATCCTTTCTATTATTCGCCCTCTTCCATGAGTTCTAAGAGCACAATGAGTGACTAAGAAAGAGTCTTATGCCCCAGTCTTAGCTGTGCTATTTGGCTTCATTTGCATGGTCCTCATGATCTATAAAGGGAAGGTGTTGTGTCAAATGGCCCCTGAGTCTCTGACTAGTTTGTAATCATCTGTGAATCTCTTAAGAATAGCTTCTACGGCTTATTTTCAGTATGATAATAATAGCTACAGTTATCCAATTACTGTGTGCCTGCCGCAGTGTAATGGGACATACACTATACATCACTCGTTAGGTTTGGAAAAAGGAAAAAAAAGAACACACCCAGGATTACCTAGGTCTGAGTCACTGACTCATTCAGTTTGATTGTAAAATGTACGCTTGGTGCCACTCTACAGTATTTATTATCTGGTCTTATTACTTACTATAACAACCATTGACACAGAGCACAAGGCTGGGTTAGTGGCTGTGGACCATCTGAAGGGTAATAAAAAATGTCAAGGTCACTTGAGAGACAAATATCGTTTGGTACCTCTCTCTTAAAGAACTTAACCAATATTCATAAACAGTGCCATTTGAATGAAGATATCCTCTACCAACTAAAGTCATATTAAAGGCAAGTTGGTCTGGAGTGCAAAGCACATAGTTAAGTTACCCAGTGATGAATGCGGTCTTGAAATAGGAGCAACCATGACTGCTGAATTACCTCTGACTTAACTGACTTCATTAAGTTGCGTGTGAAACTGAACCTAACTCTTTTATCATACATTCAAAGGAAAGATTATCTGAGCCCTGTATTGTGTGTGACTTCTTACTATGGGAAGTTTTCCATTGGACTCAATCCCCCTGTATAAGAGAATATTTTTATGTCCTTCATTTTAGAACTTCTTTCTCTTACCCTTTTATTGTCTTAGCTCCTCTCTCCATGGTCCAGGGCATAAAGGCTCTGTGGAAGAAGAAAGCAGCTCCTGTCAAAGTAAAAACTGTGTAAAGACAGGTTTTATGGAATGTTTTTCTTCGGTCAAATTTCCAGCTTTAAAAAAAGATTCTAAGTATATGACAGTTCAGTACAAAGGAACAGGCCACCACTCTTGGTGGCTATTCAGTTAATCCAAGACATTGATTAAACTAAAAAAATCACAACAATGACATATACTTTCCTTCATATTTTATTTAAGTTTTAAACAAAAAGTCAACTTTCATTTGACATTTGCTTTAGTGCAGAGGCAAGACCTTTCCTTTGATCATAGGTCTACTGCTTCTTTCTTACATAAACCACTCAAACACATTGTTTATGATTTCCAATGCTGGTTTCTTTAAAGTGTAGCAAGAGATTGAGTATAGCAGTCTGATTCTCAAGTGGGTTTGGTATTAGTCCAGCTAATGGTCTCTGCTGCTTTGATGAGGGCACCAACCTTGTGCCATGAGGCACACAGTCATATCCTGACTAAAAGATGTCATGTTTTTAATGCTGACATTTACAAGTAGTTCAGAAATACAACCTGCCTCCAACCAATTGTACACATTATCTTAATAGCTGTACAGTACATTCTTGAAGTCTTCTTTACCCTGGATGACAAGACTACTGTTGAGTCATTCAGGAAATTATTGAAGAGAACAAAACATGTTGAGAACAGGGAGGAAAAAAAAAATCATTCAGCATGAAGCATCATAGGTGAAGAACAGTGGCCGAGTGGGAGTTTCTGAAAATTGTGTGGAGTGGAGAGATTTGGTGTTTTGAATCTACTCTGCATTTCAAGAATCCATTCTATAGATAAATAATTTTATTTTAAAACAAGTTGATTATATTTTATTTAATTGGTATCTGTGTGTGTTCATCTGTTTCTCTTACTTTTAAGCTATTATATAAAAGGATTATCATTTTCTGATTAGAAAACACACTTCTTTCTGAAAAGTCTTATGTAAAGATGTTATAAGTCTCAAAATGCCATGTCCTACTTCATTCAGAGAAGGACTAAGTCTGAGGATATGAAAGAGCAGAAGGAAATTCTGCAAAATGCAAACCTATAGAATTTCCTGTGTGTGCTCCTGGAGAGTGGTATGCTGGAGTCATAGATTCTAGCAAAAGCTACTTGGACTTCTGAAAACTAAAGATTAAATCAGTAGTGGGTGGAGGTGGAGATCATCTTAAATAAACATGCACAGTGGGTTCAGAAAAGGAGAGACTGAGTAGGGACAAGAAGGAAAGGGAGGGTAGAAGATAAATGGCTAGGGAATGAAAGTTCAGTAGGAATTGCCAGTACTCAATGGCCAGTGGCTCTCAGAATCCAACTCACTTAGGAAAGATTTCATCCCATTGTAAGCCATGTGGAAATAACTGAGGACAGAATATTGTCTCCAGAATCCTCCTGGCTCAAAGCCTGGAGCAAGGAAAACAACACCAATAATTAAGGGAGTGGTGGAATTAACTTACAGGGAATTCTTTCTGCTTTTCTTCACCTGGTGAGATCAAGGGCAGTATTAATTTCACATCAGATAGGTCTTCTATCAGGAAACAGTATCCTGTTCTGCCCAAAGATGATCTGTTAGATTTTTTTTCCATTCCCAATTTGAAGGATGTAACAAATTATGTATAACTTGGGAAAGTGGTGAACTATATCTGCAGCATGAGGGGCCAGAAATGAAAGAGATTCATTACAAAAGAAAGAAAAACAAGAGCCTAATTTCTTTGTATTCATCGAGGGTCTATACAGACACTCACTTTATACTGACTGTAGGCCACTGATGTCAAGCTTTTTTCTGTGTTTTTTTTTTTTCTAAAAATATAGCTTACATCCCAAGCATATTTTGAGGTGCAAATGCCATACCTAATTTAAAGATGGAAATACTGAGTGATTGAAAGGTGTTTTATTTTCATTTAAACATAGAGCAAGTCAGTGCAAAAGACAAGACTATGACCCAGTTCTCTGGCTGACCGAAGAAAAGCGGCGATCCACAGGTCTACATTTTCCCATCAAATTTGAGTTATAAGGATTTTTTTCTTATGGTTATAATTTAGTGTATAATTTGTCACTCATATATCACTGCCCTACAATTATATTAATGAAACCTCCCTAATAATCTTATTACTAGTGTAGTGCATGCCATAGTTGACAAAGCAGTCCTCTTACACTCCTTTATTGATTCATGCCAATGACTGGATGCTCGACTTGTTTTCAGGCTGCTTTCATTCCCATCAATATTTGCTGTTCTAAAAACCCATTTAGATTCCTTATTTCTCGAATGATGCCTTCAAGAAGAAAAAGTGACAAGTCACTGAGGTAATGGCTCATTTTTCAATGTGGCTTTTGTTTGGCACCTATTCCAGAATTGTGCATTTTGTGTTCTACTTTTCAAAGATCATTCTCAAAGTATAACTCTGCAACTTTAGATCTGGTGAGAGCCAAGTTTACCAAGGGAAAAGAGCTTTTGGGAGACTGGACGGGGAGAGTGAAAAGGTCTAACTCTAAATGTTAAGCAGTGTGGAGTTGGAAATTTGACCTTTGTTATACTATTTTTGTGACCCCGATCATAAACTCTAAACTCTTTGAGGTTCACTCCGTTTATCAGTAAAACAAAGATGATAATCATAATTTTACCATAAAATTTACCAATCATAATTTGACTGTTGTGAGAACATAGATGTCAACCCTCCCTCTTTACTCATTCTGCATTTTAGATGAGATGACAGCAGTTTACCTGAAGGAAGGGTTCCCTAGTTAAGAGCTTTGAAAACCATGAAGCATGAAGTAGCCTAATATTCATATTATAAATGAGGATAATGGGGCCCAGAACAGCTGTCCCATTTTCTGTAGCAGCTACCAACAGTGACCTCTGTTTGACTCCTACATGAGTTTCTAAAATTAATCTCCAAATAAGAAAATGTGATTATCCCATAGCATGAACTATTGTATTATTAAAAGTCACCTTTACATGTTTCCTTACAGAAAACTGCATCGGACTGTAAAGTATGTATAATTGATTAAATGGCTTAGCAATCAAGTCTTTCAGAAACAGTATCTTAACCCAAAGGCACCATTAGGAAGATAACTCCAGCAAATGCTTAATAAATGGGTTGAATGGAATGCTCTAAATAAACTTCTTTGAGGGGAGAGATCGGGGGTGTCTCTCTCTCTCTCTCTCTCTCGGTCTTTTTGAGACAGGGTCTGCCTATAGCCCAACTGGTCTGCCTATAGCCCAACTGGCCTTGAACTCGCTACGTAGGCCAAGTTGGCCTTGAACTTAGAGACATCTGCCTGCCTCTGCCTCTCAAGATCAGGGTCTCTTATGTAGCCCAGGCTGAGATCAAGCTCACAATCCTTTTATTTCAGTCACCTCAATGCTGGAATTTCAAGGGTGTGCCACCACACCTGGATCTAACTAAACTTTTCACTACTTAATCTCCTGTCAAGTAGTCTTTACATCGAATTTATTCTCTTTCATTCAAATTGTAGTGGTGGAAAGAATCTATTGGTCCAGTATAGATCATCTTCACTGAGTCTTTTTATATTGTTTTGATCTTATTTCAAGCGCCTATATTTCATCCAATGTAAATATTGTTATATATGAAGACTTCTTAATTTAATTTTTTTTCAGTTTTGATTTTCGTGGTGCTGTATCAAACTCAGAGTCTCATGTCTCCTAAGAGGGTGCTCTATCACCAAGCCACACCCTCAGTGAACATTATTATTTTAAGTTCTTTTAAGAAATAAATAAATTGTGTCAATTAAAATGACAAAATATGGTCTGGTGTGGTAACATATTCCTGTAATTCTAGTTACTCAGGAAACTGAAGCAGGAGGATCACTTGAATCTAACAACTTGAGGCCAGCTTGAACAATATAATAAAGCCATGATCTCAAATAATGTTTTGTAAAATACATCACTGGGAGGCTAGAGAGACGACCCAGCAGTTAAGAGCACTGGCTGTTCTTCAAGAAGACCTGGGTTTGAATCCCAATACCCACATGGTGGCTAACAACCGTCTTAACTCCAGTTCCACGAAATCTGACATCCTCTTGTCCTCCATGGGCACTGTACGACACAGGTGCAGTCATACATATGCAGGCATAACATACATAAAATAAACAAATTTAAAAAAATTAAAAAACCCTCACCATTGGTTGTAAAACACATTCTAATTTTAATCTATTGCAAGAGTACATTGGGAATCATGAAGCATGGTTCCACATTTGCCACTACATAAGACCTATGTTTCCCATTGTGTTATGGTACATACAAATCAAAAACACTTCTTGAATTTTTGGCCCTGCAAATGATACAATATCACACTGCTTTTGCTATTTGCTGCCAACACTGTGGATCTGTTTCCTGTCTGTGGGATCAGCATCGTTCTAGCATGAAGGAGAATTTGAAAGCCTGCTATCTATGGATGCAAAACACAGACCTGCCATGTGGCATGAACAAGGACACTGGCTAGATCCTATGTCATGGGTTAATCATGACCCCGAAACAGAACATATAAGGTGGTTCCAAATGAACCTCACCACACTTCTTAACTTCATTTTGTGTAGCACCCAAATCATACAATCTGTGTCACAAAATAATAAAATATTTTGCTCCCTTTGTTAGGCATCCTTTTCACTCATAACATCAAAATGAAATTTCAACTTTTCAAACGCACATATCCAGTTACTCATAAGGCAACGTTTTATCTTCAATGGGAAAATAGGTTCTATTTTAAAAAAAAAAAAACCCTGTTTAACGCATGTTTTATTTGAGTGATATTCCTGTTTGAAGATATTTTTAGCATGTATTAAACATTTTCACCTTTTGATGTCAGTCGAAATATAGGTAGAATTCAAATTTACATATTAACCTCTCAAGTTCAAATTACATACATATTCTTATGTATTTAATATTTGGAATAGTTCATGTTTACTAGAAGGTATTTTATGTTTACCAGCAATGGAGATTATTGTGTCATTTTAATAAGGGTTAGAATTGAGTTGTTGTGATTTTTAAAAAGATATTGATATTACAGCACTGATTTTTCCTTACTGTTCCACACATGAGCGTGCTGGAGAGAAGAGAGGTCAGCTTGGAGACCTGAGGTGATGCTGAAACAGTGACAGGATATTTCGGAAAGGGGGAGGGAACTTAGGAGTTGTAACCCCCTTCCCCCATAATTTGTAAATCTGAAGGAAATTGAAGAAGTGCTAAGGTCTGGGATGGTTTCTGTGGACGCTCTTTCTTCCTCCTTCCCTATGATTATGTGATCCTTCCTCATCCCTGAAAGGGGAAAATAATATGCACCATAGGGAGGTAACAGTCAGAACAAATTGTCTTGAAATTCTTTTGCCCAATAAGGAATTGTAAAATCGCTGTGCAGACCTAAAGACAAATATCAGAAGTGTAGTAAATGGAAGTGAAATTTTCCTTTGCATATTTTTGTGCTGTCATTACAGCAATTTTCCCTAGATAAAAAGCTTTGAAGATGTACTTTTCAGAAGCGTTTTCCTCACAATGATTGCTATCTTAGAATGTCATTGCAATTTCTTATTTTTCTTGAGCTAAATTTATCCTGTTTTCTCTTTTAGGCAAATATCAATATTCCAATGGGAGCCTTTCGACCAGGAGCTGGGCAACCTCCTAGAAGGAAAGAGTGTACTCCTGAAACAGAGGAGGTGAGGAAAAGAACTAGCAGATTTCGGCAAAGCCTGTTTTCTCTAGACCCCCTCGAAAAGGGGGAGCAGAGGCAAGGCAGTGTGGTGCTCCAGGACAACATAGGGCAAATGACTTTGTGTGTTCATAGTATACATAGGTCTCTAAAGTTGTCCTGTTCATATAGAAGGAAACTGTCTCCCTTCCTTTCTTTCAGCCAGCGTTAAACACCTGACAAAGTTCCATGGACATACCAAGTTTTATTTCTAGTTGTTGATTGATTTTGTGCACAGTGGGGAGGACACAGCATCTCAGATGCTTTTAGGCTTGTGGTAGTCACTGATTTCATAAGTTTTCATTCAGGAACTGTGATCAAACTGAGCAGAATGTGTATTATACAGCTTCTGATGGGTGATTAACCTAAATTAGAGCTCAGTAAGTAAGCACATTAAATTACTGTTGGATTCAAACAAACACACAAACAAGCATCTTGATCTTCCTTTGAAAAGAAACCTTTGCAGAGGGGCCTGTCAAGTCTCCATTTCTGTATTTTTTCCTTTTATTCTCCCTACCCCCACCCAAATTCAAGTATCTTGTTAAAATAGAGGCTAAAACTAACAAATGCAATCAATAGGAATGAGTTCCCACCTCAGGTCTCTTGTACATTTACTTACATGTGAGTTTTCTGCTGAAATCTGAAAAGTATGCTTTTGGGCAGGGGAAAATTAAGATTTTCGATCATTTCAATAAGCCAAGACAAGGAAAACAAAAATAGAACTTAAGGCACATAAAAGTGTATTTTGTTTTCTTAAAAAGTTAATGATTTTTAAGTTTTAAAAATATTTGCTCCAGATTTCTATCACTACTTCAGAGTTCCTAACAAGACTCTGTCCTGCATCTAATGTATGAATTTTCTTACTATTTTTTAAATTTATTTATACTTATATTTTTTCCTATTATTATCTTCGATTATTTGTTCCAGTCTCCTAGCAAGAGGTGATTTTTCAAGGAATAGATGGAATATTTGAGTAAATTATGAAATTTTGAAATTTCAACCAATAATTCAAATTTGATGAACAAAAACCTTAAGCATACAAGTTGAAAATACCTGACTCTGCTCTGCCTCTGCCTTATTTATTTATTTATTTATTTTTGGTTACATTATTTCAAATTCAAGTGCATCTAATTTTGCCTTCCATGTGCATGCTCATGAGCCCTTCACCGGGGACGTTGGGACTCTGGTCAAGTATGTGAGTCTGTCTGTGTTAGCCAAGCAGGAGTTTTTCCATTCCTCAAAGACTTCATCCTTCAAATGAGTAAGTGGTATAATGGACACGTCATGGTCTTGTACATGTTTGATAAGCAGTTCTTTGTTAATTGATTTAATAATCTGATTTTCATGGAAGACTCCAGGCCTCTTGCTTTATCAAGTCTAAGAGGCCCCGGGGTGTTCAAAGGGAAGACAGTGGAATTCCTCCTCCATCTTCATTTATTTGTCACTTTGTTTTTTCTTCTTGGGCTTCCTCTTAAGCTGAGTCTTTCCCTACTACAACAGTTACTCAAAAAGTGGCTTGACCCTCATTTCTCATGAAATTGGCTAATGTAACAACTGTGCTGGTGGCTCACATCTTACCTTCCTTCTGTGGAACAGACAGACGGCCCTGGCTTCTTCTCTGTAGAATGGGTACTTTCTTCCACATGACTGTCTCCACTTAGGAGGCTCAGGAAGCATGTTGCTTTCACCTTTTTCTTGTGTGGTTTTGGCACATTTAAAAAATAACCAAGAACTGGTACCACCTGGTTTGTGACCACACACTAATAAACACTTATATATTCTAAAATGGAGAGAATGAACTCCTGGTGATGTTCTTTGAATTGTGCCACCTTTTCCTTCTGAGGCTCACTGGTCAGAGAAGAGACATAAGACCATTCTCTTACCTAATACAAGCAGGTAGCAACTCTCAGGAGTGGGGTCTGAGGGAGGAAGTGGCCTCATGACTGAAGGTTTGGCTTGGACCTCACAACAGATTTCTCAGAGAAACACTGCAAAGGAAGTCATTGGGCAGCTTGTCTTGATTAGAAGTTGGGTTAAATAAGATTTTGTGGGTTGGCTTGAGGACGCAGCTACCTTCTGTGGTATAGTTTCAGTGAGAAAATGGAATGTAAATTCAAAATAATTTTCACATCCATGATTATTCCTGTTATTTGTGTTTGCAAACTCCAAATTGCTTACATTCATAGATTTGGGATTCATTGCCAAGCCTCACATTAAGAGAATTCTAGTGTAAGGTGGGCATTGTAATATACCGTCACTGTTCAGAGGCACTCACCACTGTCAGGACAAGTTGGTCCCCCAGGTAAACTTAGAAGTATTTTGATCTTGATACTCTCTTAGAGGTGAATAAATGGATGTTCTGCAGCAGAAAAGCAGGCCTAGGTTTTGACTGTCTGACAAGGCCTTATGACACTGGCTGTCTCTTGTCTAACCGTGGCCTCTAACTAGCCCTTTTTCTCTGCCTACAGATCTAGAATGCTTTGACCTCTTAGCTATTAGCATATGCTGTCTTAAGAATTTTTCTCACAAAGAGGCCTGGCGTTTGGCCCCACCTCTCCAGGTCGGGACCCAATTGAGAAGCAAAGTGTGCTCTCCAGTTAGAGAAACCAGTTTATTTGGGTTACTTAAAAGGATTTTCTGTGGGAGAGAGGGATGGTAATCTTGTATTGAGGTCTACATTTTGATCAGAACCTGCAGGTGGGGTTATAGAGCACTCCGCCAAGCTGGTGACCCGCTGCGCAAACACCCATCTCCTACCCAGAATTCACTGTTTCCCCCTAGGCCCTCCCCCTCAAGTCACTAGATGTTGGAGTAGTTGTCTACTCATTTCCATCAATCAAATTCTTAGAGGTGTGTTTTGCCTCTGCTGTCGTCATGGAGTCAGAGGGAAACTCCATGTAAATTAAGACCTCAACACAGGGGTCTTCTAGCCAAATCCCTACTCAGAGCTGGTCTTTTACATAGGAGAAGCAGTTGTTTGCTTGAAGTGATTGGAGTGATACTGACAAGTCCCATTAACCCTCCTAAACCTCTCTTTTGACTAAACATTATTATTAAGCTATAAAATAGCACATTGGGATTTTCTGTTCAATATTTCTTTTTCATCTTGTCCCCTTACAAGATACAAATACATATTCAATTCTGGTCCAGCCATTTCTTAGTTGTGCTGTTTGGGGAAATTTGTCTTACAGCTTCCCTATGCTTTAGTCTCAATGGCAGGCAGGGATAAGAGCAATCTGTGCTAGATGTATAGAGTTGGTGTGAGGATTAAATCAGTTAATACAGGTACCTGAGAACAGCTAGCAGCGAAAGAGCTTGCTGATATTGTTATGTCTTCACTGTTTGAACATGAATAAGTAGGTCAGACTCTATTGCTTCACATATGACAGTCTGGGGGAAAACTTAGTAGGGTATCTGGTTGTAAAGAAGGGTGTGGAAATGAGATATCTGGGAAATACTTCCTCATACTGCCAAGTTTTGTGAATCCTCTGTGATTCCCAAAACAGGCATTTCCTCCCACAACAGCTGTTCCTGAAATGGGGAATGCTGCTGTGGTTGGTAAGATTTCTCTCACACTCTCTTCTTCTGAGCTAAAGAATATCCTCCATTTCTCTGCTTAGTTCAAATGTCTATGTATGAAAAAAGGCTATTCTTAATTAATCAAATGGAACCATGTTTATCCATACCTTAATTAACTGTGATTGTTATAATATCAAATTCATAGAAGCAATGGAATCTGATTTCCATTAATGTTTTTAAAACATGGCATAAAATTCAGTTAAAAATGCACCACCCTGAGCCGGGCATGGTGACGCACACCTTTAATCCCAGCACCCCAGAGGCAAAGGCAGGTGGATCTCTGTGAGTTCAAAGCCAGCCTGGTTTATATAGCTAATTCCAGGCCAGCTGTAGCTACAGGGAGACCCTGTCTCAAGAAGACCAAAAAAAGCATGTACCACCCTTAATCAATAACCCCTTCTTGACTCAATATCATGTCAACATAGTAAATATAGCCGATTACAATTTCCATTAAATGCCACCTTACCAAATCAAATGTAAAGTCTCATCTTGATTAAATCAAATGCAAAGTCTTATCTTGATTAGAATATACAGTCCATTGAGGGCTTAATAATGTGAGAGGAGGATGTCCAGTATTAAATATTATCATTGTTAGTCTGTGTCTGCTCACATTATAATCATTGCAGATAGACTCATAAGCACAGATACTGCCTTTATGTGTTGAATGTGCCAGGATAGTGCATTTTGATGATATAACAGAGGTGTACATGACTTTCCTGGGAACTTAGCAGAAGGAACTGGAAACATGTTGTCTTTCATGTTTCTTTATAAGATCTACCCACCTCACCATGGTGGGAGCATTTATAAGTGAGGAAACATTTTTCATTTAATTGCTACCTATATTGAAAACAAAGCAACACTTTATAGCCTTGTTAAAAATTCTTTCTTCAAAACCCAGCAAAGAACATTTTGGAATACCTAGGCCTGCAAGTGGATGTTTTGTGGTTTTAATTACTGCTTCTGTATCTACCCCTATGAATGATGAGTATGTGTGCATGATGAAAAGAAACCAAGTCTATGGCTCTGTACATTGACCTGTTGTACAATACCTTCCAGGTATTTACAGCAAGTACATCTACACTGAGGTAATTCTCATTGAGTTGGATGACATGCTAGCTATTTAATCAGCACTGTACCAAATTCACAGATAATGTATATAAAATTTCCCATTCTTCCTTAGGAGAAGACCACCTTAATATTTTATATCTATTCATCCTCTCCAATAAACAATTTAAAGACATTTTTTAAAAAAGGACAAATTACCAAGAAATTTGTCGGAGTTTTGCAAAACTTGAAAATTTTCTTCCTTTAGGTTCTAACCAATTTTGTGTGTGACACAGGCATGAGACTTGGACTAACAGGGCACTAGCTTTAACATCCTTCTTCACAGGAAGCAAATGTGAGATTTCTTGTCCCCAACTCTGAATATATTTGTTCACACAATTATTGGTCGAGCAGATAAACTATGACAGTTTTGCACTGGCAACTGTGTTAGTTTGAGTCCTCCAAGAAATAGAGTCAAAGATGACATTTGGTGTGCAAAATATTTCTTGAGGAAAACACTTGTAGGGAAAGATGAAGAATAGCTGCAGGAGTGCCACCAGACCCAGGTGCAGGGGAAGAAGAGGGAGGTTTGTGGAAGAAACAAAGACTTTCCTGTGGTTCCAGCGGCTATTTCCCTGCCTAAATTGCTCCTGGGAGGAGTCTCAGTTTCCTAGGAATGGACCCGCCTTAGGAATCCTGTTGTACTCACTCATTGATTACCAGCAGGTGTGGGAAGCGTGACTTCACTGTGGTAATGGGTAGATTTTAGGGCTAAGAGGCTGGGGTGCTCATTCAGTTACCTTCTCAGCAGAAATCTGACCCAAGGCATGATCTTCTGGCTGCCAAGGTGATCAAATACCTTTTAACTTCTTCCCGGGGCTGGGGAAGTCTCCCAACATCTAACAAATAGGAGGAATACACTAGCATGCAATTTTCTTTTGTAGTAACTAGATGGAGCCACACACAGCAAATGATCTCACTGTTTCATAGTTCTTTTCTGTCTGTGGTTGGTGCATATACAGAAGGTGTGGGTTGATTATGGGAGGATTTAGTTAAACAGCAATAGCAATCATTAAGTATACATGCAAGCCTCTGTAATCAGGCACACTGGAGAACCCACAGGCAAAAAAGAAAAAGCTATTGGCCCTGCCCTAAAACTAAGAAGCCATTTAATAATAGGAAATTTAGAACACATCCCAAGGCATCAGAAAAAGGTTGGGTCTCTTTTGTCATCTCCTCCTGTATTCGGAGACCATATTCAGAAACGTTTTCCTTGTGTCCTTTTCAGTTTGTTTTTATTTCCCAAAGGCATCATAGAACAAAAGGCTGACAGCTACTGCTTGAACTAAAATTTTGCAAACTCCTGGACTAATTGTTAAAGCTAGCTGTGCATTGAAGCTTTATAGATTTCTGCCAACAGGTATCTTAGAATGGTGTGATACCAAGTTAAATTTGGTCTTATACTTTTCTTGGAAATACAAATCCTTCTAACTGTTGTAAATGTTTATTAGTTACTAGACTTGGAACTGTTATCTACTGTTTCTAAATCATGTGGAAATGACTTTTTTTTTGTCTCACAATGTTCCTTTATATTCTGGTATACTCTTCAGGAAACTTTATTGAAACTCTGAGGCTGCCTGAACATTAGAAGAGAAACTCACTGTGCTAGAATCATACTAGAACATTGTTCTTCCTTTAATTATTTTCTGGTTCATGCCATGAACTAAAGAGATCAAATATCTTATCATGGTCAGTTGAATGTCTTCCCCTTTCTTTTCAGGGGGCACCTTCCACCCCTGAGGAAGAGAAGAAGCCAATTCCAGGAGCAAAGAAACTCCCAGGACCTGCAGTCAACCTGTCTGAGATCCAGAATATCAAAAGTGAACTGAAATATGTCCCCAAAGCTGAACAGTAGTTGAAAGAAAAATAGGTGAGTTAAAAAATGTTTCTTTGAAACAGACCTCTATCAAATGGATTGAGGAAACCTTCCACAGGAGGAGTCTGTACCAGTGATGTTCAATTTAAACTAATATTTTGGGTATGATTTTCTGGAAAAGCTAAGCCTTCAGGCTTATTTTATTCCAAAACTTCTCAGAGAATTATTGAGGCTGTTTGCCTGCTGGCTCCTTTCTGATCACTCTTCTAGTTGGAGAAGGATGATGTTAGGAGAGGAAAGATACTTCGGAAAAGGCACTGAAGGGCTTTTGACCATAGGGTTCAAGGAGCCATTCCTCATCGCGTGCTTCAGTTTCCCCACCAGCTACCAGAGAACAATGAAATATTTCTTTAGCAACAGGATCTTGGAAAGAAGGAGCTGTACAATTTTGGAAGTGAGAAGGGGCAATGGCTCACCATCCAGGCCTGAAGAAGTAACCTGATCTACCCTTGATCTACCTTATACATCAAGAAGCTCTCCTAGTTAGGTGAGGGTGTAGATGGGGCAAGAATAGGTTCAAACTGTATATGATGCCTGGGTGAGGCACTTCAAGCATTTATTTTCATTTTAATTGTTCAATAATGCTCCTCTGGTAAGGGCTCAGCCCACCCTCTGTCTGCAGATCTGGTTCCTGCTTAACTGGAATAGCAATTCTGTCAACAGACTGAGTAAGGATTATCCAAATCATGGCTCTTTCTTCTAGGGGACCCTGGGAGCAAAACTGTCATTACCCAACATTACTAAACCCCATCATGCACAATCTATTCTGTCCCTTAAGCATAAGTTTAGAGAAGAATATATTTTATCTGGTTGATTGTTTTTTCATTCATTTTCTGCTTATCCATTTGCTCAGTTGATATTTATGGACACTGGAAATGGCTATCTCTTGATATGTGCCAGATACTGTGAGGAGCATTCTGTTCATTTTTTTTAGAAACAGGCTTTTACTGGATAGCTGAGGCTTAGCTTCAGCTCTCTGCAGCCCATGCCATGGGCTCAAGTTCATGGCAGTTCTCCTGCCTCACCCCCTAGTGCTGGGATTTGAAGTATGAGCATCATGATTGGCTCCAATGTTTCTTATAGGCT
Source organism: Eospalax fontanierii (assembly GCA_035773235.1). Taxonomy (NCBI): domain Eukaryota; kingdom Metazoa; phylum Chordata; class Mammalia; order Rodentia; family Spalacidae; genus Eospalax; species Eospalax fontanierii. Next base: position 19,308,399 of record CM069525.1, on the reverse strand, counting down.
CCATGATACTCAATTATTACCTTTTTTTCTTTTAAAATTTTTAAAAATTCACTTGTTTATAATTTATGTGTATGAGTGCACCCATGTATGCAACCAATGCCCATGGAGGCCAGAAGAGGACAGCAGATTCCCTGGAACTGGAGTTATAGATGGTTGTTAGCCACCATGCCATGTGGGTCCTGGGTCCTCTGGAAGAGCAGCCAGTGCTCTTAACTGCTGAGCCTTCCCTCTATCCCATACCACCCTTTACTTGTAACAAGTCTTAGGGAGAATGATTCTGTGATGCATCCTAAAAGGAGGGTCTGCCAAGTTACTGCTGTCGCCTACTTGTTGCATTGCTTCAAGTCCTACCACACAATACAGATGGGTTGAACAAACCTTCTTGTTCCTGGGGTTAAATCTTCTGACCCTAGGGATGGCAATGGCCAGCAGTTAGGTAGATGGGGTCTTGGTCTCTGTTCCCCTAGACAGAGTAAGGAACAGAATGTTCTGTGAGACAATCCAGGGGGTTGTCTTCAAATCATTTATGCCATGTTTATGTGGACCTTCTAAGGTATTTGAAAATCAGTTTGTTTGAAAAGAATTCCTTCCAGTCTAGAGAAAGAGAAGAGCAGGCCTGTCTCTCTTCCTCCTTCTCTTTCCTTTTTGGAGATGGAATCTTACTGTGCTGCACAAGCTATCCTCAAACTCCAGGTTTAGTCTCCCAAGTGCTGGGATTACCACTATGCTCATCTTGGAATCCGTTTAAGTAAAATGACAGTCTTTAGCATTTTTAGCACAATTACATAAGAAACAAAGTAGTAAAAGTGAAGTAAAGTGTATTCTATGCTCCTAGAATGAAGCCTAGGGACCCAGATGGGGACAAAGTGACATGAGTGGGAAGTGATCTGACAAATGACTATGTGCACTTAATATTTATGATCAAATGAAATAAACTAGTGGCTGAGTGTCCTGTTCAGTCCTGCTTTTGTTGTCAAACTGAGAAATTTTATAGGTTTTGCATCAAGTTGCAGGATTTCCTTGTGAGAAAGACCAGAGAAGGGAAATGAAGTTTGTGTAATATTTATTATTACCACCCAACCAGAATTGTTTAAACACTTGAATTTATGTGCATGTGTGGATGCAAGTGCATGTGTGTGCTTGCATGTGAAAGCCAGAGATTGCTGTTTGGTGTCTTCTTCAATTGCTCTTCACCCAATGTTTTGAGGCAGGGTCTCTCACTAAACCCAAAGCTCACCAATTTGACTAGACTGGCTGGCTAGTGAAGGATCCTGTTGTCTCCACTGTTAACACTCAGTGCTGGGGTTCTAGATGCACACTTCAATAGCCAGCTTTTCCATGGGTGCTGTGAATCTGAACTTGGGTCTTCGTGCTTGCACAGTAAGAATTTTACGCTCTGAACTATCTTCCCAGATCCCGGACACGTATGTGTGTGTGTGTAAGTGAGAGCTATCACTCTCTACTTGTGTGCTTTTTGAAAAATTATTTATTTATTTATTATTATTATTATTATTACGTGTGTGTGTGTGTGTGTGTGTGTGTGTAGATCACAGGGCCGTTTTGTGGAGTTGGTTCCTTCACTTGGGAATCTACCTGTCTCCCCTAGCCCAGTGTTGGGGATACAGACACACAGTACCATGTATGGCTTTTACATGGATATTTGGAGATCTGAACCTAAGTCCTTATGCTTTTGGCAGAAAGGACTTTACCCGCTGAGTCATCTCCCCAACCGCAACACATGAATTTAATGCAAACTTTATAGGACTTAACAAATGAAATCCATGTTGACTGAAATTTAACCTTCATTCTAATTTCAGAAAAATTTTGTTTGTGAAGATTCAAAGGAATACTGTCTCAAAGTGGGCTTAGTGAGGGTCTGGCAGTGTTGCTTGGTAGTGGAATTGATTCAGTAACCTTGGATGTTAGATTACTATGAACGGGAACCAAAACCAAAATGATCAACTATTGAAAAGATACCAGAATACGGCTAAAATATTCTCATTACTTCATTTTCTCAACGAAGAGTCTAATGAGTAATTTCTCCCAAGAAACTTCTCATGTAAAACCACTCGGAGAGCCCTGTTTATCTTTATTCTTAAGATAATGTGAAAATCTAGTTGTAATGGCAATTGATCGGAATTCCAAATGAGTACAGTTGTTGTGAGACAAGGAATGATTTTATTTCTTGAGAAAAGGTATTAAGTTGATTGGATTTGACTCATTTGTTCTGCAAGTCTGAGCTTTTAAGAATTCTATGGAATGATCTGTGGATATAGACGGAGAGATCTTCTTAATGCTGATTGATTTAGTGAACTCAAGCAACAAATATTCTGGATCAGGCATCACTTAGCCCCTCAGTAATTGTATCTGTTTTTTCCTTCTTGGGCCACCACATTGTTGTCATGCATTCTTACCCCAAATCATACAAGTATTTGATCAAACAGATCACTGGTTTGAACGTTATGTAAGTCCATCATGTCTAGAACATCATAGACTGAAAACCATGCACTACAGGCTCAAAGCCCACATTATAACAATTATAACATTTTAGACATATAAGACAGAACAGCAGCTCCATCTATTTGAGATCAATGTCTCCTTTTAAATATATTTTAGATAATTTCCTCATCTTGTGCCATAACTGGAATTATTCATGGAAATTCATTAAAGCCATTGTGGTATAAGAATGAGAAAGGCCAATGACTAGTCTTTTGTGGTTTTTGAAAAAGAACATAGGCGGTGTAGATCTAATAAAAAACCTGATTAGGCAATACAGAGATAGCACATACCGTGTCCAAACCAAGAAACATGAAAACATCTCCAAGTAGGGCTGCAAGCCAGATTCGGGCATAGGGCAGGGAAAGCAGGGAGTTCAGTCATATATCTGGGGATTCTTCTGACTGGGACTGAAGGTGGCCAGAAGGTAACTTAAAAAATTTCAAGATCTGAATGCCGAGATAGGACTAGCAGAAAAGCCTGAAAACCAGGTGTCTTTTGACCTCCTCAGGCCTGCTTGTTGATACATTGCCAGAAATCTCATAAACCTACGAAGGGTTTACAGAACTTGGAGAACTGCTTGGAGCTGGTGTTCAAATAGATTCTATGTCCATTTCTCTCCCTCTCAACTCTCCCATCAGACAAGAGGTGTTTAATAAAGAACCCTTAGAAGTAACTTTGAATTTGCATACTTTCTTTTTTCTATACAAAGATGAATAGATAGAAACCTTAGCCCTTACTCTCAGAACACCTAAGTCTTGGTAGAAAGACAATGTACTTCAAAGTGCAGAAAAGTTATGAGTTAGATAGAGGTTTCAGGTTTGACGATATCTGACAGATGTTTCTGACCCATTAAGTAGCAGTAGAGATGCTCAATGTTATTACTTAGGAAAAGGGGGGTGTTCAGGATCAAGGACAATTTCAAAGTGGTGGGAAGGGATAGTCTCTGGAAATAGGTGGCTGGCAGGGCATTATTAATAAGCCAGCTTCTTAGGATCAAACAGTTCCTTTAAGGGAATGCTGCTTAAACTTTTAGAGCAGAGCAAAGTATGACCCCACAACCTGTCTACAATGTTTCTTCTCTTTCTAGTGAAAAGCCCAGTGATAACAAAAAATTAGAGGAACAGTAAAAGTATTAAGGTGATAACAATGCATAAACAAGACAAGAAATAATTAACAAAGATAAAACCTAAGAATAATTCTACAGTTATGCAAATGCACAGTAAATAGCAACTGTTGAAAGCCCTGGGAGTGATCATGCTCTAGAAAGAAACTATTGTTCTGAAGTTGCAGGAATCCTACTGCTTCGTGGTGAACATGACAGCCAGGCTACAGGTTTTGTGGCAGGGCGATTTCATTTAATATTTCATATAATTAATTAGGGTCTCTGAGAAATGAAAAACAATTTTGTGGCTTGTCATTTTTAAATTGATGCATAATACACATTTATGGAGCCTTGTGTGGTATCAGGGCGAATTAGTACTTTTTTCTCCATAAATGTCCATCCTTTTTGATGCTGGGAAGCTTCTAATTCTTGGTTCTTTATAACATATATAATTGTTGTGAAGTATAGTTACTCAGCTCTGCTGTAGAATACCAGAATCCATTACTCCTGTGTAACTGAGCTTTGACACCTGTTAACCCAACCTCATTCCAACCCACATTCCTTCTAACCTTCTAATCTTCAGTGAACACTATTCTAATATGTACTTTTATGAAACCAACATAATCAATTTCCACTTGTGGGCGAGAACCACTTACGTTTATGTACCTTACCTATTTTATTTAACATAACATTATCCAGTATCATGCATGTTGCCATAATGACACAAAATTTTACTTTTTGTGGCCAAACAATATTCCATTGGATATATATGTTAAATTGCCATTGTACATTCACCCATTATTAGTTAGCTCACTAATTAAAAAATACATACTTTAGTGATTCTTAGTAAGTCACTTAGTAGCTTTTGCTCATGCATAGATGTGACAGCCTATAAGATTAATCCAATTTTCTGTCAACAACTGAGGAAAAAACTTCCATGTTTATATTAACAAATCTTCTGAAGTCAACCAGTAGACCTTAGACCATACTTTGAGAAACATTACTGTAGAGTAATAAATGAGAACAAATTGAAATGATCATCAACTCCTTTGTATCTATACATAACCCTACAATCTCAGTTTAGTCTCTATTTTATGTTCCACATTGGTTAGCCTGCCTGAAATATAGATTTTGTAGATTTGAACAAAAGCACATAACTCTCTGTTGTCAGTTTGATCTGCTATGAAAAAGTCTGCAGATTGAGTGAGTAACCAACAGAGATGTGGTTATCACAGTTCTGGAGGATAGAAGCCTGAGAACAATGTGGCCATGCTCTAGTGAGGCCTCTTCCTAGCTTGTAGATGGCTATTTCTCTGTACCCGTACACAGTGTGCAGAGAAAGCTGTGGCATCTCTCCATCTTGGAAGGGTACTATTCTTGTGATAGGAGCCCATCCTCATGAGCTCACCGAAGTCTATTTAGCTCTAAGAGGTCCCACCTCCTACTATCATCACATTGAGGGTTAGAGTTTTAATGAATTAATTTAAAATTTATGTGTATGAGTGTTTTGCCTGCATACAGGTAAGTGCACCTGTGTCATGCAGTGCCCATGGAGGTCAGAGGATGGCACTGAATTTCCTGGAACTGGAGTTACTGATGGTTGTTAGCTGCCATGTAGGTCTTCTGGAAGAGCACACAGTGCTCTTGCCTGCTGAGCAATCTCTCTAGCCCTCCCCCTCCCCCGTTAGGGTTTTAATATATGAGTTTTGGAGGTCACAAGCATTCATCTTATAATAGCCTTATTACTTGGGGACTCTGCATCATTCTCCCAGAGTTTCCTCTTTCTGTTGTCATATAACTTACCAAATTGTGACACATTGTTTTTTTTCTTTACATCTTCTTGATGGTGTGATATAGCTCCTTAAAGAGTTACAAGGTGCTCATACATAATAAGCACACAAGATGTATCTATAGGGTTTTTTGGCACTTTGACCAGAGCAAGTCTAGTGTTCACTAGAAATGTAGGTTTCCCAAATGTTTGTATTCTTATTGAGATGGCTGCTTAAAAGCAAGACTAGATTCCATCACAAAGGCTGAAGGCACCATTATTGACAAAAACTGGTAATGGGTTCAGAAATTTGACTTTCCTCATTGGTTATAATCTTATATTCATATGGGAAACTGCCCACTTAAATTCATATTACCAAAAGAGTAGGAAAATGTATAAAACTAGAAGAAAATTTAATTTCAACACTCTTTGGTTTTATTTTTTAAAGAACATTTATGTCCAGATAAGACATATTGCTAAGCAGTCATCCGGAGAGATGTCATCTCTAATAGAGTAGAACAGAAGGCGCTCATTGCTCTTAAATGTTAAACATTATGCATCACTGTCATTCTTGCTTATTCAAGGGCTAATTTTGAGAGTGTTGACAAGAGGACAAGTTGATGTACTTAGATACTTGATGTGAAAAACTCTTAGTATCTAACAACAGACCCCCAAAATTCACGAAAGCTAAAACTGACAGAATTGAAATGAGAAATATACACTCCGATAATAATTATCGAGCATTTCAATTTCCTGCTTTCAGTAATAGGTGGGTGTAGTGGCACATGTTTGTAATCACAGCACTTAGGAGGCTGAGTCAGCGGGATATCCACGAGTTCATGTCTAGCTTGTGCTACACGGTGAGTCTCAGGCCAGTTCTGGCTACAGAACGAGACCATGCCTCAGAAAAATACTGCTTTCAACAGTAGCTAGAAGATCAGCAGAGAACAGAAGATCTTTACAATATTGTAAAACAACTAGACCTTATAGGCACGGACAGAACATCCAGCACTAAAGAATATATATCTTTTTCAAGTGTACAAGGAACATTGTCTAGGATTTCTTGGGACATAAAACAAGTCTTCATAAATGTACAAGGATTGAAATCACATAGTGGATCAAATTGTTCAAAACTGTGACTCAATGACAGAAAAGGTTAGAAAAACATAGTTTGAAACACTAATAAGACATTCCAAAATAGTCAACAAAAATGTCACAAGACAAATTAGAAACCACTTTCAGATTAATGAGAAAAAAATCTACAGATTATTGAAATGTTTGGGATGTAATGGGATCAGTGCTTTAGAATGCTTCCATGTGAAAGCTTATAGTTAAGGAAAGGAGGATCTCACATTAATGATGACGTCAATAACAACAGCTCTGAATTGGGAAATGAGCCTTTTTAAATCATTTTTTTTTCTGTAAACTTACTGTTAAATTTATTTGTAAATTGAAATATCCTTGTCAAATGATAAGGAATAAAAAGTTCAAAATATACTTCATATAAACACTAAAACAAAGCCTGGCATGGTGGTTCACATCTGTACTATCAACAGCTTGGGGGGCTTTGGCAGGAGGATTGTTGTGAGTTTTAGGTGAGCTTGGGCTAAAGAGTACGACTCTGCTTTAAAACCTAGAACAATTAACCAACCAACCAATCAATCAAACAAACAAACAAACAAATAAACATTCCCCAAGTGCCCACTGAAATAAGTAACAGAAACTGGGAAATAAAGAAATAATTGCTTAAAATAATTGGCCATGTTAGTACAATACATTGATCTCCCCATTTCAGTCTCTGCATTTACATATTGAGTGCAGTAAAACCAAGGTGCTAACAATATGGAGACTTGGATTTATAAAGGCTTGGTCTCCTTTCTTTCTACCTTTGCAACTTTGAGCTGCGTGCCTCTATTTTAAGTTCCCCCAAAGCAGAAAACAGTATCCCCTGTACAGGGTAGCTTTGAAGGCTTAGTGAGATGTGTCTATCAAAGTCTAAGCAGAATGTCTGGCAGAGCCAATGAGCTTTGGTTCTATTAGACTTCTAGTCTGGCAGGCCATCATTCAGAGCACTGATAGAGTTTTGCATCTTGCTTTTTCCATTACACATTTTATCATAAAAATGATTGTTTTCATGTTGCTTTGCAGCCTTCAGGACTAACATGACTTATTTTTCACAGGCTGACTTATCATGATTTCATAACCTTTTTCCTCTGCCTGAGGACAGAGGACTGATTTGTCAATTTATTTAGAGCTAAACTTCAAAAGGAAAACAAAACTGAAAAACTTCTCCTAATATCTTCTCTATGGTTTGCTGGGAATTTTTTGTCCTCAATTTTAACGTGTTTCCTGTGTTGACCCAAATACACAAGCTCTATTCTCTTTCTCTGAAGGAAATGGTTGGTGACAGATTTTTCACTCTCTGGTTAAGGCACCTCTCCTTTGATTTATAATAGTCTTTTTTTCCCCCTGTTTTGCAGTTGGTTAAGAGAAAGACAAGTTCTTCTGTGGTTCTAAACTGCTTCAAGATTACATGCATTTGTTTTCTTGTTCGGCAAAGCTCTTGTTCCAGGACCTGTTTACAGTCTGTGTGGGTGATTGTGAGGGAATTTTGAGTTGGTTGTCACCACCACTTTAAGGACCAATCTATAGCAAACATAGAGATATTACCCATATCATTTGTATTAAAATATCTCTGGAGGGTCATCTCTAGTGGAACTTCTCAGGAGGGACCTGGATTGATGAGAAAACATTTAGGGAGTAGACTTGCAGCTGGGGACAACATCTGTTCCAGGCAACTTGGTAGAAGACAGAGGTGGCTCAGGACCCGGTTCTGAAGATCTGTATACACTGGCATGTAACTTTTCAGGGGACATTTGGCAATGTCTGGACACATTGGGAAGTGGGGATAGGGAGAAACTAAGAATGCTGTGAAACAGCATATACCGTCTTTCAGGAGGGCCTCCTGCAAAAAAGAATGACGTAGCCCCAAATGTCAGTAGTGCTAGGGTAGAGCGAATCCAGTTTATCTGCTTGCGAGGTTAATGTCAGGTTTGGCAAACTTTCCTTTCCAAGCAGTCTCTTCAGCGTGTTTCACAGAAATTAAGACATCAATAAAAGGAGTCTAAGAATTAATGAGCTAATAAATATTATCTTCACCATAATTAGAGATTTAAGAATAAGGCACTCACATACAAGCCTTTTTGAAAAAAATCAGAAACATAATACATATGCAATATATACCTGGGTTATAGTATTAAGGCTCCAACCAATTACTTTATAAGGTCGTCTCATGTGTATCAGAAGGGATAAGTTATCTCAGCAGTTTTCTAAACTCTTTAAATATTAACGTTAAGCCTTAGTAATCAATAGCACCAACATCAGCATCATCATTTTATTGGCACCATGAGCAGTATCATTTATTATGGGTTTGTGAGATTTCTGATCCCCTGTTTCATATACATTCCTCATTTACCTCTTGTGTTGAGTGCCATTTGTTCACGAGGGAATAAAAACTAAGAGAGATTGTGAAAGTCACCAAAATCACCCAGCTTGTGTGTCCCAGACGGGAAAGACACTCCAGCATCTGTAATACTCTCTTTCCAGTCTTTTAAATCATGATCACCCAGTGCATTCTTTAAAAATGTCCTTTTAGTCAATCCCAGTTCTTGCAAATATTTTACTGTGCTGGTCTGAGTAAAACACTCATAGGCTGGGAGACTGCATAAGCTGTCACTCCCCCAAAGAACACTGAGCCTTACTGCTGCCTTATTTGTTTCTTCATTTGTCCATTTGCTCATTCACCCATTCATCCAGCTGGTCAGCATTTAGTAACCGTAAACTATCCACCAGTTGCAGAAAAGATCAGGCACCGGGAATCAGAGCATGCAGTGTGGTTTAAAGTGTAATAGGCACAATGTTGCATGAAAGTACAAGTTGCTTATCTTTAAAGGTCTTAGAAAAAGGGAAGGGCTAATGTTCGTAAAATATTGGAGAATGCATGAACAAAAGAGAATGACTGAAAGGTAAAGAAAGTAAAGTAAAGGAACGGCAGGAGAAGGGGGGAAGACAGAGCAGAACAAGATCATGGCTATAGGAACGTGGTGTGAGCCCTGGTCAGCACCAACACAGCCGCTGCAGAGAAAAGCCAGGTCTCTGCAGACCCCTGCCTTTGCTCCTAGGATGAGCCAGGGCTTGTCAGGAGGGGCTGTGTTCTTCGTGGTGTAGCTATCTTTCATCCAGAAAGCCTTTTTCCTCATCCCCTCCCTCTCATGCTGTGTGCAGCCCACGCAGAAAACTGGGAAAGTGAATTCTGGGCTGTCTAATCAGACTTGGCTGCTTCGTGACAACGTTGCTCGTTTCAACTCCCTGCACATGCTGTGGCATTTGAGAAGGAATCACGAGGAACAAATAGACACTTGCAAATTTAACTTGTGTTCCCTTGCCACTGTTCCCTGCCTATGAACTCATCAGTCTACACCCTCTGGTTTAGGGATTTATGCAGATGGTGAGGTGGTAGCTGGTTTAATCCCAGGCAGGGGTGGTCAATTGGCTTCCCACTGAGTGAATTTTCTATTAAGCAGTCGACAGATTGGAGTTTCTCTTGTCCAGGCAGGTGGCAACAGGCAGCTCACAACAATTCCTCTTGACTGCTGGAAAGCAGCCTGCTGTATTACCAGAAAGTCATGAGATGCTTTCCTACAGAAGACCTGCTCTGATATGGGGCAGAGGCAACCAAATCCTTGGCCCGAAGTACAGCTCTCACTGCCTTGCTCTTGCCTGACTCCCAGTTTTCAATTCAAATGGTAGAAAAGATGACTGTCCTTTAAGTTCCAGAGACAATTAGTTCCAGAATACTTGTCAAGCTGGATAATTAAATCTTGAATGCTCAAACATCCGTTTGTTCTGACTCGATTTTCATTTTTAAATTATTTTGTATCTGGTCTAGGTGGAATTTACCCTGACTGAATTAACCTTTTTCTTTCACAATGCACACTAGCAATATGGACTATACTGAAATAAGAAAATTAAAGTACTTGAATAGACTTACTCACTCATTAGCATGTGTGTGCCTATTATGCCAAGCACGACTACCTTAGCAGTAGATGACATCCTTCAAGAACTCAGAGTACTTGGGGGAGGCTATGAAAAAGGGCATTAGCACATAATGTTTGTAGTAGGAAGAAGAAAATGGTATGTCTTTTGATTATAAGTGACAAAAGAGGATTCTAGACAAGCTGTTAGAAAACACACATTCTACTGAAAGAAATGTAGATTCATGTTCAGCTTGCTATTTTCTTTTAGTCTATGATTTTTTTGCACAACCATTGCCTTAGTTTCTTCATCTTAAAAATGAGAAAATCACCTACTTCATGGGGAGGGTGATTCCATGCCTCTTTGTAATGTATATTTAGCAATGTTTGAAGATATTTATGGCTGTCACAACTCAGGGTGGATATGATTGGCATCTAGGAGGTCCAGGTAAGGGCTATTACTCTCTTACAGTGCACAGGTTAGCCCCATAACAAATGTCAATACTGCACAGAAAGGTCTCAGGGCAATAGTGACTATTATTGTTATTAAATATTGAATATTACCATCAGAATGACCTTAATTCAAGGTCACTCATCTGCTGGCAAGAGAAACTGAATCCCAGGACCAACTGAGTCAAGTTATTAATCTAAATCCCCATCTCCACTTTCTCAGTTTCATGCTCCTGCTTTGTGTAAAAGGCAAACAATTTTTGTTTTGGGTATCATCTTTCATTTATTAGTACTGACCATTGATAAGGGTTTGAGTCCAAATCTGCAAGGATGGTGTGGGGTGGTTACAGCGGAGTCAGCTATGATTGCACAAGCTGGTGTGGACAGGCTTCCTGCTGCAGACTGTCCCACCTAACGGAAACCACTGGTTTCTAGATGTGTTGGAAAGCACAGCACACAGCTGTACTCCATATCTAGCAATGCTGCATGTTAATCCTGTGATCGTAGCCTACTTTCTAACTACTTTGGGCCAAATCTATGACTAGGAATGGAAATTCCAGGCTTGCAAGGGGACTATAAACACAGTGAGGTGATTCAAATGCAGCACCTAGGACAAAGCAGCGTTGAGAAACTATTCATTCCTTTTGCTATCCCTGTAATCTGCCTGTGCCTCCCGCCCTCTGATCCTTGCTTCCAAGGCTGGAAATTGTCTTGCTTTTAACTGAAATACCCTTTAAAGTATAGCCCAGACTATTTCTGTAGAGAATGGGAAGAGAACGTGCTGAAAATGAAAAAGCACTAATTATCTGTGACTAATATGAGCTCACAAAGGCGCTCCTAAGCATCTGCAAGGACCTGTTTCTTCACTAGAGCTTCTGTCTTGGTGAGATGATTTCTAGCCTGCAGGTGTCCTCCTTCTCCTGGAGGAGGCATTGCAGCTCCAGTTTTTGAAATCTGCCTTTGGTGGCAGCTTTCCAAAGCCTTTTTCTCCAGACAGCAGTACCAGTATTTCACTTGAACACTTACATTTTGTTTTGGAGCCTTCATGGGATCTTCCTCTTCTTCTCCTACTTTTAAACTAGCAGATAGTTTGCAATTTCTTGATTTTTCTCTAAAGAGAATCAGTGTACAGAGCATTTAGAGATTGATCCACTGTTTCCTCAATGCCACAGAAAAGTGAATGGATTCCATATACCATTTTCCCGAGCATTTTGGATGGGCTTGGTGGACAAAAAGACACGTCTTACCTCCTTTAGTAATCTGTCATACGGAGACTGTAATACTATTGGAGTCTGGTCCAGATAATAAGAGTCATGTCATTCTGAACCCTAAGATGGACCCTGATTGTTTTCTATATGACATCTTGCCTTAGCCTTACACCCTACTCCCAACTAATTATTATCCTTGAGGAGTGCTCCTTTTTCTTTCTACATCACTTACTTTCACAATTAAGTGATTTCTGCTTTGCAATGAGAGGTAACAAGCAAGCAATCACCAACAAATACAGGTGCTAGATAACATGGAAGTCCAGAGACTTTTCGAAATGGCTGCTTAAAGGGGTTTCACAATAAGAAAGAGAAGGTTTTCTGGGAATTTTACAGAAAAGCAACAAAATCACATCATTTAACTAGGGACTAGCAGTGGCTGTAACATTAGCAATCCTTCAAGCTTGATTTTGAGAATTCAAATGAATTGTCATGTTCATTCTCATTTGAGCCTCTCTGCAGTGCTGTGACGTCAGTCAGACAGGAATTAAATTCACAACTTATTCTGCATATGGTGCAAGATTTCCGGGCATATTGTTATCTCCCTTTAGAGAAAGGGAATTTTAAGACTACATCAAGTATATCTGTTTAGGCCCATCTGTAATACAGATAATCACTTTTAACTAATAACATTATATCACGGCATAGTTTGCAAAAGGTTCCAATCAGGGAAGTTAGCCCTAGCCCATTCAACTGGGTCAGGATGGATTATGGATCAGTTTATCCCTAGGAGAGCTTCTTTCACAAACATAGAGGAATATCCAGGATTAATTTATTCATCTTTTTAAAAGCATTTCAAAAGAAATGTACCATCTCAGTTCCTACCTCCACTGTTTTCTGTTTTCATGGTGCCCATGATCAAAACCAAGACTTTGCATGTACTAGTGCTCTACCACTGAACTACACCCAAGCCCTTGATACCTAATAAGAAAGAATTCAGTCATATCTGGGCCAGTGAGATGGTTCAACAGGTAGAGGTGCTTGTTGTCACGTCTGGTGAATGAATTCAGTCCTTGGGATTCACACAGTAGAAGGAGACAACTAACTTCTGAAGTTGATCTCTGATCTCTATGTGTGACACACACACACACACACAAATATGCACACAAATAAATAGAAAATTAACACTTAACTACAATATTTAGTCATGTACAGTCACCAAAATGTAACTAACTAACACACACACACACACACACACACACACACACACATACCCACACTTATACAAAAACATATCTGCTCCAGGATTGTGGAAACCATGCTGAAATGTCTTAATTTCAGAAATACTAGGAGGAAAAATAGATCTGGGGAAGGTTACACTTCAAGATGACCCGAAATCATCATCCTATAGGTGAACTCTTCGGGAAAGCTCACTGTCATCACCAACAGCCAAGAAATGGTGTCATAGACGCTCTGTAGCATCATATACAAAACTTTACTCCTTGTTACCTGTCAGGAGACAGGCTGAAAGCCATTTTGAGCCAAATGCCATCCAATAATGAGAAGTGTATAGTCCTACTTCCACAGTCAGGAGCAGATCATCCAACCAACCCAATTGGTTTCAGAGCCTCTGGTGGGCAGGAAGAGGAGCTCATGGCTCAGCTAGGACTGAACTAATGGTAATGTTTTAGCCAGTGCAGATGACAAATGAAATTGCATCACAATCCTTCTGGAGCTTCCTTAATATCCTGCCCCCATGGCCGTGCCTTCATAGCTGAGCCCACTCCATTTTCTCACTAGGTGATCAAATTTTGAAATATTAAGAGAGTAGCCAGGGCTTCACCTCTTGCATTATGGGTAAACTTTCCATAATTTGCTGCAATTCTGCAGTCTTTATAATGGTACAAATTAAGGTCACAGAGCCTGCATCCCAGTCTCCCACAGACGACATTACTGAACAGATAGGACATAAAATGCCAAGAAAGTCGAGTTAGGGAAATCTGTCTCCATTAGAAATCAAAACAATTCTGTGAGTTTTGGCAGGCACTTCTAATCTGCCAAGATCATTGCAGGTTTATATTCAACCATCCTGGCTGACTTTTTGTGGATGACCTGCCAATTCGAGAAGCAAGCTTTTTCCTATTGTTACCTGAGACACTGAGGAGAATGGGATCATGGCAGCATCAAGAACAGCCTGGGGGGTATCTATTTTATATAAGAGCAATTGTTCACAATTAGAAAATTTTAAAGTTAGCATACAAAATAATGGGCTTTGTTGTGATGCGTTCATACATATGTATATATTATTATACTTTGTTCACATTTTCCTCTCACTCCCCTCTTGTGTATGCCCTCTACACATTGGTTCCCTTCATAGACCCCCCAGATGTGGCTGTCAAAATCATTTGTAGGGGTTGCTGAATTTCAAACTGCTGGGCTAAACCCCAAGGTTCCTCATTCAGTAGATCTGAAATGGGTCCCAGAATTTGCATTTGTGACAAGTTTCCAGGGTGGCCACTGTTGCCACTTGTGGTGGTTTGGGGATCACACTTTGAGAAACACTGACATGGAGCCAGCCAATCTGGATGGTTTAAGTATGGACTTTCCAAAGTCCTGTGCTTATCCCTTCACTCACCCCAGTTTTATAGCTAGTATTCAAATATACAGTGAACAACTTAGCCAGAGTATCTGAATTCAGATACTCTAAGAATCCCTAAAGCAGTAATGACAAATTATTTTTATAATTTGTGTTCCCAAGAATTGGGTGCTGTTCTGAGCAGCTGTGAGACTCAAATGAATAACACATGTAAGGACACCATTGTACAGATTGGAAAACAGAGACAATAGAACAATTTCATGACTTCGCCCAAGATGGCACAAATAGTGGGGTAGCCAGGACTCAGGCTGTGTGATTCCTAATTATTATCCAAGATGCCTCTCCATGTGGCAAATAGAATAGCTCCCATATATGGTAAATGTACTACATACACCATGAGGAGCAATCCTCTTGTAATGGATCAGGAATTCTGTGACTAGTGCAGATTTATCTTTCCAGTCACTTAGACTCATGGATATAATCTTTATTTCTATAAATATTTCTTAAATCCTGAAAATGTTATAGACCAAATTTTGGCAAATAAGAGTGACAAACAAAATCTTGACTGTCACTGGCTTTTCTTTTAAAATTTTGGAGATTATTCTAGATTCACATGCACTTGTAAGAAATAATACAGAGAAATCACTGGATTACATGACTGGGAAAATGAAGAGAAATCATTTTTGCAATTTATGAAAATGCTTACTTTTTTGTATGTTTGTGTATTCTGTATTTGTATGAGTGTATGTACATGTACATGTGGAGGCCAGACGTTAAATCAGGTGTCTTTGTAAGGAACTTCCCACCTTATTATTTCGAGGCAGGGTCTCTCGCTGGATCTGAAGCTCACTCATGAAGCTAGATTGACTGGCTATGAGCTCCAAGCGTCCACCTATCTCAGCTCCGTTCCTGCCCTCAGTACTGGAGTTACAGCTATACTAGGCTTTTTATGCGGATACAGGGATCTCAGGTCTTCATTGCTTGTGCAGCATGCACTTTCCTGATTAAACTATCTACCCAGCTTGTTATGAAAATACTTTTAAGGAGGACTTTGTAAACTTTCAGATATATAATCAGACAAATGAGTTGGGTTTGATGCCCTTCCTTCAAGCATTCTTTTATGGATATTCAAGTAGTGGGAGGAAAACACAAGGGGGTTCTAAATTTGAACACTTTTCAAGGTCAGGAGCAGACAAAAGCAAAGGATCACAGCTACATGTCTGTGATAGGCAACTTTATGGTTTTTAAAAAAACATTATGACATAAGAACTAAACCTTATTTCTGACAATTGAGTTGTCTGGGAATGGGCTCTGGGCAAGATCAAAAGGTCACTCTAATGCTCAGCTGAGAAGTACTGAGTTAGAGGATGTTTATCACATCCTATCTTGACAATCAGCTTGAAATCATTCTTGCTTTGGAAAGTGCCGAATATTAAGATTGTTGGGATGAAAGTCTCCAAATGTGTTCCTGTTTGCAGTTGTTTTCTTGTCCCCTTTTATGATTTCTGAGTCCCCAAACCAGAACCACAGGTAAAAACACAGAGGTCTTCAGCAAGATCAAAATAATGGAGGGGAAATCCTTCTCCAAGGGGTTAAGGCTTCAGTAATCCTAGGTACTCTACAAGAAACATGATGCTTTATTTTTCCTGGAAAAACTTATTTCTGAACACACACACACACACACACACACACACACACACACACACAAGTTTTTTGGTACAAAACTCAAAGCTATGGTAAATATTATCATTTCTTTTTAAGATTTTATTTGAAATAGACATCTTCTAAAGAAGGAAGCGACAAGAAAGAAAGCTCTTGTATATTCTGTATCCTTTTTCAGTCACCTCAGAAAGGATAAGACCTGCCATCTCTGATCAACTTACCTAGTCAGGAGACATGACAGCTTTCTCCCTGCCTGACCTATTTTGTTTAATGGGACTGGCTCCTTTGCCCTCTGACAAGGTATGGTCTCTCCTGAAGTCCATTTATAGCAGGGTTTTGTTAATGGTTAAATCGTTAGGAAAGGGTCTGTCTCCCTCACAAAGCCCATTTCTCCTGTTCTGGGATATGGGAGACTGTCTATTTCTACTTTATTTAAAGTCAAATTCCTCCCAGCCCACAAAATACTTCAAAGTGACAGGTGAGAGAGCTCAGCATTAGTTCCAAGTGCATGTCCCAGAATCTGGTCTCTTATGAGCTGTCTTGTATTTACTGCTCCAAGTAATGCTTCCATGACCCACGAGAATTTTCTTCAACCTTCTATGAAGTTTGGCATCAGGAACTGAAATATTTCTGCACAGAGCCTTTGGGCCTTTGTCTGAGAAGTGCATCCATCCTCAATCCTCAACAAGAACTTCTGGACAAATGTCAGGTTTCCCATATGTTTGACCCCTCTCTTCACTTGAAAAGAACATTTTGTTTGTAAACTCCAGGCACCCGCCATTCTTGCTGTCATACAGGTGACCTTGCTAAGCAGTTGGAATATTAATGACCAAGTGTACTTTGTTCCTCAAAGCCTTTCCTGTTTGTTGTTAGTTCTTGAAGACTTAAACTCAGGTTTCTTTCAAAGCTTCCTCCAACCTGCAAAGCAATGCTGTCCCCCGCTTATTCCACATCCTTTGGTGCTCCCCACTACCCTTTTGGCTTGCATCTATAGGCTCAAAGTCCTCAACAGCTTTTCTTATCTTTCATTTCAGTTCACCCAGAACATTCCTAGATCCGAACCTGGTGGGCTCATCCCAGTTCCCAGAGATGCCAAGCTGACACTGAGATTTTGCACATGCGCAGAATATTTTTTGCCACGCCTTCTCTCCTCTCCTTCCTCTCCATTGACTGGCCTACTTTTACCAGTCAGGTCTCCACTTAAATCCTATTTCTGAAAAGGCTTCCCACAGCCCCGGAAGCTCAACAAAACATTCATACCTTCTTTGTCTCACCGCAGTAGTACCCGTAACAATAGAGGACTGCATTTGTCATTACTTTTGTTTTGTCTGACCTTTCCTTTAGATGTTCAGTTCCAAGAAAGAGGATAACTTATCTGACTAGTCTACTATGTATGTATAGTGTCTAATGCATGTCTCAGAATATAATGTAGCCCAATTAGGAAGGAATTCTGATTCCCACAACTAAGCACATTTAAGTATAGAGCTACACCCCAAAATAAATATGTCAATTTCAAAAAATAACCTAAGATGGGTGAGTAGCTTTATCTAAGAAATATTTACAAAGTACATCTATGTATGTGATGGTGTGATGGTATACAACTGGATTCTCAGCACTTGAGAGCTGGAGACAGAAGGATCAGTAGCTCAAGGTCATCTTTAGCTACATAAGGAGTTTGAGGCCAGCCTGGGCTATATGAAACACTGCCTCAGAAGTTTTTGTTCATGACATATCAGAGTAAAACTACCTAAAGTCACCTGATTACTAGCCTCACTATTCCTTCAGTGTACAGACTCCTTATCTCAAATTTTTCCCTTTTTGCGAAATCCAGTTTTCCAATGAGTCCTCAAGCCCTTCTTCTTTCTTCAATTCACTACTTTCTTCTTTTACTATTTTATTCATTATTTTTATTTTATGTGTATGAGTGTATTGCTTCCATATGTGTAACTGCATCTATGTTGTGCAATGTCTGCAGAGGTCAGAAGAAGGTCTTGGATTCTCCTGGAACTGGAGTTACAGATGATTATTAGTTGCCACGTGGGTGTTGGGAACCCAACCTAGGTCCTGTGCAAGAGCAGTCAGTATGCCTAACCACTGAGACATCTCTCCAGCCCCCAATCCCCAATTCTTTCTTTTTTAAAAATGTATTTTATTTCATTTGTTACTATAATATATAATCTCTCTCTCTCTCTCTCTCTCTCTCTCTCTCTCTCTCTCTCTCTCTCTTTCTCTCTCTCTCTCTCTCCCTGTGTCTCTGTGAATGTGTATGCATATGCATGTCACAGTACCCATGTGGAGGCCAGAGGACAGCTTTCACTGTTTCTGGGGATTGAAGTTGGGTCTGGGGATCAAACACAGGTTGAGATGCTTGAGTGACAGCAGAGCCGTCTCGATGACCCTCATGCCCTGAGTTAACACCTTTCACTTCTCTGCACTTATTTAGATCTCCCGCAACCATAACTACCACTAACAGCTTGAAGCTAAGATGATACAGACTGAAAATCTTGCTTGGAAGCCAGAGGAGGAAGGATGTGTTGATTTATAAGCTTTGTGCGGGAATTGAGAATAGCGCAGTTCACACTATGTGGGAGACAGTCTGCTAAATGCTTTAATATGTTAACCTCACAACCATCACATGAACTTGACACTATTATTTTCCTATCAATCAGAAACCACTGGGGCTTAGATGGTTAGGTAACTTGACCAAGGTGCACAGGAGAGCTGAGATGTGAAGACTGGACTTGGTCTCTAGAGCAGGCACATGAGAAACAAGAACTGAATACGCAGTCAGGATCTTACTCAGTAACCAATTCAGAAGTTGTTAAAGCAGTTTCTAGGATGCATAGAGTACAAGCACATGTCAAAGCTTTATTTCAGAGTTGCTTAAAGAGGCTTCAAAACTCCTATTCAAAAACTTGGAATAGGAAAATACATGGGAATAGCTAACATTTTGAGCTCAGGTACAAGTGATCATTATACTTTGTTACAAGGCAAATTTAGTGAGGCAGGTAAATCTAATTTCCCAGAGGGGGCTCTTAATCTCATTAAGTTAATCACAAAATCACTCACATTTTATCAGCAATGCTTATTACACCAGAACCCAAAGCTCTGTTTTGAGTCAGGCTTAGGAGCACTTTCCTTTACCAGAGACAGCTCTGTCTGGATCTCAGTTTCTCCAGCTCAGCCCTGTTGTTGATAGTGGGTCAGAGAACTGTGCTGTGGGGATTGTTCAGTGATGCTCAGCAGCATCCTTGCTGACGCCACTGGCATCCCTTCCTCCTAGCTGTAGTAACGAAAAATGTCTCATCATGCATGAAATAAATCACCAGTTAATTTGCCAATGTGGACGGGGATAATTTTACAGGATCTTACCTCTAGATAAAGAGCTACAGGAAATCAATGGATGCTGAAGGAGGGAGAATCAGTTCTTTTCCATGGACTGGTTCTCTGAGAGATTATCTAATCCCAAGTAGGCAGCTCTAAACACAGGTATACATGAGCACCACCAAATGGACTCAGATATATATATATATATATATATATATATATATATATATATATATGAATATATATGCATATACATTCAAAGAAGAAAAAATTGTGATTGAGTGGAGGGGCATGGGGGAATTTGAGGGGGATCTGGGGGTGTGGAAATAATGCAAAGACAGTACTCGTGTATGAAATTATCAAGAAATATAAAAATTCTCTACACATTGCCACATGTCTGTGGAAAAGGGCAAGCCCCCATCTGAATCACTGTTCTAGACTCTTCATTCTCCAAGTGTTGTCGACGGAGCAACACCACCCCTTAGGAGGTTGCTGGACATACATAGACTCAAGCTCCACTCCAGACCTTGCAAGTCAGAATCTGCAGTTTAACAAGATCCCTAGAGCATCTGAACATTGAAATGAGAAGTCCTTCTAGACTGCTGTTTGTCAAACTTGGCATCACTTAAGAATACCTGGGAAATTGTAAAAACTACTGATTGTGCCCCCAGACACCTTGATGTAATTGGTCTGGGGCAGCCTGGGTTTTGGGATTAAAAACAAATCTCCAGGAGATTCTAGCTAACTTTGTACTCCTGTTATGAGTGACAAAAAAAAATATATCCCCTAATGTTATGTACGAGGGTTACAACAGTCTATAAATGAGCTCTTCAGCATCCAGTACATCTTTGCTTCCTATGGACATCCTTTTTGACCCTGTAACTCTTATTTATTTATTTACTTTATTTTTATTGAATTTTTGCAATTTTTATACAATGTAGTTTGATTGTATTTAGCTCCCCTCCCATATTCACACTTCCTCTAACTGCCCCTCCCTAATTAATGTACTTTTTTATACATACCTGTATCTATATTTATATCTCTATCTTATATCTATCTATCTATCTATCTATCTATCTATCTATCTATCTATCTATCTATGTGTGGCCCATGAGTATGATCTGTGTCCCCAAACGTCCTTCAATGTTGGTGCATCTATTAGGCCCACCAATACTCCCATCTCTGTAAGATATTGTCTCTTACCTTCCTAGCTACAAGTTACCAAAACTTTCTTAGGTTGGGTTGGGATTTCTTATCCAGTTCTCCATATCTATGCTAGAATTTTGTCTGTTTTGAGTTGCATAGGACTTGTGTAAGATGTCAGCATTGCTGTGAGTTTATATAAGTAACTGACCAGCTGTCTAGAAGACTCTGTTTCCTTGTGGTCATCCACACTTCTGGTTCTTACAATCTTTCTGCCTCCTCTTAAGCAATGATCACTGAGCCTTGGGAGGCAGAGGTTTGAAATATGTGTCCTGTTCAGGGATCAGCACTCTGTGACCTCTTGTTCTTTGCGCATTGGCCAGTTTCTGTGTTAATCACCATCTGCTGCATAAGGAAACTTCTCTGGTGAGAGTTGAGAGATGCATCCATCTTATGTATAGAGGATGCATTGAAGATGTATCACTATGTGTTAAGTGTCTTACAGACACTTATTCTCTGTATTTGACCAGTTCTGGAACTGTGTAATAGTCTCCATGTGGTGGAAAAAGAAACTTCTTTGCTGAGGGGTGAAAGGCACACTTGTTTGTAAATATGAGGATGCATATTTAGAATAAAGTAAGAAAATACATTGATCTAGGGATGGGGCAAAAGTAGGTTTTTATCTAGGATCTATGACCACTCTTGAGTGTTGAGTACTGAACTTCGGTCCCCTGGAAGAGTAACACATGCTCTTAACTGCTGAGTCATCTCTCCAAATCCCTAAGTCAAAATTTTGATATACTACAGATACATTTGTTTATATTTGCTAGTCTTATGAATGCCACTAATGTATTGTTAATATGTACAGCTTACTTATTCCCATTTTATGCAAGTTTTAAAAAATAATTTAGCATAGAGAAAAGAACTCTCAGCTGGCTATGAACAACCCTTTCTTGAGTCAGATTTCTAATATTTAAAGTGAGGAGCAATACTAGGTGCATTCATTTTTGAAAATAATTTTATTACTTTATTTATTTTTTAAAATATTTTATTTATGTGTGTGTGTATGTGTATAAGTGTATTGCCTGTATGTATGTAAGTGCACCTGTGTCATACAATGCCCACAGAAGTCAGAAGAGGGTATCAGAGTCCTTGGAACTAGAGTTATGTATGGATGGTTGTTAGCCGCCGTGTGGGTGCTGAGAATCAAACTCAGGTCCTCTGTAAGAGCAGTCAGTACTCTTAGCCACTGTGCCATCTCTTCAGCTCCAATTTTATTATTTTAAAGATTCTAAAGTTTTATAGTTATGTGTTTGCCTGAGCATATGTCAAAACTCACATGTAAAAAAATTAGTTTTTGTGGATTTTTTGTGGTATGGGTGTGCACATGTGTGTACGGATACCCTCACCTGTGTATATATGTGTGGAGGCCAAAGGACAACAACTGTTTTCTTCTATTGCTCTTTTATGACAGATACAGAGTCTCTTCAATGAACCTGAAGCTTGTAGTTTCTGCTAGGCTCCCTGGCCGTGGAGTGCTCAGGATCTGCCTTTCTCTGCTTCCCAGCAGTGGGATTGCATGAATGTACAGTTATGCATGACTTTTTACATGGGTCCACCAATCTTTACACACTGAACCAGCTCCCCTACAGTCATCCTTTTTATTTAAATACTGAAACTTTGGACTGTTCTTTATGATTATTGTTACTGTAAGCAAGTCAATCAGCTTTAAGGTGATCTCTATGACAATATAGTTTTCAGAAATATATCACTGGAAGAATTCAGGGAGGCTTGCAACTTTCATATTTTCCATTAATTGCATGTCAAGACATTGGCATTCCATTTGGTTGTTGTAGAACCCATGGTTGCCACAGACCATTGCTGCGCAGCTGTAGGAGGATTTGGGGTATTTTTGATCTGAGCACCATTGCCCTTAGGCCTAGAATGCTAAAGCATAGAGAGCATAGATAGATTTTCCCATCTTTGGGAAATCATTTGAGTCAACAGTTCCCTCACTTTATCACTTTGTTCACCTCTAGATGCTACTGGGCTCTGTTTTGCTCTAGAAAAGTTTGCCATACTTTAGGAAAATATTCCTAATATTTGACTTACAGTTGTGTTTCATTGACTAAAGAAACCCTCCTGAGTTTGAGGTTTCCCAAGTTTTGGGTGTTCTTTCTGACCATGGGCATGTGCGGGTCTTTATATGCCTTTGTTACAGCTTCACTACTGTTTTCATGGTGTGATCATGATGATTACATGGGACATGTGACTTATAAGCTCTAGAAGGCTTTACAAAGGCTGGGCCTTTGCCTTATTCCTAACCCCTCACGAACTTCCAGGCTTGCACCAGTGTGCGCTTCGTGAATAGTTGGCAATTGCAAACGAAACCAGAGCATAAGGCACTGCCTATCTCTCCACCACTTTTGAGTGTCACTATGTTTATGACTCTATGATTTAGCACCACATGGGAGGGAGTAATAGCTGCACCATTCCCTGAGTGCCTGGGTAAAGGATCAAATGGAGACAAGTGTTGAGTGGACTCTATTTCCCATATGATGTATGTGGGACCACGGTGACTATGAGTAAGACAGCTATAAATGGGGCATGGTGAGGCGTAAACATCACATGCTTCTCAGCCTGGACTTAGAGTGACACAAGAGACGTATCTCATAAATTTCTTGTACTAGCCAAACTGCCATGGCCAAAGATATGCTGGAGGTTGGGCTTCTGATTTTTAAAATTTGGAGGTAAAAAAGAAGTGTTGGGTAATTGACAAACATCTTTTCAGCGAGATGCCTCACCTTCCTTCTATGAGGATAAAACACAGGAGAATAGATGACAGCTATTTTCCAGACAGCAAAGCAGTGTGGCCCTGGAGATTACCAACACACTTGCATGCCAACACCCTGACAAACAAGTGTGCTTTACAGCGTGGGCAATTTTAGCTCTGGATCCCTTCCCATTGATTCCATTTCTAAATTAGAGCTCTAACTCAGAGAAGAGAGTCCAGGTCTCTGGATTCCTGATTTTTTGTGTTCTGATATCAGCTAGGCATTCCCAGCATATAATGAGTCCCAAGAGGCCAAGGATAGAGACTCTGCTCCTCTGGGACTTTGTAGTCCAGAGAAGATTGTATCTGACCTTTTCCATGAGGAGAGTTCTGTGCCCAGGACCACTGGGCCTTCTTAAATTCTATGGGAATTCTATGGGAGAGAGGCAAGAAACTGGATGGGTCACAGGATGATCTGCAGGACAACTTCAGTGATTCCTCTATCCCATTTTCTGCCTCCTGCCCAGCTCTTACAGGAGCAACTAGGATCAATTTGTAGATGGGGTGGGGTAGGAGTAACTGGAATTCCTGGCATACGGTAGGTATTCAAAACTGATGTCATCACCATCAACTTTCTCTGCTTCCATATGAAGTTCAGGCTGGTGACAGCCACCCACCAGGGCTCTTCAGGTTTCTTTGACTCTTAGGCACAGATAATGAAGGGAAGGAGCCCAGTTCCCTCAAGACTAGTACTTCTTAAATAATACTTCTCAGTAAAGCCACATTTTGCCGACCTTGGGAAGATGAAGTGATCAGACTCCACAGCAAAGCCTGCCATATAAATGGTACCCATTTCTGGGTTGCAGATAGTACTTCACAGACTGGACATTTCTCAGAGAGAAATCACACTTCACAGAACATGTGTCAGTGACAATTTGCTATGGATCATCACCCCTTTTATGCTGTTCAGAGAAGTCCAAGGAATGTCTTGGCCTCAAGGTCAACTTGTCATGGACCTCTCACTTAGCCAGAGAGGCTGGCCATATGTCATCCAGCATAGTGATCACTGCAGTAAAATAAATATAGCATACTCCAGTCATGACGGGGCTGCATCTGGGGTCTAGAGAAGAGCTGACAGCACAGTGGAGACACAGCATATCAAATCAGCAGTCCTTGTTTATTGAATCTCTCACCTCTTTCTCATTCCTTCTGCCTCATGTTGAAGAATGTGAGTTTGTCTGTAACTCTAAGTGCAGTTCTCATTTCTCCAGTGATCCAGCACATCAGTCCCGAGGTCCCTGCTATGGATGTGTCAGGTGCTATGCTAAGCAATGGAATATAAAAGATAGACAGGGCATGTGCACACCCTTCAGAAGGTCATAACTTGTGGCAGGACAGTTATAGTAAGAGACAGAGGAAGAAGGAGACAATGTACACAAAGAAATGTAGACAGTTCAGTGGGTTTCATGGGACAGGGGATTTCGGTCCAGAGTAATAAGCAAAGACCAGGAGGCCTGAAGGCTTTGCCATGTTGCAGAAGCATTACACATGTGGGCCAATGAACTCAGATAGCAAAATAATGAGAGAGATTGGTTAGCATTAGGGCTTTAATGGTGCCAGAGTATCAAGCTGTAAGAGTGCTGGTCAATCATCTGCATCTTACTTAGAAACCCAGGGCAGGGAAGAAAGTGGTATTTTACATCCTGTTGGGGACTATTGATAATCACTAGGAAGAAAATCCCTTAAATATCTAATACTACAATGCACAAAGAAGATATGGTGTTAATATGCAATGGAATATTATTCAGTCTTAGAAATCCTGCACTATAGGACAACGTGGTGGAACCTAGAGGATGTTATGCCAAGTGAAATACACAAGTCACAGAAAGACAAGTACTCTCTGATTCCATTTATATGAGGTAGCTAAAACAGTGAAGCTCATAGAAGAAAAGCTAGGGAAGATTATTGCCAAGGGCTGGATGGAGGGAGAAATGGAGAATGACAAATCAATGGACAAGAATTTTCAGTGAAACAAGATGAATTCTCTATAGGTACATCAACTGCTGTAAAACACTGTACCTACATCAATGGACCTACATAATGTATTTTATGCTTAAAATTTTGTTAAAAGAATAGATCTTATGTTGTGTTCTTACTACAACAGAAAAACGATAAAAAATTCTACAGAAGTTCAAGAGGATATTTTGTTTTATAGCCATCAGTGCCTTCCTACCTTTCCTTCTGGTTCAAAGACCCAACCAAATCAACTTTGTTCATGGTATGGAAAGAACCTCAGAATCCGTGCTTTTCTATTTATCAGATACGAAGTTTTGCACAAATCTCTTTGCTTTTGGAGCCTCTGTGCATTTTATCTCAAAGAGGAGACAATGCAGTCTGCATCACAGCAATGCCACAAATGTTCAGTGAGTGACACATAGGTCTTTGTGATCTCTAAGGGAGTATACAGAGAAGCAAAGTTCACTAAAAGGTCTCTGCTGTCTTTCTTCAGGATTCACTGGCCAGAACTGGGTTCCCTGACTCCCACTAGCCTTAAGAGATATGGAGATATAGAATATTTGGTTCACTGGCATTTGAAGTAGAGAAAAAAGCAAGGACTGTGGAGCATATCAAACTTCAGTTTCTGCCCCAGCCATAATTTCACCCTTGTCTGATGATTTTAAAAATTTTTTTGTATATTTCACACAGAACATCTCAATCCTCTCTATACTCCCTTCCCCCATGGGCACCCTCCCACAACTGCCCCCCACTGTGGAGCATATCAAACTTCAGTTTCTGCCCCAGCCATAATTTCACCCTTGTCTGATGATTTTAAAAATTTTTTTGTATATTTCACACAGAACATCTCAATCCTCTCTATACTCCCTTCCCCCATGGGCACCCTCCCACAACTGCCCCCCACTGGAATTCATACCTTATCTCATCTGTGTTAAGGCCCATCATGTGGAACTAGCACTCTTGACATCCCTCAGTGCAAGTCCATCCACTGGGGTCTAGTCAGCCCTTCCAGAGTCCCTCCCCTTAGATCAACTCTTCTTTACCCAGCAGCAATGAGCTGCCAATAATTCTTTGACTAAGATTTGGCCTGCTGCCCATTTCCACAGTTCTGTGCTGGGCTTTTGTCTGCTTGAGTTGGCATGGGTCTTGTGCATCCTGACGTCATTGTTGTAGGTTCTTATGAACAAGGTCCCAGGAGCCTGTAGGACTCTATTTCCATATGGTCATACACCTCCTCCCTGACTCTTCCAATCTTTCTGCCTCCTCTTCTGCAATGGTCGGGTGGGTGGGGTCTATTATAGGAGTTCTGTACAATGACCCACACTCTGCAGACTCTTACTCTCCATACTCTAGCCATTTATGACCTTTTGTGTTCTTGGCCCTCTGTTGCATGAGGGTGCTTCATTGATGAGAAATGAGAGATCTATTACTGGTTTCTTTACCACTTGTTCTATGTTCTTTGAGCCTTAAGTGTAGAGGTTACAGTGTAGATATGCCCCTCAGCCTTGGACAGTTCACAGACAATCTCTGTGTATGACCAGTTGTGGAATTCTGTAACAGTCTCTGTTGAAAAAGAAACTGCTTTGGTGAGTGGTGACTGGGATACTTGACTGTAAATATAATGATAAGCATTTTGCACATAGTAAGAAATTACATTTGTTTAGGGATGTGACAGCCTTGGGGTTTTCTCTAAGCTATATGACTTCTTCAGCCATGTGTATTTGGCCATGTTTACAGTACCACACATGAGTTTCCTCCCACTGAGTGGGCTTTAAGTCCAGTTAAGTAACTGTTGATTACCCCCAAGATAAAAGGGCCACTACTGCACCAATGTTGTTTGTTGTGCCAGTCCTTGATGTGGTTATTTGGTTATGAAGCTGGTGTTTGGCCATCGTTTGATGTTCTCCCTGGCTGCTTGCATAGTGTTATCCAGAGCCATGAGAGCTAGCCTTCATGGGAGGTGGCTTCCAGGTCAGTTCCAGCTCCATTGTTCCAAATCCTGTCTCCAAAGTATGTCCTGTTTTCAGCAGTAGGGTCTAACCTTCAAGTTGTGGAGGCAATCAAGGCCTGTGGCAATAGCCTATGTAATTTTGGGAGTCTCTTGGACTACTCTGGCCAACAGCTCAAAGGAAGGTTTCTCCTGTCTGGTACTGTTTGTCTGCTGATTTTTTAAGCAGCCATTGTTGCTACAAAATGTATTTCTTCTACTTAGAAGTGATTCATCCCATTCACATAAGTAAAACCACAAAAAAATGACACCAAAGACTAATGGAAAATGAAATTGTCAATAATAGTCAAGAGCTTTGAAAAGAGATGGTCCCTTGTTATTAGATATTGCTGCATACCAAAAAACTCCCAAATCCAATGATTAAAGGAAAATATTTTTTCATTTTAGCTCACGCATTTTCTGCTTAGTTGATTATGCCTAGACTCATTTATGAGTCTTCATGTCAGCTGGAGGCTGTGTGCTAGGTAGGGCCTGGTGGAGGCATTTTATCTGGAATGGCTGTTGTCTACATGTTTCTCAGTTTCTTATTCTTTCTCTGGGATCAAAAGGCTAGTTTGGGCAAACTGTTAAGACATTAGCAGAGGTACAACTAAACAAACAATAGCATGTGATTCTCTTCAAGACACTCCCATCTCATTCTCTTAGGCAAAGCGAGACACATGGCCCAAATCAAGCATGAGAACTTATACCCTACCCGTAGTTGTCTGAAACTACAAAGTTACATGGCAATGGGAATGAATATAGAAAGGGGTGAACTAAAGCCATACATGAAAATTTATCTCAGGCTGGGTTTTGCCAGTCATACTCATAAAGTTAGTGTGCATTTTAATCCTTTATAAGGATACCCACACTAATTTAGTTGGAAGTTACTGAAATCACTAGAGCCAAAGTTGATGGTCACATCCATTCATAATTCACATTGCATTCACAGGATTGAGAGAAGCTTAAACGTCTAAAAATGGAATCTTATACCCCATTTGACTGGTACGAATCATATTGGTATATAAGCTGTCCCTAACAATATCTCATGAAAGCTAAGTTAATGATGAACCTGGATGACATTGTGTTGAGTGAATTAAGTCAGACAAAAAGGCAAACACTGTGTGATGCTACTTGTATGTGAAATGTAAACGTTGAGCTTCAGAAGCAGAGAGTAGTACTGTGCTTGCTAGGGGCTGAAGACTATACTTTGGAAATCCATTGTCGAGCATGGTGACTACAGTTAATATTGTATTATATATTTCAAAATTGTTGAGAGTAGATAGTCAGTGTTCTAGCCACAAAAATATGTGAGGTGCTATAGCTGCTAATTAGCTTGATTGGATCATTTCACGGTGCACGAATATATCAAAACACCACATTACATTGTAAATATACACACTTTGTTAGTCATCTCTGAATAAAGTTAAGGAGGAAAAGAAATCTAACAGTTTGCTTGCTTTTTCTTTTGCAGGCTTGGTGTGAAGAATTAAAGCAGAAGAGGATGGATTGAAATGAATATAGCTCACTAAAGTTTTTATATATTTGTATGAAGATCATGAACCTCCTGAATGCCTGAGACTCTAGCAGAAATGTCCTGTTTGTACATTTATATTTCTTCCTTCTATTTGGTTGCATTTCTCACTTTAGCTACATTTCTGGCACCTTGAAGAGCAAACCAGCTTATGAATTCAGCACTTGGGGGGGTGTCGTTGAGGAGAGATGATACTTTATGGAGGGGATGATAGCAATGTGCTTACAGTGCTTCTGACGCTAAGTTCTTTAAGCTACTTCCCACAGTCTTTTGGTCAAAATTTGGGATGTATTTTAGTTCTTCACCATTTAAATTATGTCAATTAACTTTTTATGAGTTCAAATAAATATTTGAGTAAATGTAAAATATGAATTTAGACTAAATTAAATTTCATATCATCAGATAGCTACATGTTCCCTAATGTGGAGATAATACCACATAAGAGTCAGTCAAATCCCATATTGCTTAAGTGGATACTTCTGAATTATTAGGTACCACGGGAAATGGCTGACTGATTATTGCATATGAACTTGAATATCACATGAGGACTTGAGTATTTATACTATTCCCCATTCAAGGTTGACTTTGATGGTGAGTTTATTTTTTATTTCCACAGTGATTCAGAAGTTCTCCTAATCCAGATGTAATAGAGTTCATCATAGGATACATTCAAGTAAAGTTGAGTGAGAACAGAAGAGAGAGGTTGATCATAAGATAGCTATGCAAAGGAAATGCAATGTGCTTCCTACTGAGATGGAGACTCACAGCCAGACATGGTGTTACAAACCTGTAATCCCAGAATTTGATAGGTTGAGGCAACAGGATTGCTAGGTCAAAACTAGCCTGGGCTACATAGCATGGCCCTATCTCAAAACAACAATGAAAGATGACGATTCTCTAGGTAAATGCAATTAATGCTTAACACTACTATCGTCTGAGAAGAACCATGTGAGCAATCTCACAGTGAGGGACCACATGATCAAATATAAGACTGTGTGAAATTAAGTGTATCTCCTACCTACTATGAAGAGATTTTAGCACCATTTCTGGGCTAAATAATTTTTATCCTTGCTTCAGAGGACGTCATTGTAAAAAAAAAAAATCCTATTCACTTTTGAATGTCACAAGCAGAAAAGACTCTTGTGCATTTCTGGCTGAAAGCAAGAGCATTTTACATACACCTGTAACTGGCTGCAGACTTAGTGATACCTGACGTATTGTTGGCTTCCCAAAGGCCTCTAATCTGGTTGGAGTTCCCAGGTGTTTTGCCAGGCTGTGTTCCATCCCAATCATCTCCATCTCATACATACACTGGGTGGTGAACATCAATCAAACTGTGCCAGCTTATCTTCTGTCAGCATATCAGGTTCTAAATAATATGGCACTGAGATGCCACAGCCTGTCTACCTGCTTCTTCCCTGGTATCATTGGACAGGATTACAAAAGTTACCTCAGTGCTCACTCTGTTTAATTATAAGTTATCTGTGTTCTGGTTCAAAATTAAGGTCTGGTTTAATGTCATAAAAACTGTCTTCATATTTTAATAAGTCTCTCAAAGCACATTTGCAACATAATACAGAACAAAGCCATGAGACAAGTTCAGTGGATTTGTGACAGTTTGAAATTTAATATGTATTTTATTTTGTTAAGGTTCAAATTCACCAGGTATGGGATAAAGAAAGTTCCATAGTCTAGTATTTATTGCACAGTATGGTTATACTATGACATAAGGAAAGAAGACATTTTGCTTTCAGTGAAGTTATAGTTTTCAGAATTTACACATTTCACACTTAGTTCTTTAAAATATATATCTTGAGCTGGGCATGTATCTCAGTGGTGGGGGATTTGACTACTATATGGGAAGTTTTGGGTTTTATTCCCAGCACTATCAAAATAAACAAACACCTTCCACCCATATATTGACCTGACAGGGTGCCTGCAACCTGTAGTCTCAGCTACTTGGGAGGGTGAAGCAGGAGGATTGTTGGATCCCAGGAGTTCAATACTAGCTTGGGCAATATAGGTCAACCCCATCTCAAAACGACAGTGCCCATACATCACTTCAAATCAGGCTTATTTATCTTAAAGATTTTTGAATAAACACCATTTATACAGCTTTTCCATGGAGGAAAAATAAGGTTCAAATAGGTGAAGGTTTTGTAGGAAAATAAACTAGAGACAGTATTGTGTTCAGCCGAGCATAAGGTACCATACCCAGTTGTTTGCATGCATGCCGCAACGGTACAGTTTCTACTTGTACCATCTGAGAACAGCATTCACTCTGCCCACATTTCCTGGATGCCCACTATATGCCAGGTTGCATGTTAAGTGCTGGGGGAACACAGAGCAAATTCATCTACAAAATCACATTGCTTAAAACAATCTACCATTCACTCCCTTTCCTCTCCACCCTATGGTATCTTGGGTATGATGCCCAAGACAGAGTAAAAGAAGGCCTGCTTGGGCCCAGGACTGCATGGGATACTTGGAAATCTCCTCTTATTCGAACAGAAACTGTCAGAAACACACAAGGCTGTCCAGAGTCATCTCAGCCACTCATTTTGTATGATCTTTACATTTTGAGCATGCAGACTGGAAGGTAATTATCTTTGTTTCCAAGGTTACTTACTGAGTAGCTGAATGACACAGTACTATTCTAGCAGTGAAGCCCAGGGCATGGGGGATGGTAATTACCCAAATGAGCCCCTTGTTTTTTTAACTAGAGCAGTCAGAGGATTTACAAAAAGCCTCCCATTATGATTAGGCCTGTGTGAAGAACACTACTGATTTGAATGTGCCATCCTGTGAAATCTATTCTCCTGCATTCTTGGACTGACCTAGAATTAGGGCTTCCCACTTGGGAACAAGAACAGGGCTCATTTGGATTCAAGGACTACAGGTTGATCAATTAAAATGCATTTCCTTTAAAGGCCCTGAGCATTATCCCATTGCTTTCCAATTCAGCTTGAAATAGAAACTGCATTTAACTTGATAATTGGTGTCCCTTTGAGATCTTAACCTGATGCTGAATGTATGCATCAATGTGGCCCTTTGGTAGTTCTTTGGCTTATATACCATTAGTGAAATTTCTGTTCTACTTTGAAGGAGAGAATATATTATAACATTCAGACACAATCATGCATTCATTCAACAAGCTACACAGAGAGCATTCACTAAAGGAGACAGCAATCCACCAGCATATTGCCAGACTAAGGAAATCCTTAGAGCTCATGTATGGAGTTCATTTTTTTCTAGGCAAATGACCAAACTTGTTTAGATCCTGCACTGAAGGCAAATCACACTGTCAGAAAAATATATATGCCGATTATAAAGCAGGAGTTTGAGCCATAAAGAAAGATTATAGCTTCACCAGCATCATCACCTAAAGGTGTTCTTCAGAGAAGGAAAAACAGCCTCAATTAAGCAATCTTTTTTTAGATTCTGGGGTGTTCTTGGCCTTCCATCCTTCACCTCTATGCTTGTTTATTAAAGGAGAAAAATCAATCCTTTAACATTTGACTTCTGAGCAAAATAATTCAGAGACGCGACTGACTAGGAGAAACCATGCTATCAGATAACAAGGCTCTTTTTTTATGACCAGCTCTTCCTGGCTCAGTGAAGATATATTAAGATGCAGATTTCAGAGGGAGAGAGACTTTTCCCCTGGGCTTCAAATGCCTGCAGAGGAGCTGCCAAGCAAACAGAGGTCTGCACTCTGAAATCTCATTTGCAAACCGGATTGCAGATGGGGAGGGAGCTGTGGGCAGGTTTTTTTCCCATTATGTGGGCGGCTGTTGGGTTCTGGGCCTACAGAAAGCGGAGGAACTAGATTTTTCTGGAAGCTATTCTTCCTTCTTATTGTCAAGGGAGGCAGAGAAGGAGGCACAGATCCACTGTGTCTGCAACAGCCTGAGGAATTCCCTTAGTCTTTTAGGGACCTTAATTCTGGTGGAACCCGGTTCTATGGTTTTAAGACAGTAAAGAATTTTAGGACTAGGTAGTATGAAACAGAGTTGGTGTTTAAATATAAAGGTTTTTATTTTGTTTTTGTTGTTGTTGTTTGTTTGTGAGGCAGAGTCTCCCTTCAACCTCAGCTGGCCTGGAACTCACTATGCATATCAGGCTGACCTGGATGCTATAGAGATCTGCCTGTCTCTGCCTCTTGAGTGCTGGGAGTAAAGGCATGTGCCAATGCACCCAGCTAAAAGTATTTTAATATAGGCTTACACATGAGGGTTAAGAGAAAGAGAGGCACTTAGAAAACAGTTAAGACATACCAGAGAGCATGGGTAAGGACTTCTGTAAGAGAGTCATACTTTTCTGTTTTTGAAAAAAAATTTATTATTTTATTTTGCATGTATGTGTGTATTGCTCCCATGTATGTAAGTGCACCCATGTTGTGCAATGCCTGCAGAGGTCAGAAGAAGGTGTTGCATTCCCCTGCAACTGGAGTTACAGACAGTTGTTATCCATCATGTGGGTGCAGGTAATCAAACTTGGGTCCTCTGAACAGAGCAGCCAGTGCTCTTAACTGCTGAGTCATCTTTTCAGCCTACTTTCCTGTTTTTTAAACAATAGTCATATATAAGATTTCAGTGAGGTTTGGCTAAAAAACGTAAATGAGATCATAGGGTGGCTCCAAGGGGTACTTGACAGGATTACAATAGATTAGGTAATAGTCTAGATCCTGGGAATGCAGGAAGCTAAGATATCTGCCTGAGCCCACTGGCAGAAATTGAACTGTACCTGAAGGGGGGAGTGAGGAGTGAGGATTGAGAAATAAAGAGATAGAGAGGGAAAGAAAGGACAGACTCGGGAGGGCTCTCAGTCAGTACTGAGGCGTAGACTTTATTTTGCTCAGTGTATTTATAGGAACAATACAACCATCATTTACATATGTGGGATTATTCAAAACACCTACATATACTTAACAAAAGGTCCTAAGCCTAGGATTTAAGATAAGCTTTCCTCCGGGGTGATTAAATCAGACCTTCCTACAAGGATTTACAAGATCCCTACAAGGATTTACAAGATCTTCAGCCTTGAGTTTACAGGATCTTCAGCCTTGGGCCTAAGATAATCTCTCCCTCAGGTGAATAAATCATTTACATAGCAAAACGCCCTAATCCCACAGCACTTCTGGGAACAGCAAGACTGATCCCTGCTTGATCCTAAACTAGGGCAAAGTTCAAGGCAGGCAAATGGCTCCCGACAGATATCTTTAGAGCAAACTAAGTTTTCTGGCAATGTCTAGGGAAAGGGATGGGGTCCTACCCAAGGGTATATACATTTAAAGCCGAAAGCCTGGCTTATTGCTATTTTAACATAAAATATCTATAAATGAAAGGAATGTTGTTTCTAGGTTGTCAGCCTTCACTACAAATGTTAATTGAGCTGGAAATTTTGCATGGCAGGTGGTAAGCTTTAAACTAGACTCTGGGGTGAGGGGCTCTCTTCTTTCTCCATGTCCCCATAATATTCCCTGTCTTCTACCCTGCCTCATTGTTAACTGTTCACAGCATCCTGAGAAATTTCTTTTCAAAAGCATTTTAGAACACACCAACATGCCATTCACATACCCACACAACCACCTTTCTTTATCTCTCATGGCAAGCTTTAGGCAGGAAAAAGAGAAAGCAGGAAAAGCTTCATTCTTGATTTGTGATTTTGTTTTGCTTTGTTTTACACTGTGTCTTCAGGCTCTAGCCACACAAAGATTCCTGGGCTGGGGTGATCCTTACCCAGCCAGAGCTGAATTTTCTTTCATCCTGTGGAAGGTGAAGAGCATTAGAACAACCCAAAGGAGACATTTCAACTTTTACAAGGCCAGACATCCATCAAGGCCTGGGAGTTTCTGCTTTAGTATTGGAAATCGGGTCTTTGTTTAGTGTTCTAAAATTCAAGTAGATGAATCCAGTTTCATTATAATTGTTTTTTAAAAATGGCATGTTGCATTTATTTAAACTTTCAGCTAAAGAAACAGGAAATAACACAGCTATCTTTAGTGAGAAAATAACAGCAGTACGTCAAGACTCTAACTCTTGAACTCACAAAGTATAAAAACAATCTCTAGCCCTCTAAATTAATTTTTTTCCAAGTCTTGAATTCATTTCAAGTTATTGGGAGTTTGATGATGGTGGCCCAGGAGATGGGGAGTAGGGGCTCCATTCAGAATGCAACACCCCCATGTCTCAGTTTTACTACTCACATACTATGGGTGGAAATTGCAGAGGAGGATGTAACCAGAAGTTGCCTTTTGTGGGAAGCCCACTAGACTCCTTGCTCGATAGCTAAGTTCTTGTCTACTCTGAGCATCCACACCCATGACTCTTCTTTTGCTCATTTTCTCCCAGGCCTGTCCAACACGTGATCCATGGGTCACACACACACCACAATAGCTATGAATGCAGAAATCATAAACTTACTTAAAACATTGGGAGTTTTTTGCACATTTTTTTTCGTGATTTCATTGTGTAGTTCCAGAATATGGACTTTGTAGATGACAACATTGTGTGTGTTGAAATGTCATAAGGTTGCAAATGCCTACTAGTCGTTTCTCAACATATTTTCTTTACCAGCTTGAGCATGAGAAATGTCTATGTTGAGTAGCACTAATTTCCCCAAAGACTGTGTTTTCACCAGAGGTTTTTCCAATATCTGCCACTCTGAGGCACTCATTTTACTTGGCCCTGAATACAAACAATAAAGCCCATTGCTGGCTACAGAATAAACCATACAAATTGGCACATTTTCCAATGTGAGGTCATTGAGAACAGTGTTGGCAGTGGTCTGTCATATCCCCCAGACTTTTCTTTTAGAGGCCAAACAGAGGCAATGATCTCTAACAGATGCACCATTAGGCAAGACCTACATCTAAATGCTTTGTTGATTCAGACACTCAGTAATTAAGTTGTGGGCCAGTGAGCACATTATCTGCAATCAAACCTGTCCCTGACCAGTGATTAGACTGGCAAACATGTGACCTCATTGTCTCCACCGAAGGATGATTATATAACTGTCTCTGGTCCTTGGACATCATGATTATTTGTCAACTTTGGATCCCAGTAAATAATCTGAAATCACACGCTGTGATTCTGGAATTTGATTTATTGGACAAGAGACACTTCCTCAAGAGGCTTGATTCTTGGTCTCTAGTTACTTGTATAATGTAGACACAGGGTAGGTGGGTCATAAGGAGGTGGGAGCAACCCGGTGTGTCACGTGACTTCCGGCTAACAAAGACATGTTAAGGAACAACAGTTTCTTAAGTTGCAGTTTTTTTTTCCTTTTTTTGCTATTTCTTTTGTTGTTGTTGTATATTTTTTCAGACAGCATCTCCCCAGACAGCCCTGGCTAGCCCACAATTTGTTATGTAGATCAGGTTGTCCTCCAACTCACAAAGACCCACCTGCTTCTGCCCCCCAAGTGCTTGGATTAAAGGTATGCACCACCATGCCCTGCCTAAACTGCAGTTTTCTTACTGCTGAAGAGGCAGTAAAGGAAAAGGTGAGTTGTGTGTGGTGGCACATGCCTGTAATCCCAGCACTGTGGAGGCAGAATGGGGAGGATCTTTGTGAGTCCAAAAGTGGGCTTAGTTTATGTAGTACATTTCATGGCAGCCAGGAGTGCATGGTGAGACTGTGTCAAAAGGAAAAAAAAGGAAAAGAAAGAAGGAAAAGGAAGAGGAGAAGGAAAAGGAAGTCAGAGAGTGATTTGCTCCTAGAGCTAACCCTTGTGCTCATCACAAGGCTCGGTTTCTTTTCAGTGTGGCAGGAAAGTCTATCTGCTTCACGCGCAATTCAACACTCATCATCTATTTTCTTCTGAAGGGCAAGGAGAATTCATGAGAGTGTCCAAGGACAGGTCGTGAAGCCAAGAGAGGACTAGAGGATAATCTGGTTTGGAGTGACCTGGGACATCTAAATGTCACATAGTCTCGAGGCACATGTGACCTGGAACTGCCCTGGGGTGACTCCGGCACCAGCCCTTCCTTAATCCTTTATTTGCTCTCCTTACTCCAGTGAGATTAACACAGAGCAGCTTTCTGCCAGCTTTCAGCTCCCGGTGGACCAGTACTGAGCAGAGCTGAGTCTCTCAGCTCAGGCAGATAGGCATTTCAGTCCTGACTACAAAGGGAGAAAAGAGTAACAATCACTTATCACTTAAAAATGGCTTCGTGTGTCCCCTCAGCTCCTCTGCAGCTCAAAAGGCTCCCAGTAAGATCAGAAAGATCCCAGCTGAGGAGCCAAGGAGTTGAGATATTTATGTGCCAACTCCAATCCTTTGATTGAGACCCACCTTTCACATGGGGTGCAGGTTACAGGCCAGGGAAATCCCCCAGACAAAGGAGTATAGGCACTGTCAAGCTGGTAGCTGGCTCATCTGTGCTTGAAATGTAGGAGCCAGGAGAACATAGAGGAGATATAAAACCCATTATGGCTTCACTGTAGAAAAGACAGAAAAAAAATCTCTTATTATATTAGATCACAAAACACATTTTCCACTCAGATGTGACTAGCTAAATGTATGACTTGGCATACTCGAGATTTTATTCCCAGAGGTGCCCATGTTGAAAGAGCTCTGATGATGAAAACAATTTCAAAACTAGAAATTCTACAAAACATTCCTCTTGACCTGAGCTCACCAAACCGTCCCCTGTCTTGCATATTTTCTAAACCACATTTTCATCTTCATAATACAGAGAGAAAGAAACTCAGGTAAGAGACTCTGTATCTATGGTTAATGTACATTTAGATGATAACCTTATAGAATGTTACTAGTGCGACATACAAAATTAATGTACAGAATTACAACTATGATAGTTCATTTTTGTTTTTAAGATCTATGTGCCACTAGACACACAGTTGATGAGACACAAATGTCTCTTTCCCATAAAAGCAGCATGTTTTTATCTGTTAGAATGACTTTAGAACCTGCAAAAAAAGATCCTCCTGGTTAAACCTCATGGCCCCCAAAGCATCCCAGCACTGTCCTTCATTTAAATTTCTCTAAGTCATTGCAAACCTCTATACGATTTGGGGCTTAAGTATCAGTTCAATATGAAAGCATCCTTGAGTAAATTGATGGAAAGAGCCAGAAAACTTGAACGTCATGTGTAATTGATGTCAGTGATTTGACAGTCTGCTAGGCTCTGTGGTGAAAACAGCAAAGGAGGTAAGAGCATTGTGAAAGAATTCCCAAGCAAAATAATCAGCAATGGAAATGTGGTTGAATAGATCGTTACACAATGCCCTGGGAAGTGCTGAGGTCATGGGACGGTGAGCAAACCTTTTCAGTTGAATGCCTTCTATGTGTGGTGGAAGCGGGGAGAAGGGAACCTTGGAAAAGGCAGAAGGAAGTTTAATTCCTGTAAAAGGCAAAAACATTATCTTGAATGTAGCAAATCTACCTGTATCCCAGCATGCATGCATTTTTCTCTTATTTGTCAGTAGCATATATATATATATATATATATATATATATATATCCCATTAATTTTAACTGGCTGAGTAACCACTCTATTTGTGGATTGAGGTAATTTTGTGAATAAATTTTGACAAAATTCATTAGGTAAAAGCAGCATTTACAAAATCTGGTAAGTAATGGCTGGATCGAGAGTGGCCACTTTGCATCATGAGGTAGAATCTTTGTGTTAATAGAAGCTTATGTCCACAGGCTCACAATACTAGATCACAATGCTTAAAAGAAATGAACCAGGCATGGTGGCTTACCTCTTCAATCCCGGCACTCTGAAGGCAGAGGCAGACAGATCTCTGTGTGATCAAGGCCAGCCTGGACTACATAGTGAGTTCCAAGCCAGCTGGGGCTGGGAGTACAGGGAGATCCTGTCTCAAAAAAGACTAAAAAAATAGCAAAATAAATTTTAAAATGACCCCGCAAAGGCTTTCCAGTTCTTCCTGAGTTTTCCTTCCAGCTCAGTGAGAGTCTACTGTGAGACTCTGTGAGACTACTATGAGTTATAATACTGAGAAGAGGAAACACATATCTTAGGGGGATTGCTGTATATCGGCTCCAAGATAACACTAATTCTTGATGACCCAGAAAGTTACTATGGCCCACTAATCACATGGGGCAAAAGATAAGTGGAGATTGGCAGGACCTTTGAGATTCAGAATCTATTCCTCAGTTTCACAATTCAACTGTTGCAGATGACATTTTCTCAAAGTGACATTAATGCTATCTTTCAGTCATATGTGTTCAGAATGTGTGTTTGTGGCCCCTCAGTGAAGGAGAGAATCTGTTTTATCAATCATTTGAACCTGGGTGGGCCCTAAGATCGCTTTCATCAATACAACAGGACAAGAGGTTGACATTGTTTCGGGCCAGGTAGTTTCTGTTTCCTGAAGAGTAACTACCTCAAAAGTGCCATGATATGAGAAGTTAAAGTCACATGGAGAAGTTTCAGTCTATGAGATGGCCCCTTGACAATGAGGCAAGTTTAATTTGACTAATTGCTTTGCAATCGAGTGCAGGCTTTCTCATATAGATTATAAGGCAGACA
Source organism: Eospalax fontanierii (assembly GCA_035773235.1). NCBI lineage: Eukaryota > Metazoa > Chordata > Mammalia > Rodentia > Spalacidae > Eospalax > Eospalax fontanierii. Next base: position 19,268,782 of record CM069525.1, on the reverse strand, counting down.
TTTTCCATACCTTGAGAGAGTTAAAGCTTCAGTTCCTGGGACTGGAGAGATGGCTCAGCACTTAAGAGCAGTGACTGTTCTTGCAGAGGACCTGGGTTCGATTCCCAGCACCCACATGGTGGGCTAACAACTGTCCTAATTCCAGTTCCAGGGGATCTGATGCCCTGTTCTGACTTCTGCAGGCATTGCACAACACAGATGTACTTACACACATGCAGGCGATACACTCAGAGTCATTAAAAAAAAGTTCATTTCCCAACTTTTGATGAAAATATAATTTAAACATGTCCTGAAACAAAATTAAGAATATTATAGTGATATGTAACTAATGAAAAGTATTTTCTAACCTTTCTAAGTTAGCAAACTTCCTAAGTCCAATAGGGATAAACAAGAGGCCTGCTGGGAAAAAGGTCAGCAAGTAAAGTTGATGGCTGTGTGCTAATGTCTTCCTGTGTACTACTGGAAGGATAGGGTATAAATGATGCCGAGAGAAAATGAATGTTTATTCTCAAATTACATCACACTGATTCATTGCTTTCAACAAAATGGAAAAAACCCATGAGCTGTGAGTTGATACAGCTTTAAAAATAATGTTTGTCTGAGCCATCAACATGGTTCAGTAGTTAAAGTTGCCTGCTGTCAGACCTGATGACCTGAGTTCGATCCCTGGGTCTCACATAGCAGCAAAGAGCCACTCCTGCAAATTGTCCTCTGATCTACACACCTGTACCACTGTACATGTGCTGCCTCAAGCAAAAGAAATATGAATTTAATAAAGGTATAAAAAAACTTTGTCCACAGATAACTGTGTACATTTAGCATGTATCTGGAGAAAGTTGAAGAAATTGAGAAACATTGGTATTCTAAAACATGTCCATTATATGGATTTATTTATGGGAGCAAGTTTCCCGGTGCACACATTTTTAATAATGAAGAAATGAATAAATTTTGAATTATTGTGAGTTCTTGTGTGCAACGGCTTCTGTTATATCCAGAAAACACTGTTTCTCAGTAGTCCTCCGTAACCTCTGGCTCTTACCCTATTCTGTAATATTGTCCCCTGAACATACCTATATAATACTCCCTCCTTTTTAAGCATAAAATTATGAAATTCAAGTCGAAAAAGATATCCTGTCAGCTGATCAGCTACTCATATGAACTCTCAGTAATGCTGACAGCATGCACAAGTCCTATGCATGCTCAAACCAGACAAAAATCCCAGCCTAGACATGCAGAAGTTATATAAGAAATCCCAGAACAACCTAAGGAACTTTTGGCAATTCATGGCTTCGGGGAGGGGGACATGTTTCAAAGATGGGACTCGTGGTGGGCCCATTGAATGGACCCACACTGAAGGCCATTTGGAAACACAAATTATACTCTATAGGATGTATTATATATGATAGTACTTTAAATTTGGCTGGAGGTGGTAGGGAGAAGTATGGATAGCAGAGGGCATCAAAATGCCATCAAACTTCATTGTATGAAAGTTACATCAATTAAACAAAGAAGTCATGTTTATTAAGATTAATGAGGAGTTTCTCCACCCATTATTATTTTTCTTTCTTTAGTCTTTTTTGTAGCCCCAGCTGATCTGGAATTCTCTATGTAGAACAGGCTAGAGTGGATCTCACAGAAATCCACCTGCCTCTGCCTCCCTGGTGCTGGGATTAAGGGTGTACACCACCTCACCCAGTTATTCTCCAATGTTCTGAATGGATCAAGTCATGATCTGTGTTGTTGATTGTCTAGACTTAGTAACATGATGGAGATAGTGTTAATAACGCAGACAAAACTTAAAACTGGGTTGTATCTGTAGCCACTGTACCACGTACATTGTGGATAGCTCAAACATTTGAGGAAATGTTCTAGTATTTGAAAACTGGTCTGATTCAGTAAAGCATCAGCTCATATTAGTAAAGGAACATGTTCTAACATGTACCTTCTTTTTGAAAATTTTCATCTTGTTAACTCAAACAAGGTTATCAACTAATATCCATGTCAGAACTGCATTAGTTAAGGATGAGCAACTTCTTGGCCTAATTAGGCACTAAGGAAGATCCTTGATTGTGTCATATCACAGTTCAATTGCAACTCAGTGGTTAGGGGAAGAAAAAAATCAACAAAAGTAATCTTTGAAAACCAATGGATTCTATGAATTTGATAATAACTAGCACTACATATTTCATTAGTAGTTGTAAAATGTTTATTAAATATCCTTTATATTAGTAAAATTTATAATACCTTCCCAGGGTATGGGTCGGTTGTTAAATGCTTACCTATATAACTTCAAAGCCAGCCAAGGTTGGCCTGATGGTAAGGGGAATGCAGAATAGTCAAAGGAGGGACCAGAAAGACAGCGCAATAAAGGTGCCTGCTGCCAAGTGTGATGACCTGACTGACTTCCATCCCTAGGACCCCCGTAGTTGAAGGAGACAGTTGACCCCTGCTAGGTTGTCTGCTGACACTTACACACACACACTGTAACATTCGTGGACCCACCAACTCCCCAAGAAATAAATGCAGAGCAGAAGGGAAGACAAAAATATCTCATTATTGGTATCAGAAACGGGAACTAAAGACTCCACTTAGACCTTTATTTGTTTCAATGTCATGCATAAAATTACATATTTTATAATAAGTATAATAAGTGAGTTTTCTTTCTTCTTTCTTCACCCTGCTACTATATACAGAGATATGTCAGAAATAGTGCCCTTCAGGTACTGGATGAAGGTGTCAAAATAACTGATGATGTGCTGGGCTATTTTCTTTGGGAATGAGGTAGTTTATATTCTTTGAAATGGTCACATGTATGCACATATGTGAATTTAGAGTTTTTAGAATCTGAGTCCTCAGGGATTTTGACCAGTTCAGCAGATACAGAATTCTACAAGCCCTAAAGCCTTTTCTTGTCTTGGAGATGAGTTCATATTGTAAAGGGAAGGATGAGCCCCTCTTCCAAATAAGAAAATTAAAATATATAATCTCCTGGCACTTCAGGGATGGGTTTTGTATGTATAAATATCATCTAAGCTGAGTAACTGGCATCCTTATACTGAAGATTTTAGGTCTGGAGATAGAAATAAGGTATATTTTAGAACTCTTTGGTAATAGCCTTAGTAGCCAGCATGTGGAGGTGGAGCCATAGATCAGAGGTGGTTTCCTTAGCAGATTCTTTCTATGTTGTAATTCTAGTCACGTATCCACCTGCTCAGCCTCTTTGGCTTCCTACCATTTTCAGAGCCAGTTCTACAACCTCCCTGTTAATTCTGTGAGGTATTCGATAAATTACAATAAATTGATTTTCCGTTTAAGGTAAGTAAGAGTTGGCTTCTGTTGTTGGAGTTAATAAAATATGCCCAGAAGGAAGCCTTTTTAGAACATGCTGTGTCATTGCAGAATGCAGGTGTTTCCTAGTGGGATCCCTGGCTGGTGCTAAACTCTGACACTGAACAATTGAGAAGACCATAAAGGCCGGGGATGGACCCAACTGTTTAGCAAAACATCTGCGGACAACAGGCATCATAAATTGTTCAAAAGTCTCTATCGTTCCAGCATAAAATCACTTGGATGAAAGCTAAATTACTTTTCCAAATTCATGCGTCTTAATTTCCTCCTTGGCATATTCATACCTTTGTCTCATACTTTCACAACATGTCTGGTCAAATACAATAATTTTTGATGTTCATCAGCATTTCCCTCTGTTTTAATTTGAAGACTTTGTAGAAAGGAATACTACTTACATTTATACCATCATAATTCTTCTTTGGCAAGTAAACAGTTCAGTTCTATCTTTTAGAACAAATTGACCACTCAAACTTGCTATGTTTCTCGTAAGATTTGTGTTTCACAATCAAAGGCAATGTCACTAAAGTTGGTTTTTAGTGGATAATTGCCTAAAACTGCCTCAAGAGTCACATTGTTTAAACCACGGTTTTCCATTGTTGCCTTAAAAATTGCCACAAATTTAGCAGTTTAAAGCAATACACGTTGGGCTTGGGAAGCAACTCAGTAAGTAAAGTGTTTGCTATGCAATCATGAGGACTTGAGCTCAATTCCCAGAATCCACATAGAAGAAACAAAACAAAACAACCTGGCAGAGGTGGTATAGTGTGTTCATAATGTCGGCACTAGAGAGGCAGAGACAGGCAGATCCCCAGGGCTCACTGGCAAGCCAACCTATTTTAATCAATGAGCCCAAAGTCTCAGGGATGCAGGGAGAGGACCTTTCTCAAAAAACATGGTGGATAGCTCCTGAGGAATGACATACCAGGTTGTCCTCTGGCCTCTACATGCACAATCATACATGTACCCACATATCCACATGCATATACCTGCACACAGACAGACAGAGAGAGAGAAGTACAAATTTATCATCTCTTAATTGAGATGGGAAAAATAGAAGTCTGAATAGATTTGCTATGATTCTTCTGTTCTAGGCCTCACAAAGCTGAAACCCATGTGTTAGCTAGCCTCATCTCTTTCTCGTAGATTCTGGGGAAGAACACACTTCTAACCTCATTCAAATTTTTGTGGGAACACAATACTTTATATTTTTGTGACGACAGTTCCGATTTTGTTTGTGTCTACTGGCTCTCATTCAGGAAACTCTCTCTGTCATGTAAGGAAACACGGAAGCAAATCCTTATCATCAGCTTACTTAGCCAGTACCCTGATCTCATATGATCCAGCTGTTAGAACACTGAGAAATAAATGTCTTTTGTTTAAGCTTATGGTATATTGTCAAAGCAGCCCAAGCCATTTTGGTCTACTGCAGTCCAAAAGTAGAATAGATGATTTTAAAAATTTTGTTAAAATATTCAGTATCATTAATGAAGTTAGTGAAAGAAGGAAACATCTTTGCTTTCTTTTCTTAAAATATTTATTTTTTCTTATTTATTTGTATGTGTACATGTCTGCATGCATTTATGTACACCACATGCATGCAGGTACCTTGTGGAGGCCAGAAGAAGGCATTGTATCATCACCTGGAACTGAAGTTACAGGTGATTTTGAGCTGTCTATTAGGGTGCTGGGAACTGGATTAGGGTCCTTTGCAAGAACAGTAAGTGTTCTTAACCACTGAGTCATCTCTTCAGCTTCGATGCCTGCTTTCCAAGCTTAGGCCCTGCCTATCTCCCAGATGACCAGGGGCCCAGGATCAGGAGTAAATACCGCTCCTGCTGACACCTCTATGCCCTGGTGGAGACATTTGTCTTTTGAGGCTTGTTTCCATGATATCTTTGGAGCACTTCTCACTTTGGAGTCTCTTCCTATGAGCTCTGAAGTGTGCAGGTTTTCATATACACAAAAAGTGACCCCATACTCTCAGCTGATCATAAGAATAACCAGGAAAGTGCCTAAGGCAGCAATGCTCCCACATAACTGTACTTTAGAACCACTAGGCACTTTCAAAAATTACCATGCCTTGCCCCACACCCAGAAAGTCTGGTTCACTTGGTCTAGCATGAGGCTTGAGTATGATTACTTTGGAAAAACTCCCCAGCTGCTTTTTTAGTGCATAGCCAGACTTGAGAAATACTGCTCAAAGACAAACTGGTTGTCCCTGAGTGACTCTATCCAGTAGATGAGTAAATGCCAGCTGTCAGGAACTATGACATTACTTGTGTTGCAAGAACAATTGGGAAGGAATAATCATAGAGCCTGACATTTAGGCAGGAGCATAGACTGAATACTTCTCTTACTTTATAAGAAGCTCTTCTTTGCTCCCTTGAACATAGGCATTAGCCTGGGATACGATCTCTGATGATGGCTGTCTATAGAGGGCTTACACATGAATGAAGGAGACAGCATACCTTGTGCAGCTTGCAGATTGAGTCTTGTGCTATCAGTGAGGAACTGGCTACCCAACGAAACATGCTGACATAATGGAAGACATAACCATTGCCTCTGATGTGTCTGATATGGAGACTGTAGGTAGGCCTTCTAAGGACTCAGTAGGGCCAGAAAGGCCACAGGCAGTACTCCCATTGGTCAAACAAGAGGGAATCTCAGAAAAATAATAAGGACTGGGGATAGAGCTCAGTGGTACATTGCTTGCTTAGCATGTGTAAAGTTCAATTCCCAGCATCATACCCGTATCCACACTAAATAAGAACAGCTACTTTTTTTGTTTCTCTAATCTATTATGAGTTTATAGTCTTCATTGATAATTATTAAAGCTATACCCAGGAAAAATATAGAGACCATCTTACATATTCTGGTCCAAATTGTATATCTGTCAAACTCTGTTCTGTTCTTATACTCTTTAGTTCAAGTATTTGAACTAAAATTCCCCCTGGTTTAAAAGCACCAGCTTCCTCTAGAATTTCCCAGGGCTCTGTAGGAGTCAGTTGACTTTTTATTCACTAGCAATTTTTATTGAATTCTTCTGAGTTTCCTACAATGTATTTTGATCAGAGTTAGATTCCTCTCCCCTATCTGTACCCCCTTTTACCCCCTGGCCAATTTCACGTACTCTGATATATATATGCACATACGCACACACATACATACATAAAGGCAAATGGAGTCAAGTTTATGACCCCAAATCCCCTTCAGTGTGGGTTCATGTAGCATCTGAGCTACCTTCTTTGACCGAGTCCGGATCAGCGGAGGGCTGCGGGTTGAATGAAACACACAAGACAGAGACACAGACACACACACTAGGTAGGAGGAAAGGAGAATGACTGACTTTATTGAGAGGCAGCAAGCCTTATATACCCTGAGGCGGGGCTTTGCAGGAGGTTAAAAGTTCAGGTTCTCAGGAGACATCCGGCCACATGATGCACATCTGATGTAAACTGAGGAAGTCTGTGGTCAAATCAATAAAGGTCAAGTTGTTTACTTCAGAACTGCAACTGACAAGATAAGGTTAGCTCTTGGCTTCTTATCCACCTCCCCAGTTCCATGCTGGGATTTTGTCTGGCTTGAGCTTATGTGGGACTTGTGTATGCTGTCATAAGAACAGATACTTTTTGGAGGAACAACTGCCAAAACAATTTTGTATAAATTTAGATGCTTAAAACAGCACACTGTATTATCTAATAGCTTTTAATGTCAGAAATCTGGCACAGGTTTCATCAGGTTAAAATCTTGGTGCTGGCAGGCTGGATTCCATTTTGGAAGCTCTAGGAAAGAAATCTGCTTCCAGGTTTATTAAGGTTGTAGGAGGTTCTTGGTGGAGATAGGGTCTGACAGAAAATTTCCTCCATGGTTATCCGTCCAGACTTATGCATGGCCCCTTTCTTCCATCTTGGAAGCCATTAATGGTAGGTCAAGTTCCTGTACACTTGGACTCTTTATTGTGTATTCTTCCATCACCATATCTATCTAACATCTTTTTCTGCTTCTCCCATTTTTAAAGATCCATGTAGTTATATTGGGTTCAGCTAGGTAATCCAAGATGATTTCCCAATTTTAAGCTTTAGGACCTTAGTTCTATTTGCAAAGTCCTTTTTACTATGTAAGGTAACATTTTCACCAGTTCCAGAGATTTAGGACATGGACATTTTGAGAGCACTGTTTTTGTCTACCAGAGACATTCAGGTTTGCCTCTACCCCCATGTCTAGCCATTTGTCCATCTGATAAGCTAGTGGTTCTTCCTTTAGTCTAGTTTTGTATTAGTTTTCTTTGTGGTTCAGTCTAGTTCCTTTTCTTCTCAAAAATTTTGCTCCAGGTGATCTCTTTCATTCTTCTGGCTTTAAAGAATGCCTGTGTGCAACATCCATTTCTGTGCCCTAGAATATTTTACACAGTAACCTACTTGATGTTTCACAAGTATCTCAAATGATTTATTTGGTTTTTAATTTTTTCATTGATTTATTTTTATTTTATGTGTGTGAGTGTTTTGCCTGCATGTATGTAATACTGCATGTGTGCAATACTTGCAAAGTCCAGAAAAGGGCATCAGATATCCCTGGAAATGGAGTTAGGCACCACGTAGTACTGGGATTTGAACCTGGGTCTTTTTCAGGAGCAGTCAGTGCTCTTAACCCCTGAGCCATTTCTCCAGCCCTCAGATTATTGAATTATTGCTGTCTTTTCCCTAATTTCATCCTATTCTGCATCTCCTTTCTTGTTTCTCTAATGGCAACACACTCTAATGTTGATTATGCCAACACCGAGGATTCGCTTTCCTCCCTGCCACGTACTTCGTCATTGCCATGTTCTGTTCTATACCACATCCTTTCTATCACTTCCTTTTACTCTGTAGTCACAATAGCTAGGCTGAGCCAGTCCACTTGGTTTTCCATTAAATCCACTTCTCACAACAGTGAAATAGATCATTTAAAGACTTAATTGGAAGTAGCAATGCCAGAATGTTAAGAGATGTTTTTATGGATGATGGAACTGTGGGTGGTTATTTTCTTCTTGGTATTTTAGTATTTTAAACAGTTCAATAGAAAACTTTGAGCAAAATGTTCCAGAAAAAACAAAACCAAAACCAAAATATTATCTTCTAAGAAGAGCTCCCCCTTCTCCATTGCTACATTGCTGTCTCCAATAGCATCCTGTTATTTTCCTCTCCGGCTTTATTGCACATTGTAGTAGAGTATATTTTACTGCTTTGCTTGTTTATTCTTTCTCACTATTTCCAAGGTCATGAAGCCAGTGCTATATTTATTGTGTTAATCACCATGTACCCAGCATCCAGACCTATGTTTGCCACGTAATGAAGGTTGAGCTTATCCAGGTCTCCTTCTTCTCACTATGACAACTTGCAAAATTTTTTTATTCCAGGTTTGCTTTCTGAAACAAAAGCCTGCTTTTGCAACAAGTGAAGCCAGAAAATTTGTTCAAGTTGAAAGTATATATAAGTACAAGAATGTGATATTTTATCTTTATCTCTACGATTGCCTGATAAGGATACAGGTACAAATGTGCATCTTCAACATCTTGATAAGCACTCCCAATTGTTTAGTGAAAATACCTTCTCAGAAAGTGGAACTCATTCAGCTTTATGCTAAACATCATTCAGAGGAAAGAGAAAAGGACCCATGAAGCTTCAGATGAAATTGTAGTATATACAATAAAGTTATTCTTGTGTAGCAACTTAGTGTAATCATGGTATGAAAGGAAAAAACACACTCCAGAAATACAATAACAAGCTTTGTCTTAGGCTAGCCTGAGCTGTATAACTTGAACCTGAATGAATATGAGCTGTTGGGCACATGAGAGCTTTGTCTTTCCTCAGCTGCTTTATCTGCAGTTTCCAACAACAGTTCAAAGCCTCATCTACTTCCTGTCTTGCCTCTCACATGCAAGCCAGAGAAAGCTGTCTTCTAGTTCTTTGTGTTTAAGCGTGGAAGACATGAAGCAACCTCCTATTCCAGTCACTTTTACTATCGGCACCATGTCTGAAGTTTCCATGTTTTTGTCACTGGTCACCAGACTGCTTTTCTAAGTCATCCATTAGTAAACAACTAGATTGTGTAAAGGGCTATATTTTTTAATCTAAAATTTTATGTGTGATTTACATTATTTATAAAATGCTGATCAAATCTTGGCCTTTGAGTAAGATTAAGTGTACTTATAGTAAGCTAAATGTATCACTTTTACCATGGGCCTATTTCTGTAACATTTACTGAATACAGAGAAAGGTGGAATTCATGTACTCCATAACAGTCTTTGTGTCAGGGCCCTGGACTGATGGTATTGACATCATTGTGCTAGAAATGCTAATTATGGGACTGGAGAGATGATTCAGCAATTAAGAGCACTGGCTGCTCTTGCAGAGGACCCAGGTTCGGTTCCCAGCAACCACGTGGCAGCTAAACCTGAACTACAGTTCCAGGGTATCTAACATCTTTTTCTGACCTCCACGGGCAATGTACAAGAGTTCACTTACACACATGCACGCAAGACACTTACACACATAAAGTAAAAAGAATAAAACATTTTTAAAAACTTAGAAAAAAAGTAAAAAAATAGCTGGATTCCAGGATTCTGTGCTTTGACAAACTTCCCAGATGATTTTGATGTGGGGCAAAGTTTGAAAAATCCTGCTTTATATAATGGATTGCTGCAAACAAATAATTAGGCTGTTGGTATTTTAAATGTTGTAAATAATGTATAAATCCTTAATAAATGACTATATGTGGGTGTAAAGATGGCTGAGAAAATGGATTGTGTCATTTAGATGACTAAGAACATACTATTGCTACCATTTTAAACAATAGAATGTGTTTCCCCTATACAAAAATTTCATATCAGTGTGTTTTCAGGAACAGATTCAGATTGCAAGGGAGGTTTTCCCTTGGAAGGAATGTTGAAAGATTAAAAGGCATCAGTCAATAATTTCATTCTCATCCACCATGGATCAGGGACCATTGCAGAAGAGGAGCAGAAAAAAGCCAGGGTTGGTGCATGAACATAAGGAAACTGAATCTTCCAGTCTTCTGGGAACTTGCTTGTATTAACTTCCAGCAATGGTGACAGCATGCACAAGACCCATGCAAACTCAATCAGACAGAAACCAAACATAGAACTGTGGAGATGGGCAGCAAGCCCCAACCTTAGCCAAGGAACTATTGGTGACTGATAACAGCTTGGTGAGGGAGAGTTGATCTTCTTTAAGGGAATGACTCTAGGTAGTCTGACTAGACTCCAGTGGATGAATTTGCACTGAGGTACATCTGTATACAAATGCTTGACTCCCTAGGCCATTTACATAAATAACAGAATGAATGAAATCCAGCGCGGGTGAGTGAGGTGGGGGGACTACTGTGGGTGTGCATGGGGAAGGCAGTCTAAATATGATTAGGATTTATTGTGTGGGGACTTGAGTGGTTAAGAACATTTGCTGTTCTTCTAAAAGGCCTGTGTTTGATTCTCAGCACCCACATGGTGGCTAATAACTGCTTGTAACTCCAGTTCCAGGGGATTCAACACAGTCTTCTGGCCACTGCAAGCATTGTACGCACATGGTGCACTTACATAAATGCAGGCAAAACACTTACACATAGAATAAAATAATAAATAAAATATTTTTAAAAATTATTATATGAAATGCATAAGAATCAATAAAAATATACATTGAAAAAAGAATTCCTTCACAGCATAGAGAGCCTGCTTGGTTTAAAAATCACTGCTTACTTATCTTGCCTCATTTCAGAATGTCAGAATATGTTCCTAGGCCAAAGGAGAAAATATATGGTATGGATGACTGAGGAGAATTTATCTGTAGATATTTTAGGATTTTAAGAAAAAAGTGGTTACAAAAAGAAAAACAGCAAAGCGGACACTCATTTATCATTCTAAATTTGCAATGGTAAGATAATGACATTTTGAAACCAGAGATGATATTAGCCATATTCTTTAGCTAATCCGAGCGCTACAAGTCTCTATCAACCATGAGCCATCAAGGACAGGTATAAAGGAAAGCTATTACACATGGAACACTAATTGGAATCTTTCCAAGTGTAGAAACCCTTACTATAACAGGTTTAAGGCAACTGAAGCCTTGCCATTTTACATAACAGCCAGGAAGACGTCCACATGACTATATAAATTGTATACGGAATCAAATCAGCATGGAACGATTCAAGAAGAGAATTTCCTGTCATATAGAGATGAAGTACCAGGGATAGATCTTGAAGGATCTTGTCATCTATATTTATGAGTTTAGGCAACTTTTAGATCATAGCTTCTTTGAGATCCGGGCTACTATTTGTTCTTCCCAGGGAAGCTACTGTGGAGGTCAATTTGGGGTAAGAAGGCAGCAAATCTGTAGAAAGCACTATTCCTAGTTGAATTGTAACATTCAATTTTATTATAGGTGAAATTTTACTTTTCTTACTAATTTTTTAAGGCCAAAGAAAGAGTATCATAGATTATCACAAACTTGAATTAATTTGAAAAATAAAGTGGCTGGCCTACTAATTGAGACCTCATGCAAATTAATGAGGGCACAAATAAATAAAACCCTGTTTTTAATATAGCCAGTAAGCTAATACATCACTTGGTTTCATAAATACAACTGGGGAACTTTCCAGTATTTTGATTTTGATTAATGTGTCAATGCTGTATTTCCTAAAGTATGGCCCCATATTGTGTACATGCCCCAGTGGCTTATGCCATTCATATATTAATAAAATATATCATATCAGGGTCATCATAATTCTGCATGATTCCATTGAATTGTACACCATCACTAGAGTTGATAGTTTCATCAGATTCCATATACTGTTGATCTTCAGAATCTAGTGTTTGAAATTACCTCATCTTCTAAACAAATATTAACAGACAGTCTTTATCCATTGAATGTAGAAGTATTGCTCAAACCTACAAATGCTAAAAATAGAGAATTGGCCTTTTACATACCATGGGTACCAGATGCAGGAACAGAAAAAAATTGGACTCATGGTTGAAAAAGTTTATATACATTTAAACATAAAAACTGGAAAGGAGGAAATGTCAAACCAGTGATTATCACACAAAGTTCCATTATGCAAGATATTTATGGTATTTCTTCTAAAACTCATGACCCTGAAATCAATTTTAAAATCATCCAAAGTGCAACCATACATTCTCATCTCAAACAAACTGATGTCTTTCGAGGGCTTTCCAGTCATCCTCTTGAGAGCTACTTTTCTGGATGTGCAAAAGGAAAGGCAACCTACGGTTCTCATTTGCTTTATCCCCAGGTTAGTTAAAGAGAAATTTATGAGCCCCATAGTTCAAAGCAGTTTCCCATACCAATTCTTTGTTTTGATTTTCCCTCTTCTTTTAAAATTGTTTTCTTTTTATTGAACTTTTATGATTTTCATACACATAATTTATTGATATTTGGATACCCTCCCATATCCCCACCTCCTATTATTGCCCCCTCAACAATCTAATGTGCTATTTTATATTTAACAAGGTCTACAGAATCTAATTTGTGTCCCCAAATGCCTTTAGTGTGGGTCCATCCACTGGAGCCTGGCTAGTCCTATGTTTGAAAGAGACTGTTTCTATTCTTCCCATCAGCCATGTGTTACCACAGTTTCCTTATGTGGGTTTGGAGCTTCTTATCCACGTCTTCATGTCTAGGCTGGGATTTTTTTCTGGTTTGATCTCGCATGGGACTTGTGCACGCTGTCAGCATTGCTGTGAGTTCGTATGAGTAACTTGATCTGCTGTCTGGAAAACTCTGCTTTTGTGTCGTCATCCTTTGGCTCTTACAATCTTTCCACCCTCTATTCTGCAATGATTCCAGAGCCTTAAGGGGCAGAAGTTTGATATAGGTATCCTATTCACAACGAAGTGCTCTGCAGCTTCTTGTTCTCTGCACATTGGCCAGTTGTGAGTTTCTGTGTTAATCATCATCTATTGCATAAGGAAACGTCTTTGGTGAGAGTTGAGAGATGCATTAATCTATGGGTACAGCAATAAGTCATTAAGAGTCAGTTTAATACAATAAATAATAGAAAACTAGTATTAGGTTCTCCCCTATGTCCTGTGACCTCTCTAGCCTCACATTTGTAAGCCTGATATCAATGTCAGGGTATGGGCTCCATCCTAGGAAGTGGAACTTAAATCCAACTAAAGAATGGTCGGTCACTTCCAAATATCTGTGCCACTATTGCCCTGGGTATTTCCTGGGTGGTGTTATTGTAACTCACGAGATTCCCAGCTGGGTAAGGTGGATGATTATTTTTTTCCTCCCAGTAATGTGCAAAGCACCTTCCAGCCCTATGAATGCTAGCCAATAGAGATGAGGCTCTGAAATCAGCACCAGCTTGATTCTCCTTGTTTATTCTATAGCTTATGTATGTAGTGTCTCTGGCAATAGGATCTTACCATCCAGTTCTGGTGGGTAACCAAGAGCAGGTGCAATGGCTAGCACTGTTTGAGGGGTCTTTGGGACCCCTTGTCAACAGTTTCTAGAGAGGGAGTCCATTCCTGGCATTGAGGGTTTTTTTTTTTTTTTGGCCTATGATATCTAGAAAGGGCAATATCCCCCTGTTATAGGATAACTTCTTTTTAAACTCTTTTTATGTTTTTTATATATTTTAAACTCTTTTTATGTTATATATATATTTATGTTATACACACATATATATGTTATACATATAAAGAAAATTCTATAATGATAGCTTTCCACCTGGCTATTTCTAAAGGCCTTTAATGTAACTTATCCTTCTCTTACTTTCCTATGCCCTGCCCTCCCATTCCCTTCCCTATTTAACCCTTCGGAGTCTAACATTCCCCTTATACCTTCGTATCATTGCATTACACTACCCCTCCCAGGAAACCTCCTCCACCACCCAATGCCATTTATTAGTTTCTTGAGTTCTCTGATTTTCAAATTGAAACATTTGTACTAAGATTTCAAAGCTAGCATCCAGCCATGAGAAAGAACATGTGACATTTGACTTCCTGAGTCTGAGTCACCTCATTCAGGATGATTGTTTCCAGTTCCATTCATTTACCTGAGATTTCCATAATTTCATTTTTAAGAGATGAATGATATTCTATTGTGTATGTGTACCTACATCTCAACTAGCCATTTATCAGTTGATGGACAACTAGGTTGTTTTCAGTTTCTGGCTATTATGAAAATCAATGAACACGAATGAACAGTTATTTCTGTAATAGGTAATAGAATCTTTTGGGTATATGCCTAAGAGTGATATGACTGGATCATATTGTAGATTAATTTCAGTCTTTTGGAGGAATCTCCACCCTGCTTGCCATAGTGGCCACAGCAGTTTACACTCCCAGCAGGAGTAGATAAAGTTCCCCTTTACCCACATCCTCGCTAGCATTTGTCATTGTTTGTTTTTTTGGTCTTTGCCATTCTGGACGGCTGTAAGATGAAAACTCAAAGTGGCTTTGTTCTGCATTTCCCTGATGACTAAAGTTGTTGAACATTTTGTAAACTATTTCTCAGCCATTTGTGTTTAATCTTTAGACAACTCCCTGTCCAGCTCCTTGCCCCACTTTTTAGTTAGTTTTTTTTTTTTTTTTGCTTTGACATTTAGTTTCTTGAAATGTTTTGGTATATTCTAGATACTAACCCTCTGTTAAAGGTGTAATTTGGAAAGATTTTTCCCATTCTGTCGGTTGTCTCTTCACTTGAATCATGGTGTCTTTTGATGTACAGAAGCTTTTTAGTTTCATGTGGTCTCAGTGGTCAACTATTGGACCTAATACTTGTGCTATAGAAGTCCTGTTCAGAAAGTCCTTTCCTGTGCCTATAATCCAACGTATTCCTTACTTGCTCCTCTGATTCAGGGTATCAAGTCTTATGTTTAGGTACTTGCTCCATGTAGAGTTGAATATTGTGTATGGTGAAACATAGGTATCTAAATTCATTCTTCTACATGTGCTTATCGAGTTGACCAGCACCCCCTGCTGTCTTTTCTCTATTGTGTATTTTCATCTCCTTTTTCAAAAATCAGGTGATTGTAAATGTAGATTTAAATCTGGGACTTCAGTTTTAGTCCATTAATCAATTTGTCTGTTTTTATTATTATATCTCAGTACTATAATTTGAGATAAGGGATGGTAATATCTACAGTAGGTCCTTTATTGTTCAGAATTGTGTTGGCTATCCTGTATTTTTTTCATGTTCCCATATTAAATTTGAGATTATTTTTTCAATTTCTGTGAAGAATTGTGTTGGAATTTTAATGAGTATTACATTGAATTTGTAGACTGCTTTTGATAGGAAGGCCATTTTCACAATATTAATCTTACTGATCCGTGAGCATGGGAGGTCTTTCTATCTTCTGGTATCTTCTACAGTGTCTTGAAGGTTTTTGTACAGGTCCTTCATTTCTTTTCTTAGATTCATTCCAAGATATTTTGTGGATTTTGAGGTTATTGTGAATGGGATCATTTCCTGGATTTCTTTCTTGGTATGTTTATTGTTGGTGTACAGGAAGGCTACTGTTGTTAATTTTATATCCTACTACTTTGATGAATGCATTTATCATCTTTACGAGTTTTCTGATAGTCATTAAGATACTTTATGTATAGGATCATATTGTCTGCAAATAAAGATATTTTGACTTCTTCCTTTCCAATTTGTCTTATTTCTCTAGCTAAGACTTCAAGTACTATATTGAACGTAAATGGAGAGCGTGGACAGCTTTTCTTGTTCTTGATTTTAAGGGGAATGCTTATAATGTTTCTCCATTTAGTATGATGTTGGCTGTGGGTTTATGGTATATTGTCTATATTATATTGACATATGACCCCTGTATGCCTAGGTTTCTCCTGACTTTTATCATTAGTGAATGTTAGATTTTGTCAGAGATCTTTTCTGTATCTAATGAAATATTATGTGGTTTCTGTCCTTGAGTCTGTTTATGTGGCGGATTTATTTACTAATATATATTGAACCATCCCTGCCTCTCTATGGTGAAGCCAAATTGATCTTGGTGGATAATCTTTTTGATATCTTCTTGCATTCAGTTTCCAAGTATTTTAATGAATTTTTGTATCTCTGCTAATTAGAGATTTGTTGTTGAATCTTTGCCTGGTTTTAGCATCACAGTAATACTGGTTTCATAGGAGATATTTAGGAATGTTCCTTCATTTTCCATTTTAGGGAATAATTTGAGGAGTATTAGTATTAGTTCTTCTTTGAAGGTTTGTTAGAATTCTATGCTGTATCCATCTGGTCCTGGGCTCTTTTGAGTTGGGAGATTTTTAATTACTCTCTCTCATTGGTTGTTATGGACAAGTTAATGTTATTTATATCATTTCGATTTAATTTTGGTAGGGCATACATTTGTATGCCCTCTTCTTAAAAAGATTTTTGGGAACTGGAGAAATGGCTCGGCGGTTAAGTGCACTGACTGCTCTTGCAGAAGACCAGGGTTCAATTTCTAGCACCCATATGGCAACTAACAACCATCCATAACTCCAGTTTCAGGGGAATCTGATGCTCTCTTCTGGCCTCCATGGACATTGCATAACGTGGGTGCAATGTGTATAAACAATCATACACATGAAATAAAAAAATAATAAATAAAAGATTCTTGTTATGGAAAAATCTAAAATACTTACCAGACAGAATAACATAAGGAACCCCCTTATAGCAACCTTTCAGTCACCATTACGAACACATGGCCAGTCTATTTTCACCTATATCCTTCTTCAGATGTTTTCATTAAAATATTTGAAACAACGGTTGGCAAGATGGCATCTGCTGTTGAGCCTGACAACCTGAGTTTGATCCCCAGATCCCACATCTTGGAAGGAGAGAACTGACTCCTGCAAGTTGTCCTCTGACTTCCACTTGTGCTGTGGCACAAGAACACCACCACAAACCCCACTCACACACACACACACACAAATACATGTTTTTTTAAAAAAAAAAAAACTGAGGGCTGGGTATAGTGGTACATACCTTTAATCCTAACTCTTAGGAGGCAGAGGCAGGAGAATCTCTGTGAGATCCAGGTCAGCCTGGTGTATATAGTAAGTTCCTGGCCAACTGGGGCTACATATTTAGACCCTGTCTCAAAAAAACCTACATAATCGTACCTTCACTATAGGGTTGTATCGTTTTAGGCATTTCTGGAAAGGACAGAAAAGGGAGGACTCAAACTCTACAGAACCAACTCCTGAACTATAGATTGTCCCTATTTATGTCCAGCAATACTACTTTAAACCTACTTATTCTGGTACTAGTACATGAAAGTTTTCCTCGGTGTACCTCTCCAATTTTAAAAATATTTTATTTATTTATTTATTTATTTATTTATTTATTTCTGTGTGTGTGTGTGTGTGTGTGTGTGTGTGTGTGTGTGTGTGTGTGTATAGACACGAATGCATTGGAGGCCAGAAAAGGGTGATAGAACCCCTGGAGCTAAAGTTACAGCCAGTTGTGAGAAGCACGATGTAACTGCTGGTAACAGAACTGGGTCTTTTGCAAGAACAGCAAAGTTCTCTTAACCCCTGAGCCGTCTCTCCAGCCCCACAACCCTCACCCACCATATGCTCTTTGAATATTTTCTTACTTTCCTTTCCACAGAATGTTTCAGGCTTACCTTATATTTCCCTGCTTCATTGCAGAATAAACCATTTCTTTGAGGAGGAGGTAGCACCACCTCACTGTAGGGTGCACAGTCTGTAGTGTATAAACTGTCTGTGCCTAATGATAGCACTAATGCTTTCTATATAGTTTCGGCACTGGGCTGTGATTTGAGAAACTTTTCCTGGATGTATATATAACCTTCTGCAGTTTATTATCTGGTCCTGCTGAAGATTTTGCCAGTTACTTGATACTATTTAGACATCTCTTCGCACTTAGGTAAGTTGGGGTTTCTGTTGCTTCCAACCCTTTAGTCCGATTGGCACAGCATCAAATGATTCATATAATGAGCTGCCTTTACTTTGGGCAGCAACAGATCATCTAGAGTCTGTGTAAAAGTATGACATGAAAATGGCTCATAAGAGCAGACTCAATAAAAATGAACTTAATAGCACTTTTTGCAATTTTTTTAGTTCCATGGCACTTTAAGCATCATCTTGAAAACTCTTGACATGTTTCAGAGGTTTGTTATTCTTCTCATTTGAAAGATGAGAACTTGAAATAAATGTTCTAAGAACACACATTAGAATTCAATTGGTTGAAGATCAAAGGTGTTCTGAAACCTCAAGCTCACAAAAAATTATAACAAAATAATATTTTGGAGTAGTCAGTTCAAGAAATAAAAGCAACAAGAGCAATCAAATGTTTCTGTATAAAACTGGAACAACATAATTGTCTTTAATTGGTCACTTATCAAAAGATATTTTCAAAATAAATTCTGTCCTAGGAATATAGTCAGAAAAGTTTGAGTAAATAAATACAGAACCTAGAGGTGTAGCTCAGTGATAGAGCTGTGTTTAACATTTTCAAGGCCCTTGGTTCAATCATAAGCACAAAATAAAATAAGATAAAATAAAACCACGAAATAGGATAAAATCTGGTTAGCTATTAATAGAGTGTTGATTTTTAAATGATAACTGCCACATCTGATTGAATTAAAAATATAATCTACATGAGCCATGTTTTCTTTGAAAAACCCTCACAATTACTCTTTATAGTTTGTGTGCTTTTATTTGGCACAGTAAGTTTCTAGAAAGGGGAACTGCCTAGAAATAAAACGCATCTGTGCTCAATAATCCAAATCCATTGGTTAACATTTGCTGTGTAATAAATTACCCCCCCATCTTAGTGTCTTCAGACAACGCACATTTATTGTCTCATAGTTTCTGGTCTCACCTAGGCTCTTGTACTGTTGACAGAAGTAAGGATTTCTTGGTATTGCTTTCTTTTCTGAGAGTTTGTCTTTTGTTAGGCTGAATGCTTCAAAGATTTTCTCGGGGATATCACTAATCCTACATGTACTTCTTTAATATTTTTTGCATTTATTTACTATTAATTAATGTGGGGGTGCACATTCATGCCTTGATGAATATGTGGAGGTCAGAGGACAATTTGTGGAAGTTGGCACCCTCTTTCCACTATGTGGATTCAGGGGATTGAACATGTCAGGTTTGGTGGTACCTGCTGAGCCATCTTACCATCCTGTTCTACGGCAGGACCTCACCACTTCTCCCATTCAAAAGTGGGGTCTAAGCTAAGCACAGTGGCTCTGAAAGTTGAGACAGAAGGATCACTTGAGTCTGTGAGTTTGAGATGAACCTGAACAATAGAGAGACCCTGTCTCAAAAAAGTGAAGTGAGATTTATAGACCATGCTTCAGACTCACTTATACATATTAGGATGTGGTGAAAGTGATTGCTGCCTTCACTCTCCTGGAAAGAAATGACCAAATATCATTCACCTCAGAGCACCAATGATAGTCCAAAGTAATCATTACACCAAAGTCCAAGTTGATGAAGCTATGTGTTTATTGGGCTTACTTTTAAAGCATGGGTGAGGGTTACTTATGGAAGTGGCTTTTCTGGGACACTATCTCAGCTTGTTTTCAATGTAAATAAACTTACTAGGCCTTGGGCTCCTTTTGTATACTAAACAAATAGTTTTAATACTTCATGATCCTTCCTTGCACCTGATATATATCAGGTATACTGGATGTACTGGGTTTTTGTTTTTGTTTTTTTGAGAAAGGATTTCCTTGTAACCACAGCTGGCCTGGAACTTACTCTGTTCTTGATCTCAGAGATATTCACTTACCTCTTCATCCTAAGTGCTGAGATTAAAGGCAGGCACCACCCCACCCAGCTTGGATGTTTTTTTTTTTAATTTTATATTTTTTCTTTTATGTATATGAGTGTATTCTCTGTACGCATGTAAGTGTACCTGTGTCATGCAATGTCTGTGGAGATCAAAAGAGGGCATTAGATTCCCCTGGAAGTGGAATCACAAATGGTTGTTAGCAGCCATGGGTAGGTATTGGGAATTGAACCCAGGTCCTCTGGAAGGGCAGCCAGTGCTCTTTACTTAGCCATCTCCTCAGTCCCTGGATGTGATGTACTATTTTAATCAATAAAGAACAAATATTTTGCTCTAAGAATGGCGCAAAGAGAACTTGGAAAGAATCATTTCTCAGAAAGACTCTAGCTCACTCTTGGCTTTAATTGATATTAAGGGTCAGGCTATCTTCGTTTGCTCAGCACTGTGATATAGTATCTCTTCACTGCAGTTATGTATAGGAGTGTGGGTAACACCCAGATAGCTATACACTACAAAGTCTTCCCCCTCATGGACGATGACTTCATGGACACTGCATCATGGAGTCTCCTCTTTCATTTAACCTCTCATGTGGCCATTTGTTTCATTACAACAGGAAAGCTGAAAAGAAATTGGTGACACAATAGGTGTCACTGAGGCAAGATAGAAAGATAAGGAAATTTATGAGGACATGAAAGGGATAGGAGCCCCCTGCAGAGTCTGGTGATGCCTCTCTTTATATAAGAAGCAAGAATTCCAGTGCAGTCAGCATTTGCTGTGACCATTGCGGACATAGAGATATTATTCCTTTTATATATATACATGTTTGTTCAAATATCATGAACCAGGTTTGAGGGTATATGACCTTGAGTTGGATTTCATCCCTCTCTTGATATTTTCTAGGAATTTCACAAGTGAGAGAGTGTTTGTTTCCAGGGAAGATCCCTGCATCCCATTGATCTAGACTTTTATCTTATCAATGGTAATCTGTCAGGTGCCCCTCAGAAACCATTCTGTGGTCTCATTTCCATTTCTTAGCAAATCTTTTGAATCAGATAGCTTCAAAACCTACCCCAATCTTGTATATGACTAGTATAAAGACAATGAAGGACTCTTCTTAGAGAAGTCCACACTTATGACTTGGAGTATGTCTTCCTTTCTGAGATCAACTTTTTGTCTCAATCATATTACTTAGAATACATAATAAAATATATTTAATGGGGATGGCAAGGTGGCTCCATGAATAAAGGCATTTGCTGCCATGCCTGACAATGTAAGCTTGATCCTTGAAACCCACACCATCAAGAGGACTCACTCAGTCAATGGAGAGAACCGACTGCCACAAGTCGTCCTCTCATTGATCTCTATACATGCTCAGTAGTACATGTGCCTGCCCCAGAAATGAATGAATAAATAATGCAATAATTTAAAAATAAAATATCTTTAATAAACCCCAACTCTGCTTTATACTGGCTAGCCTTGAAATTCTTTTCTGCATCAAAGTCAAGTATCTGACTTTGCCTGAGTTGAAGTTCCTTTAAAAATGAAAGACATGTCTCATGTTGCTGCAAGTGACAAGATGGAGTTGCCTTTGGCATCATGGCACCATGATCACTTATAATTTGATCATAAAAATGATTGCCATTATTATTGCAATATTCTACTGACTAGAAGCAAGTTACTAGATTTGGTTGTATTCAAGGGGAAGAAAATGTGACTACAAAGGGTTGAGGACCACAGAGGGTCATTTAGAAGACAACTTGCATCCCTGGAAAGAATTTTAATTCAAATAACAGTTAGCTATTATATTCTTATTTTAAACAGGAGATAGTAGTTTCTTGCTAGGTGTAATGACACACTCCTGTAATCTCAGCACTCAGGAGGCTGAGGCAGGAGGATCACAAGTTCCAACTGGGGACCAAGTTTTCAGATCCTGAGCCTATGGGGAACATTTTTCATTCAAACAGCTGCAACATGTAATTTGGAAGAAGGGAGGATGGTAATTATAAGGAAATCAGAGGGAGGGGGACTGTGGGGCTAGAGAAAGGGAGTTGGGAAGCAGATCCATAAAAACAAAGTGCGTATGAGGAACACAGGATGAAATCTACTACTTTGTGTAGCAATGACTTTTGTAAAATGGACAGAATCTGGACTAATGACTTAATTAACCTTGGCAAACTCATTAAAACACGTACTCTTGTGACATGGACCTGATCTTGTTTCTTGGGAACTCAATTTTCAACTCCACCCAAAAAGATAATGAATGACAGTATTCTTGAGAATTAACATATTAAAGTGGTGAAAGACAGTACATGCATCTTCATTGTAAACAGGGACATAGATCAATAGCACAGTTCCAGGGGACAGTTGCAAGAGACATCTGGGGGAATGTGTACCTTTGAGTTCTTAAAAATTCTTAAAAATTAAAGCTATTAGTTTGTTTTATTTAGGTATTTGTAACGGAGCATGGTAACTCTGCAACTTTGTATACTAATCTAACTTAATAAAAAGTTCCTACTTGTTTTCATCCGTCCATCCACTTTCTTTTCTTTTTTTTTTTGCATTAGGCCATTGTCTAGGCAGTCGATATCAGATAATGCCTTCTGGTTGATATTCTGTGGGTGATTGACAATTTTCATAACTTTGTCCTTTTCTTAACTATTTGAATTCTTCAAAGTAAGCACATATTGAAAGTAGGAAGGGGACTGAGGGAGGAGAAAGTCTGAAGGGAGGTAAGCAGGGAGGAGGAAACCAGAGATGGTAATGGAATGTATATAGTGAAAACAGAAGGGTGAGCTATTTGGGGAGCCAGCAAGGAGAGGGATAGGGAACAATGACACACGGTGGGATGGCACGAATAACAATAACAATGATATATATGTAAGAAAGTACCACACCAAATGCTTTGGATGCTAACTAAGAGAACTAATCAAACCCCGAATGGTGAAGTATTATATTGACCAAAAGACACTGTTTTTTAAAGAAAGGAAAAGACAGAAAGGGAAAAAAGAAAGGGAAAGAGAAAAGACAGACGATAGGAGGGAAGGAGAAAGGGAGGGGCAGAGGAAGGGAAAGCGTTGAGACAATACTGGAAATAACAAAAGTAAATGTGCCATTATTGATAGTACATTCTGGATGTGCAAATGTGCTTAATTTTTGTTTTTACCATTGCACTTTCTTCATTTTGCTTAGGTTTGATTTCTTTTTTGTTACATTTATTTATTTGCTTGTTTTGTGTGTGTGCCTGTCTCCATGTGTGTGCTATGTCTGTGCTGTGGTAGAGGTCAGAGGACAACTTTTGGGAGTTAGTTTTGTTCTTTCACTGTGTGGGTCCTGAGGGTCTAACTCAGCTTGTTATACTTACTGGCAAGCACTCTTACTAGTTGAGCCATTGGCTCAACTTTCCAGGTTTTAGACTTTCAAAATTAGTCTCTGAAGTTATTGAAGACATACGAACATTTGGTATATTTTTTTCCCAAAGTGTGATTGTAAAGAGTTGAGCCACTAGAAAGGGGCAGGTTCATAAATGTCTACTTTACAGTCCAATTCTCACCATGACAAAAGGTTAAGGAGTCCATGGCATATCTCCTCTGAAACTATTCATACTAAATGCCTACAGGAATCTATAGTAAGTTTAATGGATCACAGATGCAAATAATTGACTGTTAACAAGTGTCACTTGCCACTGAGGAAACTCATGCCTACTGAATATAATTCTCTTGGCAAGCAGGTGGCCACATGGGGGAAGAACCTAGGGAAGCACCAAGGATCTGAGCATATTGACTTAGAACTAGTCATATGGACACTTCTCTATTGACATGTGAAAATGCAGTGGATTTAAGTTTTGTTTTTAGAGTTGCCCTTTGAGGTTTATACCTACAAAACTTGAAGATGTTCAGATGTAAGCCTTGTGTAAATTCTAAATATTCCTCTTGTAAAAACTAAGTAAATGTCAGCTTGGAAGTTTCTGGCATTGTAACATTTTGTCTGAAGAAATGTTAAGCTTATCATAAAAGGAATTCTTTAGAGAAGTGGAAACCAAAATCTGTCTACTTTTGGAAGGCTACTGAGAGTTGTGAGAAGGGTTCTATCCAGAGTGGATTTTAGAGCATAATAATCTCAACAAAGAAGCTCTTATTATGTATTTACAGCTTAACACATTGATTCATTGTGGAGGAATAAATGAATTGAAAAAATAAGGGAAATGCATCAAAGAAAGAGAAAATTATTTTGGAAAAATCCCAGTACTCATATTAAAGGCATGGCAGATTTATGATAGCCAATCAAAGGCTGTGGCACAGTAATTATGTTCTTATAATAAGTGACTAAAACAGTTTGAAATTGCGATATACTGCCAGGACAGGCTACCAAGGGGCTAGGATAAGTCTCAGCAACTGTTCCTGGTATCCTTTCCTTGAAAGACTGGAAATGAAAGGACCTCTTGCTAGGTCCCAGAGAATGAGAAGTTGCTTTCAGCTGTAAATGAAAGGGAGAACTTGGAGTAGTTGCTATGTAGACAAGGTTTTGTGGGAAATCTTAGGTCTTCACATAATGGACAATGATTTTTCAAGTACAGAATTAGCTCTCATTTGCTATTTGGTTGTAAAAAATTATTATAGCCATTCGGATATTTAACAGTTTTGAGAAACTTAGTCTTTACATTAAATTCGTGATGTGACACACGTCTGAAAGCCTCCTGGGATGATTCCGCCTTGCTCTGGGGAGCTTTGAAAAATCTTCCTTATTACTCAACATTAGCTCAGGGAATGAATAATTGGTTATTACTAGATACTGGGTGTGTAGTATTCCCCTTAGTAACAGGTCACTTGTCCAATCAGGAAGCTTCTATTGTGGGCATGGTGGTATAAATTCTCTCCATGGTCTTCTGACTCTGGAACTGCCATGGGTGGAGCATGACAGGGATGGAAGCACTGTGCCCTCCCTACTGGAAAGCTGGCCATGGTTAGTGGGATAATGTCTAGTTTGTGAGTATTATACATGCTTTATTGCACAGCTGCTTAGCATCCTCTCAACTGATGTCATTTGTTTTGAGACAGGTCTCACTATGTAGTCCCAGCTATCCTGGAACTTACTATGTAGACCATCTCAGGCTGACCTTGCTCTCACAGTAATCCACTTGCCTCTGCTTCTGCCTTTCAAGTGCTGTGACTAATGATATGTGCCACCACATCCTGCAGCTGACACCATTTTTACTTGTACCAGTGCCATTTGTGGGGTGTGTCCTCATCTCTTTACATCATGATCAGAAGCTTTAATATTTTGGAGGTTCACCTTAACATCTATTCACAGCACAAAGTAAATGTTGCTTATGTACAATAATACAGCGATCGCCATGTTTCTGTCTAATAGTGCTTGCACAGTTACAACTAGACTGGCATTTTCACATCGTGTATCATACAAGTACTTACTTCTTTCATCACTCCATCCCCATGCTTACTGCTTCCAACCATGATCAGCTAACTTTTCCAAAAGTCGAGTCAAAGAGGTTGTCCTCAAGTCTCATAACCCTACATTTAAGTTCTGATTTGTTCCAATATTATCAAGGCAATAGTAATTTTCATGATTGGACATATCCTAAATAACATTCATCATTTTCTCTTAATAAAAGAAGAAATACACGTTATTATAAAAATTTTGATATGCGGTTTGCAAGAGTCAGAGGTAGCTGACGAGCACAAGGAAGTCAAGTTTTCCAGACAGCAATGGTAATGACATACACAAGACCCATGCAAGCTCAAACGAGACAAAATCCCAGTATAGACGAGGGGAAATGAATAAGAAACCCCAACCTTAGCTGAGGAGCTAATGGCAAGGGATAACTACTAGGAAATAGTCGGTTTTCTCTTAATTTTAAAAAAAGTTATCATACAATATGGTTTGATGGCACTTAGATCCACTCCCTTCTCTGCACCCACTACTGGCCTCCAAGTTAATGAACTCTCATTACATATAGTGTGGCCTATAGAGTCCGATTTGTATCCCCCAACGTCCTTAAGTGTGGATTCATTCACTGGGCCCACCAAGAGTTCCAATCCTGTAAGACAGTGTCTTTCTCCCTCTCCCAAGAGCTCTCCATTGCCAAAAGTTGCTTAGGTTTTGTTGAAATTTCTTACCCATTTCCACACATCTATGCTGGAATCCTGTCTGATTTGCACTTACATAGGACTTGTGCATGTTGTCACTACTGCTGTGAGCTCCTATGAGCTATTTGGAAGACTCTGCTTGTTGTCATTCATCCCCCCTGGCTCTTACAATCATTCCACATCCTCTTCCAAAAAGATCCCTGAGCCTTGGGAGGCAGAGTTTTGAAACAGATGTCCTATTTAGGGATAAGTACACTGTGGCCTCTTGTTCTCTGCACATTGGCTAATGGTGGGGTTTTGTGTTAGTCACCATTTGCTACATAAGGAAATTGCTCTAGTGTGAGTTAAGAGATGCATTCATTCTACGTGTAGAGATTGGTTTTAAGGGTGTGGTGCTAGATATATTAACCAGGATCCAGTGGATGGACGGATACTGAAGGACATTTGGAGACACAAACTTGACTTTGTTGATCTTAATGTATATGACAGAGTACACAAAATCCAACAGGGTATTATAAGAAGAGTACAGGTAGGGGAGGGAGGCCTAGCTATCATCAAATATAATGTATGATTTTCACAAAATTCAATTTAAATAAAAGGAAAAAAGAATTTGGTGTATGGATACAGAAACAGAGAAAAAACTAGCTCCCAGCCGCGCTCTATTTCTTAATACCTATTCTACTCTTTCCGTTCCCTATTTTTTCTACATGTATAGATTTAGACTAATATTGTAATTGCTCTTTGTAATCTGCTTCTTTCATGTGATAATAGCATATTATGAATATTTTCTTAATTCATTAAGTATACTTCCAAGGATAATTTTAATAGTTGCCTACTATTCTACTGCTTGAATCTATCTTGAATTACACATATTTGAAAAGGTATTTATAGTATAAGTATCTTTGTATGTAAACCTTGTATACCTATCTGATTTTTTCCTTTGATTAAATCCCTAGATCAGAATGATTGATTGATTATTATGAGTAAGCCTGAGGTAGACTCGCCATTTCCCCTTTGTAGATGCTTTCTGCTGCTTTTCTGGATAGTTCCTTCCTCCTCCTTGTCCTCCTCCTCCTCGTCCTCCTCGTCCTCGTCCTCGTCCTCCTCCTCGTCCTCCTCGTCCTCCTCCTCCTCCTCCTCCTCCTCCTCGTCCTCCTCCTCCTCCTCCTCCTCCTCTTCTTCTTCTTCTCCTTCTTCCTCCTCCTCCTCCTCCTCTTCTTCTTCTTCTTCTTCTTCTTCTTCTTCTTCTTCTTCTTCTTCTTCTTCTTCTTCTTCGACAGGATATCATTATATAACCTTACCTGCATTAGAACTTACTACATAGCTCAGGCTGGCCTCAAACTTGTGGCAAATCCCTTACCTCTGTGTCCTGAGTGTTGAGATTACAGATGTAAACCACTACACCTGCTTTAAAAATTCCCCTTCATTTCAAAGTTGAAAAGCTTAGAAAGAAAATATGTCTCAACATTAAATGTTTAATGTCATATTTTCCTACAATGAATAGTAAGCTTTCAATTAATAAATTCATTTTTTCATTATTTCAGGATTATTTTCTTGACCAATACTCATGAACATTCCTTCTGTCATAGTGGGCTTTCCATCTCAGGGATGTCAGTTATACTGGAGCTCTTTAATCTATATTGCACATATTCACTTCTTTATAATTTTTTTATCTTTTTCCATTGTTCCTATAGTTCTGTAATCTTCACGTGTATTTCTCTACAGCCATAATTGGGCTTCTAGCTATTTATCTGTTTATACTTAATATTAGTATTCAAATGACATTAGTCTGACACTTAATGTTTTCCTTAAAGGTGAGTCATGTCATTCCTTTCTTCCCATTCATCATCTCATCTTTCAACTCTTATTTTGTTAAAGGTATGGAGTCATTCTATAGCCAGACACAATTGTGAATATTTATTTTATTATTGCTAATGTTATGGTCTGTTCTAAGCTGTTACTTGGTTTAATTACATGAAGTCTATGGGATGACTTACCAGACAGGAGGTTTGCTCTTACGGAATTGCTATAGGGGTTCCTTACCATTTCCTTCAGTGTAGTATTTCAACCTTGAGCTGTTTTTTCTATCAGGAGGAGATCTTGTCCTGCTGGTCACTTACTCTGAATCCCTCATTTCTTCTCATTTCCACTCTACTCATTTACAGCTGAAAAAAACAAAACCAAAAAAACCCCACCAGCAAATTGGGATATTCCACTTCCTTCACATTTTTTGGTTTCTAGTAAATGTTTATGATATATTGTCAACTCACCAATTTAACATTTGGGGTTTGGTGGCCACCAGTTTTAAGCTACCATTTTTAGAAAGTATTACATGTTAAAGCAGCTCTTTGTTTTTGTTTTTTTTTTTCAGCAAAGCAAAAAGTTTTACTGCCCCTAAGGGTTCATAAAGCATAAAGCAAGGAAACACACCCAGCAGAAGAAACTCCTGGCTTTAATTCTTATAGCAAGGGTCCTATGCCTCACTTTCAGTGATAAAACCTTGACCTCACATTCTTGATTTTTTCCATTTTATTGAATTTATGTGTATTTAAAAATATTTAATTATTTTTTATTTTATGTGTATGAGTGTACTACCTGCATGTGTGTAAGTGCACCCATGTTGTGCAATGCCCATGGAGTCAGAAGAAGGGGACAGGTTCTCCTGGAACTGGAGTTACAGATAGTTGTTTGCTGTCATGTAGTGCTGGGAATCAATCCTGGGTCCTCTGCTAATGCAGCCAGTGCTCTTTACCACTAAGTCATGTCTCCAGCTCCGAATTTATATGTAGTTCATATAGAACATCTTAATCGTCTTTATACCCTCTTCCGCATTGTCATCCTCCCATAATACCTCCAATAAATTTCGTGCATTCTGTCATTGATGTTAAGATCTTTTGAATCAAGTTAGTGTCCCCAGATAAGAACATCGATTGATGTTCTCCCTTAGCAGCTTGCATAGTATTCTCTAAAACTTTGAAAGCTAGCCTTCAGGGAGGTGACTTCTAGGTCAGCTCCAGCTCCATTGCTCCAAATCCTGTATCTGAAGTTTGTCCTGTCTTTAGCAGTAGGGATTTACTGTCAGGTTCTGGGAGGCAATCAAGGGCTGTTAAATTTTGAGAGTCCCTTGGACTACCTTGGCCAAAAACTCAAAGGGAGGTTTATCCTATCACTGTTTCTTCTTATATAGCTGTTTTAGTGAAATTGGGTGCACCAGAGTTTGGTGCATATATGTTCATGATTTACTGTATTCTTTGTCAATTGTTCCTTTGATCAGAATGAAGTGACCCTATTTATTTCTTCTTATAAGTTTTGGTCTGAAATCTATTTTGTGAGATATTAGAATTGCAACCCCTGCTCATTCCTTTAGTGCCATTTGCTTGGAATATTTTTTCCATCCTTTTACTTTAAGGTAGTGCCTATCCATTGTGTTGAGATGAGTTTTTTGCAGATATTGGAAAGATGGGTTTTGTTTCTTAACCCAGTCACGTAACTTGTGCCTTTTTGACTGGGGGTTCAAGCCACTGATATTTAAAGTTATTGTTGGAAGATGTGTCTATTGCTATCGTTTTAATATTTGTTTGCATTCTTGATCTAATTTTGTATGTCCATAATTATCCCTTCATTTAGTTTCTGTTCCCTCTTGAATATAGTATTTTTTTCTTCAGATCTTTGTATTGCTTTAAGTATTCTCTATATAGCTGGTCTGGTGGACATGAATTCATTCAGGTTGTTTGTGTCATGGAAAATTTTTCTTTTGCCTTCCACTGTATTGGACAGTTTTTCTGAGGTAAGTTTCTGTGTTGATATCTGTGGTCATTTAGAACTGGTCCAGGTTCTTCTGGCTCTCATAGTTTGCATTGAAATGTCAGCTGTAATTCTGATGGGTTTTCTTTTATATGTGACTTGCTGTTTTTCTCTTGCAGCTATTAGTATTCTCTCTTTATTCTGTACATTTAGTGTTTTTGCTATGATACACTATGGGGTTTGTTTTCTGATCCTGTCTATTTAGTGTTCTATGTGCTTCTTCTATTTGTATGGGAATGTATTTACTTAATTTGGGGAAATTTTCTTCTATTGTTGAAGAGCTGGTCAATACCACTTATCTGAGATTCTTCTCCTTCCTCTATGCCTACAATGTGTAAATTTTTTAACGGTGGACCACATTATCTGCATATTCCATTCTTCTTTTTAATTTTTTTTCATATTCTTTGCTTAAGTGATCCCATTCTTCAACTTTATCATCCAGTCTTGATAGTCTGATTTCCGTCCCATTTCATTGGTCCCTGACCAACTTTATTCACCAGTTGAGGGACATTTCTGTTGTTTCCATTTCCTAGCTATTGTGAAAAAAGCATCAACAAAAATGGTTGGGTAAGTATCTCTGTAGTATAATATCAAATCCTTCAGGTATAGGCAAAGGAGTGGTTATATGGTAGATCTATTTTTAGTTTTTAAAAAGAATTGGGGAATATATTTTTATTTTATGTGTATGTGCATTGCCTGCATGTATGTAAGTGCACCCATGCATACAATGCCTATGGAGGCTAGTAGAGGGTTTTTGGATCCGCTGGAACTGGAGGTGCTAGGAACTGAACCCATGTGTTCTGCAAGAGCAGCCAGTGCTCCGAACAGCTGAGCCATCTCTCCAGCTCCCTATTTTTAGTTTTTTTGAGAATACTCTAAACTGATTTTCATAGTGGCTTCATCAGTTTGCAATCTCACCAGCAGAAAGTGAGGATTCCTTTTTTCTCACGTCCTCACCAGCATTTGTTGTCAGTTGTTTGCTTAATCTTAGCCACCCTGATTGGGGTAAGATGAAATCTTATAGTTTTAACCTGCATTTCCCTAATTACTAAGAATGTTGACTATATTTAAAGGAATATCTTAGCCATTTTTATTTCTTCTTTTGAGAACTCTCTGTTGAAATCTGCAGTCCATTTTAGATTAGGTCATTTATTTTCTTGATTCTTTGATTCTTGTGTTCTTTGTATATTCTGATATTTAATCCTTTCTTGGCAAAGATTCTCTCCTACTCCATGGACTTCCTATTCAGTTGATTATTTCCTTTTCTTTACAGAAGCTTTTGAGTTTAATGAAGTTCCATTTGTGACTTGTTGGCCTTAATTCCTGAGTAAATGGAGTCCAAGTTAGAAAGTCATTTCTTGCACCTGTATCTTGTAGGGTACTGCCTCTGTTTTCTGTTAAAAGTTTTAGCGTTTCAGGTTTCACAATGAGAACTTTGATTCATTTAGAATTAATTTTTATGCAGGTATTTTTTAAATTTTTGATAAACCCCCCACACTAGCTTCCCTGATGATCAGAGTTTACATTCCCACCAGTAATATATAAAATTTGCTTTTTAAATCAGTTATTTGTTGATATTTACTAATGACTGCTATTCTGACGAGGGTAAGATGAAACCTTAATGTTGATTTAATTTGCATTGGATGTGTTTGAAAAATGTGTCAAGACCAATAGACAAAGGACGATACTGGCAATTTCAACAAGTGGCACTTTAAAAGATGGATATCCATGTATAAAAGAATAAAACTGTAATCGTATGTAATAACAAAAATCAAGTCAAAATAGATTAAATGTCTGAATGTCAAGTTAAACCTATAAAACTTTTAGGTGAAAATTTTATCCTATTAGATTTGGCACTGATTTCTTAGACATGATGCTCCAAACTCAAACAATAAGAAAAATAGATAATAGATTTTAAACTTCATGAAAATAAAAGTTGTAGATACCAAAGCATACTGTCAACAGAGTATAAGGGTATCATGCAGAATAGAAGGAAATATTTCCTAGTAACATATCTGACAAGGAATAAATAGCCATGCAATATGAAGAATTCTACAGTTCAAGCAAAAAAGGCCCAAACACGCAATTAAAAAATGGGCAAAGAACTTCAGTAGACATTTCTGCAAAGTAGATATATAAACCACTCTTGAGCACATGATCCATTGCTCAGCTTCAATAATAAATACAGAAATGCAAAACAGAGCAGTGAGATACTACTTAACTTTAATAGGATGGCTATTAAAAAAAGACAGAAAAGAATAGATTGTAGAGTCACTGGAACCATGTTTGCCAATGCTTTGTGGGAATGTGAGACAGTATATAAATCATCTGGAAAACAGTATAGAACTGCCATAGGACACAGCAATCCTACTTCTGAGTGTATACACAGAACTGAAAACACAAAGTAGAACAGATATTGATATGCAAATATTCACAGCAGCATTATTTACAATAGGTCAAAGTTGGAAATAACTCAGTTTTCAAGAGAAAGAGGCATAGGGTTATTATTATTATTAATATTACTAGGTATGGGGATCAATTCCAAGGCCTTGTGTATGCAAAGTAGTCAATGCAATCTGTATATACAATAAAATATTCAGACTTAGGATGGAGGAAAATGCAGTGCTAATACATGTTACAATATGGTAAACCTTGAAAACATTATGTTATGTGAAATATACCAGACACAAAGGCTTGATAGATTATGGCTCCTGCTTATATGAGGTATCAAGAATAGATTATTAGAGACTTTCCATCAGGTCTCAGTAGGCAACAATTGTTTAGCACAAGGGAACTGAAGTGCTTTGGATAATGAAATGACATGTATTTGGGGTTTCTGGGATCAGTCTTGGAGAGAGGATGGCAGTGGACAGCAAAGAAGAAAAGGGAAAGAGGAAGGGCCAGGCCAGTCACATAGCTTCATTATCCTTTGGGAAGATAAGCCTGCAGTTTAAAAGTCTTGAGTAGTCTTTCTCCAGGGCAGGGTCTGTAAGCACTGCTCTTGGTGCATTACATTTCAGGAGTGACTTTCTTTTTGCAGGTGGCAGGGCAGTACAGATGTTGTTAATTTAGTGGGACATGACCCCTGCTTGGAATTCAAGCAGAGACTTCCTGAGTGACAGCATTAAACGTTACTCAAAGAGCAGTCACTGTAATGGTTTAATGATCATATTTTTCTCGTAATAATATTTGTAACTCTTTTTGTACCTAATTGTTGCCTAAGGTGTTCAATGAAGATACATAGACCAGTAGTTTACAGTTATCATAATGATGATGCTAGGAAACCTTGAAAAACTAGCATTGTCTTTAACCACCAAATTTTTCACATTGTAGTTTTCTGTAAAAAAAAATCCAGAAATGCTTTATTTATTCATTTTATTGAATGATTGATTGATGGAGATATGACCTTGAAGTTGATATATATTTTTTCTTTGGTGTTAAAGTATTTAATTAAAAATATTTTAATTTTTATTGAATATTTGTGGATTTCATGTAATACATCTTAATCATATTTAGACACCTTCCCCTATCTGCATTCACTCATAGCCCCACATCATATTTCATGGATTCTGTCATATATGTAAATCAAATTAGTGTACCCAGATGTCCCTCAGTGCAAGTTTATCCACTGGAGTCTAGTCAGTCTATCTAGAGTCACTCCCTTAAAGAATATCAACTATCCTTCATCCAGTAGTAATCAGCTGCCAATTGTTCCTTGGCTAAGATTGGAGCCTGCTTCCCATTTCCCCAGTTCTATGCTGGTTTTTGGTCTGATTGACTTTACATGTGTATTGTGAGTGCTGTCATTACTCATTACTGTAAGTTCATATGAGCAAGCTCCCAGAAGCCTGGAAGACTGTTTCCTTATCTTCATGCACCAAACACAGCCCTTGCAATCTTTCCTCCTCCTCTTTCACAATGGTCCCTAAGCCCTGGGTGGGTAAGTTTTAATACAGGAGTCCTATCCAGGCACACACTCTGGAGTCTCTTATTCTCTCTACTATGGCTAGTTGTGGATTTCTGTGTTAATATCCCTCTGTTGTATGAGGAAGCTTCATTAGTGAGTGTTGAGGAATGCATTAGTATTCTCTCTACCCCCTGCTCCACTGTGTTCTATTAGTCTTAGGTTTAGAGGTTCCATTGTTGTTGATATTTAGCTTTTTCATTTATGATATTATAGGATAGAAGATGATATTTCATAATTTCATGATATTTTCATTAATTTGTGGAGACATGTTTTGTGACCTAATACATGGTCAATTTTGGAGACAATTCCATGGACTGCTGAGAAGAAAGTGTATTCCTTGGTGTTTGGATGGAATGTTCTGCAGATGTCTGTAAAGTTCATTTGATTTATGGTACCATTTAACTCCAAGCTTTCTAAACTGTTTAGTTTTTGTCTGATTGACCTGTCTATAGGTGACAGCAGGGCACTGAAGTCATCTACTATCACTGTATTGGAGTCAATGTGAGATTTTAGTGCTAATAAAGTATTTTTAATGAAATTAAGTGCTCTGATATGAGGTGCATATATGTTTAGGATCCTATGTAATGTCTAGGATTGTAATTTCATCTTCGTGGATTTTTTCTTTAGTGGGAATGAGGTGATCTTCTTTGTCTCTTCTGCCTATTTTTAGTTTGAAGTCTATTGTGTCTATCTGTTCTTGTTTCTTGGTTCCATTTGCTTTGAAATATCTTTTTCCATCCTTTTATGCTAAGTTGGTATTGATTATTGTTGGGGACATGCATTTCTTGGAGCTAATTGATGTATCTTGTTTTCTAACTCCATCAACTAATCTGTCTTTTTACTGAGTTGAGGACATTAACATTGAGGGTTATTATTCACCGATGTTTATTAATTCCTGTGATGTTGGTGGTGTTGTGCTGTTTTCTTAGATCTCTTTTGGTTGACCTGAAATAATTTATTTATTCTTCATGTCTCCTGAGAGTGGGTAATCTTCTCTTCTGAATGAAGTATTCCATCAAATATTTTCTACAGAGCTGGTTTTGTGGACATAAATTCCCAAAATCTGTTTTTGTCATGAAAAGTTTTGATTTCTCATGCAATTACAACGGATAGTTTTGTTGGGTATAGCAATGTGGGCTTGAATCTGTGTTCTTTCATGACTTTATGACGTTGGTCCTTGACTTTTTGGTTTTCACAGTCTCCACTTAAAAGTCAGATGTTATTCTGATGTGTCTGCCTTTTATGTGACTTGATCTTTTTCTCACACAGCTTTTGATATCTTTTCTTTGTTCTGTATGTTTCATATTTTGACTATTATATGATGTGGGGAGTTTCTTTTCTGGTCCTGTCAACTTGTGTCCTGTATGCCTCTTGTACATTGTACCTTGACTGCTATCTTTACCTAGGTCTGGGGAATTTATTTTCTATGATTTTATTAAAATTATTTTCTTTGCCTTTGGTCTCGGTTTCTTCTCCTTCATCTATGCCTATGATACATAAATTTGATCTTTTTAGACTGTTCTAGAGGTCGTGCATATTCTGTTTCAGAGTTATTTTATGTTTGACATTGTCTTTGAGTAAGTGATCCACTTCCCTAAGCTTGTCATCAGTATCTGATAATCTCTGTTCCATTTCCTCCACTTTCTTTTTTCTTCTTTCTTCTAAGCTTTTCGTTTGAGTTCCCGAGTTTTGTATTTGAAATTTATTTCAGATTGTCTTTTCTTCAGAGATTCTCTTTATTGAATTCTAGTTTGATGTTTTGAATTGTTTTAGTTATTTCATTCAACTGTGTGTTTTCACAGTCTTCATTTAGATTTTTCTTCATATCTTCTTTGAATTCCTTGAACATATTTATAATTTCTATTTTGAAATTATTGTTTTGTGCATCCACTAGGTTGTCATTCTCAGGACACATTACGGTGGGTCTGGGAATTTCTGTTATAGCTATATTATCATTGCTATTTTTTATCGTTGCTATCATTTTTTTTTCTGAGGCCTGGGCATCTATACTTGGGTGTTGGTTTGTCTTGGTATGGGTAAGTGATCTTGTCCTTGTCAAATGATTGTTTTTTTCTTTGTTGTTTCCCCAACTTGTCAGGTTATGGCCCAGCTGAATAGCGGTTGGTGTTTAGTTTTGGGGCCACTTTATGTTGATGTACAATTTGGGTGAAAGAAGTGGACTCAGTTCATCTAGAAATAGGTGCAGCTTTTGAGACGTGGTTTCAGGATTGACTGCACAGTGTTCTGGATCATCAGGGTGGGCTGGAGCTGCCAAGTGAGCAGGATGGCTGGTCAGTTAGGGTTGGAGTTTGCAGGTCTGGAAGACAGAGAGCTCAGCTGGCAGAGTGCAGGGAGGTCTCAGGGATCAAGTTCCAAACTGCAAGTTTGGGGCAGAGAAGGTTCTTGAAAACTCAGGCTGGGCTGAGGCTGAGATGGAGGGGGTCAACTCACTCTGCTAAAACAAGGTGCATACAGATCCGGGATGGGTTAAGATACCTGTCACCCAGGGAAGTTTGAGAGCTAAGATGAAAGTGGTTCTTAATATATCTAGCTTTTAATAGATAGATTTTAAAGTTATTTTCTTAAGAAAAAGAAATTCCTGAATACAGGATTTTGAGGCTGTTAATATTTTCAGTATCTTTAAAAATGTAATAAGCAGTTGAGAGCAAAGCTAACCAATAATCTCACCCCTGTTAGGCAAAACTATGTGCTGAAATTATCCCTATTAGTCACTGACCTGCATTATTAGAAATGGGTTCTGAAAATAGCAAACTCATTGGCATAGCTGACACATTGGTCATGTCTCACAGGGAGAGTTTGGGAAAGAGTATAATATTTCAATAGAAGAGTGGTAGGAAATAATTTTTTCTCATTGGTGTTCCCTCAACTTTGTAATGATACAGAAAAATCTTTGATATATATATATATATATATACGATATATATATATGACATTACTATAGAAGTGGAATTGTCTAGGGGAACAAAAGAAATCAATGGAAGATGGGAAGGGGCAGAATGGGGAATTGTGGGGAGCAGTGAGGGACATGACCAACATATATTATATATTTTTAAGGAAAAAAATTTTGAAAATCCCTTGAAGTTACTGGCTTGCTCTATAATGCATTAATGCTGTGAGAGTGGAGACATTTATTACTACTTCCAGATTAATCCCTTAGTGTGTGTATATATATATAAGATGTATGTGTGTATACACCATATATATATATATATATATATATATATATATATATATATATATGGTTGTTCTCAGAGAACATATTTAGTTGACTTCCAATTTTATGATTTGGTTATACTATGCATCCATTTTGAAGACACAGGAGAACCTGATGCTGACGTCACAGTTTTTTCTTTTTAAAAAATGTCCAACCATCAAAAGTCATGTACTTTATTTTCTGGACATGTCTAAGTGAATGAAAGCTGACTCCTTGCAAAGAGGATACTAAGAGTCAGGCTACTTTATTGCGAGCTAACTTGTGGGACTAGTGAAATGGACTTCCACAGTAAGATTTGCTGCCCATATAGGAAACTAGTCAGCAAGTCTGAACTCCGGACCTTAATAACATTCAATTGGGAGCAGTTGGGACTGGCATTGAATTCTTCTACATAGGTAGCTCATTGTCTAATGAAGTAGAATCAGCAAAGCCTTCGTGAAAAGGGCTTTGAGGACCGACTTTTCTTGGGGATCTGGAGGACGTATTGAAGCACCAATATACTATAGAATCCTTTGCTGCTTAAGTTCAAGGGAAGGCCTTCTGACTGATGGGCCCCGCATAATTCTCTCTGTTCCTAGCACATACCTGGAACACAATAGATAGGTTTTGAATGAATGAATTATTTTGCTGTGTTTTTGAATCAGGGTCTCATATACCCACTCTGGCCTCAAACTTGCCATGTAGCCTTGAACTCCTGACACTTCTTTCTCTACCTCTTAAGTGCTGGGATTATAGGCATGCACCATCACATCAGGCTGAATGAATACATTTAAACTGTATTTAAGTGACTCTTGAACTCCAGAGCAGTTTTCTTCAAACAGTATCATGCATCAAGATTACCTGGAGGGCTTGATAAAACAGAGGCCTCTACTTTCAGTATCTCTGGGAATAGTTGTGAATTTGCATCTTTAACAAGGTTCCACGTGCCACTCCTGGTGATGATCTGATGACACTGCCAGCAACACTGCTTTGGATTGAGTGGGAAACATTTGGAAAGCTTATTTGAAAGGTATCCACTCCTATTCCCACCAGGCTTATGGATTCTGATCCAACAGGGGAGGATGGGGTTCTGGAACCTGAGCCAGCACTTCAGATGCTGAAACTCCCACCCTTCAGTGAGTGTTGTCACAGCCTCACCTCCACGGAGAACTGCTAACAGTTCACATTGAGAATGTTGTTAATGACTCAAGTTGACCTTGGCAATCCAAGTCAGTGTGAAGCTTAGTGGCAGTCAAGTTCTGCCAAGCCATATATGTAAACATACACATGAAGGTAGGGTTTGAGGCATGAGCTTTTGTAGAGTGAAGAAAAGACAGGAGGCTGTCCAATGAAGAATGGGGAGAGAACTACTAGAAAAAAGCAGCAGAGCAAAGCTTCAGGCCATGCGGGAGTGCTTGGAAGCTGGGCTTGGGTGGGGACAGTAGGAAGCAGCAAGCCTGAGATGGAGTTGGGGAGAAATGATTACAACAATTGACTCCTGGAAAGAAGCTGTGACTATAAAGGCTGATTGACTGATGAGAACTTCAACAATATGGAGAGGTTGGGA